>CM060923.1:37740000-40240000 GCA_030737875.1 Allium sativum
AGAATTATAGTCATAATAGAGGAGTAAATAAGTGCGAAAAGTAAATGACACAAAGATGTTATCCAGCTTCGGCAAACCCTACCTACTGCTGCATTCCCTATGGTTTCTACTAGGTATTAAACAGACTCCAGCATACAAAAAACTATAAACTCGCGAACCCCTCGCTTATCTCCTATATAGTTTTTTACACTCACACAACCTGCTGCTGTTCTAATCCTACGGTCAAAACACTGCACTGATTTCTGTCCTCGAAAACAGATTTTCCCCTAGCTGCAAACTCGTAGCTAGTAACCCTATTTAATACAAACATTAGAAAACTGCTAGTTAAAACCCTGTAACTAGATGACCTAGTTTTTATAGAAAAACTAGAAAACACAAAAGATGATTTCACATGAATAAAAAACACTTAAAAAGTAACACAAATAAAAAGCCCCTTTTTGACTAAAGAAATATAAGCCGACCAATTTTTTTTGCTTCCATCTTCATTTGCTTAGCCCACTAACTTTTTCTTCTTTGAGGAAACAAAAATAGCAACGACAATTTAGGGTTTTTCTTTTTGAATTCTCAAATCTCAATTGATTGATTGAGGAATTGAATAGCCTTGGCTCTGTATTCTTGTGGCTTGTTTCATGACCAATTTGGGAATTTGCGATCGAAGGAATATGTGAGTTCTCTGAATGTTTGTTTAAATTTTATTTCGAATTGTTGTGTGTTCGATATGTCCTACTTTTTGCTTGTGATGTAATAGGTGTATAAATAGGATTTCAAATCCTATACATCTCTGATTTCACCTATAGTTTGCTCTGATTATTGCGTGATAATTTATTGCCTTGTTTGAAAGGGTCGGCTTTGATGAATTGAGTAATTCTTGACATGAAAAAAATATTTGTGGCCCCTTGATTTTCCCCTGCGTGATTCTTGAGTCACTTTTGGAAAGATTCGAATGTGAACTGATTTGTTTCCAAAAAAAATTTCGTCGAATTTGTTGAGTTAAAGTATCATGCGTGATTGAACATTGCCTTGAACCATTGTAATGTCCCGTATTTGTACTGTGTAACCATTAATTTATTTAATTATTTAATTAGTGATTTAGAGAATTAAAGGATTATTTAATTAAATAATATTTATATTTAATTAATATAAATAATGGAATAAAATATTTGATTCCGAAATAGTCGGAAATAGTGAATTGACAATATAATGTGAACTGGACAATTTAAATTATTTAATTCAGTTTAGAATTTGAATTAGAATAACGAATATATTATTTAAACGAAGTTTGAACATATAATTATAATCGAGCCCTAATGGCGCGGTAGTTCGTAATTTGGCGATTTGAACTTCAACTGAATATACATGGTCCGTTTTAAATCGGATTTCTGTGAAACAAGAAACATTCAAAGCTGGTGAGGTATATATTTCTAATCGAAGAGAAAAATGGGGATTTCATTATGTAGATTTTGAGTTATGTCCAAATCAAATTTTAGAAAGTCGTTATGGAATTCCTTAATAAATTATAGCGATTTATTTGTATTATAAAAGGATTTTTCAATATAAATTGGATATCGATTCAACCGGGATTTGAATATCGAGTTATAAATCCAATTGGAGCTATACGATATTCTGTGTGAATATATATATATATATATACACAATAATAAATATTTATTTATATTTAATTTAATTGTTTTTAAATATATTTATATATTTAAATGGGTTATTTAGAGCTTTAAAAATAGCCAGTTTTGAAAACGACCTCCGTTTTCAACGAAACTAATTTTGTTGGATCTGTAATATTAAATTATTATTAGATTTCCAATTTCGTGATTTTTGGAGTCAGTATGTGGCTGTACGGATTTTTAATGTGAAAAACAGTCGATATTTTGATAGCTAAAAATACGTTGTGTGAGCAAACGGAGTCAGAATTTGACGAAACCTGTTTCGTTGGGTCCGAAATGACGAACTGAAGGTGTATGTCCATTTTCGTGATTTTTAGATATCACGTGTGATCATAGGAATTTTTTAGGATAAATGTAAACAGCGATTGCTTAAAAATATATATAATAATCGAATAAAAAAATAAAACTATTCTATAAATACCATCTAACTTTCGTAAACCTAATTGACTTCATTTCTCTGTTCAAACATTTTGCGCCATCTCATTCTTTCTTACATCAGAGTTCGGTTATTTGGAAAATCCAAATAAAATCAAAACAAAATCTATAAATTGTAAGATGTGGATATTTGAGATCCTTATCGCTTCCTCTATCTGTTGGTATGAGTGTTTCATAGCTCAACATCAATTCGGCTTGCTGGGAAATATGACAGTAAACCTAGGGCTTGATTTTTGGGGCGATTGAAGGAGAATTAGCTCGATGTGAGTTCATAGTTGCATTGAGGAGTGAAAATGGAAGTTGTGTGCAAGATTTTGAAAATCTCGGTGATTGTTTTGTTCGATATCCTGTATCACGGATTGGGTGTCGCAATCCAATACGGCGATCGAGCCTTAACTTAAGGAGGTAGAAAGGTGCAGTTTTGGAAGAGGATTGAAATGGTGTTGAGTTGAAGTTGAATAGTGGTGTATTGGAGGAGCAGTTGTGGTCTAAAGTCGCGTTAATGGAGGAGGAATTATTTCCTGGAGCTCATGGGTGCGTAGGAGGAAGAAGGTTTGAGCGGGTTTGGGCTTTAGAGAGTAGTGGGTCGGGTTTTTCGAGGGTGAGCCAAATTGTTTGTAACAACCCGAAAAATCTAAACCAATTTAAAAATTTTAATTTGGCTATTTTAGTGGATTTTAAATATTTAAAATAAATTATTTTAAATAATAACGGCGAAAAGTATGTTTGAATCAACGTTTGAAAATAAATATAATTATTTTTAATTATAAACAAGGCCTGAAATGGCGCGACAGTTTCAAAATTTGAATTCGAACTTTGACTGACTGTACCGGGTGCAAAATAAAACGGACCAAAAATATTAAATCTGTTTATGAATATCTTTCTAACGAATCCGAAAAATCGATGTTTCATAGCTGGAGTCAAAAGTTATGGCCAAATGAATTTTCAGAAAGGTCGCTATTGAGGTTATATAGCCCTTGAAAATAGCCATTTTGCAAACGACCTTTGTTTTCGACGAAACCACTTTTGTTGCATCCGGGATGTCAAATTATTGCTAGGTTTCAAATTCCACAATTTTTGAAGTTAATATGTGAGTATGGCAAAGTAAAATGTGTTTGGTCGATTTCTATTAAATTGGATCGACCAGAAAATGGCCATTTTTCAAACGGTCTCAGAATTCCACGAAACTAGTTTTGTTGGGACCGTATCGTCAAAACATAGCAAGATTTATTTTTCTGGAATTTTTGGGATCAGCATGTGGCCCCGACAAACTGAAATGTACGTTCAAATCGAATATTGAATGTTTTATATTTTAATTTGAAGAAAAACTGACTGAAACAGTCGAATGGGCCTACGAAACAAATCCCATTGTGTTCAGAATGGGAGTATTTAGCTAGGGACGACAGTCGTTGGTTTCGGATTGGAGTTAGTATGTGAAGAGGGGTATTTTTGGGATTTTAAAAGTATATATATAAAAAAAATATTGGCCAATCCCATTCATCCTCTCTCCCCGACAATCCTCCAGGCGACGGCGAAAACTCTTCAAAACTTCTTTCTTCGATTTCTTCTCAACCACTCAATGAAATCACGAGATTCTTGAGCAATTTTGAAGATCTAATCCTCCTATACAAATCCATATAAATTTCCTCAGTTATCGTTGCGTTTTTGTTGAGTCTCAACCCTGGGAAGTCTCGCCGTTTCTAGCCCGATTCCGCCACCCAGAGGCCAGTGAGTTCAACGGCGTAGGCCCTATAGGTGCGCCTTTCCAAGCACTGCAACGGGGTGAAGTCTGATCGCCCTATAGCATCGTGGATTTTGTGCAAATCGAAGACCTAGTTTTGAACCATAATTGAAGGTAACGAATGTATATAATTTGAACTGATTTCTACACTTTTAAGTGTTGCAAACTTCTAAAAATCATATCTTTTTGCTATTGGTCGAAATTCAGTGAAACAAGAGATAATGCACTCGTGCGGATGTCTTCTACATTCTAGAAGAGACAAGATTTTTTTTTTGAGCCTTTTGCAATTTTTGGAGGAGTGGAACCCAATGTGAGATTTCTGAATTATAAACGATATGGAAACAACGATGTATAAATTATATAGTTGATGTATGAGTTATATAACCATTGTACACCTCATGTATAAGCGTTGTATAAGTTGTATGTTCGATGTATAAGTTATATGTGCGTTGTAGAAATCATATATGCATTGAAATGAATTGAAATGATATTGAAATGAAACCAAAATATAGTTATATATGTATATCTATATCTACATATACTCCCCTCGTCCACAGACCATGGACGATGTATATTGGTTGTGATATTGTTTGGATTATTAGTTGATGTGAAAATTTGGTGAATATCATGAATGGTTGATTTGAAATGATTGATTGTGGTTGAAATCCCGATAGGATTAGTATACGGGAAATTTCGTCTGCGTACGAACTAGATATTGAAAATCCCCATTGTCAAAAGCTGCGAGGCTTTAAGGTAGAGCGAGGAGCCGTATTAGGGACGGTGCCGGTTTTAACACCCTGCCGTTATGCTGCCGAAATTTTCTGAAATATTCCTGTGTTTGATTAAAATTCATGTGTTGAAATAAAATTCATGTGTTGAATAAAATTCATGTGTTGAATAAAATTCATGTACTGAAATAAAATTCATGTGCTGAATGAAATTCATGTTTTGAAATAAAATTCATGTGTTGAAATAAAATTCACGTATTGAAATAAAATTCATGTGTTGAATAGAAATTCATGCGTTGAATAAAAATTCATGTGTTGAATGAAGTTCATGTATTGAATAAATTCTTTGAAAGATAGAAATAACATTTTTATCATATATATAGACTATATAAAATATTAGTGTTTTAAATAAATTGTTTTAACACCAAAAATAACATTTTTACCTTATATATGAACTATGTAAAATATTCGCCTTTTGAAATAAATTATTTTACAATAAAAATCACATTTTTATGACATATATGAACTGTTAAAAATAGTGACATGTTGAAAAAAATAGCTATTGGAAAAAATATCATTTTTATCAAATGTGTGGAATGAATATGGTTTTAGAATCGAAGAATGAATTATATTTATAAATACATATAAATATAATTAAATTAAACCGAATAACAAAACTGCAGTTCGTGTTTTGAAACCATGATTTCAAATAATTAGTTCGGGAGAGCCGACCATCGGATTTTTCCGAAACCGAAACTGTTGGGTTCACTTTAGAAATATCTTCCCAACGACACCAACTTTGTAAAGATCCAGCGGTTGGATTATCTGGAATGTTTAATTCAAATCTGAAGAAAAATAGCGCCAGAATCGATTATATTTATATATATAAATATAAATATAATTAAATTAAATCGAATAACGATGCCGCAGTTCGTATTTTGAAATCGTAACTTCAAACAATAATACCGGGAGATCCGACCGTCGGATTTTCCCAAAACTGAAATCATTGGATTCGTTTTGAAAAGATCTTTCTAGTGATATAAAATTTGTAAAGATCCAACGGCAAGATTTTCAGATATGTGTAAATCAAATCTGAAGAAAAACAGCGCCACGGCCGCGTTATGGCCTGAAGCGTCGTTTGAGTGAATTGGCCATTTTTAAACAAATAAAAATAGCCATAAATTGTTATAAAATATTATTAACGATATGGAATGGAAATAAACTGAATTTACCATGTTTATTGGATATTCGATGGTTGAATGTGTTTGGCGTGAAAATTACATTTAAGAACAAAATTATTGATGTCATAAAATTTAACCATTGAAATGAATTGATTTAATTTCTAAATATACGTGAATTATTTGAAAAGGCCGAGTTAAATCTCATTTCAAATAATTAATCAGCGATAAGAAGTCGATGATGAAGACGGTGGTTGAAGACCAGAGATCTTCACATCGGTTGGATGATTACTGATGTCTTGATTGGGAGGCATCCCAAAATATAGATAATAAGTGGTGATTGTCCAGACGTACTTGGAGATCGATGGATATGCGAGGTATAAAGTGCCTCCGGATTCGTTCAGACCCAGAATGAACTTGTAAATGGACTGTGTGTCTGACATTGGATTTTGTTCTGTGCTGATTGATCACTATTTAATATATATCTGTTTGGCGGAAGAGAATTTATTCTCTTGCTTAACGCCCTTCTCTGAGACGTATGAGCTCAGAGGTTATATATCGATAGAAATCAGTCGTATGGAGTGAACTGCCTATGTGGCATGCTTAAGTGGCAAATGATCAAGGATTTTGTTGAAAAGCAAAGTCTTGTGGTTGATAATCAAAGCACCGCCTTTATGGCATAGCTTTGTGTATAACGTTGATTCGCGAGCCTCACATCCCGGTTTGAACCAGAAACGGGAGAGGACATCAGGGAGGACATGCGTTTCCTTCTAGCTAGGGTGGTGTCAGTGACCTACCAGCCCTGACATTTATATTATTTTCACCTGTGTGGTTGTTGTTGTTGCGAGGCGCCTCGGATATATCGGTGACTATGTGGAGCCGATGGAGTCATAGGACTAATTTATGCCCCAAAGGGTGGGGAAACGCAGTGTTCAGGCAATTTAATCCACATCGGTGGACCGACCCTAACGATCCAAGGGCTCACCTGTGTTTGGGTCCTGAGGCTCGGGCTAGAGAGTCTCGAATTCAGTAAGGACTATCTTTTGCCTTGGTTCATGACGGAAATACAATTTCCAAATACGACACCGTGCGGTTTTGATTGTATACCTATATATGGCGACATAGTGGTATGGGGCATTAATGTCGTCTATGATTGATATTTATGATTGAAATTATTTTTGAAACATATAAACATTAGTAATAATATCAAATGCTTTTGTTTTATTCATATCAAGCATATTTTGGCCATTATAAGATACAACTCTATCCTCCGGTTTGCGTTGCATTGTGTGATGGGAACTGAGTCTTATAATGGCTTCATTTTTATAAAAAGCATTGCGATGTTTAAAAGGTTTACTTGTTTTAAAGCACTGGCAATCCAATGGAGTAAACCCGTTCCGCGAAAGTGGCGTGGTCCTGTGATTGGCCATATTATAAAATATGTTAAGCAGATTTCGCATACCAGTCTCATGACTGACTCGTAGTTCATTTCACTTGCAAACTCGGGTGCCCCTATTTCTACGCGGACAGCCTTGTATATAGGTTTTAACAGGCTTTTTCTGGATAGCTATGGGGTTGAAGATGGATTCTATCATTTATCTCTTTTTATGATGTTCAGCTCCTGTTGTACATATTATGTTTTGATTCCACGGTGGACATTTCTGTATAGCTGAACTGTATTTTGTACTAAGTATGATCCTGTATACTATGTAACTCTGATGATTATGTTTATTCAGTGTATTATTTGCACATTATCTGGTGTATTTATTTCTTTCTATTCTGCAGTTATCTGTTTATGTGTTATATTCCAAAGATTACCCTTGCCATCATCGTGTGGGGGTTTGGGGTCATCACAATGTGGTATCAGAGCTTTGGTTAAGCTTAGTTCTGTAATATAACATATTAATGAACTCGTCAGAAATAGAACCAGTAGTGTTCTATGACAGATCACTCATTTCAGATAGGATCAGTAATATCCTAGAATGAGTGTAGCAGAATGAAATACACCTCGATAGACACATTTACATTCAAATGTATGTCCCTATGTTTTAAACAACCTTTTCTGTTGGCCTAACACTTTGTCTGCCATTTGCAGACATTGAAAAATGAATGGTAGAAATAGAGGAAGAAACTCTATGGTTCAACAATGTAACCTTTTTAATTATATGGTCTGATAATTTCAAAAGAGTATATGAATTAATTAGTATATTTTTGAAAAGTTAATCAATAATTTGATTATTGTTTGTGTTGTGTGATTGTGGATTTGATTAATTAAATTATTAGAATGATATTTAATTTAATCAATAAGAGAAAGAAGTTAAATGCATGCAAGTGAATCAAGTATTGAACTGATTTAAAAATAGATAGGAATATATACATGCACATTATATATGTTTGAATAGGTAAACGGATTAGCTGGTGAGTAAAGAATTTATTTGCGTGCCTGACAAATAGGTAAACCTTAATGAGTTGGATGCACAATTTTATTTTTTATATCAACTCCTGTGAATGCCATTGGATGCGGAGTTGTAACACGCCACATCCTTTAGTGTCACTCACAAAGGGAATGAACTAAGTTCTGTGGAGCATTTAAGGTAAAAGATGCAGATAAATTACAAGACAGACAGAAATTAAACAGCGGAAAATAAAACTTTGCTTTATTGATAAAATAGTTTGTACAATAATTTCTTTACAGTATCAGAGTATCATCTATCTTACAAAATAAGAAGCATAAAACAAACTTTATATTCCCCAATTTTAGCAAGAGCCAGCCATAGCATCTGAGAAGAGAATTCAAGCAAAACTTCGACAAATCTTCAAGCTGGGGAAGAGTGACAGTCCAACTTAACCTGAGCTATACTATTCCCTCCTTTACTACCTACGGGGGAACGGAAGAAAAGAAGACGAAAGGAAAATAGAGTCAGACATAAAGCCTGAGTAAGTTCAGTAACTTCTAGCATATGAACATGGAACAACAAAACAACATGAGTTAACTGAATACAAGATTACGCTATGACGATAGGGTCAACTAGATTAGACAAGGTAATCACAAGATATGCTAAGATAAGATAAACTGGATATGCTTTAATACTTTCGCCGCTTCGCTCTAATACTTCGCCGCATCGCTATTTCCTTGTTATACTGATTTCTATATCTCTGCACCACCTATCTAGTGTCCGAACTAGTAATGATAACGTGATCCCAATCCCTGTATTTTCCATTGCCTTCCGGCATACATTCATTATTTATTACCAAGATCAAATCTAGGGTTTTCTATCAAGTGCTTTCTAGATTTAACTAGAGTCTACGCTATCTGCTGAACGCTTCTCGGATTCAGGATCTATGCCACCTAGTTCAACTAGGAATTATGCTACTTGTCAAACGATGCCCCCAAGTCTAGGACACACTACCTAGAGTGGTATATGTTCCTATACTTCCCCACGCCTGTATCGTGAATCGTTATCGCTTGTCTAGATGCACATGTCCTGTAATGTGCGACCCGAGTCCTGTGTCAGGGCAAATCAAGGAATACAGAACTCGGTCGGGAGCTTTCAGATATCTGCCGATGCAGATGCTAAGGTCTGTTTTTATTCCAGTGGCTATGGTCCCACTTGACCCCTCCCTCAACTAATGAAAGGCACCCGCAAAGGGAATTCTCTAAATTCTGTGGAGCATTTTGGGTAAAAGATGCTGATAAATTACAAGACAGACAAAATGAAACAGCGGAAAATAAAACTTTGCTTTATTGATAAATAGTTTGTACAATGATTTCTTTACAATATCAGAGTATCATCTGTCTTACAAAATAAAGAAGCATGAAAATACATTTATATTCCCCAAATTTAGCAAGAGCCAGCCATAACATCTGAAAGGAGAATCCAAGCAAACTTCGACAAATCTTTAAGCTGGGAAGAGTGGCAGTCCAACTTGACCTGAGCTAAACTATTCCCTTCTTTACTACCTTGGGGGGGGGGGAATGGAAGAAAAGAAGACGAAAGAAAAACAGAGTCAGACATAAAGCCTGAGTAAGTTCAGTAACTTCTAGCATGTGAACATGGAAAAACAAAACGACATGAATTAACTGAATACAAGATTACACCATGACGATAGTGTCAACAAGATTGGACAAGGTAATCACAATATGCTAAGATAAGATAAACTGGATACGCTCTAATACTTTCGCCGCTTCGCTCTAATACTTTGTCGCTTCGCTATTTCCTTGTTATACTGATTTCTATATCTCTACACCACCTATCTAGTGTCCCAACTAGTAACGATAACGTGATCCCAATCCCTGTATTTTCCATTGCCTTCAGGCGTACATTCATTATTTATTACCTAGATCAAATCTAGGGTTTTCTATCAAGTGCTTTCTAGATTTAACTAGAATTTACGCTATCTGCTGAACGTTTCTCGAGTTTAGGGTTTATGCCACCAAGTCCAACTAGGGATTACGATACCTGTCGAACGATGCCCCCAAGTCTAGGACACTCTACCTAGAGTGGTATATGTTCCTATACTTCCCCACGCATGTATCGCGAATCGTTATCGCTTGTCTAGATGCACATGTCCTGTAATGTGCAGTCCGAGTCCTGTGACAGGGCAAATCAAGGAATACAGAACTCGGTCGGGAGCTTTCAGATATCTGCCGATGCAGGTGCTAAGGTCTGTTTTTATTCCAGTGGCGATGGTCCCACTTGACCCCTCCCTCAAATAATGAAAGGCACACCTTGTAAAATGAGAACTATACGCCGGCTCCCGGTGCCCCACTATCCTATGGCCATCCACAACCGTAACTAGATAGCAAGTATATGGTCTTTTGGAGTTCTCCGCCTTCCCGCTTCACGTATCTCGATTGACTCAAGATGGATGGTAGACGACGAGTTGCTATCACAGGGCTACCGTTTGCTCGCCGAATCACGCCGGTCCATCCTAGTCTTTAGGTTGCCATGTATTGCAACCAAGGCATACCCCTGGTTCTTCTACGCAGACCTTAACCTCTGTGGTCCTAGGAGAGTCATCTGCAGCCTCACAGAGGGATACCAAGAGTACCCTCACGTCCCCTCGAAGCCTTGGGCTTCGTAACCCAATTCGTTGGAGCCTTCTTTTTTTTTACTCAGACGGACATTCGCTCCTTCCCATGTTATACTAAGAATTACTACTTAGTTTTACCAACTAAGATTTACCACTTAGTTTCCAGAATTGTTGTCTTCTAAGGTTTACTACTTAGTTCCCTTTCCCGTCAATTTGGATTGGTTAAGTGTCATTAGTCAATTCAAGCTGACTTAACCCTCTTCATTTATCCTGTCAAACTGGTTAAGTGTTATCAGTAATTAATGTTGACTTAACCCCACCAAAAACCAAGCTATATTGGTTAAGTATTTCTTATTAGTTAACCTTACCCATTCACCCTGTATTGGTTCAGTGTTCCTTTTTAACTTGACCTTGCCCGTCTGTTTTAACTAACCTGTTATTAACGGTTAAGTATTATCCCTTCATGTTTTAGACTTAACCCTATTCCTTTATCAAAATCTGGTGGTTAAGTGTTCAAGTTTACTTAACCCTACGGTCTAGCCCAGCTAACATATCAAATTGGCTAAGTGTATTAACTTTACTTAACCCCACTTTCTAGACTAGTTAACATGTTAATTTGGCTAAGTGTTTTCTTAGTTACTTAACCTCTACAAATCTTGTCTTGTTACCATGAGTTTGGTTAAGTGTCCCCATGGACTTAGCCCTCCGTTCTAGCTTAACTGTGCTTAAGTTGGTTAAGTGTTCCTATGGACTTAACCCTCCCATTCTAGCTTAACTGTATGAACCTGACCCCACCTACCAGTCTTGTTATCATGTTGAGTTGGTTAAGTGTCTTAGTTAACTTAACCCTAGCATTCTTGTTCTAGCTTTAACTAAATAAATTAAAGCCACGACCACTCACATTAGACAGATATTGTTGCGATTACTGGATGTGCCGGTTGGTTCCGGGCAGGTTTACATCGCAACTCAGTCTAACCTCGGGTTAGGCCTATTCGTGTTTTCTAGTTCAAAGGGTTTTGATTAATTTTCAAATCAGGTTTTGAAAGTAACCATCCCGTCCGTCGGATCAGTTAGGGATAGCCAGGGAGAGCAGGAAACTTTTATTTTCCAAACTCAAGCCTAGACACTATCCTCTCTGTCACCCTAGAACTTTCTGGTTTATTATTAAAAGATATGTCGTTAATAAACCTTTAATTTGTCTAAATTAGTATTTCCTCATTTAGGACAAATTCTATAATTAAATTAATCCTAATTTACTTATTTCCTAATTACTCTTTTAATGTAAATTGTCAACATTTATTCTTACGGCCCATTTTCCCCTCTATATCATGTTTATGCTTTTTGGTATGTAAACCGTACCAAATGAAGTGTCACTAACCATGATTTTGCTAATCTTGATAATTACTCCCAATTATGGCCAATTTCAAGTTTATGCCAATATACTTATCGAGCCAAATTAGCTAATCCAATTCTGATTTAATATTCTAATTCACGTCAAACTAGACTTATTACTCTAGCTCACTATTCATGTAAATACTAGATTTACACGTCAATACAAGATTCAAATTACACATCTTATAATTCATGTCAAATTTATCCAATTTGCATTTCTATGAACATGCCATAATACATGTTCCCAATTTATGCCAATTTCCAAGTTAAACTACGTTTTAGTAAATTTCATATTTTTCCCCAAATCGCATTCCCACCGTTCGTACAATCGTGTTTCAATCTAGATTATAGGTAAATCTAGATTCGTAGCAAATGGGGAATGAACCAAAGATTGCTATGAAAAGGAAAGATATAACAACTGGCATAAAATGGTTTTGTATAATGATGTAGGTTCAAGAACATGGGTAGACCTAACTAAATAGGTAAATTCCCAAGGTCTAAAACCAAGAATAGACAGAATAGAGACAGAGGTTCAAGAACATGGGTAGACCTAACTTAATAGGTAAATTCCCAAGGTCTAAAGCCAAGAATAGACAGAATAGAGACAGTGGTTCAAGAACATGGGTAGACCTAACTTAATAGGTAAATTCCCAAGGTCTAAAACCAAAGATAACCAAGAATAAACTGAATAGAAAGCCATGCCTAGATCCAAAATAAACAACATGGTTTTATAACTACAATGTCATGGGCATAAATAATAATCTTATATCCAAAGTTATAGGCAATAATCCTCATAGTTCAATGAATCACAGTCATAGGCGATGTTCATAGTCATAGGCAATATTCATAGTCATAGGAAATGTTCATAGTCATATGCAATAGTCCTCATAGTTCAATGAATCATAGTCTTAGGCGATGTTCATAGTCATAGGCAATGTTTTATGTCCCAAAATCAAAGGCATATGTTTATAGTTCCAAGGCATATGGTTCCAAAGTCCATAGTTTCACCGTCACAGTCTTATTGGTCATCGAATCACAACAGTTCTTAATTAGGTCCAAAGGTACAAGCACTGATTCAAGAAGAAAGATTAGGCATAGTCTTTTATCCCTTTAATTTCATGTCACGAATAAAAACAAAACGTTCAAATCTAAAAATAACTGACTTACAGAGATTAGATTAGAACAGAAAGATGGCGTTGCTAAGATTCGTAGAAAAACAGTCGTTGAAGTCGTTTGGACCTCCTCTTGAATCCTAGCTTGACCTGAACCTCTTCTTGAAAATCTTTTAGCAGCATTTCCTCGTCTTGGTTTATTTTATATTTATTTATATATTTTAAAGGAGGAGGAGAAGCCATGTCTAACAAGAATCTTTGCAGCATAAGGGTAGAAAAGAATTGTGAATAGAGAAGAAAACCAGGGCTGTTTATATAGTGTTAGGCGGACGAACCTGGTCAGAAAACGTGACCAAATACAGCAGAACGAACCAGTTGCAGAAAGCTGGAAAAAGCGGGCAAGTCGATACCCATGTCGACTGGGCAGTCGACATGGGAGGGGGTGTCGACTGGGAAGTCGACACCCCTGTCGACTTGACCTGGGCGGGAATTTTCCCGCCCTGCCCCCTGTGCGTTTGAATTCAAATTTGGCCCAAGTTTTTAAACTATTTTGAACTTGGAATTTTCTGAAAACTTTGACGGGCCATATCTTGGTCATACAGACTCCGATTTTCAAAAACTCGGACTCTATTTCGTGTATTTTTCCGAGACTAACGTAATGGCATAGCCCGTTTCCCTTGATTTTGATTTTAACTCTTAATTCTTCCTTGATTTGCGAATCTTAGTGTTACAGAATTACGGGGTGTTACAGGAGTGCTGGTTCTTCTGTGTGTAATAATGAGTGTCGCCATAGGATAGTAACAATTAATTTTGAACTACACTACATGGTAAACTTCTTGAAGATAGGCATACTTCATCATATACCACATAAGCATTTGGGGCTTGTGTGACGAGGTTGAAGATTTAACATACGAGCGAGAGGCTTGTATGGCGATGACTATGTATTACAGGTTGAACTGATGACTGATATGGACCATATAAAATGTAAAGGTAAACTACAAGATTAATAAAAAACCCCACACGGGTCTGAAGATGACAATAAACACGTCTCTCTGGTCATTAAGGCACAAAAACCATTTATAGGGTGACGAGAATTTATTCTCTAGAGTTATGATCTATACACACTCCCCTGTGGACACCAGAATATATCACTATAAATATGTGCATGCTTATTAGGATTTATTGGGTACCTAATACGGCCCAATAAATTTCCAAACCCCTCCCCGTACAAAGGAGGTTATGGCTAAATTTTTCAAAAATTTAGGGTGTTAGCCAAATTTTAGAAGAATTTGAAAATTCTTAGAAACTGAAAAGTTGAAGAATGGAAGCTAGAATGAAAGTTGGGTTGGTTAATTAAACAACTTTCAACTTCTTTCCTTTTCGGGGACGAAAAGTTTTAAGTGGGGGAGATTGTAATAACCCGGAAAACCTGAACCAATTTAAAAAATTTAATTTGGCTATTTTAGTGGATTTTGAATATTTAAAATAAATTATTTTAAATAATAACAACGAAAAGTATGTTTGAATCGAAGTTGGAAAGTAAATATAATTATTTTTAATTATAAACATGGCCTGAAATGGCGCCGGTAGTTTCAAAATTTGAATTCGAACTTTGACTGACTGTACCGGGTGCAAAATAAAACAGTTTTTTGTGAAACTAAAAATATTTAAATCTGTTTATGAATATCTTTCTAACGAATCTGAAAAATCGAAGTTTCATAGTTGGAGTCAAAAGTCATGGCCAAACGAATTTTCAGAAAGGTCGCTACAGAGGTTATATAGCCCTTGGAAATAGCCATTTTACAAACAACCTCTGTTTTCGATGAAACCACTTTTGTTGGATCCGGGATGTCAAATTATTGCTAAGTTTCAAATTCCAATTTTTTTGAAGTTAATATGTAAGCGTGGCAAAGGAAAATGTGTTTGGTCGATTTCTTTTAAATTGGATCGACCAAAAAATGGCCATTTTTCAAACGTTCTCAGAATTCGACAAAACTAGTTTTGTTGGGACCGTATCGTCAAAACACAGCTAGATTTATTTTTCTGTAATTTTTGGGATCAGTATGTAGCCCCGGCAAATTGAAATGTACGTTCAAATCGAATATTAAATGTTTTATATTTTAGTTTGAAGAAAAAGTGACTGAAACCGTCGAATGGGCCTATGAAACCTATCACATTATGTTCAGAATGGGGGTATTTAGCTAGGGATGACAGTCGTTGGGTTTGGATTGGAGTTAGTATGTGAAGAGGGGTATTTTTGTGATTTTAAAAATATATAAATAAATAAAAAATATTGGCCAATCCCATTCATCCTCTCTCCCCGACAATCCTCCATGCAATGGCGAAAACTCTTCAAAACTTCTCTTTTCAATTTCTCCTCAACAACTCAATAAAATCACGAGATTCTTGAGCCATTTTGAAGATCTAATCCTCCTCTACAAATCCATGTAAATTTCATTAGTTATCGTTGTGTTTTCGTCGAGTCTCAACCCTGGGAAGCCTCGCCGTTTCGAGCCCGATTCCTCCCCCAGAGGCCGGCGAGTTCAACGGCGTGGGCCCTACAGGTGCGCCATTCCAAGCGCTGCAACGGGGTGAAGTCTGATCGCCCTATAGCATCACAGATTTTGTGCAAATCGAAGACCTAGTTTTGAACCATAGTTTAAGGTAACGGCTGTACATAATTTGAACTGATTTTTACATTTTTAAGTGTTGCAAACTTCTAAAAATCAAATCTTTTTGCTATGTGGTCGAAATTCAGTGAAACAAGAGATAGTGGACTCGTGCGGACGTCTTCTACATTTTAGAAGAGACTGGATATTTTTCGGAGCCTTCCACAATTTTTGGAGGAGTGCAACCTAATGTGAGATTTCTGAATTATAAACGATATGGAAACAACGATGTATAAATTATATAGTCGATGTATGAGTTATATAAGCGTTGTACACCTCATGTATAAGCGTTGTATAAGTTGTATGTTCGATGTATAAGTTATATGTGCGTTGTAGAAATGATATATGCATTGAAATGAATTGAAATGATATTGAAATGAAATCGAAATATAGTTATATACGTATATATATATATATATATATATACATATATATACTCCCCTCGTCCACAGACCATGGATGATATATATTGGTTGTGATATTGTTTGGATTATTGGTTGATGTGAAAATTTGGTGAATATCATGAATGGTTGATTTGAAATGATTGATTGTGGTTGAAATCCCGATAGGATTAGTATATGGGAAAATTCGTCTGCGTACGAACTAGATATTGAAAATCCCCATTGTCAAAAGCTGCGAGGCTTTAAGGTAGAGCGAGGAGCCGTACTAGGGACGATGCCGGTTTTAACTACTTTGCCGTTATGCTGCCGAAATTTTCTGAAATATTCCTGTGTTTGATTAAAACTCATGTGTTGAAATTAAATTCATGTGTTGAATAAAATTCATGTGTTGAATAAAAGTCATGTGTTGAAATAAAATTCATGTGTTAAATAAAATTCATGTGTCGAAATAAAATTCATGTGTTGAAATAAAATTCATGTGTTGAAATAAAATTCATGTGTTGAATATAAATTCATGCATTGAATAAAAATTCATGTGTTGAATGAAGTTCATGTATTGAATAAATTCTTTGAAAGATAAAAATAACATTATCATATATATAGACTATATAAAATATAAGTGTTTTAAATAAATTGTTTTAACACCAAAAATAACATTTTTACATTATATATGAACTATATAAAATATTCGTGTTTTGAAATAAAGTATTTTACAATAAAAATCACATTTTTATGATATATATGAACTGTTAAAAATAGTGATGTGTTGAAAAAAATAGCTGTTGGATCAAAATATCGTTTTTATAAAATGTGTGTAATGAATATTGTTTTAGAATCGAAGAATGAATTATGTATATATAATTAAATCGAATAACGAAGCTGCAGTTCGTGTTTTGAAACCGTGATTTTAAACAATTAGTGCGGGAGATCCGACCATCGGATTTTCCCAAAACCAAAACTGTTTGGTTCGCTTCGGGAATATCTTCCCAATGACACCAACTTTTTAAAGATCCAGCGGTTGGATTGCCTGGAATGTTTAATTCAAATCTGAAGAAATACAGTGCCAGAATCGATTATATTTATATATATATATAATTAAAATAAATCGAATAAAGATGTTGCAGTTCGTATTTTGAAATCGTAACTTCAAACGATTGTACCGGGAGATCCGACCGTCGGATTTTCCCGAAACTAAAACCGTTGGATTCGCTTTGAAAAGATCTTTCTAACGATATAAAATTTGTGAAGATCCAATGGTTAGATTTTCAGATATGTGTAAATCAAATATAAAGAAAAACAGCTCCACGGCCGCATTTTGGCCTGAAGCTTCATTTGAGTGAATTGGCTATTTTTGAATAAATAAAAATAGTGATAAATCGTTATAAAATATTATAAACGATATGGAATGGAAATAAACCGAATTTACCCAGTTAATTGGATATTTGAAGGTTGAATGTGTTTGGCAAGAAAATTACATTTAAGAACAGAATTATTGATGTCGAATAATTTAACCATTAAAATGAATTGATTTAAATTCTAAATATACGTGAATTATTTGAAAAGGCGGAGTTAAATCTCATTTCAATTAATTGATTGGCGATAAGAAGTCGATGTTGAAGGCGGTGGTTGAAGACCGGAGATCTTCACATCGGTTGGATGATTACTGATGTCTTGACTGGGAGGCATCCCAAAATATAGATAATAAGTGGTGATCATCCAGACGTACTTGGAGATTGATGAATATGCGAGGTATAAAGTGCCTCCGGTTTCGTTCAGATCCAGACCGAACTTGTAAATGGAATGTGTGTCTGACATTGGATTTTGTTCTGTGCTGATTGATCTCTATTAAATATATTTCTGTTTGGCGGTGGAGAATTTATTCTCTTGCTTAACGCCCTTCTCTGAGACGTACGAGCTCAAAGGTTATATATCGATAGAAATCAGTCGTATGGAGTGAACTTCCTGTGTGGCATTCCTAAGTGGCAAATGATCAAGGCTTTTGTTGAAAAGCAAAGTCTTGTGGTTAATAATCAAAGCACCGCCTGTGTGGCATAGTTTTTTGTATAACGTTGATTCGCGAGCCTCACACCCTGATATGAACCAGAAACGGGTGAGGACCTCAGGGAGGACATGCGTTTCCTTCTAGCTAGGGTGGTGTCAGTGATCTACCAACCCTGACATTTATATTATTTTCACCTGTGTGGTTGTTGCTGTTGCGAGGCGCCTCAGATATATCGGTGACTATGTGGGGCCGACGGAGTCATAGGACTCATTTACGCTCCAAAGGGTGGGGAAAACGCAGTGTTCAGGCAATTTAATCCACATCGGTGGACCGGCCCTGACGATCCAAGGGCTTACCTATGTCTGGGTCCTGAAGCTCATGCTAGAGAGTCTCGAATTCGGTAAGGACTATCTTTTGCCTTAGTTCATGACAGAAATCGAATTTCCAAATACGACACCGTGCGGTTATGATTGTATACCTATATATGGCGACATAGTGGTATGAGGCATTAATGCCGTCTATGATTGATATTTATGATTGAAATTGTTTTTGAAACATATAAACACTAGTAATAATATCAAATGCTTTTGTTTTATTCGTATCAAGAATATTTTGGCCATTATAAGGTGAAACTCTATCCTCCGGTTTGCGTTGCATTGTGTGATGGGAACTGAGTCTTGTAATGGCTTCATTTTTATAAAAAGCATTGCGATGTTTAAAAGTTTTACTTGTTTTAAAGCACTGGCAATCTAGTGGAGTAAACTCGTTCCACGAAAGTGGCATGGTTCTGTGATTGGCCATATTATAAAATATGTTAACTAGATTTCTCATACCAGTACCATGACTGACTCGTAGTTTGTTTCTCTTGCAAACTCAGGTGACCCTATTTCTACGTCACCAGCCTTGTACCCAGGTTTTAGCAGGCTCTTTCTGGATAGCTATGGGGCTGAAGATGGATTCTATCATTTATCTCTTTTTATGCTGTTCACCTCCCGTTGTACATATTATGCTTTGATTCCGCTGTAGACATTTACGTATAGCTGAACTGTATTTTGTACTAAGTATGATCCTATATACTGTGTAACTCTGATGATTATGTTTATCCAGTGTATTATTTGTACATTATCTGGTGTATTTATTTCTTTCTGCTCTGCTGTTATCTGTTTATGTGTTATATTCCAAAGATTACCCTTGCCACCGTCATACGAGGGTTTGGGGTCGTCACATTATTTTAAAAAATAAATGATATTCAAGTTAATTTAAATATGTATAACTTGTAAATTGAATAACTTATTCATACGGTATCGGAATCTGACAAAACAGGATCCGTTGGGATCGTATGGACGAGAGCAACACAATGGAACTGACTGGGTGTGGATTAGAGCTCGTTACAATTTATAGTAAAATAAATTGTCTGACTGAATCAAGCGATGGTTATCGTTATTAACGATGATCGTCCAATGTGAGTAAAACTCACTAACTCTTCTCAGTTATATTTTTATAACGTATTTTATAACTGATAAATGATGGTCGTTTTCTATGTGTCGACCGTTTGGTTGAACTTCTAGTTAAATTGTTGACAATATAGATAACGATATATATAAATCATTAATCGAATATTAATTCTGTTTATTAGAATACTTCATATTCGTGCTATTTATGTTGATTAACATCTGTGGATGCAGGGAAACAGGTGGGAGGGATCCAACTGGATTCCTCAACATTTATTTACTGTTTTTCATATATTGTGACATATGATATGATTTATAATCTGTTGTTGATTATGTGTGTTTGATCATCGTTATTTGGTACTTTTAAATACCAAGGAAATACTAGAATGTGAAAAGGGAAATTTCAAACTATAAGTTGAAATAAAATATTTATATAAAATCAAAGGATTTTATATAAAAAGGAAATTTGAAGTGAATATTAAAAGAGGAATTTTATGAAATTAAAAAGGTTTTATAAAAAGAAGGGATATGTGAAAATTAAATAAGAACTTCTATATAAAATTAATATCAGTTATATGGAAGTTTAAATGACCGCTTTTGGGTAAATTAATTAATATAAGTAATAAGAAGTAAGTAAAGAAATATATAAAAGAATATATTTATATGAAATCAAAGAATTTGAAAAAAAAGAGTTTTTGAAGTAAATATTGAATTTAAAGATTTTATAAAATCCGTGGATTTTATAAAAAGAATTATTTAGAAAATTTATAGAATTATTAAAGGGAATGGGCGAGATATAAAAGAATTATAGGAAATTGATTTAAAGTAAATATTTAATAGAAATCTGTTCCAACAGATAGCTTGAGAAGAGTAATTTATAAATGATTTTTATAAATTAAGGAAATATTTATCATTTGATAAATGAATATATAAGTCTAAATTTATATAGAGAATTAATAAAATCGGTTTTTACACCAATATTATTAATAGAATACGAACTTAGCGTTTAGAAAGAGAATCAACTGATATTTAAGTGTTAGAAATAAAAAAGAAGATTTCGTATAAATAAATCTATAAATAGAAGTTGGAATTGGGATATTATTTTAAAATACGAAATCAAACTATAGGGATTGTACAAAAGGGATATTATTCACATTTAACGTGAAAAATGAATTTAAGTAAAGATTTTAGAAATAAAAACATTTGTAAAAGAAATTGGGTTTTGAAATAGAAGTTAAACAGAGATGGGATTTTAAATGGTTAGAAATAAATAACTTGTTAAATAAGGAAAACAAGTGTTGTGATTTATAAAAAAATGTTTATAAATGAACAAAAATATAATTATCAGTGGATAATTGAGATTTTAAATTCAACGGTAAATAAATGTGAAATTTGGAGTTGTTTTGAAAAGGGAATGATGAAATCCGTTTCGATACTCGAAATGTAAAAAGGGATTAAATAAAATCCATAAAGATTTGTAGTTAGAATTCAACTAAGCCAATGTTTTTAAAAATGATTTATTTGAAGAAATTATATATTGAATAAATCAGGATTTTACAAGGAAATTAGTATTCGGTTGGAAACCGATATTTGATTATCGAATATAGGTTATTCGAGAGAGATTATCGAATATAAGTTATTTGAAGAAGAGAGTTAATCGAATATAAGCTATCCTAAAGGAAGAGTTATTGAATATTTTCTATTCGAAAGAGAACTTATCGAATATAGTTATTCGAAGAGAGATAACCGAATATAGTTATTCAAAAGGGGGGTTATCGAATAGGGATTATTCGAGAGAGAATTGTAAGTTGAAATTCGATTATATCTAATTAGGGAAAGTACCAATTACTTTTTGTTTTAAAACCAAGATTTATTGATTCATTTATAAATTAGTTATTTGTTTATTTATCCAAATTAACAAGGAAGAGTTATATTTAAGTTATTTAATTTTGGAAGTATAGGATTATAACACCATCGTTATAATCAAATGATTTTGGTAAGTGAAGTGGATTCGTAAATAGAATCCGAGTTACGTTAGGAAGTCGTCTAAAAGATTTAAAAGGGCGAACTTTGTCTATATCGAGGTTAGAAATGTTGTTCAGTTAAGGTCTGAGAGGTAATTGTACCCCAACTTGATTGACTTCGTTTTTAACTAAGAGATGGGTAAGGTTCGATAGCGAAAGTTGGTTAAGAGAATCTAGTTAATGAGTATAATGGTTTGAATTGGCTTAGTGATGTTTTATTTAAACATCTGTTAAATCCAATAAAGGAGTTTTGGAAATGTTTCCCAAATAAAAGAATCAGAAATGTTTTCTAATATAGAAAACAAGAAATGGAAGTAAATTTGGAGATGTTTTCAAATGATTAATAAAGTACATTTTCTAAATTTAGAAAATAAGAATTTATAAATATATAGAAATGGGAAATGAATAAATTAATGATAAATTAAATTAAAGGAGATCAGTGTTGATTGATGATTGATCAATCGAATTTCTATCTGGAAATAAGATCGTTGGTTGTACACCTATTTTTCTTTGATAGTTAAATCACCGACTATCGAAGTTTTTGACCATTTTTCCATCATCAATACGGAGAGACCGGGATCAGATTCATTACATGAAAACCACTATGTATGGACGCTAGCGTTATGATCAAATATAATGAAAATAAATTGAAGACGGAGTTATGCAAGGCTATCCTGCTTACAAAATAGTGCCTTCGGTTTGTCCAGTCCTAGGACAACGTGAATGGACGAATGTCTAACAAAGTATATCTAACGGATTGCGTAAGTTGATCTCTCCAAACGTACTTACGTTTGGTGGCAGAGGAATTCGTTTCTCTTAGATTTATACCCGTGGTATTTTGTGGAAATCAATTTGTGATTTGGCGAGTATGACGATGTGGTATTCAAAGTGAAATGGTGGTCAGGTGTCCAAAAAAAAATTTATTACCTTAAGCCTCATCAATTGGGAAATGACAGAAATCGGGCAGGCAGCATGACTATGTGGGTCGCTCCCATTAGGTTGTATATCACCTATCTAGAGAAAATCCATTTCATTCTTTTATCTATTTTCGATGTTGTCCCTTTTCAGGAAACGGCGGTAAGCTCCCAACCGTTGGTGATATACATTTGATACACTCAAGCGAATTGAGTGGTCGGTCATGTGTGGGCTGGGTTGCAAGACGTTCTTGTTGAACCCAGTGTATTCGCCTCTACAGATACACTATTGTCCAGTTGTCCCATACCTTGTCATAGTCGGAATCCAGTCACTAATAAGTGCCAGCGGTTTTGTTTGTATACTACATATGTGGAACATGAGATGCAAGCGTTCTGCTAGATTGTTATTTACTTGTGATTAGACATTATTATAATATCAGAGAAGTATTGATTTACAAAAATGTTTTGGATTATCGTAAGATAAAAACCGTCCGTGTTTATGTGTGGATCGGTCTTACGATTATCTTTTCTTTTGAAAAGGATTTTGAAAAGTTAAACCAAATGATTTGAGTTTACTCACACCATTCCCAAGACTGACCCAGAGTTTATTTTGTTTTGTTTTCCCTGAACTCTTCGGTGCCCAAATTTGTACGGGCAGTCAAGTGGTTCAGGTCTTTACAGATACACTTGGAGGAACTTGAAGCAGGAGGCTTCAAGATTATATAGCTATTGTTATTTCTGCTGTGTTTAAGTGTTGTACGCTGATAATGTTATTGTATAAATATACTGTTTTATTACAAAGTCATGTTATATATTATATTTTATTCGTTCTACTGTGAGATTCGTATTACTCTGATTCTGTTCTGTAGTGATCTTCTTCTTCTATTCTAATTTTCTATCTTATCTATTCTCACCCTCTAATTTCTTTCTATTAATGACTAAGTATTTTCGATGTTCGAATAGTCAACATACCAGTCGTGTGTTGATTTTCGTAGTCGAAAATCCCAGTTCATTACAACCATTCTTTTGATTTTCTGTTATGAATTCTTGCAAAAAAAATTGTGTATTCAAAAAAAATCTTTTCTTGCCAAAAAAAAATTGTGATTTCTTTTGGAAATAAATTTTGAATGGTTCATTCCCAAAATAGTGCACTGTGAATACGAGATAGAATCTAGAAATAATCTGTAACACCCCACGTCCATTAATGTCACTCACTAAGGGAATGCATTAACTTCCATGGAGCATTTTAAGTGTGTATAGAACAGAAACTTAACAACAAGACGGATATAAATAGTACTTAAAACTTTATTCATTGCAGCGGTAAACACATGAGTTCGATTACATCATCAAAAACCAGATCAAATTACATAATATCCATCTTGATTAAATCAAAGTACATAAATTGAAAGACATAATCCCCAATACAAAATAGCCATAAATATGAGAGGCTGAACTTTACTTCAGCGATCCAAGCAATCTTCTAAAAGCAAGAAATACAGCTGTCCAAAATCAAGCTCCAATGGTGCTAGTTCCAACCTGAGCACCTGGGGGGGGGGGGAGGAAGAAAAGAGGAGGAAACAAAGAGGGTCAGACATAAAGTCTGGCGAGTGCGATAACTTTAACAATATAATTACCAAAATAACTAGGCTAAGGCATAAGTTGGAAAATAAGGAAATGACTGTGAACAATTGAGTATGGAAGAGTAAACCAGGGAACAAGATGAATAAAGATAACGTTAAAGCGCACCTAAACCACTATAAGTAATTACTATACTGCACCACCACTACTATACCGCACCACCACTAGTTACCCTAAGGTTGATCCCGCCTACAGAACTTAATAATGATAATGGTTGTTTCGTGCACCCCTAGTTGCCTCCATAGGTGTCGTCTGCCCCTATCTCCACTAGGTGTACCCACTACCCCCATGTGATCAGCTCCCTAACTCGTAGATACCCATGTTGTCCCCACAGTGGGGTGTATCACTCCCCAAAGTGGCAACCCGATACCACAAATAATGCACGGCTTATACCTACACGATGCAACAACATCTTACTTACCAACCCGGGTCCACACACGCATATGAACCCGTTGGACTTGCGTTGCCACCGCTAACCTGGTTTGGCCTCTTACAGTCAAGCCCAGTATGTGTGTCCCGTCCTCGACATGGGTCGAGCCCACAAAGATACGTATGGGTTACTGGTTAAAACGGGCCCCCCTTACTTGACACAAGCTATCCACCTAAGCTTGGTCCCCTCTAGTACATCTCACTTAACCCTCTTCTTATTCTTGTTCACTTACATGTTTCAATTTTGGTTAAGTGTTTCTAATCGTATTTCAAATGCCACCCAAGGCACCCACTAGATTCCACATGCCACCCAAGGCACCCACTTAACCCCCTCATGTCCCACTACATGTTTATCTGGTTAAGTGTTTCTTAATTCATTAAGATCGTAACCTCATAAAGAACTCCCACATTAGACTGGCATTTGTGGCAGCTAGATTTGCCGGGCGGGTTCGGGCAGTCTTACACCACAAAAGAGCCTAACCTGGTGTCTTTATAATTGTTACATATTTAATTTATGCCTAAGACCTCCCACATTATACTGGCATTTGTGGCAGCTGGATTTGCCGGACGGTTCCGGGAAGTCTTACACCACAAAAGAGCCTAACCTCGTGTCTTAGACGATTAATTACTCCTAATTAATCATTCCCCAATTTGAATTACTTTCCCTATTCAAATTATCAATCAATTCCAAATTTAACTATGGCCATAATTGACTCAATTATGTCCATCTATTTATGGTATGTAAAATCATACCAGTTTTCATCACAAATTTATTTCATGCCTTTTAAGGCATTTATGCCAATTCTCAATATTAAATCTTTTAATATTATCCCCTTACCCCATGTTGTACGTTTGTTCGTTTAACGTAAAATATACGTTAGACTCGAATAGTCTAACTCATGGAATAAAGAGAAAACATCACAACATACATATAATTAAAACCTAGATCTAAACATAAAGGGTGAACTTGCATGTGTGTATGATGTTCTACATCTAAAACTTGCATAGGCCAAAGTTACAACTTGCATAAAACTACATATGTCATAGATCCAAATCTAAAGACATAAACTTGTTTAGGTAATGGTCACAACTTGCATAAATCATGTATGTCATGGATTGTAACAACCCAAAAATCTGGGCCAGTTTAAAATTTTTATTTTGGCAATTTTAGCGAATTTTGATTATTTAAAATGAATTATTCTAAATAAAATCGACGAGAAATTTATTTTGAATATAAATCGAACGTATATATTATATACGTCGTCGTTAGAATATAAATATTTATATATAATTATAAATAGAATTGAAAATGGCGCGGTAGTTCGATAATTCGATTTCAAACTTCAATTGAATGTACCGGGTGCAAAACAATCCGGATTTTAGTGAAACCAAAAATAATAGGATCTAATTGTGAATATCTTTCCAACGAATCCGAATAATTGAAATTTCATAGCGGGGATCAAAAGATATGTCCAGTTGAAAATTCTGAATAGTCGCTATGGAATTCAGGCCCTTAAAAATGGACATTTTGCAAACGACCTCGGATTTCGACGAAACCAGTTTTGTTGGGCCCGTGATGTCAAGTTAGTGCTAGGTTTCAAATTTCATAATTTTTCGAATCAATATGTGAGCGTGGCAAAGGAAAACGCGTTTGACCAGTTTCAGTTGATTTTAATCGACTGGAAATTGGCCATTTTTCCAACGGTCTCAGAATTCGGCGAAACTAGTTTTGTTAGGACCGTATCGTTAATACGAAGCTAGAAAATATTTTTTCTGGAATTTTTAAAGTTCGTATGTGACCCCGGTAATTTGAAATGTACATTTAAAATTCAATATAGTGATTTAAATGTAAATTCAATGGAAACTGATTCAAACAATCGAATCAGCTTACGATACATATCACATTGTGTTCGGAATGGGGGTAAAACGCTATGGACGACAGGCGGTGGGCCTCGTTTCGAGGTCATATGTAAAGGTCAACTTTTTGAGAAAAAAAATATAATAAAATAATTAAAAGCTCTTCTCTCTCCTCACACTCTCCTATACCTTGCCCCCCCCGTTTAAATCAATTCAGAAAGAATAAAAAAAAAAATGGAGGCGCGATGGTCGCTGCCGCCCCAGGCGGAACACCGCCGCAACTCCCCCTCGAACCCTCTTCCCCCTCCTGAAACGCGCGAGGCCATCCCCTCTTTCCCCTCCTTCCTCTCGCCGAACTCGAGGAGAACCCCGTCGGCACCCCCAAGTTCGAAGCCCCTGCTGCGACCACCACCCCGCCGACAACCCCCCCTAGCGCGCCACCAGTGCCGAGCGCCACCCCCTGTGGACCCCCCCTCTCTCCCACAGTAAAAGTAAGTTTTTTTTATTATTTATTTTAATTTATTTTAAATACTCGGATTTGTTATATAGGAAATAGCATATAAATGGCAATGAAAAGGTTTGGTTTTTTTTATTTGATAAAAGTAAGGATTTTTATTTGATGAAGAGATAGAATTTTTATTCGATAAGGAAGTTAAAAATATAATCTTTCATATTGTAGAAATATTAAAAATATGATTTTTATATTTTTAAAGTGATAAAGATACGATCTTTATATTTTTAAAGTAATAAAAATATAGTTTTTATATTTTTAAAGAATTAAAAATATAGTCTTTACTATATAGAAATATTAAAAATATGATTTTTATATTTTTAAAGTATTAAAAATATAATCTTTATAGGATAGAGAATATAAAAATATCATCTTTGTATATGTAGCAAAATAAAAATCTGATTTTTATTTTATATACGTTGAGATAAAGTGGTAATTTTTATAATGATGGAAACTTTATTTTTATAAAGGCGAAAACTTTATTTTTATAAAGGCGAAAACTTCATATTAGAAAAGGCGAAATCTATATTTTTATAAGGGAGAAATCTATATTTTTGAAATGGAATTTTTGTCTATATAGTAGCAATGTAGAAATAGAATTTATATCCATAGAACGAGATAGTAAAAATATGATTTTTATATATTGAACATCGTAGTAAAAATATGATTTTTATATATTGAACATCGAAGTAAAAATTCGATTTTTATATATCGAATAGCATAATAAAAATTCGATTTTTACATATGTAGTGGCTACGGGCAACGAAGATGACGAAAAGGCAAGAACGTTGAAGATTTCCTGCATTGGATGTGCCGTGGAGCTGGATAGCTATCGGTGAGAACTTCTCACCTTTCAATTTCTTTTTCTAGTTATATATATACTTGGATGCAGACGGTGCTTAGTAGCACCCGACACAATCGTCCACAAACCATGGACTTGTTTGTTTGGTTGCGTAGATTAGTTGGATGATTTGATTTGAAATTGAATTGTTTGGTGAAATAAATTGATTTGATTGATGTGTGAATGGCGTGGGCCTTCGCTAGACCGGGGATAAGGCTAGGCCTCGTCCCGTTTCTAGTATCGTGCCGTTATGCCGCCGAAATTTTCTAAAATAAGTTAGAAAAATAGAAGTATCATTTTATTTAAAGAATGAACTGAATAGAGATTCATATGTTGGAATAAAATGTTTTATCGTTAAAAATATAATTTTTAACGTGAATGTGAATAAATAAATATTCATTTACAAACCGGACGGTTTGTTTATGTGCACCTATTTGAAGGACATTGATTGGGTCGATAAATTTTACACATCGCCCAACAGCGCAAATAAAATATGCGTTTGATTGTTTGAAACCCCACACAGGTGTTGGGATGAAATTTGAAGTTCACTCATCCTGATAGATTAAATATGTCGATCGATTGATTGACAGGCTGTTATAAGCGTTAGATATCTATATTTGATGCTTATACAGTGTAGTGCACTTTGGTTGATGGTTGATTATTTTTCAATGCTATTATATGTGTGTAATGCATGAAAATCCATATAATTAACATTATATGGTGATTGATTGGGCCTCATTCCAATTTGAAAAATAAAGAATATTATAAAATAAAAGTTCATGTGTTGACAGTACTCATCCATTGAGATTGGTCATGTGTTGAACGAAATATTTTAGTAATAAAATTTATATCTTTATCAATATAAAATAAAAGTTCATGTGTTGACAGTACTCATCCATTGAGATTGGTCATGTGTTGAACGAAATATTTTAGTAATAAAATTTATATCTTTATCAATATAAAATAAAAGTTCATGTGTTGACAGTACTCATCCATTGAGATTGGTCATGTGTTGAACGAAATATTTTAGTAATAAAATTTATATCTTTATCAATATAAAAAAAAAGTTCATGTGTTGACAGTACTCATCCATTGAGATTGGTCATGTGTTGAACGAAATATTTTAGTAATAAGATTTACATCTTTATCAATATAAAATAAAGGTTCATGTGTTGACAGTACTCATCCATTGAGATTGGTCATGTGTTGAACGAAATATTTTAATAATAACAACTATTTTGAAAAAGAAATATTTGAAATAGAATATTTGAAAACAGAAATTTATAAAGCCGTGTTGGTTAGATTGTCGCCATTTTGACGTGAACGACATTTATATCGATTTTAACGATTTCGAAATGAAATGAATTGAAAACGATTTCGAAATGAAATGAATTGAAAATGATTTCGAAATGAAATGAATTGAAAACGATTTCAAAATGAATTGAATTGAAAACGATTTCGAAATGAATTGAATTGAAAACGATTTCGAAATGAATTGAATTGAAAACGAATTCAAATTGAATTGAAATTTGAATTGAATAGAAATGAATTTAAAACGAATTTATAAAGAAGAATTCAATTTTGATTTGAATTGAAAAGGAAGTTGAAATTGCTTTTGAAACGAATTTAAAACTATTTATATAATTCGTTTTGAATAGAAATCGACGAAGTATATATTATATATATATATAATATAATGGCCTGAATAGAACGCGCCGCGCCGCGGCAGTTCGTGAATTTCGACCATTTATTTCAAACGGACATTACGGGAGATCCGACCGTCAGATTCTCCTAAAACCGGAACCGTTGGGTTCGTATCGAAAAGAGCTTTCTAACGAATATTAGAAATTAGAAATATAACGGTTGGATTTGGAATTATGTCCAAATCAAATTTGAAAAAGGTCGCTGTAAGTGCAGTTCGATGGCCGTTGTTGGAAATCGACTGTACGGGCCTTGATAAAATTATTAAAAATAGCAATAATTTGTGTAAAATCATAAGAAATGATTTAGAAAGAATTGGGATGAAAAACTCCATATTTGAAAAGATAAAAATAGATTTTTATCGAAATGAACTAGTTTTGAACTAGAAATATAATTCTATTTATTTTTAAATAAATAAATTAAATTTGAAAAGGGTTTTAAAAGTAACCAGAATTTCCAATGATTGCATTGGAGTGGATTTGAATCGAAATTGTCTTCGGAATATTTCGATGTTGGAATTCGTGATTATACGGATGTTGTTACGGAAATTTGAAAGATATATATTTATATCGTTATTTCCAATACGACATTTGTTAATCGTAGAATTTGATATTGAATATAAGCCGATATATTTTCTATTCAGAGCCTTATATTGAATATCAAATGTGATTTGGGTTTGTCGTGAATGGTGTCTTCACTAACACTGTTCTAGAACCCAGTTGAGAAAAGATTAAATCTTTTTATTTAGATTTAATGAAGTGTACCAATTAAATAATATTTAATTGGGATTAAATTGATATTGATTTTTGGGTTTATCGTGAACAGTGTTTTAGACAACACTCGTTCTTTAACCCGATAATTAATGAATGTGATTTTGGGTTTATCGTGAACTGTGTTTTTAAATGACACTGATTCTTTAACCCAGTTAAAGATTAAAACTAAGTGGAGTTTTAATGAATCTTTAATTAGATTGAAAAGATCGAAAATGGAGTACCACCAGTTTTGCTCCGGGCGATAGCTAAATCTTTAATTAGATTTGAACGTGAAATGGTAATTGAATTTACCGATAACACCGTGGTGTTAGATATGAAGTATTACCAGTTTTACTTCATGGGATGAATAGGTTGGGATTGGGAAATTAAAACCAATGATTACTACGGTAAGGTTCGCTAATTCCGACTAGTTGAATCGAAATTCAAAGGAAGATTAGAGAATAAATTCAAGGAATTTATCTTGGATAAAATTAATGGGAACCTTTCCCTATGAATGTGAAATTTAGAAACTAACTGTCGGTTAGCCAAGTAGAATGGTTTTCTGGATATTGATCTGATGTTGGTTTCGGCCTTCGGGGTTAATATTTGGGGAATTATTCTCTTGATTAATTCACGGTCAGTGACTGATGAATTGGAATGAGGCGTATGCTGTGTTTGTGTAACACTTATTTAAATTATACGCGAGTTATTCGGAAAGACCGGGTTTATCCCATTCTGAATAGCTGATACGACGATAAGTCGAAGATGAAGACGATGGTCGAAGACCGGAAGTCTTCACGTCGTTTGGGTGATTACTGATGATCTTGATTGGGCTGTACACCCAAGAAGATGGAAACAGTTAGTGATCGTCCAGACGTACTTGGAGATCGATGGATATGCGGGGTACTAGGTGCCTCCGGTTTCGTTCAGACCCAGAACGGACTTGTAAATGGACTGTGTGTCTGACATTGGATTTTAGTCTGTGTGTTTGATTTCTATTAAATATATATCTGTTTGGCGGCGGAGAATTTATTCTCTTGCTTAACGCCCTTCTCTGAGACGTACGAGCTCAGGGGTTATATATTGATGGATATCAAACGCATGGAGTGAATTGCCTGTGTGGCATGCCTAAGTGGCAATTGATCGAGGCTTCTGTTGAAAAGCAAAGTCTTGTGGTGAGGATCAAAGCACGGCCTTTGTGGCGTAGCTTTGTGTAACGTTTGCTTCGCGAGTTTCGCACCCCGGTTGTGAACCAAAAACGGGAGAGGACCTCAGGGAGGGCATGCGTTTCTTTCTAGTTAGAAGTGGCGTCAGTGGTTTTACACACCCTGACGAGTTTGACTTATGTGGTTGTTGCTGTTGCGAGGCGCCTCGGATTGATCGGTCGTTCTCGAACCGATGGAGTCATTTAGTTGGCTCATTTACGCCCCAAAGGGCGGGGAAACGTATTGTTCAGGCACTATAATCCACATCGGTGGACCGGCCCTGTCGCTCCATGGGGCAGTTGCGGCTGTTCCTGTGGCTCGGGCTAGAGAGTCACGAATCGGTTAAGGACTATCTTTTGCCTCGGTTCATAGACGGAAATCCAATTTCCAAATATGTGACTTTGCGGTTTTATTTGTAAACCTATATATGGCGACATAGTGGCATGGGACGCTCATGTCGTCTATGATTGATACTTATGATTTGAAGTTGTTTTATACACTATGCACTTATAATAGTATCGAACAATCTGTTTTAAACATATCAAGCATTCTTTGGCTGTTATAAGGGAAAACCCTATCCCCCGGCTTGCGTTGCATTGTGTGATAGGACCTGGGTCTTATAACAGCTTCATTTTTCTTTATTTAGCATTGCGCTATTTGTTTTATGCACTGGTATTCTTAGGAGGAAACCCGTTCCGTGTTATGCGGCGTGGTCCCTTGATTTACCTAACTTTAAAAATAAAGATTAATAACTGTTTTAGTTCTCACACCAGTCACATGACTGACCTGGAGTTTATTGTTTTAACCTAAACTCTGAGTGCCCCTATTTTGACACGGGCAGCTAGTAGTTTTGGTTTTGCAGATTTATATTCACAGGATCTTGGTTTACAGCTGGAACGATATCCGGAAAGCTTTGTATCCGTATATCTCCTTCTAGTTGTGTATTGTATTATTTTCCGCTGCAATGTATTTAAATGTAATTTAAATCTCTGATATTTCTGTGTAATATTTATTCGTTTATACTCTGTATATTCTTGTAATCTGATGCATTGTTGTAATATACAATGAAACATTCTTTTATATGCGTTCTGTTTTGTCGTGTTCTCAAACGATAGGGCGTTTCGAACGGCCTCGATCGGTTTAGCGACTGGTTCGGACCGAGCGAAATTCCTTGCCGTCACAGTTGGTATCTATCTATATCTAAAGGGTGTAAACTAACATAGGCAATAACCACAAACTTGCATAACATGATTCATATTCCAAACTCATATATTTATATAACCTTGCATACGTGATTTATGCAACATAACAATGGTGTAAACTTACATCTAAACATGTAAACTATCATGTAGAATTTAGCATATAAGTCACACATGTCATAGCCTAACTTTGGATCTAAAATAGATGTCATGAAACATGTAAAGTTATACATAATCTTCACTAACTTGCATATGGTTCATGTCTAAATCAATATAAAAACTTGCATACATACATATGATTTATCATGTGAATCAACATAAACAAACTAGCATATGAACAACATGATGATTTGATTATACATAAGCCAATCATAGAATTACAACATAGATGATAGCATCATAACTTTACAACATAGACGATAACATCACAACATAACATCATAGAATTTACAACATATATGATAACATCACAATTTTACAACATAATTATAACACGCAGTCAATAATTCACATCATATCCATATAATCCACATCATAACATAATCCAATTAAATTGCTAATTATTTTATTAAAGAAATCGAACTCACACTCAAAGAAGGTCTTGAGTTCTGAATTCTGAGTTCTGAAGTTGTATTAGCTTTCCTTTGAAGAAGATTCGTTGTTAAAGTTGAAAAGGATTGAATTTGATTTGCTTTCTTCCTCTGTAATTAGTGGCGGCTATTCTGAGTTGCATGGTGACGGCATGGAGGCCATGAGTCGAATTTTAATTTGATTTTAGGGTTTGAGTCTATATGTGTTTTTTATAGAGTTTATTATTAGTTTAGGCTGTCAGATTAACCCAGAATTAATCCCAGCCAATCAGAGCAGATCAGAAACCCTAATCAGTCAGCACACAGTAATTAACAGGTCACTAATCAAATCTGGCCGGGGGGGGCAGGTCGACCCAATGGTTGACCTGGTCAGGGTTGGTCGACCCTATGGTCGAGCTGGCCCTGGCGGGAATTTTCCTACCTAGCCTGTTTGACTCTGAAATTTGAATTTCCTGAAATCTGTTTTAAATTTTCTAAAACTTCCGATGGCCATAACTACTTCATACGAAGTTCAATTCACGCAAACTCGGACTCTATCTCAACCAAAATTCCGAGACGAACACAATGGCGCAACCCGTTTCCCTGATTCTCACATCTGAGATTAGTTATTTTTTAATATGTGAACTTTAGTGTTAACAGAAATACGGGGTGTTACATTCTCCCCTCCTTAAAGGATTTCGCCCCCGAAATCTCCAAATTAAGGAGAATGCATATCCTAACGTCCAATCAACCATCAAACATAGGGATCCGTTGTCCTTATAAAATTCCTAATGTTGTATGAACATATGCAAGAAGTGTGTGTATATGTTCCTTATATAATGCAAAATCAGGCGGTCTACTGATTCAGTTGACCTCCTTAATGCAAACGAACTATCTCTCGAATGTATACGGAGGCTAACCATGGAGCAGTCCTCTTACTCTTCACGGGAATGAAACGGGCGCTCTTAGTAAGTCTGTCTACCACGACCAAAATCCCCGTATTACCCTTCCTCGTTCTCAGTAACCCATCAATAAAGTCCATCGAGACACTTTCCCACTTCCATTGTGGAACCTCCAACGGGTGAAGCAACCCACCGGGCTTCTTCTGCTCTGCTTTTACTTGTTGGCACACCAAGCATTTAGCAACAAACTCCGCCACATCCCTCTTCATACCGGTCCAAAAGTAAACTCATCTCAAATCCATGTACATCTTGTCCCTGCCGGGATAGATGGTCTTCTTCGAACGATGTGCATCATCAAGAATGGTCTTCCTCAAATTCTCATCCCGTGGTACACAAAGTCTACCATCCCTACGTAACCAACCCTTATCATCTAGGGTATACCTACTGAGATGGCTTGATAACTCCCCTCTTTTGAGCTTCTCTACTAACTCAACCAACTATGGGTCATCTCGTTGTGCCTCACCAATCCATCCCAAAAGCGTAGGTCTGACCTTTAAGGATGCTAGTAAACCGGGTACAAAGTCAATGGAAGGTCTAAGGTCAAACGCAGAGATGAACTCTAAGCTTCGCCGCTCAACAAATAGCGGATTCGAGGATAACCTTTTCCTACTTAAGGCGTCTGCCACCACGTTACCCTTACCAGGGGTATGTGCTATCTTGAAATCGTAAGACGCTAAGAATTCCATCCACCTTCACTGCCTTAAGTTCAAGTCCTTCTGAGAGAACAAGTATTTTAGCGATTTGTGGTCAGTGAACAATTCGAATTTCTCGCCAAGAAGATAATGGCGCCAAGACTTAAGCGCGAAAACAATGGCGGCTAACTCTAGGTCATGGGTAGGGTAATTTCTCTCAAGTACTCTCAACTGCCTTCCACCATAGACTATTACCCTTCCCTCTTGCATTAAGACTGCGCCTAGTCCTGTCCCACAAACATTGGTATAAACGGTAAATGGCTTACTCCCATCTGGCAACACTAAGACTGGGGTTGTGGTCAAAGCTCTCTTTAAATGTTGGAACGCATCATCACAATCTAAGTCCCATGTGAAAACTAAGTTCTTCTTCATCAAGCGTGTTAATGGGTCTGATATTTTTGTGAAGTCTTTGATAAAATTCTTGTAGTAGCTAGCCAAACCAAAGAAACTCCTCTCCTCGGTAGCATTTTTAGGAACCTTCCAATCTTGGATGGCCACTACTGTCGCGGGATCCACAGCTATCCCTTCTTTGGAAACCACACGACCTAAGAATCACACTTCCTTCCTCCAAAAGTGAGATTTAGAAAATTTAGCTTTAAGGCTATGCGCTCGAAGAGACTCCAAAACTTCCCTAAGATGTAGGGCATGCTCTTCCTCGCTCTTAGAAAAGATCAAGATGTCGTCCACAAACTCTACCATAAATTTATTAAGGTACTCCCTAAACACCCTACTCATCAAGTCAACAAAGTATGCAGGGGCGTTTGTCAAACTGAAGGGCATCACAAGCCACTCGAAGAAACCGTCTGGAGTCCTAAAGGCAGTCTTGTCCATGCTATCCTCAACCACTCTTAACTGATGGAAACCGTGGCTAAGTCCAACTGCGAAAACACTGAGACACCAACTAACTGATCGAAGAGATCGTCAATCCTCGGCAGTGGGTGTCTATTCTTCTTAGTAAGCTTATTAAGTTCTTGATAGTCCACACAAAGTTTAAGGGACCCATCTGCCTTCGTGGCAAATACTACTGGAGCACCCCACTCCGATATACTAAGTCTGATGAACCCCTTCTCAAGCAATTCTTTCACTTACTTACTGAGTTCTCTTCTCTCTCTTGGAGCCATGTGGCGCACTGGCAATACAACTGGCTTTGCATTATCTACTAGATATATTCGAAAGTCTATCTCACGTTTTGGGGGTAAACCGCTCACCTCATCGAAGACATCAACATATTCACGGACTATACGAACAAAATGTAAATCATCATCGGATGCGTCAAGGGATTCTAGGTAGCTAAGCATTACTGGACCTCTAGGATCATAAGAAATATCAAGGGTCCTTCCACAATGAGTCAACAATCTAACTACCCTTCTTTCACAATCTAAGATGGCCCCATATCTAGTTAGCCAATCCATACCTAGAATCAAGCCATAGCCCATGAAGCCAAGAACAAAGGCGTTGCATTCAAACTCAACACCCAAGATAAACACTCTCAAATCCCAACAAATCATAGAAAGATGAGCCGAACCACCAATAGGATTTGGGACCGCTAAGGGATCTGTAAACAGACTAGTATCTAGGTGCAGTGTTTCAACTAATGATGTAGAGATAAACGAATGAGATGTGCCAGAATCAAATAAAGTATGGACAGGATGATCAAACAGAAAAACTAAACTTTCAACGGAAATTGCTCTACCTCGTTCTTGTAGCGGTGGGACCACGAGAGCCTGAACTTGTCCCCTTGCCTGCCCTGGTGCCATAAGAGGCTACACCTATCCTCCCGAGGTAGACCCTGCCCTCTGCCCTTTCCTTGGGCAGTCCTTAATAAGATGTCCCACTTTGCCACAGTGGAAACAACCGTTCTTCTTTTTCTTCCTACAATCTTTGCTTAGATGGCCTGGTGTCCCACAGTTAAAGCATCTTTTCTTTCCCTTACCATTGTTGCCTTTTCCACCTTTCTTGTTCTGTTGTTGCGGTTGCGGCTTCTTTTGATCCCCTTTCTTCTCGGGTTCCTTATTAGCATTGGTGCCCTTCCCTTCTTCATGCATAAGCACCATGTCAACTAGTCTCTCAAAGGTAGCCCCCATGGGGATGTAGGTCATAGCTAACCCATGAAGCGGCTCGCTCAAACCCTTAACAAATCTCAGGGCCTTCTTTTCTGGTGTATTCACCAAGTCCAAGACAAATCTCGCCAACTGGTTGTACTTGTTGACGTATTCTTTCACCGATAGATTCCCTGCTTCAATGCTAGAAACCTTTCCATGTAGAGATTCTCTTTAGCCCGTGAGAGAAACTTCACCTCAAACCTCCGCCTAAAATCTGGCCATGTATCGACTGGACGTTCTTCATTAGTGACCTCCCACCAAAACGAGGCCTCATCCTTCATTAGCCGGGCAGCTAACTGGACCTTTCTGCCATCTTCCACCTCAAAGATCCCAAACAATTCTTCCACCTACTTTAGCCAATTTCGAGCTTCAACAAATGTCTCCGTCCCGTGAAAAGGTTTTCCACCCATTGCCCGAAAGTCCTTACATATCTTTGCAAAAGTATCGACATGAGGAGGAGGAGGAGGGGGAGGAGGAAGATTTACTAGACCTGCGGTGGCGGCCCTAGTCTCCAAATACCTCCTAAACCATCCTGATATTGGTATCCCCTTGGGTATCTTGGGAATTCCAGACATGTCGAAACGAAAAAAAGGAAAGATTCAATACAAAAGGACCGACGGAAAGATATATGGCTCTTGGGGTTATGCTTTCTAAAATAAGCTTTTCTCTTGAAAATACTTTCCTTAAAATGTACTTTTAAGGTACTTCTTTATAAAAGTGGTTCTGAAAAACCGTTTCTTTCAAAATTCATATCTGTTTTGGTAACCTTCAGCTCGGATACCACGTGTAACACCCCAAGTCCATTAATGTCACTCACAAAGGGAATGCATTAACTTCCATAGAGCATTTTAAGTGTGTATAGAACAGAAACTTAACAACAAGAAAGATATAAATAGTACTTAAAACTTTATTCATTGCAGCGGTAAACACATGAGTTTGATTACATCATCAAAAACCAGAGTCAAAGTACATAATATCCATCTTGATTAAATCAAAGTACATAAATTGAAAGACATAATCCCCGATACAAAATAGCCATAAATAAGAGAGGCTGAACTATACTTCAGCGATCCAAGCAATCTTCTAAAATCAAGAGATACAACTATCCAAAATCAAGCTCCACTGGTGCTACTTCCAACCTGACTGTGAACAATTGAGTATGGAAAAGTAAACAAGGAAACAAGATGAACAAAGATAACGTTAAAGCGCACCTAAACCACTATAAGTAATTACTATACTGCACCACCACTACTATACTACACCACCACTAGTTACCCTTAGGTTGATCCCGCCTATAGAACTGAATAATGATAATGGTAGTTTCGTGCACACCTAGTTGCCATCATAGGTGTCGCCTGCCCCTATCTCCAATAGGTGTACCCACTACCCCCATGTGATCGGCTCCCTAACACGTAGATACCTGTGATGTCCCCACAGTGGGGTGTATAACTCCCCAAAGTGGCAACCTGATACTAAAAATAATGCACGGCTTATACCTACACGATGCAACAACGTCTTACCTACCAGCCCGGGTCCACACACGCATATGAACCCATTGGACTTGCGTTGCCACCGCTAACCCGGTTTGGCCTCTTACAATCAAGCCCAGTATGCGTGTCCCGTCCTCGACTTGGGTCGAGCCGACAAAGATACGTATGGGTTACTAGTTGAAACGGGCCCCCATTACTTGACACAAGCTATCCACCTAAGCTTGGTCCCCTCTAGTACATCCCACTTAACCCTTTTCTAATTAATGTTCACTTACATGTTTCAATTTTGGTTAAGTGTTTCTAATCGTATTTCAAATGCCACCCAAGGCACCCACTAGATTCCACATGCCACCCAAGGCACCTACTTAACCCCCTCATGTCCCACTACATGTTTATCTGGTTAAGTGTTTCTTAATTCATTAAGATCGTAACCTCATAAAGACCTCCCACATTAGACTGGCATTTGTGGTAGCTGGATTTGCCGGGCAGGTCCGGGCAGTCTTACACCACAAAAGAGCCTAACCTCGTGCTTTATAATTGTTACGTATTTAATTTATGCCTAAGACCTCCCACATTAGATTGGCATTTGTGGCAGCTGGATTTGCCGGGCGGTTTCGAGCAGTCTTAAACCACAAAAGAGCCTAACCTCGTGTCTTAGACGATTAATTATTCCTAATTAATCATTCCCCAAGTTGAATTACTTTCCCTATTCAAATTAGCAATCAATTACAAATTTAATTTTGGCCATAATTGACTCAATTATGTCCATCTATTTATGGTATGTAAAATCATACCAATTTTCATCACAAATTTATTTTATGCCTTTTAAGGCATTTATGCCAATTCTCAATATTAAATCTTTTAATATTATCCCCTTACCCCCACGTTGTACGTTTGTTCGTTTAACATAAAATATATGTTGGACTCGAATTGTCTAACTCATGGAATAAAGAGAAAACATCACAACATACATATAATTCAAAGTAGATCTAAACAAAAGGGGTGAACTTGCATGTGTGAATGATGTTCTACATCTAAAACTTGCATAGGCCAAAGTTACAACTTGCATAAAACTACATATGTCATAGATCCAAATCTAAATGCACAAACTTGTTTAGGTAATGGTCACAACTTGCATAAATCATGTATGTCATGGATCTACATCTAAAGGGTGTAAACTTGCATAGGCAATAACCATAAACTTGCATAACAAGATTCATATTCCAAACTCATATATTTATATAAACTTGCATATGTGATTTATGCAACATAACAATGGTGTAAACTTACATCTAAACATGTAAACTAGCATGTAGAATTTAGCATATAACTCACACATGTCATAGCCTAACTTTAGATCTAAAATAGATGTCATGAAACGTAAAGTTATACATAATGTTTACTAACTTGCATATGATTCATGTCTAAACCAATATCTAAACTTGCATACATACATATGATGTATCATATGAATCAACGTAACCAAACTAGAATATAAGCAACATGATGATTTGATTATACATAAGCCAATCATAGAATTATAACATAGATGATAGCATCATAACTTTACAACATAGATGATAACATCACAACATAACATCATAGAATTTACAACATATATGATAACATCACAATTTTACAACATAATTATAACATGCGGTCAATAATTCATATCATATCCATATAATCCACATCATAACATAATCCAATTAAATTGCTAATTATTTTATTAAAGAAATCGAACTCACAACTCAAAGAAGGTCTTGAGTTCTGAATTCTAAGTTCTGAAGTTGTATTAGCTTTCCTTTGAAGAAGATTCGTTGTTAAAATTGAAACGGATTGAATTTGATTTGCTTTCTTCCTCTCTAATTGGTGGCGGCTATTCTGAGTTGCAAGGTGATGGCATGGAGGCCATGAGTCTAATTTTAATTTGATTTTAGGGTTCGAGTCTATAGGTGTTTTTATATAGTTTAGGATTAGTTTAGGCCGTCCGATCAACCCAGAATTAATCCCAGCCAATCAGAGCAGATCAGAAACCCTAATGAGTCATCACACAGTCATTAACAGGTCACTAATCAAATCTGCCCCGGGGGGCAGGTCGACCCCCATGTCGACCCTATGGTCGACCTAGTCAGGGTAGGTCGACCCCCAGGTCGACCCTACGGTCGACCTGGCCCTGGCGGGAATTTTCCCGCCTAGCCTGTTTGACTCTGAAATTTGAATTTTCTAAAATCTGTTTTAAATTTTCTAAAACTTCCGATGGCCATAACTTCTTCATACGAAGTCCAATTCACGGAAACTCGGACTATATCTCAACCAAAATTTCGAGACGAACACAATGGCGCAACCCTTTCCCTTAATTCTCAAATCTGAGATTAGTTATTCTTTAATTTGTGAACTTTAGTGTTAACAGAAATACGGGGTGTTACATAATCGAATTGTAATCCTTGCCTTAAAACAAACTGTGATTACCAGGACTGATAATATCTTTTCTAGAAGACTTGCCAATGGTTATTGATTTCCAAACTTGCCATTAAACTTGCCAAATAAATTGTGTCCTCCTTTATTGCATGTATCGACATTTTGCACTTGTGATAAATTAGTAAATCAAAAAGACTTTCAATTCATTGCCCAACAAATTCACTGAAATACCTGAGTTCATACTTGCAAGCAGAATTGACATGTGCACATCCAATCAATCTTACTGTGCATGTATATATCCATCCAATGGTTTTCTCTATTGTTTTGTGTTACTTTGCTATATTACTTTTTGATTTGCATGATTTTGCATTTTCTTGGCCTTGATTTGAAAAAGCTTGTGTTTGTAAGGCTCGAACAATTTTGGCATATGCACTATATTTAAGCCTATGCTTTAGTATAAGTGAGAGTTGTGCACATCTTTACTGGCACCATTGTTTGTTTGCACCTTGTTTCAAAACTAACTCGACATGAGTTTGGCATTCTTCCCTTACTTATGCTTTTATTTGTCCATTGATTTGTGCATATGTGTAAACTGCTACTAGTCCATATTTATCCAGATGAGTGCTTTTTATTGTTGGGCCATGTTCATGTATATATTGCATCTCTTTGGCATGTTGTCACTTTGAGCTTTGACTTGGTTTGATTGTGCTTGGTTTGTTGCACATATTTATGTACACTTATTTTTCCATTAAACGATCATGCTACCATGTAGATGCTGCTTATTGACTTGCTTTGTCTTTTCCATGCTGAAAACATTTTTCCTTGGTGCAAGAATCATATTTACACATTTTTGCATGTACTCGACCATGCACGCTTGTTTATTCAAGAGCTTGTTTGTCCATGTACATTTATAGGCTTCTATGTTGATATAATGCACTGAGTTGTAGCTTGGTCCATTGTGGTCGCCCCTCAGTTGCCCACTTATTGAACCATGGACTTGTAGCTGCACTTGCACACGACTTGATCATTGTATTGTTATACTTGTGCATTTTGACCTTGTTGAACTCTGCTGTGTAGATACATTCACACACACAACTATATATATATATACACACACACACACACACATATATATATAGTAGCACCACATTCTAGGCTGAAAACCGTAAAATAAAATTAAACCTATTTTCAATATATATATACATATATATATATATATATATATATATATATATATATATGCACAGATGTGTATGTATATATGTGTTTGTGTATGCATATGTATTGGATTTCTTGGTTCAGTCCATTCATGAAGTTTGACCGCATTATCCTTGCATAAAACTACGTGTATATACATACAATGTATGTGTATACATGTATTGTGCACATCTTGAGAATATATATATGTGAGAACTACAGACGATGTCTACCTTGTGTGAATATCACAAGCTTTCTAGACACAGATGAATATCCATGAAAATCGGATCATGTCATAAAAAATGATGAGAAACACATCAAAATTCTGAGGCAAATAAATTTTTAAAATAAAAATTATATCTGCTAGAATATAAAATGGTTTTGTTACAGTTTACAGTATGTTTCTTCTGCGACAGGTAAACAGAATACTGGACTGACTTTGATGTTGACAGAAGACAAGAGTGATAATGTCAATGTATGTGAGCGAGAATATGTAACGACATGGATTTTTGATCGCTTCAAGTTGGTAACTAAACCAACCCAAACCGTTCAAAATGACAAATTGTTATCGCTTATGGAGTTGAAATACAAATCACCATAGAACACCGAGTATCGCTGTAACGACATAGATTTCACTTAGACCTAATTGATCGCTAAATCGACCAAGACCGTTCGAATCCCGCGTATGCTAACTCTGGGCATACAACACATTAGAACAAATCACAGAAGAATTTTAAAAACGTCATAATAATGTTACATCAGAGTACGTAATATCTGAGTACATAAAAAATAATACATAGCGGATAATAAGTTTACAATAAATGTAATACAATGCACAGCAGAAATAAATAAATAACACAACGGAAGACGATAAGCGCACTGGACACAGCTTTAAGCTTCGTTCCAGAATCCTTTTCATATATCTGCAACATAAACCACTCGACTGCCCGTGTGGAAAATAGGGGCACCCGAGTTTGAAAGGGAAAAGCAAATTACAGGTCAGCCATGGGACTGGTATGAGAAAATCTACAGTTAAAATTAACTTATCAAAATGATAAGGCAAATCACAGGACCATGCCGCTAACGCCGAACGGGTTTACCCCCATGAATGCCAGTGTATAAACAACAATCAATACTTATGGATCTACTATGCATCAATCAACATGCAATATCCCAATCTACCCATTTAGATTAATCACTACACTTAGATTTTCCAAATCCAATTCAATTTACAGAAATTATTCCTTTGGACTTTATTTCCCGATTTCCTATTTCAAATAATTTGAAATACATATCTAGCTTTCTATATCAAAGTAGATTTCACTTCGGAATCTCAAATCAAATCGTTTGGAAATATGAATTCCAAAACATAACAATGCATACAAACAAGTATGCAACCAAATATCGGGCTTCCCCTAGATAAGGCAAAGGGCACACAACTAAGCAACTTGATATATATATGTGCACCTCCCACTATGGATGTAACACCCCACGCCCGCTATAGTCACTCACTAAGGGAATGCCATAACATCGGTGGAATATTTTAGTGAATATAGAACAGAAAAATCACACCAAGACAGATATAATCAGTATTTGAAATTTAAAACATCATCTCATAACAGCGGAAATAAACATGTCTGGTTACATCATAAAACCATAATAAAAGTTAAGTACAATATCTGTCAAAACAAAGAAGTACATAATCCCCCTCTCTCATACAATAGCCATGACAAAAGAAAAGATAACTGGATAACTGGAGCTTTACATCTACCCAAGCTCCCAAAGCTGGAACTGCAATCCGATCAAGCTCTACTACCGCTAGGATCCACCGTAGGACCTGAGGGTTGGGAAAAAGATAAAAACAACGGGGTCAGACATAAGTCTGAGTGAGCCCTATAACCTTAACAATGCAATTATTAAAGTAATTAGGGTATGACATGAACTCGGTACGGTACCTTTGGGGATAATGACTACACTAAATAGCCAACAACATAGGATGAACTAAGATAACCGTCAGGACGCATCTACCCACCCAAGGATAATTACTAACTGCACCACACCAGTCATTCCTACTTAAAGGTTGATCCCTTCCAAGGACTTTAGAAAATTTCCCCCAATAATTTCATGTACTCCTAGCCCACTACATAGGTGCCGTCTGCCCCTATCTCCACTAGGTGTACTCAGTAATTCTTACCCAGTAGTTTCGTGTACCCCTACATAGGTGCCGTCTGCCCCTATCTTTATTAGGTGTACCCACTACTCCCCATCGATCGGCTCCCTACCGTAGATACCCGTGCTGGTCCCACAGTGGGGTGTATCACTCCCCTAAAGTGGCTACCAAATACTATCAACGGTGCACGGCTTTATATCTACACGATGCAACAACGACTTATCTACCAGCCCGGGCCCACACACGCATATGAAACCCGTTGGACTTGCGTTGTCACCGCTAACCCTTTTTGGCCTCTTATAATCAAGCCCAATATGCGTGTCCCGTCACTCGACATGGGTCGAGCCCACAAAGATACGTTTGGGATATTGGTTGAAATGGGCCCCCACAAGCTACCCACTTAAGCTTGTCATATATCTAGTGTATCCCACTTAACCCTTTAATCATGTTTAATTACATGTTTCCACTTGGTTAAGTATTCTAATCGTATTTTCTATTGCCACCCAAGGCAACCCACTAGATTCCACATGCCACCCAAGGCAACCACAAAATTTCCTTATGCCACCCAAGGCACCCACTTAACCCCTCATGTCCCACTACATGCTACCATGGTTAAGTGTTTCTTAATTAATTAAGACCGTGATCTCCCATAAAGACCTCCCACATTAGACTGGCTGTTATGACCGCCTGGTTAAGCCGGTAGAACCCGGGCAGTCTTACGTCATAACAGAGTCTAACCTCGTGTCTTTACCTTAATCACGTATTTTATTCATGGCTAAGACCTCTCACATTGGGCTGACATTTGTAGCAACTGGTTAAGCCGGTCGGGTCCGGGCAGTTTTACACTACAAATGAGTCCAACCTCGTGTCTTAGTCGATTAATTACACCTAATTAATCACCCCCATATTAATTATCCCTAATTAATATCAAGTTTTCCATAACATGGGTAGACCTAACTCAATAGGTAAATTCCCATGGGGTAGACCTAACTCAATAGGTAAATTCCCACTTATGGTAATTTTTTTTTATGGTATGCTTAATCATACCCAATCATTCATTTATTAACATATTTACCCACCCCATCGTTCCCCACGTAAATCGTTCTCATTTTATGTCAAAATAAAAGGGGAAGATCCATTACACATAACATGGGTTTAGCATATATCTTTGTCATGGGTTAAGAGAATGTCAACTTGCATATATGAACACATATTAACCCAACTTGCATTTGAGCATACACCTAACTTGCATATTTATTCACATAACTTCATATGCATGCATAACATGTTAATCTTGCATTTAAACATACACATAACTTGCATCATTATTCACATAACTTCATATGCATGCATAACATGTTAATCTTGCATAACTTGCATCATTATTCACATAACTTCATATGCATGCATAACATGTTAATCTTGCATAACTTGCATCATTATTCACATAACTTCATATGCATGCATAACATGTTAATCTTGCATTTAAACATACATATAACTTGCATCATTATTCACATAACTTCATATGCATGCATAACATGTTACATAATAGATCAATGTCCAACTTAGTGTTTTGCATCATAATCATCTTGAAACATAACACCAAACTTGCATATAGATATAACATTAAACTTGCATAAAAATGTCATGAATACATACACTAAACTTGCATGACATAGAGCATATAACTTGCAAAACACATGACATATACAATATTAAGCTTGCATAAACACATTGATCCACAAACATAACCATACATCATCATATCCTATCTTAATCAATTTAACAATTGATTTTTAAGGGGATAGAAGCTCACCAAAACAAAATTAGCAAACTAATGAAGAAGATTAAGAGGCTAGAAGTTGATTTGGAATGCTATCCCTTCTCTAATTTTGATGGTGGCTCTCTCAAGTTTCAATTTGCCATAGTTTAGTTACTAGATTTAATTATGAATGAATTAGGGGAGGGTTAGGGTCTTATTTATAGGATTAGGTGAGTGTTTTAGGCCCTTAGATTAACCCTAGATTAGCTTAGGACCTTTAGATTTAGGAAATCTCTAGAACCAGACCCAGCCCAAGCCAGAAAACCAGATCTGGTGCACCCAAGCACCCTGGTTCGACACGCCAGGTCGACAGGCAAGTCGACAGGCATGTCGACACCCCCCCTGTCGACAGGCCTGTCGACAGCCCTGTCGACATGCTTAGGCGGGAATCTTCCCGCCTGGCCCCGCTGGTTCTAATCTAAAATTTAAATTTAAATTCCTAAATCTGTTTTTAGCACTAATTTTTCTGCAAACTTCTTTGGGCCATAACCGGGCCATACGGACTCCAATTCTCGAAAACTCGGACTCTATTTCGCGTATTTTTCCGAGACGAATGCAATAACGCAGCCCGTTACCCCCAATTCCCACATCTGAGATTATTTATCCTGTAATTAGTGAATTTTAGTAATAACTAAAATTCGGGGTGTTACATTCTCCCCCCCTTAAAGGATTTCGTCCCCGAAATCTCTAAGCTAAGGAGAATGCATATCCTACCATCCAAACAACCATCTACTCAATCCATCAACCACGGGCATCCATTGTCCTTAGACAGTTTCTAATGATGTATGAGCATATGCAAAGAGTGTGTGTATATGTTCCCTATCTAATGTATGAACATATGCAAACCATGATAGTGCCATGCATCCATTATGTATGCGAGAAAACCCTATTGACACATACAATATCTACATGAGTGCACAATCATTCACCAAAATGCATCATCCATGTGATAACACAACCATTATACATCCATAAATATATTTTCCTACACACAATTTTATGCAATATGCAATATGAAGTGACTGAGCCGATCTAGTGCCTAGAGTGTGTGTATATGCATCCACGAGCAACCACTAGCAAACACTTGCATCCACTTGCATCCATCAACCATAACATGTCTCAAACACATGTTTCAACCATAGGTTTACCCTATCTAAAGGTTAAAGGTACTAACGAGAGGACATACCAAAGATAAGTACTAGACAAACGATAAAGGAGAAAGTAAAGACATACCCTCAAAAAGAAACGGGTACAATGAACGCATCTTCGCTTCCGTCTCCCAAGTTGCGTTGCTCTCATCTTCTCCCCATTGCACCTTGACTAGTTGAACCTCTCTGTTTCTTAACTTCCTAGTCTCTGACCCAAGGATGCGAGTAGGAGCTCGTCGAACAGTCGCATCACGCTCTATCTCTACATCTCTAAGCAAGCTCGGCTCTACCACCTCTGCCGTCTTATGTAAGCACTTCCTCAGATGTGATACATGGAATACATCATGAACACCGCTAAGTCTGTCGTGCAACTCCACCCTATATGCCATCCGTCCAATCCTTTCCTTGATAGGAAACGGCCCAACAAACCTTGGTGCTAACTTCCCAACGGATCCGAAGCGAACAACATTTCTCAACGGAGATACCTTAACAAAAACCATATCCCCAACCCCAAACTCAAGATCCGTCCTTCTCTTGTCCGCATAAGATTTTTGCCTATCCTGCGCTGCTTTCATCCTTCTCCGAATCAAGTCAATCTTCTCAGAAGTCTCCCTAACCATATCAGGCCCAAGCAAGATCTTATCCGTAGATTCCCACCAACATGTAGGTGATCGACAAGGCCTTCCATAGAGAGCTTCGAAAGGAGCCATACCAATACTGGACTGGAAGCTGTTATTATATGCGAACTCCACCAATGGAAGATGCTCTTCCCATGTACCTCCAAAATCTAAGATACAAAGTCTCAAAAGGTCTTCTAGAACACGATTCACCCTCTCAGTCTGGCCGTCTGTCTGAGGATGATATGCGGTGCTCAGACACAATTGAGTCCCCACTGCCTCTTGCAAACTTCTCCAGAACTCACTAGTGAAGATAGGATCTCGATCACTCACTATGCTAGAGGGTACCCCATGCAATCGAACTATCTCTCGAAGATATACTGAAGCTAGCCATGGAGCGGTCCTCTTGCTCTTCACAGGTATGAAATGGGCGCTCTTAGTAAGTCTATCTACCACCACCCAAATTCCTGTATTACCCTTTCTCGACCTGGGTAACCCGTCAATAAAGTCCATCGAGACGCTATCCCACTTCCATTGCGGAACCTCCAATGGGTGAAGCAACCCACCTGGTTTCCTTTGCTCCGCCTTCACCTGTTGACATACCAAGCATCGAGCTACATATTCGGCCACATCTTTCTTCATACCGGCCCAGAAGAAAACCCTCTTCATATCTTGGTACATCTTGTCCCCACCGGGATGAATGGTCATCCTAGAACGGTGTGCATCATCAAGAATAACCTTCCTTAACCCTTCATCTTGCGGTACACAAAGTCTACCGTCTCTACGCAAGCACCCCCTATCGTCTAGGGTATACCTACTCAAATGGCTGGACGACTCCCCCCTTATGAGCTTCTCTATCAACTCAACCAACTGTGGGTCGTCCCTCTGGGCTTCCCCAATCCGCCCCAAAAGAGTAGGCCTAACTTCCAAGGAAGCTAGCAAACCGGGTACATAATCAATGGAAGGTCTGAAATCAAACATCGAGATAAACTCCAGGCTTCATTGTTCCACGAACAATGGACTCAAGGACAACCTCTTCCTGCTCAAGGCGTCTGCCACCACGTTACCCTTGCCAGGGGTATACGCTATCTCGAAATCATAGGATGCTAAGAACTCCATCCACCTTTGCTGTCTTAAGTTTAGATCCTTCTGAGAGAACAAGTACTTCAAGGATTTATGGTCAGTGAACAACTCGAATCTCTCACCAAGAAGATAATGGCGCCAGATCTTAAGCACAAAAACAATAGCGGCCAACTCTAGATCATGGGTAGGGTAATTTTTCTCATGTGGCCTTAACTGCCTTCCACCATAGGCTATTACCCTTCCCTCTTGCATTAAGACTGCGCCAAGTCCTGTCCCACAGGCATCGGTATAGACAACAAATGGCTTGCTCCCATCTGGCAACACTAAAACTGGAGCCGTGGTTAAAGCTCTCTTTAACCGTCGGAACGCATCATCACAATCTACATCCCATGCAAAAACAAGATTCTTCTTTGTCAAGCGGGTTAATGGGGCTGATATCTTCGCGAAGTCTTTAATAAACTTCCTATAATAACCCGCCAACCCCAAGAAACTTCTTACCTCGGTAGCATTTTTCGGAACCTTCCAATCCTGAATTGATACTACCTTCGCGGGATCCACAGCTATCCCTTCCTTGGAGACCACGTGCCCCAAGAACCGTACTTCCTTCCTCCAGAAGTGACATTTAGAGAATTTAGCCTTAAGGCTATGTGCTCGAAGAGTCTTCAATACTTCCCCAAGATGTAGGGCATGCTCTTCTTCACTCTTAGAGAATACTAAGATATCATCCACAAAGACCACCACGAATTTATTAAGGAACTCCCTGAACACCCTACTCATCAAATCAACGAAATATGCAGGGGCGTTCGTCAACCCAAATGGCATCACCAACCACTCATAGAAACCATCCGGAGTTCTAAAGGCAGTCTTGTCTATGCTATCCTCAGCCACCCTCAACTGATGAAATCCCGTGGCTAAGTCCAACTGAGAAAATACTGAAGCGCCAACCAACTGATCGAAAAGATCATCTATCCTCGGCAATGGGTGTCTATTCTTCTTTGTGAGCTTGTTGAGTTCTCTATAGTCTACACAAAGTCTGAGGGACCCATCTGCCTTCGTAGCAAAAACTACTGGAGCACCCCACTCCGATATGCTCCGTCTTATGAACCCCTTCTCAAGCAACTCCCCTACTTGCTTATGGAGTTCCCTCCTCTCACGAGGAGCCATGTGGCGCACTGGTAAAGATACCGGTTTAGCATTATCCACCAAATATATTCGGAAGTCAATCTCCCTCTTCGGAGGTAAGCCCCTCACCTCCTCAAACACATCCGGATATTCCCGGACCACTCTAACAGATTGCAAACTCTCGACCGAAGCGTCAAGCGATTCAAGATAACTTAGCATAACAGAATCCCTGGGATTACAAGAGATCTCGAGAGTGTTACCCAAGCGGGTCATGAGCCTAACAACTCTCCTTTCGCAATCAAGAACGGCACCATTACTGGATAACCAGTCCATGCCCAAAATCAACCCATAGCCCGTGAAGCCCAATACAAAAGCATCACATCTAAACTCAATGCTGAGTATAGAAATCTTCAAACCCAAACATATCATGGATAAATAAGTGGAGCCCCCAATTGGGTTTGAAACAACCAAGGGATCATCTACAAGACTGGTGTCTAAGTGCAGTGACTCAACTAATGATGATGAGATAAACGAATGCGATGCGCCTGAATCAAACAATGTACGGACAGGATGATCAAATAGAAAAACCAGACTTTCCACGGAAATAGTTCTACCTCTCTCCTGAATCGGTGGAACCGCGAGAGCCTGTACTTGCCCCCTTGCCTGACCCGGTGCCATAAGAGCTTGCACCTGTCCTCCCGAGGTAGATCCCGTCCTTTGCCCCTTCTTGGGACAGTCTTTCACAAGATGCCCTGCTTCGCCACAGTGGAAGCAGCCAGTCTTCTTCTTCTTGCGACAATCCTTGCTTAGGTGACCAGGTGTCCCACAATTGAAACACTTCTTCTTCTTGGCCTTGCCACCGTTGCCTTTCCCACCTTTGTTTTGTTGTTGCTGAGGTCTCTTTTGATCTCCCTTCTTTTCGGGTGCCTGACTAGCATTGGGACCCTTCTCTTCCTCATACATGAGTGCCATGTCAACTAGCTTCTCAAAGGTGGCCCCCATAGGGATATGAGTCATAGCCAACCCATGCATAGGTTCATTCAAGCCTTTCACGAACCGCAAAGCCTTCTTCTCCGGTGTATTCACCATATCTAGGCCAAACCTTGCCAACTGATTAAACTTGTTAACATATTCCTTCACCGAAAGATTTCCTTGCTTTAGAGTCAAGAATCTCTCCATATACAAGTTCTCCTCCGCCCTTGAGAGAAACTTCGCCACAAATCTTTGCCTAAAATCCGCCCAAGAGTCAACGGGGCGTTCTCCATTAGTGACCTCCCACCAGAACGAGGCCTCTCCCTTCATTAACCAAGCAGCCAACTTGACTTTCTTTCCTTCTTCCATCTCAAAGATATCTATCAACTCTTCCACCTCCTTAAGCCAATCTCTAGCCTCCACAAAAGTTTCAGATCCTTGAAAAGGTTTCCCTCCCATAGCTTTAAACTCCTTACAAGTCTTAGCAAAAGTATCCGTGCGAGGAGGAGGGGGAGGAGGAAGATCAGGTGCTACGGTTGGTGGAGGAACATTTGCTGGACCCGTAGTGGTGGCCCTAGCCTCCATCAATCTCCTATACCATACTGGTATCGTCACACCCTCCGGAAAATTAAGATTCTCGGCCATGCTGAAACGAAAAAGGAAAGATTCAAAACGGAGAATTCGAAGGATATAGATATGGCTATTGGGGATTATGCTTTTCTTCCAAAAACTTTTCTCTTTAAAAGACATGTTTTTGAAAATATCTTTTCCAAAAATGTTTTAGAAAAATAGTTTTCTAAAAATTTTATCTGTTCCGGTAACCTTTGCTCTGATACCACGTGTAACACCCCACGCCCGCTATAGTCACTCACTAAGGGAATGCCATAACATCGGTGGAATATTTTAGTGAATATAGAACAGAAAAATCACACCAAGACAGATATAATCAGTATTTGAAATTTAAAACATCATCTCATAACAGCGGAAATAAACATGTCTGGTTACATCATAAAACCATAATAAAAGTTAAGTACAATATCTGTCAAAACAAAGAAGTACATAATCCCCCTCTCTCATACAATAGCCATGACAAAAGAAAAGATAACTGGATAACTGGAGCTTTACATCTACCCAAGCTCCCAAAGCTGGAACTGCAATCCGATCAAGCTCTACTACCGCTAGGATCCACCGTAGGACCTGAGGGTTGGGAAAAAGATAAAAACAACGGGGTCAGACATAAGTCTGAGTGAGCCCTATAACCTTAACAATGCAATTATTAAAGTAATTAGGGTATGACATGAACTCGGTACGGTACCTTTGGGGATAATGACTACACTAAATAGCCAACAACATAGGATGAACTAAGATAACCGTCAGGACGCATCTACCCACCCAAGGATAATTACTAACTGCACCACACCAGTCATTCCTACTTAAAGGTTGATCCCTTCCAAGGACTTTAGAAAATTTCCCCCAATAATTTCATGTACTCCTAGCCCACTACATAGGTGCCGTCTGCCCCTATCTCCACTAGGTGTACTCAGTAATTCTTACCCAGTAGTTTCGTGTACCCCTACATAGGTGCCGTCTGCCCCTATCTTTATTAGGTGTACCCACTACTCCCCATCGATCGGCTCCCTACCGTAGATACCCGTGCTGGTCCCACAGTGGGGTGTATCACTCCCCTAAAGTGGCTACCAAATACTATCAACGGTGCACGGCTTTATATCTACACGATGCAACAACGACTTATCTACCAGCCCGGGCCCACACACGCATATGAAACCCGTTGGACTTGCGTTGTCACCGCTAACCCTTTTTGGCCTCTTATAATCAAGCCCAATATGCGTGTCCCGTCACTCGACATGGGTCGAGCCCACAAAGATACGTTTGGGATATTGGTTGAAATGGGCCCCCACAAGCTACCCACTTAAGCTTGTCATATATCTAGTGTATCCCACTTAACCCTTTAATCATGTTTAATTACATGTTTCCACTTGGTTAAGTATTCTAATCGTATTTTCTATTGCCACCCAAGGCAACCCACTAGATTCCACATGCCACCCAAGGCAACCACAAAATTTCCTTATGCCACCCAAGGCACCCACTTAACCCCTCATGTCCCACTACATGCTACCATGGTTAAGTGTTTCTTAATTAATTAAGACCGTGATCTCCCATAAAGACCTCCCACATTAGACTGGCTGTTATGACCGCCTGGTTAAGCCGGTAGAACCCGGGCAGTCTTACGTCATAACAGAGTCTAACCTCGTGTCTTTACCTTAATCACGTATTTTATTCATGGCTAAGACCTCTCACATTGGGCTGACATTTGTAGCAACTGGTTAAGCCGGTCGGGTCCGGGCAGTTTTACACTACAAATGAGTCCAACCTCGTGTCTTAGTCGATTAATTACACCTAATTAATCACCCCCATATTAATTATCCCTAATTAATATCAAGTTTTCCATAACATGGGTAGACCTAACTCAATAGGTAAATTCCCATGGGGTAGACCTAACTCAATAGGTAAATTCCCACTTATGGTAATTTTTTTTTATGGTATGCTTAATCATACCCAATCATTCATTTATTAACATATTTACCCACCCCATCGTTCCCCACGTAAATCGTTCTCATTTTATGTCAAAATAAAAGGGGAAGATCCATTACACATAACATGGGTTTAGCATATATCTTTGTCATGGGTTAAGAGAATGTCAACTTGCATATATGAACACATATTAACCCAACTTGCATTTGAGCATACACCTAACTTGCATATTTATTCACATAACTTCATATGCATGCATAACATGTTAATCTTGCATTTAAACATACACATAACTTGCATCATTATTCACATAACTTCATATGCATGCATAACATGTTAATCTTGCATAACTTGCATCATTATTCACATAACTTCATATGCATGCATAACATGTTAATCTTGCATAACTTGCATCATTATTCACATAACTTCATATGCATGCATAACATGTTAATCTTGCATTTAAACATACATATAACTTGCATCATTATTCACATAACTTCATATGCATGCATAACATGTTACATAATAGATCAATGTCCAACTTAGTGTTTTGCATCATAATCATCTTGAAACATAACACCAAACTTGCATATAGATATAACATTAAACTTGCATAAAAATGTCATGAATACATACACTAAACTTGCATGACATAGAGCATATAACTTGCAAAACACATGACATATACAATATTAAGCTTGCATAAACACATTGATCCACAAACATAACCATACATCATCATATCCTATCTTAATCAATTTAACAATTGATTTTTAAGGGGATAGAAGCTCACCAAAACAAAATTAGCAAACTAATGAAGAAGATTAAGAGGCTAGAAGTTGATTTGGAATGCTATCCCTTCTCTAATTTTGATGGTGGCTCTCTCAAGTTTCAATTTGCCATAGTTTAGTTACTAGATTTAATTATGAATGAATTAGGGGAGGGTTAGGGTCTTATTTATAGGATTAGGTGAGTGTTTTAGGCCCTTAGATTAACCCTAGATTAGCTTAGGACCTTTAGATTTAGGAAATCTCTAGAACCAGACCCAGCCCAAGCCAGAAAACCAGATCTGGTGCACCCAAGCACCCTGGTTCGACACGCCAGGTCGACAGGCAAGTCGACAGGCATGTCGACACCCCCCCTGTCGACAGGCCTGTCGACAGCCCTGTCGACATGCTTAGGCGGGAATCTTCCCGCCTGGCCCCGCTGGTTCTAATCTAAAATTTAAATTTAAATTCCTAAATCTGTTTTTAGCACTAATTTTTCTGCAAACTTCTTTGGGCCATAACCGGGCCATACGGACTCCAATTCTCGAAAACTCGGACTCTATTTCGCGTATTTTTCCGAGACGAATGCAATAACGCAGCCCGTTACCCCCAATTTCCACATCTGAGATTATTTATCCTGTAATTAGTGAATTTTAGTATTAACTAAAATTCGGGGTGTTACAATGGAGCAGGCTACACCGATGATGCACCTCCCACACATGGAAGCATACACCGCCCATCTCACCCATACTTTCAGTCGTCCGGGTTACCCGAATCTCTAGCCACATACCAAATCATTTCATATCCCCAAGTAGGGAAAATCATTTCACAACATAATAATCACAAGTACTTTCAAAATATAGCACTTCACATCAGCAATTCACATATATGATTAGTCACTATTAATCACATAACCTTTGAGCTCATACGTCTCAAAGAAGGGTGTTAAGCAAGAGAATAAATTCTCCACCACCAAACAGATACATCATTAATAGCAACTAATCGAATACGTGATGAACTATAATGTAAAACCATAATATATTTCCAAATCATTTCGTAATCATTGGGTTTTAGCCCTCGAATTCCTTTCTGTTTATAAAACATTTTCATAAAACATTCCCTGTCCAAAATCGGGAATACATTCTTTTCTCTTAAGAAAAATATCATTTCAAAATCATTCATTAAATTTTGAAATAAATAACATTGCTAAACACCTTATAGTCAAATCGTGAAGTGTTTCACAAGATGTTAGGACACAGATATTTTTACCCAACCCAATGCTAAAGGTAAAAGCATATTCTACTCATAAACTAGTCGAGCACCATCCAAACAATCAATCAGTCACAATCAATATCAACAACCACGTATATTTGGTTTATACCACATCTCATATTTTGGTAATTTAATCAACATTCATCCATTCAAATATAATTAAAGATTTATTCAAACTCCAATTGGTTTCATCTCTAAAATCTTTTCATATTGATTGTTCTACTTTTTGAAAATTAATCCTGCTTTTACTCTGGTTCAAGAACTAATGCCATTAAAACACAGTTCACGATAAACCCAAAATTCAATTCCAATTAAATGTTAATTAACTAGTAAACTTCTCTAAATCTTAATTAAAAAATTCATTCTTTTCTCAATTGGGTTCAAGAATAGTGTTACTGAAGACACCATTCACGATAAACCCAAAATCCAATTCGATATTAAGTACAAGGTTCTGAATAGAAAATATATCATCTTATATTCAATATCAAATTATGAAATCAACAAATATCGTATTGGAATAACGATATATATATCTTCCAAATTCCTCCACGATATCCGTATAATCACGGAATCCAATATCGAAATATTCCGAAGATAATTTCGATTCAAATCCATTCCAATTCATATATTGGAAATTCTGGTTAGATTAAAACCATTTCTCAATCAAAATTATTTATTTGAAAATAATTGGATTGTAATTCTAGTTAATAACTAGTTCATTTCGGTAAAAATATATTTTTATCTTTTCAAATATTGAATTTTTCATCCCAATTCTTTTCAAATCATATCTTATGATTTTACACTAATTATTGATATTTTTAATAACTTTATCAAGGCCCGTACAGTCGATTTCCATAAACGGTCATCAAACTGCACTTACAACGACCTTTTCCAAATTTGATTTGGACATATTTCCAAATTCAACCATTAGATTTCACATTTCTTATATTCGTTAGAAAGCTCTTTTCGATACGAACCCAAAGGTCCCGATTTTAGGAGAATCCGACAGCCGGATCTCCCGTAATGTTAATTCGAAGTCAATGGTTGAAATTTGCGAACGACCACAGTGCGGCGCGTTCTATTCAGGCCATTAAATATATATAATATATATTATATATATTTCGTCGTTTTCAATTTAAAACGTATTTAACAAATTGTTTTAACTTCGTTTTAAAATGATTCCAACTTCATATTCAATTTTATATCAAAATTGAATATTCCATGTACATGACAATTTTATACATCTCATATATATGTTAAAAATTATATTTTAAAGAATCAAATCATTTTCACATTTCATATATATATATATATCGTTTCCATATTTCATATATATATCGTTTTCACATTTCATATATATATCATTTTCACATTTCATATGTATATCGTTTTCATTTCATATATATATCGTTTTCACATTTCATATATATATACATACATATATATATATATATCGTTTTCATTTCATACACATATCATTTTCACATTTCATATATATATATATATCGTTTTCACATTGTATATATATAATTTATTTCACAACGCCTATATATTTTATTTCATTTCACATCACGATCAATTTTCATACAGAATACAATCAAACAAGTCATCCATGTCTATGGACGACGGGGAGCAGTTCATATACGCAGTTATAAAATAAATAACTGTACAAAAAATTATAGTGAGAGAATTCTCACAGTGGGATCCACTCCGTCAGTTTTATCTGAATTTCTATTCTGTTTTGATTTTGAATTTTCCTGAAATTCCAATCTGCTTTGTTTTTGTCCCGATCAGTTTTGAAATGTTGTGCCCTCTGATACGAGTGCAACGCAACTGACGGTTCGTAAATTGGATCTTGTACACTCTAGATATTGAATTTACAAGTAAATCACACAATTTTTATAATTAATAAATTAATTAAAATTTAATAACTTCCTTAATTTCCTCACCCCTTTTACTCGCTACTGGTTCAACAGCAAACCCACTTGCTCCATCGGAAGAAGCCAGGGCCGCTGCCATCAGGGACCGCCGGTGTTAGATCGGACCCCACCACGGTGTTGTGCAACTCATGAGCCATCTTCGCCATGAACGGCGATGGGTGCGACGCCACCTCCTAGCCGGAATCCGACTACGATTGCGACAACTTTGGTGAAGGAATTCAAGCGCCTCATGCGATGAAATTTGATCACAGTTGCTCCAATTTAAAGATAAAGGAAATCTCTATGATATTTACTTCAGAATCCTAATCCAATTCTCATCGATTTAGGAAATGATTGGAGATGAAATCTGAACGATTTAGGTCATTCTTGAGAGGGTGGTGGCGGAAATTAAAGAGCATGAGGGTTAGGGTTTGAACAAGCCAATGGGATTTTTATATTAATTATATTATTTTATTTAATTCCGAAAATATCTTGTTTTAACTCCCGAACCCCAAATCAAACCGAAGGAGTATCGCCCCTAGCTAATTAACCCCATTCCGAACACAATGGGATAATGTTTCATAACCTAATTCGATTGTTACGATTAGTTTTCATCAAAATTAAAATATAAATCCATATATATTTAATTTAAATGTACATTTTAAATTACTGGGGCCACATACTAACTCTAAAAATTCTAGAAAAATTATTTCTAGCTTCGTATTGACGATATGGTCCTAACAAAACTAATTTCGTCAAATTTGAAGACCGTTCGAAAAATGGCCATTTTCTAGTCGATCCAAATTGACTTAAACTGTCAAAATACGTTTTCTTTTGCCACGCTCTCATATTGTTCCAGAAAATTATGAAAATTGCAATCTAGCAATAATTTGACATTCCGGTTCCAACAAAAGCGATTTCATCGAAAATGAAAGTCGTTTGCAAAATGGCTATTTTTAAGGCCATTATATATTAAAATATATATAAATTCCATTGCGACTTTTCTGAATTTTAAACTGGACATATCTTACACTCTATAAAGTGAAATATCGATTCCTTAGATCTGTTAGAAAGATACGATTAAACAGATTCAAATATTTCTAGTTTCGTTCAATATTGACTTATATTGAATTTTGCATATTCAATTGAAATTCGAAATTGTATTTTCGTACTTCTGCGCCATTTCAGGCTCGTTATATAATTAAAATAAATTTATTCGTTTTAACTTCATCGAAAATAATTTTTTCGTCGTTATTATTTAAAATAATTCATTTTAAATATTCGAAATACATTAAAATCACCAAAATAAAAAAAAATTAAATTGGCTCAGATTTCCGGGTTATTACAATCTCCCGTACTTAAAACTTTTCGTCCCCGAAAAGGAACGAAGCTGAAAGTTGATTTACAAACCAACTCAACTTTCATTATTTTCTTTACGCTTAAGTTCTTCAACTTTTCAGTTTCTAAGAACTTTTCAAATTTTTCAAAAATTTGGCTAACACCCTAAATTTTCGAAAAATTTCGCCATAACCACGCTTGCACCGGGAGCTTCGGGATATTTCAAATAGCCTCCCATGGCCCTCACCAATACAAAAGAAAAAGAAAAAACCAAGCGGCTAGCCAATCGGCTCATAAAATCATCAAATCCCCAAGAAATACAATAAACATGTACTATTTGTCGGGCAAACAATTTTATTCCTCTTCTCTAGCTTCCTTGCTATGACCTGTTCAATGTAAGTACATGTATACATATGCAAATGCGACAAATTTTCAATACAATTCACTATTTGATACAATTTGGCTAAATTGTTCAAATTTCAATTAATCAACCAATAATCAAACAACATAATCAGCAATCAATTTGTTGATTAGCTTTTCAAATTCATAACTTTGATATATAGTAAAAATCTGATTTTTGGTGCCAAATCACAACAATCGACCCTATCTAATTTTGGTTCTCACACCAATCAATTGGAATCATATAGAAATCTCACTTTCGTCACTCGAATACAAATGCTGATGACGCCGCGGCCGGGCGACTAGAGTGTGATTCTATATCTATTCAGCATATTAAAACTTGGAATACATGTGGATCAGACATATATGCAAAGTCTTTATATAATGGATTGTCCAAATCAATACAAAATAAATATTCAAATACGAATAATTGATTTAAGTTTTCAAAAAAAAATTGTTTTCATTTTAAAAATACACTCTTCACACTCGTTCTAGGATACTACTGATCCCATCTCTAACGAGTCATTCTTATTGGATATTACTGATCCAATCTCTGATGAATCCTTTCGTTTGGTTCTAACGTGTCTTGTTCTCGAGCTCTGTAAACCAAAGATCTGATACCAAACTATAACGACCCGAAATCCCCCTTACGGGAAATCGCGGGTTGTACTGAGGACAAGACGAATCAGAACACAAGCAGAAGAACATTTCATTTCTTATTACAACAATTCCGTCAGAATATAAGAATATACAGAGTATAAAAAAATTTAACACATTCGATAAATATCAGAGATTCAAAAATTACAATGCAGCGGAAAAATAATACAAAACACAACTGAAAGAGATATATGGATACAGAGCTTTCCGGATATCATTCCAGTTGTAAACCAGTTTCTTGTGAATATAAATCTGCAAAACCAAAACTACTAGCTGCCCATGTCAAAATATGAGCTCCCATAGTTTAGGTTAAAACAATAAACTCCAGGTCATTCATGTGACTGGTGTGAGAACTAAAACAGTTATTAATCTTTATTCTAAAGTTAGGCAAATCAAGGGACCACGCCGTATAACATGGAACGGGTTTCCTCCCAAGAATACCAGTGCATAAAACAACAACGCAATGCAAAATAAAGAGCAATGGAGCTATTATAAGACCCAGGTCCTATCACATAATGCAACGCAAGCCAGAGGATAGGGTTTTACCTTATAACAGCCAAAGAATGCTTGATACGCTAAATTTCATCTTTCATTATTACTATAAGTGTATAGTGTCAAAATAATTTCAATCTTAAGTATCAATCATAGACGGCGTAAGTGCCCCATACCGCTATGTCGCCATACATAGGTATACAATCAAAACCGCACGATTTCATATTTGGAAATTGGATTTCCACCCGTGAACTGAGGCAAAAGATAGTCCTCACTGATTCGAGATTGTCTAGCCCAAGTCTCAGGCAAGTACTCAGTCAAGCCTTTGGATCGTCAGGGCCGGTCCACCGATGTGGATTAAAATGCCTGAACACTGCGTTTCCCCGCCCTTTGGGGCGTAAATGAGTCCTATGACTCCATCGGCTCCAAATAGTCAGCGATTTATCCGAGGCGCCTCGCAACCCAACAACCACATAAGTCAAACTTGTCAGGGCGTATCAAACCACTAACGCCACTTCTAGCTAGAAGGAAACTCATGCCCTCCCCGAGGTCCTCTCCCGTTTCTGGTTCACAATCGGGGTGTGAGGCTCGCGAATCAACGCTACATAAAGCTATGCCACACAGGCCGTGCTTTGATCATCAACCACAAGACTTTGCTTTTCAACAAAAGCCTTCATTATTTTCCACTTAGGCATGCCACACAGGCAATTCAGTCCATGCGATTGATATCCATCAATATATAACCTCTGAGCTCGTACGTCTCAGAGAAGGGCGTTAAGCAAGAGAATAAATTCTCTGCAGCCAAACAGATATATATTTAATAGAAATCAATCACACAGAATAAAATCCAATATCAGACACACAGTCCATTTACAAGTTCGTTCTGGGTCTGAACGAAACCGGAGGCACCTTGTACCTCGCACATCCGTCGATCTCCAAGTACATTTGGACAATCATCAACTGATTCCCTCCTCTTGGGTGTACAGCCCAATCAAGATCATTAGTAAATATCCAAACGATGTGAAAAACCCTAGACTCCCCTGCGCGCCTTCCCCATCCCCTGCCGACCACGACGCACCGCCCCCGACCCTCCTTCAGCCACCCTCTTCACGTTTAAACCCTCCACCACCCAAAGACAACGCCTCCTCCACCTCTTAGGGCACCGCCACTGCTTGCATTGACCACCATCCGACCACCTCAGCGAGCTCCTTCCTCCAATTCCTCTTAGATCCAAAAAGCAGTATGTTTCCTTATTTATTCATATTTATTTTACTTTATTTCAGTTTTAAAATATAATAAGCGTATAGAAAAATCTGATTTTTATACTCCTATTAGGGACAAAAATGCTAAGATTTTTATAAATTAAAAGATTCGATTTTTATCGCTTGAAGGATTTGATTTTTATTTTACAAAGAACCATATAAAAATTTGGTTTTTAATATATGAAGGGCTATATAAAAATTTGATTTTTATATATGTGAATGTTGATTAATATAAATGATTTTTGATTTGATAAAAATGAGAATTTTATCGAATAAAAATATGATTTTTATATAGTGGAGATAAAAAAAATATGATTTTTACTTTTGATTTTAAAATAAAAAGGTGATTTTTTTCATTGCATATGGCGTTTATAAAATGTGGCTTCTATTTATAGGCTAGCGTAGTAAGAATTAGTTTTTTATATTTATAAGGAATATATTTTTAACTAAGGGAAGTTTATATTTTTAATAACAAAAAGATTATATTTTTAGTGAGGAAAAGATACGATTTTTAGCGATGTAAAAGAATGATTTTTAGTTTATAAAAATGAGATTTTTATTATCATGAAGGAAGAGGGAAAATATGATTTTTATATACTAGAGAATATGAAAATGTGTTTTTTATATATGTAGTGGCTACGGACAACGAAAGTGACAAAAGGCGAGCATGACGAAGATTTCCTACATATGAAGAGTCGTGGCGTTCGGTTTAGCTTATCGTTGAGGACTTCTCACTTTAAATCTTGTTTTCTAGTTACAATTATATACTAGGATGCAAATGGTGCTTAGCAGCACCCGACACCCGTTGTCCACAGACCATGGACGACTTGTTTGATTTTGAGGTGTTGTGAAAAATTGATTTGAAGTGGTTTTAAAAACAATCAGAATTTCCAATATACGAATTGGAATGGATTTGAATTGAAATTATCTTCAGAATATTTCAATACTGGATTTCGTGATTATATAGATATGGCTATGAAAATTTGGAAGATATATTTATATTGTTATTTCCAATATGATATTTGTTGGTTTCAGAATTTGATATTGAATATAAGCCGATATATTTTCTATTCAGAGCCTTGTATTTAATATCAAATGGGATTTTGGGTTCGTCGTGAATGGTGTCTTAAATAACACTGTTCTTGACCCAGCTTAGAAAAGAATAAATCTTTTAATTAAGACTTAGTGAAATTGTCCAGTTAATTAGTATTTAACTAGAATTGAATTTAAATTGGCTTTTGGTGTTTATCGTGAACGGTGTTTTGAATAACACCTGTTCTTTAACCCGATTAACAATGGAAAGTGATTTTGGGTTTATTGTGAACCATGTTTTAGGCGACAAAAACCACATTCTATTCCATTAGCCTTTAACTGTAAATTAGCAAGTGAACAATTCCATAAGTAATAACCCTGAAGGCCGAAACCAACAACAGATCAATACCCAAGAAACCATTCAACTTAACGAATCTCCAGTTAGTTTCTGATTTTCTTAACTCCGTTAGGTCTAAGTACAATATTATTAAAGATACCATTCACGACAACCCAAAATCACATTCCATTAATTATCGGGTTAAAGAACAAGTGTTATTTAAAACACCGTTCATGATAAACCCAAAAATCAATTCAAATTCAATTACAATTAAATACCATTTAATTAGTATACTTCATTAAATCTTATTTAAAAGATTCATTCTTTTCTCAACTGGGTTCAAGAACAGTGTTAATGAAGACACCATTCACGATAAACCCAAATCCCATTTGATATTAAATACAAGGTTCTGAATAGAAAATATATCGGCTTATATTCAATATCAAATTCTACAACCAACAAATATCGTATTGGAATAAAGATATATATATATATATATATCTTCCAAATTTCCATAACAACATCTGTATGATCACGGAATCCAATATCAAAATATTCTGAAGATAATTTCGATTCAAATCCATTCCAAATCATATATTGGAAATTCCGGTTAAATTAAACCATTTCTCAATACAAATTATTTATTTAAAAATAATTGAAATGTAATTCTAGTTAATAACTAGTGTATTTTGATAAAAATCTATTTTTATCTTTTCAAATATGGAATTTTCCATCCCAATTCTTTTCAAATCATTTCTTATGATTTTACACTAATTATTGATATTTTTAATAGTTTTATCAAGGCCCGTACAGTCGATTTCCATAAACGGTCATCGAATTGCACTTACAGCGACCTTTTCCAAATTTGATTTGGACATAATTCCAAATCCAACTATTAGATTTCACATTTTTTATATTCGTTAGAAAGCTCTTTTCGATACGAACCTAATGGTTCCAGTTTTAGGAGAATCTGACGGTCGGATCTTCTGTAATGTTAATTCGAAGTCAATGGTCGAAATTCGCGAACGGCCGTAGCGCGGCGTGTTCTATTTAGGCCATAAAATATATATAACATATATATTATATATATTTCATCGATTTCAATTTAAAACGTATTTAACAAATCGTTTTAACTTGTTTTGAAACGATTCCAACTTCAAATTCAATTTTATATCAAAATTGAATATTCCTTATACATGACAATTTTATACATCTCATATAAATGTTAAAAATTATATTTTTAACAGTCAAATCATTTTCACATTTCATATATATATATATATATATATATATATATATATCTTATTCATATTTCATATATATATCGTTTTCACATTTCATATGTATATCGTTTTCATTTCATATATATATCGTTTTCACATTTCATACATATATCGTTTTCATTTCATATATATATCGTTTTCACATTTCATATATATATCGTTTTCACACTGTATATATATAATTTATTTCACATCACCTATATATTTTATTTCACTTTACATCACGATCAATTTTCATACGGAATACAATCAAACAAGTTATCCATGTCCATAGACGACGGGGAGCAGTTCATATATGAAGTTATAAAATAAATAACTATACAAAAAATTATAGTGAGAGAATTCTCACATTGGAATCCACTCCATCAGTTTTATTTGAATTTCTGTTCTATTCTGATTTTGAAATTTCCTGAAATTCTAATATGCTCTGTTTTTGTCTTGGTCAGTTTTGAAATGTTGTGCTCTCCGATACGAGTGCAACGCAACTAACCGTCCGTAAATTGGATCTCGTACGCTCTAGATATTTAATCTACAAGTTAATCACACATTTTTTAATAATTAATAAGTTAATTAAAATTTAATAACTTCCTTAATTTCCTCACCCCTTTTACTCGCTACTGGTTCAACAGCAAACCCACTTGCTTGATCGGAAGAAGCCAGCGCCGCTGCCATTAGGGACTACCGGTGTCAGATCGGACCCCACCACGATGTTGCGCTACACGTGAGCCATCTTCGCCATGAACGGCGGTGGGTACGATGCCACCTCCTAGTCGGAATCCGATTGCGATGGAGGCAACTTTGGTGAAGGAATTCGAGCGCCTCGTGTGATGAAATTTGATCACAGTTGCTCCAATTTAAAGATCGAGGAAATCTCTACGATATTTACTTTAGAATCCTAATACAATTCGCATCGATTTGGGAAATGATTGGAGATTAAATCTGAACGATTTAGGCTGTTCTTGAGAGGGTGGCTGCGGAAATTAAAGGGCACGAGGGTTAGGGTTTGAACAAGCCAATGGGGTTTTTATATTAATTATATTATTTTATTTAATTCTGAAAATATCTTGTTTTAATTCCCGAACCCCAAATCAAACCAAAGGATTGTCGCCCCCAGCTAATTACCCTCATTCTGAACACAATGGGATATGTTTCGTAACCCAATTCGGCTGTTACGATTAGTTTTCATCAAAATTAAAATATAAATCCATATATAATTAATTTAAACGTACATTTTAAATTACTGGGGCGACATACTAACTCTAAAAATTCCAGAAAAACTATTTCTAGCTTCGTATTAACGATACGGTCCTAACAAAACTAATTTCGTCAAATTTGAAGACCGTGTGAAAAATGGTCATTTTCTGGTCGATTCAAATTGACTTAAACTGTCAAAACACGTTTTCTTTTGCCACGCTCACATATTATTCCAGAAAATTATGAAAATTGGAATCTAGCAATAATTTGACATTCTGGTTCCAACAAAAGCGGTTTCGTTGAAAATGAAAGTCATTTGCAAAATGGCTATTTTTAAGGCCTTTATATATATTAAAATATATATAAATTCCACAGTGACTTTTCTGAATATTAAACTGGACATATCTTACAGTCTATAAAGTGAAATCTCGATTCCTTAAATCTATTAGAAAGATATGATTAAATAGATTTAAATATTTCTGGTTTCGTTCAATTCGACTTATATTGAATTATGCATATTCAATTGAAATTCGAAATTGAATTTTCGAACTGCCGCGCCATTTCAGGCTCCTTATATAATTAAAATAAATTTATTTGTTTTAATTTCATCAAAAATAAATTTTTTGTCGTTATTATTTAAAATAATTCATTTTAAATATTTGAAATACATTAAAATCACCAAAATAAATCTTTTAAATTGGCTTAGATTTCCGGGTTATTACAATCTCACAGCGGAAGTAAAATTTATACAATATTAAAATATCTTTAAATTTACATGAAATCAGAGTATAAAAGTAAATGTAGATACTACGGAGGAATAAATATATAATCATACTAGTATTCGGTAATAAGCAGAGATGGGCACGACCAAATATGACATGGTAGATGAACGGTTGGATCTACAATGAAACTCAAGCCCTAACATTATATCTACAAGCTGAAATACTCAGTCTGACCCGGGCATTTTGCAAGGAATAAAACAACAAAATACTCGAGTCAGGACTAACAGTCACATATAAGTGAATTAAATCAAATGAATTGTTAACTGAAATGTACAATAACTTAAAGGATGTTTGGGATTCCCATCCTCTAAGGATTTGCGAAACTAATACATATAATATTACGCTGTTATTATAATGTCCATTCAGTAAAGTAAATATAATGAAAACAGCGTAGGCAGGATTACCATATTACCCTTACGTAGTTTATAGGTATCACAGTCATATACACTACCATAAATTCACCGCACTGGTGTTATCAGAGGGCACCCCATAGAAAGCAATACTAAATCAAAATCGTGTGGGGCTCGTATAGGATAAATATGAGAAGGCACTCGAGGCAATACCCAGGGTAGGATTCTACCATTTGCACTCCCGGACCGGAGGTAACGCATAGCAGCAACTACTGCCCAACTCGGAACACACAACCAAAATCAAAAGGGTGCACCCAAATCAATCACAACAGTAATAGAGATGGTATCGTAGAAACATGTACGATATGTGGTGCGACCTCAATTAGTCATGGTATAGCTCTTGTTTATTTCATTTTAATTATGACCCGAAGGTCAAGGCCATTTCGTTATCGTTCGCCATCTTCAATCCAGATGCCTCCTCCAAGCCATCCTGTTGTCGTTCCGGAAACTCCATTACGTATATAGTTGCAAAAGTGGTATCGACATTGACAAAGAGTATGCCACTTCCGACTCTGGTCTCTTTAACAATCAAACGCTTACATTTTTCACACTGTGGCCATTATATTTGAAATCGTATTTCAAGTATCACAAATCGAGTTGTTTTAAAAATTTCCCCAAAATCAATTACTCAAATCATTTATCATTGGTTCAATAAAACCAATATTCACCATTACTTTGTCAATCATTGGGTTTTAAGTTTCAAATTTCATGAAATATCGTTATTGCTTTAAATCCCTTATTGCCCCTTTTAGACTACTAGACTGGATTAAACATAGATTTTATTCGAATTATAAAATTGCTAGACCAAAAATTGGTTCTAACACCCAAATTAGCTATGATTTCAATGAAATAGAATCAAAAAGCAACAAAGAACACGCGATTTGTAGTGGCTCGGTGTTAACGAGCCTACGTCCACTTTGTATTCTTTTTTACTTGATGATTTGAATGCAAATACAACAATGATTCTCAATCAATTTCACGATTACAATGCATAAAATCACTCAAATCTCTCAAAAATAAAATTTAAGAGATGATTTTGATCTGAATGTAGGTATGAAATTCGGCTATGGAGGATGTTAGAACTGAGAATTTGCCAAAAGATCCTTTCAAATGCCTCTAGATGGTGTATTTATAGGTGAAAAATCTCTTCGAAGTGGCTCCGGTTCGGAATTGCGTGGCACCCATCAGATAAGAGTCGGGTTCAGAGGCTTCCAGATGGTGACAGCGCATCGATTTAGTGGGAGATCATGGGAGAAATGGTCATGCTTGGTCCGAGTCTACAGGAAACGTGTGTAGCAACGGTCACAGGCTCAGAGAAAGGGGTTCGGATCGGCTGCCTCCGATCCGATCCGATGAGGCCACTCGCTATTTTCTGATGTTGCTGACGTACTCCTCTGATCCAAACCGATATGGTTTCTGCGTCTTTGATATTTACTTTTGTCCTGCGCTATCTTCCACTGATCCGAACCGATATGGTATCTGCGTTCTTGATCTCTAATTACTTCCTACACTATCTTCCTCCGATCCGGACCGGTTGGTGTCTTTCTCACTATTTGCTCTTTGTGTAGCCTAGTTCACAAAGTAGGCTAACATTTTGCCCCCTCGAAGTACACTCTTATTTAAGATAAAGTGTGCTTCGAAGCAGTTTACGAAACATCCTTTGAATTAGAACCATTGAATGATCGCCTCCATTTACATGTAGTGTTATGTCGCTTCATAAATTCGTAGCTTTTGCTGCTCATATATATCCACAATCCATATGAATTACTTTCTTCATTTCCAAACAACTTTAAGATATTCTTTTTAATGTCCAATAATTCCTCCAGGTAAGCTTTTCTTTATTTCTCCTAGAATTCAACCTTCATGACACGTCCATGTGTATAATCTTCTTCGGTTCAGACTCCGATCCGAATGGACTCCCCTTCTGTATTGCTCATCAGTGGGCTAACAGGCCACAATGCACTAGTAGGCCTGAATTCCGGTCTGAACGGGGTGAAGCAGGCTGGGAATACAAGTGGTCACCTTAATTTTATATAAATCCGCCTCCCATCTTCTTCTTCCTCTCCTTCCTTTATCACTCTCGCCTAAACAGATTCTGCGTCAAAACTCAAAAACTCTGAAACTCTCTCGTTCTTCCTTAAATTAAACAACTAGGTAGGTTTAAGATCTCAAATCACTTTGCTGTAATCGATTTCAGTTTATATTTGTGGTAAAATTGAGCGATTCGAACATTTTGTTTGTTTAATCCCGACACCGCCGCCTTTCTCTCCTTGCCTTCGTCGTTGGTGGTTCTTCCATCACCTCCAGGCGCTGGAAGAGGGGAATAGGAACTTAATGGATAGTTGGGCGTGTAAGTGCTTGGTTTTAATTAGGGTTTGTAAGATAGAGTTGGGTTTGGTATTGGTTTAGCGAGTTGAAAAATGAAGGAGATGAAGGAGAGGAGAGGAACTGGGATCGGTTCGGGTGAAGAATTGTTGGAATGAAGGAAAGGGATAAATGTTTACAAGATCGGATCGGGTCGGAGTAAAAGAATGAACAGGAAAGATGTTTACAAGGTCGGATCGGGTCGGAGCAAAAGAAAGAAAAAAAAGGAAATCAAGGCCTACCTGACCGGGTCGGATCGGAATAAAAGACAAGGAGGAAAAGAGGCATGATCATTCAAGTTAATTTGAACCGATCCGTTCGCCTACGTCCGAACCAATTCGGTTGCCTACATCCGAACCGATCCGGTTTTACATTCTTGGTGTGAATACTTGCTTCATATCGAAACATGACTTTGTTCTCCGATCCAATCCCACTGCACATACCCGAACCGAAATGAAACAATCCATCTCAATGCACGAGAATTTATCCAACTAGCTTAATCAATGCTCGGCATAACCTTCAACTTGATGAACAGTTAGGATAGCGCCTTATGAACATAACAAACATCAAGAACTATTCCAAACCATTATTACTCTTTTGAATCTGTATATCACGCTCTCATCCGTTTACTTTGCATTTTTGTTACACGTAGCATACACTTTAGTTCACATACACACACGGGGGACACGGGCAACTTTACTCTAATTCTTGCTACTGTTTCTTCAATAGTCTAGTGATCATGGCCGAGAGACGTTCATCTAGGTTAGCAAAGATGACGGAAGTTGCGGAAACTTCCAAGAAAGTTACCATTGATGACATATCTTCTTCTTCAGACCCTGAATGGGACGATGAGGGCCCAGATTATGAAGTAGGAGTGCATAACAATGAAACGCCTTCCGATAGCGAAGTTTCTCTGGGCGGTGAGGAGGAAGGAGGGATTGGAGATAATCGAGCTCCTGATGAGTTTGAGTCTGCCATTATATTGGAGTCACTCAAAGACTCTGTTGAATCAACGATCGACGATGACTGACTTGTTCGCATATGCTTAAAGCACGGGATACTGAAAAGGGATACCCTGTTGCCATCAAAAACTGACCGTCCTCACAATCCCCCAGAAGGATTTATGGCATTTACCCAATTGATGTATATGGTTGGGGATATTCCACCATTTCCGCCTTTTGTTGTCGACTTTCTCAGACAGATGCAGATTGGCCCCATGCAGTTACATCCCAACTCCTATGCTTACTTGTATACTTTATACATAGCATACAGAGAGATTCTAGGTACAGAGCTCACTTTCGACGACATCCACTTTTTTTTTAATTTCAAGCATCGGACTTGGGAAACTTCTTCCTTCTCTTACTTCGAATCAGTCACAAAAACAAAAATTATTTCAGCTCCATTTAGCAGCAAGGCCGGCAATTCCAAGCTAGAATGGTTTTATAAAAGGCAACAGCCGGGGTGCGCCAAGAGATGGACAAAATCAAGTAAAGCATTGGTTTTCTAGATCTCAATTTTGAACGTTCATGCCAATACCTTAGCTTGCTTTCTGTTTTGTTTGCAGTTGATAACCCAAAACAAATATCAGATCAGTTGTACTTTAATCGGATGCATCAGCTTCTCAATGGCGACCAAAAATTTCTTACCATCGATGAAGTTCTTAAGGATGAATACCTCCATAATCACGGGCTATTGTCCATTACCCATAGCATAGGTCATTGGTCGGGTCCATATGTATACATCCCCCCAGTGGACATAATTCCTGAAACGGGCGAGAGCTCGAAAAGTCCAACAATACCTCTTCGGACTTCACCTTCTCCATCTTCAACTCAAGACGATGAGCTGGCCAACATAGCTGAAAAGCACCGAGAAGGGTACATCGTCCCTGGGGATGCTATTTCTCCTGAGAAGTCATTGTCTCCTAATGAACTGCCAATAGACGCTTCCCAAGGAGATGTCCCTACTACCGATGATCCGACATTTCAGGGTTTAAGAGATCTCCCTCTACCTGAAACTATCTATACTTCAGAGGATTTTGGCACAAATCCTTTAGTTTTTACTTCTTCGAGGAGACTACTCCCGTTAAGGCCAAAGACCCCACTCGCGTTGGCCTGGCTTCGGACTCGGGTTTGTCGGGGGGAACACTACTTAGGATGCACTTAACACAATAGCACCACACTTCACAGCACTTACTTCTCATGAGAATACTAATTCTGAATTCCACTTACATTGTTGCGCAGGTACAATGTCTCGCCCTTACAATGACATCAGGAAAATACGTCGCAGCATGACTAGACCCTCTTTCGATGTCGAGCATGATCACCATGAAAGCCGGGGTAGAGAGGACAGAAGGTCTCATGATTCTTATCATTCGCGCACCTCGCGCTCTAGCTACCCCGTCCATTCGGATCCAGACCAATATAAAAGCTACAAGATTCATCGAGGAGAAGACACATCACAACCCAAAGACCGAACTTCTCCTCAAGACAAACACAGTCGGGGTAGGAGCCCGCCGAAAGATACCGACTCACGAGGAAAATATAAGGTTTCTGATAAGCGGCTTAGAAAGGGTGATGCAACCATCGTTCCCACTAAACATAAGGATACTGAGCTAACATACTGCGAACCTCCACCATTGGATGCTGAATCTAAATTTAAGCGGGCATATCTGGAGAAGCAGTTCCCCGACCACTATTTTGAAAATCTGACTTTCTTACCTGCTCTCGAGCCTATTTGCTCAAGGTGCGCAGATGAGGCCAAAGCAAAGATTGACGCAGTCGAAAAACAATATTAGGAGATGTTCAAGTATTCACGTAATCTCTCGAAAATCATTCAAACTTTAATTAAGGATGTTAATTCAATGAAAAAGACTGCAGACGCCGACGCAAAAGCCTTGAAAATTTTGGAGAAGGACCTCGAGGACACACAGGCCCATCTTGTCGTCGCTCAATGAGATGCCACCAACTTTAAACAGCAATTTGAAGAGTTACAGAAGCGTTATCATGACTTGCTAGAATCCCGTAGAAAGAGCGCTTTGGAGTTGAAAAAGCAAGCAGAAGATGCTAAGTCGGATAACGCCAAAATGCAACTGGCTTACAATACTCTTGAGCGAGAAAAGGCCGAGTTAGCGAGAAAGAATGCTAAACTAGAGAAGCAAAATGCTGACTTGGCTTCCAAGTTGATGGAGGCCGAGAATAGGGCTGCCCTAGAGGAGGGTAATGTGGAAAATGTTATTAAGTCCGCCGAAGAGACCCGCAAGCAGCTGTTAGAGGCTCTGGAAGAAGTGCACGGTTTCGGCGAATTACTGATTGAATTCTTCGTGCATATAATTCTTCGTCGAAACATCTCTTGGATTGAATGTTATCAAACTACCTTTGTTCACGTATGGTGTAACACCCCACGTCCATTAATGTCACTCACAAACGGAATGCATTAACTTCCATGGAGGTTATAAGTGAATATAGAACAGAAAAATTACAACAAGACAGATAATAAGTAGTACTTGAAAACTAAAACATCATTTTATTGCAGCGGAAACATGTTTATTACATCACAAAACCATTAATCAGAGTCAAGTACATTATCCATCTTCATAAAACAAAATACATAATACCATTACACAAATAGCCATTAAAGAATATAACAAGCTGGACTTTACTTCAAGGGTCCAAGCTTTCCAAAGAGATGAAGCAATCCAATCAAGCTCCACTAGATCTGGGCCCAACCTGAGGACCTGGAGGGGGAAAAGGATAGAAATGGAGGGGGTCTGACATAAAGTCTGGCGAGTATGATAATTCTAACAATACTATTATCAAAATGACTAGACTAAGGCATAAGCTAGAAGACAAGTAAATGTCTATGAACTATTTGGAAGATAAAGATAGCGTTTAAGATAACGTTGAAGATAATGGTAAAGGCTTACCTAATTACTAACGAACAATTACAACACTGCACCGCACATTACTACACTGCACCGCACCAGTCACCCTAAAGGTTGATCCCACTTGCTTCACACAGAAACATATAAATAGCCATACGTACCCCTGGCTGACTACATAGGTGTCGTCTGCCCCTATCTCCACTGGGTGTACCCCACTACCCACTTTCGATCGGCTCCCTACTCGTAGATACCCGTGCTGGCCCCACAGTGGGGTGTATCACTCCCCTAAAGTGGCAACCCGATACAACTTGAGAATGCACGGCTTATACCTACACGATGCAACAACGTCTTACCTACCAGCCCGGGTCCACACACGCATATGAAACCCGTTGGACTTGCGTTGCCACCGCTCCCCGTTTTGGCCTCTTATAGTCAAGCTCAGTATGCGTGTCCCGTCCTCGACTTGGGTCGAGCCAACAAACATACCTTTGGGATACTGGTTGAAATGGGCCCCCACAAGCTACCCACCTAAGCTTGTCATTAATATATCCCACTTAACCCTCTTATCCATGTTCGTTTACATGTGTGTTTGGTTAAGTCTTACTAATCGTATTTCACATGCCACTAAGGGCACCCACTATATTCCTCATGCCAGCCAAGGCACCTACTTAACCGCCATGTCCCACTTTACATGTTTATCTGGTTAAGTATTTCTTAATTCATTCAGGCCACAACCTCATAAAGACCTCTCACATTAGACTGGCATTTATGGCAGCTGGATTTGTCAGGCGGTTCTGGGCAGTCTTACACCATAAAAGAGTCTAACCTCGTGTCTTTACAACTGTTATGCTTTAGTTTAGGCCTAGGACCTCTCACATTGGGCTGACGTTTGTGACCACTGGATTTGCCGGGCGGTTCCGGGCAGGTTTATGTCACAAACGAGTCCAACCTCGTGTCCTAAGCATTGATTGACAACTTTCAATCTTTTACCCCAGTTTTAATAATTCCCTATCCAAATTATTAATTGAGTCCACTTTTATTGATGCCCATAATTGACTCAATTATGGTCATCCACTCATGGTATGCAAAATCATATCAATTGCACCCCAACATCTTATTATTAAATCCTTAATATTACCCCTACCCCACGTTTATACGTTCGCTTATTCAACGCATAATATAGGCTAGACTTGAATAGCCTAACACATAGCACAAAGTTAAATTATCACAACATATAGACAATTAAAATAAATCTAATCATAATAGGGGTGAAACTTGCATAAACTACGCTTGTTAAGGATCAAAAGGTGTCAACTTGTTAAATGTCACAATTTACATGATATGATCATAGCCCAAATCTATACATAAACTTGTATATGGGGTTTTTAGGCAACATAATGATGGTGTGAACTAGCATAGGATATCACATATGTCATAGCATAATTCTAGATGTCATAATAGGTGTCATGGCATATGTTCATAACTTTTCTAATCAATCTAACTTGCATATGTAACTTGTCATATAGATCAACATAGCCCAAACATGATGATTTAATCAATATGAACTAACTAGCATAGATGGCTTTTTAACATGTATGATTCATCACAACTTAGCATAGAAACTTTCAACATACATAACATCATCATAACAGGATTTACAACATATAGTATATCATCACCACATAGCATAGGATTAATAACATACATGATAACATATACGACAATTCACATCATCTACTCATAATCCATTCATGACTTAACCTAATTAAAATGATAATAATCTTGTTAAGACTATCATACTCACAATTAGAGAAGAAAAGAGAGTTTTGCTTTGCTTTAGGGTTGAGAGAATTAGAATTGAATTAGCTTTTCTTCCTTCTTAGTTGGCGGCGGCTATGCTGAATTCCATGGCGACGACATGACCTAAGCTCTTCTATTTTTAATGTGGTTTAGGGTTAGTATTAGGGAGTATTTATAGGTGTAGTTAGTTGTTTTAGGCCTTTAGATAAACCCTAGGATAGATTAGAGCCGTTAGATTTCGTCACAGCCCCCAAAACCCAACCCAAAAACCCATTCAGGTGCACCCAGGTCGCCTGGGCTCGACCAGGGAGGTTGACCCCCAGGTCGAACCTAGGGTCGATACCCATGTCGACCTGGTGGGTAGGTCGACCCCCAGGTCGACACCCATGGCGACCTGGTGAACAGGTCTACCCCTAGGTCGACCTGGTCTGGGCGGGAATTTTTCCCACCCAGCCTGTTTGGGCTGAATTTTCGAAATTTGAATTTTCTGAATCTGTTTAGAATTTTCTGAAACTTCGGATGGCCATAACTTCTTCATACGAAGTCCAATTCACGCAAACTCGGACTCTATCTCAACCAGAATTCCGAGACGAGCATAATGGCGCAACCCATTTCCCACAATTCTCACGTCTGAGATTAGTTATTCTTTAATTTGTGTATATTAATATTAAGAGAATTATGGGGTGTTACATTCTCCCCTCCTTAAAGGATTTCGTCCCCGAAATCTTCAAGTCAAGAAGAATGTATATCCTAACATCCAAACACCCATCTACTCAACCATCAAACACAGGCATCCATTGTCCTTATAGACTTCTAATGCTTTCATGTTTAAATGCACAGTGTGTGTATATGTCCTTATCTAATGCAAAATCAGGCCGTCCACTGATTCAGTTGACCTCCTTTAATGCAAACCATGATAGTGCCATGCGTCCATTATGTATGCAAAAGTTCCCTAATGCTACATATTATTTCTACATGCGTGCACAACCATCATCTGAATGCAGCATCCACATGAAAATACAATCGTCATACATCCATTTTACTATATACATCCATTTATATGCAATATGCAATATGAAGTGACTGAGCCGATCTAGTGCCTAATAGTGTGTGTATATTCGTCCACGAGCAACCACTAGCAAACACTTGCATCCACTTTGCATCCATCATACATAACATGTCTCAAACACATGTTTCAACCATAGGATGATCCTAACTAAAGGTCAAGAATACTAGCGAGAGGATATACTAAAGATAAGATAAGTACAAGATAAGCGATAAAGGAGAAATTAAAAGACATACCCTCAAAAAGAAAAGGGTATCTTGAACGCATCTTCTCTTCTGTCTCCCAAGTAGCGTTGCTCTCGTCGTCTCCCCATTGTACTTTGACTAGTCTGACCTCTCGATTTCTCAGCCTCTTAATCTCCGACCCAAGAATGCATGTAGGAGCTCGTCGAATCGTCGCATCACGCTCGATCTCCACCTCTCTAAGCAAGTTCGGCTCTACCACTTCCGCGGTCTCGTGCAAGCACTTCCTCAAATGTGACACATGGAATACGTCGTGTACACCACTAAGTCTCTCAGGCAACTCCACTCTATACGCCATCTGTCCAATCTTCTCCTTAATAGGAAACGGTCCTACGAACCTTGGTGCTAACTTCCCAACGGACCCAAAGCGAACAACATTTCATAATGGAGGCACTTTGATAAAGACCATGTCCCCAACTTCAAACTCGAGATCCATCCTTCTCTTATCCGCATATGATTTCTGCCTATCTTGCGCTGCTTTCATCCTCCTTCGAATCAAGTCGATCTTCTCCGAAGTCTCTCTAATCATATCGGGCCCAAGTAAGATCTTATCCGTAGATTGCTACCAACATGTAGGTGAACGACAAGGTCGTCCATAAAGAGCTTCGAAAGGTGCCATGCCAATGCTGGACTGAAAGCTGTTATTATATGCGAACTCCACTAACGGAAGATGCTCTTCCCATGTACCCCCAAAGTCTAGGATACATAGCCTCAAAAGATCCTCTAAAATGCGATTCACCCTCTCAGTCTAGCCATCCGTCTGAGGATGATATGCGGTGCTCAAACATAACTGAGTCCCTACCGCCTCTTGTAAGCTTCTCCAAAATTCGCTAGTGAAAATAGGATCGCGGTCGCTCACTGTGCTAAAAGGAACACCGTGCAAACGAACTATTTCTCGGACGTATACAGAAGCTAACCATTGAGCAGCCCTCTTACTTTTCACGGGAATGAAATGGGCGCTCTTAGTAAGTCTATCTACTATAACCCAAATCCCCGTATTACCCTTCCTTGATCTTGGCAATCCATCCACAAAATCCATCTAGACACTTTCCCACTTCCATAGTGGAAACTCCAATGGGTGAAGCAACCCACCGGGTTTCTTTTGCTCCGCTTTTACTTATCGGCACACCAAGCACCTAGCGACATACTCGGCCACATCTTTCTTCATGCCGGCCCAAAAGTAAACTCTCTTCATATCTTTGTACATCTTGTCCCCGCCAGGATGAATGGTCATCTTCGAACGATGTGCTTCGTCAAGAATAGTCTTCCTTAGGTCATCGTCTTTTGGTACACAAAGTCTCCCGTCCCTACGTAACCAACCCTTATCATCTAGGGTATACTTACGGATATGGCTTGATGACTCCCCTCCTTTGAGCTTTTCTACTAACTCAACCAACTACGGGTCGTCTCGCTGTGCCTCGCCAATCCGTCCCAAAAGCATAGGTCTGACCTCCAAGGACGCTAGCAAACCGGGTACGAAGTCAATGGAAGGTATAAAGTCAAACATAAAGATGAACTCTAAACTTCGCCGCTCAATAAACAAAGGACTTAAGGATAATCTTTTTCTACTTAAGGCATCGGCCACCACGTTACCCTTGCCAGGGGTATATGCTATCTCAAAGTCGTACGACGCCAAGAACTCCATCCACCTTTGCTGCCTTAAGTTCAAATCCTTCTGAGAGAATAGGTATTTTAGCGATTTGTGGTCAGTGAATAATTCGAATTTCTCGCCAAGAAGATAATGACGCCAAGACTTAAGCGTGAAAACAATAGCGGCCAACTCTAGGTCATGCGTGGGGTAATTCTTCTCATGCGCTCTCAACTGCCTTCCACCATAGGCTATTACCCTACCCTCTTGCATTAAGACTGCGCCTAGTCCTATTCCACAAGCGTCAGTGTATACGGTAAATGGCTTATTCCCGTCTGGCAGTACTAAGACTGGGGCTGAAGTCAAAGCTCTCTTCAAACGTTGGAACGCATCATCACAATCTACCTCCCATGTGAAAACTAGGTTCTTCTTCGTCAAGCGTGTCAATGGAGCTGATATCTTTGCGAAGTGTTTGATAAACTTCCTATAGTAGCCAGCCAACCCTAAGAAACTTCTCACTTCAGTAACATTTTTAGGGACCTTCCAATCTTGGATGGCCACCACCTTCGCGGGATGCACGGCTATCGCTTCTTTGGAAACCACGTGCCCTAAGAACCGTACTTCCTTCCTCCAGAAGTGACACTTAGAAAATTTAGCCTTAAGGCTATGCGCTCGAAGAGTCTCCAACACTTCCCTAAGATGTAGGGCATGCTCTTCCTCATCCTTAGAAAAGATCAAGATGTCGTCTACAAAAACTACCACGAATTTGTTAAGGTACTCCCTAAACACTCTACTCATCAAATCAACAAAATATGCTGGGGTGTTTGTTAAACCGAAGGGCATCACTAGCCATTCATAGAAACCGTTTGGAGTCCTAAAGGCAGTCTTGTCAATGCTATCCTCAGCCACTCTCAACTGATGGAAACCAGTGGCTAAGTCCAACTGCGAAAACACTGAGGCGCCAACTAACTGATCGAAAAGATCGTCAATCCTCGGCAGTGGGTGTCTATTCTTCTTAGTAAGCTTATTAAGTTCTCTATAGTCCACACAAAGTCTAAGGGACCCATCCGCCTTCATGGCAAATACTACTGGAGCACCTCACTATGATATACTACGTCTTATCAACCCCTTCTCAAGCAACTCCTTCACTTGCTTATCGAGTTCCCTCCTTTCATGTGGAGCCATGTGGCGTACTGGCCAATATACTAGTTACGCATTATCCACAAGATATATTCGAAAATCTATCTCCTACTTCGGAGGTAAGCCCTTCACCTCCTCAAACACATCCGAATACTCTCGGACCACTCTAACAGATCGTAGATTTTCCTCAGACGCGTCAAGCGATTCTAAATAACCTAGCATAACGGAATTTATGGGATTACAAAAGATTTCGAGAGTGTTGCCAAGGCGAGTCACGAGCCTAACTACTCTCCTTTCACAATCAGAACGGCCCCATTTGTGGATAGCCAATCCATTCCTAAAATTAGCCCATAGCCCGTGAAGCCCAACACAAAAGCATCACATCGAAGCTCAACGCTAAGTATGGAAATTTACAAATCCAAACACATCATAGACAAATAAGCTGAGCCCCCAATTGGATTCGAAACAACTAAGGGATCCTCTACTAAACTGGTGTTTAAGTGCAGTGATTCAACTAATGATGTAGAGATAAACGAATGCGATGCGCCCGAATTGAATAAGGTACAGACAGGATGATCAAACAGAAAAACTAAGCTTTCAACAGAAATGGTTCTACCTCGTTCTTGCAGCGGTGGGACCGCGAGAGCCTGAACTTGTCCCCTTGCCTGCCCTGGTGCTATAAGAGCCTGCACCTGTCCTCCCGAGGTAGCCCCTGCCCTCTGCCCCTTCCTTTGGCAGTCCTTCACTAAATGTCCCGCATCGCCATAATGAAAACAGCCAGTCTTCTTTTTCTTTCGGCAGTCCTTGCTGAGATGGCCTGGGGTCCCACAGTTAAAACATTTCTTCTTTTACTGACGAGTTTCCTTGCTTCAATGTCAAGAACCTTTCCATATATAGATTTTCTTCTGCCCTAGAGAGAAACTTCGCCTCAAACCTACGTCTAAAATCCGCCCAAGAGTCAACAAGATGCTCCCCATTAGTGACCTCCCACCAAAACGAGGCCTCTCCCTTCATCAACCAAGCTGCTAAACGAACTCTCCTCCCTTCTTCTACTTCAAAGATTTGTAGCAATTCTTCCACCTCCTTAAGCCAATCTCTAGCTTCCACAAACGTTTCTGACCCTTAGAAGGGTTTTCCACCCATAGCTTTAAATTCCTTGCACGTCTTTGCAAAAGTATCTACGCAAGGAGGAGGAGGAGGAATGGGTGCAACTGGTGGTGGAGGAACATTTGCCGGACCTGCGGTGGCCCTAGCCTCTAACAGCCTCCTATACCATCCTGGTATCGTTACACCGTCAGGTAGGTTAAGATCTTCAGCCATGCTGAAATGAAAAAGGAAAGATTCAAAATGGAAAATTCGAAAGATAAAGATATATGGCTATTTGGGGATTATGTTTTTTCATAAAAACTTCCTCTTTAAATTTCTCATTAAAACATGTTTTTGAAAACATTTCTTCCAAAAATAACTATTTTTCTAAAGTATTTTTATCTGTTCTGGTAACCTTAAGCTCTGGTACCACGTGTAAAACCCCACGTCCATTAATGTCACTCACAAAGGGAATGCATTAACTTCCATGGAGGTTATAAGTGAATATAGAACAGAAAAATTACAACAAGACAGATAATAAGTAGTACTTGAAAACTAAAACTTCATTTTATTGCAGCGGAAACATGTTTATTACATCACAAAACCATTAATCAGAGTCAAGTACATTATCCATCTTCATAAAACAAAATACACAATCCCATTACAAAAATAGCCATTAAAGAAGATAACAAGCTGGACTTTACTTCAAGGATCCAAGCTTTCCAAAGAGAAGAAGCAATCCAATCAAGCTCCACTAGATCTGGGCCCAACCTGAGGACCTGGAGGGGGAAAACGATAGAAATGGAGGGTGTCTGACATAAAGTCTGGCGAGTATGATAATTCTAACAATACTATTATCAAAATAACTAGACTAAGGCATAAGCTAGAAGACAAGTAAATGTCTATGAACTATTTGGAAGATAAAGATAACGTTTAAGATAACGTTGAAGATAATGGTAAAGCCATACCTAATTACTAACGAATAATTACTACACTGCACCGCACATTACTACATTGCACCGCACCAGTCACCCTAATGGTTGATCCCACTTGCTTCACACAGAAACATATAAATAGCCATACGTACCCCTGGCTGACTACATAGGTGTCGTCTGCCACTATCTCCACTAGGTGTACCCCACTACCCACTTTCGATCGGCTCCCTACTCGTCGATACCCGTGCTGGCCCCACAGTGGCGTGTATCACTCCCCTAAAGTGGCAACCCGATACAACTTGAGAATGCACGGCTTATACCTACACGATGCAACAACGTCTTACCTACCAGCCCGGGTCCACACACGCATATGAAACCCGTTGGACTTGCATTGCCACCGCTCCCCGTTTTGGCCTCTTATAGTCAAGCTCAGTATCCGTGTCCCGTCCTCGACTTGGGTCGAGCCCACAAAGATACGTTTGGGATACTGGTTGAAATGGGCCCCCACAAGCTACCCACCTAAGCTTGTCATTAATATATCCCACTTAACCCTATTAGTCATGTTCGTTTACATGTGTGTTTGGTTAAGTCTTACTAATCGTATTTCACATGCCACTAAGGGCACACACTATATTCCTCATGCCACCCAAGGCACCTACTTAACCCCCATGTCCCACTTTACATGTTCATCTGGTTAAGTGTTTCTTAATTCATTCAGGCCACAACCTCATAAAGACCTCTCACATTAGACTGGCATTTATGGCAGCTGGATTTGTCAGGCGGTTCCGGGCAGTCTTACACCATAAAAGAGTCTAACCTCGTGTCTTTACAACTGTTATGCTTTAGTTTAGGCCTAGGACCTCTCACATTGGGTTGACGTTTGTGACCACTGGATTTTCCAGGCAGTTCCGGGCAGGTTTACGTCACAAACGAGTCCAACCTCGAGTCCTAAGCATTGATTGACAACTTTCAATCTTTTACCCCAGTTTTAATAATTCCCTATCCAAATTATTAATTGAGTCCACTTTTATTGATGCCCATAATTGACTCAATTATTGTCATCCACTCATGGTATGCAAAATCATATCAATTGCACCCCAACATCTTATTATTAAATCCTTAATATTACCCCTACCCCACGTTTATACGTTCGCTTATTCAACGCATAATATAGGCTAGACTTGAATAGTCTAACACATAGCACAAAGTTAAATTATCACAACATATAGACAATTAAAATAAATCTAATCATAATAGGGGTGAAACTTGCATAAACTATGCTTGTTAAGGATCAAAAGTTGTCAACTTGTTAAATGTCACAATTTACATGATATGATCATAGCCCAAATCTATACATAAACTTGAATATGGGGTTTTTAGGCAACATAATGATGGTGTGAACTAGCATAGGATATCACATATTTCATAGCATAATTCTAGATGTCATAATAGGTGTCATGGCATATGTTCATAACTTTTCTAATCAATCTAACTTGCATATGTAACTTGTCATATAGATCAACATAGCCCAAACATGATGATTTAATCAATATGAACTAACTAGCATAGATGGCTTTCTAACATGTATGATTCATCACAACTTAGCATAGAAACTTTCAACATACATAACATCATCATAACAGGATTTACAACATATAGTATATCATCACCACATAGCATAGGATTAATAACATACATGATAACATATACGACAATTCACATCATCTACTCATAATCCATTCATGACTTAACCTAATTAAAATGATAATAATCTTGTTAAGACTATCATACTCACAATTAGAGAAGAAAAGAGAGTTTTGCTTTGCTTTAGGGTTGAGAGAATTAGAATTGAATTAGCTTTTCTTCCTTCTTAGTTGGCGGCGGCTATGCTGAATTCCATGGCGACGGCATGACGGAAGCTCTTCTATTTTTAATGATGTTTAGGGTTAGTATTAGGGTGTATTTATAGGTGTAGTTAGTTGTTTTAGGCCTTTAGATAAACCCTAGGATAGATTAGAGCTGTCAGATTTCGTCACAGCCCCCAGAACCCAACCCAAAAACCCATTCAGGTGCACCCAGGTCGCCTGGGCTCGACCAGGGAGGTCGACCCCTAGGTCGACACCCATGTCGACCTGGTGGGCAGGTCGACCCCCATGTCGACACCCATGTTGACCTGGTGGGAAGGTCGACCACCAGGTCGACCTGGTCTGGGCGGGAATTTTTCCCGCCCAGCCTGTTTGGGCTGAATTTTCGAAAATTGAATTTTCTGAATCTGTTTTGAATTTTCTGAAACTTCGGATGGCCATAACTTCTTCATACGAAGTCTAATTCACGCAAACTCGGACTCTATCTCTACTAGAATTCCGAGACGAACACAATGGCGCAACCCGTTTCCCACAATTCTCACGTCTGAGATTAGTTATTCTTTAATTTGTGGATATTAATATTAACATAATTACGGGGTGTTACATATGGAGTCAAATTATCGAATGGGAGAAAGTGGAACTCAAGGTAGATTCCATTGACGAAGATAAACTCATGGAAAAATGTCTAAGAGATGACGAGCCGGCACGTCAGGCCGAAGGGCGTCGCCTCATCGCCACTGCTATGGAGGAGGAGAAGCGGATGGCCAAACAAAAGAATATCCCTGAGGCTGGTTCTTCTTCTACTACCACCGAAACTTCTGAAGTCGAGGGATATGATCCTGAAAACCCGGGGATCCCTCAGGCATCTCTATTATCTCCCATACCCAAGACGGCGTCAGAGGTGGTAGTCACTCCAACTGAGAAATCATCGGAAGGTATTTCTACCTTTTCACCCCAATTCGTCAAGGCTGTCTCCACTTTTCATCACATAATTGGGCAATTGATGGAGGATCCTTTATTTTTGCCTGAGTTGATAACTGTTGCTTCTCCTTCTGTAGGTGTTGAACCGAGCGAGAAGACTGACGTGCCCAAGAGAATCACCACCACGGTGAAATTCGTGGAAAAGGCTCCAAGAGAACAGGATAAGGCTACTACTGTAGGGTCAGGAGGGGGAGCTGAACTGTCTAAGGCTAATGCTCCTCATGATGACTAGATGATAGATGCCTTGAAAGACGATGGCGGTAGCGAGGGACATGAGGAAGACCCTGATGTGGCTATAATCGGGTATTCAAAAAGCGCTGATGACATCACTTTGGCTGAAATGAAAGCCGAACAAGACAAACGTATGCAGCTGAAAGTTGAAGACTTGAACCCCGAAAGCCTTAAAGCCCTTGCAGTGGTGGATCCTAGATCAAGATTAGTTGTTAATCTTTCAACTAGGTCTATTACAGAGGAACTTGCTAAAAAATCTTCTCTTGATCCCAGTGTCAACCGACTCCAGCACTTCGACTGCAGAGAAGAAAAGGTCGAAACACATTATGACTGATGCTGAAAAGGAAGCTAAGGCTGCTCAGAAAGCTACCAAAAAATCCAAGTCCGATCCAAAACCCAAGTGACGGAGTGCTTTACTGTATTTTGGCATTTAATTGGTCCGCAATTGTTGCAGCGAGTGCGGCCCTCACATCTTCTTTTTTGCTTATTTTCCTTGTACAAACTCACATGTTTGTAAATAAAAATAGTTTATTTCCTATAATGTATGATAGTCGTTAGTTCAGCACTTAAGTGAAAATACAAAAGTATATCATACTAAAGTTATGTAATAAAGTCATGGTTGAGGGGAATATGTGTGCACATATATGCCCCCAGTTAATCTTGGATAACTGAGCAAGAACTATTCAAGATTGATTAAATTAGAAAATCCAACTGCCCCTGATTCTCTGACGGGGCCATTTTCCTTTTGTCGTTGATGCCTGTTCTTTCTAGCATCTTTATACTCTCCTGTCTCATAACCAGGTTAGGGTATCGCTGAGGCGGTCTCTCATCTGGGTGCATCTTCACGCCTTAGAGGACGTCATCTTCCCGTCCTTTATACTCTCTCTCGATTCTTGAGAGTTATATTTAAGATTTTCATCTTCCCATTCTTCTGTGTTTTATCGTACTGACAGTCATTTTATTTGCTCCTGCACATAGGTCATCTCCAACTTTTCAAATTTAATTTAACATTTCGTGTTTCACAGTCATGGTAGAATAATTGTTGAAGATATAAATGATGCAGGAAAGTAAATGACACACGATATTTTTATAGTGGTTCAACTAAGTCGTAGCCTACATCCACTTTATAATCCTTTGTTCACATAAACAGACTTTTTAAGGCAAGTCTGCCTTTTTACATAGCTTATGAAAACAAAAGAGATGACATTTCATATTCAGCTCAGATATCGTCGTAAGTGCTAAGCGTTCCAAGCTTTGGGAATCTCCTCACCGTCCACGGTCGTTAGCTTGAATGCTCCTGTATCAAGCTTCCGTTTGATGGTGTATGGCCCTTCATATTTTGGACCCAATTGGGTCGAAGGCGGGAAGACCCGTTTCAATACCAGGTCTCCTGGTTCAAAGGCTTTGAAGGGAACTTTCCGGTCATAATAACGTGCTACTTGATGTCGATCTCTAGAGGCATGCAAGTCGGCTTCATCTCTTTTTTCTTCAATCATATCAAGAGATTCTAGGAGGAGTGCTTTATTTGTCATTGGGTCATAGTACGCAACTTGATGGGAAGGGACTTCCAATTCTACCAGGATCACTGCTTCTGATCCAAAGGAGAGTGAATAGGGAGTATGGCCGGTAGTCGTCTTAAAGGTCGTCTTGTAGGTCCATAAAGCTAATGGCAACTCATCTACCCATCTTGCTTTGGCCTGCTCCAACCACTTCTTTAGAATCGATTTATTGACTTTATTTACGGCTTCGACCTGGCCATTTGACTGTGGGTGAGCTACTGAAGTGTATCGTTTATCAATCTTATATTTTTGGCAGAAGTTTTTGAACTCGATGATGTCAAATTGCGTCCCATTATCGGTTATGATGGTCTTCGGAATCCCAAATCGGCAAATAATGTTTCTGACCACAAAACTGATCACCTTCCTCGCCGTGATGGTTGTTAGAGGTTCAACTTCCACCCATTTTGTGAAGTTGTCCACGACAACGATCGCGTACTTAGCTCGTCCTCTAGCAATAGGTAGCGCTCCAATAATGTCAATTCCCCACATGGCAAACGGCCACAGACTTACCATGGACTTGAGCTGAGTCGGAGGCGCTCTGGGAACTTTCGCCTATCTTTGACATCTATCGCAGCGTCGTGAATAATAAGCCGTGTCTTAATTCATGGTAGGCCAGAAATATACGTACCGTAACACTTTCTTTGCTAGGGTTTGGCCCCCAGTGTGATCTCCACACTCACGTTCATGCACCTCTTGCAGTACATGTTTGATGTCGTCGTGTGCGATACACCGTAACAGGGGCATTGAAAACCCTTGACGATAAAGGACGTCATCCTGTAAAACGTATCTTGCAGCCTTGCGTCTTACAGCTCGTCTTTCGCTCTTTTTTAACGGGAGAGTTCCGTTCTTGAGAAAATTCTTAATCGATGTCATCCAGGATTCTCTTTCTGGTTCAACTTCCAATGCTAGCTCTACTTCCATTAGGTCGAAACTCGGTGATTCCAACACCTCTATCGGAACTATTTCGGTTTCTTTAGGGTCATCAGAACTTGCTAGCTTCGCTAGTCGATCTGCTTTCTGATTTTCCGCTCTTGGAATGTGTGTTATGCTATAATGCTCCAAACCTTCCAATAACTCCTTTACCTTCTTGAGATGAGTGATGAGTCGAGTTCCTTTAGCAGCAAATTCTTCCCGAACTTGACATACAACTACCTTGGAATCGCAATATATATCTAGTGTCTTCACTCCCAAATCTTTGACGAGTTTCAGCCCGACAATCAGGGCATCATACTCGGAATCATTGTTAGTAGCAGCGAACTCTAACCGTAATGCATAGTAGATAGATCATTCTTCAAGAGTTATCTAAACAACCCCGGCGCTGGACTTTCTATCATTCTTGGCCCCGTCCGTATATAATTTCCACGGACTTAGCTCTAACTCTCGATCTAAAGCAACTACCTTGTCGCCCACCGTTTCCTTTTCAGGAATTGTAAATTCAGCTATAAAGTCAGCTAATGCCTGCAACCCTTATTGATCTTCGTGGCTAGAAGTTCAGATCAAATTGACTCAACTAGATATTCCCTTTAAGCAATCGCCCCGATGCTTCGGGCTTTTGCAACACTTGTCTCAAAGGTTGATCGGTATATACAATTATCGGGTGTGCCTGAAAATAGTGGCAAAGCGTGCGAGAAGCAATCAGGAGCTATAAGCAAGCTTCTCTATCTTCGGATAGTTACGTTCTGCAGCAGCTAGTTTTTTGCTTACGTAATACACAGGTTTTTGGACTTTATCCTCTTCAAATACTAATGTTGCGCTGACGGCATGAGATGATACGGCCAAGTAGATGAACAAATCCTCACGTTCCACAGGCTTTGATAATATTAAAGGCTTTTCTAAGAAATCTAATAGATTCTGGAATGCCTCCACACAGTCGGGAGTCCACTCAAAATTTCGCTTTCCCTGTTTTATGAGATCGAAGAAAGGTACACACTTGTCTGTTGCTTTGGAGATGAACCTGCCCAGTGCCGCAACCTTCCCAGCTAAGCTTTGAACATCCTTGATCTTCCACGGCTCCTCTATATTCCAAATTACTGCTATTTGGTACGGATTGATTTCAATTCCTCTAGAACTCATGATAAAGCCAAGGAACTTGCCTGATGCCACTCCAAAAGAACACTTCAAGGGATTCAACTTCATCCCATACCTTCGTAGTATGTCGAACATTTCTGCTAAGTCCTTCGTATGATCGGAAGATTGTTTGGATTTCACAAGCATATCATGTACGTAAACTTCAATGGTTTTCCCAATTTGATTGTAAAACATGCAGTTGACTAGGCGCTGATACGTGGCTCCTGCATTTTTTAACCCAAATTGCATTACGACGTAATAATACAATCCCACGTCTGTGATAAAGCTTGTAGACTCTTGATCTAGTATATGAATGGGAATTTGATTGTACCCGGAATAGGCGTCCATAAAGGATAAAAGTTCATGCCCGGCCGTCGAATCTACTAGTTGATCAATTCTGCAAAGAGGAAAGCTATCCTTCGGGCAAGCCTTGTTCAATTCAGAAAAATCAATGCATGTTCTCCACTTCCCGTTTCTATTGCTATTACCACCACTCTGGTTGCCAACATTTACTTCCACCTTCCCTGAACTGTCTCCAGATTGTTTCACAGCAATGTTACTCTGGACACCCTCCTTCGAAGCCCCTTCGGACTTTCACTTTCGATTTGCCTTAGCAACTTCTCGCCTTAAGCGGATATTAGCCTTTTCATAGAACAATTCTCTAGTAAGAGGTGGTTTTCCAGCCAAGTAATCCCCAAACTCTGTGTCAGGATCTACCCCTTCTATCAAGGCCATCAGGATAGTGGGCTAATGGGGATCACTAACTTTGGTGACGGCCAGGTTGAAGCGATCCAAATATGGCTTCAATGATTCTCCTAGGGCCTGTTTAATTCGTGACAATTCTATGAAGGTCTTGGACTTTTGGGCATGGAGTAGAAACTGATTCATGAAAATCTCACTCAACTCTGTGAAATTTGATACCGACCGAGGAGGGAGTCGGGTGAACCACATCAACACTACATCTTCAAGATAGATTGGAAAAGCTTTGCATTTTACGGTGTCCGGAGCTGTTGCCGCATTCATGAACCATGCATATCTCATCAGATGCTGCCCTGGGTCTGTTTTTCCTAAATATCGATCCATCTGAGGCAAGTTGAATCGCCGGAGGAACTGGAAATTCAGTATGTCATCTGTGAAGGGGGTATGACTTTGTTCAATGCCCAAATCTTCATTAGTATAGTGCCGGCTTTCGGACATGATCTTGCGCACCATTGCCCATACATCGACATTTGTTAATGTCTGCACAGGCTCTCTTGATCTGATGTTCGGATTACCCCTAGGTTCATGATCAGGGGATAACCTCCTGTTTCTGGCGGTGGCTGCTCTACGTTGCTCTCTGTGTTCCCGATCGATCTCAGGAGGTAGAGGTTGGAGAAGTTGTTGCTGCGTGGGGTTGGTAATATTAGGATCTCTGGGTAAGACGTAGGATCCGCGCATGGGTAGCAACATAGGCTGTTGTAGGCTCAGGTGATCAGGGCCCAATGCACGAGCAGCGTCTTCTCGGGATCCCAAAGATCCAAAAGTCAATTGATCAAGTTTCTGAGGTCATTCAAGCGGCCTCCTCTCGCGAGGGCATTCCTCCTCCGAAGAAGATGAATCATCTGTAGTAAGACGGCATGTTGGGGAAGGAGACTTCTGCCTCTGGAGCTCCTGTAGTTCTCTACCCATAGTGATCATGTTTTCCTGCATGCGAAGGTTGTCACGCCTTTGTGCTTCCAATGCTTCTTTAGTGCTCTGAAGCATGTCAAGAAAACGTGAAAAATCTCCCTGAGTAATGGGTGTAGATGGATCAGGCTGAACATTAGTCATCGTGGCTGGAATCGGAGCATTGGAGGGAGCTCGAGTAGAAGTTCCAATTTCATTCTGGTTCAGATCGGATTGGTTCATAGCAGCCTGGTCAGGGTGGTCCGGATGGAGGGAGTGAGAGCCTTCAACCTCACTAGACCGGATCGGATCGGTGCCTTCCACCCAGTTCGGATCGGCGCCTCCCATCCGGTTCAGATCCTCCTGATCGGAGCGGTCTGCTCCAGAACATTGAGCGCGTGACCTTGTTAACACAATGGCTTGCTGATCTTCTCTAGCATCATTTCCCCTAGCGCCTTGCACTTCTTTTCCTTTGGTATTAGCCATAATACTTGATTCTTGAACGGTTAGTCAACAAGTACTGAAAGATGTCAGAGACAAGGGATTAACTTCTTTGAACTTGAAAGTCCAAATAGTAGAATGATAACCCCAAGAAGGCTGAGAATTCGAAGGTTCTCAATGAAAGCACCAAAATGTTAGACCAAAAATTGGTTCTAACACCCAAATTAGCTACAATTTCAATGAAATAGAATCAAAAAGCAACAAAGAACACGCGATTTATAGTGGTTCGGCGTTAACGAACCTATGTCCACTTTATATTCTTTTTTAATTGATGATTTGAATGCAAATACAACAATGATTCTCACTATACTTCACGATTACAATACATAAACTCACTCATATCTCTCAAAAATAAACTTTAAGAGATGGTTTTGATCTGAATGTAGCTATGAAATTTGGCTATGGAGGATGTTAGAACTGAGAATTTGCCAAAAGATCCTTTCAAATGCCTCTTAATGGTGTATTTATAGGTGAAAAATCTCTTCAAAGTGGCTCCGGTTCGGAATTGCGTGGCACCCATCCCATAAGAGTCGGGTTCGGAGGCTTCCAGATGGTGACAGCGCATCGATTTAGTGGGAGATCATGGGAGAAATGGTCATGCTTAGTCCGAGTCTTCAGGAAACGTGTGTAGCAACGGTCAAAGGCTCAGAGAAAGGGGTTCGGATCGGCTGCCTCCGATCCGATCCGATTAGGCCACTCGCTATTTTCTGATGTTGCTGACATACTCTTCTGATCCGAACCGATATGGTTTCTGCGTCTTTGCTCTTTACTTTTCTCCTGCGCTATCTTCCTCCGATCCGAACCGATATGGTATCTGCGTTCTGGATCTCTACTTACTTCCTGCGTTATCTTCCTCTGATCCGAACCAGTTGGTGTCTTTCTCACTATTTGCTTTTTGTATAGCCTAGTTCACAAAGTAGGCTAACAAAAATACATTTAGAAAAGTTAGGTTTTGGGAAAAAAAATTATAGGTATATTAAATTAAAAATAATGTGTGTGTATATACATATATATCTAGTTGAAAAACCATTATAAAATTTATATAGTTAAAGTGATCAAATTATTTTATAAAGGAATGTTTACAAAATCAAGTATTGTGAAAAATCGTTTTTATGAAATTATAGTTTTATTCAAATAATATTAATCTAGTCCAAATCCAAATCTATGTCTCACAATTTCTTTTCCCATCAGAATTTCTCATTGAAACAAATTCCCATTTATTTGGTTCAATTCCACTCCATGGCTAAAACGATTCCCAACCAACGTTTACTTGGATTACACATATCCATTTATATAATAAATTTCCCCCAAATCACTTTTAGCATTAGCCCTAAATTAATACGTGATTTGCTAAATTCTAGCTTGTTGACAAAACTCGTATTCACTATGACTAAACATATTCATTTTATACTTGAACTTAACACTTTCATTTTGACAAAATCCTTCTTATATTTACATGTCTAAAATTCATTGACAAATCCTTTTTTCAAAATAAGTTTTGGGAAACATTTATCTAGTCTTTGCAAATCCCTTACATTAAGTCATTCAATTCAAAATTTGTCATATTATTAAATTCAATTTATGAACATAAAGTTATAAAGGATGTATTTAATTAAATTAAACTTAGGTGCTATGTTGCAAAGATTACTTTAAAGCTTATTTAATACAAATTGGATTTCTTAAAATTTCAAGTAAATATTTGAAAAATTTACTTTTTTTTTAACTTTTCTTTATGCTATATATAATTTCATTTAAAATTTCAGCTAACAAAGTCATCAAAATATTTTAAAATAATTTTATTTTATTGGCCACAGTGCCCGTATAAAATTTTATATCCTTTGGTCAAGTGATACGGATATTTATCATTTCAACCCGTTATTTACAATATTCGAATCCCAGGTATATATCATTTCAACCCGCATTCCAAATTGATTCGAATATACATAGGTTCAGGTATGTATCATTTCAACCCGAAATGGTTTTCTAATCTAAGGGGGACTTGCGTGATAAGAATAATAAGCATAGCATATCACATCACATCCATAATGTGTCATATGAGATATCGGTGTGTGTCGTATGTGCACAACCACGAGGCAAACAATTTCTAGAGAAACCTAACATTTCATTCAACATCTCAAATATTTAATTCACTTAATAATTAATTAATCTGTGAGTGAGAAAAACTCACCTTCCGAGGCTAGAAGTCGAAGGTGACAAAATTGACAGGGAAAAAAATCCGAGGATGAGAATTGACAGCTAAACAAGAACACCCTTCATATACACATATATGTAGATATATATGCATATGCAATGCAACATTGAAAATGCACGACTCCCATTTCAATAGACTGCCGACTGCGACAACCCGAAGATCACTTCAGCACATACCAAAACAAACCTGTTTATATTATATATATATATTTCATCTCATAATCATTTAATTTTCAAACAAATGGGTTTAAGAAATATACCTAAGCTTCATCACGTATTTTCGATGGATCAGCAAACGAACAATGGACCTAAACAAGGTACTTGGGTTAACTCTCTTGCTGATCCATACTAGTTCTTTTCTGTCCGATTGAAATTGCCTCTCAGGTATTTTGTCGATCACCTGAGGTTCATGTCTCAAAAACACCACCTTGCAGATAACTGGAGAGCACCCGAAGCCGCTGGTTGGTTCATAGGCCGAGGTGAGGTAGTAGTCTCGATGGTTTCCCCTTTTGCGTGGATTTCGTTGAAGCCACCAGGCACAAAATAGGAGCAGGGTACGAGTTTGGTAGAGGATGCGAGACTGGCATGGTTTGCGCGAATTCCAGGCGACACTGGCCAATTTGGGGTTCGAAAGCTTCACGGTACCATAGTTGAATGGATAGGGAAGGCACTAGAGAGAATCGCGGCAGTCTTGCTAGTTTACTATGCAAATTAGAAGGAGAAGAGGCATCGCAAAGCTATTGGCCTTGGGCCTTGGTTTGCATGCAGATCTGAAAGGGGATTGAAAGAAGAGGGCATGCATGCAACTAGACGAGGAGATGAAATATGGTGGCCATCGTGTGACCGTTGGAGGAAGAAGTGCGGTCTTTGGTTGCTTTGGGGATGGGGGCGAACTCTAATCTGATGGTCTCCTCTTTTCCCCTTTTTTGGGAAAAAATGATTTTATTTGCCCCCGAGGCAAAGAAATGGAGGAAGGTGGAGAATGAGATTCTGGTCTTTTTGGTTTGTAAAGACTAATCTTTTCCTCATTTTTTTTTGAGTTGAAGGCAACGATTTGTAAAAGGAAAGAGAATAACAGGTAGCAGAGGAAGACATATGAGTGGAGCTAAAACCACGTTGGATTTGCTACACATGAAGATTTCGAAATCTTAGTGCACTGTTACAAAATCTTTGTAACAGACAAAGGGAGATTTGAAAATCTTGTCCACTATTTTTCATATTTTTATATTACTGACAGAGAGATATTTAAGCTATTGCCACATTTTTAGAGATACAAAATTTTTAGATTTGAGGAGCAACGTGGAAAGCTATCTTAGAGAGAAAAGACACTTGTTAATAGAGATAAGGGTTAAATTTTGCTTAAAATTTACTTACATATGTATCAAAGCTTTGAAATCTAAATTTATGTTCACATTGATTATTTCTTTCCTTGTTTTGTTAACGCGGTCTAGGATTCATTATAGAGAGTCGAAAAGACGACGCTACAACCGCACTAACGAACGTTGATTATTTTACACATGAATTTAAAATTACAATTTTATTAAACAACAAATTAATTAAGTGTTAACATTTTTAATTTAAAAATTCATGTTCAAGGATAATTTAATAAACATGAACGTAATACAGGCGCAAATTTTACTTAATGGTTTGAAAAAACTTCACAGAAATAAATTAGATTTCTTCTTATTCAAATTACATCATGTACATCCTGATGTTGAATAAATAAATTAGTTCTCCTAAACATTCAACTCATATTTGGAAATCAATTTTATCAACATAAATTAAATTATAAATTTTATATTTTCATGTTGAATTCAAAATTTACATAAATCCAAATTTATTATAAATTTTTGTTTTAACAAAACCATTCATATCGAAAATAAATTCCAAGTTTTCAAATTGCAACGAATTATATTTTCATAAGAAAATCTAAGTTATGCTGAAGCGTTAGTTTAGTCACAATGTTTATATTAAGCCAACCATGTTCAAAATGTTTGAAGTTCCAAATTTTATGTCGAAACTAAATTATAAATATTTAATTTAGCATTAAATCTTAATTTAAATTATATTTAAAATGTCAAAATTACCGGTTCATTACATCCTCCCCTCATTAGCGCTTTTCTTCCTCGAAAAGGAATGTCATATAGATTTGCATATATAACATTACTAATACTTTGCGTAGTTTAAAGCTTGTTAGGAAGAGAAATTAGTTATAGATTTTAAAACTTGAAATTTTTCTAACAACCGAAATTTACGGAAAATTTCGGCAGCATCTCCTTTGTACGGCTTGCCCAGAAAAATCTACAAATACAGTATTTATCAATATACATCTCATCCACATGATGAGGCATCCTATTATAGGGCAAATAAAAGAAAAACAACCAAAATGCGATATGTAAACCAAGATACGTACCTTATTTAGCGTTTTTAAAGCGTATTTGCTTATTTTTCTTAGCATATTGCACAAAAGCGAGCTCCGCAAACAAAGCGCGCCGTTGCAACCTAAGATACTCAGAGTATAATGATAATTCAAGCATATGTATATGTATATGTGATAAAGCTAATATGCAAAACATGACATGAATTCACATAGCATTTAGAAAAATGCAAATGAAACAACATATACATACATACATATGTATGTGTGTGTGTGTGTGTATATATATATATATATATATATATATATATATATATATATATGATAAAGCTTAATATATAACCATACGCAAAATATGCCATGAAACAAAATAGCGCCATACAACAATGTAAAGGAACTATACAATATACATAATCTTATTAATATTCAACCATATGTCCCCCTTCCCCTCGTTTTTTTCTCTTTTTTTTTCAATTCATTGGTTCATATTTTGTTTGTTTGAACAAACCTATAACTCCAAGGATTCACTAAATTGACAAAGGGTGCATAACTATTAAGAAAATTTGACTACTAATACAATGTCACATTGATGCTACCTACAGCATAGTTCTTCATATGCTGGGTTCTATTCAAAGAGTTGTTGACCACTCATTCATGCATTAATTTTTTTTCCCTTTTCACAAATCCGTATGGAAAATTACCCTCTCAGTGTCAACTTAGCCGACGAATTTCTTTTAGTTTTTATTGTCTTTCATTCCTTATATATATATATATATGTGTGTGTGTGTGTGTGTGTTTGTGTGTGCATGCGCACACGCGGGCGCGCGTGTGTGTGTACATATGTATGTAACCTGCTGCTATTACAGCAGCAACCTATTTGCATTAGCTAGGCAGTTTTTTTTTCAAATGCTAACTGCTGTTATCCTACGGTAGCAGCTAACACTTTCCTTGCTGCTGCCTTGTGGCAGTAGCTCATTTTTTTAACTTAATAGCAACAACTGCTACTCGTGGCAGCAGACCGCTACCGTTGTTGTATGCAATGTTCGCAGCAGCCTTTTCTGTTTTTCTTTTTTTTTCTTTATTATATTTTTTCTTTCATGCTATAGCAGCTGCTACTGTTTCCACTGTCATTGTCATTAGTGATGTTGCAGCTGCAATTGCGGTTAATGCAGCTGCTGCGTCGTTGGCAACAGCCCCTCACACTGGTATGAGTACATCAGATATGTACATTGCGTTTAAGTTTTGGGTATTTAACTGGTGCCAAACTTGAAATGTCACAACTCCTGTTAACTGCATATTTAACTTTGAATCTTAATTTACTTTTTGGTGTTAATCATTCATGTTCAGATGGTTCATTAGCTCGCTTCAATAAATCCCTAAGTTGATAATAATTATGATTATCAAGTACGATGCATTTCTCAAATTGAACCAAACTACTCCAATGTAATATCAAACAACTAAATGTGGTCCTAGTTAAAACATGGGATACTAGATCTGTATTATATGAGGTTATGAACATGAGTATTGAATGAAAAATTCTGGGTATACACTTTATATTTAGTGAGTATCCTGACAGATTTTTTTCAATAGTATGCACATTTTCTGAAAGAACAAAATGGATTTTCAATAAACGTACTCTCTTTAAAGATTTTTCTTCTTCACCTCTCATCTTCTTTTGTTTGATTTAATCCATGAATCATACTAACTATGTCCGAAAATAATTAGATAGGAAAACATACATACATACATACATACATATATATATATATATATATATACTTAAACCCGGGTAAATGAAAATTTATTTGCAGCAAGCTTATGTTTTCATCTCTTTTAATATGTACTCAAGCCTTTTTCCCTTAAAGGGTTTATAGTCATTAAATTTCAACTTAATAAATAAATCACCCATTTAAATTATATATCCAATATGACTTAAATTGGTTAGGTTCATATAATTATTATTATTTTCATCAATAGTCAAACCTTATTGTTAAGGTTTTTTTTCTTCATCTTTTTTAAGTTAAGATTTATTTCAAAACAATTAGAATTGGGTTAAAAATAGCTTTAGCGATTAATTTTCATGTCGTCACATAAATCACCGTTGGAATTCATTCCAAAATTTCCAATTTAACTTTCTCTTCCTTCCTTTTAACTAAAAGTCCATTAAAAAAATTTATTGCACACACTAGTCTAGGTTTCGTATTTATATTAGAAAAATTATAGTTCTATTAGTATTTGACTTTATTGATTTAAAACCAATATTCCAAATTAAAAATTTATAGATCATACAAGGCGTTATTCTCGACATATTTTATAGGACCTTTCCTTGTATTGTCAAAGCACATATTTTTCCAAAACCTTAAATTTAGTGTTTGCCTGCTTATAAAAGTTAAATATAGGAATATTTATCTAAATCAATACAATACATTCCATGATTCATAAATGAATATTTTAGTTCAAGGAATACTTATATTACACTCATTCGTGATGTTATATTATCCTTTACGGTCATCGAGAACCAAATCATTTATTTCAATGAAATTTACAAGTTCTATTCAATTTACTTTAGTATAGTATATGAGTTTACACACAATTTAGTCAATGGAACTTTCCTTAATATAGGATTTCAATTTATATATTTTAACCCTATTTCTATCGGGTTTTCTCTTCAATTTATTCAATAAACTTAAGTACATAACACTTAGTTGTTTATTCAAGCTTTATCATGTCTGATATTAATCCAATTCAAGCTATGCCCGAACACAGGCTAGAAGCTGGAATATTGACCAAATCAAATCAGGAGAATTTATCAAGGTCTAAAGATAATCAAAAGATTCGAAGGAGATTTAGGATCTAAATGACAGTTTCAATTTCCTAAGTCACGACCAAGCACGATCGAGTATCAGATTTGGAATATCTTGAGTTAGGAATGATCCATCCAAGTTTAAAGGAATGAGATTTAAACAATGATGTTTTCATAAAACAAGGCGAAAATTTCAAATTTTTTATATATGGAAAATCCTTTTAAAATCATTTAATACATTTAAAATATTTTTATTTTCAAAATACGCTCTCTTGGGTATGATTCCAAGATGATTTCACTCATTCTGGAGTATTTCTACTCCATCTCTAAGGAGTGTTTCAACCTCATAAGCTAAGCTCTATATGCACCAAAGCTCTGATACCACGTTGTAACGAACTGGCTTTTTGACCGCTCCATGTTGATAATTAAACCAACCTGAGCCATTCAAAATGACAAATGGTTATTGCTTATGGAGTTGAAATACAAATCACCACAGAATCACAGTCGCAGAACACAAAGTATCTCACAACGGAAGTAAAATTTATACTATATTACAAAATCTTTAAATTTACATGCTATCATAGTACAAAAATAAATGTAAATACCATGGAGGAATAAATATAAAATCATACTAGTATTCGGTAATAAGAAGAGATGGGCACAACCGAATATGACATGGTAGATGAACGGCTGTATCTCCAATGAATCTCAAGCTCTAACAGATATATCTACAAGATGAAATACTCGGTCTGACCTGGGCATTTTGCAAGGAATAAAACAACAAAATACTCCAGTCCGGACTAACAGTCTTATATAAGTGAATTAAATCAAATGAAGTGTTAATTGAAATGTACAATAACTTAAAGGATGTTTGTGATTCCTACCCTCTAAGGATCCGTGAAACTAATACATATATAATAGTATGCTATTATTCTATTGTCCATTCAATAAAGTAAATATAATGAAAAAAGCGTAACCGGGATTACCATATTACCCTTACACAGTTCATAGGTATCACAGTGTATACAGTATCGTAAATTCACCGCACTAGCGTTATCAGAGGTCACTCCATAGAAAGCAATATTAAATCAAAATCGTATGGGGCTCTTATAGGATAAATATGACAAGGCACTCGAGGCAACGCCCAGGGTAGGATTCTACCAGTTGCACTCCCGGACCGATGGTAACGCATAGCAGCAACTACTGCCCACCTCGGAACACACTCCCAAAATCAAAAGGGTGCACCCAAATCAATCACAATAGTAATAGAGATGGTATCAAAGAAGCGTGTCTGATATGAGGTGCGACCTCAATTAGTCACGGTATAGCTCCTGTTTTAGTCATTTTAATTATGACCCGAAGGTTAAGGCCGTTTCGTTATCGTTCGCCATCTTCAATCTAGAACCCTCCTCCAAGCCATCCTACTGTCGTTCCGGATACTCCATTACGTATACAATTGCTAAAGTGGTACTGGCACTGAAAGAGAGTATGCACTTCTGAATCCGGTCTCTTAACAACCGAACGCTTACATTTTTCACACCATGGCCATTATATTTGAAATCGTATTTCAAGTATCGCAATCGAGTTATTTCAAATATTTCCCTAAAATCAATTACTCAAATCATTTATCACTGGTTTCATAAAACCAATATTCACCATTTCTTTGTCAACCATTGGGTTTTAAGTTTCAAATTTCGTGAAATATCGTTATTGCTTGAAATCCCTTGTTTCCCCTTTTAGATTACTAGACTGGATTGGACAATGTTTTTATTCGAACTATAAAATACAACAAAAGTTAAGTTTTGGGAAAAATATAGTATAGGTATATTAAATTTAAATTAAAGTATATTTATACATATACCTAGTTGAAAAACCATTATAAAAATTATCTAGATAAAGTGATCAAATTATTTTATAAAGGAATATTTACAAAATCAACTATTGCAAAAAATCGCTTTTATGAAGTTATAGTTTTATTCAAATAATATTAATCCAGTCCAAATCCAAATCTATGTCTCATAATTTCTTTTCCCATCAAAATTTCACATTTAACAAATTCCCATTTATTTGGTTCAATTTCAATACTCCATGGCTAAAACGATTCCCAACCAATGTTTACCTTGGATTTCACATATCCATTTATATAATAAATTTCCCCCAAATCACTTTTAGCGTTAGCCATAAATCAGGATGTGATTTGTTAAATTCTAACATGTTGAAAAAACTCGTATTCACTGTGACTAAGCATATCTCTTTTATACTTGAACTTAACACTTTAATTTTGACAAATCCTTCTTGTATTTACATGGAGAAAATTTATTGAAAAATCCTTTGTCAACATAAGTTTTGGGAAACATTTGTCAATTCTTTGCAAATCCCTTACATTAACTCATTCAATTCAAAAATTGTCAAATTATTAAATTCATTCTATGGACATAAATTTATAAAGGATGTATTTAATTAAATTAAACTTAGGTGCTATCTTGCAAAAATTACTTTAAAACTTATTTAAATCAAATTGGATTTCGTAAAATTTCAATTAAATATTTGAAGAAAATTACTTTTTAAACTTTTCTTTACGCTATATATAAATTTCACTTAAAATTTCAACTTGCAAAATCTGTAAAATATTTTAGAATAATTTTATTTTATTGACCATAGTGCCCGTATAAAATTTTATATCCTATGGTCAAGTGAAAACAGATATTTATCATTCCAACCCGTGCTTTACAATATTCGAATCCCTGGTATATATCATGTGACGGCTCGCCCCGCACCATCCGACATTTCCAACAAAAGTGTGTTGTGCCGATGTCCAACCAACAAGGGATGGTCACCAAAGAAAGGAAAAGAAGCGAATTTGAACTAGCAAGGAACCTGTAGAATGTCTCACAGCGCATGGGATAAAATATAATAATATCATACTTGACTTAAAACAGGCGAGAGAGTGCATAAGCTGAAAACTAAACCATGACAGCAGCGGAAAATTCAAAATACAGCTTATGTTCCACATCATCATTATTACAACTTTTGAAAACTGTCTCTAAAGCAAAGTAAAGGAAAGGTACAAAGTAGTGACCAGCAGCGACACAAGGAGAATATCTATATATGTCATACGTGGGAGCATCCTGCTCGTCTCTGGTACAGCTACTCGTGCATACCACTTAACCTGTCTCTAGTTTGCTCGTTTAAGAGCACCCAGAGTAATAAGAAGAGACATAAAACTCTAGGTCAGACAAAAGTCTGGTATGAACGATAAGCAGCAAAACAGAACAATAACAGGTATACTAAACCATACCTGAACCTGGACCTGCAACCAAAGATTTAGCACTACATACTGTATAATACTCTAAGGTGCCACTAACATGTGGTGTAAAGATACGGGGATGGGGGTGTGCATGTCATAATGATGGCAAATAATCAAGCATAGCAACCATCCTCACATCTCTCACTCAGTGCGTAAAGCATACGATATCCACTGCTTTGATCACCCAAATCCATGCTATGATAACTCTGCCTCATGGAGTCATGGCGACTCCACTGCACTAATCCACCGCCACTAGTCCTTACTATGTCCACTCTACCCCATGAAGTCATGACGACTCCACTGCACTTGCTCATAGCCATGCTACGATCACTCTGCCCCATGGAGTGATAACTACCCCCACTACACTGATACGTAGCCTAACATCCATCTTGGTGGTGAATCAATGTTGTAGACGTCAATAACCCTTTTGCACATGTCCCGCAGCAAAGCCCAACCATGAAGTTAACTCGATGGTTCCCATCTGGATCTTGAATTCTACTTCCCATTTGGACTACCTTTGCATCACGAGTTTTGGTCTCCTCCTGATCGGTTCGGGTCTCCTCCTCCTATCCGGTTCGGTTTGGGTCTCCTCTTCCTATCCGGTTCGGTTCGGGTCTTCCTTCTATATGGTACGGTTCGGGTCTCTTCCTCCTATCTGGTTTGGTTCGGGTCTCCTCCTCCTGTTCGGTTCGGTTCGGGTCTCCTTCTCTCCTTCTCCTATTCGGTTCGGTTTGGGTGTCTTCCTCCTATCCAGATCGGTTCGGATGTCTTTCTCCTATCCGGATCAGTTCGGTGTCTTTCTCCTATCCGGATCGGATCCGGTGTCTTTCTCCTATCTGGATCGGTTCAGGTGTCTTTCTCCTATCGGGTTCCGCAAATCTGCAACTTTTTCCAAGAAGATATTTTCGTCAAACGACGGCACTTGGCTTAACTCTCTCGCTGATCCGTACTAGTTCTTTTTTGTCCGACTGAAATTGCCTCTCAGGCATTTTATCGAGCACCTAAGGTGCATGTCTCCAAAACACCATCATGCAGAAAATTGGAGATCACCCGAAGCCGTTGGGTGGTTCACAGGCCGAGGTAAGGTAACAGTCTCAATGGTTGCCCCAATTGGATGGATTTCCTTGAAGCCACCAGGTACAAACTAGGAGCAGGGTACGAGTTGGGTAGAGGATGCAAGACTGGCATGGTTTTCGTGAATTCTAGGTGACGCTGGCCTATCTGGGGTTCGAAAGCTTCACGGTACCGGAGTTCGAGTGGGTAGGGAAGGCGCTGGAGAGAATCGCGATGGCTTTACTGGTTTACTATGCAAATTAGAAGGTGAAAAGGGACTGCGAAGCTATTGGCCTCGAGCCTTGATTTGCATGCAGATCCGAAAGGAGGTTGGAGGAAAAGGGCACACATGCGTCAAGTCGAGAAGAAGAAATATGGTGGCCATTACGTGACTGGTGGAGGAAAAAGTGCAGTAGTTGGTTGCTTTGGATAAGGTGGTGAACTCTGATCCGATGGTCTCTACTTTTCCACTTTTTCTAAGAAAAATTGATTTTATTTGCTTGTGAGGCAACGAAAATTTATATTTAAAATGTCAAAATTACCGGTTCGTTACATGCTCCCATACTTAGCGCTTTTCTATCTCGAAAAGGAACATCATATAGATTTGCATATATAACATTACAAATATTTTACTTAGTTTAAAGCTTGTTAGGAAGAGAAATTAGTTATAAATTTTAAAACTCAAAATTTTTCTAACACCAGGAATTTACGGAATATTTTGGCAGTAGCATCTCTGAAACACCCCACCTCCATTAAGGTCCTCACAAAGGGAATGCCTTAACTTTGGTGGAGTTTTTTAAGTAAAAGTCATAAGTAAACACTAGACAGATATATATAAACACATATATATAAGTAGCGGAAAACAAACAAAATTTTTATATCATAAATACGAGTTCATACAAAACATTTCCATAACTGTCACATATTAACTTCCAAAACATTACATCATCATTTATGTCTTGATTATTAAGTAAAGAAACATAAAACATAATTAAAACTGCATAAATCCCCATAGAGTGTGTCCAACAGCCATAACCAAGGAAAGAGAGTCAAACCGTACATCTACTATCTTGAAGCTTGCAAAGAGTCTGACTAAGCTGGGTGGTTTCCTCCCTGTGGACCGGGGGGGTGGGGGGACGAAAGAAAAGAAGACGAAAGAAAATAGGGTCAGACATAAAGCCTGGTAAGTCTAGTGACTCTTCAGTATGAGAATAAGAAAAAGGAAATAATAAGTATAAACTGGAAATAGGAAAGTATCATAAACTGAGGTAAAGCAGTTTGAATCGAATATACTATCGCACCCCACACTATATCTCTGCACCTACTTGCATTGTCTCAACTAGCACCCCATGATCGAGGTGAAGTGATCCCGTTTCTCTAAAGATCGGCTCCTACTCGCATAATCATCTGTGTCTTACGGCCCCCAAAGATTGTAGATACCTATGTTGGTCCCACCATGGGGTCCACGGTGGCTCCCCGACACAACACTAGAATGCATAGGTTATACTACTGGTGCCCCCCCGTGCCCTGTTTGTCTGCTCCGAAGTGCGTGCATGCCCGCACTCCGTTAGAACCCACATTGTTGCACCCACCGCCGTCGCTTTTGACTGCTTACAATCAACCCAGTAATCGTGCCCTACCCTGCCTAGTTTCAGGGTATCATGATACCTAATTGGGTTACTGCTGAAATGGGTCCCCGTTACCAGGGTTTTCTAGTCAAACATGTTAAGTGGTTAAGTGTCTGTATTTACCTAACCCCGCCCATCAGTTTAATTAACATGTTGACTTGGTTAAGTGTTATAGTTAACTTAACCCTACCATTCTGACTGCCTGTCCTTAGCTTTTTAAAGCATCGACCATTCACATTAGACAGATATTGTTACGGTTACTGGATGTGCCGGTCGGTTCCGGGCAGGTTTACACCGTAACTCAGTCTAACCTCGAGTCCTTATTGGGCTCAATGCTTAACTACCCACATTGGATAGGTATTGTTGTGACTACTGGATAGCCGGGCAGGTCCGGGCAGGTTTACATCACAACTCAATCCAACCTCGTGTTAAGCGTACTCGTATTTTCTAAATTTACATATTTTCTTTTTTACTTGTTATATGTAAATTTGTTAACAATTAAATGTCATGGCCCACTTTCCAAGTTTAACGTTTTTGGTACAGGAATTTATACCATTCCAATGCCACCAATTTTGGCATGTGACAAATATGCCAATTTCATATATTTTCACCAGTTATGTCAAGTTACCAATTTATCCCAACGTTACCTCATCTAAATATTAGGCTAACAATCTTAGCCTAGTTTTTGTTCGCACGGTTTTTAACATATAATATTAGGCTAAAAACTTAGCCTAATTTAGTGTACACAAAATTGGCATTCATTAACATAAACATGACATAGGTGTAAACTTCGCATTATTGGCATAGTCAATATGAACATCATAGGTGTGAACTTGCAAAATAGTCAACATGAATATCATAGGTGTGAACTTGAAACATAGACTAAATCAATATACATATATGTGAATTTGCAACATAGGCTAAATCAACTTACATACATGTGAAGTTGCATTGAAATAAGTGTCTAACCAAATAGGTGTCACATGAATTAACATATGATTTAGACAACATAAGCCTAAAAAAGTTTAGATCTAGGCATAACATCGAACATCACTAGCATATGACAAGAATATAACATGTCCATAAAGTATGTATAATTTCATCGCATGTGTGAACTAGATCCAAATCATGTTTACTACTAGAACATGAAACTTGTATTAAAATGGATCTTGGCATGGATCCAACTATGAACATTGCAACTTTTGTATAAACATATGAGCATGTATATGAACATAATCACTTAGGCATAGAGGTTTTAGTATATATACATGAGATCTTAACTTGGACATATCACATACAACTTATATAATCACATAAACATATAGGGGTAGATTATAACATGAACTATACAACTTGCATGTGATGTTGTTTTCATTTGAATGGATCCAACGCCAAGTAAATTTAACCACAAACATTCCAACCATTCACAATAGAACCATTTCAATACATAGTTATGAATTAACGTCATCATTATACAATAACACAATTCCATTTCCAATTTACATTGAATCCAGTCTTAATTTTATTCCCATCGGAAAAATCACTATACTTACAACAAACGACGGTCTTTTTTTCTGATTTTTGAGTTCTGAATTTGAATTTCTTTCCTTTGGGTAGACAAACATTGATTTGATTCTTGTTTTAACTTTAATTTGGCTCGTCTCTAAGCTTTCTACAAGTGGAGGCTACTCTTGGCTTCCTTCCATCAGCATGACGACTCTAGTTCTATATTATTTGTGTGATTTTAGGTTGAGTGTTGAGTTGTATTTATAGAATTTCAGATTGATTTGAGCCGTCGATGAAGTAGAGTTAATCCAGACCATCCATCTCAAGAGAAGCCAATCATAAACTGACAAGTCAGTCCTAGTGACACAGCCAAGCTCAGAAATTTGACCAGAAACCGACCAGGCCAGGCAGGGCCAAACCAGGTCGACTGGGCAGGTCGATCTCCAGGTCGACCTGGTCACCCAGGTCGATCCCCAGGTCGACCTGGTCACCCAGGTCGACCCTATAATCGACCTGGTCACCCAGGTCGACCCCCAGGTCGACCCTATGGTCGACCTGGTGCCTGGGTGGGAATTTTCCCGCCCAGCCTAGTTTGGGTCTATTTTTCGAATTTTGAACTTCGTTTGAACCGTTTAAATTTTGAATTGAATTCTGAAACTTCCGGAGGTCATAACTCCTTCATGCGGAGTCTGATTCACGCAAACTCGGACTCTATCTCAGGCAGAATTCTGAGACGAGCGCAATGGCGTAACTCGTTACCCTTAATTCTTTCATTTAGAATTAATTATACTTTAATTTGTTAATTTACAGTTAACAGAAAATTCAGGGTATTACATTCTCCCTTCCTTAAAGGATTTCGTCCCTGAAATCTTCAAGTCTAGGAGAACGTTAATCCTAACATCCAACCGTCCATCTACTCAACCATCAAACACAGGCGTCCATTTTCCTTAAAAGACTTCTAATGCTTCATCATCATATGCATAGTGTGTGTACATGTTCTTATCTAATGCAAAAATTAGGCGGTCTACTGATTCAGTTGACCTCCTTAATGCGAATCATGTAAGTGCCATGAATCCATTATGTATGCAAAATTTTCCCACTCATAATTCTACATGAGTGCGCAACTATTCATACAAATGCGACATCATATGACGACATATCAAGTTTCAACCACATACAAATATGAATACATATATGCATATGCAGTATGAAGTGACTAAGCCGATCTAAAACCTAGGTTGTGTGTGTATATGCATCCACGAGCAACCACTTGCAACCACTTGCAGCCATCAACCATAACATGTTTCAAATACATATTTACATCCAAAGGGGTTTCTACCTAAGGATAAAGGATAATATCGAGGAGATATGCCTAAAAAGATAGATACAAGCACAATTTAAGGAAAAAGAGAGGTCAAAGATGTACCCTCGAAAAGAAAAGGGTAGGTCGCGGGTATTCTGTCCTCAGTTTCCCAAGTCGCGTCTTCCTCGGCATCGCTCCACTGAACCTTAACGAGCTTGACTTCGCAGTTGCGTAGCTTTTTGTTTTCAGTTCCTACGATTCGAGTTGGAACTCTCCTTACAGTTGCTTCGCGTTCCACTTCGGCTTCTTCTAGAATGCTTGGCTCCACCACTTCCGCAGATTCATGTAGACATTTTCGGAGATGAGAAACGTGAAAAACGTTGTGAATTCCAGCCAACCTTTCGTGCAGCTCTACTCTATAAGCCATCTTCCCAATCTTCTCGATGATAGAGAATGGTCCTACAAATCTTGTTGCTAGCTTTCCTGTGGATCCAAAGCGAACGACGTTCCTTAAAGGAGATACCTTAAGGAAAACCCTGTCCCCAACCTCAAACTCAAGGTCGGTCCTTCTTTTGTCTGCATAGGATTTCTGTCTATCTTGGGTAGTCTTAATTCTCCTTCGCATCAGGTCCACTTTTTTTGAAGTTTCTCTAATCATGCCTAGCCCAAATATAAGTTTGTCTGTTGACTCCCATCAACAAGTTGGTGATCGACACGGTCTTCCATATAGAGCTTCGAAGTGCGCCATGCCGATAGTGGCTTGGTAGCTGTTGTTGTAGGCGAATTCCACTAAAGGAAGATGATCCTCTTAAGTCCCTCCGAATTCAAGAACGCATAGTTTCAAAATATCTTCCAATACTCTATTCATCCTTTCTGTCTGACCATCAGTTTTGGGGGTGATAGGCCATGCTCAAGCATAACTATGTGCCTACAACTTCTTGTAGACTCCGCCAAAATTCGCTCGTAAAGATGGGATCTCTGTCACTCACAATGCTGGAGGGTATTCCATGGAGTCGAACTATTTCCTTGAGATAAAGAGAAGCTAGAGAAGAGGCAGTCCTTCTACTCTTGACGGATATATAGTGGGCGCTTTTAGTAAGACTGTCCACTACTACACAAATGCTAGTATTGTATCTTCTTGACCTAGGCAACCCATCAATGAAGTCCATTGAAATGCTGTCCCACTTCCATTGCGGGACCTCTAGAGGATGAAGCAGTCCTCCAGGCTTCTTTTGTTCTGCCTTGACCTGTTGGCATGTCACACACTTAGAAACGAAATCTGCCATGTCCTTCTTCATGCCGCTCTAATAGAAAACTCTCTTTACATCCTTGTACATCTCGCCCCCACCTGGGTGTATTGTCATCTTGGAACGATGTGCTTCCTCGAGAACTATCTTTACTAATTCCCTTGCTTGCGAGATGCATAGTCTTCCATCCTGTCTCAGCCAACCCTTATCATCGATGGAGTACCTATTGAGGTGACTGGAAGTTTCACCCCTAATTAGTATATCGATCACATTAACAAGCTGAGGGTCTTCGCGTTGTGCGGCCCCTATCGAGTCTAAAAGAGTGGGCCGTACTTCTAGGGATGCCAATAAACCAGGTACAAAATCAGAGGAGGGCCTAAAGTCAAAACTGGCTATATACTCCAAGCTTTGGCTTTCTACAAAGAGAGGGCTTAAGGTCAGCTTCTTTCTACTCAACGCGTCTGCTACTACGTTGTCTTTGCCAAGAGTATAGCAAATCTCAAAGTCATATGAGGCAAGAAACTCCATCCATCTTTGCTGTCTTAAGTTAAGATCTTTCTATGAGAAAAGATACTTCAACGATTTATAGTTAGTATATAATTTGAATTTCTCACCTAGGAGATAATGGCGCCAAGACTTAAGCGCAAAGACGATGGCGGCCAACTCAAGATCCTGGGTCGGGTAGTTCTTTTCATGAACTTTCAATTGTCTTCCACCATAAGCTACTACCCTCCCTTCTTGCATCAGAACATCGCCTAGTCCCATACCACAAGCATCCGTTTATACGGTAAACATCTTGCTTCCATCTGGCAAAGTCGGAACTGGGGCTGTTGTAAGAGCCCTTTTTAATCGTTGGAAAGCAAACTCGCAATCCAAATCCCAAGCGAACGCCATATTCTTCTTTGTTAGCCTTGTGAGTGGAGCTGAGCATGTTCTTCCTCATTCTTTGAGAAGATCAAAATATCATCTACGAAGACCACCACGAACTTATTGAGGAATTATCTGAAAACCTTGCTCATTAGGTCTACGAAATAAGTGGGTGCGTTTGTCAAGCCGAAAGGCATGACAAGCCACTCGTAGAAACCGTCTGGGGTTCTGAACGTCGTTTTATCAATGCTATCTTCAGCTACCCTTAGCTGATGGAACCCAATAACCAGATCAAGTTGGGAGAAGACCGACACACCTACAAGCTGATCAAACAAATCGTCTATTCCGGGAAGCGGGTGTCTATTCTTTTTAGTCATCTTGTTTAGCTCCCTATAGTCCACACAGAGACGTAGTGAACCAACTGCTTTGGTGGCGAACACCACTGGAGCACCGCATTCCGAGATACTCTGCCTTATAAACCCCTTCTCGAGAAGCTCATTAACTTGCTTAATGAGCTCCTTTCTCTCCTTTGGAGCCATGTGTCTAATAAGCAGTGCTACGGGCTTTGCATTATCGACAAGATATGTGCGGAAGTCTATTTCCCGCTTTAGAGGTAAGCCTTTCACCTCTTCAAAGACATCCGGATATTCCTGGACCACTCTAACCGACTGCAAATTCTCAACAGAAGCGTCAAGCGACTCTAGATAACTAAGCATAACAACATTCAAGGGATTACAAGAAATTTCTAGAGTCTTACCGAGCCGAGTCAAGAGTCTAACCACTCTTTTCTCACACTCAAGAATAGGGATGGCAAAAAAATCCGTACCCGCGGTTATCCGCGGGTAAAATCCGTCATGGATATGAAACAGATAGTTAAATGGGTATCCGTGGGTAAAATAAATGGATATTTTTAATATCTGTTAATTAATGGGGCGGGTACGGATAGTAAGATATCCATGTCCGTGGGTACCCGTGCCTGTATTGAATGTGTTTTATTATCAATAGTCAATTCAAAAAACACATTATTGTTGGCTGTTCGGTATTTGTGTGCATACTTTTACTCAACAATTTATAAATTGCTGTTGATATTTTGATGGATAGTTCTGTTGTTGACTCTTCTTTTCTGGATGTTGGTTTAAATATGTATTGGTATTTTGAAGGTAGCATTTGAACATTGGTCTAATTTGTTTTTTTTACCAAATGTACTTTTGAATAATTTCAATAAACGACTAAAAAACAATTTGAATAAATATAATGGATACCCACGAATACCCGCCATTATCCGCAACCCATTTAAAACCCGTTTAACGGGTACCCGCGTGGGTATGGGGCGGGCACGGGGCAAAAAATCACCCAACGGGGCGGGTGATGGGGTCGTACTACCCGCGCCCGCCCCGCCCCATTGCCATCCCTACTCAAGAATGGCACCATTACTGGATAACCAGTCCATTCCTAAGATCAATCCATATCCTGAGAAGCCCAAAACAAAGGCACTACATCTAAATTCAACACTTAGAATAGAGATTTTCAAATCCAACCAAACCATCGACAAATAAGCCGAGCCCCCAATTGAATTTGAAACAACCAAGGGATCTTCTACCATACTAGTGTCTAGGTGCAAAGATTCTACTAAAGCAGATGAAATAAAGGAGTGTGATGCACCAGAATCAATGAGAGTGCGAACTGGATGATCATAGAGATAAACTAAACTTTCTACAGAAATATTTCTACCTCGTTCTTGTGGAGGTGCCACCAGCGCGTGAACCTGTCCCCCTGAGGTGGATCCAGTCCTCTGTCCCTACCCCGCTTCTTTGGGCAGTCCTAAGCCAAGTGTCCAGTCTCTCCACAATGGAAACAACCACCATTCATCTTTGCCTTCTTCTTCCTGCAGTCTTTCGCTATATGTCCGACAATGCCACAGAAATTACACCTTCTCTTTTCGCGGGGTTTGTTGTTCTTCCCGCCTTTCTTGAAGTCTGTCTTCTTAGCCTGTAAACCCTTTTTCTTTTCTTGAGGCACTTCCACCTTTGCCTCTCTCTTGCCTTTATCTTCCTCATGTAGCAGCGCCATGTCCACCAAGCTTTCATAGGTCGCTCCTATGGGTATACAGGTCATTGCAAGGCTGTGTAGGGGCTCATTCAGACCTTTGACGAAGCAAAGGGCCTCTTGTGTTGGGTGTTTACTAAATCCAGCCCAAATCTGGCCAGCTGATTATATTGATTGACATATTCCTTGATCGTCATACTTCCTTGCTTGATAGTTAGGAACTTCTCCATCTGTAAGCTTCTTTCAGCTTGGGAGAGGAACTTCATCTCAAACCTCATCCTGAAATCTTCCCAAGTTTCCACTGGCCTTTTAGCATGGGTAACTTCCCACCAATAGGAAGCTTCATCTTTAAGCAACCACACTACTAGTTGTATCTTTTGCCTGTCGTCAACTTCGAAGATGATGAACAAATTTTCGGTCTCCTTCAGCCAGTTCCTTGCTGCCACAAATGATTCAGTTCCATAAAAGTCCTTTCCACCCATAGCCTTGAGGTCTCTACATGTCTTAGCGAAAGTATTTCCATGAGGAGGAGGAGGAGGAACCGCTTCCACTGTCGGAAGAGGAATGTCTGCTGGGCCCGCACCATTGGCCTAGCCTCTTGGTACCTTCGGAACTAGCCAGGGATCGGTACTCATTCTGGAAGGTTAAGATCTCCAGACATGCTGGAACAAAAGGAAAGTATTCAAGACAAAGGATAGAGAGATAGTGCATATGGCTTTTGGGGAATTATGCCTTTAAAAAACAACTCTTTTTCTTGAAAACAATGATTCCTTAAACTTCTTTTTGAAAATAATTTCAAAAACTTTTATCTAGTCTGGTAAATCTGTGCTCTGATACCAAGTGAAACACCCCACCTCCATTAAGGTCACTCACAAAGGGAATGCCTTAACTTTGGTGGAGGTTTTTAGGTAAAAGTCACAGGTAAACACAAGACAGATATATATAAACACATATATATATAAGCAGCGGAAAACAAACAGACTTTTTATTTCATAAATACTAGTTCATACAAAACATTTCCATCACTGTCACATAATAATTTCCAAAACATTACATCATCATTTATGTCTTGGTTATTAAGTAAAGAAGCATAAAACATAATTAAAACTGCATAAATCCCCGTAGAGTGTGTCCAACAGCCATAACCAAGGAAAGAGAGTCAAACCGTACATCTACTATCTTGAAGCTTGCAAAGAGTCTAACTAAGCTGGGTTGTTTCCTCCCTGTGGACCTGGAGGGGAACGAAAGAAAAGAAGACAAAAGAAAATAGGGTCAGACATAAAGCCTGGTAAGTCTAGTGACTCTTCAGTATGAGAATAAGAAAAAGGAAATGATAAGTATAAAATGGATATAGGAAAGTATCATAAACTGAGGTAAAGCAGTTTGAGTCGAATATACTATCGCACCCCACACTCTATCTCTGCACCTACTTGCATTGTCTCAACTGGCACCCCAGGATCTAGGTGAAGTGATCCCCTTTCTCTAAAGATCGGCTCCTGCTTGCATAATCTTCTGTTTCTTACGGCCCCCAAAGATTGTAGATACCAATGCTGGTTCCACCATGAGGTGTATCAAGTCCCATGGTGGTGGCCCGACACAACACTAGAATGCATAGGTTATACTACTAGTGCCCCCGTGCCCTGTTTGTCTGCTTCGAAGTGTGTGCACGCCCGCACTCCGTTAGAACCCACACTGTTGCTCCCACCACCGTCGCTTTTGACTGCTTACAATCAGTCCAGTAATCGTGCCCTACCCAGCCTAGTTTAAGGGTACCATGATACCTAATTGGGTTACTTCTGAAATGGGTGCCCGTTACTAGGGTTTTCTAGTCAAACATGTTAAGTGGTTAAGTGTCTGTATTTACCTAACCCCACCCATCAGTTTAATTAACATGTTGAATTGGTTAAGTGTTTTAGCTAACTTAAGCCTACCATCCTGACTACTTGTCCTTAGCTTTTTAAAGCACCGAGCACTCACATTAGACAGATATTGTTACAGTTACTAGATGTGTCGTTCGGTTCCGGCCAGGTTTACACCGTAACTCAGTCTAACCTCGTGTCCTTATTGGGCTAAATGCTTAACCCCCACATTGGATAGGAATTGTTGTGACTACTGGATAGCCGGGTGGGTCCGGGCAGGTTTACATCACAACTCAATCCAACCTTGTGTTAAGCATACTCGTATTTTCTAAATTTACATATTTGTCTTTATTACTTGTTATATGTAAATTTGTTAACAATTAAATTTCATCGCCCACTTTCCAAGTCTAACATTTTTGGTATAAGAATTTATACCATTCCAGTGCCACCAATTTTGGCATGTGACAAACATGCCAATTTCATATATTTTCACCAATTATGTTAAGTTACCAATTTTTCCCAACGTTACCCCGTCTAAATATTAGGCTAACAATCTTAGCCTAATTTTCGTTCGCATGGTTTTTAACATATAATATTAGGCTAAAAACTTAGCCTAATTTAGCGTACACAAAATTGGCATTCATTAACATAAACATGACATAGGTGAAAACTTGGCATTATTGGCATAATCAATATGAACATCATAGGTGTGAACTTGCAAAATAGTCAACATGAATATCATGGGTGTGAACTTGCAACGTAGACTAAATCAATATACATATATGTGAATTTGCAACATAGGCTAAATCAACTTACATACATGTGAACTTGCATTGAAATAGGGGTCTAACCAAATAGGTGTCACATGAATTAATATACGATTTAGACAACATAAGCCTAAACATGTTTAGATCTTGGTATAACATCGAGCATCACTAGCATATGACAAGAATATTACATGTCCATAAAGTATGTATAATTTTGTCGCATGTGTGAACCAGATCCAAATCATGTTTACTACTATAACATGAAACTTGTATTAAAATGGATCTTGGCATGGATCCAACTATGAACATTGCAACTTTTGTATAAACATATGAGCATGTATATGAACATAATCATTTAGGCATAGAGGTTTTAGCATATATAAATGATATCTTAACTTGGACATATCACATACAACTTATATAATCACATAAACATATAGGGGTAGATTACAACATGAACTATACAACTTGCATGTGATGTTATTTTCATTTGATCGGATCCAACGCCAAGTAAATTTAACCACAAACATTCCAACCATTCACAATACAGCCATTTCAATACATAGATACGAATTAACATCATCATTATACAATACACAATTCCACTTCCAATTTACATCGAATCAAGTCTTAATTTTAGTCCCATCGGAAAAATCACTATACTTACAACAAACGACGGTCTTGTTTTCTGATTTTTGAGTTCTGAATTTGAATTGCTTTACTTTGGGTAGACAAACGTTGATTTGATTCTTGTTTTAACTTTAAGTTGGCTCGTCTCTAAGCTTTGTACAAGTGGAGGCTACTCTTGGCTTCCTTCCAGTAGCATGACGGCTCTAGTTCTATATTATTTGTATGAATTTAGGTTGAGTGTTGAGTTGTATTTATTGAATTTCAGATTGATTTGAGCCACTGATGAAGCTAGAGTTAATCCAGACCATCCATCTCAAGAGAAGCCAATCAGAAACTGACAAGTCAGCCCTAGTGACACAGCCAAGCTCAGAATTTCGACCAGAAACCGACCAGGCCAGCCAGGGCCAAACCAGGTCGACTGGGCAGGTCGACCCCCAGGTCTGGTCACCCAGGTCGACCCTATGGTCGACCTGGTCACCCAGGTCGACCCCCAGGTCGACCCTATGGTCGACCTAGTGCCTGGGCGGGAATTTTCCCACCCAGCCCAGTTTGGGTCTGTTTTTCGAATTTTGAACTTCATTTGAACCGTTTGAATTTTGATTTGAATTCTGAAACTTCTGGAGGTCATAACTCCTTCATACGGAGTCCGATTCACGCAAACTCGGACTCTATCTCTGGCAGAATTCCGAGACGAGCGTAATGGCGTAATCCGTTTCCCTTAATTCTTTCATTTAGAATTAATTATATTTTAATTTGTTAATTTACAGTTAATAGAAAATTCGGGGTGTTACAATCTCCTTTGTATGGCTTGCCCGGAAAAATTTACAAATACAGTATTTATCAATATACATCTCATCCACACGATAAGGCATCCCAATATAGGGAAACAAAAGAAAAAAAACTAAAATGCGATATGTAAACCGAGATGCGTACCTTATTTAGAGTTTTTATATTTTTCCAAAACGTTAAATTTAATGTTTGCATGCTTATAAAATTTAAATATAGAGATATTTACCAAAGTCAATACCATACATTCCATGCTTCATAAAAGAATATTTTAGTTCAAGGAATACTCGTATTACACTCATTCGTGAAGTTCTATTATCCTTTACGGTCATCAAGAATCAAATCGTTTATTTCAAAGAAATTTACAAGTTCTATTCAATTTACTTTAGTATAGTATATGAGTTCACACACAATTTAGTCAATGGAACTTTCCTTAATATAGAATTTCAATTTATATATTTTTAACCCGTTTCTATTGGATTTTCTCTTCAGTTTATTCAATACACTTAAGTACTTAACACTTAGTTGTTTATTCGAGCTTTATCATGTTTGATATTAATCCGATTCGAGCTATGTCTGAACATAGGCTAGTAGCTGGAATGTTAACCAAATCAAATCAGGAGAATTTATCAAGATCTAAAGATAATCAAGCAAATCGAAGGAGATTAAGGATCTAAGTGACAGTTTCAATTTCCTAAGTCACGACCAAGCACGATCGGGTATCAGATTTGGAAAATCACAATTTAGGAAGGATCCAGCTGAGTTTAAAGGAACGATACTTAAACAAGGATGTTTTCAAAAAACAAGGCAAAAATTTCAAATTATCCATACATAGAAAATCAATTTAAAATCCCTTAAAATAGTTAAAATATTTTTATTTTCAAAATACGCTCTCTCGAGTATGATTCCAAGATGATTTCACTCATGCTAGAGTATTTCTACTCCATCTCTAATGAGTGTTTTAACCTCCTAAGCTAAGCCCAATATGTACCAAAGCTCTGATACCATGCTGTAACGACCTGGCTTTTTGACCGCTCCAAGTTGGTAATTAAACCAACCCGAACCATTCAAAATGACAAATTGTTATTGCTTATGGAGTTGAAATACAAATCACCACAGAATCACAGCCACAGAACACAGAGTATCTCACAGCGGAAGTAAAATTTATACAATATTACAAAATCTTTAAATTTACACGATATCAGAGTACAAAAATAAATAAAGATACCGTGGAGCAATAAATATAGAATCATACTAGTATTCGGTAATAAGTAGAGATGGGCACAATCTAATATGACATGGTAGATGAACGGCTGGATCTCCAATGAATCTCAAGCTCTATCAGATATATCTACAAGCTGAAATATTCGGTCTGACTCGGGCATTTTGCAAGGAATAAAACAACAAAAAACTCGAGTCAGGACAGACAGTTTCATATACATGAACTGAATCAAATGAAGTGTTAACTGAAATGTACAATAACTTAAAAGATGTTTAGGATTCCCATCCTCTAAGGATCCGCGAAACTAATACATATATAATAGTATGCTATTATTGTAATGTCCATTCAGTAAAGCAAATATAATGAAAATATCGTAAGCGGGATTACCATATTACCCTTATGCACTTTATAGGTATCACATTTTATACAGTACCGTAAATTCACCGCATAAGTGTTATCAGAGGGCACTCCGTAGAAAGCAATACTAAATTAAAATCGTATGGGGCTCGTATAGGATAAATATGACAACGCACTCGAGGCAATACTTTGGGTATGATTCTACCATTTGCACTCCTGGAGCAGTGGTAACGCATAGCAGCAACTACCGCCTACCACGGAACACACTCTTAAAATCAAAAGATTGAACACAAATCAATCACAACAGTAATAGAGATGGTATCGAAGAAGCGTGTCCGATATGAGGTGCAATCTCAAGTAGTCACGGTATAGCTCCTATTTTAGTCATTTTAATTATGACCCAAAGGTCAAGGCCATTTCATTAGTGTTCGCCATCTTCAATCCAGAACCCTCCTCTAACCCATCCTACTATCGTTCCGGATACTCCATTATGTATACAGTTGCTAAAGTGGTATCGGCACTGACAGAGAGTATGCCACTTCTGACTCCGGTCTCTTTAACAACCGAACGCTTACATTATTCGCACCATGGCCATTTTACTTGTAATCGTATTTCAAGTATCACAAATCGAGTTATTCCAAATATTGCCCCAAAATCAATTACTCAAATCATTTATCATTGGTTCGATAAAACCCATATTCACCATTTCTTTATCAACCATTGGGTTTTAAGTTACAAATTTCATGAAATATCATTATTGCTTAAAATCCCTTATTTCCCATTTTAGATTACTAGACTAGATTGGACATAGATTTTACTCGAATTATAAAATACATTTAGAAAAGTTTAATTTTGGGAAAAATATAGTATAGGTATATTAAATTGAAAATAATGTATATATACATATATCTAGTGGAAAAACAATTATAAAATTTATATAGTTAAAGTGATCAAATTATTTTGTAAAGGAATATTTACAATATCAAGTATTGCGAAAATCACTTTTATTAAATTATAGTTTTATCAAATAATATTAATCCAGTCTAAATCCAAATCTGTGTCTCATAATTTCTTTTCCCATCAAAATTTCACATTTAAACAAATTCCCATTTATTTAGTTCAATTTCAATACTCCATGGCTAAAATGATTCTAAAATGATTTCCAACCAATGTTTACCTTGGATTTCACATATCCATTCATATAATAAATTTCCCCCACAGCAAATTTAGCGTTAGCTATTAATCAAGATGTGATTTGTTAAATTCTAGCTTGTTGACAAAACTTTTAGTCAATATGACTAAACATATTCCTTTTATACTTGAACTTAACACTTTCATTTTGACAGAATCCTTCTTATATTTACATGGTGAAAATTTATTGACAAATCCTTTGTCAAAATAAGTTTTTGGAAACATTTATCAAGTCTTCGCAAATCCCTTACATTAAGTCATTCAACTCAAAAATTATCATATTATTTAATTCATTCTATGAACATAAAGTTATAAAGGATGTATTTAATAAAATTAAACTTAGGTGCTATCTTGCAAAAATTACTTTAAAACTTATTTAATACAAACTGGATTTCTTAATCTTTCAAGTAAATATCTAAACAAAACTACTTTTTTAAACTTTTCTTTACACTATATATAAATTTCATTTAAAAATTCAACTTACAAAATCAATAAAATAATTTAAAATAATTTTATTTTATTGACAACGGTGCCCGCAGAAAATTTTATATCCTATGGTCAAGTGATACGGATATTAATCATTTCAACCTGCTCTTTACAATATTCGAATCCCAGGTATATATCATTTCAACCTGCATCCCAAATCGATTCGAATATATAGGGGTTCGAGTATGTATCATTTCAACCCGAAATGGTTTTCTAATCTAAGGAGGACTTGAATGATAAGAATAATAAGCATAACATATCACATCACATCCATAGTGTGTCATATGAGATAACAGTGCGTGTCCTATGTGCACAAGCACGAAGCAAACAATTTCTAGAGCAACCTAACATTTCATTCAACATCTCAAATATTTAATTCACATAATAATTAGCTAGTCTATGAGTGAGCAAAACTCGCCTTCCGAGGTTGAAGACGAAGGTGACTAAATTGACAGGAAAAAAAGATTTGAGGATGAGACTTGATAGCTAAACAACAAACAAACTTCATATACACATATATATAGATATAGATATATATGCATACACAATGCAACATTGAAAATGTGCAACCCAATTTCAACATAACCGCCGACTGCTACGATCCCTAAGATCACTTCAACACATACAAAACAAACCTAATCGTATTATATTTATATATTCCATTTCATAATCATTTAATTTTCAAAAAAATGGGTTCTAGAAATATACCTAAGATTCATCAGATATTTTCGATGGATCAGCAAACGAACAATGGACCTAAAAACAGTACTTCGCTTAACTCTCTCGCTGATCCATACTAGTTCTTTTCTGTCCGATTGAAATTGCCTCTCAGGTATTCTGTCGAGCACATGAGGTGCATGTCTCCAAAATACAATCTTTTAGAAAATTGGAGAGCACCCGAAGCCGCTGGGTGGTTCACAGGCCGAGGTGAGGTAGCAGTCTCAATGGTTGCCCCAATTGCATGGATTTCCTTGAACCCACCAGGTACAAACTAGGAGCAGGGTACGAGTTGGGTAGAGGATGCGAGACTGGCATGGTTTGCGCGAATTCTAGGCGATGCTGGCATAACTAGGGTTCGAAAGCTTCACGGTACTGGAGTTCGAATGGGTAGGAAAGGCGCTGGAGAGAATCATGGTGGCCTTGCTAGTTTACTAGGCAAATTAGAAGGAGAAGAGGCACTGTGAATTTGTTGGCCTCGGGCCTTGATTTGCATGTAGATCTGAAAGGAGGTTAAAGGAAGAGGGCACATGTGCAACTAGACGAGCAAAAGAAATACGGTGGCCATTGCATGACCAGTGAAGGAAGAAGTGCGGTCATTGGTTGCCTTGGGGATGGAGGCGAACTCTGATCCGATGGTCTCCTCTTTTTCCCTTTTTCTGAGAAAAATTGATTTTATTTTCTCCTGAGACAATGATATGGAGGAAAGCGAAGAATGAGATTCTGGTCTTTTTGATTTGTAAAGACTGATCTTTTCCTCATTTTTTTCTGAGTTGAAGGTGATGGTTTATAAAAGGAAAGGGAATAATAGGTAGTAGAAGAAGACATATAAGTGGAGTTAAAACCACATTGCATTCTCTGCGCATGAGGATTTCAAAGTCTTGGTGCACTATTACAAAATCTTTGTAACAGATAGAGGGAGATTTGAAAATCCTGTACAGTGTTTTTCAGATCTTTGTGTTACTGACAGAGAGATATTTAAGCTATTACCATATTTTTAGGGAGAATAAATTTTTTGATTTGTGGAGCAACGTGGAAAGCTATCTCAAAGAGAAATGACACTTCTTAATAGAGATAAGGGTTAAATTTTGTTGAAAATTTACTTACATATGTATCAAAGCTTTGAAATCCAAATTTGTGTTCACATTGATTATTTCTTTCCTTGTCTTGTTAACGCGGTTTAGGAATCATTATAGAGAGTCAAACAGATGACGCTGCAACCGCACTAACGAACGTTGACTGTTTTATGTGCGAATTTAAATTTTCAACAATTTTACCAAACAACAAATTAAATAAGTGTTAACATTTTTAATTAAAAAATTCAAGTTCAAGGATAATTTAATAAACATAAATGCAATATACGCACAAATTTTATTTAATTGTTTGAATAAACTTCACATAAATAAATTAGATTTCTTCCAATTCAGATTACATCGTTTACATCCCGGTGTTGAGTAAATAAATTAGCTCTCCTAAACTTTCAACTCATATTTGAAAATCAATTTTATCAACATAAATTAAATTATAAATTTTATATTTTCAAGTTGAATTCAATATTTACATAAATCCAAATTTATTATAAAATGTTTGTTTTAACAAAACCATTCATATCAAAAATAAATTCCAAGTTTTCAAATTGTAATGAATTATATTTTCACATGAAAATCTAAGTTATGCTAAAGCGTTAGTTCAGGTCACAATATTTATATTAAGCCAACCACATTCAAAATGTGTGAAGTTCCATATTTTATGTCGAAACACAATTATAAATATTTATTTAAGCGTTAAATCTTAATTTAATTTATATTTAAATGTTAAAATTACCGGTTCGTTACAAAATCTGAATGTAAATGTATATGAGTGATTGTATATAAGAGAGAGTGAATATCCAACTGAGTACATCAATGTATGTATAAACTGAGTGAATTGTTGTAAGGAGCAATGTATACAAATGAAATATTGAATGTGAATGTATTGTATTACAGTGAGTTGTAAAAATAGTGGAGTTATAAATTTTTATAGTTTGGAATGTTGATGTAACAACCGGAAAATCTTGGCCAGTTTAAAATTTTTATTTTGGCAATTTTAGCGAATTTTGAATATTTAAAATGAATTATTTTAAATAATAACGACGAGAAATTTATTTTGAATATAGTAAGAACGTATATATTTATTTAGATCATCGTTAGAATATAAATAATTATATAATTATAAAAGGAGTTGAAAATGGCGTGGTAGTTCGATAATTCGATTTCAAAATTCAATTGAATGTACCGGTTTCAAAATAAACCGGATTTTAGCGAAACCAAAAATAATAGAATCTGTTTGAGAATAACTTTCCAACGAATCTGAAAAATCAAAATTTCATAGCGGGGATCAAAAGATATGTCCAGTTGAAAATTCTGAATAGTCGCTATGGAATTCGGGCGCTTAAAAATGGAAATTTTGCAAACGACCTTGGATTTCGACGAAACCACTTTTGTTGGATCCATGAGGTCAAGTTATTGCTAGGTTTCAAATTTCATAATTTTTTGAACCAATATGTGAGTGTGGCAAAGGAAAACGGGTTTGACTAGTTTCAGTTGATTTTAATCGACTGGAAAATGGCCATTTTTCAAACGGTCTCCGAATTTGACGAAAGTTGTTTTGTTAGGACCGTATCGTCAATACGAAGCTAGAAAATATTTTTCGGGAATTTTTCGAGTTAGTATGTGACCCCGGTAAATTGAAATGTGCTTTCAAATTCAATATATAGAGTGATATTTTGATTTTAACGAAAACTGATTGAAACGATCGAATCAGCCTGCGATACATATCCCATTGTGTTCGGAATGGGGGTAATTAGCTAAGGACGACAGTCGGTAGGTTCGATTTCGAGGTCGAATGAAAAAGTTACTATTTTTGGAAATAAAAAAATATATATAAATATAAAATAAGATCCTAGAATCTCATTCATTGGTCAACGCCCTAAGCCATCGTTCCAGGCCGATATACTGCGGAATTGGCTTGAAATTTCAAGCTTGAAATTCATCCAATCCACTTAGTAAAAATCCAAACTTCTTTAGGGAAAATCGAAGTGTGAGAGAGGGCTTCCAATCCATGTAGGATTCTTAAATTATAATGGAGAGTTTGGTTCGATCTCGGCCTTCAAACGTCCTCCGTTCGCCGCCGGTTCCCCGTCACTAGGGACCACCGAGATTGACGCGAGGGGGACCATTTGGAGCAGCTTCCGGAGCTCTTCGCCGTGTAGAGGCCTGATCATCGCGTAGTGGAGCGTCTTGAACAGAAACTCAAACCCTAGTTTCGAATGACACTGAAAAACCATCGGCTGTATGTTTTGATGAAGGAGGAAGGTTAATATTTAATTAGTTATTATATTAATTACTTTAAAAGGTCGTTAAGATTTAAACGCTAACATCTCTTGCATATGAGGTTCAAATCACGTGAAATTGGATCCTTTGGGATCATGGGGACGAGAGCTTAGCAACAAAATTGACCACGTCCAAAACAGAGCACGTTGGAATTTCAGGCAAATTCAAATTCAAATAGAACAGAAATTCAGAAATTAAAGAACCGATGGAGTAGAAACCAATGAATGTGAGAATTCTCTCACTATAATTTTTCTGTACAGTTATTTATTTCATAACTGCATATATAAACTGTTCCCCGTCGTCCACAGACCATGAACGACTTGTTTGTTTGGTTATATTCTGTGTGAAAATTGATCGTGATGTGAAATGAATTATATATATTAGAAGTGAATATATATATATATATATTGAAAGTGAAAATATCGCATATACTGAAAATGAAATATATATATATATCTTGAAAGTGAATATATATATATATATGAAAAGTGAAAATATTATATATAGTGAAAGTGAAAATATTATATATAGTGAATTTGAAAATATTATATATAGTGAAAGTGAAAATATTATATATAGTGAATGTGAAAATATCGTATATAGTAAAAGTGAAAATATCGTATATATTGAAAAGTGAAAATATCGTATATAGTAAAAGTGAAAATATCGTATATATTGAAAGTGAAAATATCGATATATATGAAATGTGAAAACGATATATATGAAATGAAAACGATATATATGAAATGAAACCGATATATATGAAATGAAAACAAACTGAAATAGAAAATGAATTCGAATTGAATTTAATAGAAAATGAATTCGAATTGAATTGAATAGAAATTTGAATTTAATTGAAATGAATTTAAAACGAATTTATATGGAAAATTCAATTTGGATTTGAATTCGAAATAAGAAGTTGAAATTGTTTTTGAAACGAATTTAAAACGATTTATAAAATTTGTTTTAAATAGAAATCGAAGAAATATATATTATATATATATAATATAATGGCCTGAATAGAATGCGCCGCGCTGCGGTAGTTCGCGAATTTCGACCATTGACTTCGAACGGACATTACGGGAGATCCGACAGTCGGATTCTCCTAAAACCGGAACCGTTGGGTTCGTATCGAAAAGAGCTTTCTAACGAATATTAGAGATTTGAAATCTAATGGTAGGATTTGGAATTATGTCCAAATTAAATTTGGAAATGGTCGCTGTAAGTGCAGTTTGATGGCCATTTATGGAAATCGACTGTACGGGCCTTGATAAAATAAATAAAAATATCGATAATTTGTGTAAAATCATAATAAATGATTTAGAAAGAATTGGGATGAAAAATTCTATATTTGAAAAGATAAAAATAGATTTTTATCGAAACGAACTAGTTATTAACTAAAAAAAATAAAAATAATCCAATGGTTATAAATAAATAAATTGGATTCGGGGTTTGTCGTGAACTGTGTTTAAATGACATTAGTTCTTTAACCCGCATAAAAGCAAGATTAATTTCCAAAATGTAGAACAATCAATATGATAAGATTTTAGAGATGAAACCAATTGGGGTTTGAATAAATCTTTAATTAAAGTGGTGATTAAATTTACCAAAACACGTGATGTGATTAAACCAAATTTACAAAGTTGTTGATATTGATTGGATTGGTTGATTGTTTGGATTGTGCTCGACCAGTTTATGAGCAGAATATGCTTTTACATTTAACATTGGGTTGGGTAGAAATATCTGTGTGCTAACGCCATGTGAAACACCTCACGACTTGACGATAAAGTGTTTAGCGATGTTGTGTTGATTTCAAATTTAATGAATGATTGTGAAATGATATATCTTTCTTAAGTGAAAAGAAATGTATTCCCGATTTTGGACAGGGATTGTTTTATAAAACAGAAAGGATTTCGAGGCCTAAAACCCGATGATTTCGAAATGATTTGGAAATGTATTATGGTTTTACATTGTAGTTCATCACATATTCGATTAGTTGCTATTAATGATATATCTGTTTGGTGGCAGAGAATTTATTCTCTTGCTTAACACCCTTCTTTGAGACGTACGAGCTCAAAGGTTATGTGATTAATAGTGTCTGATCATATGTGTGAATTACTGATGTGAAGTACTATATTTTGAAAGTACTTGTGATTATTATGTTGTGAATTGATTTTCCCTACTTCGGGATATGAAATGATTTAGTATGTGGCTAAAGAGTCGGGTAACCCTGAGACTAAGAGTATGGGTGAGAGGGCGGTGTATGCTCTCCATGTGTGGGAGGTACATCGTCGGTGTAGCCTGCTCCTATGTGGGCAGGTGCACATTTATATATCGAGTTGCGAGGTGCGTACCCTTTGCCTTGTCGATGGGGAGCATGATATTTGGTTGCATACTTGTTTGTATGCATTGTTATGTTTTGGAATTCATATTTCCAAACGATTTGATTTGAGATCCCGAAGTGAAATCTACTTTGATATAGAAAGTTAGATAGGTATTTCAAACGATTTGAAATAAGAAATCGAGAATATAATCCAAAGGAATAATTTCTGTAAATTGAATTTGATTTGGAAAATCTAAGTGTAGTGATTAATCTAAGTGGGTAGATTGGGATATTGCATGTTGATTGATGCATAGTAGATCCATATATCTATATTGATTGTTGTTTATACACTGACATTCATGGGGGTAGACCCGTTTCGCGTTAGCGGCGTGGTCCCGTGATATGTCGTATTATTAAATAAGTTAATTATAACTGTTTAGAGTTTCTCACACCAGTCCCATGACTGACCTGTAGTTTGCTTTTCCCTTGCAAACTCGGGTGCCCCTATTTTCCACACGGGCAGTCGAGTAGTTTTATTTTGCAGATATATTGGGCAGGATTCTGGATCGAAGCTTAAAGCTGTGTCCAGTGCGTTTATCGTCTTCCGCTGTGTTATTTTATATTTCCGCTGTGCATTGTATTACTTTTTTTGTAAATTAACCTTCCGCTGTATTATTATTTTTCGATACACTCTGATATTCTGTACTCTGATGTCACATTATCATGATGTTTATAAAAGTCTTCTGTTATTTTTTCTAATGTGTTGTATGCCCAGAGTTAGCGTATGCGGGATTCGAACGGTCTTGGTCGATTTAGCGATCGATTAGGTCCGGGCGAAATCCGTTATCGTTACACATGGTATCAGAGCTTTGGTTAACTCAAATATTTGGGGTACAACTCATTAAAACTGAACAAAAGACTCATCAGAGGTAGGATTAGTAATTTCCTATAAAAGAATCCTCATTAGAGATAGAATCAGTAGCATTCTAGAATGAGTGACTCGTTAGAGATGGGGTTAGAAATGCCCTAGGATGAGTCGAGAGGTATTTGTTTATAAATAATGTATTGGTGATCATATATATAATCTGGTTTTAGAAAATATGATTTTTAAATATATAAAGTTATATATTTGAAAAATATAATCAATTAATTGATTGTTAGTTGTGTTGTTTGATTATTAGTTAACTAATAAAATCAACATTTGAATTGAAGGAACCAATTAGGCCAAAATGGTATACAAATTGAACCAAATAGTAAACTATATTGAAAATTGGTTGCAAATGCATGCATATACATGTACTTACATTGAACAGGTCATTGCAAAGAGGCTAGAGCAGAAGAATAAAATTGTTTGCCCGACAAATAGGTACATGTTTACCATAATTTACTGTTTTGTTTGGGTGATGATGATTTTATGAGCCAATTGGCTAGCCGCTTGGCTTTTTCTTTTTCTTTTTGAGATCAGAAGGCCTGTATGGCAATTTCGGGATTTTCCCGTGCTCCCGGTGCTGAGGAGGTTATGGCGAAATTTTTCGAAAATTTAGGGTGTTAGCCAAATTTTTGAAAATTTTGAAAAGTTCTATGAAACTGAAAAGTTGAAGAACTTAAGCCGTAACAAAAATAAAGGAAGTTGAGTTGAATTGTTAAACAACTATCGGCTTTGTTCCTTTTCGGGGTTGAAAAGTTTTAAGTGGGGGAGATTGTAACAACCCGAAAATCTGAGCCAGTTTAAAATTTTTATTTTGGCAATTTTAGCAAATTTTGAATATTTAAAATGAATTATTTTAAATAATAACGACGAGAAATTTATTTTGAATATAGTAAGAACGTATATATTTATTTAGATCGTCGTTAGAATATAAATAATTATATATAATTATAAAAGGAGTTGAAAATGGCGCGGTAGTTCGATAATTCGATTTCAAAATTCAATTGAATGTACCGGATTCAAAACAAACCGGATTTTAGCGAAACCAAAAATAATAGAATCTATTTGAGAATATCTTTCAAATGAATCCTAAAAATCAAAATTTCATAGCGGGAATCAAAAGATATGTCCAGTTGAAAATTCTGAATAGTCGCTATGGAATTCGGGCCCTTAAAAATGGAAATTTTGCAAACGACCTCGGATTTCGACGAAACCACTTTTTTTGGATTCGTGATGTCAAGTTATTGCTAGGTTTCTAATTTCATAATTTTTCGAATCAATATGTGAGCGTGGCAAAGGAAAACGCGTTTGACCAGTTTTAGTTGATTTTAATCGACTGGAAAATGGCCATTTTTCAAACGTTCTCAGAATTTGACGAAACTAGTTTTGTTAGGACTGTATTGTCAATACGAAGCTGGAAAATATTTTTCGGGAATTTTTCGAGTTAGTATGTGACCCCGGTAAATTGAAATGTGCGTTCAAATTCAATATATTGAGTGATATTTTGATTTTGACGAAAACTGATTGAAACGATCGAATCAGCCTGCGATACATATCCCATTGTGTTCGGAATGGTGGTAATTAGCTAAGGATGGCAGTCGGTAGGTTCGATTTCGAGGTCGAATGAAAAAGTTACTATTTTTGGAAATAGAAATATATATATATAAATATAAAATAAAATCCTAGAATCTCATTCATTGGTCAATGCCCTAAGCCATCGTTCAAGGCCAATATACGGCGGAATTGGCTTGAAATTTCAAGCTTGAAATTCGTCCAATCCACTTAGTAAAAATCCAAACTTCTTTAGGGAAAATCGAAGTGTAGGGAGAGGGCTTCCAATCCATGTAGGATTCGTAAATTATCATGGAGAGTTTGGTTCGATCTCGGCCTTCAAACGTCCTCCGTTCGCTGCCGATTCCCCGTCAGTGGGGACCACCAAGATTGACGCGAGGGGGACCATTTGGAGCGGCTTCCGGAGCTCTTCGCCATGGAGAGGCCTGATCATCGCGTAGTGGAGCGTCTTGACCGGAAACTCAAACCCTAGTTTCGAATGGCACTGAAAAACCATCGGCTGTATGTTTTGATGAAGGAGGAAGGTTAATACTTAATTAATTATTATACTAATTACTTTAAAAGGTCGTTAAGATTCAAACGCTAATATCTCTTGCATACGAGGTTCAAATCACGCGAAACTGGATACGTTGGGATCATGGGGACGAGAGCTTCGCAACAAAATTGACCATGCCAAAACAGAGCACATTGGAATTTCAGGAAAATTCAAATTCAAATAGAACAGAAATTCAGAAATTAAAGAACCGATGGAGTAGAAACCAATGAATGTGAGAATTCTCTCACTTTAATTTTTCTGTATAGTTATTTATTTCATAACTGCATATATAAACTGTTCCCCGTCGTCCACAGACCATGAACGACTTGTTTGTTTGGTTATATTCTGTGTGAAAATTGATCGTGATGTGAAATGAATTATATATATTAGAAGTGAAAATATATATATATTGAAAGTGAAAATATCGCATATACTGAAAATGAAATACATATATCTTGAAAGTGAATATATATATATATATATATGAAAAGTGAAAATATTATATATAGTGAAAGTGAAAATATTATATATAGTGAATGTGAAAATATTATATATAGTGAAAGTGAAAATATTATATATGGTGAATGTGAAAATATCGTATATAGTAAAAGTGAAAATATCGTATATGTTGAAAAGTGAAAATATCGTATATAGTAAAAGTGAAAATATCGTATATATTGAAAGTGAAAATATCGATATATATGAAATGTGAAAACGATATATATGAAGTGAAACCGATATATATGAAATGAAAACGAACTGAAATAGAAAATGAATTCGAATTCAATTTAATAGAAAATGAATTCGAATTAAATTGAATAGAAATTTGAATTTAATTGAAATGAATTTAAAACGAATTTATATGGAAAATTCAATTTGGATTTGAATTTGAAATAAGAAGTTGAAATTATTTTTGAAACGAATTTAAAACGATTTATAAAATTTGTTTTAAATAGAAATCGACGAAATATATATTATATATATATAATATAATGGCCTGAATAGAACGCGCCGCGCTGCGGCAGTTCGCGAATTTCGACCATTGACTTCGAACGGACATTACGGGAGATCCGACCGTCGGATTCTCCTGAAACTGGAACCGTTGGGTTCGTATCGAAAAGAGCTTTCTAACGAATATTAGAGATTTGAAATCTAACGGTTGGATTTGGAATTATGTCCAAATCAAATTTGGAAAAGGTCGTTGTAAGTGCAGTTCGATGGCCATTTATGGAAATCGACTGTACGGGCCTTAATAAAATAAATAAAAATATCGATAATTTGTGTAAAATCATAATAAATGATTTAGAAAGAATTGGGATGAAAAATTCCATATTTGAAAAGATAAAAATAGATTTTTATCGAAACAAACTAGTTATTAACTAAAAAAAATAAAAATAATCCAATGGTTATAAATAAATAAATTGGATTCGGGGTTTGTCATGAACTGTGTTTAAATGACATTAGTTCTTTAACCCGCGTAAAATCAAGATTATTTCAAAAAAGTAGAACAATCAATATGATAAGATTTTAGAGATGAAACCAATTGGGGTTAGAATAAATCTTTAATTAGAGTGGTGATTAAATTTACCAAAACACGTGATGTGATTAAACCAAATTTACAAAGTTATTGATATTGATTGGATTGATTGATTGTTTGGATTGTGCTCGACCAGTTTATGAGCAGAATATGCTTTTACATTTAACATTGGGTTGGGTAGAAATATCTGTGTGCTAACGCCTTGTGAAACACTTCACGATTTGACGATAAGTTGTTTAGCGATGTTGTGTTGATTTCAAATTTAATGAATGATTGTGAAATGATATATTTTCCTTAAGTGAAAAGAAATGTATTCCCGATTTTGGACAGGGAATGTTTTATAAAAATGTTTTATAAAACATAAAGGATTTCGAGGCCTAAAACCCGATGATTTCGAAATGATTTGGAAATGTATTATGTTTTTACATTGTAGTTCATCACATATTCGATTAGTTGCTATTAATGATATATCTGTTTGGTGGTAGAGAATTTATTCTCTTGCTTAACACCCTTCTTTCAGACGTACGAGCTCAAAGGTTATGTGATTAATAGTGACTGATCATATGTGTGAATTCCTGATGTGAAGTACTATATTTTGAAAGTACTTGTGATTATTATGTTGTGAAATGATTTTACCTACTTCGGGATATGAAATGATTTAGTATGTGGCTAAAGAATCGGGTAACCCTAAGACTAAAAGTATGGGTGAGAGGGCGGTGTATGCTCTCCATGTGTGGGAGGTGCATCGTCGGTGTAGCCTGCTCCTATGTGGGGCACGTGCACATTTATATATCGAGTTGCGAGGTGTGTACCCTTTGCCTTGTCGATGGGGAGCACGATATTTGGTTGCATACTTGTTTGTATGCATTGTTATGTTTTTGAATTCATATTTCCAAACGATTTGATTTGAGATCCTGAAGTGAAATCTACTTTGATATAGAAAGTTTGATAGGTATTTCAAATGATTTGAAATAAGAAATCGAGAATATAATCCAAAGGAATAATTTCTATAAATTGAATTTGATTTGGAAAATTTAAGTGTAGTGATTAATCTAAGTGGGTAGATTGGGATATTGCATGTTGATTGATGCATAGTAGATCCATATATTTATATTGATTGTTGTTTATACACTGGCATTCATGGGGGTAGACCCGTTCCGCGTTAGCGGCGTGGTCCCGTGATATGCCGTTTTATTATATAAGTTAATTATAACTGTTTAGAGTTTCTCACACCAGTCCCATGACTGACCTGTAGTTTGCTTTTCCCTTGCAAACTCGGGTGCCCCTATTTTCCACACGGGCAGTTGAGTAGTTTTATTTTGCAGATATATTGGGCAGGATTCTGGATCAAAGTTTAAAGCTGTGTCCAGTGCGTTTATCGTCTCCCGCTGTGTTATTTTATATTTTCGCTGTGCATTGTATTACTTTTTTTGTAAATTAACCTTCCGCTGTATTATTATTTTTCGATATACTCTTATATTCTGCACTCTGATGTCACATTATCATGATGTTTATAAAAGTCTTCTGTTATTTGTTCTAATGTGTTGTATGCCCAGAGTTAGCGTATGCGGGATTCGAACGATCTTGGTTGATTTAGCGATCGATTAGGTCCGGGCGAAATCCGTTATCGTTACAGTTGAAATAAAATATTATATTTAAATAAAATACTGTTAGAATATTAAAATTCTTTTGTAGTAGTATTTTATTTAAATATAAATGTTATATTCTATCTGTGATGTAGTATAACAGTATAATTACAGACACATATATAATAATAAATATATGTTTGTTGTCATCAGACAAAAATCATAGATCTCTTAGATACAACACTATGGATAGCTAGGACAATTCGCTAAGTGAATTAAAGATCCCGAAACCGAAATGTATGTGTATTGACCCTTTGAATCCTTATGTTTTCAAGCATGATGATAAAAATTTCACATATAGTTCATGATTTATAATTGATAAGCATTGCTTATGGAAACCATTTACTATTAGATATTTCCTTTCACCTTTTTTTTGGAGAGACACAATTATTTATTGAATATTATTATTGCATTTAATTATGGATATGAGAGAGATATAGATAGGATATAAAAAATTACATCCACATCAGTTAGTACAATTCAAAACAATCTTCATTTCACTATATTACATTAGAATATTACAAATAATCAACAACCAAAATTATCTCCAGTCGACTACCTACCGGTTTTTGTTATGTAGTTTATCTAAAGTTAGAATCACATCTATTGCAAGGATATGCCAACTATTTTCTATAATATTCTTCTATTTTAGCTATAAGAAAGTACTTTTAGAATATTGTTTATTACGCTACTAGAAAAGCTATAATTAGCGGCTGATGCTAGCGATGGCTAACATCAATTTAAATAAACAACCGACGCTAACCATCGCCAAACTGGGTATAACCCATGGACTTGACATAAAAGCAATTCAGTATCCCGAAACCAAATATATGCGCAAAATCCACAATCCGAAAACCCTAATACCTTCGTCGATCTCCACCTACGGTGCCGCACATACTAACCGACGTCGAGTACCTCCACCTAGTGCACATGCCGACCTCTTGCTTCCCCTAACCTTTTTTTCTCTTTTAATTTGTTATTTTAGGTATAATTTACCCTATTCTATTTGAATTTTAATATTTGCGTATTTGAATATATAGATTTACTATTTTTAGATGATAATACTACATTATTAGTTGATTTAGGGATATGATAAAAATTATATGTTATGAAGTTGGTTGATTATTAATTAGAAATAAATGAATATTATATAATAGTTAATGTTTATGTGTATTTATATGTTAATGAACTATTACTAGATGATAGTTATAGATTCACACTTGATTTTGGAATATGGTTAAATTTCAATTTTAGAATTTAGTTAATTATCGATTAGTGACATATATATATATATATATTATGAATTGGATGAAGATAATATTATATGTGAACTAATTTGAAGATGATAATTAGTTATTTGATTGTTTTTTACTATCTAATACAAGAAAATTGATCTAAATTTCAAATAATAAAGTATAATTATTAACTAGCATGCATAATGACAAGTTTACGCGAATGTCAGTTACTAAATAATATTTGCTATAGTTTACGCAAAAAAATTAACAATTATATGAATTTTAGAATATGTTAAAACTCATAGTTTAATTAAAAAAGTTAGGAACTATTAAGTTTTAATCGGTATTATCAAAAAGTTAGAAATGAATTTAACAAAGACAAATACTATATTGAAATTGATTTCCATTAATGTTTAGAAATGAATTCAATAAGAGCAAATATCCTAGTAATATTATTTGTTAAAAAAATTGAATGTTTATAATAATTGAAAATACTGTACTGAAACTGATTTCAAAAATAGTTCTGAAATAAGTATAATAACATCAAATATTCCAATAAAATCATCTTTTTAAGAAGTTAAAAAATTAATATATAAGATAAAATATTCCTCTAAAATCAAGTTTCTAAAAAATTATCAATAATTTTCATAATAACAAATATTCTAGGCTAATAATTTTAAAAAATAAATCATGAAATGAACATAGATGAACAAATATTCCTTTAAATCGATTAGACAAACGGTGGTGTGTGTGGAAAAGAGGTGAAGTGAAGTACCGTCGAGAGATATGACAGTGTCGTGCATAAAACCTTTAGCTCCAAAACGCTATACTTTATTTTTAGAATATAACAACAAAAATATACCCCTTGGATGCAAATAATACTTTGAAGAGAAGTGTTGTTGTGGCGACCCGAACTTCCCTGTGAAGGAAAGAACGAATTGCTTTGAGAACAAGACAGATCAGAACACAACACAAGAACATTTCATTCCTTATTACAACAATTTACATCAGAGTACAAAAATATATAGAGTATGAATAAGTATTATGCATCAGAAAAATATTAGAGATTTAAATTACATTACATAGCAGTGGGAAATAATACAAAACACAACTGAAAGCGAAACACGGATACAAAGCTTTCCGAATATCATTCCAGCTGTAAACCAGGATCCTGTGAATATAAATCTACAAAAACAAAACTACTAGTTGACCGTGTGGAAAATAAGGGCACCCAGAGTTTAGGTTAAAACAATAAACTCCAGGTCAGTCATGTGACTGGTGTGAGAACTAAAACAGTTACTAATTCTTTACTTTAAAAATAAAGTAAATCAAGGGACCACGCCGTATAACACAGAACGGGTTTCCTCCCAAGAATACTAATGCATAGAATAAACAACGTAATGCTTTTTGAAAAAATGAAGCTATTATACGACTCAAGTCCCATCACACAATGCAACGCAAGCCGGAGGATAGAGTTTTAACTTATAATAACCAAACATGCTTGTTACATTTAAAACAAATCATTTTGATACTATTATAGTGTAAAGTGTACTAAAACAACTTCAAATATAAATGTATCGATCATAGATGGCATAGTGCCCCATCCCACTATGTCGCCATACTAGGCTCTACAAATAAAACTGAAATGTCACATATTGGAAATTGGATTTCCGTCATGAGTCGAGGCCAGGGATGGCTCCTCACCGCTTCGAGACACTATAGCAAATGCCTCAGGACTACGCACTCTAGGCAACCCTTGGAATCGGTTGTGCCGGTCCTCTGCTACGTTTGAGGATTAGTTATTCCTGAACACACGTTTCTCGGTCCTACCGGACATGTCCTTCGACTCCGAAGAGACCGATATATCTGAGGCGCCTCACAATCCAACATCCACAAAGGTAAAAATATAAAATGTCAGGCCTTGATAAATCACTGACGCCACCTATATCTAGAAAGAAACATTGTGTTCTCCCAACGGTCTGATCCCAATTTAAACTCATACGGAGGTGTGAGGCTCGCAAATTAACGTCATACACAAAGATATGCTGTATTAAAGCTGTGCTTTCATCATCAACCACCAGACTCTGCTTTTCAACAAAAGCCTTTATCACTGCATCTCAGTATGCCACACATGCAATTCATGCCATGAGACTGATATCTATCGATATATAACCTCTGAGCTCGTACGTCTCAGAGAAGGGTGTTAAGCAAGAGAATAAATTCTCCCCCATCAAACAGATATATGTTTAATAGTAATCAATCAACACAGAATAAAATCCAATATCAGACACACAATACAATTACAAGTTCATTCTGGGTCTGAACGAAACCGGAGGCACCTTATTCCTCTTCCATATGTCCAATACAGGAGAGTGGTCCTCGCATATCCGTCGATCTCCAAGTACGTCTGGATGATCACCACTTATTACCTTGTCTTGAGTATACAGCCTAATCAAAACATCAGTAATCATCCGAACGATGTGAAGACCTCCGGTCTTCAACCACCGTCTTCGTCGTCGACATATTGTCGAATCAGTTATTCAGAATGGGTATAAACCCGGCCTTTCCGAATAGCTCCCGTATATAATAAACGTGTGCTACAAAAACACAACATACGCCTCATTCCAATTTTGAATATGGTTTTATTCAAATATGCACATTCTTTGGGAAAGGTTCCCATTAATTTTATCAAAGATAAATTATTTAAAATTTATTCTTTAGTCTTCCTTTGGATGTCAATTCAAACAATGTCATGGTTTTCCAAACTAGTCGGGATTAGCACACCTTACCAAAGTAATCATTTATTTAATTCCACAATCCCAACATATTCATCCCATGGAGCAAAACTGGTATTACCCCATAACTAACACCACGGTGTTATCGTTAAATTTAATTACCAATTCACGTTCAAATCTAGTTAAAGATTTAACTATCGCTAGGAGCAAAACTGGTGATACTCCATTCTCGATCATTTCAATCTAATTAAAGATTAATTAAAACTCCACTTGGTTTTAAACTTCCCAAAAATCAATATTAATGATTGTTTAACTTGGGAAATCATATCCTATCTTTAACTGGGTTAAAGAACCAATGTCATTTAAAACACAATTCACGATAAACCCAAAATCACATTCCATTCCATCAGCCTCTAACCGGAAATTAGCAAGTGAACAATTCCCTAAGTATTAACCCCGAAGGCTGAAACCAACATCAGATCAATACCCAGAAAACCATTCAACTTAACTAATCTCTAGTTAGTTTCTGATTTTCTTAACTCTATTGGGTCCAAGAACAATATTATTAAAGATACCATTCACGACAACCCAAAACCTCATTCCATTGTTAATCGGGTTAAAGAACAAGTGATATTTAAAACACCATTCATGATAAACCCAAAATCACATTCCATTCCATCGGCCTCTAAACGTAAACTAGCAAGTGAACAATTCCATAAGTATTTACCCCGAAGGCCGAAACTAAAATCAGATCAATACCCAGGAAACCATTCAACTTAACTAATCTAGTTAGTGTTTGATTTTCTTAACTCCATTGGGTTTAAGAACAGTATTATTAAAGATACCATTCACGACAAACCTAAAATCCAATTTGATATTAAATACAAGGCTCTGAATAGGAAACATATCATCTTATATTCAATATCAAATTCTAAAACTAACAAATAGTGTATTGGAATAACGATATATATATCTTCCAAATTCCTCCACAATATCTGTATAATCACGAAATCCATTATCGAAATATTCTGAAGATAATTGCGATTCAAATCCATTCCAATTCATATATTGAAAATTCTAGTTATTTTTAAAACCATTTCAAATCCAATTTATTTATTTTAAAAATATTAGATTATAATTCTAGTTCAAAACTAGTTCATTTCGACAAAAATATATTTTTCTCTTTTCAAATATGTAATTTTTCATCCCAATTATTTCCAAACCATTAATTATGATTTTACACAAATTATTGATATTTTTAATAATTTTATCATGACCCGTACAATCGATTTCCATAAACGGCCATCGAGCTGCACTTACAACGATCTTTTCCAAATTTGATTTGGACATAATTCCATATACAACCATTAGATTTCAAATCTCTCTTATTCTTTAGAAAGCAATTTTCGATACGAACCCCACGGCTCCGGTTTTAGAGAATCCGATGGTCAGATCTCACGTAATGTCCGTTCGAAGTCAATAGTTGAAATACGCGAAATGCCGGAGCGCGTCGCGTTCTATTCAAGCCATTATATATATAATATATATGATATACATTTCATCGATTTCCATTTATAACGTATTTTATAAATCGTTTTAAATTCGTTTTAAAAACGATTTCAGCTTCATATCCAGTTTCAAATCAAAATTGATTATTCCATATCATCGATATGTAAATGATAATATTTTCAAAACATTATACTTTGAAATCAATTCCTTTTCGATATTCATTATAACATTGAATAAAATCGATATAAATATCGTTCACGTCAAAATGGCGCATATCAAATCAACACGGCTTTATATTTTTTTTACATATATTCGTGTCCATCCCAAATCGAACATTAAAATCAGATTTTGATCTTTTACTGAATATTATTTTAAAATATTCATTATTTTAAAATAATCTTTATTTCAAAATATTCATTCTTTTTGAACTGAAATCAGACACAGTCAATAACCATATAATTTGATTTTTATGGATTTCATACAACAAATGTATACAACAACAATCTAACATAGTCAACCATCATCCAAAATGCATTCTACACTACATAAGCATTAAATATAAATAATCAATGCTTACACAACTTGTCAATCAATCGATCGACATACGGCTAATTATTGGGATTAGTATATGTCGTATATCACCCCAATACCAGTGTGGGGTTCCAATCAACAAATAATGAATTTTACTTGTGCAGTTGGGCGATGTGTAAAATTTATCATCCCAATCAATATCCGTCAAATGTGTGTACATAAACAAATCGTCCGATTTGTTTATGAATATTTATTTTATTCATACACGTTAAAAATTATATTTTTAATTATAAAATATTTTATCCCATTCCACATCACACAATTAATTTTCACCACACAAAGAAACAAACAAACAAACAAGTCATCCATGGTCTATGGACGACGGGTGCTGCTAAGCACCGTCAGCATCCTGGTATATATTTTAACTAGAAATAAAATTAAAGGGAGAATTTCAACTTTGGGATCCACTCCTCCATTCTCTATTTAATGCTAGCGCTACGCGAATTCGAGCTTCAGAGAATCAACCCAATCGCTTCTATTTTATTCATCGCATGTATAATCTGAAAAATCATAATTTTATAGAATTAAAAGTTATTTCATACATACGATAAAAATCCCATTTTTATCTAATCTAAAAGATATATCTTTTATAAGATGAAGAATCATATTTTTATATAACGATGCCTACATGTATAAAAATCATATATTTTTACAATGCTTCTTCCTATATAAAAATTATATTTTTATATCTATACTTCTTATATAAAGCTCGAATTTTTTTATTCTAATGATATCCATATAAAGATCGTATCTTTTCTATTTATAAAAATCATTTCTTTCACTAATTAAAAACCGAACCTTTCTTTACATTAAAGTCAAAGCTTTTCATATTTAAAAATCTCATTTTTAATTCGCTACATAAATAAAAATCATATTTTTGTTTATGTAAAACATAGAAAAATCATATCTTTATCGTCTTAAAAATCATTGCTTTTTTCTAGATAAAAATCCAATTTTTATCTTGTCTTTCTTATTATAATAAAGACCCAATTTCTTACAACGCTCACCTCATAATAAAAATCCCATCTTTTCTATGAACAAAATCAAATTTTTGATTATATAAAAAATCCTATCTTTGATTATATAAAAAACCTATCTTTGTCAAACTGAAAATCATAGCAAAACAAAATCAGAAAAGAACTTACATTGGTCGAAGAAAAAAGGGGGATTTTTGCCTTTGAACTGCGAGAGGAGGGGGGTCCCACGGTGGAGGGGTGGCGGATGGTTGTGGGTGGCGGGCGGCGCGCTCGGTTTAGGGTTTTGGGGCTAAGGGGGTTTGGGGTCTCTCGATCGAGACAAAGGAAAGATGGGGCGGCGGTTTGTATGATGGAGGGGGAGGTTGAAGGGAGAGGAGATGCGTGACGAGTGGCAGTGGCGGAGGCCCCTACGGCGGCAGCGGGCCTGGTGCGGTGGTGGAGTGTGTCTTTTTTTTTTTTTGAAACTGATGGATTTGGAAATGAGGAGGAAGAGAGAAGATAGGGGGTTTATTATATAATTATTTAATTATTTTATTTACTTTCAAAAAGTTGACTTTTTTATTCAAACTCCAAACGAGACCCAACGACTGTCGTCCCTAGCTAATTACCCCCATTCCAAACACAATGGGATATGTATCATGAGCCAATTCGGCTGTTTCAATAAGTTTCTCTTTAAATTAAAATATAAATCAGTATATGTTTAATTTAAACGTACATTCCAATTTACTGGGGTCACATGCGGACCCTAAAAATCCCAAAAGCTATGTTTTGACGAAACGGTCCTAACAAAACTAGTTTCGTCAAATTTGGAGACCGATTGAAAAATGACCATTTTTCGGATGGTCCAAATTGAGTGAAACTAAAAAAAACAAGTTTTATTTTGCCACGCTCACATACTGATTCAAAAAATTATGAATTTTGGAATCTAGCAATAACATGACATCCCGGATCCAACAAAAGTGGTATCATCGAAAACGGAGGTCCTCTGCAAAATTTCATTTTTAAGGGCTATATTTTCCATAGCGACTATTATGAATTTTCAGCTAGACATAACTTTTTATTCCCGCTATGAAATTTTGGTTTTTTGGATTCGTTGGAAAGATATTTTTGAATAGATTCTAATATTTTTGGTTTCACCAAAATCCGGTCTATTTTGTATCATTTACATTCATTTGAAATTTGAAATCAAGTTTTCAAACTACCGCGCCATTTCCAATTCTTTTTATAATTAAAAATAAATATTTATATTCTAACGTCGATTCAAATAAATACATACATTCTAATTCTGTTCGAAATAAATTTCTTATCATTGTTATTTGAAATAAATCATTTTAAATGTTCAAAACTCATTAAAATTTCCAAAATAAAATTTTTAAATTGGTTCAGATTTTCTGGGTTGTTACAATCTCCCGCACATAAAATCTTTTCGTCCTCGGAAAGGAACGGAGCTGAAAGTTGTTTTATAAACCAACTCAACTTTCATTATTTTAATTATGGCTTAAGTTCTTCAACTTTTCAGTTTCTAAGAACTTTTCAAATTTTTCAAAAATTTGGCAAACACCCTAAATTTTCGAAATATTTCGCCATAACCTTCTTTGTACGGGAGCACCGGGAAAATCCCTAAAATGCCACATAGCCCTCTCATCTCAAAAAGAAAAAGAAAAAGCTAAGCGGCTAGCCAATCGGCTCACAAAATCATCCAAACCTAATAAATTAGTAAACATGTACCTATTTGTCGGGCATACAATTTTATTCCTCTTCTCTAGCCTCCTTGCTATGACCTGTTCACACATATATACGTACATGCATGCAATTGCGATAAATTTTCAATACATTTCAAAATTTAGTTCAATTTGGCCTAAATTTACCTTTCTTTCACATGTTGATTTAAATAAATAATCACACAACACAATCACCAATTAATTAGTTGATTAGCTTTTCAAATTCATAACTTCGATACATAGTCCAAAAATCAAATTTTTGACGTCAAATCACAACAATAAGCCCTATCTAGTTTGGTTCTCACACCATTCAATTGGAATCATATAGATATCCCACTTTTGAAACTCGAACACAAATACTGATGATGTCCGGATATCACCAGAATTATCCCTGAGCGACTAGAGTGTGATTCTATATCTATCCGGTATATTAAAACTTCGAATACATGACTGCAAGGCGTATATGCAAAATCTTTATATATTGGATTGTCCAAATTCGATATAAATAAAATATTCAAATACATATAAAGTTTAAATTTTCAAAACAAAGCATGTTTTCATTTTAAAAATATACTCTTCACACTCGTTCTAGGATACTACTAATCCCATCTCTAACGAGTCATTCTCATTGGATATTACTAATCCAACCTCTGATGAATTCTTTCATTCGGTTCTAAAGTGTCTTGTTCTTGAGATCTGTATACCAGCGCTCTGATACCAAATGTGGCGACCCGAACTTCCCCGTGAAGGAAAGAACGAATTGCTTTGATAGCAAGACAGATCAGAACACTACAAAAGAACATTTCATTACTTATTACAACAATTTACATCAGAGTAGAAGAATATACAGAGTATGAATAAATATTATACATCAGAAAAATATCAGAGATTTAAATTACATTACATAGCAGCGGAAAATAATACAAGACACAACTAAAAGAGATACACGGATACAGAGCTTTTCAAATATCATTCCAGCTGTAAACCAGGATCATGTGAATATAAATCTGCAAAACCAAAACTACTAGCTGCCCGTGTGGAAAAAAGGGCATCCAGAGTTTAGGTTAAAACCATAAACTCTAGGTCAGTCATGTGACTGGTGTGAGAACTAAAACAGTTATTAATTATTTACATTAAAAATAAAGTAAATCAAGGGACGACGCTGTATAACATGGAACGAGTTTCCTCCCAAGAATACTAGTGCATAGAATAAACAACGCAATGCTTTATGGAAAAATGAAGTTATTATAAGACTCAGGTCCCATCACACAATGCAACACAAGCCAGAGGATAGAGTTTTACCTTATAATAGCCAAACATGCTTAGTACATTTAAAACAAATCATTTTTATACTATTATAGTGTAAAGTGTCTGAAAACAACTTCAAATATAAATGTATCAATCATAGACGGCATAGTGCCCCATCCCACTATGTCGCCATACTAGGCTCTACAAATAAAACCGAAATGTCACGTATTGGAATTTGGATTTACGTCATGAGTCGAGGCCAGGGATGGCTCCTCACCGCTTTGGGACACTCTAGCAAATGTCTCAGGACTACGCACTCTGGGCAACCCTTGGAATAGGTTGGGCCGGTCCACCGCTGTGTTTGAGGATTAATTATTCCTAAACACACGTTTCCCGGTCCTAACGGACCTAACGGACCTATCCATCGGCTCCGAAGAGACCGGTGTTTCCGAGGCGCCTCGAAATCCAACATCCACAAAGGTAAAAATATAAAATATCAGGCCTTGATAAAACACTGACACCACCTATAGCTGGAAAGAAATGTCATGTTCTCCCAACGTTCCGATCCTGTTTTTAACTCATACTGAGGTGTGAGGCTCGTGAATTAACGGCATACATAAAGCTATGTTGTATTAAAGTCGTGCTTTGATCATCAACCACAAGAATCTTCTTTCAAAAAAAGCCTTGATCACTGCGTCTCAACATGCCACACAGGCAATTCATGTCATGCGACTGATATCTATTGATATATAACCTCTGAGCTCGTATATATCAGAGAAGGGCGTTAAGCAAGAAAATGAATTCTCCGTCGTCAAACAGATATTAAAATATATATATATATATACATATGTAATAGAAATCAATCAACACAGAATAAAATCCAATGTCAGACACACAATCCATTTACAAATTTGTTCTGGATTTGAAGGAAACCGGAGGTAACTTATTCCTCTCCCGTATGTCCAATACAGGAGAGAGGTCCTTGCATATCCGTCGATCTCCAAGTATGTAACACCCCACGTCCATTAATGTCACTCACAAAGGGAATGCATTAACTTCCATGGAGGTTATAAGTGAATATAGAACAGAAAAATTACAACAAGACAGATAATAAATAGTACTTGGAAATCTAAAACTTCATTTTATTGCAGCGGAAATTAAACATGTTTGTTACATCATAAAACCATAGATCATAACCAAGTACAATATCCATCTTCATAAAAACAAAATACATAATCCCATTACATAAATAGCCATTAAAAAGCTAACAAGCTGGACTTTACTTCAACGGTCCAAGCTTTCCAAAGAGAGATGAAGCAATTCAATCAAACTCCACTAGAGCTGGGCCCAACCTGAGGACCTGGAGGGGGAAAAAGGATAGAAATAGAGGGGGTCAGACATAAAGTCTTGCGAGTATGATAATTCTAACAATACTATTATCAAAATAACTAGACTAAGGCATAAGCTGGAAGACAAGTAAATGTCTATGAACTCTTAGGAAGATAAAGATAGCGTTTAAGATAACGTTAAAGATAACAGTAAAGGCACACCTAATTACTAACGAATGATTACTACACTGCACCGCACATTACTACACTACACCACACCAGTCACCCTATTGTTTGATCCCACTTGCTTCACACAGAAACTTTATAAATAGCCTTACGTACCCTAGCTGACTACATAGGTGCCGTCTGCCCCTATCTCCACTAGGTGTACCCCACTACCCACTTTCGATCGGCTCCCTACTCGTACATACCCGTGTTGGCCCCACAGTGGGGTGTATCACTCCCTTAAAGTGGCAACCCGATACAACTTGAGTATGCACGGCTTATACCTACATGATGCAACAACGTCTTATCTACCAGCCCGGGTCAACACACGCATATGAAACCCGTTGGACTTGCATTGCCACCGCTCCCCGTTTTGGCCTCTTACAGTCAAACCCATCATGCGTGTCTCGTCCTCGACTTGGGTCGTGCCCACAAAGATACGTTTGGGATATTGGTCGAAGTGGGCCCCTACAAGCTACCCACCTAAGCTTGTCACTAGTATATCCCACTTAACCCTCTTAGTCATGTTCATTTACATGTGTGTTCGGTTAAGTCTTACTAATCGTATTTCACATGCCACTAAGGGCACCCCCTAGATTCCTCATGCCACCCAAGGCACCTACTTAACCCCCATGTCCCACCTTACATGTTTATCTGGTTAAGTATTTCTTAATTCATTCAGGCCATAACCTCATAAAGACCTCTCACATTAGACTGGCATTTATGGCAGCTAGATTTGCCGGGCTGGTCCGACCAGTCTTACACCATAAAAGAGTCTAACCTCGTGTCTTTACAACCGTTATGCTTTAGTTTAGGCCTAGGACCTCTCACATTGGGCTGACATTTGTGACCACTGGATTTGCTGGGCGGGTCCGGGCAGGTTTATGTCTCAAACGAGTCCAACCTCGTGTCCTAAGCATTGATTAACACTTAAAATCTTTTACCCCAGTTTTAATAATTCCCTATTCAAATTATTAATTAAGTCAACTTTTAATGATGTCCATAATTGACTCAATTATGGCCATCCACTTATGGCATGCAAAATCATATCAATTGCGCCCCAACTTTTTAATATTAAATCCTTAATATTACCCCTACCCCGCGTTTATACGTTCGCTTATTCAACGCATAATATAGGCTAGACTTGTATAGTCTAACACCTAGCACAAAGATAAATTATCACAACATATAGACAATTAAAATAATTCTAATCATAATAGGGGTGAAACTTGCATAAACTACACATGTTAAGGATCAAAAGGTGTCAACTTGTTAAATGTCTCAATTTATATGATATGATCATAGCCCAAATCTATACATAAACTTGCATATGGGGTTTTCAGGCAACATAATGATGGTGTGAGCTAGCATAGGATATCACATATGTCATAGCATAATTCTAGATGTCATAATAGATGTCTTGGTATATGTTCATAACTTTTCTAATCAATCTAACTTGCATATGTGACTTGTCATATAGATCAACATAACCCAAACATGATGATTTAATTAATATGAACTAACTAGCATAGATGGTAACATCATGGCCTTTTTAACATGTATGATTCATCACAACTTAGCATAGAAACTTTCAACATACATAACATCATCATAGCATGATTTACAACATATAAGATATCATCATCACATAACATTGGATTTACAATATACATGATAGCAAAAGGGGTTCACAACAACATATATGATAATTCACATCATCTACTCATAATCCATTCATAACTCAACCTAATTAAAATGATAATAATCTTGTTAAGATCATCATACTCACAATTTAGAGAAGAAAAGAGAGAGTTTTGCTTTGCTTTAGGGTTGAGAGAATTAGAATTGAATTTGCTTTTCTTCTTTCTTAGTTGGCGGCGGCTCCATTGATTTCCATGGCGACGGTATGACGGTAACTATTCTATTTTAATTAGGTTTAGGGTTAGCGTTAGGATGTATTTATAGGTGTAGGAAGTTATTTAGGACCATTAGATTAACCCTGAACCATGAGAACCAATCAAATGCAAAATATGCATTTGAGCGAATCGGCCCACGGGTTGACAGCCAAACACCCTGGATTAACCCCTAGTCGACCCAGCAGGGCTCAGGTCGACCTAAAAAATGGGCCGGTTCGGTTATTCCCCCTCCCAATTCCGTGTTTTGAACTTTTTCGCATATTTATTTATTTATTTCTTAATTTTTATATATATATAGATCAATATATATATTTCTCTGCGCAACCCATTTCACTTAATTTTTTTCTAAAAATTAAGTATACTTTAATTTGTGAATTTTAATGTTATAAAATTACGGGGTGTTACATTCTCCCCTCCTTAAAGGATTTCGTCCCCGAAATCTCCAAGTCAAGAAGAATGTATATCCTACCATCTAATCGTCCATCTACTCAACCATCAAACACCAGCATCCATTGTCCTTAAAAGACTTCTAATGATTTAATGTTTATATGCACAGTGTGTGTATATGTCCATATCAAATGCAAAATTAGGCGGTCTACTGATTTAGTCGACCTCCTTAGTGCAATTCATGATAGTGCCATGCGTCCAATATGTATGCAAAAGATTCCTAATGATACATATTAATTCTATATGCGTGCACAACCATCCACCCGAATGCAACAACTATATGATAATACAACCATTATACATCCATTTTACTAAATACATCCATATATATGCAATATGCAATATTAAGTGACTGAGCCGATCTGGTGCCTAATAGTGTGTATATGCATCCACGAGCAACCACTAGCAAACACTTGCATCCACTTTGCATCCACCATACATAACATGTCTCAAACACATGTTTCAACCATAGGATTATCCTAACTAAAGGTCAAAGATACTAGCGAGAGGATATACTAAAGATAAGATAAGTACAAGCTAAGCGATAAAGGAGAAATTAAAAGACATACCCTCAAAAAGAAAAGGGTATCGTGAATGCATATTCTCTTCTGTCTCCCAAGTAGCGTTGCTCTCATCATCTCCCCATTGCACTTTGACTAGTCTGACCTCTCGATTCCTCAACCTCTTGATCTCCGTCCCAAGAATGCGCGTAGGAGCTCATCGAATTGTCGCATCACGCTCTATCTCCACCTCTCTAAGAAAGCTCGGCTCTACCACTTCCGCGGTCTCGTGCAAGCACTTCCTCAAATGTGACACATGGAATACGTCGTGTACACCACTAAGTTTCTCGGGCAACTCCACTCTATACGCCATATGTCCAATTTTCTCCTTAATAGGAAACGGCCCTACAAACCTTGGTGCTAATTTCCCAATGGACCCAAAGCGAACAACGTTTCGTAATGGAGACACTTTGACAAAGACCATGTCACTAACTTCAAACTCGAGATATGTCCTCCTCTTATCCGCATAAGATTTCTGCCTATCCTGTGCTGCTTTCATCCTCCTTCGAATCAAGTCGATCTTCTCCGAAGTCTCCCTAATCATATCAGGCCCAAGTAAGATCTTATCCGTAGATTCCCACCAACATGTAGGTGAACGACAAGGTCGTCCATATAGAGCTTCGAATGGTGCCATACCAATGCTGGACTGAAAGTTTTTATTATATGCGAACTCAACCAATGGATGATGCTCTTCCCATGTACCTCCAAAGTCTAGGATACATAGCCTCAACAGATCCTCTAGAATGCGATTCACCCTCTCAGTCTGGCCGTCCGTCTGAGGATGATATGCGGTGCTCAAACATAACTGAGTCCCTACCGCCTCTTGTAAGTTTCTCCAAAATTCGATAGTGAAAATAGGATCGTGGTCGCTCAATATGCTAGAAGGAACACCGTGCAAACGAACTATCTCTCGAACTTATACAGAAGCTAACCATGGAGCAGTCCTCTTACTCTTCACGGGAATAAAATGGGCGCTCTTAGTAAGTCTATCTACTATAACCCAAATTCCCGTATTACCCTTCCTCGATCGCGGTAATCCATCCACAAAATCCATGGAGATGCTTTCCCATTTCCATAGTGGAACCTCCAGTGGGTGAAGCAACCCACTGGGTTTCTTTTGCTCCGCTTTTACTTGTTGGCACACCAAGCATCTAGCGACATACTCGGCCCCATCTTTCTTCATGCCGGCCCAAAAGTAAACTCTCTTCATGTCTTTGTACATCTTGTCCCCGCCGGGATGAATGGTCATCTTCGAATGATGTGCTTCGTCAAGAATAGTCTTCCTTAGGTCATCGTCTTTTGGTACACAAAGTCTACCGTCCCTACGTAACCAACCCTTATCATCTAGGGTATACCTACGGAGATAGCTTGATGACTCCCCTCCTTTGAGCTTTTCTACTAACTCAACCAACTGCGGGTCGTCTCGCTGTGCCTCGCCAATCCGTCCCAAAAGCGTAGGTCTGACCTCCAAGGATGCTAGCAAACCGGGTACGAAGTTAACGGAAGGTCTAAAGTCAAACATCGAAATGAATTCTAAACTTTGCCGCTCAACAAACAAAGGACTTAAGGATAATCTTTTTCTACTTAAGGCATCGACCACCATGTTACCCTTGACAGGGGTATATGCTATCTCAAAGTCGTAGGACGCTAAGAACTCCATCCACCTTTGCTGCCTTAAGTTTAAGTCCTTCTGAGAAAACATGTATTTTAAAGACTTGTGGTCAGTGAATAATTCGAATTTGTCGCCAAGAAGATAATGACGCCAAGACTTAAGCGCGAAAACGACAGCGGCCAACTCTAGGTCATGTGTGGGGTAATTCTTCTCATGCGCTCTGAACTGCCCTCCACCATAGGCTATTACCCTGCCCTCTTGCATTAAGACTGCACCTAGTCATGTCCCACAAGAGTCAGTATAAACGGTAAACGGCTTACTCCCGTCTGGCAATACTAAGACTGGGGCTGAAGTCAAAGCTCTCTTCAAACGTTGGAACGCATCATCACAATCTATGTCCCATGTGAAAACTAGGTTCTTCTTCGTCAAGCGTGTCAATGGAGCTGATATCTTTGCGAAGTCTTTGATAAACTTCCTATAGTAGCCAGCCAACCCCAAGAAACTTCTCACTTCGGTAGCATTTTTAGGGACCTTCCAATCTTGGATGGCCACCACCTTTGCGGGATCCACGGCTATCCCTTCTTTGGAAACCACATGCCCCAAGAACCGTACTTCCTTCCTCCAGAAGTGACACTTAGAAAATTTAGCCTTAAGGCTATGCGCTCGTAGGGTCTCCAACACTTCCCTAAGATGTAGGGCATGCTCTTCTTCATCCTTAGAGAAGATCAAGATGTCATCTACAAAGCCTACCACGAATTTGTTAAGGTACTCCCTAAACACCCTACTCATCAAATCAACAAAATATGCTGGGGCGTTTGTCAAACCGAAGGGCATCACTAGCCATTCATAGAAACCGTCCGGAGTCCTAAAGGCAGTCTTGTCTATGCTACCCTCAGCCACTCTCAACTGATGGAACCCAGTGGCTAAGTCCAACTGCGAAAACACTGAGGCGCCAACTAACTGATCGAAGAGATCGTCAATCCTCGGCAGTGGGTGTCTGTTCTTCTTAGTAAGTTTATTAAGTTCTCTATAGTCCACACACAGTCTAAGAGACCCATTCTCCTTCGTGGCAAATACTACTAGAGCACCCCACTCCGATATACTTCGTCTTATGAACCCCTTCTCAAGTAACTCCTTCACTTGCTTATCGAGTTCCCTCCTTTCACGTGGAGCCATGTGGCGTACTGGCAAAGATACTGGTTTCGCATTATCCACAAGATATATTCGAAAATCTATCTCCCGCTTCGGAGGCAAGCCCTTCACCTCCTCAAACACATCCGAATATTCTCGGACCACTCTAACAGATCGTAGATTTTCCTCAGACGCGTCAAGCGATTCTAGATAACTTAGCATAACCGAATTTATGGGATTACAAAAGATTTCGAGAGTGTTGCCAAGGCGAGTCACGAGCCTAACTGCTCTCCTTTCACAATCAATAACGGCACCATTTCTGGATAACCAATCCATTCCTAAAATTAGCCCATAGCCCGTGAAGCCCAACACATAAGCACCACATCTAAATTCAACGCTAAGTATGGAAATTTTCAAATCCAAACACATCATAGACAAATAAGCTGAGCCCCTAATTGGATTCGAAACAACTAAGGGATCATCTACTAAACTGGTGTTTAAATGCAGTGATTCAACTAATGATGTAGAGATAAACGAATGTGATGCGCCGGAATCGAATAAGGTACGGACATGATAATCAAACAGAAAAACTAAGCTTTCAACAGAAATGGTTCTACCTCGTTCTTGCAGCGGTGGGACCGCGAGAGCCTGAACTTGTCCCCTTGCCTGCCCTGGTGCCATAAGAGCCTGCACCTGTCCTCCTGAGGTAGCTCCTGCCCTCTGCCCCTTCTTTGGGTAGTCCTTCACTAAATGTCCCGCATCGCCACAATGGAAACATCCTGTCTTCTTTTTCTTTCGGCAATCCTTGCTGAGAAGGCCTGGTGTCCCATAGTTAAAACATTTCTTCTTTCCCTTGCCGTTATTGTCTTTACCACCTTCTTGTTTTGCTGTTGTGGTTTCTTCTGATCCCCCTTCTTCTCGGGTGTCTTATCCGCTTTAGCGCTTTTCTCGTCATGCATAAGCGCCATTTCTACTAACTTCTCAAAGGTGGCCCCCATCGGGATGTGGGTCATAGCCAACCCTTGCAATGGTTTATTCAAGCCATTCACGAACCTCAACGCCTTCTTCTCCGGCGTGTTCACTAAGTCCAAGCCAACCCTTGCTAACTGATTAAATTTATTGACATATTCTTTCACTGATGAGCTTCCTTGCTTCAATGCCAAGAACCTTTCCTTATATAGATTTTCTTCCGCCCTTGAGATAAACTTCGCCTCGAACCTACGTCTGAAATCCGCCCAAGAGTCAACAGGATGCTCCCCATTAGTGACCTCCCACCAAAACAAGGCCTCTCCCTTCATCAACCAAGCTGCTAAACGAACTCTCCTCCCTTCTTCTACTTCAAAGATTTCTAGCAATTCTTCCACCTCCTTAAGCCAATCTCTAGCTTCCACAAACATTTCTGATCCTTGAAATGGTTTTCCACCCATAGCCTTGAATTCCTTGCACGTCTTTGCAAAAGTATCTACGCGAGGAGGAGGAGGAACGGGTGCAACTGGTGGTGGAGGAACATTGGCTGGACCTGCAGCGGCCCTATCCTCTAATAACCTCGTATACCATCCTGGTATCGTTACACCGTCGGGTAGATAAAGATCTTCAGCCTTGCCGAAACGAAAAAGGAAAGATTCAAAATGGAGAATTCGAAAGATAAAGATATGGGCTATTGGGGATTATGTTTTTTTTCTTAAAAACTTTTCTCTTTAAATTTCTCATTAAAACATGTTTTTGAAGCACTTCTTCCAAAAATAACTATTTTTCTAAAGTATTTTTATCTGTTTTGGTAACCTTAAGCTCTGATGCCACGTGTAACACCTCACGTCCATTAATGTCACTCACAAAGGAAATGCATTAACTTCCATAGAGGTTATAAGTGAATATAGAATAGAAAAATTACAACAAGACAGATAATAAATAGTACTTGGAAATCTAAAACTTCATTTTATTGCAGCGGAAATTAAACATGTTTGTTACATCATAAAACCATAAATCATAACCAAGTACAATATCCATCTTCATAAAAACAAAATACATAATCCCATTACATAAATAGCCATTAAAAAGATAACAAGCTGGACTTTACTTCAACGGTCCAAGCTTTCCAAAGAGAGATGAAGCAATTCAATCAAACTCCACTAGAGCTGGGCCCAACCTGAGGACCTGGAGGGGGAAAAAGGATAGAAATAGAGGGGGTCAGACATAAAGTCTGGCGAGTATGATAATTCTAACAATACTATAATCAAAATAACTAGACTAAGGCATAAGCTGGAAGACAAGTAAATGTCTATGAACTCTTAGGAAGATAAAGATAGCGTTTAAGATAACGTTAAAGATAACAGTAAGGGCACACCTAATTACTAACGAATGATTACTACACTGCACCGCACATTACTAAACTGCACCACACCAGTCACCCTATTGTTTGATCCCACTTGCATCACACAGAAACTTTATAAATAGCCTTATGTACCCCTAGCTGACTACATAGGTGCCGTCTGCCCCTATCTCCACTAGGTGTACCCTACTACCCACTTTCGATTGGCTCCCTACTCGTAGATACCCGTGCTGGCCCCACAGTGGGGTGTATCACTCCCCTAAAGTGGCAACCCGACACAACTTGAGAATGCACGGCTTATACCTACACGATGCAACAACGTCTTATCTACCAGCCCGGGTCCACACACGCATATGAAACCCATTGGACTTGCATTGCCACCGCTCCCCATTTTGGCCTCTTACAGTCAAACCCAGCATGCATGTCCCGTCCTCGACTTAGGTCGAGCCCACAAAGATACGTTTGGGATACTGGTCGAAATCGGCCCCCACAAGCTACCCACCTAAGCTTGTCACTAGTATAGCCCACTTAACCCTCTTAGTCATGTTCATTTACATGTGTGTTTGGTTAAGTCTTACTAATCGTATTTCACATGCCACTAAGGGCACCCCCTAGATTCCTCATGCCACCCAAGGCACGTACTTAACCCCCATGTCCCACCTTACATGTTTATCTGGTTAAGTATTTCTTAATTCATTCAGGCCATAACCTCATAAAGACCTCTCACATTAGACTGCATTTGGCAGCTGGATTTGCCGGGCGGGTCCGGCCAGTCTTACACCATAAAAGAGTCTAACCTCGTGTCTTTACAACCGTTATGCTTTAGTTTAGGCCTAGGACCTCTCACATTGGGCTGACATTTGTGACCACTGGATTTGCCGGGCGGGTCCGGGCAGGTTTACGTCACAAATGAGTCCAACCTCGTGTCCTAAGCATTGATTAACAATTAAAATCTTTTACCCCAATTTTAATAATTCCCTATTCAAATTATTAATTAAGTAAACTTTTAATGATGACCATAATTGACTCAATTATGGCCATCCACTTATGGCATGCAAAATCATATCAATTGCACCCCAACTTTTTAATATTAAATCCTTAATATTACCCCTACCCCACGTTTATACGTTCGCTTATTCAACGCATAATATAGGCTAGACTTGTATAGTCTAACACCTAGCACAAAGATAAATTATCACAACATATAGACAATTAAAATAAATCTAATCATAATAGGGGTGAAACTTGCATAAACTACACATGTTAAGGATCAAAAGGTGTCAACTTGTTAAATGTCTCAATTTATATGATATGATCATCGCCCAAGTCTATACATAAACTTGCATATGGGGTTTTTAGGCAACATAATGATGGTGTGAACTAGCATAGGATATCACATAAGTCATAGCATAATTCTAGATGTCATAATAGATGTTTTGGTATATGTTCATAACTTTACTAATCAATCTAACTTGCATATGTGACTTGTCATATAGATCAACATAACCCAAACATGATGATTTAATTAATATGAACTAACTAGCATAGATGGTAACATCATGGCCTTTTTAACATGTATGATTCATCACAACTTAGCATAGAAACTTTCAACATACATAACATCATCATAGCATGATTTACAACATATAAGATATCATCATCACATAACATTGGATTTACAATATAAATGATAGCAGAAGGGGTTTACAACAACATATATGATAATTCACATCATCTACTCATAATCCATTCATAACTCAACCTAATTAAAATGATAATAATCTTGTTAAGATCATCATACTCACAATTTAGAGAAGAAAAGAGAGAGTTTTGCTTTGCTTTAGGGTTGAGAGAATTAGAATTGAATTTGCTTTTCTTCTTTCTTAGTTGGCGGCGGCTCCATTGATTTCCATGGCGACGGTATGACGGTAACTATTCTATTTTAATTAGGTTTAGGGTTAGCATTAGGATGTTTTATAGGTGTAGGAAGTTATTTAGGACCATTAGATTAACCCTGAACCATGAGAACCAATCAAATGCAAAATCTGCATTTGAGCGAATCGGCCCACGGGTTGACAGCCAAATACCCTGGATTAACCCCTAGTCGACCCAGCGAGGCTCGGGTCGACCTCAAAAATGGGCCGGTTCGGTTATTCCCCCTCCCAATTCGCTATTTTGAACTTTTTCGCATATTTATTTATTTAATTTTTAATATATATATATATATATCAATATATATATTTCTCTGCGCAACCCATTTCACTTAATTCTTTTCTAAAAATTAAGTATAATTTAGTTTGTGAATTTTAATGTTATAAATTACGGGGTGTTACAAAGTACGTCTGGATGATCACCACTTATTACCTTGTCTTGGGTGTACAGCCCAATCAAGAAATCAGTAATCATCCAAACAGTGCGAAGACCTCTGGTCTTCAACCACCGTCTTCATCGTCGACATATCATCGAATCAGTTATTCAGAATTGGAATAAACCCGGCCTTTCCGAATAACTCGCGTATATAATTAACAAGTGCTATAAAAACAAAACATACGCCTCATTCCAATTCTGAATATTCTTTTATTCAAATATTCACATTCCTTGGGAAAGGTTCCCATTAATTTTATCAAGGATAAATTTTTAAAAATTTATTCCTTAGTCTTCCTTTGGATGTCAATTCAAACCATGTCATGGTTTTCCAAACTAGTCGGGATTAGTGCACCTTACCGAAGTAATCATTTATTTAATTTCCCAATCCCAACCTATTCATCCCATGGAGCAAAACTGATACTACCCCCTAACTAACACCACGACGTTATCGGTAAATTTAATTACCATTTCACGTTCAAATCTAATTAAATATTTAACTATCTCTAGGAGTAAAATTGGTGATACTCCATTATCGATCATTTCAATCTAATTAAAGATTCATTAAAACTCCGCTTGGTTTTAATCTTTCCAAAAATTAATATTAATGATTTTTCAACTTGGCAAATCATATGTTGTCTTTAACTAGGTTAAAGAACCAATGTCATTTAAAACACGGTGCACGATAAACCGAAAATCACATTCCATTCCATCAGCCTCTAACCATAAATTAGCAAATGAACAGTTCCCTAAGTATTAACCCCGAAGGCCGAAACTAACATCAAATAAATACCCAAGAAACCATTCAACTTAACTAATCTCCATTTAGTTTCTGATTCTCTTAACTATATTGGGTCCAAGAACAGTATTACTAAAGGCACCATTTACAACAACCCAAAACCTCATTCCATTGTTAATCGGGTTAAAGAACAAGTGTTATTTAAAACACCGTTCATGATAAACCCAAAATCACATTCCATTCCATTAGCCTCTAACCGTAAATTAGCAAGTGAATAATTCCCTATGTATTAACCCCGAAGGCCGAAACCAACATCAAATCAATACCAGGAAACCATTCAACTTAACTAATCTCCAATTAGTTTCTGATTTTCTTAACTCCATTGGGTTTAAGAACAGTATTATTAAAGATACCATTCACGACAAACCCAAAATCCAATTTGATAGTAAATTCAAGGCTCTGAATAGGAAACATATCGGCTTATATTCAATATCAAATTCTGAAACCAACAAATATCGTATTGGAATAACGATATATATATCTTCCAAATTCCTCCACAATATCCGTATAATCACGAAATCCAATATCGAAATATTCCAAAGATAATTGCGATTCAAATCCATTCCAATTCATATATTGGAAATTCTGGTTGTTTTTAAAACCGTTTCAAATTCAATTTATTTATTTTAAAAATATTAGATAATAATTCTAGTTCAAAACTAGTTCATTTCGACAAAAATGTATTTTTCTCTATTCAAATATGGAATTTTTCATCCCAATTCTTTCCATATCATACATTATGGTTTTACAAAAATTATTGATATTTTTAATAATTTTATCTAGGCCTGTATAGTCGATTTCCATAAAAGGCCATCGAACTACACTTACAACAACCTTTTCCAAATTTGATTTGGACTTAATTCCAAATCCACCAGTAGACTTCAAATCTCTCATATTCTTTAGAAAGCACTTTTCGCTATGAACCCAACGGTTCCGGTTTTAGGAGAATCCGACGGTAAGATCTCCCGTAATGTCCGTTCGAAATCAATGGTTGAAATTCGTGAACTACCGCAGCGAGGTGCGTTCTATTTAGGCCATTATATATATATAATATTATATATATTTCATCGATTTCCCTTTATAATGTGTTTTATAAATCGTTTTAAATTCGTTTTCAAAACGATTTCAACTTCATATTCAATTTCAAATCAAAATTGATTATTCCATATCATCGATATATAAATGATAATATTTTCAAAACATTATACTTTGAAATCAATTCCTTTTCGATATTCATTATAATAATGAATAAAATCGATATAAATATCGTTCTCGTCAAAATGGCGCATATTAAATCAACACGGCTTTATATATTTTTAAATATATTCGTGTCCCTCCCAAATCGGACATCAAAATCAGATTTTGATCTTTTACTGAATATTATTTTAAAATATTCATTATTTTGAAATAATCATTATTTTAAAATATTCATTCTTTCTAAACTGGAATCAGACATAGTCAATCACCATATAATTTGATTTATATGGATTTCATACAATAAATGTATACAACAACAATCAAACACATTCAACCATCATCCAAAGTGCATTCTACACTGCATAAGCATTAAATATTAATATTCAACGCTTACATAGCTTGTCAATCAATCGATCGACAGACAGCTAATTATTGGGATTAGTGTATGTCGTATATCACCCCAATACCCGTGTGGGGTTTCAATCTACAAATAATGAATTTTATTTGTGCAGTTGGGCGATGTGTAAAATTTATCTTTCCAATCATTATCCGTCAAATGTGTGTACATAAAAAAATAGTCCGATTTGTTTATGAATATTTATTTTAATCATGTACGCGGTAAAAATTATATTTTTTAACTATAAAATATTTTATTCCATTCCACATCACACAATCAATTTTCACAACACAAACAAACAAGTCGTCCATGGTCTGTGGATGACGGGTGTCGAGTGCTGCTAAGCACCGTCTGCATCCTAGTATATATTTTAACTAGAAATAAAATTAAAGTGAGAAATTCTCGCCTGTGGGATCCACTCCTCCATTCTCTATTTAATGCTAGTGCAACGCGAATTCGAGCTTCAGAGAATCAACCCAATCGCTTCTAATTTATTCATCGCATGTATAATCTAAAAAATCATATTTTTATAGAATTAAAGTTATTTCATACATATGATAAAAATCCAGTTTTTATCTAATTTAAAAATTATTTCTTTTATATAATAAAGAATCATATTTTTATATAACGATGCCTACATATATAAAAATCATATATTTTTACAATGCTTCTTCCTATATAAAAATTATATTTTTATATCTATACTTCTTATATAAAAATCGAATTTTTTTATTCTAATGATATCCATATAAAGATCATATCTTTTCTATTTATAAAAATCATTTATTTCACTAATTAAAAACCGAACCTTTCTTTACATTAAAAATCAAAGTTTTTCATATTTAAAAATCTCATTTTTAATTCGCTACATAAATTAAAATTATATTTTTATTGATGTAAAACATAGAAAAATCAAATCTTTATCGTTTTAAAAATCATGTCTTTTTCTAGATAAAAATCCAATTTTATCTCGTCTTTCTTATAATAAAGATCCAATTTCTTACAACGCTCACCTCATAATAAAAATCCCATCTTTTCTATGCACAAAATCATATTTTTGATTATATAAAAAAATCCTATCTTTGATTATATAAAAATCCTACCTTTTTCAAACTGAAAATCATAGCAAAACAAAATCAGAAAAGAACTTACATTGGTCGAAGAAAAATGGGGGGTTTTGCCTTTGAACTGCTAGAGGAGGGGGGTCCACAACGGAGGGGTGGCGGATGGCTATGGGTGGCAGGCGGCGTGCTCTGTTTAGGGTTTTGGAGCTAAGGGAGTTTGGAGTCTCTCGATCGGGAAAGGGGAAAGAGGGGGTGCCGGTTTGTATGAAGGAGGAGGAGGTTGGAGGGAGAGGGGGGTGCGTGACGAGCGGCGGAGGGCCTGGGTGCGGTGGTGGCGTGTGTCTTTTTTTTTTTTTTTAGAAACCAACGGATTTGCAAGTAGGAGGGAGAGAGAAGATAGTGGGTTTATTATATAATTATTTTATTTACTTTCAAAAAGTTGACTTTTTTATTCGAACTCCAAACAAGACCCAACGACTGTCATTCCTAGCTAATTACCCCCATTCCCAACACAATGGGATATGTATTGTGAGCCCATTTGGCTGTTTCGATAAGTTTCTCTTTAAATTAATATATAAATCTGTATATATTTAATTTAAACGTACATTTCAATTTACTAGGGTCACATACGGACCCCAAAAATCCCAGAAAAATTAATCTAGCTATGTTTTGACGATAGGATCCTAACAAAACTAATTCGTCAAATTTGGAGACCGTTTGAAAAATGGCCATTTTCTGGACAGTCCAAATTGACTGAAACTAACAAAACACGTTTTCTTTTGCCACGCTCACACACTGATTCATAAAATTATGAATTTTGGAATGTAGAAATAACTTGACATCCTGGATCCAACTAAAGTAGTTTTGTCGAAAACGGAGGTTGTTTGCAAAATTTCCATTTTTAAGGGCTATATTTTCCATAACACTATTCTGAATTTTCAACTGGGCATAACTTTTTGTTCCCGCTATGAAATTTTGATTTTTCGGATTTCTTGAAAAGATATTTTCAAATAGTATTTTTGCTTTCGCCAAAATGCGGTTTATTTTGAATCCTGTACATTCATTTGAAATCGAATATTGAAACTACCGCGCCATTTCCAGTTCCTTTTATAATTAAAAATAAATATTTATATTCTAACGTCGATTCAAATAAATATATACTTTCTAATTCTATTTGAAGTAAATTTCTCGTCGTTATTATTTAAAATAAATCATTTTAAATGTTCAAAATTCATTAAAATTGCCAAAATAAAAATATTAGATTGGTTCAGATTTTCTGGGTCATTACAATTGCGAAGCGTTGTCGTAATTTGACAGAAGTGTAGCATGTGGAGCCTACAGAACCAATTGGCTTTACTAACATATTCATGTGTTATCAAAATCACGAATATGTATTTTTAAATTAGAAGCAATGATTGGTTATTATATCGATCGTAGTTGGATGCATGATGTTAGAACTAGAATGAAAGGTTCGATGAAAGTATATTTCTACGATGGTGTAAACGAGTTTATTATATCCATAGTATTTAGTAATCAAAATTACGAGGAAATTCATTGCCCAATTAGTTTGTGCAAACAAATGAGGTTTTGGAAATCAGATATAGTAAAAGTACATCATATAAATATGTTTTTATGCTAAATTATTATTTATGGGATCATCGTGGAGAACTTATTGCACCTATAGTAAATCTTGTAGTGCTAGAGCTCTATTCAGTTAAGACGAATCAAATAGAAGATACGATGGAAGAATTATCATAGTCAATGTTCCCCACTAGTCAAGTTGACGATGATGGAATCAATATTGAAGAAGAACCGAATAGAAGCAAAAAAATATGATTTATTGACGTCTATTAGGAGGTCACTGTGGGATGGTTGTAAAAGCGGAACAAAATTATCAATAACCACTTAATACATCCTTGTGAAATCAAAATTCTATCATATAGAAACTGAATTTACGGTGGTAGTACAAGCTGTAGAAAAACATATGCCACCCGATAATCGGATGTGCGATATTCATTACAAAGTGAAAACACTAGTGCCAGCTTTTAGTCTGCCGATTCAAAAGATAAATACTTATATAAAAGGTTACATGTTAAACTGGAAAGATGGTATTAATCTTAGGAACTGCAAAATACATGGTGAGGAAAGATACATATCAAGAAAAAAAAAAGAGGAACAGAAGTTCCATACAAAAGAATGCATTATTTACCCATCACCCTTATATTATGAAGGTTATATGCATCCCCAATTACTGTATGTAATGCGATGGTACAGTATGAGAACACCAAAAGATGGACTTTGACTCATCAATTGAATGAAGAAGCATAGAAACATTTGATAAAATGTAACATACATTTTCCGCATAGAGCTATAAAGTCCTACTTGGCATATGTATGGATGGATTTTCACCATTCTGTCAGTTTGGTAGTAAATATTTGTCTTGACATATTATTGTAATTCTTTTTACCTATGTGGATATGTACGAAAATTCCATGTATGCTTCTTATAATTGTCATTACTGGCCTTAATGATTCAACACAAGACATCGTTATTTATGTACAATCATTAACATAACACAACATGGGTTGAAGGAGTTGAAACATATGACATTTCAGAAAAAATAATCATATGTTTGGTTCTTTGCTATGGATAATTAGTGATTTTTCTGCATATAGGATGCTTTTAAGTTGGAGTACGGCCGGTCGCCTAGCTTGTCCTTATTGCATGTAAGAAACAAAAGTGGTTTCCTTACGATTTGGAAGGAAAATTTTTAGTTTGATTATCATTGTTAGTTTCTCCATCTCAATCATGCTTGTAGAAGAGTTAAAAAACTTTAAAGCCAACAAAGAAGAGTATATGCAAGCACCAAAGATTTGGTCAAGCGAAGAAATATATGAAATTGTGAAGAACTATCCTAAGATATATGAAACTATAACACTGTCAGGCATTCCCAGTAAATCTAACAGTCATAACTAGTGCAAATAAAGTATATTCTGGGAGATACCTTATTGGAAATATCCCTTACTTTGATATAATATTAACATAATGAACAACAAAAAATGCATTTAATAGTGTAAATAATTTGATTTTGAATATCAAATGAAAAACAAAGGACAATTTGAATTCAAGACGTGACATAGAACACTTCTATAAACATCCTGAACTTCATATGAAGCCCAATGGCAACAAATACCCAAACATACTATAAACTAGACAAAAATCAAATAAAACTCCTGCTAAAATGGGTTGGTAAAATAAAATTCCCCAATGAGATTTGTTATAATCTCCTAGCTTTAAAACAATAAATTTAGTGAGATAAAAAATCATGAAGGTCATATCATGATAGAATATTTACTATCAGTAGTGCTCAAAGAACCATTACCAAGTCTGTTTTATAAACAACTTGTTCTACAATGTTAAAAATTGACCGTTTACGTAAATTTGATTTAGAAATTCCAACAATGCTTTGCAAATTGGAGAAAATATTCCTTTAGTTTTTTTTAATATAATCGAGCATTTACCTATTCGTCTTCCACTCGAACCAATTCTTTGAGGTCCAGCGCAATATGGTTGGATGTATCATTTTGAGAGGTAATAGAATATATTAGTAAAATATATGTTAGTTTAAAATTCAGACTTTTGTAAGTATATTCAAATTGAATTAATTTTTTAATATGTATTTGAATCATTTAAAGAAAAATGTCTGACAAAAAGCATAAGTTGAAAGTTCAATCGACAAATCTTGTCTCGAAGAAGAAGCTTTGTTCTTTTTTATTATTACTTCAGTGACTATATGAACTTATCATTCACAAGTGGTTCTCATATTGATGAATTCATTGAACAAGAATTTTAGCAGAATATTATCTATTTTTGGACAACATGGGAGACTAACTGGAAAATTTGTGGAATTATGGTTAAATGATCGAGATCACCATGTAGCAAACACATATATTTTTCTAAATTGTGTTGAAATTGCACCATTTATTAGGAATTAAATTTTCAAATTTATTTCGATTATACTTACATCAGTTGTTAGGTAATAATAAACTCTTGTACATTTGCAGTATTTTTGAATAATGGCATCCATCTGGCATTCTAAGTAAAGATTTGGGTAAATGATTTCGAAATATGTTTATGATCGAATAAACTATCGATGATGAAGTATTGCAATGTCTTGCGCTTGGACTAAGAATAAATGCCAAGACTTATCCAATATTCTTCGTCAATGGATTTAAATTAAACACCAAAGACCATGGTACTGAAAAATTAATATATAATGATGGTGTCTTTGTCAAAGGTAGTGGTGATCTAGATGAGCATATAAAAGACTTCTATCATGTATTAATATAGATTTTAGAGTTGACATATTACAAACTACCAAAAATGTTGTTTAATTCAAATGCAATTAGTTTAGCAATGTTCCTAGTTTTGTAATCAATGTGCATAAAGATTATAAGCTTATAGAAATAAAGAATACATCCCATTACTATATGTGTAATCCTTTTCTAGTGGTCAATCAAGCATTACAATTTTAGTTTGCTCCATATCCATCCTTAAAAAGAGATATAGTAAATTAATCTACTATAATTAAAATAAAGGCAAGGATTATGCTTATGGGAATTACTATTCCAAAAGACGCAATGTATCATATAAATGAAGGGAATAAAATAATAATAACTGATGATATTGATTTATGGTCATTGAACGATGAATCAAATGTTTTAATAGAAGAATCTGAGAGTATAAATAGAAATTTCAGCATGGAGTACGAGATCGAGACCAAATCAGAAAATGACGAAGACTGGTAATTTTATATCATTTGTTGCATAAAAATATATTATAGAAATTAACTTTGTTGTGTGCTATTATGTATAATGATATATTTTCTAATAACAAACTGATAGGATTTACTAAGTTTATGTGACAGCCCGCCCCGCACCAGCCGACATTTCCCATGAAAATGCGCTTTGCCGATGTCCAACCGGCACAGGACGGTCGCCAAAGAAAGGGAAAAAGAAGAGGACTTACTGGTGATATATCAAAGAACCTGTAGAATGTCTCACATCGCAAGGAATAAAATATAATAATAACATACTTGACGTAAAACAGGTGAGATAGTGCATAAGCTGAAACTAAACATCATAGCAGCGGAAAATCCAAATACAGCTTATGTTCAACATCATCATTATTACAACTTTAAAACTGTCTCTAAAGAAAAAAAAAGAAAGGTACACTACTAATGCCCAACGTAGTGACCAGCAGCGACACAGGGAGAATATCTATATATATCATATGTGGAAGCCTCCTGCTCGTCTCCAGTACAGCTACTCGTACTTCACCAGCTAACCTATCTCTAGTCTGCTCGTGAGAGCACCCAGAGTAATAAGAAGAGACATACAACTCTGGGTCAGACAAAAGTCTAGTATGAGCGATAAGCAGATAGACGGAACAATAACAGGTATACTAAACCAAACATGAACCTGGACCTGCAACCAAAGAGTTAGCACTACATATTGTACAATACTCTAAGGTGCCACAACATATGGTGTAAAGAATACGGGGTGTGGGTGCGCATGTCATAGTGATGGCAAACAAATCAAGTATAGCAACCATCCTCACATCTCTCACTCAGTGCGCAAAGCATGCAATATCCACCACTTTGATCACTAGACCCATCGAGGTAATGACGGAGTTCGACTTGTACAACTACTGCTATCACCAAGCTAATCCCATGGGATCATGACCAAACCTTTTCAAATGACCCCACTTCATTGGTCTACAGCCACTAGTCGTACCTAGGCCACTGTGGCCCTGAATCCGTTCACATACCTCCCATACATAGTGATCCAAAGTCATAGACATTGACAACCCCTTAGCACACTTCCCGCAGCAAAGCCCAACTCATGAAGTTAACTTGTTGGTTCCTAACTGGATCCTGAGTACAAACTTCCCACTTGGACTACCTTTACGTCTCGGCTTTTGGCCTTCATCTCTGGATCGGTTCCTGTTCTTCACTCCAACTCGTACTTCTAGTTCGGATCGTGGATCACGCCTCAAATCCAAGCACTTCGGTTCGGATCGAAATACCCATACGGGTCAGATTGTGACTCCTACTTCGGATCGGTTCGTGGCCATCTCCAAAGCATCAGATTGTGTCTTTAGGCGAGTGGTTCATGATGGAGCTTCGGATTGGGTCGTGGTGCCATGCTCCCGATCGGATCGGATCACTGCACCTGTTCGTGGCTCCTTCACTCGTAGCATGCTTTCCCAGGAGGTTCGTGGAAAGATGGAGCAACTCGTGAGTGGCATCGGTTCGGATTGGAGCTCCTTCTCACAAGCAGGTCAGATCGTGGAGCTTCCAGGCGAGCGGGTCGGATCGTGCTTTCCTCCTTCGATCCGATCCGGTTCGGGCAATTTCCTGCACTTCTTTCTAGCAACTGTTTTACGCCATACGACGGCGTTTTCGACCAATCTAACTATTCTAATCAATCACAAATCATACCATACAGTCATAGCAATATGTAGAAACGACCATAAACACCAAAACATCAATTTGATAAGTTAAAACGGATCAAACAGACCCAAAATCCCATATTTTTCCTTAAGCATGTTTAAGCAAAACTAATGATAGGAATAGTAAAACTTAACCAAACTAGCTAAATTTTCTAACAGAGGCCTAAAACAATATTTCGAAATTTTTAAATATTTTTCCAGAATTTATTAATGTATAAATTCGCTAATTATCACTAATTACCCTTAATTAAACATAACTAGTGAGGAACTATGCAAATCACTAACCTTAGCCACAAATATATTACCAAAACTGAAATGATTCTCTGTTTGGCGTTATTCCCAAAGCTATACAGAAGTTCTACCTCGATTCTTAGGCTAATCCTCTTTGATTTGATGTAGATTTGGCTTAATTAGCGATTAGAAGATGATTTGGGGTGTTTTAGATGTTGGAGGCCATTACTTGGGTTCCAAGAATGAAAGTGGCGGCTGTGAAAGTGAGAAAAAGGGTGTTCTCTAAACCCTGACAGCCCTCCAATACCCCCAAATCCCGAAATTCCCCTTTGGGCCTAGCTGTTAATCACCCGGCTAAGCCCAATTAAGATGTTTTTCACCATTTGAAACTTGTTTCAGCATATCTCTCAAACGATGAGTCCGTTTGGCTAATGTGACCACTCTACGAATAGATAAACCATCATCCGGATCTAATGGAAGTGGTTTCAAGTCAAAACTTCTTTCCAATCAAAAGCTATGGCCAAAACAAGATTAGTTAGGGGAAAAATGGTCATTTAAAAATTGGGAAAACTCATGAACATGGGAAATGACCCCGACAGTCGTCCCCCAAAGTTACATGACCAGACGATTTCGTATGTTAGAGAAATAAATATTCTACGATCCTTCGATGCGTAGAATGTGGGTCGTTACACTCTCCCCCCCCCCCTCCCTTAAGAAATTTGGTCCCTGAAATTCCTTAACCCAAAACATACAAAGGATCCTACATGCCTACCAATCATTTGCAACAATCAACCATGCAAAACAAATAAAACAAACCTATCCTAGCATGTGGAAAAACTAAATCGGAATTGAAACCTTATCAAGCGAAGAGTTCTGGATACGTCTTCCTAATGCTCTCCTCTGACTCCCAAGTACAGTCATTCTCGTCCTCGGCCCACTGAACTTTGACTAATTCCACCACCTTCCTTCGAAGTTGCTTCGTATCGTTCCCAACAATACGCATAGGCTTGCAGTTCCCAACCGCCTTGGGTTCAACCTCGATATCATTCAATTGATCAGGTGAAATAGTCACATTGAGGTCGTGCTCGAATTTCCTTGACTGGGAAACATGAAATACGTTATGAACTCCTAACATCTTCGCTAGTAATTCAAATTTATATTCCAAATTCCCAATTTGCTCAAGAACTGGGAATGGACCAACAAATCTTGGTGTTAACTTGCCTCTTTTGCCAAATCGTATCACGCTCTTCAACGGAGAAATCTTGACAAACACCAAGTCGCCAATGGAGAAATTTAATTCTATTCTCCTCTTATCAGCATAACTTTTCTGCCTATCTTGGGCAGCCTTCATTCGTTGTTGGACAACCTTAATATTAGCTGAAGTTTCTATTATCACATTTGGTCCAAGCACAAACTTCTCACCAGTTTCTAACCAACATGACGGTGAGTTACATGGTCTTCTGTACAAAGCTTCAAATGGAGCCATATTAATACTGGATTGATAACTATTATTATATGCGAACTCTACTAGATGCAAATGGTCATCCCATGATCCACCAAAGTCTAATATGCAAGCTCTCAAGAGATCTTCTAATATTCGATTCACCCTCTCTGTTTGACCGTCGGTTTGAGGATGATATGCGGTACTGAGATGTAATTCTGATCCTAACGCCTCTTGTAAGCTCTTCCAAAATCCACTAGTCAACAATGGATCTTGGTCACTCACAGTGCCTTTGGTTATTCCATGAAATCTCACTACCCACTTTACATATAGTTCAGTGAAATTAGTTGTCGTTCTATTTGACTTGACGGGTATAAATCTTGCACTCTTAGTCAATCGGTCCACAATCACCCAAATGCTATCATGACCCAATCTAGTCCTTGGTAGCCCATCAATGAAATCCATCGAGACTTGTTCCCATTTCCATTCTGGAATTTCTAATGGTTGTAACAAACCACTAGGCTTCTTTTGCTCAGCTTTAACTAGTTGGCAATTCATACATTTGGATATAAACTTCCCAATGTCTCTTTTCATCCCTTCCCAGTAGTAGGTCTGCTTCATGTCTCGATACATCTTGTTACCACCGGGGTGTATAGTCAGTTTTGAGTGATGACATTCTCTAAGCACTTCATCTCTCAATCCATTGACATTAGGTACAACTAGTCTTCCATTCTTCCTAAGCCATCCATCTTGATCAAGCCCATACTTGCTCATCTATTCGTCGATTCTCATCTCTAACTTTGAGATGACTTCCAATAGGTTAGGATCGTTCCTCTGACTAGAACCAATCCGCTCATTCAAAGTGGGTATGATCGTCAAACTTGCAACTAACCAACTAATCCTAAACATCTGTAGCCGACTCCGTTCCATGGAACGGCTTCCCACCGAGAATAATATAATCCTTGTTCAACTTGCGAAATCGGCCCTAGGCGCTTGCACCACTGGACCACCACCATTACCAGCATTAGGAGTTGCCCCCTGAACATCTCTAAGCATCTCCCTCATGAGGTCAGTAAACATCATCCTCATGTCAGCAGCATTCCCATTATTATCTCCTCTACCGGCACCTCTTGCGTATTGGCTCATCGTTCAATCTGTAAAGAGAAAACGATTAACCATCTCCATAGTGGTGCCAGGGCTGTGCGACTTCATCCTTAGATATACTAATAGTATATATGTATTGCTTTTAAAAACCAAAAATTATCACAAATACGCGCTCTCATATATGTATTATCTCTCCCTGGTGTCTTTCCCTAGGTTAACTACTCAACCTAGAGCTCTGATACCAAATGTGACGGCCCGCCCCGCACCAGCCGACATTTCCCATGAAAATGCGCTGTGTCGATATCCAACCGGCATGGAACGGTCGCCAAAGAAAGGTAAAAAGAAGAGGACTTATAGGTGAACTATCAAAGAACCTGTAGAATGTCTCAAAACGCAAGGAATAAAATATAATAATAACGTACTTGACATAAAACAGGTGAGACAGTGCATAAGCTGAAACTAAACATCATTGCAGCGGAAAATCCAAATACATCTTATGTTCCACATCATCATTATTACAACTTTAAACCGTCTCTAAAGAAAAAAAAGGAAAGGTACACTACTAATGCCCAAAGTAGTGACCAACAACGACACAGGGAGAATATCTATATATCATACGTGGAAGCCTCCTACTCGTCTCCGGTGTAGATACTCATACTTCACCAGCTAACCTATCTCTAGTCTGCTCGTGAGAGCACCCAGAGTAATAAGAAGAGACATAAAACTGTGGGTCAGACAAAAGTCTGGTATAAGCGATAAGCAGCTATATGGAACAATAACAGGTATACTAAACCATAACTGAACCTGGACCTGCAACCAAAGAGTTAGCACTACATACTGTACAATACTCTAAGGTGCCACTAACATATGGTGTAAAGAATATGGGATAGAGGTGTGCATGTCATAGTGATGGAAAACAAATTAAGCATAGCAACCATCCTCACATCTCTCACTCAGTGCGTAAAGCATATGATATCCACCACTTTGATCACTAGACCCATCGAGGTAATGACGGAGTTCGACTTGTACAACTACTGCTACCACCAAGCTTATCCCATGGGATCATGACCAAACCTTTTCAAATGACCCCACTTCATTGATCTACATCCCACTAGTCATACCTAGGCCACTGTGGCCCTGAATCCGTTCACATACCTCCCATACATAGTGATCCAAAGTCATAGACATCGACAACCCTTAGCACACGTCCCGTAACAAAGCCCAACTCATGAAGTTAACTAGTTGGTTCCCAACTGGATCCTGAGTACAAATTTCCCACTTGGACTACCTTTACGTCTCGGGTTTTGGCCTTCATTTACGGATCGGTTCGGTTCCGATTCTTCACTCCAACTCGTACTTCTAGTTCAGATCGTGGTTCACGCCTCAAATCCAAGCACTTCGGTTCGGATCGAAATACCCATACGGGTCGGATCGTGACTCCTACTTCAGATCGGTTCATGGCCATCTCCAAAGCATCAGATCGTGTCTTCAGGGGAGTGGTTCATGATGGAGCTTCGGATCGGGTCATGATGCCAAGCTCCTGGTCAGATCGGACCACTACACCTGTTCGTGGCTCCTTCACTCGTAGCATGCTTTCCCACGCGGTTCGTGGAAGGGTGGAGAAACTCGTGAGTGGCATCGGTTCGGATTGGGGCTCCTTCTCACAAGCAGGTCGGATCGTGGTGCTTCCAGGCAAGCGGGTCAGATCGCTCTTTCCTCCTCCAATCCGATCCGGTTCAGGCAATTTCCTGCACTTCTTTCCAGCGACTATTTTACACCATACGATGGCGTTTTCGACCAATCTAACTATTCTAATCAATCACAAAACATAACATACAGTCATAGAAACATGTATAAATGACCACAAACACCAAAACATCAATTTGATAAGTTAAAACGGATCAAACATAGCCAAAATCCCATATTTTCCCTTAAGCATGTTTAAGCAAAACTAGTGATAGGATTAGTAAAACTTAACCAAATCAGCCAAATTTTCTAACAGAGGCCTAAAACAATATTTCGAAATTTTTAAATATTGTTACAGAATTTATTAATGTATAAATTCGCTAATTATCACTACTTACCCTTAATTAACCATAATTAGTGAGGAACTATGCAAATCACTCACCTTAGCCACAAAAAAATTACCAAATCTGAAATGATTCTCTGTTTGGCGTTGTTCCCAAAGCTACATAGCAGTTCTACCTCTATTCTTGTGCTAATCCTCTTTGATTTGATGTAGATTTGGCTTAATTAGCGATTAGATGGTGATTTGGGGTGTTTTAGATATTGGAGGCCATTACTAGGGTTCCAAGAATGAAAGCAGCGGCTGTGAAAGTGAGAAAGGGTGTTCTCTAAACCCTAACAGCCCTTAAATATCCCAAATCCCGAAATTCCCCTTTGGGCCTAGCTGTTAATCACCCGGTTAAGCCCAATTAAGCTGTTTTTCACCATCTAAAACTTGTTTCAGCCATTTCTCTCAAACGGTGAGTCCGTTTGGCTAATGTGACCACTCTACGGAAAGGTAAACCATCATCCGGATCTAATGGAAGTGCTTTTAGGTCAAAACTTCTTTCCAATCAAAATCTATGGCCGAAGCAAGATTAGCTAGGGGCAAAATGGTCATTTAAAAATTGGAAAAAATCATGAACATGGGAAATGACCCCAATAGTCTTCCCCCAAAGTTACATGACCATACGACTTCGCATGTGAGAGAAACAAACATTCTACAATCCTTCGATGCGTAGAATGCAGTTTGTTACAGTTTATGAATTGATTTAGTGAATCTATAAAATGTATGTACCGAGTTTATGGACTGATATACTGTATAATATTAGTATTATGTGATAATGAATATGCTTATGAGTAAGTCATGAGTACGTTTATGAGTTTATCAATTGATATATATGACTTATCATTATAAAAAATTATATGTTCGTAAAAGATATGCCTCCCAGGCGACAACCATCTACTCTTCTTCTGTAGGTGCGAGCGATATATCATAGGATTTGCATCCATTCAAAGAGCTTGTGGCCAAGAGTTCAAGGTACTAATCCAATTTAGTAAATGTTTATTATCTAAAATTTATTAAATGCCTATATTGTATTTTCTACAGAGCTTTGAGATCTAGCCTATAGACTTTATTTTATCAATTTCTTGAGTATCCTATATCAGCAAGCTAACATGGTCTTGGCTCTACTAGGAAAAATTTCCTGCTCATGACAAGAATGCCATCCTCGATGAGGCTATGGTAAGTGTAAATTTATATTTTGTTTGAAAACTAATATAATATATGTAATACAATTGTTTTTTCAGTACGGTTCAGGTTCATCCGTAAGATATGGATGCCTTTCTCAACCATTGAATTAAGAAGATGAGAAGGAACTACAAAAGGACATCATATAAAGAAAAAAGCATAGGAAATGGCTAGTCTGGATGTGCGAGGAGGTATAAGAAGGGTTTCTTCAGTTGTAGGGCAGTAAGGGTAAGTTGTGTAAACTCATATTTAATTTTTGTTTTGTTTCAGTTTTGTATATCGATTAAGTTAACTGTATAATTAAATTTATAGGAGGTTTTGAAGTGAAACTAGGAGAACATGAATAAAAATGCTGCTTCACACCATAGTGGTTCCATGTTCTTTTCGCAGCATCGACGAGAATTTGTACATATCATTAATTGCATTTATAAGTAGTTATAACATTGTCTAGTCATATTTAATTATATTGGTAACATTGTTCGTTTGTACAACTTCAGATGTCGACTCTACAATGGAAGCCTACGCTTGTTTAGATATTTACCCAGACTCTCGTGGTTGAGTAGTCCAACGAGGAGTGTAATACCTCGTATACCAAGATGAAAGCTAAGCCCAAGTGTGTTATAGTAAGCATTCCTAAAATTTTCTATTTCACATTTGATAAATTTGAAATGGAATATTTAATGTGTGAATTCATAGTTTTCTATTCCATGGGAGATACCAGGCCGAGATCTCTCAAGTGACACAATCTTTACGTCATGGTCCGACCCTAGAGGTGTGCAACCACTTTTAGGGCGCCATCATTTATCTAATTACTCGTAATAGGCACTATGGCCTCGGTAATATAGAGATAAAGTGTTTTATTAACTAAATAATAAATTACATTTAATCCTAAATTATAAATTAAAACTCTTAATAAAATAAATTACAAGTAGCAATAACCTAGGAAGCTTATAGGAGATTCTAGTAGAAGGAGGAGATCAATATGCTCTGTTTGCAGGTGGCTAAGCTTCAGAATAGGCAGAAGAGTGTATTGACGATCATGTTTGATGAGTGGATTACTGCTCACCTTTTCGAGCATATGGGGGATGCATGTTGATCAGGATGGCTGGGGGATGAGGATGATGGGGAGGAGGATGATGATGGAGACGAGTAGGTACTTATCTTTTTTGTCATTTCTCTTTTTGTACATATGAACATATGTTTTTGAAATATTGAAATATGATTGATTTTTTGATATGTATGAGTTGTTGTGGATATTTTGGTTTGGTGTATGAATATGCGATATCGGTATTTGTGGTATATAATGTTATGGTATATTTGTTTTCTTTGTAGATTTGAATATGTGTTGTGAAATTGAGTATATATGGCATGTTGGACTATTATATATGAAAATTTATTGTGTAATTGAGGATATATGAGTTGTGGAATGATTGGATAAGAGTGTTGCTAGTATATGTGGATGTAAGGTAGCACAGTAGCTGAAATGCGATAAGAAAGTTTCAGGTTTGCGTCGATCAATAAGGGATTTTTGGGCATGCACGGTTGTAGTTGATAACAAATAGTTACGAGTCATATTTCCAGGCTTGCTACGGTTAGCATTAGATAGCTACGGGTTATGTTTATAGGCTTGCTGTGATTGGCGATGACAAGTGACACACGTTAAAGAGCCCATAATTTTTCACTGTCCCCCCCTAGTCGTCATCAATTGTAGCAAATGTGGCTACGAGAGCCGACGCTAGAGATATTGATATTTTGTTAGCATCGGGTTATTTAGCATCGACTTTTGGCTACGATTGGTACGACGACCGACAATTAATGGCTATAACTAATTGAAGTTGTTCTTGTAATCTTATATGCAATGTCTTTTAACCAAACGTTTGGGTTTCATTAGATAATTGAGTATGAATTGTGCATCCGTTTGCTTTCATCTAAATTGCATCAATTTTACTTAAATAATTATGTTTGTATAATGACATATTATTGGAAAGGGAAAATACAACTGTTATGTTATTGTATTTCCAGTTTAAGTAACGTACAAATTATGCAGAGCAAAGAACAAAATTATATTTATGTATGAAAATTTTAATAAAAGTAAGTGGAGAAAAATAGAGGCTTCAAAACTATCAAATTGTTAGCTTTTCAAGCAGTTGAAGCAACAATGGAGATAGAAAGGCATGGTGAGGTTGGATTCACATTAAATTTAGAATAATATCACAAGATTATTGTAACAACCCGAAAATCTGAGCCAGTTTAAAAATTTTATTTTGGCATTTTTTGTGAATTTTGAATATTTAAAATAGATTATTTTAAATAATATCGACGAGAAATTTATTTTGAATATAATTCGAACATATATATTTATACGCGTCGTCGTTAGAATATAAATAATTATATATAATTATAAAAGGAATTGAAAATGGAGCGGTAGTTCGATAATTCGATTTCAAACTTCAATTGAATGTACGGGTGCAAAACAATCCGGATTTTAGTGAAACAAAAAATAATAGGATCTAATAGAGAATATCTTTCCAACGAATCCGAAAAATCAAAATTTCATAGCGGGAATCAAAGATATGTCCAGTTGAAAATTCTGAATAGTCGCTATGGATTTCAGGCCCTTAAAAATGGGAATTTTTCAAACAACCTCGGATTTCGACGAAACCACTTTTGTTGGGTCCATGATGTCAAATTCTTGCTAGATTCCAAATTTCATAATTTTTCGAATCAATATGTGAGCATGGCAAAGGAAAACGCGTTTGACCAGTTTTAGTTGATTTTAATCGACTGGAAAATGGCCATTTTTCCAACGGTCTCAGAATTCGACGAAACTAGTTTTGTTAGGACCGTATCGTCAATACGAAGCTAGAAAATATTTTTCTGGGATTTATAGAGTTAGTATGCGACCCCGGTAAATTGAAATGCGCATTCAAATTCAATATATAGAGTTATATGTTGATTTTAACGGAAACTGATCGAAACAATCAAATCAGCCTACGATACATATCCCATTGTGTTCGGAATGGGGGTAATTAGCTATGGACGACAGGTGGTGGGCTTGATTTCGAGTTTGAAATAGAAAGTTGCTTTATGGAATTAAAATAAATAAATTAAATAATAATATATATATAATTTCATTTAAGCCCTCCCTCCCCTTATCCTTTCATTCCCGTTTCTAACAGAAAAAAAAAACAAAACAAAATCGGAATCGCCGCCCGCACCCCCCCTCCCCGACGAGCCGCCGCGCCCCAAGGCAATCGCCACCCGCACCCCCTCCCCTTCTCCTTCTCCTCCGCTACCTCTCCCGCCCTGCCATCGCGACACAGCAAGCCTCCAGACCCCCAAACGACCACCGCAACCATCCCTCCCCCTGAGCCTCACCGCACCGCCATGGATCCACTGCCACCAGCCTCGTTCTCCTCCCCGTTCAACATTATTACAGTAAGTTTTTTCCCCTTTTGATTTTGTTTTGTTTTATTTTATCATGATAGGAAAATCTGAAATTCTATATAGCGAAAAGTTTGAATTTTTAGAAAAGAAAAATCTTAGGATTTTTGAATGAGGAAGATACAATTTATATGTGATAAGAAGATTAAAAATATAATTTTTATTATAATAGAAGAGTAAAGATCTAATTTTAATATAATATAGGAAAGTTAAAAATATGACTTTAGCATATGTGAAGTATAAAAATATATTTTTTATCGTATGTAAAGGGTAAAAATATAATTTTCATGTTATATAAATAATAAAAATATAATCTTTTATATAGTAGTAGAATAAAAATATGATTTTTATATTTTTAAAGTATTAAAAATATAATCTTTACTATATAGAAGATGTAAAAATATGATTTTTGTTTATGTAGATGTTAGACCAAAAAGTGGTTTTAACACCCAAATTGATTAAAAGCAGAATGAAATAAGATCAAAAGTAAAATAGAGACACATAATTTATAGTGGTTCGGCGAAGAAAAGCCTACGTCCACTTGTCAATCACTATTTTCAATGATATAGTTGCAATTACAATGAGATATTCACTCAAGTTCACTCACAACTCACATACATTCACTCAATTATCTCAAAACAAATGTTGAAAGACGATTTGGATTATCCGGGAGTGCTGAAATTCGGTTTATGAAAGTGGTTGAACTCTCAAAGTGCCAAAAAGAAGATCGTTTTCATTGTCTCCAGACAGGGTATTTATAGGTGAAAATTTGCTCAGAACCCGATCCGGATCGGAGCCACGTGCCTTCCATCACATCATCCTCGGGTTCGGATAGATTTCAGTGTTGACAACGCATCAGTGCAGTGGACGTTGTGGGCAAGAACTGGTCACAACCGCTCCGCATCTTCAGGCGATCATAGGGGAAAGCGATGTGGATTACTGGTTCGGTTCGGAGGAGCCTGCAAAGGGGGTTCAGATCGGAGTATCCGATCCGACCCGGATTAACTTAGAGCTAAATCTTTATTCACTTTGCTCCGCTCCGTTCCGACCTGACTGATAGTAGGTGGCCCTCCGCTCCGGCTGACAGTAAACAACTCTCTGATCCGGATAGCAATGTCTCCTTGATCCAAACAGTAGTGGTTTTCCGATCCGATCAGCAACGTTCCTCCTATCCGACCCGCTATGATGCTCTCTAAGTTCTTCAATGTTTCACATCTCGACTTTGTGTTTCCCAGTTCACAAAGTGGGCTAACATTTTTCCCCCTCAAAGGATGCTTCTGTTGGAGACGGAGCATGCTTTGATTATCATTGCACAGCGTCTTCTAGGTAATTTTTCATTATTTTTAAACAACCTTAGGAGCTCTTCTTGATGTCCAGTAATTCTTCCGGGTACGCATTTTCTTTATTTTCTTTTTAGTTCGATTCCATTAGAATGTCGAGTTGATAAATGAAACTCCCTCCGGTTCGGATTCCGATCCGAACGGCCTCTGCCCTTCGACTAATGATTTCTCAAACTCACGGGCTGCAAATGTTTCATGGGCTAATGTTCCAGCTCGGACGAATTCTCGTTCAAATCCACCATTGTCGAAATAATGGGCTAAGCATATGTCCAAGGGTTCGGCCTCCGGTCCGAATGGAGTAAGATGACACGTCGGCGAGAACACAAAGAGTCGCCCCAAATTCATGTATATATTCACTATTTCTCTACTTCCTCCTTCCTCTATTTTTACCTCCATCACTTTCTAGGATTTTCTCAAAAGATAAGAAAAAACCCTAACCCTAAAATCTTCAAAACTCCCCTTTCAATTCTCCAATCGATTACACAGGTGGGTCAAAGAATTTCTGTCAATTCCTTTTTAGTTGATCTTGATTCGAATTTGTGGATAAGTTGAGCGGTTTGAGCATGGTATTTAATTGACCTTGACACCATGACCTCCTCCCCCTTGCCGTCGTCGCTGGTGGCTTCGCCACCACATCTAGGCACTGGGATGTTGGAGAGGATATACGTCCCTTCTTAACTGGAGCTTTGAAAACAGGATTGGGTTTGGTTGTGACTGAGGAGGAAGAGGAGGACGGAGGGCACAGGGAATCGGTTAGGGCGAGGAGATGTGGAAGACGGATAAGAAGGAAAAGAAGAGAGGTTCACAAGTCCGGATCGGGTCGGGGCAAAGGTCAAAGATAGAAACAGAGCTCATTTGACTGGATCGGGTCGGAGAGGATTCTCAAAATCGAATCGGACCGGAAAGTGAAAAAGGAGGAGAAGGGTGTGCACCTAACCGTATCGGGTCGGACTTTAGAATAAAGGAGGAGAAGCATGACTACATGGTCCGATCCGAACCGTTAGGGGAATCTACCTCCAAGCCGATCCGACTTTGATTTCTGAGTTCTAAAGTTTGTCCGACCCCAAGACAAGGCCACGCCCCCGATCCGATCCCAATGAATGCGCCCGAACCGAACCGAAGGGTAGTCCATCTTAATGCATAAAAACTTGTTTAACTGGCTCAATCAACTTTTGGCATAATCTTCAACTTAATGGACAGTTAGGATAGTGCCTTGCGAACGTAACTGGACATCAAGAACTACTTCAATTCTTTATACTTTGCCAAAATTTTGCATCGCACTTTTAAACATTTGCTTTACACTTTCCGCATACACTGTTTACACTTTAGTTTGCACACATGCACGGGTGGATATGGGCTAATTTACTCTAATTTGTGCTATTGCTTCTTCAATAGTTTTATGACCATGCGACCCAGACGCTCTTCTAGACTAGCTGAGAAGAAAGAGGCCCCGAAGACATCCAACAAAGTTACTCTCGAGGACATATCTTCAACTTCAGATCCAGAATGGAATGATGAGGGTTCAAATTACGAGGTTGGAAATCGTGAAAGTGACAATGTGTCTTCGGAGGATGAAGTTTCTCTAGGTTTTGAAGAGGAAGGAGGGATTGGTGACGACCGGGCTCCTGATGAGTTTGAATCGGTTGTCATATTGGAATCACCCCAAGATTCTGTTGAATCAACAATCGACAACGACAGACTTATCCGAATTTGTTTAAAATACGGGATAATGAAAAGGGACACCTTGGTGCCTTCGAGAACTGACCGCCCCCACAACCCTCCAGAAGGGTATATGGAAATTACTCGGTTGATGTGCATGGTCGGTGCTATCCCTCCATTTTCTCCCTTCATCGTTGATTTTCTAAGACAAATGCGGATTGCCCCCATGCAGCTGCATCCCAATTCTTATGCTTACTTACACACCTTATATATAGCATACCGTGAGATCTTAGGCATAGAGCTCACTTTCGATGACGTTCATTTCTTCTACAACTTCAAGCATCGGACTCAAGAGACTCCTTCTTTCTGCTACTTTGAGTCTGTCCCTAAGAGGAAGATAATTTCAGCGCCATTCAGTAGTAAAGCTGGGGATTCCAGGCTGGAATGGTTTTATGTGAAACGACAACCTGGGTGTGCCAGAAGGTGGACGAAATCAAGTAAAGCCCTGATTTTCTAAACCGTGGCTCTATACATTCAAGTCATCGCCTTAACTTGTTTTTCTTTTTGTTTGCAGTCGACAACCCAAAACAAATATCAGACCAGGTGTTCTTTGACCGGATGCACCAGCTCCTTAATAGCGATCAGAAATTCCTGACTATTGATGAAGTCCTTAAGGACGAATATCTTCATTTTCATGGGCTGCTATCTGTTACTCGTAGTAACGGTCATGGGACGGCTCAATACATATATATTCCTCCAGTGGGTGTAGTCCCAGAGACAGGAGAAGGTTCGGGAGCTCCTACAGTGCCTCTTCAAACTTCACCTTCTCCATCTTCTACTCAAGATGACGAATTGGCTAACTTGGCCGAAAAGCATCGTGAAGGGTATACTGCTCCTGAGGATGCCATTTCTCCAGAAAAGTCAACGTCTTCCAAAGAGTCTCCAATTGATGCTTCCGAGGGAGATGTCCCTAGTACTGATGACCCATTATTTCAGGGTTTGGGGGATCTCCCCTTACCTGAAACTATATACACTTCAGAGGATTTTAGGAAGGATCCTTTAGTTTTCACCTCTTCTGAAGAGACCACTCCTGCTAAGGCCAAACAGCCTGCCCGCACTAGTCTAGCTTTGGACTCGGGTTGGTTGGGGGGAAACACACCACTTAGAACACACTTTACACAATAGCATTACCACTCATTGCACCTCTCTCTCTGTGAAACTATTGATTCTGAATTTTATTTGTCTTATTGTGCAGGCACGATGTCCCGATCTTACTATGATATCAGGAAGCTCCGCCGCAGCATGTCCAATCCGCCTTATGACACTGAGTATGATCGCCGCGACGATCGCAGTAGGGAGGAGAGAAGGCCTTATGAACCCTATCGCTCTCGAACCTCACATTCTCGCTCTCCCGTTCGGTCGGACCCAGAGAAATATAAAGGTTATCAAGGTCGTAGGGAAGAGGACAGGCCACAATCAAAAGACTCCACCTCTTCCCAAGAAAAGCGCAGCAGGGAAAGAAGTCCACCAAAAGATACTGAGTCGCGAAGTAAACGCAAGGTCCCTGCTAAACGGCCTAGAACAGATAAAGAAACTATTGAATCCTCCACACACAGGGACACTGAATTGAAGATCCCCGCCCCTCCACCACTAGTTGCTGAAACTGCAATCAAGCAGGCGTATATGGAGGAGCAATTTCCTGAACATTATTTCGAGAGCTTGACTTTTTTACCTGCCCTCGAGCCTATTTCTTCCAGGTGGGCAGATGAGGCCAAAGCAAAGATAGATGCGGTTGAGAAACAGTATTCTGAAATGTTCAAATATTCATGCAACCTTTCCAGAATCATCCGTACTCTAATCACGAATGCTGATTCAATGCAAAAAACCGCGGAAGAAGATGCAAAGGCCTTAAAGAATCTAGGAAAAGATTTAGAGGACACACAGGCCCAGCTTGCTGTTGCTTAAAGGGACGCTACTAACTTCAAGCAACAATTTGAAGATATGCAAAAACGTTATCATGATTTACTTGAATCTCACACTCAAGAGCATTCTGAGTTAAAAAAGCAAGCTGAAGATGCTAAGTCGGATGCCTCTAAAACGCGCCTTGCCTACACTGACCTTGAACGGAAAAATGCCGAATTAGCAAAGAGGAATGCTGAGCTAGAAAAGAAAAATGCTGACTTGGCTTCTAAGCTAATGGAGGCGGAGAACAGAGCTGCCCTGGCGGAGGTTAACTTTGAATGTGCTATCAAATCCGCTGAGGAGGCCCGCAAACAATTGTCAGAGGCGGAGGCAGAGATTCAAGGTTTCGGCGAATTAATGATTGAATTCTTTGCACACATCATCCGTCGCCGGAACATTTCTTGGATTGAGGATTATCCATCTACCCTGGTCCAAGTATGGAGTCAGAACGTTGAGTGGGAAAAAGAGGAGCTCAAGGTTGATTCCATCGATGAGGACAAGCTGATGGAGAAATACTTAAGGGATGATGAGCCAGAACGCTTAGCTGAAGGGCGCCGCCTCATTGCTGATGCTATGGAAGAAGAGAGGCGGAGGACTAAACAGAAGAACGTTCCTGAGGCTGGTTCCTCTTCCACTGCCCCCGCAACTTATGAAGTAGAGGGGTATGATCCTGAAAACCCGGGAATCCCTCGAACAACGCTGCTATCACCTATCCCCGAAATGGCATCAGAGACAGCAGTTACCCCTGCCGAGAAGTCTTCGGAAGGTATCCCTACATTTTCTCCTCAATTCGTCAAGGCTATTTCTACCTTTCGCCACGTGATTGAGCAATCGATGAAAAACCTATTATTTTCTCCTGAGTTGATAACTGTTGCTTCTCACTCTGTAGGTATTGAGCCATCCGGAAAGACAGATGTGACTCAGGGAGCCGCCTCTGGGGCAGAGCCTACGGAAAAAGCAAAAGGAGGGAAGGACAAGGCTGCTCCTATAGATTTGGGAGAAGGAAGCGAACCGTCTAAGGCTGACATTCCCCGTGATGAAGAAATGATAGCAGCCTTAAAGGATGATAGCGGCGACGGAGGACATGAGGAAGATCCAGAGGTGGCAATAGTCGGGGAGTCGAAAAGTGCAGATGATGTTACTTTGGCTGCAATGAAAGCTGACCAAGATAAACGCTTGCAGTTAAAAGCTGAAGACTTAGACCCTGAAATCCTCAAGCCTCTCGCAGTTGTGGACGTGGGATCAAGGTTAGTTGTTAAGCTTTCAACTAGATCTATTACAGAGGAACTCGCTAAAAAATCTTCTCTTGATTCCAGCGCTTCGCCCTCCGGGAAGAAGTCAACCGATTCCAGCGCCGCATCTTCAGGAAAGAAGAAATCAAAGTGTATCTTGACTGAGGCCGAGAAAGAGGCGAAGGATGCGGAGAAAGCCGCCAAGAAGTCCAAGCCTCACTCGAAGTCTAAATAGTGGGTTGTCTTGTGTCGTTTTAGCATTTGGTGAACCAACGATTGTTGCTATAAGGGTGGCTCTTGCACCTTCTTTTTTGGCTATTTTCCTGTACAAATTCATTCATTCGTAAATAAAAAATAATTCATTTTATGCAATATCTGTTAGCCAATAGTTCTGCACTTATGTAAGAATGCATGTTTTACTATAGTTGTGTAATGAAGTTATGGTAGGGGGAAATATGTGTATACATATATGCCCCCAGTCGATCTCAAAAAACTATTCATGACTTAATCAAGTAGTCTGAATGTCCCCGATTTTTTGACGGGATTGCATTTTCTGTGTCGTCAATGCCTGTCGTTTTTTCTGGTATTTTTTTTATACTCTCCTGTCTTATACTCAGGTTAGAGTTCTTAGTGAGGCGGTCTCTTGTCTGGGTGCACCTTCATGCCTCAGAGGACGTCGTCTTCCCGTCCTTTTATACTCTCTCTCAATTCTCGAGAGTTAGAGTTAAGAATGTCGTTTTCCCATTCTTTTATGTCTTGTCGCACAAATAGTCGTTGTGCTTTTTCTTGCGCATAAACCGTTTTCAACCTTTCAGGCTTTAAATCATCTTATATTCCATAATCGCAACAGAATAGTAGATGAAGGTATATATGTATAATGCATGAAAGTAAATGACACACGATATTTTTATAATGGTTCAGCTAAGTCGTAGCCTACATCCACTTTATAGTCCTTTATTCATATCATCAGATTTTCCTAATGCAACTCATGCCTTTTTACAGAATTCATAAGATAAATAACAAAGAGTACAACATTTCTAATCCAAATATCGCATCAAGTGTTGGGCATTCCATGCCCTAGGGACTTCTTCGCCATCTATGGTTGTTAACTTGAAGGTTTCTTTTTCAAGTTTCCGTTGGATGACAAAGGGTCCTTCCCACTTTGGACCGAGGTGAGGAAAGGATGGAAAGACTCTCTTTAACACCAAATCTCCTGGTTCAAAAGTCCTAAGGCGAACTTTTTTGTCGTAATAGCGCGCCATCTGACGTCGATGTCTTGCCGCACGCAAATCCGCTTCATCCCTTTTTTCTTCAATTTCATCAAGAGACTCAAGTAAGAATGCCTAATTCGTCATCGGGTCATAATACATCACCCGGTGGGAAGGAACTTCAAGCTCTACTGGAATTACTGCTTCTGAACCAAAAGAGAGAGAGAAAGGGGTATGACCAGTAGCGGTCTTAAATGTTGTTCGATATGCCCACAATGCTAAGGGCAATTCGTCAACCCATTTTGCCTTTGTGCGCTCTAAATGTTTCTTGAGGATGGATTTTATAACTTTGTTTATTGCTTCAACTTGCCCATTCGACTGCGGATAAGCAACCGCAGTATACCGTTTGTCGATCTTATATTTCTGGCAGAAATTTCTGAATTCAGTACCATCGAACTGGGTTCCGTTGTCAGTTATAATGGTCCTTGGGATCCCGAATCGGCATATAATATTTCTAACCATGAAACTTATCACCTTTCTCGCCATGATCTTGGTTAAGGGCTCAGCTTCCACCCACTTCGTAAAATAGTCCACAACGACTATTGCATATTTCGCTCCTCCTTTAGCAAACGGTAGAACTCCGATAATATCAATTCCCCATGTGGCAAAAGGCCAAGGACTCACCATCGATTTGAGCTGGGTCGACGGTGCTCTGGGGATTTTGGCGAATCTCTGGCACTTATCGCAGCGTCGTGAATAATCAGCTGCATCTTTATTAATTGTGGGCCAGAAGTATCCATACCGCAATATCTTTTTCGCTAAAGTTTGACCTCTTGTATGATCTCCACACTCACCTTCGTGTACTTCTCTTAGTACACGTCTGATGTCGTCGTGTGCTATACATCGTAACAGGGGCATAGAAAATCCTTGCCTATAAAGAGTATCATCTTGTATGACATATCTGGTAGCCTTGCGAACTATAGCCCTTTTCTCACTCTTCTTTGACGGGAGTGTTCCACCCTTAAGGAAGTTCTTAATTGGGGTCATCCACGACTCCTTCTCCGGTTCTGCTTCGAAAGCGAACTCAATTTACATCGACTCAAAGCTTGGCGATTCCAACGTTTCAATTGGAATTATTTCAGTTTCTTCTAGATTGTTGGAACTAGCTAGCTTTGCCAGCCTGTCTGCCTTCTGGTTTTCGGCTCTTGGGATATGCGTTATACTGTACCGCTCCAGGTTGCTCAACAGCTTTTCCACTTTCCCGAGGTAGGCGATGAGTCGAGGTCCCCGGGCCACAAATTCCTTTCGCACTTGGCAAACAACGATTTTGGAGTCGCAGAATATGTCCAGCATTTTAATTCCGAGGTCTTTAGCAAGCTTCAGCCCGGCAATCAGGGCTTCGTATTCAAAGTCATTGTTAGTCGCTGAAAATTCTAATCGTAGGGCGTAATATAACAACCGCCCTTCAGGAGTAACTAAGACGATTCCAGCTCCGGACCTTCGGTCGTTTTTGGCTCCATCTGTGTATAGCTTCCATGAATCTATCTTTAACTCATCTTCGGACTTGACCACTCTGTCATTGATCACTTCCTCCTCTGGGATAGTGAACTCTGCTATAAAGTTTGCCAGAGCTTGCCCCCTGATCGACCTTCGTGGCTGAAAATTTAAATCAAACTGACTTAATTCTATATTCCATTTGATCAACCTTCCCGATGCTTCGGGTCTCTGCAATACCTGCCTCAAAGGCTGGTCAGTGTATATAGTTATGGGGTGAGCTTGGAAATAGTGACGAAGTTTTCGGGATGCGATTAGGAGGCTGTAAGCGAGCTTCTCAATCTTTGGGTAGTTGCGTTCTGTCGCTGCCAACTTCTTGCTTACATAATATACTGGCCTTTGCACTTTGTCTTCTTCTCGAACCGAGGCTGTGCTAACAGCGTGAGCCGAGACTGCCAAGTAAACAAACAATTCTTCGTGATCCACTGGATTTGACAAAATCGGCGGTTTTTCTAGAAGTTCCAATTAATTTCGAATGGCCTCAACATAGTCCGTAGTCCACTCGAAGTTCTTCTTTCCCCTTTTAATCAAATCAAAAAACGGGATGCATTTGTCTGTGGCTTTGGAGATAAATCTACTCAACGCGGCTACTTTCCCTGCAAGACTTTGGACATCTTTAATTCTTCTCGGCTCTTCAATGTTTCTAATCGTTGCTATTTGGCTGGGATTGATTTCAATTCCTCGGGAGCTCACAATGAAGCCTAGAAACTTTCCCGATGCCACTCCAAATGAACACTTCAAAGGATTCAACTTCATCCGATACTTTCGCAGGATACCAAACATTTCTGCCAGGTCTTGCGTATGGCTGGAGGACTGTTTCGATTTGACAAGCATATCATCCACATAAACTTCCACAGTCCTCCCTATTTGATTATAAAACATTCTGTTCACCAAGCGCTGATAAGTGGCTCCGGCGTTTTTCAATCCGAATGGCATTACGACATAACAATATAACCCCAAATTTGTAATGAAGCTCGTATGTTCTTGATCTGGCACGTGCATAGGAATTTGGTTGTATCCGGAATATGCATCCATGAAAGAGAGAAGTTCATGTCCTACTGTCGAGTCCACAAGTTGATCAATCCTGGGAAGTGGGAAACTATCTTTCGGGCATGCTTTGTTCAAATCTGAAAAATCAATGCAAGTCCGCCACTTTCCATTTGGCTTCTTTACTAAGACGGGATTCGATATCCAGTCGGGATATGTCGAATCTCGAATAAATCCGTTCTGTTTCAGCTTCTCCACTTCTTCTTTGAGAGCAGCCGACCTCTCTGGGCCCAGCATACGTCTCTTTTGCTTCACAGGCGGGTGTTTCGGGTTTACATTTATTGAGTGACTTATGATGGATGGCGATATCCCACACATGTCAATGTGGGTCCTGGCAAACACGTCCTAGTTCGCCTTCAAGAACTCCGTTAGTTCTTCGGCCCGACGTGGATCCAACTGAGATCCAATCTTCAAAACTCTTGTTGGATCAGCTTCATCAATAGGAATGTCCACTGTCGCTTCATTAGGAGTTGCATTTCTAGTCTCTGGTTCCTCGTCTTTTCTGGGATCCAGGTCTTCAGGCGTTCCTTTGGGCAACTCCTTCGGGGCCAATCCCTCTAATTGCTACGCCGAACGCTCCTTCGGAGGAGGTGAGGCATCTTTACTCTCGATGTTAAGTCCTTTCATAAACATCTTTAATTCGGCAACATAGCAGGCCCGTCCGGAGACTTGATCCCCTCTCATTACTCCAGTTCCGGCTTCAGTTGGGAACTTAAGCAATAAACACCAAGGGGCGATGCAAGCCCTGAACTCAGCAAGGGCAGGCCTTCCCAAAAATGCATTATAAGGTGAATCTACGTCCAACACTATGAACTGAAGCATCCGTACTCTTCGGCGTTCTCCTTGTCCCAAGGTTACGGGCAATTCTATGTAACCCATTGGGGCTGTCGACGCCCCGTTGAAGCCTCGGATCCAACCTTCGCATGGCTTCAAATCTTCAGATTCAAGCTTCATCTGATCGAATGAGTTTTTAAATATAATATTAACAGAGCTTCCGTTGTCTACTAACACCTTATGAACCAAGGCCAGCCTAATGGTGGTAGTAATGACCAACGGATCATCGGTAGGTGACTGAATCCCAGTATTATCTCTGCTACGGAATACCACGTCGTCAAACATTGTCTTCTGTTGCTTTATGGGGGCGATATCTTCCAAATCATCACATTCATCCACATCTACATGCTTGGCAGCATTTACATATTGATCCATCGCTCTAAAACTACGGATTGCTGGGTGGGGTCCACCCACTATGGAGTTGATAACAATTCCCTTGCCTTTCTGCTGCGCCGTAGGCTTGGGAGCAGATTGAATCTGTTTTGGAGCCTGCTCTCCTTGCCCCCTGTCCCTCGGGGCAACCTTATATTCATCCAGTTTCCCATCGCGCAGCAGCTTCTCAATCACGTCTCTCAAATGTCGACATTCATTGGTTGAATGCCCATGAGTTCCATGAAACAAACAAAACTTCCCAGTTGCCATCTCTTTCTCCGTTGAGTCGCGAGGTGGCGGTCTTTTATATTGCAAAACATTGTATGTATCCAAGTAAATGTTCTCCAGAGTGTCGTTCAACGGTGTATAATTCTCATAAGTCTGGAATCGGGATCTTTCATTAGGATCACTTCCCCTATTTCTATTCCTTCTGTTACCATTCGCGTTACGGTTATTGTTGTTGCCCCCGTTTCCAGAATTGTCGTTTCCACTCTTGTTTCCCACATTCACTTCAACTTTTCCGGAACTTTCCCTAGACTGCTTCACGGCGACGTTACTCTGAACATTTTCTTTTGAAGCCACTTCAGAATTTCTCTTTCGGTTTGCCCTGGCCTCCTCTCGTTTTAAGTGAATATCGTCCTTTTCATAAAATAGCTCTCTCGTGGAGGGTGTCTTTCCAGAAAGGTAATCTCCAAACTCGGAGTCAGGATCGACTCCTTCCATCAAAGCCATCAAGATGGTGGGCACATGCGGGTCACTAACTTCAGTCACAGCTAAGTTGAAACAGTCGAGATATGACCTCAAAGACTCTCCTGGCGCCTGCTTAATTCTTGATAATACAATAACACTTTTAGACTTTCGGGTATGGAGTCGGAACTGATTCATAAAACGTTCGCTCAATTCCCTATAATTCGATATCGAACGAGGGGGAAGTTGGGTAAACCATAGCAGCGCCACATCTTCTAAATAGATCGGGAATGCTTTACACTTCACTGCGTCAGGAGCAGCAACAGCATTCATGAGCCACGAGTATCGCATCAAATGCTGTCCCGGATCGGTTCTCCCATTGTACTTGTCCATCTACGGCAGGTTAAAACGTCGGGGAAACTGAAAATTGAGGATGTCGTCAGTGGAAGGAGTATGGCTTCGTTCAATGCCGTAATCTTCATTGGTATAGTTCCGGCTTTCGGACATAATCTGGCGTACCATTGCCTGTACGTCAGCATTAGTTAGGGGCCGTTCAGGCTCCATGGCCCTGGTATCCGGGTTCTTCTGGGCTCTTGTTCAGGAGATGCCCTTCTTCTCTGAGCTGCCTCTGCTCTGCTTCGTTCCCTACGCCCCCGGTCGATCTCGAGAGGAGCGGGCTGGAGCATCTGCCCCTGAGTGGGATTAGTATGGTTAGGGTCTCTCAAGCTTTGATTATTGGTTCCCAGTGCTCGTGCAATATCCTCGCGGGACCCCAAAGATCAGAACGTCAGTTGCTCCAAATTCTGAGGTCGTTCGAGCGGCCTTCTTTCACGGGGCCGTTCTTCCTCGGAAGAAGAAGACTGATCCATAGGTGTGTGGCGAACCGGGGATGGGGTTCTCTGTCTACGGAGTTCGCTAATTTCCCTGCTCATGAGTCTCATGTTTTCTTGCATTATGAGATTGGTGCGCTCATGGATTTTCATAGCCTCCCTAGTACTCTCAAGCATGTCAAGTAGGCGCGAGAAATCTCCTTGAGTAATAGGTGCGGATGGATTGCCCTGATCATTTACCCTGGTGGCTGGAATCGGAGCATTCGTGGGGGCTCGAGTAGAGGTTCCAACATCACCAAATGTCGGGTCGGTTCGGAGATTGGAAATCGGGTCGGGTCGGAACTGGGGAGCCTGTTCGGGTCGGAGCTGGAAAGCTAGGTCGGGTCGGTGTAGGGCGAGCTGCTCGGGTCGGTTCAGGTTGGGGGAATGCACTGCTTCAGATTCTCCTACCCGGATCGGATCGGAGCTCTCCCCCTGAGTGCGGTTCGGATTTCCTGTATCAGTCCGTCCTGCTACTGAGCTCTGCCCACGAGACCTTGTCACAACTGCATTTTGCTGATCTTCACCAACTCCGTTTCCTCAACTAGTTTGAACTTCCTTACCTTTTCCTTTGGCCATAGTTCTTCAACAATCAATTCAACAAATATTCAAGAGCGTCGAAACTTGAGGATTAACTTCTTTGAACACAACGGTCCAAAAAGTAGAACGATAATCCCGAAAAACAAAGAATTCAGATGGTTCTCACTGAAAGCACCAAAATGTTAGACCAAAAAGTGGTTCTAACACCCAAATTGATTAAAAGCAGAATGAAATAAGATCAAAAGTAAAATAGAGACACAGAATTTATAGTGGTTCGGCGAAGAAAAGCCTACGTCCACTTGTCAATCACTATTTTCAATGATATAGCTGCAATTACAATGAGATATTCACTCAAGTTAACTCACAACTCACATACATTCACTCAATTGTCTCAAAACAAATGTTGAAAGACGATTTGGATTGTCCGAGAGTGCTGAAATTCGGTTTATGAAAGTGGTTGAACTCTCAAAGTGCCAAAAAGAAGATCCTTTTCGTTGTCTCCAGACAGGGTATTTATAGGTGAAAACTTGCTCAGAACCCGATCCGGATCAGAGCCACGTGCCTTCCATCCCATCATCCTCGGGTTCGGATGGATTTCAGTGTTGACAACGCATCAGTGCAGTGGACGTTGTGGGCAAGAACTGGTCACAACCGCTCCGCATCTTCAGGCGATCATGGGGGAAAGCAATGTGGATTACCGGTTCAGTTCGGAGGAGCCTGCAAAGGGGGTTCGGATCGGAGTATCCGATCCGACCCAGATTAACTTAGAACTAAATCTTTATTCACTTTGCTCCGCTCCGTTCCGATCTGACTGATAGTAGGTGGCCCTCCGCTCCGGCTGATAGTAAACAACTCTCCGATCTGGATAGCAGTGTCTCCTTGATCCAAACAGTAGTGGTTTTCCGATCCGATCAGCAATGTTCCTCCGATCCGACCCGCTATGATGCTCTCTAAGTTCTTCAATGTTTCACATCTCGACTTTGTGTTGCCTAGTTCGCAAAGTGGGCTAATAGTAGAGAATTAAAAATATAATTTTTACATGATAGGAATATTAGAAATATCATCTTTATATGTATAGAAAAAAAATGTGATTTTTATAATGATATATTTGAAAAGGCGAAATCTTTATATTTGAAAAGGCGAAATCTTTATATAGAGAACAGCGAGGTAAAAATATAATTTTTATCTATATAGTAGCAATGTAAAAATAGAATTTTTATCCGTATAGCGTGATTATAAAAATTCGATTTTTATATATTGAATAACATAGTAAAAATTCGATTTTTATATATTGAATAGCGAAGTAAAAATTCGATTTTTATATATTGAATAGCGAAGTGAAAATGTGATTTTTTATATATAGTGGCTACGGGCAACGAAAGCGACAAAAAGGCGACAATGGCGATGATTTCTCTAAATGAAGAGTCATGGTATTGGATAGCTATTGGTGAGAACTTCTCACTCAAAATTTCTTTTTCTAGATATATATATATATACTAGGATGCAGACGGTGCTTAGCAGCACCCGACACCCGTCATCCACAGACCATGGATGACTTGTTTGTTTAATTGTTTGGTTGTGTAGTTGGTTAGATTATTCGGTTGAAATTGATTTGATTGATGTGTGAATGGCGTGGGCCTTCACTAGACCGGGGATAAGGCTAGGCCTTGTCCCGTTTCTAGTATCGTGCTGTTATGCCGCCGAAATTTTCTAAAAATAAGTTAGAAAAATAAAGATAACATTTTATTTAATAATTGAACCGAATAGAATATTCATAGGTTGAATAAAATAGTTTGATCGTTAAAAATATAATTTTTAACGTGAATGTAAATAAATAAATATTCATTTACAAACCGCACGGTTTGTTTAAGTACACCTATTTGAAGGACATTGATTGGGACGATAAATTTTACACATCGCCCAACTGCACAAATAAAAATCTGTGTTTGATTGCTTGAAACCCCACACGGGTATTGGGATGATATTTGACGTACACTAATCCCGATTGTTTAGTTGTATGTCGATCGAGTGATTGACAGGCTGTTATAAGCGTTGAATATTTATATTTGATGCTTATACAGTGTAGAATGCACTTTGGATGATGGTTGATTATTCATCGTTGTTGATATACATGTGTTGTAGATAATCCATATAATTAACATTATATGGTAATTGATTGGGCCTCATTCCAGTTTTGAAATAGAAATATTTGAAATAGAAATATTTGGAGTAGAATATTTGAAAATTGAAATATATGAGGCCGCGTTGATAGATTGACGCCATTTTGACGTGAACGATATTTATATCGATTTTATTCAAATTGAAGTGAATATTAAGGTGAATTGAAATTCGAATTTAATTGAATTGATTTGAAATTCGAAATAAACTGAAAGGGTTTGAAATTCGAATAGAATTGAAATAGAATTGAAATCGTTTTAAAATGAATTCGAATAGAATTGAAATCGTTTTAAAATGAATTCGAATAGAATTGAAATCGTTTTAAAATGAATTCGAATAGAATTGAAATAGAATTGAAATCGTTTTGAAATGAATTCGAATAGAATTGAAATAGAATTGAAATCGTTTTGAAATGAATTCGAATAGAATTGAAATCGTTTTGAAATGAACTCGAATAGAATTGCAATAGAATTGAAATCGTTTTAAAATGAATTCGAATAGAAATTGAATAGAAATGAATTTGAATTGAAATTGAATTATTTTGAAATTCAAATTGAATTGAAAACGAATGGAAATGGAATTAAAAATCGTTTTGAAAAGAAAATCGACGAAGTATATATTATATATATATATTATATATAATATAATGGCCTGAATAGAACGCGCCGCGCCGCGGCAGTTCGCGAATTTCGACCATTGACTTCGAACGGATATTGTGGGAGATCCGACCGTCGGATTCTCCTGAAACCAGAACCGTTGGGTTCGTATCGAAAAGAGCTTTCTAACGAATGTGAGAAATTAGAAATCTAACAGTTGGATTTGGAATTATGTCCAAATCAAATTTGAAAAAGGTCGTTGTAAGTGCAGTTCGATGGCCATTGCTGGAAATCGACTGTGCGGGCCTTGATAAATCATAAAAAATATCAATAATTTGTGTAAAATCATAAGAAATGATTTGGGAAGAATTGGGATGAAAAACTCCATATTTGAAAAGATAAAAATAGATTTCTATCGAAATGAACTAGTTTTGAACTAGAATTAAAATTCTATTTGTTTTTAAATAAATAAATTGAATTCGAAAAGGGTTTTAAAAATAACCAGAATTTCCAATGATTGCATTGGAGTGGATTTGAATCGAAATTGTCTTCGGAATATTTCGATGTTGGAAGTCGTGATTATACAGATGTTGTTATGGAAATTTAAAAGATATATATTTATATCGTTATTTCCAATACGACATTTGTTAATCGTAGAATTTGATATTGAATATAAGCCGATATATTTTCTATTCAGAGCCTTGTATTGAATATCAAATGTGATTTGGGTTTGTCGTGAATGGTGTCTTCATTAACACTGTTCTTGAACCCAGTTGAGAAAAGATTAAATCTTTTTATTTAGATTTAATGAAGTGTACCAATTAAATAATATTTAATTGGAATTGAATTGATATTGATTTTTGGGTTTATCGTGGACAGTGTTTTAAATAACACTCGTTCTTTAACCCGATAAGTAATGAATGTGATTTTGGGTTTATCGCGAACCGTGTTTTAAATGACACTGATTCTTTAACCCAGTTAACGATTAAAACTAAGTGGAGTTTTAATGAATCTTTAATTAGATTGAAATAATCGGGAATGGAGTATCACCAGTTTTGGTCCAGGCGATAGTTAAATCTTTAATTAGATTTGAACGTGAAATGGTAATTGAATTTACCAATAACACCGTGGTGTTAGATATGAAGTATTACCAGTTTTACTTCATGGGATGAATAGGTTGGGATTGGAAAATTAAAACAAACGATTACTTCGGTAAGGTTCGTTAATCCCGACTAGTGGAATCGAAATTCAAAAGAAGATTAGAGAATAAATTTTAATGATTTATCTTTGATAAAATTAATGGGAACCTTTCCCTATGAATGTGAAATTTAGAAACTAACTGTCGGTTAGCTAAGCAGAATGATTTCCTGGATATTGATATGATGTTGGTTTCGGCCTTCGGGGTTAATATTTGGGGAATTATTCTCTTGATTAATTTACGGTTAGTGACTGATGAATTGGAATGAGGCGTATGTTGTATTTGTGTAACACTTATTTAAAATATACGCGGGTTATTCGGGAAGACCGGGTTTATCCCATTCTGAATAACTGATACGACGATAAGTCGAAGATGAAGACGATGGTCGAAGACCGGAAGTCTTCACGTCGTTTGGGTGATTACTGATGATCTTGAATGGGATGTACACCCAAGAAGATGGAAATAGTTGGTGATCGTCCAGACGTACTTGGAGATCAATGGATATGCGGGGTACTAGGTGCCTCCGGTTTTGTTCAGACCCAGAACGGACTTGTAAATGGACTGTGTGTCTGACATTGGATTTCATTCTGTGTGACTGGTATCGGTTGCATAGAGTGTTTGCCTGTGTGGCATGCTAAGATGCAAATGATCAAGGCTTCTGTTGAAAAGCAAAGTCTTGTGGTGATGATCAAAGCACAGCCTGTGTAGCACAGCTTTGTGTAACGTGAATTCACGAGCCACACCCCCCGGTTGTGAACCAGAAACGGGAGAGGACCTAAGGGAGGGCATGCGTTTCCTTCTAGCTAGGGTGGTGTCAGTGACCTACCAGCCCTGACATTTATATACTTTTCACCTATGTGGTTGTTGCTGTTGTGAGGCGCCTCGGTTTGGTCGGACGATCCGGGTCCGATGGAGTCATTAGTTGGCTCATTTACGCCCCAAAGGGCGGGGAAACGTAGTGTTCAGGCATTTTAATCCACATCGGTGGACCGGCCCTGACGATCCAAGGGTCACTCGAGCTCTGATCCTGAGGCTCGGGCTAGACAGTCTCGAATCGGTTGAGGACTATCTTTTGCCTCGGTTCATAGATGGAAATCCAATTTCCAAATACAAGACATTTGCGGTTTTAATTATAGAACTAGTATGGCGACATGATACATGGTACCCATGCCGTCTATGATTGATATTTATGATTTGAAACTGTTTTATACACTATACACTGATAATAGTATCAAATGATTTGTTTTAAAACGTATCAAGCATTCTTTGGCTGTTATAAGGGAAAACCCTATCCCCCGGCTTGCGTTGCATTGTGTGGTAGGACCTGGGTCTTATAACAGCTTCATTTTTCTTTATTTAGCATTGCGCTATTTGTTTTATGCACTGGTATTCTGGGGAGGTAACCCGTTCCGTGTTATACGGCGTGGACCCTTGACTTACCTAACTTTAAAAATAAAGATTACTGTTTTTAGTTCTCACACCAGTCATATGACTGACCTGGAGTTTATTGTTTTGACCTAAACTCTGGGTGCCCTTATTTTGACATGGGCAGCTAGTAGTTTTGGTTTTGCAGATTTATATTCACAGGATCCTGGTTTACAGCTGGAACGATATCCGGAAAGCTTTGTATCCGTATATCACCTTCTAGTTCTGTATTGTATTATTTTCCGCTGCGATGTATTTAAATGTAATTTAAATCTCTGATATTTCTGTGTAATATTTATTTATTTATACTCTGTATATTCTTGTAATCTGATGCATTGTTGTAATATACAATGAAATGTTCTTTTGTATGCGTTCTGATTTGTCGTGTTCTCGAAACGATCAGGCGTTTCGAACGGTCTAGATCGGTTTAGCGACTGGTTCGGACCGAGCGAAATTCTTTTTCGTCACATTTGGTATCAGAGCTTTGGTTTACAAAGCTCAGAGAACAAGACACATTAGAACCATACGAAAGAATTCATCAGATATTGGATTAGTAATATCCAATGGGAATGACTCGTTAGAGATAGGATCAGTAGTATCCTAGAACGAGTGTGAAGAGTATATTTTTAAAATGAATACGAATTTTGTTTTGAAAATTTAAATCAAGTATTCGTATTTGATTATTTATTCTATATTGATCGGGACAAATCCGATATATAAAGATTTTGCATATACGCCTTGCAAACGTGTATTTGAAGTTTTAATATACTGGATAGATATAGAATCACACTCTAGTCGCCCGGAGATGATTCTGATGATGAGGCCTCATCATCAGTGTTTATATTCGAGTGACGAAAGTGAGATTTCTATATATTTCCTATTGACTGGTGTGAGAACCGAAACTAGATAGGGCTTATTGTTGTGATTTGACATCAAAAATCTGATTTTTGACTATATATCAAAGTTATGAATTTCAAAAGCTAATCCACTAATTGATTGATGTTTGTGTTGTTTGTTTAATTGTTTGATAAATTTGAACCATATAGCCAAATTGTATCAAATAGTGAATTGTATTGAAAATTTATTGCATTTGCTTGCATATACTTGTACTTACATTGAACAGGTCATAGCAAGGAGGCTAGAGCAGAGAATAAAATTTGTTTGCCCAACAAATAGGTACATGTTTACATAATTTACTGTTTTGTTTGGGTGATGATGATTTTATGAGCCGATTGGCTAGCTGTTTGGTTTTTTCTTTTTCTTTTTGAGATCAGAAGGCCTGTATGGAAATTTCGGGATTTTCCCGTGGCTCCCGGTGCAGGGGAGGTTATGGCGAAATTTTTCGAAAATTTAGGGTGTTAGCCAAATATTTGAAAATTTGAAAATTCTCAGAAACTGAAAAGTTGGAGAATGGAAGCCAGATCGAACGTAGAGTTGATTAATCAAACCACTTTCGACTTTGTTCCTTTTCGGGGACGAAAAGTTTTAAGTGGTGGAGATTGTAACAACCCGAAAATCTGAGCCAGTTAAAAAATTTTATTTTGGCAATTTTAGTGAATTTTGAATATTTAAAATAGATTATTTTAAATAAAATCGACGAGAAATTTATTTTGAATATAATTCGAACGTATATATCTATACGCGTCGTCGTTAGAATATAAATAATTATATATAATTATAAAAGGAATTGAAAATGGCGCGGTAGTTCGATAATTCGATTTCAAACTTCAATTGAATGTACCGGGTGCAAAACAATCCGGATTTTAGTGAAACCAAAAATAATAGGATCTAATAGAGAATATCTTTTCAACGAATCCGGAAAATCAAAATTTCATAGCGGGAATCAAAAGATATGTCCAGTTGAAAATTCTGAATAGTCGCTATGGAATTCAGGCCCTTAAAAATTGGAATTTTGCAAACGACCTCGGATTTCGAAGAAACCACTTTTGTTGGGTCCGTGATGTCAAATTATTGCTAGATTCCAAATTTCATAATTTTTCGAATCAATATGTGAGCGTGGCAAAGGAAAACGCGTTTGACCAGTTTCAGTTGATTTTAATCGACTGGAAAATGGCCATTTTTCCAACAGTCTCAGAATTCGATGAAACTAGTTTTGTTAGGACCGTATCGTCAATATGAAGCTAGAAAATATTTTTCTGGGATTTATAGAGTTAGTATGCGACCCCGGTAAATTGAAATGCGCATTCAAATTCAATATATAGAGTTATATGTTGATTTTAACGGAAACTGATCGAAACGATCAAATCAGCCTACGATACATATCCCATTGTGTTCGCAATGGGGGTAATTAGCTATGGACGATAGGCGGTGGGCTTGATTTCGAGTTCGAAATAGAAAGTTGCTTTATGGAATTAAAATAAATTAAATAATAATATATATATAATTTCATTTAAGCCCTCCCTCCCCTTATCCTTTCATTCCCGTTTCTAACAGAAAAAACAAAACAAAACAAAATCGGAATTGCCGCCCGCACCCCCCTCCCCGACGAGCCGCCGCGCCCCAAGGCAATCGCCGCCCGCACCCCCCTCCCCTTCTCCTTCTCTTCCGCTACCTCTCCCCCCCCTTCTCCTTCTCCTCCGCTACCTCCCCCCCCCCCCGGCCATTGCGACATAGCAAGCCCCCAGACCCCCAAACGACCACCGCAACCATCCCTCCCCCTGAGCCTCACCGCACCGCCATGGATCCACTGCCACCAGCCTCGTTTTCCTCCCCATTCAACATTAGAACAGTAAGTTTTTTTCCCCTTTTGATTTTATTTTGTTTTATTTTATCATGATAGGAAAATCTGAAATTCTATATAGCGAAAAGTTTGAATTTTTAGAAAAGAAAAAGCTTAGGATTTTTGAATGAGGAAGATACAATTTATATGTGATGAGAAGATTAAAAATATAATTTTTATTATAATAGAAGAGTAAAGATCTAATTTTTATATAATATAGGAATGTTAAAAATATGACTTTTAGCATATGTGAAGTATAAAAATATAATTTTTATCGTATGTAAAGGGTAAAAATATAATTTTCATGTTATATAAATAAAAAAAATATAATCTTTTATATAGTAGTAGAATAAAAAAATGATTTTTATATTTTTAAAGTATTAAAAATAAAATCTTTACTATATAGAAGATGTAAAAATATGATTTTTGTTTATGTACAGAATTAAAAATATAATTTTTACATGATAGGAATATTAGAAATATCATCTTTATATGTGTAGAAAAATAAAAATGTGATTTTTATAATGATATATTTGAAAAGGCGAAATCTTTATATTTGAAAAGTCGAAATCTTTATATAGAGAATAGCGAGGTAAAAATATAATTTTTATCTATATAGTAGCAATGTAAAAATAGAATTTTTATCCATATAGCGTGATTATAAAAATTCGATTTTTATATATTGAATAGCATAGTAAAAATTCGATTTTTATATATTGAATAGCGAAGTAAAAATTCGATTTTTATATATTGAATAGCGAAGTAAAAATTCGATTTTTATATATTGAATAGCGAAGTGAAAATGTGATTTTTTATATATAGTGGCTACGGGCAACGAACGCGACAAAAAGGCGAGAATGGCGATGATTTCTCTAAATGAAGAGTCGTGGTATTGGATAGCTATTGGTGAGAACTTCTCACTCAAAATTTCTTTTTCTAGATATATATATACACTAGGATGCAGACGGTGCTTAGCAGCATCCGACACCCGTCATCCACAGACCATGGATGACTTGTTTGTTTAATTGTTTGGTTGTGTAGTTGGTTAGAATATTTGGTTGAAATTAATTTGATTGATGTGTGAATGGCGTGGGCCTTCACTAGACCGGGGATAAGGCTAGGCCTTGTCCCGTTTCTAGTATCGTGCCGTTATGCCGCCGAAATTTTCTAAAAATAAGTTAGAAAAATAAAGATAACATTTTATTTAATAAATGAACCGAATAGAATATTCATAGGTTGAATAAAATAGTTTGGTCGTTAAAAATATAATTTTTAACGTGAATGTGAATAAATAAATATTCATTTACAAACCGGACGGTTTGTTTATGTACACCTATTTGAAGGACATTGATTGGGACGATAAATTTTACACATCGCCCAACTGCACAAATAAAATCTGTGTTTGATTGCTTGAAACCCCACATGGGTATTGGGATGATATTTGACGTACACTAATCCCGATTGTTTAGTTGTATGTCGATCGATTGATTGACAGGCTGTTATAAGCGTTGAATATTTGTATTTGATGCTTATACAGTGTAGAATGCACTTTGGATGATGGTTGATTATTCATCGTTGTTGATATACATGTGTAGTAGATAATCCATATAATTAACATTATATGGTAATTGATTGGGCCTCATTCCTGTTTTGAAATAGAAATATTTGAAATAGAAATATTTGAAATAGAAATATTTGAAGTAGAATATTTGAAAATTGAAATATATGAGGCCGCGTTGATAGATTGACGCCATTTTGACGTGAACGATATTTATATCGACTTTATTCAAATTGAAGTGAATATTAAAGTGAATTGAAATTCGAATTTAATTGAATTGATTTGAAATTCGAAATAAACTGGAAGGGTTTGAAATTCGAATAGAATTGAAATAGAATTGAAATCGTTTTAAAATGAATTCGAATAGAATTGAAATAGAATTGAAATCGTTTTAAAATGAATTCGAATAGAATTGAAATAGAATTGAAATCGTTTTGAAATGAATTCGAATAGAATTGAAATAGAATTGAAATCGTTTTGAAATGAATTCGAATAGAATTGAAATCATTTTGAAATGAATTCGAATAGAATTGCAATAGAATTGAAATCGTTTTAAAATGAATTCGAATAGAAATGAATTTGAATTGAAATTGAATTAATTTGAAATTCAAATTGAATTGAAAACGAATGGAAATGGAATTAAAAATCGTTTTGAAAAGAAAATCGACGAAGTATATATTATATATATATTATATATAATATAATGGCCTGAATAGAACGCGCCGCGCCGCAGCAGTTCGCGAATTTCGACCATTGACTTCGAACGGATATTGCGGGATATCCGACCGTCGGATTCTCCTAAAATTGGAACCGTTGGGTTCGTATCGAAAAGGGCTTTCTAACGAATGTGAGAAAATAGAAATCTAACGGTTGGATTTGGAATTATGTCCAAATGAAATTTGAAAAAGGTCGTTGTAAGTGCAGTTCGATGGCCATTCATGGAAATCGACTGTACGGGCCTTGATAAAATCATCAAAAATATCAATAATTTGTGTAAAATCATAAGAAATGATTTGGGTAGAATTGGGATGAAAAACTCCATATTTGAAAAGATAAAAATAGACTTCTATCGAAATGAACTAGTTTTGAACTAGAATTAAAATTCTATTTGTTTTTAAATAAATAAATTGAATTCGAAAAGGGTTTTAAAAATAACCAGAATTTCCAATGATTGCATTGGAGTGGATTTGAATCGAAATTGTCTTCGGAATATTTCAATGTTGGAAGTCATGATTATACAGATGTTGTTATGGAAATTTGAAAGTTATATATTTATATCGTTATTTCCGTTACGACATTTGTTAATCGTAGAATTTGATATTGAATATAAGCCGATGTATTTTCTATTCAGAGCCTTGTATTGAATATCAAATGTGATTTGGGTTTGTCGTGAATGGTGTCTTCATTAACACTATTCTTGAACCCAGTTGAGAAAAGATTAACTCTTTTTATTTAGATTTAATGAAGTGTACCAATTAAATAATATTTAATTGGAATTGAATTGATATTGATTTTTGGGTTTATCGTGGACAGTGTTTTAAATAACACTCGTTCTTTAACTCGATAATTAATGAATGTGATTTTGGGTTTATCGTGAACCGTGTTTTAAATGACACTGATTATTTAACCCAGTTAACGATTAAAACTAAGTGGAGTTTTAATGAATCTTTAATTAGATTGAAATAATCGATAATGGAGTATCACCAGTTTTGCTCCAGGCGATAGTTAAATCTTTAATTAGATTTGAACGTGAAATGGTAATTGAATTTACCGATAACACCGTGGTGTTAGATATGAAGTATTACCAGTTTTACTTCATGCGATGAATAGGTTGGGATTGGAAAATTAAAACAAATGATTACTTCGGTAAGGTTCGTTAATCCCAATTAGTGGAATCGAAATTCAAAAGAAGATTAGAGAATAAATTTTAATGATTTATCTTTGATAAAATTAATGGGAACCTTTCCCTATGAATGTGAAATTTAGAAACTAACTATCGGTTAGCTAAGCAGATTGATTTCCTGGATATTGATCTGATGTTGGTTTCGGCCTTCGGGGTTAATATTTGGGGAATTATTCTCTTGATTAATTTATGGTTAGTGACTGATGAATTGGAATGAGGCGTATGTTGTGTTTGTGTAACACTTATTTAAAATATACGCGAGTTATTCGGGAAGACCGGGTTTATCCCATTCTGAATAACTGATATGACGATAAGTCGAAGATGAAGACGAAGGTCGAAGACCGGAAGTCTTCACGTCGTTTGGGTGATTACTGATGATCTTGATTGGGATGTACACCCAAGAAGATGGAAACAGTTGGTGATCGTCCAGACGTACTTGGAGATCGATGGATATGTGGGGTACTAGGTGCCTCCGGTTTCGTTCAGACCCAGAACGGACTTGTAAATGGACAGTGTGTCTGACATTGGATTTCATTCTGTGTGACTGGTATCGGTTGCATAGAGTGGTTTTCCTGTGTGGCATGCTAAGATGCAAATGATCAAGGCTTCTGTTGAAAAGCAAAGTCTTGTGGTGATGATCAAAGCACAGCCTGTGTGGCACAGCTTTGTGTAACGTGAATTCACGAGCCTCACCCCCCGGTTGTGAACCAGAAACGGGAGAGGACCTCAGGGAGGGCATGCGTTTCCTTCTAGCTAGGGTGGTGTCAGTGACCTACCAGCCCTGACATTTATATACTTTTTACCTGTGGGGTTGTTGCTGTTGCGAGGCGCCTCGGTTTGGTCGGACGATCCGGGTCTAATGGAGTCATTAGTTGGCTCATTTACGCCCCAAAGGGCGGGGAAACGTAGTGTTCAGGCATTTTAATCCACATCGGTGGACCGGCCTTGATGATCCAAGGGTCACTCGAGCTCTGATCCTGAGACTCGGGCTAGACAGTCTCGAATCGGTTGAGGACTATCTTTTGCCTCGGTTCATAGACGGAAATCCAATTTCCAAATACGAGACATTTGCGGTTTTAATTGTAGAACTAGTATGGCGACATGATATATGGTACCCATGCCGTCTATGATTGATATTTATGATTTGAAATTGTTTTATACACTTTACACTGATAATAGTATCAAATGATTTGTTTTAAAACGTATCAAGCATTCTTTGGCTGTTATAAGGGAAAACCCTATCCCCCGGCTTGCGTTGCATTGTGTGATAGGACCTGAGTCTTATAACAGCTTCATTTTTCTTTATTTAGCATTGCGCTATTTGTTTTATGCATTGGTATTCTAGGGAGGAAACCCGTTCCATGTTATACGGCGTGGACCCTTGATTTACCTAACTTTAAAAATAAAGATTACTGTTTTTAGTTCTCACACCAGTCACATGACTGACCTGGGGTTTATTGTTTTAACCTAAACTCTGGGTGCCCTTATTTTGACACGGGCAGCTAGTAGTTTTGGTTTTGCAGATTTATATTCACAGGATCCTGGTTTACAGCTGGAACGATATCTGGAAAGCTTTGTATCCGTATATCTCCTTCTAGTTGTGTATTGTATTATTTTCCGCTGCGATGTATTTAAATGTAATTTTAATCTCTGATATTTCTGTGTAATATTTATTTGTTTATACTCTGTATATTCTTGTAATCTGATGCATTATTGTAATATACAATGAAATGTTCTTTTGTATGCGTTCTGATTTGTCGTGTTCTCGAAACGATCAGGCGTTACGAACGGTCTAGATCGGTTTAGTGACTGGTTCGGACCGAGCGAAATTCCTTTTCATCACAATTATTAAGAGAGAACATGTTATAAATGAGTTATCGAATGAAAGATGACTTCAGCTGTACATAATATAAAAGAAGCAAAGAACATTGAGAACTTGAGGCTAGAGATACTGGAGAAAGCACTAAAGGAGTTGGAAGAGAAGGAAGAATTGACCGTTACGATTCATGTAGTAGAGAAGGAAAATATAGATAAACAGATAGCTAAACTAGAATGAAGAGAAAGTTGCTTGGGGAATGAAAGTGATTCTTAAGAATAACATTTTGACATGAGTAATGCATAAAATTTTGAAATTAATTTCATGAGTAGAGAAGTGAACGAAGAAACTTCAAATATGAGTCTGAACACAATTTCATTTCCAGATCTTTATGTCTATCAAAGATCGCCAAACATTGAACCAAGAAAAAAGAAGTCATTTTTTACAAAAATGTTATGTTATTGGCAAGAAAGAATGCTTAATCACTCAATTAGTGGGTTTTTTATTTTTTTGAAAAAATGTTTAATATTTTTTAGAGGTAATGTTATATGTATATGCATAATTTTCAACACGATTTTGCTTTATTGTTCCATTATAAGTTATTAATAATATAGGTAAACTATATTAGGATTGTCTCGCATGTTGTTAAAGATGAATGTCAGTCTGAATAAAAAGTCCCACACAAAATAAATTAGAGGAGTGGAGTACAAATATTAGTTGGTAGGTACGTAACATCAGGAAATTCTTTTGTTTCAAGGATGCATGTCTCAACTCATATGCGTGCCCCAAATGCATGAGGAGGGGAAATTTTGTTCCGACCGTCGTTACATAACTGTGGTATCAGAGCCGAAAGTTATAGACTGGGCCATGCAGGCAAGGAATTCTCTCAAAATACTCAAAGGGGATGTGAGCCAAGGGGATACAATTAGGATTGTCTCGCATGTTGTTAAGAAGGAATGGTGAGTTCAAATAAAAAGTCCCACATCACAAAATAAATTAGAGGAGTGGAGTACAAATAGGAGTTTGCAGGCATGTAACATCATAAATTCCTTTTATTATAAGGATGCATGAGCCAACTTATATGTGCGCGCCCTAAACAGGAGCAGAGTAAGCTTTGTTCTGACCATCGTTACATAACAAACTATTTACTCGCAACATGTAGTGATTTGATTATAACGGTTTCTACATTTTTTTATACATTCTTCTATGGATTATTAAAATAATAGAAACGAAGAACGATTATACATGGAAGGTGGGATTGAAGTATTGGGTTTCTCTAGGAATACAAGCTAGAAAATATTTTTTTTCCAATACAGTTCCAGGAATTGATCTACACACCACCAAGCAGAAGATTCGAGCATAATTAACTAGCCAATCTACCCTATTGTTAATAACTGGCGGTGTTAAATTTAGAACATATAATCAGTTGACTACTTCCTCTACTCCAGCTCCTCCCCAACAGTTTCCCCTAGAGGGGGTTACCCTATTCGACCGCCTAGTTTGTCCTGCTCTAAAATTGGACCTGGATCCATCCCCTATAATGAAATCCAACTCAATCCTGTAGCCTTTAACCTTAAAACACACATGACACTTTTCTTCTCTGAATCATTACCAAACCCACTGCTACGTGTGACACCAACAATCAAAGTTCGCTCCACCATTTGATTCCTTCATATCAGCCTCAATGTCTAGAAAATGTTAACCCTAGCTCAACCACTAATGACCATGGCCACTGCGAAAAATTCCAACCTCCTTACCACGAGTTTGGAAATCATAAAAACGTGCCTAGACAAAGCGTTTTCCTAGAGAATTTTGTTGAAATACACTGATGAGTTTTAATTTAGTAACAACCTGATTTTGATTTTATGAATGATTTAGGTTTAATGCTAGATTTCTAGGCTTCTACTACAGAACTGTGTTTTTCTTGCTGCTTCCTTGTTTCTTTACTGTTCTTTTTTTTTAATGAAGTAGCTACCATGACAAAAAACTTAGGAAGATGAAACAAGAAACATAAGAGGAAGAAATGAAAAGAATAGAAAATAGGGGAACAAGCTTATTTATGTAAGGATAATTTTTTTTATATAACAACATAAATTAAATGAGATAAAAGACCTATTTGCACTAAGATCATTTCAAAGCAAAATGACATATGTACTAACAAGTACATCTCATTTAATGAGATGTTAAGTTTTGGAAAAAGTAGTGTACTAAGTTTGAAAATTTTTCTTCCTTACTTTATAATTATATTATTATTAAACTAAAGTACTAAAATATAATTTAAAACGTACATTTACTTATTAGTCAAGCGAACATGAATTCAAGTAATTTGAATTTATTAAAATATGATTTCAAATATAATTTGCTTATTATTTTAAAAACATCAAACCACATACACACACACACGCGCACACACACACACATACACACACGCATACATATATATATATATATATATATATATTTATGACATTTTAAAACATTTTTGATTATATAAATCAATGTATATTTATTTACATAATTTCCTTAAAGTATACATATGCACATAAAATTCCAAAATATGGATATATACATTTATATACATACAAGTATATTCATCTATAAAATAAATAAAACTATGTTTTCTTTTGTAAAATTTTAAGAAGGCTATAAAACCATTATTACAAAGATTACAATTAAATTCTCTATCATAAACTAATATTTAAACAAGGATTTAATAATCAAAATGAAAATCGAGTTTATAAATAAATTAAATATCAACCATTTTATATCGATAAAATTTTGGGTTGTTACATTCTTCCCCTCTTAAAAGTTTTTTCTCCTGAAATTTACCCTCATCCCGTCCTAGAATACAATACCCAAATTACTTAACAACCTCTTAAGCTCGTGTGATGAACACAAATCATCTATACGCAATATTTGATTTGATCACTAATGGAAAACTTAAATTCTTTTTTGAACTAGTATCTTTTACATGAAGTCTCTTGTGCGGACTCTGGTCAGGCCCCTTGATTAGTAACCTCTATTTTTATTGCATCGCCAAATATTATGATAGAGAATTATAGTTTCATATTAAGAACTCTCACCAAGTATTCGCCATTAAGAATCAAGTCATTAATTCTTATTTTGATTAGTGTAAACCACCTCACAGCTATATACTTGAATCTTATGTCAAAAGAGAACTATGAAAAAATCACCTAAATACAACTTACGTACTCATCCTATTGGTTATTACTATACCAATTTCTATTTTCAATCTTTGCAGTTTTAATCAAGTTATTTACTTGATTCTTATTAATTCACCAACACTTAGTTCATTTTCTATATTAACTTAGAAATCTCGAGTGTCCAAAATCGTCGTGCATTCCTATTCATTTTATCCAATGAAACTACCAATCAATCTACTAATTCAAGATGCTAAGCTAACCTATCATAATGCATAGGCTATATAAATCCACATATTAATTCTTAACCAAAAGTTTAAGAGTCCAAATGTAACGAACTGGGATTTTCAACTAAGAAAATCGACACAAACACCATGTATACTATTCGAACATCGAGAATACTGGAACATTTATAGAAAGAAGTTAGAGGGTGAGAAATAGAAAGAAAGAAAATTACAATAGAAGAAGAAGAAAATCACCATAGAACAGAAATAGAGTAACACAAATCTCACAACGGAACAAATAAAATATATTATACAACAACTTTGGAAATACAATTGGTAACTGTGTATACATACCGGTATCACATATCATCATAGCGGAAATAAACTCTATATATATCTAACAATGAAGCCTCCTGCTCCAGGATCCTCCAAGTATATCTAAAAAATCCCGACTACTTGACTGCCCATACAAATTTGGGCACCCAAGAGTTTAGGGAAAAACAAAACAAAATAAACTCTGGGTCAGCCATGTGACTAGTGTGAATAAACTCCAAACACTTGGTTTAACTTTTCCAGTTCCTTTTCAAAAGCAATGATAATCAGGAGACCGATCCACACGTAAACACAGATGGTATTTACCTTACGATAATCCAAAACTTTATCTAAAACAATATTATTCTGATATTATAATAGTGTCTAATGCAAGTACTTTGAAATCTAGCAAAACGTTTTTATCTCACATTCTACATATATAATATACAATCAAAACTGTGGGCTCTTATTGGGTAATGGATTTCCAACTATATACAACAAGGTATGGAACCACCTTCCGATCAGTGTACTCTAGAAGCGACACACTAGAGTTCATCAACAACATCTTATAACTCGGCCACACATGACCGGCCATTCATTTCGCTTGATTGTTCCGAATATATTATCACCTTACAGTTGGTATACCAACATAACCGTTCCCGGAAGATACAGAAATGAAAAGAAGTAACAAATATGAGTATTCTCTAGATGGTGACAATATACCCTAATTGGGTGTGACCCATTTAGCCATGCTGCCTGCCCGATTTTTGTCATTTACCGGTTGATGAGGCTTGAGGTCATAACGTACTATTAAACAAATCATATCTATATTTACTTTGAATGGCACATCGTCGTACCCACCAAGTCACAAATTGATTTCCCCAAAAATACCATGGGTATAAGCTAAGAGGAACGAATTCCTCTGCCACCAACGTAAATACATTTGAAACGATCAACTTACACGATCTATCAGATATACTCTGTCAGACACTCGTCCATATACGTTGTCCTAGGACTGTAGAAACTGAAGGAATTATTCTGTAAATCGATCTTAGGTAATTTCTACTTAGGATCGCCAGAATTACCCTTGCATAAACTCCAACTTTAATTGTCTTCAATATATTTGATTCGAAATGATAATGCCCATACGGAGTGGTTTTCAGATAATAAATCTGATCCAGGTCTTTCCGTATTGACAATGGAAATGGTTAAAAAAGTATGATAGTCCGTGATTTAACTCTCAAAGAGAAAAAAACATGTGTACAAACAATGGTCGTATTTCCAAATGGAAATCTTACCAATCAATCATCAATCAACACTGACCCCTTTTAATAGATATATAAATAATCATTTCATTTCCCAATCCCCCTTTAATATTTCTACCCAAATATTTCTCTAACTCGTCTGGCTTCTTCTGATCCTTGGAAAAACATTTCCATTTATTTTAAACCATTTAGTTTCTATACTTGGAAAATATCTCTTTTTAACATCAGGAATTAAGTCATATATCTACAAATCTTATTTACTGTATTTAGAAAATATACGTTATTAACATCGGAAAACATTTCCATTTTTTTTTCATGCATCGCTATTCTTCCCCATTCATCGGTCCCTAACTATAAACTAGTAAGAGAGCAAACTTCTAAGCATCAACCCTGAAGGCCGAAACCAACATCAGATCAATACTTAAATAGCTATTCAACTTAACCAATTTCTAATTATTTTCTAATTTCCTTGACTCCATTTCTATATTTCTTATTTAGAAAACTATTTACGCATCTCTAATATTCATTTTACGAATCCTTTTCTTTACGAAAATCTTTGATTATACCAGTAATGTTATAATTTCTACCTTTGAAATATTTAATTTCAAAATATAACTTTTATTCTTTATTTTAAATAAATGAATAATAATTAAATAATTAAATAATCTTTATCTAAAAACGAAAAGTAAATATTACTTTCCTGGATTTGATATAATCGAATTTCAACTTATAACTCCCTTACGAATAATCTATATTCGATTAACATTATGAACCTTGGAATAAACTCACTATAAAAGGTCAACCCAAATTTTTAAATTCACTTTTGAATTTAACACGTCCAGCATTTATCAATTTCCTTTTATCACCATTTTGGTTTGCAAAACGTTTTCTTCAAAACCATTATTCACTTTATAACGTGAATATTATTCTTCTATATAAATCTGGACTCAGTTTATTAAATCAAATCTTGATTTAAACAATATATATAATTATAGTTTAGAATCTCACTTATCTTGTTATTTTATAAACCCATACTTCATATTTCATTTCACAAAATTTTATAAGTTACAACTAGGATGAGACCCGTGCTGCACACACGGGAGGTTGGTGGTGGCTACCGACTTTAAGTTATAATTTAAATCTCGATTTTCTGTTTGATAACGAATCCAAATATTAATTATCTCATCAAATCCTGAATTTCACTTTATATATTTATAAAACAAATTATTCTAATAACATTCGACATCATCGAATTATAGTTATAAATCCTTATCGATTTATTTCAATTCTATTCATATTTCGAGCATCGAAATAAGCTCATCATTTTTCTTTCTAACTGATTTCCCCTCTCTTTTTATATAAATTCATTTCTTAAATTTATATTTCCAAATTGTTTAATAAAAATAATTTCGGTTCATTTATAAATATCATTTATAAATCAAATTACTTGTTTTATATAATTAAACAAGTAAATATATTTTAGCCAATCAAAATCTCATTTCTGTTTTTAAATATAAATTCCCTTTTTAAAACCCTTGTTTATTTTCTGATATATTTCATATATCTTATGGTATTTAGATACCCATTTATTTCAGGTCATTGTTATTCAAACATCCCAATCGTACAATAATTAATCACATATTATTTATCACATCATATAATACAATATATGAAAAACAACAATAATTATTGAGGAATCCAGTCGGATTCCTCCAACCTTTTTCACTACATCCACAGATGTTAATCAACATTTATTTCATATCAATATGAAATAAATAATAAATAGAATCTATATTTAACTAATGACTTGTACAAATAACTATACGTATTATTTTAACTATTTCAACCAAACAATCATCGCATACAACATTCTATCATTATCAGTATTAAATAATGTTTATAAAGTTATAAAACTAGACAGAGTTTGTGAGATTACTTACATTGGTCATTAATCGTTAAATAACGATTAACGTCTGTTGATTTAACCTGCCTTTTTAATTTACCATAATTTCAAAACGAGCTCCAAACAGTTCCAAATCAGCTTCATCGCATAGATTGCATCCATACGATCCTGATGCGATAAACGGTTTGTCAATCTGACATTGTACGACCAAGATATTATATTTACAAGTTAATATGCAATTAAATTAAATTTAAACTAAATTTTATTTTATATTTTGGGGCCTTTCCTCTTCAGTCCAACAACAAAATTAAATCCCACTACTCATATGACTACAGTACCTTCTCCCCAACGATTTTCGCAGCTTCCTCCAATATTTTCAAACTTAAATGTTTACATATAATTTACACTAATATTTACGTAACTATATTCTTTGTTGTATGATAACTATATGTGTTCTTGTCTGAGTCACCAGGTTTTATATCCATCTTAGTTGCTGTTCAAATTCGTTATATTCCATCACCAGATTTTATATCCTGTTCAGAGAAGTACAAGGGCTTTAATTTAAAATTAAACTTACACTATATTAAAAAAGGAAAGTTGGGCTTTACCGTAAGTATATCGGCCCATGTGCCCATTTAAATGCCATCGCCAACATGCTTCTATGTTTTGGTACTCTTGAATCTAATCCCCTCTTGCAACTAATCCACATCCGCCCCTTTGGGCAGTCTTTTTCTTTCTCCTTTTCCTAGGCTTCACGAAAATCATACGGACCAACTTCCCAAAGCCCTATCCACTTTTAAAAACCACATGTAGATTTTCTTCCTCTTTTAAACAACTGGTGAATATTTCTTTCTGCACCAAACTTTCAAAAACTTCACGGTTGAAATATCTTTCCCCCACTGCTCCTTCTTTCTTATTAACAAATCACGTAACTTGCTCTTGCTAGCCGCCACTATACCCCAAGCCATCCCAATCCCTTCACACAAAAACAACATCAAATTCCTTCCACTCCATTTTGCACTTTTGAACACTAGTAGCAGGCTTGCATTTCACAAGCAACTGGAAACTTGCGTCCTCCCTTACTCTATTTTCCATCACTATTTTCAACAGCTCGCTCCACAAATTAACTCCCCATCTCTTTCTCGTTTCACATAAAAAGAAACAGCAACTTACTTCTAAATCCAACCCAGTCAAGCCTCATACCACGTTCTGATGTACACGCATGCACCTTTCACTATTATAAACACCCTTTCGTGCTCATATTGACACACCATTTAAAATGTTACTCCCACCTTATCTTTCTCCTTACGTTCCAAACGCAAGCTCAAATCGTCTCCACTCATAACGTACTCTATCCACGCATAGACCCTCTCCCCTCTTCCATCAATAAACTAAACAAGATCTGCTTTTGAAAGGAGTCGTACCTGATCCCTTAGTCAACTCCATCCTCCTTCATGTTATGATTACCGAGCACTCCTGTTCGAACCAGTCTTCCATCTCTACACATGCTTCAGCACTTCTTAAACAGTCACAAAAATGGCAGGGGAAATGAAAACACGGTCACATGGTACTTACAAATATATACCATGCCATGCATGCATAGGTAAACCCATGCACATGTGTTGTTCCATGCGTGTCCTCCCATGTTTTCATCACGCATGCATGCTCACAAGACCCAAAGGTCTAATGCCCGCAGTGCGGTTTCTTTTTGTTTCTGCTTTTATTTCGTGCTTTGAACTTTCTTTTACTCTTGAAACATCATTTTCGATTTTTCTATGTTATGATTTTCGGGTTATTGTTTCTTGGTTTTCTTTGGATTTTTAGTGGAAGAGCATGATTTTTATTTTTATTTGTGAAACTATGTCGAAGATTTTCCTGAGGCAAAAAAAAAATTATGGAGCAACCTATGGGATATATACTTGTAAAACTACATAGTTATTAAGCAATAAGGTATAGCTAGCTTTGCTAGGGGTTGACAGTTTTTGAGGTGAAGGCTAGGATAGGGACGTGCAGTACTTAAACTTAGCATGGATGGAAACTTACGAGTGAAGGATTGGTTATATTATATATTTTTTCTATATCACAACGCTTAATAACTAATGAAGAGGATAAGCATTCATGAAAAAGGGATGTGACATGTGTGTATGGAGAAAAATACAAAAGGAATCGTCTGCTATGTTTTTATTCAAGTTAAACGGTTTTTGGCACTTGGTATATAAGACTTCGTTCAAGAATGAATTATTATCGAAAAAAATAAAAATACCATTGTGACGAATAATGCGTCACGATCCCAGAAATATAATAATATAGATAAGTTAGCTAATTCCGTGGAAAGCCAAAATGATGATTAAGGGTGTAAAATACTTCAAAATAAAAAGTGCTTATTTTCCCAAAATAAAAATTACAGAATTTTTTTATAAACTAAATTAAGTATACGCCTCAAATATCTTGTCCAAATTCAAAACCGATATTTAATTAAAATTAAATAACCATTATAGCTTATAAATTATTTCATAGAGAATATTTGAAAATTTGATTTGGACATGACTCACTATGTATAAGACGAAATCTCCATTTTTCACTTACATTTTAAAATAAGGCTCAACGGATTCCAACGTTTCTTATTTCGAGGAAATCCGATTAATAACGAATCATGTACACTCAGTTGAAGTTAAAAACTCAATATTACGAATTACCGCTACGCTACGAGCTCGTTTATAATTAAATTATAACTTATACGTTCAACTATCGTTTAAATAATATATTCATTATTTATTACTCAAATTTAAATTTAATTAAATTCCTTATGTAACGACCCGTATTTTTCGACCTTTTGAATATGAATATTTAAATTGGTTTTAAATATTTTATATGGAATATTAATGGATTTTAATATTTAATTTGTGATTTAAAACGAAGTTTAAAAATTTTATTTATATAATTATAAATCGAGCTACAAATGCCGCAACCGTACGTAAATTGGAGTTTTGAACTTCAATTGAATATACAGAGTCTGATATAAGTCGGATTTCCATGAAACAAGAAATGTTGGTATCATGTTGACTATAATTTTCATATAGAAGAGAAAAATCAAGATTCCATGTTATAGATTGTTAGTTATGGCCAAATCAAATTTTGAAATAGTCGCTATGGAAATCGTTATTTGAAATATAGGCCTTTAAAATAGCCATTTTGCAAACGGACTCCGTTTTCGATGAAATTAGTTTCATTTGAACCGTATCATTAAATTATTGTAAGAAAATCAAATTGCGTGGCAAACCGATATCGTATCTGACCACGGCAGCCGTTAACTCCTAATCAATTTCTATGGCGTGTAATTAAATTAATTCAAATCAATAAAGAGATATTTTAGTGTAACTTGAGCAGACGATCGAATTAGGCCACAAGACCAATTCCATTGAGTTCGTATCGTCGATTAGAGTGAAGATAGGTATATAGTTTGTTATATTTGTAGACCGGCTAATTTGGTGTCCAGAATGACATTTCGGTGCGTTAAAAAAATAGCGTACCAGGAAACAGTCTCAGAATGCGATGAAACTGGTGCTGTTGGGTTCGTATTAATTATTTATTGTAGGATTTCAAAGTTCCAAGTTGATTGGATTTATCTAGTGATCATGGAAAAATTAAACGCGTGTTTTTCGTTGGTTTTATAAAGGAATTTTTTTCAAACGATGTCAGAATTCGACGAAACCTATCCCATTGGGTTTGGAATATTTTTTTATGCAAGGATTACATTTTCTTTGTCAAAAACGGAAGTCATACATGAATGTTTTCATATGATATCTCACACGTAAGTTTCACTATATTATTTTTTTAATAAAACTTTCCCCACTTCACTTTAAATATTTTTTTCTGCTTGCGGCCCATACCTTCGTTTTACTGTGTATTACTTGGCTCCCAAACAATTCATTTTTCTTGGATGCCAATTCATTAACACTGTGCTTCCCACGTTTGGTCCCAATATAAGAATACCTCAAAGTCAAAACCCTCTCTTCATGTTCTCGTGGTTAACCCACTTATGCGCCGCCTCCACCATATTATAAATGGCCGAAATGCTCTTTCGTTTTCCCCATATTTCTGCTCAACTCATTCAATTATATCTGAAATTCCCTACAGCAAAAACTTTTGTCTTGGTGAGATCCGTACTCTGATCAGTGATGATCACCTGATATTCTTTCTAGTGATCGGAATTTCTGTTCAAAGCTGCGGTTTTTATGAGAGATTTACTGACGATTGGGGCAGCCGGAGTGGACAGGATTCGTGGCAGACGTCCGGGGGAAGCGAGGCATGTGCGGTGGGTGTACCTGATCGATCTCCGATCATCTGAGAAAGCCGTGGTCAGCTCCGAAACTCGTGGAAATTGGTGCGTTTCAGTATTCGCGAAGACGAGGGGTTTCAAACAGTAACTGTTCAAACTAATTATTTTAATTCAAGTAATTAATTTGGTCTAAACTTAATTAAAGGAAGTTAATTGTTATCCATTCTAAATAGGAAATAAATGCTTGGAGATCAGATCTTCTGGAAATGGATAACACAGCAGTTTACGGGGAAGAAAAGGGATGTTTGTCTACACTTTTAATTAAAACATAAACATGCAACTCGATCCTGAAGGAAAAAGTATTGGCCGCTTTATTTAAAACCAAATTTGTCTTAAGGAAATTAGTTAACCACATTAAAGATTTAATTATTATTTAATCACATTCACTTACATTGCTAAATTTGTTGTAGCGGTATTCGAATGGGACGAAGTGCTAATGGGCCAACATATTCGGATTTAAGTGTAATTAGCACCAAGTATTTAATTAAGGGAAAAAATAAATTATATATATCATATGCTGTAATATGACTTGCGTGATACCAGGATCTAAATACAAACAGAAGTTTGAAAACAAGGGTGCTGAGGAAATAGTAAAGGAAGCAACGAAAAGGATCAGCCAACCTTTATCTTAAACCGTAGTTTGCCTACTTAAAACCTTGCATAGAATTTGATCAAATTTAATTAATTTTATTTATTAAATGATGAACTAATCTTAATTATAATTTGTGCAGTTCAACAGGCGATGGAACGTGACATATTGGTCCTAATGATTTGCAGAATCTAAAGTAATTAGTTTCGAAAATAATTAATCAATCAAAGTACATTAGCTTTAAATTGAATCGCGATTACTTATAATTATATAACTCTTGCATATATGTACAGAATCAGATAAATTATATACAATTGTAATTGTCTTGAGAAGATCTATGTCATGGAACGGAGTTGGACACATTTGGAATGAACCAAAATTTTCAGTTAAATTAAACGCTTGTTTGATTTAACTAAAACGAGCAGTTTAATTAGTGAATCAACCCAAGGTGAGTTAAACCCACTCAGTTCTTCCCATTTATATTTTATATAAATTGGGTTTCTAATCTGTGTGCTCTGGTTGATAATGGTTGACTGTTTTCTAATTATATATTTATTTGTTGATTTAACTGACAAAATTTAACTATCGTTTAATTTCAATGAAATACCAAATCGTTATTTTTAACGATTGGTTCCAATAAAGGTAACTTACTTTGGTTGGCCACGTTTATAAAATAAACGTGTTTAAATTGTTTGAATTGTTGAATTGCTTGTGAATTGGTTGCTGTTAATGGTCGTTATTTATTATTATCAGATAAATAAAACTGAACGATCTGATTTTGAGATAACCTGTTTGATACGGGGAAGAACAGGTTGGAGGGGCCCAACCGGATCCCTCAAATATATTATTTATTTTCATATTATGATATATGAACTGTCCTGTTTGGATGATGGATTAGATTATTGATTATTGACTGGGAATTCAACCTGTGTTTTGTTTAAACCAACGGGCAATATTGGTTGAGTAATTGGCAGCATATGGCCTGTAAAATCAATCGCTTTTGTTTATATTGGTTTACCGTCAGGTGAATAAATAGAACTGAAGTTATAAAATTTATTTTATAACTAGAGATAGATTTTGAAATATATTATTTAGAATAATGGTTTGTTTAAAAAGAAATAAATATTTATCACTTATGATTTAAGTTATAATTAATCATTAATTTTTTTATAAAGTAAAATCTGATGTTAATCAGATTTGTGAACAAGTGAATAGAAATTAACTTTAACGATTCAAATTTGGATAATTGTTTTGTTAAGGAAAAAAATTAAAAGGAAATTATTTAAATTGATTATATTATCAATTAATTTAAAGTGAGAACTAATTGGAGTCGATTAGTGGAATAACCGCGTTTTAAGCGGATTTAATCAACCGTTTTTAATTGGAATTGATTATTAAATTAATGTGTTTGGAATAAATTAGTTAAATGAATATTGTTAAATTTCAATAAGGTTTTTTTAGAGAGCATTTACTATTTATCTTAGTTAATAAAGAAATTAACTACTGAAGTAGTTAACGATTGAAATAAATTATTATTACTTTTTAATGGAAATTCATTTAAAAAGTAATCAATAATGAAATGAAATCTAGTTAAATGGTGAAAGGAGTTTATGAACGGGTTTATATTTAAAACCCGAATTTTTATAAAGAGAATTTCAAGCGAATACAATAGCTTGAAATAAATGTTACTTAATTATTTGAATTAAGGCAAAGGAAATTAAGATAAAAGGTTTATAATAAACCAGGGTTATGTAAATGAGGTTGAAAGTGTTAAAGCGTTAATTTTACATTAACGATACTTGAAAATGAGATCAAGTAGAAAGGGGAAAATTGAAATAAGATTTCCAAAAGTGGAAATGGTCGAATAGATTTAAAAGGAGATTGGTAAAAGTGAAGTGGGTCGTAGGATTGTTGAGACGACCCAACATCCCGTTCCGACGGAGACAAGGGTTATCTTTGGAATATAACACAGAAACAGATAATAGCAGAACAAAATTAAATAAATACACCAGATAATGAATAATAGAATATACTGGATAAAAGTAATCATCAGAGTTACACAGTATACAGGATCTTACTTAGAACAAATACAGTTCAGCTATACGTAAATGTCTACAGCGGAAAACAAACATAATATGTACAATAGGAGCTGAACAGCATAAAAAGAGATAAATGGTAGAATCCATCTTGAGCTCCAGCTATCCAGAAAGAACCAGCTAAACCTGAATACAGGGCTGCCCGTATAGAAAAAGGGGCACCCGAGTTTGAAAGTGAAACAAACTACGAGTCAGTCATGGGACTGGTTTGAGAAATCCATTCAACACATATATAATATGGCAAATCATAGGACCACGCCACTTTCGTGGAACGGGTTTACTCCATTGGATTGCCAGTGCTTTAAAACAAATCATTCTTTTAAACAACGCAATGCATTTTATAAAAATGAAACCGTTATAAGACTCAGTTCCCATCACACAATGCAACGCAAACCGGAGGATAGAGTTTTTACCTTATAACAGCCAAGATATGCTTGATACGAATAAAACAAAGGCATTTGATATTATTGCTAGTGTTTATATGTTTTGAAAACAATTTCAAATCATAACTATCAATCATAGACGGCATTAATGCCCCATACCACTATGTCGCCATATATAGATATACAATCAAAACCGCACGATGTCATATTTGGAAATTGGATTTCCGTCATGAACCAAGGCAAAAGATAGTCCTTACCGAATTCGAGACAATCTAGCCCATGTCTCAAGAATAGCCGCAACTGCCCCTTGGATCGTCAGGGCCGGTCCACCGATGTGGATTATTATGCCTAAACAATACGTTTCCCCGCCCTTTGGGGCGTAAACGAGCCAACGAATGACTCCATCGGACCCGGATCGTCCGATCAAACCGAGGCGCCTCACAACAGCAACAACCACATAGGTGAAAAGTATATAAATGTCAGGGCTGGTAGGTCACTGACACCACCCTAGCTAGAAAGAAACGCATGCCCTCCCTGAGGTCCTTCTCCCGTTTCTGGTTCATACCGGGGTGTGAGGCTCACGAATTCACGTTATACACAAAGCTACGCCACACAGGCGGTGCTTTGATCATCACCACAAGACTTTGCTTTTCAACAGAAGCCCTGATCACTGCATCTTAGCATGCCACATAGGCAATTCATTCCATGCGACTGATGTCCATCGATATACAGCCTCTGAGCTAGTGCGTTTCAGAGAAGGGCGTTAAGCAGAAGAATAAATTCTCCGCCGCCAAACAGATGTATATTTAATAGAGATCAATCAACATAGAATAAAATCCAATGTCAGACACATAGTCCATTTACAAGTCCGTTCTGGGTCTGAACGAAACCGGAGGCACTAAATACCTCGCAAACCCATCGATCACCACGTACGTCTGGACGATCACCACTCATTATCCATATTTCGGGATGCCTCCCAATCAGGACCTCGGTTACCATCCAAACGAGGTGAAGATCTCCGGTCTTCGACCATCATCTTCATCTTCGACTTTCAATCGTCGGTCAGTTATTTGAAATGAGAATTAACTCGGCCTTTTCAAATAATTCACGTATATTTAGAATTTCAAATCAATTTATTTCAATGGTTAAATTATTTGACAACACCAATTTTGTTCTTTAATGTAATTTTCACACCAAACACATTCAACCATCAAAAGCCACATAAATCAAGCAAATTCAGTTTATTTCCATTCCATATCGTTTATAATATTTTATAACGATTTATCGCTATTTTTATTTATTTTAAAATAGCCCATATATTCAAAACGACGCTTCGGGCCATAACGCGGCCGTGGCGCTGATTTTCTTCAGATTTGATTTACACATATCTGAAAATCTAACTGTTGGATCTTCATAAAATTTACATCATTAGAAAGGTCTTTTCAAAACGAATCCAACGGTTCCGGTTTCGGGAAAATCCGATGGTCGGATCTCCCGGTACGATCGTTTGAAGTTTCGATTTCAAAATACGAACTGCAGCGTCGTTATTCAATTAAATATAATTATATTTATATATATATATAAAAATATAATCGTTTCTGGCGCTGTTTTTCTTCAGATTTGAATTAAACATTCCAGACAATCCAACCGTTGGATTTTTACAAGGTTGGTGCCGCTGGGAAGATATTTCCAAGGCGAACCCAACGTTTGAGGTTTCGGGAAAATCCAATGGTCGGATTTCCCGCACTAGTTGTTTGAAATCACGGTTTCAAAATACGAACTGCACGGCCTCGTTTCGTTTTAATTTTATTTTTATTTATATATTTATATAAATATAGTTCATTCAATGATTTCAATATCGTTTTCACTTCAAATATTTCACTAACGCCTTAAAATTCTGGAAAATTTCGCCATAACCTCCCCTGCACCGGGAGCATCGGGAAATCTCAAATAGCTTCCCCGGTCCTTCTAATCTCAAAAAGAAAAAGAAAAAGCCAAGCGGCTAGCCAACAGGCTCATAAAATCATCACCCAAACAAAACAGTAAATGTGTACCTATTTGTCGGGCACAAAATTTTATTCCTCTTCTCTAGCCCCTTTGCTATAACCTGTTCAATGAATATGCATGTACATATATATAGTTCTTATCATTTATCATTTTCTATTCAACTTCATATTTGATTTCTATTTGGTTTAAAAACACCATTCATTCTAATGTTACATACATAGGTAAAATCATATCATTAGCTAATTAGTGAATATTTCAACTCATATATATTTATTTGAACAAGCGGCTATTTTTAACACTTCACATTTCAACGATTCATGCATATAATAAAAATGTGATTTTTATTGTAAAATAACTCATTTCAAAATACTATTATTTTATATATTTCATATTGGCGATAAAAATAGGATTTTTCTTATAAAACAATTTCTTTCAAAACGAGATTATTTTACACAGTTCATATAGTCGATAAAAGGTGATTTTTATTATCAAACAATTTATTTCAAAATATGAATACCATTCAACACTTGAATTTCAAATCAACGAATGAATATCGATTCAACACATGAAGGTTTTCTATAGTTTCTATATATAGATAAAAATGTGATTTTTATATTTAAAACGCGAATACCATTCAACACATGAATTTCAAATCAACGAATGAATATCAATTCAACACATGAAGGTTCTCTATAGTTTCTATATATAGATAAAAATGTGATTTTTATATTTAAAATGCGAATACCATTCAACACATGAATTTCAAATCAATTAATGGATATCGATTCAACACATGAAGGTTTTCTATAGTTTCTATATATAGATAAAAATGTGATTTTTATATTTAAAACGCGAATACCATTCAACACATGAATTTCTAATCAACGAATGAATATCGATTCAACACATGAAGGTTTTCTATAGTTTCTACATATAGATAAAAATGTGATTTTTATATTTAAAACGCGAATACCATTCAACACATGAATTTCTAATCAACGAATGAATATCTATTCAACACATGAAGGTTTTCTATAGTTTCTATATATAGATAAAAATGTGATTTTTATATTTAAAACGCGAATACCATTCAACACATGAATTTCTAATCAACGAATGAATATCGATTCAACACATGAAGGTTTTCTATTCAATTGATAAATATAGTTTCAGAAAATGAAAATAATTCAAACACATGAATATTATTCAAAATTTCGACAGCATAACGGCAGGGTAGTAAAAACCGGGACCGTCCCTAGTACGGCTCCTCGCTCTACCTTAAAACCTCACGGTTTTTGACAATGGGGATCATGCATCTAGTTCGCACGCAGGCGGCATGTATATATTTATTTCATTTCCACAAACTAATCCTATGTGGTATCAACCAAATATTTCTCAACCACAAACGGGTATTTTTCAACCCCAATCAATCAATATCAACCACAAACAATCCCAAACAACCATTCGATATCAATCAATTTTCACAACAATTTCAACCAATAAATATCGTCCATGGTTTGTGGACGAGGGGCGTGTATATATATATATATAGCAATTCACTTTTATTTCAACACATATATAATTTTTACAACGCATATATAACTTATACATCGAACGTACAACTTATACAACGCTTATACAAGAGGTGTACAATGCTAATATAACACATACATCGACTATATAATTTATACATCGTCGTTTTTCATATAGTTTATAAATTAGAAATCTCACATTGGGTTCCACTCCACCAAAAATAGCAGAAGGCTCAGAAAAATATGCGGTCTCTTCTAAAATGTAGAAGGCGTCCACACGGGTCCACTGTCTCTTGTTTCACTGGATTTCATCAAAATAGCAAAAAGATATGTAATTTTAAATATCAAACAATTTAGAAACGTAGTTAATCAAATTTATAGCGTTAGAAAACGCTACCGTTCTCCCTTAATTACTTCGTGAAAAACAGAAGCCGCCTCCTGTTACGAGAAACCCAATTCATCGATCCTTCGGGTTGGATTTTTCACGAACGTCGAGGCCTGCGATGATGATCAGATAGCACCACGAGAACCCCCTTCGCAAGAGCTTCCTCCAACACCCCTTTTCCTCGAGCTCGGTGGACCCCGTGGCGGTAGAGACGAGGGCGAACGGCGCCGCTTGCTACCTGGATTTCGTGCAAATGGTGCAGGGAATCACCATCATAACCGTTGGATTCGTAGAGCTCTCGATGCTCTCTGATTTGGTTCTTGGAATTCTGAAAAACGTGGCATGGAGAGGAAGATCGGGGAGGAGGAAGTCGGGGCAATTTCCGTCGTTTAAAATCAAAGGGTGGCGGCTAGGGTTATGAACGATGGGGTGGGGGGTTTTTTTTTATATAAATTATTATTATTATTTAATCCAATTAAATTCAAAAAGGTGAATTTCACATTCGAACTGCAAATCGACCCCACATACTGTCGCCCCTAGCTAAATACCCCCATTCCGAACACAATGGGATATGCTTCATAACCCAATTCGGCTGTTATGATAGGTTTCCGTTGAATTTAAAAAATAAATCTTTATATATTCAATTTAAACGCACATTTTAAATTACCGGGGCCACATGCTGACTCTAAAAATTCCAGAAAAATAAATCTAGATATGTTTTGACGATACGGTCCCAACAAAACTAGTTTCGTCGAATTCTGAGACCGTTTGCAAAAAGGCCCATTTTTGGTCGATCCAATTTAACTCTAATTGACCAAAACACATTTTCTTTTTCCACGCTCACACATTAGCTTCAAAATTTATGAAATTTGAAACCTAGCAATAACTTTACATCCCGGATCCAACCAAAGTGGTTTCGTCGAATTCCGAGGTCGTATGCAAAATGGCCAATTTCACGGGCTATATAAATTCCATAGCGACCATTCTGAAAATTCATTTTAGCCCTAACTTTTGCTTTCCGCTATGAAAAATCGATTTTTCAGATTCGTTAGAAAGGTATTCACTAACAGATTTAAATATTTTTGGTTTCACTAAAATCTGTTTTGTTTTGCACCCGGTACAGTCCGACAAAGTTTGAATTCAATTTTTGAAACTACAGCGCCTTTTCAAGCCTTGTTTATAATTATAATTAATTATATTCGTTTTCAATTGTCGATTCCAACTCACTTTCCATTGCCATTATTTAAAATATTTATTTTAAATATTTAAAATACATTATTTTAGCTAATTTAAAAAATTTAAATTGGTTCAGATTTTCTGGGTCGTTACAATCTCCCCCACTTAAAACTTTTCGTCCCCGAAAAGGAACAAAGTCGAAAGTGGTTTGATAATTGTACAATCACACAATAGAACAACCAATCAAATTGTTTTTAACCTTTCAAAACCATACTAATCAAATCCTATATTCCCTTAAAAATCATTCAGAGTATAGAATAAATAATGCACATCCATGGGAAGGAAATAGCAACAGAATAGAGAATTAAATGGTAATGCAAAGTATGGTAAATGTACCTTGCACCAGAGTCAATCAGAGATATCCACTCGGCATCTAGGATAAGCCTTCTGAATGCTCTCCTCAGTTTCCCAAGTACAATCTCGTGGATCTCCACTCCATTGCACTTTGACTAAGTGAACCTTCTTGTTCCTCAGCTCTTTGGTTTCTTTGCCGATAATCTTTAGCGGCTCTCGCCTCACAGCTAATTCTGGAGTAATTTCAATGTCCTGTTGAGCTGCTTCTTCTACGATCAAGTCTGGATCATGAACGTGTTTTCGAAGTTGAGATATATGAAATACATCATGAACTCCAGGCAACCAGTCAGGCAGTTTGACCCTATAAGCGAGAGTCCCGATCCGTTCCAGAATAGGAAACGAACCAATGAATTTGGGCGCCAGCTTTCCAGTTTTACCGAACCAGATAACTCCTCTCATCGGCGATACTTTTAAATATACATAGTCACCCACTTCAAAGGCTATATCTCTTCTTCTTCTATCGGCATAGCTCTTTTGTCGGCTTTGAGCGGCGAGTAATCGCTTCTTAATAAAATCGACTTTGTCGGCAGCTTCTCGAATCATATCTGGACCCAACACAAGTCTATTACCTGATTCGACCCAACAAGCAGGAGATCGGCATGGTCTACCATACAATGCTTCAAATGGCGATATTGTCAGACTCGCCTGGTAGCTGTTGTTATAAGAGAATTCAGCCAAATGCAGATGTTCTTCCCATGATCCACCGAAATCTATAACACAAGCCCGCAATAGATCTTCTAAAATGCGATTTACCCTCTCAGTCTGACCGTCTGTCTGAGGATGATAAGCGGTGCTCAAGTTCAACTTCGTTCCTAGCTCGACTTGAAATGCTTCCCAGAATTTACTAGTGAATATTGTATCTCTATCACTGACTATACTGAGCGGCACTCCATGTAGTCTAACTATTTCCCTGAAGTAAATCTGCGCCAGACTTTGAGCAGTTCTGTTTGATCTGACAGGTATGAAATGGGCGGTCTTCGTGAAACGATCTACGATCACCCAAATACTGTCATTTCCTTTTCTGGTTCTGGGCAAACCATCAATGAAATCCATAGAAATATGTTCCCACTTCCAACCAGGAACTTCTAGCGGTTGTAACAATCCAGCCAGTTTTTGTTGGTCGCTTTTGACTAGCTGGCAAGTAGGGCATCGGCTCACGTATATAGAAACGTCTCTTTTCATAGCCTTCCACCAGAATGTTCGTTTGAGATCGTTATACATTTTGGCCACACCGGGATGGATACTCAGCTTGGACTTGTGACACTCGTCTAACACTTCCCTTTTTAACTCTGGGATGTCAGGAACACAAATCCTTCCTTTTAACCTCAAGGTCTCATCTTTATCTATTTGAAAACATGAGGGTTCGCCATTCTGAATCCTTTTAATCATATCCTTAATAAAGTTATCCTCCTTCTGAAGAATAGATATTTTGTCAATCAAGGAAGTCGTGATAATAAAGCTGGCGATCATTACATTCTTTCTGCTCAGCGCATCGGCCACGACATTGGCTTTCCTTGGAGTATATATTATTTCAAAGCCATATGCTGCAAGAAACTCCAGCCAACGTTGCTGCCTCAGATTCAAGTCCTTCTGAGTGAACAGATACTTTAACGACTGATGATCTGTAAACAGTTCAAATCTCTCGCCCAGAAGATAGTGTCTCCAGATTTTCAAAGCGAACACAATAGCCAATAACTCAAGATCATGAGTTACGTAGTTCTTCTCGTGCGGCTTCAGTTGACGGCTAGCATAAGCAATCACTTGACCCCTTTGCATTATCACTGCCCCAAGGCCTTCTCTAGAAGCATCAATCCAGACTTTTAAATCTTGGTTGCCATCGATGATGGTTAACACTGGAGCAGTCGTTAGTCTTAACTTTAGCTCTTCAAAAGCCTCCTCACTTTCTGGAGTCCATTTGAATTTAGAATGCTTCTTCGTAAGCTTCGTTAAGTGACCAGATATCTTCGAAAAGTCTTTAACGAATTTCCAGTAATAACTAGCCAATCCGAGAAAACTGCGGACTTCAGTGGGAGTACTAGGTTGTTTCCAGTTCTGAATAGCTGTGATTTTACTTGGATCCACAGCGATTCCTTCTTTCGATACGACGTGGCCTAGAAATTTTACTTCATCCTGCCAGAAGATACATTTGGAAAATTTGGCTTTTAATACATTTCGCCTCAGAATTTCTAGAACCTGTTCGAGAAGCTTTTCATGTTCGGCCTTTGATTTAGAGAAGATTAGAATATCATCAATAAAAACCAGGACAAATTTATTCAATACTCCTCTGAATACTCTGTTCATTAGATCGACGAAGTAAGCGGGAGCGTTACATAAGCCGAACGGCATTACTAACCACTCGTAGAATAAGTCGGGACCTCTGAATGCTGTCATTGGAACACACTCTTCGGCAATTCGAAGTTGATGGAAGCCTGTAGCTAGGTCCATTCTTGAGAATACTTGTGCTCCATTTAATCGATCCAACAAATCATAATCCGCGGCAATGGATACTTGTTCTTTATGGTCTGCTTGTTCAAATCACGATAATCCACACTTAGCCGTAGAGTACCGTCAGATTTTGGGACAAACACCACTGCTGCACCCCAATCAGAGAAACTAGGCCTGATCAGACCCTTCCATACCAGCTGTCTTGTTTGATTTTCTAATTCCTCCTTCTCTTTCAAGGACATCCTTCGAATAGCGTGAACTACCGGCCTTGCATTCGGAATTAAAGCAATTTTGAAATCTATTTCTCTCTGCGGAGGTAAGCGAACAACTTCCTCGAACACATCCGCATAGTTCTTGTCGACAAGAATATCTTTGTTGAGGTCGGGAATATTCTCTGCAACTTCTGGGATATTTCCTATTTGAGCTGGAGAAACATTCAAAGCTGCCCAGAAGTCTTTTCTATTAGCATTCTGACCTTCACAGGGGATGGTTATATAATCACCTGATTTAATCCTCGCCTTAACGACTCTGTCGGCGCATTTAACTTCAACTTCGTATTTGGTCAACCAGTCTAATCCCAAGATAAGATCAAACTCTTTAAAATTCATGACGACCACGATGGTAGGAAACCAATAACGAGAGAAAGAAACCGGCACTCCACAAACCCAACTGAGATCAATGGAACCCCCAACCGGATTCTGGACAGTCATTGGTTCTTTGAGCTTTTTCAAATTCAAATCCAGTTTCTTAGCTGCATCCTTTGCAATGAAGCTTCGTGATGCGCCTGTGTCAAACAGTACTTTAACTGGAATATTTTTGACAGTTAGTGTGCCTTCTAAAACATCTGGCCTTTCCTGAATAGCTGAGGGCTCAGAAGTTTCTGCCACTTCATTTACCTAAGCCTCTTTGGTCTTTTTCAATAGCCAGCAATCTTGCTTTACATGACCAGCTTGTTGGCAGAGATTGCATTCTCTACTTTCCTGAGGCTTTCCGCCCGATTTAAATCCATCATTCTTTCGTTTCTTCGAGGATTTACAATTTCCTTGCAAGTGCCCTTTCTTATGGCAGTTATTGCATATGGCAGTCGTTGCTGGTTCTTTTTCGGATCTGACCCTTTTTCGATTGACTTTGGGCTCCTTACTGACTTCAGACATCGTACTGGCCTTAGGACGATCAGTTTTAGACTCAATTTTATTATTAGAGCTGACTTCCTCTTCATCGCGCAACATGCCTTTCTTATGGAGATCTTCATACTAGTAAGCCATATAAATCATTTCTGAAAAAGGAAGCTTCACATGCCCCATTACTTTATTCTGATATTTCCTTTGAAGCCCGTAAATAAATCTCAAATTCTTTCTCCTCGTATTCTGAATTAGATGGGGAGCAAAGTGAGAAAGTTCGTTGAATTTCTTATGATATTCTGGGATGGTCATATCACCTTGTATCAAATAAGAAAATTCATCACATAATCTCTCGGTTGCTTCGGGAGGAGTAAATCTTTCTAAGAAAATCACTTTGAATCTATCCCAGGTGATATCACCTTCTGGGTTATCCTTAATAACAGAATCCCACCAGAACAAAGCTTCATCTTTGAGTGCCCAGGAGGCCAGTAATCTTTTCTGGTCATCCCTCAGTTTTAAGGCTTCGAAGATTTTCTCAGCCGAACGAATCGAAGCTTGTGTTCTCATAATAGATTCTTCGCCCAAGAACGGCTTTCCACCCAGATTCCTATATTTCATAAATAGAGCTTCTATATCCGGGTCCGTATTACTTCTTCTGTTTCTAGCACTCATTTTCTAGTACTTCTGCAAATGGCAGATCAAGTGTCAGGTCACAGAAAAGGTATATTTTTTTTAAAATATAGAAACACATACTTCAAATGTAAATGTGTCTATCGAGGTGTAATTTCATTCTGCTTTACTCATACTAGGATATTACTGATCCTATCTGTATAGAGTTACCCGTCCTAGAACACTACTGGTTCTATTTCTGATGAGTTCGTTCAAATGTTATATTCCAGAACTGAGCTTAACCAAAGCTCTGATACCACATTGAGACGACCCGACATCCCGTTCCGACGGAGACAAGGGTTATCTTTGGAATATAACACAGAAACAGATAATAGCAGAACAAAATTAAATAAATACACTAGATAATGAACAATAGAATATACTGGATAAAAGTAATCATCAGAGTTACACAGTATACAGGATCTTACTTAGAACAAATACAGTTCAGCTATACGTAAATGTCTACAGCGGAAAACAAACATAATATGTACAATAGGAGCTGAACAGCATAAAAAGAGATAAATGGTAGAATCCATCTTCAGCTCCAACTATCCAGAAAGAACCAGCTAAACCTGAATACAGGGCTGCCGTGTAGAAAAAGGGGCACCCGAGTTTGAAAGTGAAACAAACTACGAGTCAGTCATGGGACTGGTATGAGAAATCCATTCAACACATATATAATATGGCAAATCACAGGACCACGCCACTTTCTTGGAACGGGTTTACTCCATTGGATTGCCAGTGCTTTAAAACAAATCATTCTTTTAAACAACGCAATGCATTTTATAAAAATGAAACTGTTATAAGACTCAGTTCCCATCACACAATGCAACGCAAACCGGAGGATAGAGTTTTTACCTTATAACGGCCAAGATATGCTTGATACGAATAAAACAAAGGCATTTGATATTATTGCTAGTGTTTATATGTTTTGAAAACAATTTCAAATCATAACTATCAATCATAGACGGCATTAATGCCCCATACCACTATGTCGCCATATATAGATATACAATCAAAACCGCACGATGTCGTATTTGGAAATTAGATTTCCGTCATGAACCGAGGCAAAAGATAGTCCTTACCGAATTCGAGACAGTCTAGCCCATGTCTCAGGAACAGCCGCAACTGCTCCTTGGATCGTCAGGGCCGGTCCACCGATGTGGATTATTATGCATGAACAATACGTTTCCCCGCCCTTTGGGGCGTAAACGAGCCAACGAATGACTCCATCGGACCCGGATCGTCCGACCAAACCGAGGCGCCTCGCAACAGTAACAACCACATAGGTGAAAAGTATATAAATGTCAGGACTGGTAGGTCACTGACACAACCCTAGCTAGAAAGAAACGCATGCCCTCCCTGAGGTCCTTCTCCCGTTTCTGGTACATACTGGGGTGTGAGGCTCACGAATTCACGTTATACACAAAGCTACGCAACACAGGCGGTGCTTTGATCATCACCACAAGACTTTGCTTTTCAACAGAAGCCCTGATCACTGCATCTTAGCATGCCACACAGGCAATTCATTCCATGCGACTGATGTCCATCGATATACAGCCTCTGAGCTAGTGCGTTTCAGAGAAGCGCGTTAAACAAAAGAATAAATTCTCCGCCGCCAAACAGATGTATATTTAATAGAGATCAATAAACATAGAATAAAATCCAATGTCAGACACATAGTCCATTTACAAGTCCGTTCTGGGTCTGAACGAAACCGGAGGCACTAAATACCTTGCAAACCCATCGATCACCACGTACGTCTGGACGATCACCACTCATTATCCATATTTCGGGATGCCTCCCAATCAGGACCTCGGTTACCATCCAAACGAGGTGAAGATCTCCAGGTCTTCGACCATCGTCTTCATCTTCGACTTTCAATCGTCGGTCAGTTATTTGAAATGAGAATTAACTCGGCCTTTTCAAATAATTCACGTATATTTAGAATTTCAAATCAATTTATTTCAATGGTTAAATTATTTGACAACACCAATTTTGTTCTTTAATGTAATTTTCACACCAAACACATTCAACCATCAAAAGCCACATAAATCGCGCAAATTCAGTTTATTTCAATTCCATATCATTTATAATATTTTATAACGATTTATCGCTATTTTTATTTATTTTAAAATAGCCCATATATTCAAAACGACGCTTCGGGCCATAACGCGGCCGTGTCGCTGTTTTTCTTCAGATTTGATTTACACATATCTGAAAATCAAACAGTTGGATCTTCATAAAATTTACATCATTAGAAAGGTCTTTTCAAAACGAATCCAACGGTTCCGGTTTCGGGAAAATCCGACGGTCGGATCTCCCGGTACGATCGTTTCAAGTTTCGATTTCAAAATACGAACTGCAGCGTCGTTATTCGATTAAATATAATTATATATATATATAAATATAATTGTTTTTGGCGCTGTTTTTCTTCAGATTTGAATTAAACATTCCAGACAATCCAACCGTTGGATTTTTACAAGTTTGGTGCCGCTGGGAAGATATTTCCAAGGCGAACCCAACGGTTGAGGTTTCGGGAAAATCCAATGGTCGGATTTCCCGCACTAGTTGTTTGAAATCACGGTTTCAAAATACGAACTGCACGGCCTCGTTTCGTTTTAATTTTATTTATATATATATATTTATATAAATATAGTTCATTCAATGATTTCAATATCGTTTTCACTTCAAATATTTCCGTAACGCCTTAAAATTTTGGAAAATTTCGCCATAACCTCCCCTGAACCGGGAGCATCAGGAAATCTCAAATAGCTTCCCCGGTCCTTCTAATCTCAAAAAGAAAAAGCCAAGCGGCTAGCCAACAGGCTCATAAAATCGTCACCCAAACAAAACAGTAAATGTGTACCTATTTGTCGGGCACAAAATTTTATTCCTCTTCTCTAGCCCCTTTGCTATAACCTGTTCAATGAATATGCATGTACATATATATAGTTCTTATCATTTATCATTTTCTATTCAACTTCATATTTGATTTCTATTTGGTTTAAAAACACCATTCATTCTAATGTTACATACATAGGTACAAATCATATCATTAGCTAATTAATGAATATTTCAACTCATATATATTTATTTGAACAAGTGGCTATTTTTAACACTTCACATTTCAACGATTCATGCATATAATAAAAATGTGATTTTTATTGTAAAACAACTCATTTCAAAACACTATTATTTTATATATTTCATATTGGTGATAAAAATAGGATTTTTCTTATAAAACAATTTCTTTCAAAATGAGATTATTTTACACAGTTCAAATAGTCGATAAAAGGTGATTTTTATTATCAAACAATTTATTTCAAAATATGAATACCATTCAACACATGAATTTCAAATCAACGAATGAATATCGGTTCAACACATGAAGGTTTTCTATAGTTTCTATATATAGATAAAAATGTGATTTTTATATTTAAAACGCGAATACCATTCAACACATGAATTTCAAATCAACGAATGAATATCGATTCAACACATGAAGGTTTTCTATAGTTTCTATATATAGATAAAAATGTGATTTTTATATTTAAAACGCGAATACCATTCAACACATGAATTTCAAATCAACGAATGAATATCGATTCAACACATGAAGGTTTTCTATAGTTTCTATATATAGATAAAAATGTGAATTTTATATTTAAAACGCGAATACCATTCAACACATGAATTTCTAATCAACGAATGAATATCGATTCAACACATGAAGGTTTTCTATAGTTTCTATATATATATAAAAATGTGATTTTTATATTTAAAACGCGAATACCATTCAACACATGAATTTCTAATCAACGAATGAATATCGATTCAACACATGAAGGTTTTCTATAGTTTCTATATATAGATAAAAATGTGATTTTTATATTTAAAACGCGAATACCATTCAACACATGAATTTCTAATCAACGAATGAATATCGATTCAACACATGAAGGTTTTCTATTCAATTGATAAATATAGTTTCAGCAAATGAAAATAATTCAAACACATGAATATTATTCAAAATTTCGGCAGCATAACGGCAGGGTAGTTAAAACCGGGACCGTCCCTAGCACGGCTCCTCGCTCTACCTTAAAACCTCGCGGTTTTTGACAATGGGGATCATGCATCTAGTTCGCACACAGGCGGCATGTATATATTTATTTCATTTCCACAAACTAATCCTATGTGGTTTCAACCAAATATTTCTCAACCACAAACGGGTATTTTTCAACCCCAATTAATCAATATCAACCACAAACAATCCCAAACAACCATTCGCTATCAATCAATTTTCACAACAATTTCAACCAATAAATATCGTCCATGGTTTGTGGACGAGGGGCGTGTATATATATATATATATATATATATATATATATATATATATAAATATATTTATATATAGCAATTCACTTTTATTTCAACACATATATAATTTATACAACGCATATATAACTTATACATCGAACGTACAACTTATACAACGCTTATACAAGAGGTGTACAACGCTAATATAACTCATACATCAACTATATAATTTATACATCGTCGTTTTCCATATAGTTTATAAATTAGAAATCTCACATTGGGTTCCACTCCACCAAAAATTGCAGAAGGCTCAGAAAAATATGTGGTCTCTTCTAAAATGTAGAAGGCGTCCACACGGGTCCACTGTCTCTTGTTTCACTGGATTTCATCAACGTAGCAAAAAGATATGTAATTTTAAATATCAAACAATTTAGAAACGTAGTTAATTAAATTTATAGCGTTGGAAAACACTACCTTTCTCCCTTAATTACTTCGTGAAAAACAGAAGCCGCCTCCTGTTACGAGAAACCCAATTCATCGATCCCAAGGGTTGGATTTTTCACGAACGTCGAGGCATGCGATGATGATCAGATAGCACCACGAGAACCCCTTCGCAAGAGCTTCCTCCGACACCCCTTTTCCTCGAGCTCGGTGGACCCCAAGGCGGTAGAGACAAGGGCGAACGGCGCCGCTTGCTACCTGGATTTCGTGCAAATGGTGCAGGGAATCACCATCATAACCGTTGGATTCGTAGAGCTCTCGATGCTCTCTGATTTGGTTCTTGAAATTCTGAAAAACGTGGCATGGAGAGGAAGATCGGGGATGAGGAAGTCGGGGCAATTTCCATCGTTTAAAATCAAAGGGTGGCGGCTAGGGTTATGAACGATGGGGTGGGGGGTTTTTTTTTTATATAAATTATTATTATTATTTAATCCAATTAAATTCAAAAAGGTGAATTTCACATTCGAACTGCAAATCGACCCCAACGACTGTCGCCCCTAGCTAAATACCCCCATTCCGAACACAATGGGATATGCTTCGTAACCCAATTCGGCTGTTACGATAGGTTTCCATTGAATTTAAAATATAAATCTTTATATATTCAATTTAAACGCACATTTTAAATTACCGGGGTCACATACTGACTCTAAAAATTCCAGAAAAATAAATCTAGCTATGTTTTGACGATACGGTCCCAACAAAACTAGTTTCGTCGAATACTGAGACCGTTTGCAAAAAGGCCCATTTTTGGTCGATCCAATTTAACTGTAAATTGACCAAAACACATTTTCTTTTGCCACGCTCACACATTAGCTTCAAAATTTATGAAATTTGAAACCTAGCAATAACTTTACATCCCAGATCCAACAAAAGTGGTTTCGTCGAATTCCGAGGTCGTATGCAAAATGGCCAATTTCACGGGCTATATAAATTCCATAGCGACCTTTCTGAAAATTCATTCGGCCCTAACTTTTGCTTCCCGCTATGAAAATTCGATTTTTCAGATTCTTTAGAAAGGTATTCACTAACAGATTTAAATATTTTTGGTTTCACTAAAATCCGTTTTGTTTTGCACCCGGTACAGTCCGACAAAGTTTGAATTCAATTTTTGAAACTACAGCGCCTTTTCAAGCCTTGTTTATAATTATAATTAATTATATTCGTTTTCAATTGTCGATTCCAACTCACTTTCCATTGCCATTATTTAAAATATTTATTTTAAATATTTAAAATCCATTATTTTAGCCAGTTTAAATATTTTAAATTGGTTCAGATTTTCTGGGTCGTTACAATTGTATAACCAAATCCAGTTTATAATGGAATTTGTTTAGAGACTGGAATAGAATATTGGTTTGATTACAACTTATATTTATCTGAGGATAAGAACGGTCTTGATCAAGGTCTGAGAGGTAACTAAAATACCCCAACTTGAACATTCAGGATTATCTGAAGATGATATTAGTTGGTAATCGGAAAAGAGGTTAGTGATAATTTATTATTTCTGTTAGAGAAATAATAATGTGATAATAATAATGTGATGTTTGGTGAAAATTTGGAGAATATACGAAGTAAAGGAAATTAGTAAGAAGGAAATGTAAGGTTGAGTTTTTATTTTATAAAAATAGATATTTGTTATTGTTTCAAGAATATAATAAAAGCTATTATGTAACATTCTTTACGAATAATAAGTTAAGTGGATTTCCCAAGTTTGAATAATAAAGAATAATGTAACAAATGTTTTGAAAGGAGAATTAAGTGGAAATTTAATACAATTATGAGTTATTTCACTAAGTATGAATATGAAATGGTTTTTGAGAACATTAGTATATTAAGTAAGAATTCAAATATCATATTTTTAAACATTAAAAGAGTTACAAGTTTAAAATTAAGCAGAAGTGAATCAATTTGTTTTAATTAAAAGGCCAAGTAATGCGGAATACTGAACCAGTGAGCTCATTGGATTATCATGGTTGAATCACTGTATATTTTGATTGTTAAATCACCGACTATCAAATCTATCCAATACGATTGTTGGTATGTAAAGGCCGGGATCGAATTTATATTCGAAAACCATTCCGACCAACAAATACGTGAAGATATCAAAAGATGATCGAGATGGAGAACTAAAGACCATGGATTTTCATAAACGGAAGAACCACTAATACTCTCTGCTTGGCAAGCAGAGAAAAGCTGTGATTCTGTCGGGGTTGGAATCTACTGGTTTGCAAGGACTTCTCGCTACTGATCCATGGGGTGATTCCTTTATGGGATGCATTAGGAGACTACCTTCGGTTCATCCTATTATGGCTGACTTGTATAGACAGATGTCTGACAGAGTATTTCCAAAGGGTCACGTAAGTTGATTTCTTCAAACATGCTATAGTTGTTGGCGGAGAATAGCCGTTCTCTTAGCTTAACTGCTCGAGTATTTTTGTGGACGTCAATTAGTGATATCTGGCGGATCTGACGATGTGGCATTTAAAGTGAATGATGACCAGACGTTCAATAGTTAATCTAAACCTCAAGCATCACAAACCGGGAAATGATAAAAATCAAGCAGGCAACATGGCTACGTGGGTCGCTCCCGTTAGCGTGTATAATTACCTATCTAGAGAAATTTTCATTTGCTTCTTTAATCTATTTCGATGTTGTTCCTTTTTGGGAAACGGTGGGTAGCTCCCAACCGTTGGTGATATACATTCGATACACTCAAGCGAAATGAGTGGTCAGTCATATGTGGGCCGGGTTGCAAGACGTTCTTGTTGAACCCAGTCGCCTCTATAGATATACTATCGGTAGGTGGTCCCATACCTTGTTAAAGTCGGAATCCATTCTCCAATAAGCGCCCACGGTTTTTGATTGTATACTATATATGTGGAGCGTGAGATGCAAGCGTTCCGCTAGATTGATATCTACTTGTATTTAGGCATTATTATAATATCAAAATAGATATTGATTCCAAAAATGTTTTGGGTTATCGTAAGGTAAAATCCGTCCGTATTTATGTGTGGATTTGGTCTTACGATTATCCTTTTCTTTCGAAAGGATTTTAACTTAAAAATCAAGTTGTGTGATACCCTTAATACTATGCGAGTTTTTCTCACTTAGGTTCACCAGACAGACCCGGTGTTTTGTAAATGCTCGAGTTAGCCCGGATGTACATGTTCAAGTTATTGAATGCTGTGAAGTCCAGAGACGAGCTGGAGATGTTCGGGCATATGATATTATATAGCTACTATTTCGCTGTGTGTTGTATATGGGAACAGGTTATTATAACTATCGCGTTGTGTGATGTACTCTGATATTGTAAGTATTTTTAAAGCTCTCAATAAAGACTTATTTCTGTATTATATTTTGTTCCGCTGCGATGTGAGACTCTGTGTTGTGTTGTTTCTTCTTCTTATTCTATTCTAGTATTTCTTTCTTTCTTATCTCACCCTCTAAATTCTTTCTAATAACGTTCCAGTGTTTTTCGGTGTTTGGAAGGTTGACATGAGTTACGGCAAAGGTATTTATGACGATTTCCGGACCGAAAATCCTTGGGTCATTATAGTGGTATTAGAGCTATTGGTTTAGTAATAACCTTGGCCCTGTGGCGTAACTCGATAGAGATAGGGTTAGTATTACCCTAGATCTAGATTGAGTGTATTTATATGAGAGCGTATTTATAAATTTTACATGCAAATGTTTTGTATTGTGTTATTAGATCTGTTCAAGTGTTGAGAAGCATTGAACTATCAATAGAAACAATATTGTTTTTTAAAAAGGGTAAATGAAATAATTTTACCCAAATTATATTTTTGTATAGTAAAGAAATAAGTTTATCAAATTATTGGGATATTAATATGTTTGATTGATTTGAGTGGAATTCAAATTGGATTGAAAATTTGAATTAGAAATTAACCTAGTTAAGGGAAATTTAAATTAATATTGATATCGAAATTAAACAAAATAAATTTGAATTTGGAAATTTAATGAATAATCAAACAGAAGTCAATCGGATATTAATCGATTGATGTTCAAATATGTGAAACCAAAATATTAGTATTTAATGTAAATTCAATTGGTTTGGTTGATTTGGTTGTATATTGGTTGTAGATTGTGAATTATTATTATTGGATGATAGTTTGGCTAAATGGAATAATCAACAATTTAATGGAACTAAATGAATTATAAACTAAAGAATATTTCAGGGTATAATTAAACTGGAATGAAACAACATATGAATTGGAATTTATGGTTTAACCCGGTATTTGATAAGGAATTGATGCTATGTGTTAATTGTGGAATTGGTGTAGTTATGGCAGTTGATTAGTGAGATATTATTTCAGAATTTCATGTATTTATCACTTATATGTGAATTGAGTACAGGTGCCAGATGGCTAGGCAAATTGATATTGGTTGAGTAAATCACATATACGTTTAGCAAGCATGCTCAATAACACTCGTAAGAGGTACGCTACGCGAAAATGTAAATTTTGGGTTTTGGTTTTTGTTATCCGACCGTGTGTATCGATGTATTTATATATTATTTGTTCCTGCGATATCGCAGATGTCACTCCGTGCTGGGGAGACTCTACCGAATTTTTCCGGGAATTTAATGTGTTAGAATTTTTTTCGATATTTTGAAATATTTATATACAGTATTGAATTGGTTTTTGAACTAAAATAAATTGGATTTCGAAATTAATGGTATTTGCAGCATTTTTCTCACTTTAGCAATTTCGAGGACGAAATTATTTTAAGGGGGGAAAGAATGTAACGACCCATGTTTTTTGACCATTTGAAACTGAATATTTAAATTGGTTTTAAATATTTTATTTGGAATATTAATGGATTTTAATATTTAATTCGTGATTTAAAACGAAGTTTGAAAATTTTATTTAAATAATTATAAATCGAGCTCGAAATGGCGCGGCAGTTCGTAAAATGTAGTTTTGACCTTCAATTGAATATACAGAGTCCGATATAAGTTGGATTTCTGTAAAACAAGAAACGTTGGGATCATGCTGACTATATTTTTCATATGGAAGAGAAAAATCTAGATTCCATGTTATAGATTGTTAGTTATGGCCAAATCAAATTTTGAAATAGTCGTTATGGAAATCGTTATTTAAAATATAGGCCTTTAAAATTACCATTTTGCAAACGGGCTCCTTTTTCGATGAAATTAGTTTCATTTGAACCAAATCGCTAAACTATTTTAAGAAAATTAAATTGCATGGCAAACCGATGTCGTATGTGACCACGGCAGCCGTAAACGCACATTCAATTTCTATAGCACGTAATTATATTAATTCAATTCAATAAAGAGATATTTGAAACTTGAGTAGACGATCGAATTAGGCCACAAAACCAGTTCCGTTGAGTTCGTATCATCGATTAGAATCAGGATTGGTATATAGTTTGTTATTTTTGGAGACCGACTAATTTGGTGTCCAGAATGGCATTTTGGCGCGTTAAAAAAAAGTGTACCGGGAAACAGTCTCAGTATGCGACGAAACTGGTGCCGTTGGGTTCGTATTAATTAATTATTCTAGGATTTCAAAATTTCAAGTTGATTGGATTTATCTAGTGATCGTGGAAAAATTAAACGCCCGTTTTTCGTTCGTTTTATAAAGGAAGTTTTTTCAAACGATTTCGGAATTCGACGAAATCTATCCCATTGGGTGCGGAATATTTATTTATGCTACGATTACATTTTCTTTGTCAAAAACGGAAGTCATACGTGAATGTATTGATACGATATCTCACATGTAAGTTTCATTATATTATTTTATTAATAAAACTTTCCCCACTTCACTTTAAATATTTCTTTCTGCTTGCGGCCCAGACTTCATTTTATTATGTATTACTTGGCTCCCAAGCAATTCATTTTTCTTGGACATCAATTCATTAACATCGTGCTTCCCATGTTTTGTCCCAATATATGAATACCTCAAAGTCAAAATCCTCTCTTCATTTTCTCATGGTCAACCCACTTATGCGCCGCCTCCACCATATTATAAATGGCCGAACTGCTCTTTCGTTTTCCCCATTTTCTGCCCAACTCATTCAATTATATTCGATCTTCCCTACAACAAAACCTTATGTCTTGGTGAGATCCGTACTCTGATCAGTGATGATCACCTGATATTCTTGAATCTACTCCCCTCTTGCAACTAATCCACATCCGCCGCTTTGGGCTATCTTTTTCTTTCTCCTTTTCCTGGGCTTCACGAAAATCATACGGACCAACTTCCCAAAGCCCTATCCACTTTTAAAAACCACATGTAGATTTTCTTCCTCTTTTAAACAACTGGTGAATATTTCTTTCTGCACCAAACTTTCGAAAACTTCATGGCTGAAATACCTTTCTCCTACTGCTCCTTTCTTATTTACAAATCACGTAACTTGCTCTTGCTAGCCTCCACTATACCCCAAGTCCATCCCAATCCCTTCACACAAAAACAACATCAAATTCCTTCCACTCCATTTTGTACTTTTGAACACTAGTAGCAGGCCTACATTTCACAAGCAACTGGAAACTTGCGTCCTCCCTTACTCCATTTGCCATCACTATTTTCAACAGCTCGCTCCACAAATTAACTCCCCATCTCTTTATCGTTTCACATAAAAAGAAACCGCAACTTACTTCTACATCCAACCCAGTCAAGCCTCATACCACGTTCTGATGTACACACATTCACCTTTCACTATTATAAACACCCCTTCATGCTTATACTGACACACATTTAAAATGTTACTCCCACCTTCTCTTTCTCCTTACGTTCCAAACGCAAGCTCAAATCGACTCCACTCATAACGTACTCCATCCATGCATAGATCCTCTCCGCTCTTCCATCAACAAACTAAACAAGATCTGCTTTTGTAAAGAGTCGTACCTGACCCCTTAGTTAACTCCATCCTCCTTCATGTTATGATTACCGAGCACTCCAGTTCGAACCAGTCTTCCATCTCTACACACGCTTCAGCACTTCTCAAACGGTCACAAAAATGGCAGGGGAAATGAAAACACGGTCACATGGTACTTACAAATATATACCATGCCATGCATGCATAGGTAAACCCATGCACATGTGTTGTTCCATGCGTGTCCTCCCATGTTTTCATCACGCATGCATGCTTAAAAGACCCAAAGGTCTAATGCCCGCAGTGCGGTTTCTTTTTGTTTCTGCTTTTATTTCGTGCTTTGAACTTTCTTTTACTCTTGAAACATCATTTTCGATTTTTCTATGTTATGATTTTCGGGTTATTGTGTCTTTGTTTCCTTTGGATTTTTAGTGGAAGAGCATGATTTTTATTTTTATTTGTGAAGCTATGTCGAAGATTTTCCCGAGGCAATAAAAATGATGGAGCAACCTACGAGGTATATATACTTGTAAAACTACTTAGTTATTAAGCAATAAGGTATAGCTAGGTTTGCTATGGGTTGACAATTTTTGAGGTGAAGGCTAGGATAGGGACGTGTAGTACTTCAACTTAGCAAGGAAGGAAACTTACGAGTGAAGGATTGATTGGTTATATTATATATTTTTTTCTATATCACAACGCTTAATAACTAATGAAGAGGATAAGCATTCATGAAAAAGGGATGTGACATGTGTGTATGGAGAAAAATACAAAAGGAATCGTCTGCTATGTTTTTATTCAAGTTAAACAGTTTTTGGCACTTAGTATATAAGACTTCCTTCACGAATGAATTATTATCGACAAAAATAAAAATACCATTGTGATGAACAATGTGTCGCGATCCTAGAAATATAATAATATAGAAAAGTTAGCTAATTCCGTGGAACCCCAAAATGATGATTAAGGGTGTAAAATACTTCAAAATAAAAAGTGCTTATTTTCCCAAAATAAAAATTACAGAATTTTTTTATAAATTAAATTAAGTATACGCATCAAATATCTTGTCCAAATTCGAAATCGATATTTAATTAAAATTAAATAACCGTTATGGCTTATAAACGATTTCATAGCGAATATTTGAAAATTTGATTTAGACATAACTCACTATATATAAGACGAAATCTCCATTTTTCACTTCCAATTTAAAATAAGGCTCAACAGATTCCAACGTTTCTTATTTTGAGGAAATCCGATTAATAATGAATCATGTACACTCAGTTGAAGTTAAAAACTCAATATTACGAATTGCCGCTACGCTACGAGCTCGTTTATAATTAAATTAAAACTTATACGTTCAACTGTCGTTTAAATAATATATTCATTATTTATTACTCAAATTTAAATTTAATTAAATTCTTTATGTAATGACCCGTGTTTTTCGACCTTTTGAATATGAATATTTAAATTGATTTTAAATTTTTTATTTGGAATATTAATGGATTTTAATATTTAATTTGTGATTTAAAATGAAGTTTGAAAATTTTATTTATATAATTATAAATTGAGCTCAAAATGACACAGCAGTTCGTAAATTGGAGTTTTGAACTTCAGTTGAATATACAGAGTCCAATATAAGTCAGATTTCTGTGGAACAAGAAACGTTGGGATCATGTTGACTATAATTTTCATATGGAAGAGAAAAATCTAGATTCCGTGTCATAGATTGTTAGTTATGGCCAAATCAAATTTTGAAATAGTTGCTATGGAAATCATTATTTAAAATATAGGCCATTAAAATAGCCATTTTGCAAACGGACTCCGTTTTCGATGAAATTAGTTTCATTTGAACTGTATCATTAAATTATTGTAAGAAAATCAAATTGCATGGCAAACCGATATCGTATACGACCACGGCAGCCGTAAACTCCCAATCAATTTCTATTGCGTGTAATTAAATTAATTCAATTCAATAAAGAGATATTTGAGTGTAACTTGAGTTGACGATCGAATTAGGCCACGAGACTAGTTCCATTGAGTTCGTATTGTCGATTAGAGTCAAGATAGGTATATAGTTTTTTATTTTTGTAGACCGGCTAATTTGGTGTCCAGAATGGTATTTTGGTGTGTTAAAAAAATAGCGTACCGGGAAACAGTCTCAGAATGCGATGAAACTGGTGCCGTTGGGTTCGTATTAATTGATTATTGTAGGATTTCAAAGTTTCAAGTTGATTGGATTTATCTAGTGATCGTGGAAAAATTAAACGCGTGTTTTTCGCTGGTTTTATAAAGGAATTTTTCTCAAATGATGTCGGAATTCGATGAAACCTGTCCCATTGGGTCTGGAATATTTTTTTTATGCAAGGATTACATTTTCTTTGTCAAAAATGGAAGTCATACTTGAATGTTTTGATATGATATCTCACACGTAAGTTTAATTATATTATTTTATTAATAAAACTTTCCCCACTTCACTTTAAATAATTTTTTCTGCTTGTGGCCTAGACCTTCGTTTTACTGTGTATTACTTGGCTCCCAAACAATTCATTTTTCTTGGATGCCAATTCATTAACACCGTGCTTCCCATGTTTGGTCCCAATATAAGAATACCTCAAAGTCAAAACCCTCTCTTCATGTTCACATGGTCAACCCACTTATGCGCCGCCTCCACCATATTATAAATGGTCGAAATGCTCTTTCGTTTTCCCCATTTTTCTGCTCAACTCGTTCAATTATATCCGAAATTCCCTACAGCAATTTTTTTTGTCTTGGTGAGATCCGTACTCTGATCAGTGATGATCACCTGATATTCTTTCTGGTGATTGGAATTTCTGTTCGAAGCTGCGGTTTTTGTGAGAGATTTATCGACGATTGGGGCAGCTGGAGTAGACAGGATTCGTGGAGGACGTCCGGGGGGAGCGATGCGCATGCAATGTGTGACGGCAAGGAATTTCGCTCGGTCCGAACCAGTCGTTAAACCGACCCAGATCGCTCGAAACGCCCTATCGTTTGAGAACAGGACAAAACAGAACGCATACAGAAGAACATTTCATTGTATATTACAACAATGCATCAGATTACAAGAATATACAGAGTATGAATAAATATTACACAGAAATATCAGAAATTTAAATTACATTTAAATACATCGCAGCGGAAAATAATACAATACGCAACTAGAAGGAGATATACGGATACAAAGCTTTCCGGATATCGTTCCAGCTGTAAACCAGGATCCTGTGAATATAAATCTGCAAAACCAAAACTACTAGCTGCCCGTGTCAAAATAGGGGCACACAGAGTTTAGGTTAAAACAATAAACTCCAGGTCAGTCATGTGGCTGGTGTGAGAACTAAAACAGTTATTAATCTTTATTTTTAAAGTTAGGTAAATCAAGGGACCACGCCGTATAACACGGAACGGGTTTCCTCCCAAGAATACCAGTGCATAAAACAAATAGCGCAATGCTAAATAAAGAATAATGAAGCTGTTATAAGACCCAGGTCCCATCACACAATGCAACGCAGCCGAGGATAGGGTTTTCCCTTATAACAGCCAAAGAATGCTTGATACGGTTAAAACAAATCGTTTGATACTATTATAAGTGCATAGTGTATAAAACAACTTCAAATCATAAGTATCAATCATAGGCGGCATGAGCGCCCCATCCCACTATGTCGCCATACTAGGCTCTACAAATAAAACCGCAAATGTCACGTATTTGGAAATTGGGTTTCCATCTATGAACCGAGGCAAAAGATAGTCCTCAACCGATTCGAGACGCTCTAGCCCGTGTCTCAGGCAAGTACTCAGTCAAGCCTTGGATCCTCAGGGCCAGTCCACCGATGTGGATTAAACTTAAACCCTGAACATGTGTTTCCCCGCCCTATGGGGCGTAGTTGAGCCAACTAAATGACTCCATCGGTTCGAGAACGACCGATCAATCCGAGGCGCCTCGCAACAGCAACAACCACATAAGTCAAACTCGTCAGGGCGTGTAAAACCACTGACGCCACTTCTAGCTAGAAAGAAACGCATGCCCTCCCTGACGTCCTCTCCCGTTTTTGGTTCATACCGGGTGTGAAACTCGCGAAGCAAACGTTACACAAAGCTACGCCACAAAGGCCTTGCTTTGATCATCACCACAAGACTTTGCTTTTCAACAGAAGCCTCGATCAATTGCCGCTTAGGCATGCCACACAGGCAATTCACTCCATGCGTTTGATATCCATCAATATATAACCCCTGAGCTCGTACGTCTCAGAGAAGGGCGTTAAGCAAGAGAATAAATTCTCCGCCGCCAAACAGATATATATTTAATAGAGATCAATCACACGGACTAAAATCCAATGTCAGACACACAGTCCATTTACAAGTCCGTTCTGGGTCTGAACGAAACCGGAGGCACCTAGTACCCCGCATATCCATCGATCTCCAAGTACGTCTGGACGATCACTAACTGTTTCCATCTTCTTGGGTGTACATCCCAATCAAGATCATCAGTAATTACCCAAACGACGTGAAGACTTCCGGTCTTCGACCATCGTCTTCATCTTCGACTTATCGTCGTATCAGTTATTCAGAATGGGATAAACCCGGTCTTTCCGAATAACTCGCGTATATTTTAAATAAGTGTTACACAAACACAACATACGCCTCATTCCAACTCATCAGTCACTAACCGTAAATTAATCAAGAGAATAATTTCCCAAATATTAACCCCGAAGGCCGAAACCAACATCAGATCAATATCCAGAAAACCATTCTGCTTGGCCAACCGACAGTTAGTTTCTAAATTTCACATTCATAGGGAAATATTCCTATTAATTTTATCCAAGATAAATTCTTTGAATTTATTCTTTATTCTATTTTTGAATCTCAATTCAAACTAGTCGGGATTAGCGAACCTTACCGAAGTAATCATTTATTTTAATTTCCCCATCCCAACCTATTTATCCCATGAAGTAAAACTGGTAATACTTCATATCTAACACCACGGTGTTATCGGTAAATTCAATTACCATTTCACGTTCAAATCTAATTAAAGATTTAACTATCGCCTGGAGTAAAACTGGTGATACTCCATTCTCGATTATTTCAATCTAATTAAAGATTCATTAAAACTCCACTTAGTTTTAATCGTTAACTGGGTTAAAGAATCAGTGTCATTTAAAACACGGTTCACGGTAAACCCAAAATATCATTCCATTAATTATCGGGTTAAAGAACAAGTGTTATTTAAAACACTGTCCACGATAAACCCAAAAATCAATATCAATTCTATTCCAATTAAATATTGTTTAATTGGTACACTTCATTAAATCTAAATAAAAAGATTTAATCTTTTCTCAACTGGGTTCAAGAACAGTGTTAGTGAAGACACCATTCACGACAAACCCAAATCACATTCGATATTCAATACAAGGCTCTGAATAGAAAATATATCGACTTATATTCAATATCGAATTCTACGACTAACAAATGTCGTATTGGAAATAACGATATAAATATATATCTTTCAAATTTCCATAACAACACCTGTATAATCACGAATTCCAACATCGAAATATTCCGAAGACAATTTTGATTCAAATCCACTCCAATGCAATCATTGGATATTCTGGTTATTTTCAAAACCCTTTTCAAATTCAATTTATTTATTTAAAAATAAATAGAATTATAATTCTAGTTCAAAACTAGTTCATTTTGATAAAAATCTATTTTTATCTTTTCAAATATGGAGTTTTTCATCCCAAATCTTCACAAATCATTTCTTATGATTTTACACAAATTATTATTATTTTTAATAATTTTATCAAGGCCCGTACAGTCGATTTCCAACAATGGCCATCGAACTGCACTTACAGCGACCTTTTTCGAATTTGATTTGGACGTATCTCCAAATCCAACCATTAGATTTCAAATTTCTAACATTCGTTAGAAAGCTCTTTTCGATACGAACCCAACGGTTCCGGTTTTAGGAGAATCCGACGGTCGGATCTCCCGTAATGTCCGTTTGAAATAAATGGTCGAAATTTACGAACTGCCGCGGCGCGGCGCATTCTATTCAGGCCATTATATTATATATATAATATATATATAATATATTTCGTCGATTTCTATTTAAAACGAATTATATAAATAGTTTTAAATTCGTTTCAAAAGTAATTTCAACTTCCATTTCAATTCAAATCTAAATTGAATTCTTCTTTATAAATTCGTTTTAAAATTCATTTCTATTCAATTCAAATTTCAATTCAATTTGAATTCATTTCAATTCGCTTTCAATTCAATTTGAATTCGTTTTCAATTCAATTCATTTCAAAATCGTTTTCAATTCAATTCATTTCGAAATCGTTTTCAATTCATTTCATTTCGAAATCGTTTTCAATTCATTTCATTTCGAAATCGTTTTCAATTCATTTCATTTCGAAATCGTTTTCAATTCAATTCATTTCGAAATCGTTTTCAATTCATTTCATTTCGAAATGAATAAAATCGATATAAACATCGTTCACGTCAAAATGGCGTCAATCTAATCAACACGGCTTCATAAATTTCTATTTTCAAATATTCTATTTCAAATATTTCTTTTTCAAAATAGTTGTTATTATCAAAATATTTCGTTCAACACATGACCAATCTCAATGAATGAGTACTGTCAACAAATGAACTTTTATTTTATATCGATAAAGGTGCAAATTTTATTACTAAAATATTTCGTTCAACACATGACCAATCTCAATGGATGAGTACTGTCAACACATGAACTTTTATTTTATATCGATAAAGGTGCAAATTTTATTACTAAAATATTTCGTTCAACACATGACGAATCTCAATGGATGAGTACTGTCAACACATGAACTTTTATTTTATATCGATAAAGGTGCAAATTTTATTACTAAAATATTTCGTTCAACACATGACCAATCTCAATGGATGAGTACTGTCAACACATGAACTTTTATTTTATATCGATAAAGGTGCAAATTTTATTACTAAAATATTTCGTTCAACACATGACCAATCTCAATGGATGAGTACTGTCAACACATGAACTTTTATTTTATAATATTCTTTATTTTCTAAATTGGAATGAGGCCCAATCAATTACTATATAAAGTTAATTATATGGATTTTCATACAACACATGTATATAATAGCATTGAAAAATAATCAACCATCAACCAAAGTGCACTACACTGTATAAGCATCAAATATAGATATCTAACGCTTATAACAGCCTGTCAATCGATCGATCGACATATTTAATCAATCAGGATGAGTGAACTTCAAATTTCATCCCAACACCCGTGTGGGGTTTCAAACAATCAAACACATATTTTATTTGTGCAGTTGGGCGATGTGTAAAATTTATCGTCCCAATCAATGTCCTTCAAATAGGTGTACATAAACAAACCGTCTGGTTTGTAAATGAATATTTATTTATTTACATTCACGTTAAAGATTATATTTTTAACGATAAAACATTTTATTCAACCTATGAATATTCTATTCAGTTCATTCTTTAAATAAAATGATATTTTTATTTTTCTAACATATTTTAGAAAATTTCGGCGGCATAACGGCACGATACTAGAAACGGGACGAGGCCTAGCCTTATCCCCGGTCTAGTGAAGGCCCACGCCATTCACACATCAATCATATCAATTTTATTCCACCAAACAATTCAAATCAACCCAAACAATCTAACTAACAACACAGCCAAACAAACAAGTCCATGGTCTGTGGACGATTGTGTTGGGTGCTACTAAGCACCGTCTGCATCCTAGTATATATATATATATAACTAGAAAAATTAAATTGAAAGGTGAGAAGTTCTCACATATTGCTATCCTAGCTCCACGGCACTTCTTAGTAGAAAATCTTCGTCGTTCTTGCCCCTTGCCACTTTCTTCGCCCGTATTCTCTACATATGTAAAAATTGAATTTTTTTACTTCGCTATTCAATATATAAAAATCGAATTTTTACTTCGCTATTCAATATATAAAAATCGAATTTTTACTTCGCTATTCAATATATAAAAATCGAATTTTTACTTCGCTATTCAATATATAAAAATCGAATTTCTACTTCGCTATTCAATATATAAAAATCGAATTTTTACTTCGCTATTCAATATATAAAAATCATATTTTTACTTCGCTATTCAATATATAAAAATCGAATTTCTACTTCGCTATTCAATATATAAAAATCGAATTTTTACTTCGCTACTCAATATATAAAAATCATATTTTTACTTCGCTATTCAATATATAAAAATCATATTTTTACTTCGCTATTCAATATATAAAAATCATATTTTTATTTACATTAGAAATCAAGTCCTTTTCTATGAACTAGAAATCAAATTTTTCTATAAGTTTTTATTAGCAAATCATATATTTTTATAACATAAAAATCTAATCTTTTCATGTGTTCAAAAATCCAATCTTTCTCAGTTTTAAACTAAACAAAAATCAGTTTTTCATATAACCGAAAATCAGTTTTTTTAATATAACCAAAAATCAGTTTTTAATATAATCAAAAATCAGTTTTTTTAATATAACCAAAAATCAGTTTTTAATATAATCAAAAATCAGTTTTTTTTAATATAACCAAAAATCAGTTTTTAATATAATCAAAAATCAGTTTTTACTCCCTTAAAAAAATCAGTTTTTACTGCTTAAAAAAAATCAGTTTTTACTGCTTAAAAAATCAGTTTTTACTTTAAAACAAAATCAGTTTTTACTTTAAAACAAAATCAGTTTTAAATCATTTCTTAAAATCAGTATTTCAGAATTGAAAATAAAAATAAAGTAAAGTAAAAGAAACTTACTGCATCGAAGAAAAGGGGGGGTTCGCCAGAGCGCCGTCTAGGCAGCTGAGGGGCGGTGCGGCTCTGCCTGAGTGGCGGTGGATTGGTGGTGCGGTGGCCTGGGGGATGTCGCAGTCGGAGGAGAAGGAGTGGAGGGGGAGGAGAAGGAAGGAGGGGGCAGGAAAGAGGGGGGTTGCAGCGGTGTTCCGCCTGGGGCGGCGGCGGCCATCGCGCCCTCCATTTCCTTTTTTTTTATTTCTGAATTGATTTTGAACGTGGGGGGGGGGCCTGAGCGGATATAAGGAGAGGGAGATATTTTTTATTATTATTATATAATTTATTTATTTACTTAAAAGTTGACTTTTTCATACGACCTCGAAACGAGGCCCACCGCCTGTCGTCCATAGTGTTTTACCCCCATTCCGAACACAATGGGACTTGTTTCGTAGGTTGATTCGATCGTTCGAATCAGTTTCCATTAAATTTACATTTAAATCATTATATTGAATTTTCAACGTACATTTCAAATTACCGGGGTCACATACTAACCCTAAAAATTCCAGAAAAATATTTTCTAACTTCGTATTGACGATACGGTCCTAACAAAATTGGTTTCGTCGAAATCCGAGGTTGTTTGCAAAATGTCCATTTTTAAGGGCTTGAATTCCATAGCGACTATTCAGAATTTTCAATTGGACATATCTTTTGATTCCCGCTATGAAATCTTGATTTTTCGGATTCGTTGGAAAGATATCATCAAATAGATCCCAATGTTTTTGGTTTCACTAAAATCCGGATTGTTTTGCACCCGGTACATTCAATTGAAGTTTGAAATCGAATTATCGAACTACCGCGCCATTTTCAATTCTATTTATAATTATATATAAATATTTATATTCTAATGACGACGTATATAATATATACGTCGAATTCTATTCAAAATAAATTTTCTCGTCGATATTATTTAAAATAATCTATTTTAAATATTCAAAATTCGCTAAAATTGCCAAAATAAAAATTTTAAACTGGCCCAGATTTTCGGGTTGTTACAATCTCCCCCACTTAAAACTTTTCGTCCCCGAAAAGGAACAAAGTCGAAAGTGGTTTGATCAATCAGCTCTACGTTCGATCTGGCTTCCATTCTCCAACTTTTCAATTTCTGAGAATTTCCAAAATTTCAAAAATTTGGCTAACACCCTAAATTTTCGAAAAATTTCGCCATAACCTCCCCTGCACCGGGAGCATCTGGGAATTTCAAATAGCTTCCCCGGTCCTTCAGATCTCAAAAAGAAAAAGAAAAAGCCAAGCGGCTAGCCAATAGGCTCACAAAATCATCATCACCCAAACAAATCAGTAAATTATGTAGTAAACATGTACCTATTTGTCGGGCAAACAAATTTTATTCACTGCTCTAGCCTCCTTGCTATGACCTGTTCAATGAAAGTATATGTATATGCAAGCAAATGCGACCAATTTTCAATACAATTCAATATTTGATTAAATTAGGCATAATGGTTCCAAAATTACCAAACAATTAAACAAACAACACAAACATCAATCAATTAGTTGATTAGAGTTTCAAATTCATAATTTTGATACATATACAAAAATCAGATTTTTGGTGCCAAATCACAACAATTAGATCCTATATAGTTTTTGGTTCTCACACCAGTCAATAGGAAATATATAGATATCACACCTTCGACACTCGAATATAAATGTTGATGATGATGCACCATCATCAATATCATCTTCGGGCGACTAGAGTGTGATTCTATATCTATCCAATATATTAAAACTTCGAATACACGCGGATCAGACGTATACGCAAAATCTATATATACTGGATTGTCCACACCAATATAAATAAATAACCAAATACGAATAATTGATTCAAAATTTTCAAAACAAAACTTGTTTTCATTTTAAAAATATACTCTTCATACTCGTTCTAGGATACTACTGATCCCATCTCTAACGAGTCATCCTCATCGGATATTACTAATCCAATATCTGACGAATTCTTTCGTATGGTTCTAATGTGTCTTGTTCTCTGCTTTGTAAACCAAAGCTCTGATACCAACTGTGACGGCAAGGAATTTCGCTCGGTCCGAACCAGTCGTTAAACCGACCCAGACCGCTCGAAACGCCCTATCGTTTGAGAATAGGACAAAACAGAACGCATACAGAAGAACATTTCATTGTATATTACAACAATGCATCAGATTACAAGAATATACAGAGTATGAATAAATATTACACAGAAATATCAGAAATTTAAATTACATTTAAATACATCGCAGCGGAAAATAATACAATACGCAACTAGAAGGAGATATACGGATACAAAGCTTTCCGGATATCGTTCCAGCTGTAAACCAGGATCCTGTGAATATAAATCTGCAAAACCAAAACTACTAGCTGCCCGTGTCAAAATAGGGGCACCCAGAGTTTAGGTTAAAACAATAAACTCCAGGTCAGTCATGTGGCTGGTGTGAGAACTAAAACAGTTATTAATCTTTATTTTTAAAGTTAGGTAAATCAAGGGACCACGCCGTATAACACGGAACGGGTTTCCTCCCAAGAATACCAGTGCATAAAACAAATAGCGCAATACTAAATAAAGAAAAATGAAGCTGTTATAAGACCCAGGTCCCATCACACAATGCAACGCAGCCGAGGATAGCGTTTTCCCTTATAACAGCCAAAGAATGCTTGATACGGTTAAAACAAATCGTTTGATACTATTATAAGTGCATAGTGTATAAAACAACTTCAAATCATAAGTATCAATCATAGGCGGCATGAGCGCCCCATCCCACTATGTCGCCATACTAGGCTCTACAAATAAAACCGCAAATGTCACGTATTTGGAAATTGGGTTTCCATCTATGAACCGAGGCAAAAGATAGTCCTCAACCGATTCGAGACGCTTAGCCCGTGTCTCAGGCAAGTACTCAGTCAAGCCTTGGATCCTCAGGGCCAGTCCACCGATGTGGATTAAACTTAAACCCTGAATATGCGTTTCCCCGCCCTATGGGGCGTAGGTGAGCTAACTAAATGACTCCATCGGTTCGAGAACGACCGATCAATCCGAGGCGCCTCGCAACAGCAACAACCACATAAGTCAAACTCGTCAGGGCGTGTAAAACCACTGACGCCACTTCTAGCTAGAAAGAAACGCATGCCCTCCCTGACGTCCTCTCCCGTTTTTGGTTCATACCGGGTGTGAAACTCGCGAAGCAAACGTTACACAAAGCTACGCCACAAAGGCCTTGCTTTGATCATCACCACAAGACTTTGCTTTTCAACAGAAGCCTCGATCAATTGCCGCTTAGGCATGCCACACAGGAAATTCACTCCATGCGTTTGATATCCATCAATATATAACCCCTGAGCTCGTACGTCTCAGAGAAGGGCGTTAAGCAAGAGAATAAATTCTCCGCCGCCAAAAAGATATATATTCAATAGAGATCAATCACACGGACTAAAATCCAATGTCAGACACACAGTCCATTTACAAGTCCGTTCTGGGTCTGAACGAAACCGGAGGCACCTAGTACCCCGCATATCCATCGATCTCCAAGTACGTCTGGACGATCACTAACTGTTTCCATCTTCTTGGGTGTACAGCCCAATCAAGATCATCAGTAATTACCCAAACGACGTGAAGACTTCCGGTCTTCGACCATCGTCTTCATCTTCGACTTATCGTCGTATCAGTTATTCAGAATGGGATAAACCCGGTCTTTCCGAATAACTCGCGTATATTTTAAATAAGTGTTACACAAACACAACATACGCCTCATTCCAACTCATCAGTCACTAACCGTAAATTAATCAAGAGAATAATTTCCCAAATATTAACCCCGAAGGCCGAAACCAACATCAGATCAATATCCAGAAAACCATTCTGCTTGGCCAACCGACAGTTAGTTTCTAAATTTCACATTCATAGGGAAATATTCCTATTAATTTTATCCAAGATAAATTCTTTGAATTTATTCTTTATTCTATTTTTGAATCTCAATTCAAACTAGTCGGGATTAGCGAACCTTACCGAAGTAATCATTTATTTTAATTTCCCCATCCCAACCTATTTATCCCATGAAGTAAAACTGGTAATACTTCATATCTAACACCACGGTGTTATCGGTAAATTCAATTACCATTTCACGTTCAAATCTAATTAAAGATTTAACTATCGCCTGGAGTAAAACTGGTGATACTCCATTCTCGATTATTTCAATCTAATTAAAGATTCATTAAAACTCCACTTAGTTTTAATCGTTAACTGGGTTAAAGAATCAGTGTCATTTAAAACACGGTTCACGGTAAACCCAAAATATCATTCCATTAATTATCGGGTTAAAGAACAAGTGTTATTTAAAACACTGTCCACGATAAACCCAAAAATCAATATCAATTCTATTCCAATTAAATATTGTTTAATTGGTACACTTCATTAAATCTAAATAAAAAGATTTAATCTTTTCTCAACTGGGTTCAAGAACAGTGTTAGTGAAGACACCATTCACGACAAACCCAAATCACATTCGATATTCAATACAAGGCTCTGAATAGAAAATATATCGGCTTATATTCAATATCGAATTCTACGACTAACAAATGTCGTATTGGAAATAACGATATAAATATATATCTTTCAAATTTCCATAACAACACCTGTATAATCATGAATTCCAACATCGAAATATTCCGAAGACAATTTTGATTCAAATCCACTCCAATGCAATCATTGGATATTCTGGTTATTTTCAAAACCCTTTTCAAATTCAATTTATTTATTTAAAAATAAATAGAATTATAATTCTAGTTCAAAACTAGTTCATTTTGATAAAAATCTATTTTTATCTTTTCAAATATGGAGTTTTTCATCCCAAATCTTCACAAATCATTTCTTATGATTTTACACAAATTATTATTATTTTTAATAATTTTATCAAGGCCCGTACAGTCGATTTCCAACAATGGCCATCGAACTGCACTTACAGCGACCTTTTTCGAATTTGATTTGGACGTATCTCCAAATCCAACCATTAGATTTCAAATTTCTAACATTTTTTAGAAAGCTCTTTTCGATACGAAACCAACGGTTCCGGTTTTAGGAGAATCCGACGGTCGGATCTCCCGTAATGTCCGTTTGAAATAAATGGTCGAAATTTACGAACTGCCGCGCCGCGGCGCGTTCTATTCAGGCCATTATATTATATATATAATATATATATAATATATTTCGTCGATTTCTATTTAAAACGAATTATATAAATAGTTTTAAATTCATTTCAAAAGTAATTTCAACTTCCATTTCAATTCAAATCTAAATTGAATTCTTCTTTATAAATTCGTTTTAAAATTCATTTCTATTCAATTCAAATTTCAATTCAATTTGAATTCATTTCAATTCAATTTGAATTCGTTTTCAATTCAATTCATTTCGAAATCGTTTTCAATTCAATTCATTTCGAAATCGTTTTCAATTCATTTCATTTGGAAATCGTTTTCAATTCATTTCATTTCGAAATCGTTTTCAATTCATTTCATTTCGAAATCGTTTTCAATTCAATTCATTTCGAAATCGTTTTCAATTCATTTCATTTCAAAATGAATAAAATCGATATAAATATCGTTCACGTCAAAATGGCGTCAATCTAATCAATACGGCTTCATAAATTTCTATTTTCAAATATTCTATTTCAAATATTTCTTTTTCAAAATAGTTGTTATTATCAAAATATTTCGTTCAACACATGACCAATCTCAATGAATGAGTACTGTCAACACATGAACTTTTATTTTATATCGATAAAGGTGCAAATTTTATTACTAAAATATTTCGTTCAACACATGACGAATCTCAATGGATGAGTACTGTCAACACATGAACTTTTATTTTATATCGATAAAGGTGCAAATTTTATTACTAAAATATTTCGTTCAACACATGACCAATCTCAATGGATGAGTGCTGTCAACACATGAACTTTTATTTTATATCGATAAAGGTGCAAATTTTATTACTAAAATATTTCGTTCAACACATGACCAATCTCAATGGATGAGTACTGTCAACACATGAACTTTTATTTTATATCGATAAAGGTGCAAATTTTATTACTAAAATATTTCGTTCAACACATGACCAATCTCAATGGATGAGTACTGTCAACACATGAACTTTTATTTTATAATATTCTTTATTTTCTAAATTGGAATGAGGCCCAATCAATTACCATATAAAGTTAATTATATGGATTTTCATACAACACATGTATATAATAGCATTGAAAAATAATCAACCATCAACCAAAGTGCACTACACTGTATAAGCATCAAATATAGATATCTAACGCTTATAACAGCCTGTCAATCGATCGATCGACATATTTAATCAATCAGGATGAGTGAACTTCAAATTTCATCCCAACACCCGTGTGGGGTTTCAAACAATCAAACACATATTTTATTTGTGCAGTTGGGCGATGTGTAAAATTTATCGTCCCAATCAATGTCCTTCAAATAGGTGTACATAAACAAACCGTCTGGTTTGTAAATGAATATTTATTTATTTACATTCACGTTAAAGATTATATTTTTAACGATAAAACATTTTATTCAACCTATGAATATTCTATTCAGTTCATTCTTTAAATAAAATGATATTTTTATTTTTCTAACATATTTTAGAAAATTTCGGCGGCATAACGGCACGATACTAGAAACGGGACGAGGCCTAGCCTTATCCCCGGTCTAGTGAAGGCCCACGCCATTCACACATCAATCATATCAATTTTATTCCACCAAACAATTCAAATCAACCCAAACAATCTAACTAACAACACAGCCAAACAAACAAGTCCATGGTCTGTGGACGATTGTATCGGGTGCTACTAAGCACCGTCTGCATCCTAGTATATATATATAACTAGAAAAATTAAATTGAAAGGTGAGAAGTTCTCACATATTGCTATCCTAGCTCCACGGCACTTCTTAGTAGAAAATCTTCGTCGTTCTTGCCCTTGCCACTTTCTTCGCCCGTATTCTCTACATATGTAAAAATCGAATTTTTTTACTTCGCTATTCAATATATAAAAATCGAATTTTTTACTTCGCTATTCAATATATAAAAATCGAATTTTTACTTCGCTATTCTATATATAAAAATCGAATTTTTACTTCGCTATTCAATATATAAAAATCGAATTTCTACTTCGCTATTCAATATATAAAAATCGAATTTTTACTTCGCTATTCAATATATAAAAATCATATTTTTACTTCGCTATTTAATATATAAAAATCGAATTTCTACTTCGCTATTCAATATATAAAAATCGAATTTTTACTTCGCTATTCAATATATAAAAATCATATTTTTACTTCGCTATTCAATATATAAAAATCATATTTTTACTTCGCTATTCAATATATAAAAATCATATTTTTATTTACATTAGAAATCAAGTCCTTTTCTATGAACTAGAAATCAAATTTTTCTATAAGTTTTTATTAGCAAATCATATATTTTTATAACATAAAAATCTAATCTTTTCATGTGTTCAAAAATCCAATCTTTCTCAGTTTTAAACTAAACAAAAATCAGTTTTTCATATAACCGAAAATCAGTTTTTTTAATATAACCAAAAATCAGTTTTTAATATAATCAAAAATCAGTTTTTTTAATATAACCAAAAATCAGTTTTTAATATAATCAAAAATCAGTTTTTTTTTAATATAACCAAAAATCAGTTTTTAATATAATCAAAAATCAGTTTTTACTCCCTTAAAAAAATCAGTTTTTACTGCTTAAAAAAAAATCTGATTTTACTGCTTAAAAAATCAGTTTTTACTTTAAAACAAAATCAGTTTTTACTTTAAAACAAAATCAGTTTTAAATCATTTCTTAAAATCAGTATTTCAGAATTGAAAATAAAAATAAAGTAAAGTAAAAGAAACTTACTGCATCGAAGAAAAGGGGGGGGGTTCGCCAGAGCGGCGTCTGGGCAGCTGAGGGGCGGTGCGGCTCTGCCTGAGTGGCGGTGGATTGGTGGTGCGGTGGCCTGGGGGATGTCGCAGTCGGAGGAGAAGGAGTGGAGGTGGAGGAGAAGGAAGGAGGCGGCGGAAAGAGGGGGGGTTGCGGCGGTGTTCCGCCTGGGGCGGCGGCGGCCATCGCGCCCTCCATTTCCTTTTTCTTTTTCTTTTTTTATTTCTGAATTGATTTTGAACGTGGGGGGGGGCCTAAGCGGATATAAGGAGAGGGAGATATTTTTTTTTATTATTATATAATTTATTTATTTACTTAAAAGTTGACTTTTTCATACGACCTCGAAACGAGGCCCACCGCCTGTCGTCCATAGTGTTTTACCCCCATTCCGAACACAATGGGACTTGTTTCGTAGGTTGATTCGATCGTTCGAATCAGTTTCCGTTAAATTTACATTTAAATCATTATATTGAATTTTCAACGTACATTTCAAATTACCGGGGTCACATACTAACCCCAAAAATTCCAAAAAAATATTTTCTAACTTCGTATTGACGATACGGTCCTAACAAAATTGGTTTCGTCGAAATCCGAGGTTGTTTGCAAAATGTCCATTTTTAAGGGCCTGAATTCCATAGCGACTATTCAGAATTTTCAATTGGACATATCTTTTGATTCCCGCCATGAAATCTTGATTTTTCGGATTCGTTGGAAAGATATCATCAAATAGATCCCAATGTTTTTGGTTTCACTAAAATCCAGATTGTTTTGCACCCGGTACATTCAATTGAAGTTTGAAATCGAATTATCGAACTACCGCGCCATTTTCAATTCTATTTATAATTATATATAAATATTTATATTCTAACGACGACGTATATAATATATACGTCGAATTCTATTCAAAATAAATTTTCTCGTCGATATTATTTAAAATAATCTATTTTAAATATTCAAAATTCGCTAAAATTGCCAAAATAAAAATTTTAAACTGGCCCAGATTTTCGGGTTGTTACACAATGGGTGTACCTGATCGATCTCCGATCATCTGAGGAGGCTGTGGTCAGCTCCGAAACTCATGGAAATTGGTGCGTTTCAGTATTCGCGAAGACGAGGGGTTTCAGACTGTAACTTTTCAAACTAATTATTTTAATTCAAGTAATTAATCCGCTCCAAACTTAATTAAAGGAAGTTAATTGTTATCCATTCTGAATAGAAAATAAATGCTTGGAGATCGGATCTTCTGGAAATGGATAACACAGCAGTTTACGGGGAAGAAAAGTGATCTTTGCCTACACTTTTAATTAACACATAAACATACAACTTTATCCTGAAGGAAAAAGTATTGGCCGTTTTATTTAAAACCAAATTTGACTTAAGGAAATTAGTTAACCGCATTAAAGATTTAATTATTATTTAATAACATTCACTTACATTGTTAAATTTGTTGTAGCGGTATTCGAATGGGACGAAGTGCTAATGGGCCAGCGTATTCGGATTTAAGTGTAATTAACACCAAGTATTTAATTAAGGGAAAAATTAAATTATATATATCATATGATGTAACATGACTTGCGTGATACCAGGATCTGATTACAAACAGAAGTGTGAAAACAAGGGTGCTGAGGAAATAGTAAAGGAAGCAACGAAAAGGATCAGCCAACCTTTATCTTAAACCATAGTTTGCCTACTTAAAACAAGGCTAAGAATTTGATCAAATTTAATTAATTTATTTATTAAATGACGAACTAATCTTAATTATAATTGGTGTAGTTCAACAGGCGATGGAACGTGACATATTGGTCCTACTGATTTGCAAAATCTAAAGTAATTAGTTTTGAAAATAATTAGTCAATCAAAGTAAATTAGCTTTAAATTAAATCGCGAGTACTTATAATTATATAACTCTTGCATATATGTACAGAATCAGACAAATTATATACCATTGGAATTGTCTTGAGAAGATCTATGTCATGGAACGGAGTTGGACACATTTGGAATGAACCAAAATTTTCAGTTAAATTAAACGCTTGTTTGATTTAACTAAAACGAGCAGTTTAAATAGTGAATCAACCCAAGGTGAGTTGAACTCACTTAGTTCTTCCCATTTATATTTTATATAAATTGGGTTTTTAATCTGTGTGTTCTGGTTGATAATGGTTGACTGTTTTCTAATTATATATTTATTTGTTGATTTAACTGACGAAATTTAACTATCGTTTAATTTCAAGGAAATACCAAATCGTTATTTTTAACGATTGGTTCCAATAACGGCAACTCACCTTGGTTGGCCACGTTTATAAAATAAACGTGTTTAAATTGTTTGAATTGTTGAAGTGCTTGTGAATTGGTTGCTGTTAATGGTCGTTATTTATTATTATCAAATAAATAAAACTGAACGATCTGATTTTGAGATAACCAGTTTGATACGGGGAAGAACAGGTTGGAGTGGCCCAACCGGATCCCTCAAATATATTATTTATTTATTTTCACATTATTATATATGAACTGTCCTATATGGATGATGGATTAGCTTATTGATTATTGACTGGGAATTCAACCTGTGTTTTGTTTAAACCAATGGGCAATATTGGTTGAGTAATTGGTAGCATACGGCCTGTAAAATCAATCGCTTTTGTTTATATTGGTTTACCGTCAGGTGAATTAATAGAACTGAAGTTATAAAATTTATTTTATAACTGGAGATAGATTTTGAAATATATTATTTAGAATAAAGGTTTGTTTAAAAAGAACTAAATATTTATTACTTATCATTTAAGTTATAATTAATCATTAATTGTTTTTATAAAGTAAAATCTGATGTTAATCAGATTTGTGAACAAGTGAATAGAAATTAACCTTAATGGTTCAAATTTGGATAATTGTTTTGTTAAGGAAAAAAATTAAAAGGAAATTATTTAAATTGATTATATTATCAATTAATTTAAAGTGAGAACTTATTGGAGTCGGTTAGTGGAATAACCACGTTTTAAGCGAATGCAATCAACCGTTTTTAATTGGAATTGATTATTAAATTAATGTGTTTGGAATAAATTAGTTAAATGAATATTGTTAAATTTTAATAAGATTTTTTTAGAGAGGATTTACTATTTATCTTAGTTAATAAAGCAATTAACTACTGAAGTAGTTAATGATTGAAATAAATTATTATTACTTTTTAATGGAAATTCATTTAAAAAGTAATCGATGTTGAAATGAAATCTAGTTAAATGGTGAAAGTAGTTTATGAACGGGTTTATATTTAAAACCCGAATTTTTATAAAGAGAATTTCAAGCAAATACAATAGCTTAATGTTACTTAATTATTTGAATTAAGTCAAAGGAAATTAAGATAAAAGGTTTATAATAAACCAGGGTTATGTAAACGAGGTTTAAAGTGTTAAGGCGTTAATTTTACATTAACGATACTTGAAAATGAGATCAAGTAGAAAGGGGAAAATTGAAATAAGATTTCCAAAAGTGGAAATGGTCGAATAGATTTAAAAGGAAATTGGTAAAAGTGAAGTAGGTCGTAGGAATGGATAACAAAATCCAGTTTATAATGGAATTTGTTTAGAGATTGGAATAGAATATTGGTTTGATTACAACTTATATTTATCTGAGGATAAGAACGTTGTTGATCAAGGTCTGAGAGGTAATTAAAATACCCCAACTTGAACAACAACAGGATTATCTGAAGATGATATTAGTTGGTAATCGGAAAAGAGGTTAGTGATAATTTATTATTTCCATTAGAGAAATAATAATGCGATGTTTGGTGAAAATTTGGAGAATATACGAAGTAACGGAAATTAGTAAGAAGGAAATGTAAGGTTGAGTTTTTATTTTATACAAATAGATATTTGTTATTGTTTCAAGAATATAATAAAAGATATTATGTAACATTCATTATGAATAATAAGTTAAGTGGATTTCCCAAGTTAAAATAATAAAGAATAATGTAACAAATGTTTTGAAAGGAGAATTAAGTGGAAATTTAATATGATTATAAGTTATTTCATCAAGTATGAATATGAAATGGTTTTTGAGAACTTTAGTATATTAAGTAAGATTTCAAATATCGTATTTTTAAACATTAAAAGAGTTAGAAGTTTTAAATTAAGCAGAAGTGAATCAATTTGTTTTAATTAAAAGGCCAAGTAATGCTGAATACTGAACCAGTGATCTCATTAGATTGTCATGGTTGAATCACTATATATTTTGATAGTTAAATCACCGACTATCAAATCTATCCAATATGATTGTTGGCATGGAAAGGCTGGGATCGAATTTATATTCGAAAACCATTCCGACCAACAAATACGTGAAGATATCAAAAAGATGATCGAGATGGAGCACTAAAGACCATGGATTTTCATAAACGGAAGAACCACTAATATTCTCTGCTTGGTAAGCAGAGATAAGATGTGATTCTGTCGTGGTTGGAATCTACAAGTTGCAAGGACTTCTCGCTACTGATCCATGGGGTGATTCCTATATGGGATGCATTAGAAGGTTACCTTCGGTTCATCTTGTTACTGGCTGACTTGTATAGACGGATGCCTGACAGAGTATTTCCAAAGGGTCACGTACATTGATTTCTTCAAACGTGCTATAGTTGTTGGTGGAGAATAGCCGTTCTCTTAGCTTAACTGCTAGAGTATTTTTGTGGACGTCAATTAGTGATATCTGACGGATCTGACGATGTGGCATTTAAAGTGAATGATGACCAGACGTTCAAAAGTTAATCTAAACCTCAAGCCTCACAAACCGGGAAATGACAAAAATCAAGAAGGCAACATGGCTACGTGGGTCGCTCCCATTAGGGTGTGTAATCACCTATCTAGGGAAATTTTCATTTGCTTCTTTAATCTATTTCGATGCTGTTCCTTTTTGGGAAACGGTGGGTAGCTCCCAACCGTTGGTGATATACATTCGATACACTCAAGCGAAATGAGTGGTCGGTCATGTGTTGGTCGGTTTGCAAGACGTTCTTGTTGAACCAAGTTTATTCGCGTCTAGAGATACACTATCGGCAGATGGTCCCATACCTTGTCATAGTCGGAATCCAATCTCCAATAAGCGCCCGCAGTTTTTGATTGTTTACTATATATGTGGAGAGTGAGATGCAAGCGTTCGGCTAGATTGATACCTACTTGTATTTAGGCATTATTATAATATCAGAATAGATATTGATTCCAAAAATGTTTTGCGTTATCGTAAGGTAAAATCAGTCCGTATTTATGTGTAGATTTTGTCTTACGATTATCCTTTTCTTTCGAAAGGATTTCAACTTAAAATCAAGTTGTGTGATACCCTTAATACTATGCGAGTTTTTCTCACTCTGGTTCACCAGACTGACCCGGTGTTTTGTAAATGCTCGAGTTAGCCCAGATGTACATTTTCAAGTTATTGAATGCTGTGAAGTCCAGAGACGAGCTGGAGATGTTCGGACATATGATATTATATAGCTACTATTTCGCTGTGTGTTGTATATGGGAACAGGTTATTATAACTATCCCGTTGTGTGATGTACTCTGATATTGTAAGTATTTTTAAAGCTCTCAACAAAGATTTATTTATGTATTATATTTTGTTCCGCTGCAATGTAAGACTCTGTGTTGTGTTGTTTCTTCTTCTTCTATTCTAATATTTCTTTCTTTCTTATCTCACCCTCTAAATTCTTTCTAATAACGTTCCAGTGTTTTTCGGTGTTTGAAAGGTCGGCATGAGTTACGGCAAAGGTATTTATGACGATTTCTGGACCGAAAATCCTTGGGTCGTGAAATGACCCGAACTTCCCCGGTCTCCGAAGAGAAGAGAAAGGGCGGATTGTTTTGAGAACACGACAAGATAGAACGCATACAAAAGAACATTTCATTGTATATTACAACAATGCATCAGATTACAAGAATATACAGAGTATAAATGAACATATATTACACAGAAATATCAGAGATTAAAATTACATTTAAATACATCGCAGCAGAAAATAATACAATACACAACTAGAAGAGATATACGGATACAAAGCTTTCTGGATATCGTTCCAGTTGTAAACCAGGATCCTGTGAATATAAATCTGCAAAACCAAAACTACTAGCTACCCGTGTCAAAATAGGGACACCCAGAGTTTAGGTTAAAACAATAAACTCCAGGTCAGTCATGGGACTTGGGTGAGAACTAAAAACAGTCATTATTCTTTATTTTAAAGTTCGGTAAATCAAGGGACCACGCCGTATAACACGGAACGGGTTTCCTCCCAAGAATACCAGTGCATAAAACAAACAAACAATGCTAAATAAAGAAAAATGAAGCTATTATAAGACCCAGTTCCCATCACACAATGCAACGCTAGCCGGAGGATAGGGTTTTTACCTTATAACAGCCAAAGCATGCTTGATACATTTAAAACAAATCATTTGATACTATTATAAGTATATAGTGAATAAAACATCTTTAAATCATAACTATCAATCATAGGCGGCATGGGTACCATATATCATGTCGCCATACTAGGCTCTACAATCAAAACCGCAAATGTCACGTATTTGGAAATTGGATTTCCGTCTATGAACCGAGGCAAAAGATAGTCCTCAACCGATTCGAGACGCTCTAGCCCGTGTCTTAGGCAAGCGCGCAGGCAAGCCTTGGATCGTCAGGGTTGGTCCACAGATGTGGATTATTATGCCTGAACAATACGTCTCTCCGCCCTTTGGGGCGTAAATGAGCCAACGAATGGCTCCATCGGACCCGGATCGCCCGATCTAACCGAGGCGCCTCGCAACAGCAACAACCACACAGGTGAAAAGTATATGAATGTCAGGGCTGGTAGGTCACTGACACCACCCTAGCTAGAAAGAAACGCATGCTCTCCCTGAGGTCCTTCTCCCATTTTTGGTTCACAACCGGGGTGAGAGGCTCGCGAATCAACGCTACACAAAGCTATGCCACACAGGCCTTGCTTTGATCATCAGCCACAAGACTCTGCTTTTCAACAGAAGCCTTGATCATTTGCATCTTAGCATGCCACACAGGCAAACCACTCTATGCAACCGATATCAGTCACACAGAATGAAATCCCATGTCAGACACACTGTCCATTTACAAGTCCGTTCTGGGTCTGAACGAAACCGGAGGCACCTAGTACCCCGCATATCCATCGATCTCCAAGTACGTCTGGACGATCACCAACTATTTCCATCTTCTTGGGTGTACAGCCCAACAAGTGTTACACAAACACAACATACGCCTCATTCCAATTTATCAGTCACTAACCGTAAGTTAATCAAGAGAATAATTTCCCAAATATTAACCCCGAAGGCTGAAACCAACATCAGATCAATATCCAGAAAACCATTCTACTTGGCTAACCGACAGTTAGTTTCTAAATTTCACATTCATAGGGAAAGGTTCCCATTAATTTTATCCAAGATGAATTCCTGGAATTTATTCTCTAATCTTCTTTTGAATTTCGATTTAACTAGTCGGGATTAATGAACCTTACCGAAGTAATCATTGGTTTTAATTTCCCAATCCCAACCTATTCATCCCATGAAGTAAAACTGGTAATACTTCATATCTAACACCACGGTGTTATCGGTAAATTCAATTACCATTTCACGTTCAAATCTAATTAAAGATTTAACTATCGCCTGGAGTAAAACTGGTGATACTCCATTCTCGATCTTTTCAATCTAATTAAAGATTCATTAAAACTCCACTTAGTTTTAATCTGTGACTGGGTTAAAGAATCAGTGTCATTTAAAACACGGTTCACGATAAACCCAAAATAACATCACATTTCAATCAGTCCCTAACTGTAAATTAGCAAGTGAGCAATTCCCTAAGTATTAACCCCGAAGGCCGAAACCAACATCAGATCAATACCTCTGAAACCATTCAACATAACTAACCTCAAGTTAGTTTCTAATTTTCTTAACTCCTTTGGGTCTAAGAACAGTATTATTGAAGATACCGTTCACAACAACCCAAAATCACGTTCCATTACTTATCGGGTTAAAGAACAAGTGTTATTTAAAACACGGTTCACGATAAACCCAAAAATCAATATCAATTCAATTCCAAATAAATATTATTTAATTGGTACACTTCATTAAATCTAAATAAAAAGATTTAATCTTTTCTCAACTGGGTTCAAGAACAGTGTTAATGAAGACACCATTCACGACAAACCCAAATCACATTTGATATTAAACACAAGGCTATGAATAGAAAATATACCGGCTTATATTCAATATCAAATTCTACGACTAACAAATATCGTATTGGAAATAACGATATATATATCTTTCAAATTCCCATAACAATATCTGAATCATCACGAAATCCAACATCGAAATATTTCGAAAACAATTTCGATTCAAATCCGTTCCAATATAATTATTGGAAATTCTGGTTATTTTCAAAACCATTTCTAATCCAGTTTATTTATTTTAAAAATAAATAGAATTTTAATTCTACTTCAAAACTAGTTCATTTCGATAAAAATCTATTTTTATCTTTTCAAATATGGAGTTTTTCATCCTAATTTTTCACAAATCATTTATTATGATTTTACACAAATTATTGATATTTTTAATAATTTTATCAAGGCCCGTACAATCGATTTCCATCAACGGCCATCGAACTGCACTTACAGCGACCTTTTCTAAAATTGATTTGGACGTATCTCCAAATCCAACCGTTAGATTTCTAATTTCTAATATTCGTTAGAAAGCTTTTTTGATACGAACCCAACGGTTCCGATTTTAGGAGAATCCGACGGTCAGATCTCCCGTAATGTCCGTTCGAAGTTAATGGTCGAAATTTGCGAACTACCGCGGCGCGGCGCGTTCTACTCAGGCCATTATATTGTATATATATAATATATATAATATATACTCCATCGATTTCCTTTTAAAACGTTCTTTATAAATCGTTTTCAATTCATTTTCAAAACGGTTTCAACTTCGTATTCAATTTCAAATCAAAATTGAATATTCCAATATAAGTTCATTTTAAATTCATTTCAAATCGATTTCAATTCAATTTCAATTCGAATTCATTTATATTCAATTTCAATTCGAATTCATTTCTATTCAATTTTAATTTGAATTCTTTTCTATCCAATTTCAATTTGAATTCATTTCTATTCAATTTCAATTCGAATTCATTTCTATTCAATTTCAATTTTAATTCACTTCTTTTCAAAAAAGGAGATTTTGAAATCACTTTCGATATTCATTATAAAATGAATAAAATCGATATAAATATCGTTCACATCAAAATGACGTCAATCTAATCAATACGGCTTCATATATTCCTATCTTCAAATATTCTATTTCAAATATTTCTTTTTCAAATATTTCTATTTTAAAACTGGAATGAGGCTCAATCAATTACCATATAATGTTAATTATATGGATTTTCTACAAAACAGGTATACAATAACAGCGATGAATAATCAACCATCATCCAAAGTGCATTCTACACTGTATAAGCATCAAATATAAATATTCAATGCTTATAACAGTCTGTCAATCAATCGATCGACATACAACTAAGCAATCGGGATTAGTGTACGTCAAATATCATCCCAATACCCGTGTGGGGTTTCAAACAATCAAACACAGATTTTATTTGTGCAGTTGGGCGATGTGTAAAATTTATCGTCCCAATCAATATCAGCCAAATGTGTGTATATAAACAAATCGTAAGATTTGTTTATTTTTATTTCATTTCATATACACGTTAAAAATTCTATTTTTAACTATAAAATACTTTTAACTATATAAATATTTTATTTCATTTCACAACACATCACACAATCAACTACACATCAAAATCAAACAAACAAGCATACAAGCCGTCCATGGTCTGTGGACGACGGGTGTCGGGTGCTACTAAACACCGTATGCATCCTAGTATATTTATATAACTAGAAAATTAAATTAAAGAGTGAGAAATTCTCACAGAATAGCTAATCCAACGCCACGACTCTTCTTAGGTAGAAATCTTCGCCGTTCTGCCTCTTGTCACTTTTCACTGCCCGTATTCACTACATATGTAAAAATCGAATTTTTACTTCGCTACTCAATATAGAAAAATCGAATTTTTACTTCGCTATTCAATATAGAAAAATCGAATTTTTTCTTCGCTATTCAGTATAGAAAAATTGAATTTTTACTTCGCTATTCAATATAGAAAAATCGTATTTTTTACTTCGCTATTCAATATATAGAAAAATCGAATTTTTACTTCGCTATTCAATATAGAAAAATCGAATTTTTACTTCGCTATTCAATATAGAAAAATCGAATTTTTACTTTGCTATTCAATATAGAAAAATCGAATTTTTACTTCGCTATTCAATATAGAAAAATTGAATTTTTACTTCGCTATTCAATATAGAAAAATCTAATTTTTACTTCGCTATTCAATATAGAAAAATCTAATTTTTACTTTGCTATTCAATATAGAAAAATAGAATTTTTACTTCGCTATTCAATATAGGAAAATCGAATTTTTACTTCGCAATTCAACATAGAAAAATCTAATTTTTACTACGATACTCAATATATAAAAAATCTAATTTTTACTATGCTATTCAATATATAAAAATCGTAGTTTTCAACAATGAAAAATCATAGCTTTATAACACCCTTCTTATAATAAAAATCTCATTTTTAATTACCTAAATAAAATAAAATAAAATTAAAATGAAATTAAACTCTCACCAGCCGTATTGGGGTTAGAGATGGCAGCACCGGAGTCGTGGGTGGTCGGACCATCGGTAGTAGGGCCCACATTGGTCGGAGAAGCCCGGTTAGCGGTTGTTTTGGGCTAAAAGAGGGAGAAAAAGGGGTGAGAGGAAGAACAGAGGGCAGAGGAGGTGCGTGGCGCCAGTCAGAGGTGGTGGTGGCCTCACAGGCGAAGCCGCGGCGGATTTCGAGGGTGCTCAATGGTTTGGGCGTGACCTAGGGCTGAGGAGAGGGAAACGAGGGCGACGAGAGGGTGGAGTGGTCGGAGGGGGACGACGTGGTGAAGGGGAGGCGGCGGCGTGAACCCCGGTGGCGCGGTGGTGCCGATCGTTGTGGGGGGGGTTTCCGATTTGGGAAAATAGAACCGGGGGGGGGGGGGGGTTCTGAATGAATGAAGAGAGGGGGGGTTATTGAAAAAATATATATATATAATTTAATTATGTTTTAATTTCCAAAAGCAACTTTTATTTTTGATCTCTAAACGAGGCCCACCGCCTGTCGTGCATAGCTAATTACCCCCATCCCAAACACAATGGGATATATATCTTAAGCTGATTCGATCATTTTGATCAGTTTTCGTCAAAATCAACATATAACTCTATATATTGAATTTGAACGCGCATATCATTTTACCGGGGTCACATACGAACTCTATAAATTGCAGAAAAATATTTTCTAGCTTTGTATTGACGATACAGTCATAACAAAACTAATTTCGTCGAATACTGAGGCCGTTGGAAAAATGGCCATTTTCCGGTCGATTAAAATCAACTGAAACTGGTCAAATGCGTTTTTCTTTGCCACGCTCACATATTGATTCGAAAAATTATGAAATTTGGAATCTAGCAATAATTTGACATCACAGACCCAAACAAAAGTGGTTTCGTCGAAATCCGAGGTCATTTGCAAAATTTCCATTTTTAAGGGCCTGAATTCTATAGCGACTATTCAGAATTTTCATTTGGACATATCTTTTGATTCCCGCTATGAAATTTTGATTTTTCGGATTCGTTGGAAAGATAGCCACAATTAGATCCTACTATTTTTGGTTTCACTAAAATCTGGATTATTTTGCACCCGGTACATTCAATTGAAGTTTGAAATTGAATTATCGAACTACCGCACCATTTTCAATTCTATTATAATTATAAATAAATATTTATATTCTATCGTCGATCTATATAAATATATTCGATTGAATTTTATTCAAAAGAAATTTTCTCATCGATATTATTTAAAATAATTCATCTTAAATAATCAAAATTCGCTAAAATTGCCGAAATAAAAATTTTAAACTGGCCCAGATTTTCGGGTTGTTACAGGTCGTTACAGTGTTATTATAGCTATTGGTTTAGTAATAACCTTGGCTCTGTGGCGTAACTCTATAGAGATAGGGTTAGTAATACCCTAGATCTAGATTGAGTGTATTTATATGAGAGCGTATTTGTAAATTTTACATGCAAATGTTTTGTATTGTGTTATTTGATCGGTTCAAGTGTTGAGAAGCATTGAACTGTCAATAGATACAATATTGTTTTAAAATAAAGGGTAAATGAAATAATTTTACCCAAATTATACTTTTGTATAGTAAAGAAATAATTTTATCAAATTATTGGGATATTAGTGTGTTTGATTGATTTGAATGGAATTCAAATTGCATTGAAAATTTGAATTAGAAATTAACCTAGTTAAGGGAAATTTAAATTAATAATGATATCGAAATTAAACAAAATAAATTTGAATTTGGAAATTTAATGAATAGTCATACAGAAATCAATCGGATATTAATCGATTGATGTTCAAATATGTGAAACCAAAATATTAGTATTTAATGAAAATTCAATTGGCTTGGTTGAGTTGGTTGTATATTGGTTGTTGATTGTGAATTATTTTTATTGGATGATAGTTTGGCTAAATGGAATAATCAACAATTTAATGGAACTAAATGAATTATAAACTAAAGAATATTTCAGGGTATAATTAAACTGGAATGAAAAAACATATGAATTAGAATTTATGGTTTAACCTGGTATTTGATAAGGAATTGATGCTATGTGTTGATTGTGGAATTGGTGTAGTTAAGCCAGTTGATTAGTGAGATATTATTTCAGAATTTCATGTATTTATCACTTATATGTGAATTGAGTTGAGTATAGGTGCCAGATGGTTAGGCAAATTGATATTGGTTGAGTAAACCACATATACGTATAGCAAGCATGCTCAATAGAGCTCGTAAGAGGTACGCTACATGAAAATATAAATTTTGGGTTTTGATTTTTGTTATCCGACCGTATTGGTCGATGTATGTTCTTGCGATATCGCAGATGTCACTCCGTGCAGGGGAGACTCTACCGAATTTTTCCGAGAATTTAATGTGTTAGAAATTTTTTCGATATTTTGAAAAATATTTATACACAGTATTGAATTGGTTTTTGAACTAAAATAAATTGGATTTGGAAATTAATGGTATTTGCAGCATTTTTCTCACTTTAGCAATTTCGAGGACGAAATTATTTTAAGGAGGGAAAGAATGTAACGACCCGTGTTTTTTGACCATTTGAAACTGAATATTTAAATTGGTTTTTAAATATTTTATTTGGAATATTAATGGATTTTAATATTTAATTAGTGATTTAAAACGAAGTTTGAAAATTTTATTTATATAATTATAAATCGAGCTCGAAATGGCGCGGCAGTTCGTAAAATGTAGTTTTGAACTTCAATTGAATATACAGAGTCCGATATAAGTCGGATTTCTGTAAAACAAGAAACGTTGGGATCATGCTGACTATAATTTTCATATGGAAGAGAAAAATCTAGATTCCGTATTATAGATTGTTTGTTATGGCCAAATCAAATTTTGAAATAGTCGCTATGGAAATCGTCATTTAAAATATAGGCCTTTAAAATAGCCATTTTGCAAATGGACTCCTTTTTTGATGAAATTAGTTTCATTTGAACCGTATCGTTAAATTATTTTAAGAAAATCAAATTGCATGGCAAACCGATGTCGTATGTGACCACGACAGCTGTAAACGCCCAATAAATTTCTATAGCGCGTAATTAAATTTATTCAATTCAATAAAGAGATATTAGAAACTTGAGCAAACGATCGAATTAGGCCACAAAACCAGTTCCGTTGAGTTCGTATCATCGATTAGAGTTAGGATTGGTATATAGTTTGTTATTTTTGGAGACCAACTAATTTGGTGTCCAGAATGGCATTTTGGTGCGTTAAAAAAGTAGCGTACGGGAAACAGTCTCAATATGCGACGAAACTGGTGTCGTTGGGTTCGTATTAACTAATTATTGTAGGATTTAAAGTTTCAAGTTGATTGGATTTATCTAGTGATCGTGGAAAAATTAAACGCGTGTTTTTCGTTGGTTTTATAAAGGAATTTTTTTCAAACGATTTCGGAATTCGACGAAACTTATCCCATTGGGTCCGGAATATTTATTTATGCTAGGATTACATTTTCTTTGTCAAAAACGGAAGTCATACGTGAATGTATTGATACGATATCTCGCACGTAAGTTTCGTTATATTATTTTATTAATAAAACTTTCCCCACTTCACTTTAAATATTTCTTTCTGCTTGCGGCCCAGACCTTCGTTTTACTATGTATGACTTGGCTCCTAAACAATTCATTTTTCTTGGACATCAATTCATTAACACCGTGCTTCCCACGTTTTGTCCCAATATAAGAATACCTCAAAGTCAAAACCGTCTCTTCATTTTCTCATGGTCAACCCACTTATGCGCCGCCTCCACCATAATATAAATGGCCGAACTGCTCTTTCGTTTTCCCCATTTTTCTGCTCAACTCGTTCAATTATATCCGAAATTCCCTACAGCAAAACCTTATGTCTTGTTGAGATCCGTACTCTGATCGGTGATGAACACCTGATATTCTTTCTGGTGATCGGAATTTCTGTTCGAAGCTGCGATTTTTGTGAGAGATTTACCGACGATTGGGGCAGCCGGAGTGGACAGGATTCGTGGCGGACGTCCGGGGGAAGCGAGGCGCGTGCGTGGGTGCACCTAATCGATCTCCGATCATCTGAGGAGGCCGTGGTCAGCTACGAAACTCGTGGAAATTGGGGCTTTTCAGTACTCGCGAAGACGAGGGGTTTCAGACCGTAACTGTTCGAACTAATTATTTTAATTCAAGTAATTAATTTGGTCTAAACTTAATTAAAGGGAGTTAATTGTTATCCATTCTGAATAGGAAATAAATGCTTGGAGATCGGATCTTCTAGAAATGGATAACACAGCAGTTTATGGGGAAGAAAAGGGATGTTTGTCAACACTTTTAATTAAAACATAAATAGGCAACTCGATCCTGAAGGAAAAAGTATCAGTCGTTTTTTTTAAAACCAAATTTGTCTTGAGGAAATTAGTTAACCACATTAAAGATTGAATTATTATTTAATCACATTCACTTACTTTGTTGCAGCAGTATTTGAATGGGATGAAGTGCTAATGGGCCAGCGTATTCGGAATTACATTGTAATAAACACTAAGTATTTAACTAAGGCAAAAATTAAATTATATATGTCGTATGCTATAACATGACTTGTGTGATACCAGGATCTGAATACAAACAGAAGAGTGAAAACAAGGCTGCTGAAATGGAAATTGTAAAGGAATCAACGAAAAGGATCAACCAACCTTTATCTTAAACCATAGTTTGCCTATTTAAAACATGGCTAAGAATTTGATTAAATTTAATTAATTTTGTTATTAAATGGTGAACTAATCTTAATTATAATTGGTGCAGTTCAATAGGCGATGGAATGTGACATATCGGTCCTAATGATTTGCAGAATCTAAAGTAATTAATTCCGAAAATTATTAGTCAATCAAAGTTAATTAGCTTTAAATTAAATCGTGAGTACTTATAATTATATTACTCTTGCATATACGTATAGAATCAGACAAAATATATACCATTGGAATTGTCTTGAGAAGATCTACATCATGGAATGGAGTTGGACACAATTGGAATGAACCAAAATTTTCAGTTAAATTAAACACTTTTTTAATTTAACTAAAACGAGAAGTTTAAACAGCGAATCTAGCCAAGATGAGTTAAACTCACTCAGTTCTTCCCCTTTATATTTTATATAAATTGGGTTTCTGGTTGCTAATGGTTGACTGTTTTCTAATTATATATTTATTTGTTGATTTAACTGATGAAATTTAACTGTAATTTAATTTCAATGAAATACCATATCGTTATTTTTAACGATTGGTTCCAATAAAGGTAACTCACCTTGGTTGGTCATGTTTATAAATTAAACGTGTTTAAATTGTTTGAATTGTTGAATTGCTTGTGAATTGGTTGCTGTTAATGGTCGTTATTTATTATTATCAGATAAACATAACTGAATGATCTGATTTGAGATAACCAGTTTGATACAGGGAAGAACAGGTTGGAGGGACCCAACCGGATCCCTCAAATATATTATTTATTTATTTTCATATTATCATATATGAATTGTTCTGTTCGGGAGATTGATTAGATTTTTGATTATTGACAGGGAATTCAACATGTGTTTTGTTTAAACCAATGGGCAATATTGGTTGAGTAATTAGCAGCATATGGCTTATAAAATCAACCGCTTTTGTTTATATTGTTTTACCATCAGGTGAACTAATAGAACTGAAGTTATAAAATTTATTTTATAACTGGAGATAGATTTTGAAATATATTATTTAGAATAAAGGTTTGCTTAAAAAGAAATAAATATTTATTACTTATCATTTAAGTTATAATTAATCATTAATTGTTCTTATAAAGTAAAATCTGATGTTAATCAGATTCGTGAACAAGTGAATAGAAATTAACCTTAATGGTTCAAATTTGGATAATTGTTTTGTTAAGGAAAAAAAATTAAAAGGAAATTATTTAAATTGATTATATTATTAAATAATTTAAAGTGAGAACTAATTGGAATCGGTTATTGGAATAACCACGTTTTAAGTAGATTTAATCAACCGTTTTTGTAGTGTCCCGAAATTCCGGTCCAACTTGAGCTGACTAAATAACACAAGTCCAACCCTCATTACACTGGAAATCAGAAAACTAATAAAAAGAAAAACAGAGGGTGAGGAAAGATAAGATAGAAACTTGGAATAGAAGAAGAAGAAGAAGAACCTACAACATCAGAGTAAACAAGAATCTCACAGCGGAACGAATAAAATATTACATAACTTTGAAATAAAAGATTTTACTTGAATATACATATCATTATCAAGTACAACACTTGCAACACAGCGGAATAACAATAGCTATATAAAATCCTGAAGCCTCCTACTCCAGCTCTTCAAGTATCTGTAAATCCTGACTACTTGACTGCCCATACAAAATTGGGCTCCCAAGAGTTTTGGGAAAACAAAACAAAATAAACTCCAGGTCAGTATGGACTGGTATGAGTAAAACAGTTTGAGCCATTAAATGATATCTCATAGGACCACGCCGTATAACGGAACGAGTTTTTCCCTTATGAGAATCCAAATAATCTTTATATCAAAACTCATTGATATTATAATAGTGTCAATCAACTACAATATAATAATCATCTAGCAGAAACGCTTTCATCTCACGTTCTATATATTTAGTATATAATCAAAACCGCAAGCACAAACTGGGTAATGGATTTCCAACTATGATAAGGTAAGGAACTACCTTTCGCTAGTGTACCTCAAGAGAGGAATACACTAGGTTCAACAAGAACATCTTGCAACCCAGCCACACATGACCGACCACTCATTTCGCTTAAGTGTATCGAATGTATATCACCAACGATTGGGATCAGCAACCGTTTCCCTAATGGGACAACATCGACAATAGATTTTTAGAAGTAAATGAAACTCTAGATCAGGTGATTATACACCCTAATAGGTGCGACCCACATAGCCATGCTACCTGCCCGATTTCTGTCATTTCCTGGTTGTGAGGCTAGAGGCCATGCTTATCTGTGACAGATCACACGTTTATTCACTTTGAATGTCACATCGTCATACCCACCAAATCACAAATAGATTTCCCCAAAAATACAACGGGTATGCAACTAAGAGAAACGAATTCCTCCGCCACCAAACGTAAATACGTTTGAAGAGATCAACTTAGGCGATCAATTAAATATACTCTGTCAGACATTCGTCCACACAAGTTGTCCTAGGACTGGACAAACCGAAGGCACTATTCAGTACAACCATCTTAGGCAATTGTTATATAAGATTTATACAACAGCCCTTGCACTTCACTCCGTCTTCAATATATCCAGCATACTTGATTCGCAACGCTTACCCAATACGGAATGGTTCTTCGGATAATAATCCAACCGGTCTCTCCATATTAACAACGTTAAAATGGTCAAAAACTTCGATAGTCGGTGAGTTAACTATCAAAGAAAAACAGGTGTGCAAACAAGATGTTATTTCCAAATGGAAATTTTATCGATCAATCAACATTCAACATTTATCTCTTAAATTAATTTATCATTAATTTATTTTTTCTCCATTTCCTGTTTCTGTATATATGTACAAAAATCCTTATTTTCTAAATTTAGAAAATATACGTTATTAATCATTTGAAAACATTTCCATCTCCTTTCCACGTACCACTGTCATTCCAGTATTCTTTACCATCCAAAATTTCATTTTCTATGATTAGAAAATATCTCTGATTATATTTCGAAAACGTTTCCAAAGCTCATTCCTTGGATTTAAACAGATGTTTAAATAAAACATCGCTATGCCAATTCACCATTACCTTCATTAACTATATTTATTTAACCAACCTTCACCATCAAACCTCACCATTCCTTAGTTAAGAAGGAAGTCAATCAAGTTGGGTATAATTACCTCTCAGACCTTAACTAAACAACGTTTTAACTTCCAAATAGTCAAAGTTTATCTTTTTAAACCATTAACAACTTCCTTGCGAACCTCACGGATTCTATTTATGAATCCACATCTTTTATAAAAACATTGGTTATAACGATAACGTTATAATTCCTACTTTCGAAATATCTAACTTCAAATATAACTTTTATTTTTAATTTGAATAAATAACTAAATGATTTATTAAATAAATAAATCTTGGTTTAGAACTGGAAAGTAAATATTAGTTTCCCAAAATCGATATAATCGAATTTCAACATATAACTTCCTTTTGAATGAACACTATTCGATAACCCTTTCCTTCGAATAAACTATATTTGATAATCACTCTTCGAATAGCCATATTCGATTAACTCTATTCAATTAACACTATTCGATTAACTCTAATCGATTTACCCTTATCGGTTAGCTCAATTTGATTAACTCTATTCTATTAGTGAAAATAAGGCTCAGGTCCCTAAAAGAAAACTTAATTAGGCTCACATCCAGTGATTAACTTATTATAAATTAGGTCCCTATTTTTTAAAAGTTGCAAAATAAATGGAAAAAAAAAGTAAAAAAATACGAAAATTATTATTTAAATAAATTATTCATTCGACCATTAATTCAGTTTAAAAAAATCATAAACATGTAAAAAAATAAAATCAAACAAGAAAAAAACAGCGAAAAATGCTGTTAAATGCATAATATTATGCACAAATTCCAATTTTCTGCATATATATGTGCACAAATTCAAAACCATGAAATTCAGTTATTTTTATTTGCGTTCGGCTGTGCAAATAATGCGAAATTATGCACACATATGTGCAACAAATCTGTAGGCAAAACGTTAGCCTATTTTGTGCATATGCAATTATTGCATATAAGTATGCAACTATTGGCATAATTTGCATATATATATATATATATATATATATATATATATATATATATATGCAACTTTTTGTTTTCAATTTCCGTGGACTGCTGCAATTATTTTACGATTTTAGATTTTTTTTTATTTTTTTTATACATGGCCGCACATTTTTTTTTGTAAAAAGCGAAGGAGCGAAGGGAGCGAAGTGGGTAGGCTGGACGTGAAAGTAGGGAGCGGATCCTTGATTGTAGGAGGCGGCTGTTCAAAAATAGGGACCGGAAATGTATATGAAACTTTGAGCGGGTTTATTTATTTATTTTGAAACTTAATAGGGACCTCTAAAAAACGCACCCATTCTATTAACTCTATTTGATTCACTCTATTGGATTAACTCTTTTTGATTAACCCTAATCGATTAACTCTTATCAATTTACTCCTATCAATTTACTCCTATCAAATAAACTATTTTTGATTAACCCCTTTCGAATAAACTATATTTGATTTACTCCTTTCTCTATTCGAATAAACTATATTCGATAACTCCTTTCGAATAACTAACATTCGATAACCCTTTCGAATAAAAAATATTTGATAACTTCTTTCGAATAACAAATATTCGATAACTTCTTTCAAATAACAAATATTCGATTAACTCTTTTCGAATAACTAATATTCTATTACTCTATTCGAATAACTAATATTTGATTACTCTTTCTTTCGAATAAACTATTTCGAATAACTCCTTTTCGAATAACTATATTTGATAAAGTCTTATCTTCGATTAACCAATACTCAACGAACTCTATTTGATTAACTAACACTCAACTAACTCTAACTGATTTAACTCTAATCGATTTACTCACTTCGAATAACTAATATTGAATTAACTCTTAATTGATTAACTCTAACTCTAATCGATTAACTCTAACTCTAGTCGATTAACTCTAACTCTAATCGATTAACTCTACGTCCATATTCAGTTTCAAATATCGATGTTGAAATCGATTTTTACTTCTCTATATAAGTCCTGACTTATATATTCTATTTATCCAATGATAAATATTTTATTTTATTTATAAAATATTATTTATAAATTAATCTTCTCAATCTATTGGTTACAACAGATTCTATTTAAAATCTTTGCTTTAAATCCATATCATGTTATACCCGTGTGCGAAGCACGGGTCTAAACTTTCCTGATGTAAAATTCTACTAATTTGCCAAATATTTCCTTATATGACATCCTTTTTTCATTTCCCAATAAATCCTTTTTATAACTCTATTTATTTTCTAAATAAATATTTCCTTTTTATAACTCTATTTATTTTCTAAATAAATATTTCCTTTTTAATTCTGTTTGTAAATGTTTTACAAATATTTCTCTTTCTATTGTATTTATTTCCTAAATAAAAAAAATTCTTTTATACTTCTATTTATTATCCCAATAAATATTCCTCTATATGATTTTATTTATTATCCCAATAAATATTCCTCTTTATAAAACCCTTTTGATTTTATAAATAAATTCCCTTTTTATAAAATCCCTTGATTTTAAAATATTTTCTCTTTAATAAATTCTACTTCATTTTATAAACAATTATCCTTTTTATGAAATCCTTTGATTTTATAAATAAATTTCCTTTTATAAAACCCTTTTCCTTTTATATATAAAATCCATTGATTTTATGTAAATAATTATTTTTCAAAATACACTTTGAAAATCCCCTTTTTACATCCCAGTATTTCTTACGGTATTTAAAATACCAAATAACCATGATCGATATCATTCAAACACACAAAATTAACAATAGATTATATATCACATCATATATTACAATATATGAAAAACAGCAAAATAAATGTTGAGGAATCCAGTTGGATTCCTCTAACCTGTTTCCTTGCATCACAGATAATAAACAATATAATTAACATCGATTTCATTTCAATATGAAATATTCTGCTAAATAGAATCAACATTTGTTTAACGATTTATATATATATCATTATCTATAATTTCAAACAATACACAAGCAATTCAACCAAACAGTTAACACACAGCAATCAACAGATAATTATCAGTTCTAACAATATGATGTAAAAATATATCTGTTTAGAGTTGGTGAGTTTTACTCACATTGGACGATCATCGTTAATAACAATAACCATCGCTTGATTTGATTTAGACAGACAATTCATTTTGCTATAAATTGTAACGAGCTTCGATTCGCTTCCAGTCAGTTCCATTGTGGAGCCACCGTCCATACGATCCCAAAGGATCTTGTTTCATCAATTTTTGATCACGTATGATAAAGTTATAGCATTTACTAGTTAACGGAATAAATAAAAAACTTAATTCATTAACCTATTGGGATTTACCATTTTCACTCGGCCCACTAACCCCTTCAAAAACCCAACCCGCTACATCCCTCTTCTTCCTTTTGATTTTACGGTCTCCTGCCTCCCGATAAAACACAACACCATGACCGAAGTTCCATGCTCCACTCACCATCCCTCTTACATTTAAAACATCAAACTAAAATGACCAATATCACTCTATTCGACTGCTCTTCCTTCTCCACCTAGTTTCCTCAAACTCGCATCACCGGATCCCCATTTCGTCGAACAGGAAAACACCCTTTTACTGCAGATCGATCGACACCAACACGTTCTGGCAAGAATCCTTCCCTCAGACAAATATACATCCTCACCCTCTCTTCTATCATTTCAATGCTAACTCCACTTCACAAATATCCATGCACTCCTGCGCCTGTAAACACTTGCTCAGCCCCAGAAGCATATCATCCTTTCTAACATACTTCCTGCTTCTTCAAAGATCCGCATATCCTTGCACTCAACTCGCGGTCTCCCTGAATTTCCATGTTCCAGCTCTGCCGAGAGCTGCTGTGAACCCACTTAAACGATACATGTCCTTAGACCTCAAAAATGGCGAATGGGTGCTTGCGTTAGTGTTTATATAGAGGTAATGACTTAGCTTAAGAAATAGAAGTAGGTAGGATACTTGGCCTTTAAGTGAACGCATAGGCTACAGGTTGGCGAGGTGGTGACCATTCGTAGCTTGTTCATCCGCGTGTAGCAGGGGTAGCACAGACGTATACTAAGCACGGAAGGAACCACATTTCTTTATTTTAAAGCATTCAAAAGTTTACCTAACCTCTATGTACAATTACATTAATGTCCAAGCGTCACAGACTGGGATAAAGATGCCGTTATGGCGATCAAGGTGTCACGGTTCCAAAAATATAAAAATATCGGTAGATTAACTTATACTGTGAAACCCCAAAATCGCTGATTAAGGGTGCAAAATACTCCAAACAAAAAGTTTCTTATTTAATTAATTAAAAATTATAATAAAATTCTAAAAATTAAATTATCACTACGTCTCAAAAGAACCTTGTTTAAATTCAAAACCAGTATCTAGTTATATCGAATAAACCGTTACGGTCGATAAACGATTCTATAGCAACTATTTTAAAATTTGATTTGGACACAACTCACAATCTATACGACGAAATCCTGATTTTTCTCTTCCATCAGAAAAATATGCTTCACCAGTTCCTAACGTTTCTTGTTTCACAGAAATCCGATTAAAAGCGAATTCTGTACATTCAGTTGAAGATCAAATCGCCAAATAACGAACTGCCATGCCATTTCAAGCTCGATTTTAATTATAATAAAATTATACGTTCAAACTTCGTTTATATAATATATACGTTATTCTAATTCAATTATAAACTGAATTATATAAATTTGAATTGCCCAGTTCACATTATATTGCCAATTCACTAATTCTGATTATTTCAGAATTTAATATATTATTTTATTATTATATTAATTAAATATTCTCCATTATTTAATTTAAACCACCATTAAATTATCAAACCCTCATTTTAAATAATTATATTAATTAATTATTACGGGTCGTTACATTCTTGCCCCCTTAAAATAATTTCGTCCTCGAAATTGCTAAGGTAGAAATCAAATCCTATTAACTGGTTAGAACTTATTTGTTCACTTCTTAACTTCAATCTCAACTGAACCAATTTAACTTATATTAAAACTTTAATTAATTCTTATCAACGAAAATTTTCAAAAATCATGAAAATTTTCAAACACCCGAAATTTTCGAAAAATTTCGCCACCACCTCCTTTGTACCGGTCAATCGGTACAACCACAATTCGCCTCTCTGGGACTTCTCCAACCCAAAAGAAAATCAAACAGCCAAGCGGCTTGCCAAATCGTCTCATAAATCACCAAACTCATATATAATTAAACTTGTACCTTTTTGTTGGGCATATCATCATATCCTTTCCATCTCTGCTACTAATTCAACATATACATATGTCATCCAAATCAAATTCCAATCTGTTTTATCCACAAATCCAACCATTCGCTTATGCTTAAGTTGAATTCAATTTCAAATCAAAGTTCCATTTTTGATTTTTAAATTCTTAACTCATCAATCCAATACCATTTCAGATTCTATCTCACAATTCAAAATCTGATTCTACTTCATATATTTTATCCAATTCAATTTCCAGTTAATTGGTTTCAATTCAGTTCCAGCTCGGTTTCACAAATTTCTATTTAAATTTGTTTTTAATTCAAACAGTCTCTTTCCTGGGAGTTTTAAACAACTATGCTTTTCTAAAACCAAATATTCCTTTTTGGATTTCAAACAACTTGTTTCTCTCAAAACAATTCAAAAATAAAATCCTTTGGTAGTAATCCGTCACTCAGCAACTCGAAAATGAACACTGATGATGCAGTTGTCATCATCAGAATTTATTTTCCAGTGATCGAAGTGAGTTCAATACTATATCACCTTGCAAAACTCATTCTTTAAATACTTTCATTTTGAAATCAACTTCAAAATACCATTCATAATGCTAGTAAAAAAAAATTAAAATCTCCCAGGATCTTAAATTTTCCTTATATTTAACCCATACCTATTTATAAACACTTTTCCAACTTTCCATAGTTGTAATTCCAATTCCCATTTTATATTGAGATTTAATTCATCTGATTTCACATATTTCACTTATGTGGATTCTGATTAGTTATTTACAAAACCATTTAATTTATAATCTTAATCGATTATAATAACAACCAATATATCCAATATATAAAATTCTGATATATATATTTTCTCTATATCAAAATATACTTTGGGTAAAATTATTTTCATTTACCCTTTTCCCAAAACATATCGTGTCGACCCATCGTATTCAAGTGTTTGAAAACTCCTACCAATACAGTACATCAAACTAATCGACCAGAACCCATAAACAACTCAACCAATAAATCTACTCAATATAAAACCATTTTTATATCAAATAACAAATACGCACTCATATATATATGCACTCAACTCAATCTAGGGTATTACTAACCCTATCTCTATCGAGTCACGCCATAGAGCCAAGGTAATTACTTAACCATAAGCTCTGATACCAACTGTAATGTACCGAAATTCCGGTCTAATATGAGCTGACTAAATAACAAAAGTCCAACCCACATTACACTAGAAATTAGAAAACTAATAGAAAGAAAAACAGAGGGTGAGGAAAGATAAGATAGAAACTTAGAATAGAAGAAGAAGAAGAAGAACCTACAACATCAGAGTAAACACGAATGTCACAACGAAACGAATAAAATATAACTTAACTTTGAAATAAAATTTTGTACTTGAATATACATATCATTATCAAATACAGCACTTACAACACAGCGGAATAACAATAGCTATATAAAATCCTGAAGCCTCCTGCTCCAGCTCTTCAAGTATCTATAAATCCCGACTACTTGACTACCCGTACAAAATTGGGCACCAAAGAGTTTAGAGAAAATAAAACAAAAAAAACTCCGGGTCAGTTTGGAGTGGTATGAGTAAAATAGTTTAAAACAGTTTGAGCCATTAAACGATATCTCATAAGACCACGCCGTATAACGGAACGGGTTTTTCCCTTATGAGAATCCAAATAATCTTTATATCAAAACTCATTGATATTACAATAGTGTCTATCAACCACAATATAATAATCATCTAGCAGAAATGCTTTCATCTCACGTTCTACATATACAGTATATAATCAAAACCGAAAGCACGTATTGGGTAATGGATTTCCAACTATGACAAGGTATGGAACCACCTTTCGCTAGTATACCTCTAGAGAGGAATACACTAGGTTCAACAAGAACATCTTACAACCCGGCCACACATGACCGACCACCCATTTCATTTGAGTGTATCGAATGTATATCACCAACGGTTGGGATCAGCAACCATTTCCCGAATGGGACAACATCGACAATAGATTTTAAGAAGTAAATGAAACTCTAGATCAATTGATTATACACCCTAATAGGTGCGACCTACATAGCCATGCTGCTTGCTCGATTTCTGTTATTTCCCAGTTGTGAGGCTAGAGGCCACGCTTATCTCTGATAGATCACACGTTTATTCACTTTGAATGTCACATTGTCATACCCGCCAAATCACAAATTGATTTCCCCAACAATACCACGGGTATACAGCTAAGAGAAACAAATTCCTCCGCCAACAAACGTAAATACATTTGAAGAGATCAACTTACATGATCTATTAAATATACCTTGTCAGACATTCGTCCATACAAGTTGCCCTGGGACTGGACAAACCGAAGGCACTATTCAGTACAACCATCTTAGGTAATTGTTATCTAAGATTTATACAACAGCCCTTGCACTTTACTCCGTCTTCAATATATCCAGCGTACTTGATTCGCAAAGCTTATGCCAATACGAAGTAGTTCTTCGGATAATAATCCAACCGGTCTCTCCATATTAACAACGTCAAAATGGTCAAAAACTTCGATAGTCGGTGAGTTAACTATCAAAGAAAAACAGGTGTGTAAACAACGATATTATTTCCAAATGGAAATTTTATCAATCAATCAACATTCAACATTTATCTCTTAAATTAATTTATCATTAATTTATTCATTCTCCATTTCCTGTTTCTGTATATATATACAGAAATCCTTATTTTCTAAATTTAGAAAATATACGTTATTAATCATTTGAAAACATTTCCATCTCCTTTCCACGTATCACTATCATTCCAGTATTCTTTGCCATCCAACATTTCATTTTCTATGATTAGAAAATATCTCTGATTATATTTGAAAAATGTTTTCAAAACTTATTCCTTGGATTTAAACAGATGTTTAAATAATATATCGTTATGCCAATTCACCATTACCTTCATTAACTATATTTACTTAACCAACCTTCACTATCAAACCTCACCATTCCTTAGTTAAGAAGGAAGTCAATCAAGTTGGGGTATAATTACCTCTCAGACCTTATCTGAACAACTTTTTAACTTCGAAATAGTCAAAGTTTATCTTTTTAAACCTTTAACAACTTCCTTGCAAAACTCATGGATTCTATTTACGAATCCACTTCTTTTATAAAAACATTGGTTATAACGATAACGTTATAATTCCTAATTTCGAAATATCTAACTTCAAATATAACTTTTATTCTTTAATTTGAATAAATAACTAAACGATTTATTAAATAAATAAATCTTGGTTTAAAAACCGGAAAGTAAATATTACTTTCCCGAATTCGATATAATCGAATTTCAACATATAACTCCCTTTTGAATAAACTTTATTCGACAACCCTTTCCTTCGAATAAACTATATTCGATAATCACTCTTCGAATGGCCATATTCGATTAACTCTATTCAATTAACACTATTCGATTAACTCTAATCGATTTACCCTTATCAGTTACCTCTATTTGATTAACTCTATTCTATTAACTCTATTTGATTCACTCTATTGGATTAACTCTTTTTGATTAACCCTAATCGATTAACTTTTATCAATTTACTTCTATCAATTTACTCCTATCAAATAAACTATATTTGATTTACCCCTTTCGAATAAACTATATTCGATTTACTCCTTTATCTATTCAAATAAACTATATTCGATAACTCCTTTCGAATAACTAACATTCGATAACCCTTTCGAATAACAAATATTCGATAACTTCTTTTGAATAACAAATATTCGGTAACTACTTTCGAATAACAAATATTCGATTAACTCTCTTCGAATAACTAATATTCGATTACTCTCTTCGAATAACTAATATTCGATTACTCTTTCGTTCAAATTAACTATTTCGAATAACTCCTTTTCGAAAAACTATATTTTATAAATTCTTATCTTCGATTTACCAATACTCAACGAACTCTATTTGATTAACTAACACTCGACTAACTCTAACTGATTTAACTCTGATCGATTTACTCACTTCGAATAGCTAATTTCGATTCAAATCTTAATTGATTAACTCTAACTGATTAACTCTAACTCTAATTGATTAACTCTAACTCTAATCGATTAACTCTACGTCCATATTCAGTTTCAAATATCGATGTTGAAATCGATTCTTACTTCTCTATATAAGTCCTGACTTATATATTCAATTTATCCGATGATAAATATTTTATTTTATTTATAAAATATTATTTATAAATTAATCTTCTCAATCTATTGGTTACAAATGATTCTATTTAAAATCTTTGCTTTAAATCCATATCATGTTATACCCGTGTGCGAAGCACGGGTCTAAACTTTCCTGATGTAAAATTCTACTCATTTGCCAAATATTTCCTTATATGACATCCTTTTTCATTTCCCAATAAATCCTTTTTATAACTCTATTTATATTCTAAATATATTTCCTTTTTATAACTCTATTTATTTTCTAAATAAATATTTCCTTTTTAATTCTATTTGTAAATGTTTTACAAATATTTCTCTTTCTATTGTATTTATTTTCTAAATAAAAAATCCTTTTACACTTCTATTTATTATCCCAATAAATATTCCTCTATCTGATTTTATTTATTATCCTAATAAATATTCCTCTTTATAAAACCCTTTTGATTTTATAAATAAATTCCCTTTTTATAAAATCCCTTGATTTTATAAATATGTTCTCTTTAATAAATTCTACTTCATTTTATAAACAATTATCCTTTTTATAAAATCCTTTGATTTTATAAATAAATTTCCTTTTATAAAACCCTTTTCCTTTTATATATAAAATCCATTGATTTTATATAAATAATTTATTTTCAAAATACACTTTGAAAATCCCCTTTTTACATCCTAGTATTTCTTATGGTATTTAGAATACCAAATAACCATGATCGATATCATTCAAACACAAATAATTAACAATAGATTATATATCACATCATATATTACAAATATGAAAAATAGTAAAATAAATGTTGAGGAATCCAGTTGGATTCCTCCAACCTGTTTCCCTGCATCACAGATGTTAAGCAATATAATTAACATCGATTTCATTTCAATATGAAATATTCTGCTAAACAGAATCAACATTTGATTAACGATTAAAATATATATATATCATTATCTATAATTTCAACCAATACACAAGCAATTCAACCAAACAGTTAACACACAGCAATCAACAGACAATTATCAATTCTAACAATATTTTGTAAAAATATGACTGTTCAGAGTTGGTGAGTTTTACTCACATTGGACGAACATCGTTAATAACGATAACCATCGCTTGATTTGATTCAGACGAACAATTCATTTTGCTATAAATTGTAACGAGCTTCGATTCTCTTCCAGTCAGTTCCATTGTGGAGCCACCATCCATACAATCCCAACGGATCTTGTTTCGTCAATTTCTGATCACGTATGATAAAGTTATAGCATTTACTAGTTAACGAAATTAAAACAAAACTTAATTCCTGTAGTGACCCGAAATTCCGGTTCAATTTGAGCTGACCAAATAACGCAAGTCCAACCCAATTTGTACTGAAATCTAGAAAACTATTAGAAAGAATATAGTGGGTGAGGAAATATAAGATAGAACTTATAGAAAAGAAGAAGAAGAACATCATCATCAGAGTAACACGGATCTCACAGCGGAACGAATAAAATATAACATAACTTTTGAAATACAAACAGTATATGTATGCAGTAACATTATCACAGTACAAAACTTACAACACAGCGGAAATAACTATAGCTATATAAGCCTGAAGCCTCCGGCTCCAAGCTTTTCTAGTATATCTATAAATCCCGACTACTTGACCGCCCGTACAAAATTAGGCACCCAAGAGTTTAGGGAAACAAAACAAAATAAATTCTGAGTCAGTCATGGGACTGGTATGAGTAAAACAATTAAAAACAGTTTGAACAAGTAATCGATATCTCATAAGACCACGCCGTATAACAGAACAGGTTTTTCCCTTATGCGAATCCAAAACATCTTTATATCAAAAACCTTTTAATATTATAACAATGTCTATTAACCACAATATAATAATCATCTAGGAGAAGCGCTTTCATCTCACGTTCTACATATATAGTATACAATCAAAACCGCAAGCACGTATTGGGTAATGGATTTCCAGCTATAACAAGGTATGGAACCACCTTTCGCTAGTGTACCTCTAGAGAGGAATACACTGGGTTCAACAAGAACATCTTGCAACTCGGCCACACATGACTGACCACTCATTTCACTTGAGTGTATCGAACGTATATCACCAACGGTTGGGATCAGCAACCGTTTCCCGAATGGGACAACATCAACAATAGATTTTTAGAAGTAAATGAAACTCTAGATTAGGTGATTATACACCCTAATAGGTGCGACCTACATAGCCATGCTGCCTGCCCGATTTCTGTCATTTACCGGATGTGAGGCTAGAAGTTGCGCTTATCTTTTACATGCCACATCTTCATTCACTTAGAATGTCACATCGTCATACCCTCCAAATCACAAATTGATTTATCCAAAAATAACACGGGTATACAGCAAAGAGAAACGAATTCCTCCGCCACCAAACAGGAGTACGTTTGAAGAGATCAACATACGCGGTCTATTAAATATACCCTATCAGACATTCTTCAATACAGGTCGTCCTGGGACTGGAAAAACCGAAGGCACTATTCAGTTCAACCATCTTAGGCAATCTTTACCTAAGATTTATACAACAGCCCTTGCACTTGACTCCTTCTTCAACATCTTTGGCATATATGATCCGCAACGCTTATGCCAATACGAAGTGGTTCTTCGGATAATAATCCAACCTGTCTCTCCATATTAACAACGTTAAAATGGTCAAAAACTTCGATGGTCGGTGAGTTAACTATCAAAGAAAAACACGTGTGCAAACAACGATATCATTTCCATATGGAAATCATATCGATCAATCATCAACCATATATATATATATATATTCATATTTCCTTATTTTCTATAATTAGAAAATATATGTTATTAACGTAGGAAAACATTTCCATGGCTTAATTATGTACCACTATTCTTCCACATCTATCAGACTCTAACTATAAACTAACAAGAGAATAACTTCCTAAGTATAAACCCCAAAGGCCGAAACCAACATCAGATCGATACTTAGGAAACCATTCAACTTATTAATCTCTAGTCAGTTTCTAATTTTTTTTAAACTCCATTTCTTAATTTCTATGTTCGATTAACTCCTTTTGAATAACTATGTTCAATTGACTCCTTTCGAATAACTATATTCGATTTAACTCCATTCGCTTAACTCTAGATCGCAACGATCACAATGGTTACGCCTGATCCCCTCAGAAAATTTCCGACCATCGTAGGCTATCTGCAGCCCTGCGAATTACGCTAGCAGTCGTGCAAAATGGAAACTTATCCTGAATAACTATGTTTGACTAACTCTATTCGACTAACCATATTCGATTAACTCGACTTCGAATAACTAAATTCGATTAACTCTTTTATATCTCGTCAACATCCTTTTTTTATTTATAAGTCCTGTTTATTTTCCCAATAAATATTCCTTTTATAATTCTATTTACTTTCTAAATACATATCCCTTTATTCTATTTATTTCCTAAATATATATTCCTTTATTAATTCTAGTTACTTTCTAAATAAATATCCCTTTTATAAAATCCTATGATTTTATAAATACTTTATTGTCAAAATATTGCCTTTTATAAGATCGGTTGATTTTATAAAATTCCTTTATTTCAATATACATTGAAATATTTCTTTTTACATCCCAGAGTTTCTTATGATATTAAAAATATCGAATAACAATGTTCAACATCATTCTAACAAACAAAATCCATAACAGATTATGTATCACATCATATATCAAAATATATGAAAAACAGTAAAATAAATGTTGAGGAATCCAGTCAGATTCCTCCAACCTGTTTCCCTGCATCACAGATGTTAAACAACATAATTAACATTGATTTTATTTCAATATGAAATATTCTGTTAAAAAGAATCACTATTTGATTAACGATATATATATATATATATATCGTTATCTATAATTTCAACCAATACACAAGCAATTCAACCAAACAGTTAACACGCAACAATCAACAAATGATTAACAGTTCTAACAATATGTTTTAAAAATATAACTGTTCAGAGTTGGTGAGTTTTACTCACATTGGGCGATCATCATTAATAACGATAACCATCGCTCGATTCCGACAGACAATTTATTTTACAATACATTGTAGAGAGCCTCGTTTCACTCTTAGTCAGTTCCATGCTGTAGCCACCGTCCATACGATCCCAATGGATCTGACCGTTCGTAAAACTGATAACGTATGATCAAGTTATGATTTTTACAAGTTAATATAACAATTTAAACAGTTCTAAAATTAAAACGTAAGGTTATTGGGCTTTACCAATTTATTCCCCGGCTCAACACACAATATAAACCGCATCAATTTATACCCATCTTCCTCATCAAAATTCCTGTAGTCTCTCCTCTTTCAACCGTGTTTTGAACTCCTCCTTCCAACCTCTTTACTTCGTTTCTCAACAAAACCACAAAACAGACCCACCGTTGAACTCCTTATCCCGCATTCCATCTCCTGGACACCCTTTTGCAAAGCTCGGATCCTCTTCCCTTGACTGCGTTCAAACAGTAGGGCGGAACTCAGCAGTAGGTACCGACGGTTTTGCACCTCGATTTCGCCCAAACTTTGCTGACACGTTCCACTACTCCTCCTCAATCCCATCATGAACTCGTATTCACCAAATCAAGGCTTTAGTTTTCAATGGTGCTCAACTCTAGTTTGCTATAGACTTCCAACACCCGAGATTTGAAGACGTTGAGTTAAATAAATACTAAACCAGATTGTAGAGGACTCGAATCCGAACCCATACATATATATTTTTTAATTTATAGATGAGTACTTGAGTGGAAATTTATTTTTAAAGATCCACTGCCATTTTGTTCACTATGCTTGTGGGATGAGGAAACAATAGGAAGAAAGAATGATTTGTATTTTATAGTGTGGAGGACCTTAATCCTTAAGTGAACATGTTCACATCGTGGCCCCAGAAGACATGTGGAGAGTACTAGTGGGAATGGGCAGCAGACGTGTATGTGTTATGCCCTAACGAGAGTAGCATGTGAGGAACACTTCTGTTTTATCTTCTGCACTAAGTAATAAGACATAGGGATTGTCAACAGTATACTTCTATTAGCAGTTAAGTTATAATATAGAGCGTACCTCATTAAGTAGAACTTCAGTTATTTATCGATTGTTACGGACAAAAATAAAAATACCATCATGCTCAGTGGTGTGTCACGATCCTAGAAATATGATAATATAGGTCCGTTAACTTATTCTGTGAAACCCCAAAATGTTGATTACAGGGTGCAAAATACTCCAAATAAAAAGGTGTCTATTTAATTAATTAAAAAGTACAGTAAAATTCTAAAAATTAAATTATTGTTATGTCTCAAAAGAACCTTGTCTAAATTCAAACCCAATATTCAAAAAAATTTAAATAACCGTTATGGCCACGAACGAATATACCGCTGTTTTTCTGAATATTTGGTTTGGACATAAATCATAGAAATATTTAATATACCGTTGAACTCCCGGACTAGTGGTAACGCATAGCAGCCACTACCGCTCACCTCGGAACACACTCCCAAAATAATAAAGGGCCCAAATCATCATCATCATAGAAATAGTATCGAAGAAGTGTGTTCGATCAAAGGTTCTACCTCAATTAGTCACGGTATAGCTCCTGTTTTAGTCATTTCAATTCTGATCGGAAGGTCAGGGCTATTTCTTTATCGTTCGTCTTCTTCGATTCAATAATCATCTCCAAGTCATCATACTCATTCTGGATACGTCATAGCATTCACAGTTGTCAAAGTGGTATCGACACTGACAGAGAGTGTGCCTTATGTTGACTCCGGTCTCTTTAACAACCAACGTTTACATCTTTCACATCGATTGCTTCTTTTATATTTCGTAAAGGTTCGCTTTCATATCAAAATATCATATTCTGTTTCGAACCAAATTTATATTCAAATAGAATATAATTTCATATCAAAAATATCATAAATCATACCAAGCCGATTACATCTAGATTAAAATAAATTTCCATATACTTATATTATAACCATATAATATTTAAAAACCGACTTATATTCAAATAGAATATATCTCATCTCAAAGATTTCAAATTATTCCAAATCACTAAAGGTTTGAAATCCATTTATATTCAAATAGAATATAAATATACTTCATAACTCATATCAATCCCTTAGGAGAATTTCTTTTATATTCAAATAGAAACCCACATTTCCATATCTAAAGATCGGTTTAGGAATCGGTTCATATTCAAAGAGGCTGTAACTTATCTTAAGTCCATTTGAACAATGGTTTAGAACCAAACATTTTCCATTCGGAAGGAATGTACAATTCATAAAAATATAATTAGGAAAATAGATGCTTATAAAGTAAAATCTTTATATAAATATATATATAGAATATAATAGTTGGAATAGAATAAGATAAATTAAATTGCTATTTACATACACAAAATAAAAGTTTACTAAATAATTTTAAGTTATAAAATATAGGAAAACTCATTTATAAAAAATATTTACAGGTTAAATGTTTAATAAATAAATTTTGGAAAAGAATGGTTTATTTAAAAACAAGCAGGGCATATATATATATATATATATATATATATATATAATCCTTTATGAGGGATTTCAAGATCTAATCGACAACCCAATTTGAACAGATTAACGATTTAATCTAAGGATCTATTGCAAAAACAGTAAACCGAAATCAATTAGGTTAAAATTCATACCTGCCGTGATGAAGAAACTGATGAAACGCAGAGTTAAATAACTTAAACAAATCGAATCTGTAGCTCGACAAAATGTCGAGGCCTCTAGAGGTATCCACGAGAACACATTCCATTATTTTTTGATCGAATCTGAAATTGGAAAAGAGGGTTCGGTGCTAGCCGCCATTCTTGGATTGAACTAGGGTTTTCGGTGGTCTTCTTTTTGTTCTGATGCCCCATTTTAAAGTGGTTCACGTGTCATGTATATAAAATGAACAATTTCCTTTTAAAATTAAACGTGTACACAAAACTAGGAAACCAACCGATATACTAATTCAACACTAAATAAAATATCAACAAATTTGATACTTTATTTGTCCAATGAATGTTTTCTCTTTTATTACATTCTATTCGTGTGACCCTATAGGTTATTACAACGTTAGCAATGATTTTAAATCGTATTTAAAATCATAAACAGTGATTGGCATCTGGCAGTACGTCGCTGCTACCCAATTTATAATAAGATCAATGATTCGATACAACCTTTCGGTGACGAGTGTATCAATGTAATATAATCCTTTTAACCAATATATCCAGGATTAAACTCGAGGCATGGATCGTATCATCCTCTTTATAATTTAATCTGTTTATCTTGATCGATGAGTAGACTGTTTAAAACAAATCAATATTTGAGCATGGCCATGCATTTTACAGTCTCACTCAATCAAGAGGCCAATGGATATCACTACGAATATATCATAGGGTTAAATTCCATCTAGATCATTCATAATTTTCATTCGATTCTAGATATATCCAATAATCACCGTTATCGTTACTCTGTTACGAATAACTTTAGATGATATCAAAACACAAATATCCTCGAATAAAATAATAATGATTTCAGGTCTGAGGACCATTACATCACTGTCACCATGAGAATAACTAATGATATTATTAATTATATTCCATGTAGTTTTCTCACGTTGGGTCAGCCCAATACACTATTCTCCAATACGTATCTATGTCTTGACATTAATATCTCGTATATTAATGATCAATGAGATGTAATCATTCTTAATGTTTTATTGTTGTCCTTTATAAACAATAAAACTTGACTAGGGACGTTTAAGAATTATAATATTTAATATATTATATAATCTCAAGTTCAAGTCACTTACTTGAACTATACAATTCCGTATAATAATTCTAAGGACTTCTAATATACTAATATTTATATTACGCAATAAATATAATATAATAGAATATTATTTTATTCCAAATAAAATAATAGCATCACCAGTGTTATCAATCTCATCAAATGGATTGCCGCTAGGGCATAAACTCTAACAATCTCCCACTTGCACTAGAGTCAATCATTCATGTATCGTATACTCATGAAACTAGTGTGACTATTAAACTTTTGCTGGGACAGATTTTAATTCAATAGGTCTACAACATTACAACGTTTGTAACTTTGCAGATATGTTCATTTTCTCTGTGAACAACTTCACATGGGAATTATATTTCTTAAATGTATGTTTGAATCGATAATGAGTTTAATGTTTTAGGCCTAAGCAACAACCATATTGTTATTGCAAATTAAGTTCAATCATGAACTTCTTAATCCAAACATTTTCTTTCTTAGAATCAGTATTTATTTCTTGTTTTAAAATTAACATAATTTACAATAATTAATGTGTTATCAAATAACACTAGAATTATTGTGTCACTCCCACTTGATTTCTTGTTAATACAAGACTTAATGCCATTTTGTGGTTCAAAACATTTCGAATTCTATTTCATTCCCATCGGTATCTTAGAGACTGGCTCTCCTTTAAACGGATACCAATTAGAGCAATAAACGTTTTATTCTCTGAGGATTTATAGAAATAATATCCAATTGTTTCTTGTGGATGTTACACAAAATAATTATCTAATTTGGGTCCGTTCTTATCAGAGGAAGGACGTTTAATAAACGCCTTGCATCCAAATCTGCGCATTAGACACACTGGGACATTTCCTAGTCAATATCTTATATGGCGTCTTTAAAATCGTTTTAGTGGGATTCAAATGAAATTGTCTTAAATTTAATTTATTGGAAGATCTATATGACTTATCTTTGTTGTACCATATCTTATATGGTGTGATTACTCCTTTCAGACACACTATTCTAATATGATGTTCTAGGTGGAATGAGTCATGAAACAATTTCAAACTCATCTGGATAGTCATTTAATATTTGGCTTAAATATTCCTTTTCGATATGATCGAAAAGTATTTATTTTCTATTAAAACTGGTTTCTATCTCCACTTTGAATTCTTTGAACTTTACAAAGGATTCTGATATGTGCTTTATAAGTTACATATATCTTTATCTACTGATATCAGCAGTTAATATAATGAAGTAATAAAACTTTCTTAATAAATAAGATCTGTATTCTTCATTTAATTCAAAATCAAATGATCTCAAAATTCCATTATTATGGAGTTTTGAAATACTTTCTTTACTGGCTCAACCGGTAATACTAGAGTATATTGGATTTAAATCACTAAATTTAATCCACTCATTATTAATGTCAAGTACATTATAGTTAAGGATTAATTATTTGTGAAATTCCATTCGATATTTCATTTAAATAAAATGAATAACGGTTATTCTTTTATTACAAATGAAATTCAAACTTGTCTAAACAAGATCTATTATAACATTTATTTATTTGGAATTTCATAATAACAATTATTTTATTTATTTAATTAAGCCAGTATTTACAACAAGAATCAACTTCCTATGGATAATCCAACAACATTTGCTTCATTTCCAATCGTAAGTCCACTTGTCACTTTATCCGATTTCTACTTATTTTGTAATTTTGTAAATCAACATATATTTATGTGATTTATATCTAGTATCTAATACTAGAAATATATATAAGTAGATTATTGTAACATTTATAAATTATTCAGTTGAAGTTATACTTCAGCTTTGATTTTAGATCCTCCATGTTTGTATAACATTTACATTTAACTTGCTTTATAACAATCCTCAAATATTAATGTTAGTCAAGAAATTGAATTTAATTTAATTTATCCTTTTTAAAGATTAATTTAAATTATTGGAGTTATTTATTATTTAATATCTACGGTAGATAATAAATAATAACTAATTCTTTAATATTTATTTAATATAAATTTTTGACAATCAAAATTTTATATTAACATAAATGTATAATTTAAACTAAAATACGCTCCCACTCAAATTAACATCCCTCTGTTTATATATATGTATCATTATACATATATAATGGTGTTCCAAGATCCATATCTAGTCATGCCTTGACCCAGCTTTGGCTAATCCCCAGAACACAACCTTTTAGGTAGACATCTTATGTCAATTATATCATTCATATAACTCTTGGATCGCATGATGAACATTTTGTTCAATATTATTTATTTGCTCAAAATATAGAATAATTCATGTTGTTGTCTCTAAGCCATAATCTTATTATGCGGCTCAGTTAAGTCAGACCCAATAATACAGTTCAAGTATCACTTTTACTCCTTCGCATATAACCAAAATAAAAGGATGCACAATGCTTTGGCATTACCTACATCCAGTGAATTTGGACATTGATGAGTGTATTACTGGAAGACATCACCATGACTTAATATAACAAAATTTGTTTTAAAGGGTATTTATAACTCGTTGTGGAAAATAATATTTGAGTTATCTACATATATTAAAATATATGTATTTAATATTCGTAATATTAATTGAATTTAGATAAAAAAAATATATAAATTATTATATATACGAATTCAAAATCAATAGAGCGTGTCTATTCTTCTTTGAACATTTCAAAGAAATGGTTGATTTAACTTTTGTTTTGCAAAATTACAAATACAATACATATATACTTAAAATCTATATAACCAGATAGACTTTCACAATATATGTTTATCCATCCAAAATGAATTCAAGGATCAATTAAAAAATATATTTGAACCCATATAAATATCATAGTATTTACATGAATAAAACTTACAGGGCCGATTAAATATACAGATAAAATGATATACGGGAAACAAACATGAAATTAAGCATCAGACCAATATATCATGCTATACATATATATATTTCAGTCCATACCGTATGCCTCTCAAAGAATTAAACATGACCATGAGCAAAGAATGCTAAACATTACGAACATGTACTGACTCACTAATCAAACAGACTAATAACATTGTAATCGCAATAACACATATGCGTTATAAAACAGACCTGTATCTAGATATAGAGATAAATGTGTAAACCAGTATATACAATATGTACTCATGTATAGCACTTATAATATTTATTAACACACATAAATACAGCACTATTACATTTGTAGTGCAGTCGTACTGCAAAGTAGTAAAATTTTACATGCTTCAGGAAATCCTAATTATTTTGCATCCGCATGTCCATCTTTATTTGTGTATTGGCCCAGTCATACTGAATCATGCTATAAGTTTGAATCTGCAAATATTTACAAATAAATATGACAGCAACTTCTTACATTTGAAGGTAATAATGTAATATTTATTCATTACATATATAACACTGTTTAACTTCAAACATATATATCAAATATATATGAACAAGCAATACAAACAAATTTGTATGCTGATAGATGAATGCAGGTTTCCAATCAGGTGTTTAACCATTCAGGAATCAATATTCCCTTTTTCAACACTTACAATGTCTGAAACATTTTAATATTATTGATAAATAAACACCAACAACTTTTAATATGAAACAACTGATTGAATCATATACATGTTTAGATCATAGTATCGAACCAAGAATAGTATTCAGATATGATAAAAATATATCTCAGACTTTGATCAAGTTGCAGAAATTTTTCAGTCCATGTAAAAACATTTACTTTATAGTTGTATAGACCCATTAAGATTATAGCGTTTAAACCATTGAATACATTACAGATGTATTACAAAAATTGTGTTTCCTTTATCAAGAAACTGGTCGGTTTTCAAAAAAAAAACTTATTATTTCACAGTATTGATACACATACAAACATATAGAGAAGTCATACTTGCTTGATGTGTGTATATCTATTATTGTGAACAACTACCAGTAGCAAATGAAACTAGGTTTTAATATAACTAGTAACACCCAGAATTCTGGGCACACATTATATAAAGAGATGATCATTTAAACAGAGTTCATAATACATAATGCGCAATCCAATATGCGCATATACATCCTAAACAATTTCAGATGACATAGACAACACATTCTATACTATCATCAACAGTGATGTGTAAATGGATTCTAGTGTAAATAATCTATATTTATCACCTCTGTCACTATTCAATGTTATTAAAAGTGTTATCTGTGTTTTATTAATATCAATGTTCTTATCAACAATCACATAAGGATCTATGTTATTATCTGTGTTTAACGGCATTTATAATGGGTCAGATCATAAACAAAGTTATATGTAAGTTAGAATACAATTCTCAAACTTATATATATATACTCAAAAGGTTCTAAAAGATATCTATAGTTCGATCTGAGAATTAGCAGAATCTGATAACTGCAATGTTCTTACGTACAGTTTACATAATAACATATTTGCCCATGCATTGATTCATATTGAATCAATCTTTCACAATATTAATAAAACAGGATGATCTATAACGTGAACATAGATTTAAAGTTTGATAAACTGATTTAATCGGTTTAATAAAATAATCCATGTCATAAGAACAATTCTTACAGTCCTAAAAACAAAGTATATGTGTGTGCTTATATGTATCAAAATACAGTATATAAACATATACATGATCCTATTAAATACAAAATGTAAACCAGATTTGTGGTGATAAAACTTTGAACATAAATAGTATATAATCTTGCTGTATATACGTGTGTATATATATATATATCAATATATATATATAGTACTTTATGAATCAAAACCTTATATCATTTAATATGTCTTAACATATCTCTCTCTATATACATAAGTAAATATATATTGTGAAATAAATAAAAAATAACAGTTTGTTACCAATATATAGAATAATTCCTTTTATATCAGTAGCAATATATTTATTTTAGAACCCATTTCAAAAGCATATTGTTCATATCACATATTTCAAATACATTCGATAACATATATATATATATGTACTTAAATTATATTGATAATATAAAGTTACAAATTGTATTCACATACAATATTTATCGATAGCATAAATATAAAAAAATTCATATATAGATACATTTATACCAGTTTTTCTTCATGAATATCAGATCAACCCACTAATCTACATGTCTATTTCTGCATAACATGTTATATAAATATTTCAATGCATATATGTCATATAAATTTATATCATATACAAATTTTACATGGTGATACAAAACATATTGCATATGACATTTTTCTGAACTCCTTTGGTCGTTATCAATATAATGAAAAATCAAAACATAGGACATATCCATGAATATCTAATTCATGATATATTTAACCCATTTGACTAGTTTTTGATCTAAAATCAAAACGTAATGATGTATTCTGATTTTATATTCATAGATTAAAATCAGAAAACACTATCTTGATGATTTTCGTACAAATTGATTTCATTAAATCAAATGTGACTGAAAATTTCAGATTTTACAGTAAAATCAGATTTGTGTTTTACAGAAACAATATCAGAAATTTTGAATTTCAGAAAAGTTTGTACAGCTATTTTGATGAACAGATGTTATTACTGGATCATGTTTTAGTATTCATAAATCAAACAGATTTGTTTTTCATTTCCATGTATATTGATCAAATCAAAATTAGTCTTGACAAACTTCCATATTACTGATTTCATTAAATCAGAACAATCTGAAGAGCATCCAACTAATTTAATTTATCAATCAGTAAACCCATTCTAATCATGAGAAGGGAATGCATGCTAAAATCAGTTCATAAAAATTTATCAATCAAATGCTTTTGATTATAATTTTAGCACTCTTTACTAGTATAAACAGATTGGTACTATGTTTCAGGTAAATCAATGTTTTTCAAAATTTAACATTCTATAACCCAGAAAAAATCGAATATAATCAATATCAAATATAGATTCGAAGTTAAATGAAATACATTTGTTCACAAACAAAATTCATTTAGCAGTCATAATAAATCAATCCAGAGTATGAAATTCATTAATTTCTATAAACATTATTATCGATTAACTAGGAATTCAAACAATATAAACCTAAATTAGAATTCGAAATACAATTCATTGCAAGCCCTTGCTCTGATACCACTGTGGGATTTCAAGATCTAATCGACAACCCAATTTGAACGATTTAATCTAAGGATCTATTGCAAAAACAGTAAACCGAAATCAATTAGGTTAAAATTCATACCTGCCATTATGAAGAAACTGATGAAACGCAGAGTAAAATAACTTGAATGAATCGAATCGGTAGCTCGACAAAACGCCGAGGCCTCTAGAGGTATCCACGAGAATATATTCCATTATTTTTTGATCGAGTCAGAAATTGGAAAAGAGGGTTTGGTGCTAGCCGCCATTCTTGGATTGAACTAGGTTTTCGGTGGCCTCCTTTTTGTTCTGATGTCCCATTTTGAAGTAGTTCACGTGTCATGTATATAAAAGGAACAATTTCCATTTTAAATTAAATGTGTACACAAAACTAGGAAACCAACCGATATACTAATTCAACACTAAATAAAATATCAACAAATTTGATACTTTATTTGTCCAATGTGACGATCCCAAAATCCGTGTGACGGTATTAAGGATAATCATTGGAATATAAAACATCAATCATCATAGCAGAGTACAGATAATAGCAAAAACAATAAATAGAATAATTTTACATAGATATGGCAGTGAAATCATAATATGTAACAACATCAGAATAGCACAATGTAGGATATAACTTAGTAAATAAAAGGGGAATGATCAGTCACCATCGCCATAGGATAGTGACAATTAATTTTGAACTACACTACATGGCATACTCCTTGACGATAGGCATACTTCATCATATTCCACATAAGCATTTGGAGCTTGTGTGACGAGGTTGAAGATTTACCATACGAGCGAGAGGCTTGTATGGCGATGATTATATACTACAGGTTGAATTGATGACTGATATGGACTATATAAAATATAACGATAAATTGCCAGATTAATAAAAACCCCATACGGGTCTGGAGTTGACAATAATCACGTCTCTCTAGTCATTAGATATGGCACATGGACTATTTATTCCCACACGGGACGAGATGACGAGGATTTATCCTCTGGAGTAATTAAAAATACACGCTCCCTCAGGCTTGACAGGGTGACGAGAATTTATTCTCTGGAGTTATTATCTATACACGCTCCCCTGTAAACACAAGAATATATCACTATAAATATGTGGATGCTTTATAGGATTTATTGGGTACCTAACACGACCCAATAAATTTCCAAACCCCTTCCCGTACAAAGGAGGTTATGGCGAATTTTTTTGAAATATAAAGGCGTTAGTGAAATATTTGAAGTGAAAACGATATTGGAATTAAAGAATGAACTATATTTATATATATATAAATATAAATAGAATTGAAAGGAATCGAAGCCGTGCAGTTCGTGTTTTGAAATCGTAATTTGAATCGATCAGTACGAGAGATCCGACCATCGGATTTTCCCGAAATCGCAACCTTGGGTTCGACTTGGAAATCTCTTTCCAATGGCACCAACTTTGTAAAAATCCAACGGTTGGATTGTCTAGAATGTTTAATTCAAATCTGAAGAAAAACAGCGGCAGAAGCATTTATATTTATATATAAATATAAACATAATTAAATTAAATCGAATAACAACGCTGCAGTTCGAATTTTGAAACCGTAACTTCAAACGACTAGTGTGGAAGATCCGACCGTCGGATTTTCACGAAACTGGAACCGTTGGGTTCGCTTTGGGAATATCTTCCCAGTGATATAGACTTTGTAGAAATCCAACGGTTAGATTTTCCGATATGTGTAAAAAATATTAGGGGAAAAACAGTGCCACGGCACGACCAGAAGCGCCGTTTAATTAAATATGGCCAATTTTAAATAAATAAAAATGGCGAAAAATCGTTATAAAATATTATAAGCAACATGGATTGGAAATAAACCAATTTGGCTTGACCTGCTTGATATTTGAAGGTTGTATGTGTTTGACACGAAAATTATACTAAAGAACTGAAATATGAATGTCGAATAATATAACCATGGAAAGAATTGATTTGAATTCTAATTATACGTGAATTATTTGAAAAGGCCCAGCTAACCCTCATTTCAAATAATTGATCGAACGATTCAAAGGCGAAAATACAAAGACGATTCAAGACCGACGATCTTCGTATCGGTTGGATGGGCGCTGCTGAGGTTCCTGATTGGAGTAGCTACCGTGAAGGAACGGAAGCAGTAGCCATCTGAACCTATGTGTTGATTGTACGGATATACGAGGAATTTGGTGCCTCCGGTTTCGTTCAGACCCAGAACGGACTTGTAAGTGGACTGTGTGTCTGACATTGGATTTTGTTCTATACTGATTGATCTCTGTTAAATATATATCTGTTTGGCGGCAGAGAATTTATTCTTTTGCTTAACGCCCTTCTCTGAGACGTACGAGCTCAGAGGTTATATATCGATAGAAATCAGTCGTAGGGAGTGGATTGCCTATGTGGCATGCCAAGATGCAGTGATCAAGGCTTCTATTGCAAAGAAAAGTCTTGTGTTCGATGATCAAAGCACGGCCTACGTGGCATGGCTTTGTGTATAGCGTGGATTCGCGAGCCTCACACCTCGGTATGAGTTAAAAATGGGATAAGGACTGCAGGCAGAGCAGGAGGACGGGGGAATATCCCTGTAGCAGGGGGGTCCTATTATACAGCCACCAGCACCCCAGGACTTTGAGCTAAACAGAGTAGCAAAGAGATACAGGAACCTGGAAGGGAAACCCTTTTCTGGCCTTGGTACAGTGATAGAGGCTATTGCTTGGTTGAAGACTTGTGAAAAGATTTTTGAGGGCATGGAACTGGGGACCCACAACAAGGCACGTCTAGGCATTTGGCTCTTACAGGAAGAAGCCGAGTTGTGGTGGGATGCCATCACCTCCAGAGATGCAGAGGGTACTGTTAGGACCTAGGAGAAATTCAAGACCATGTTCAAGGAGAATTTCGTACCTGAGCAGGCCTTAGAGAGGTACGGTGATGATCCCAAAATCCGTGTGACGGTATTAAGGATAGTCATTGGAATATAACGCATCAATCATCATAGAAGTGTACAGATTATAGCAAAAACAATAAATAGAATAATTTTACATAGATATGACAGCGGAATCATAATATGTAACAACATCAGAATAGCACAACGTAGGATATGACTTAGTAAATAAAAGGGGAATGATCAGCCACCATCGCCATAGGCGGAATATATACATACAGTGAGACATAATAAGTGTATCAGTCTACATCGCCGAAGGCGGTACATATACATACGATAATAAGTATTGGAAGTAAAACAATCTGCATCGCCATAAGCGGAATTATAATACATATACAATGATGGCGGAAAATGTCAAAGTCATCTCGGTGAAGTCTGCCTTGCCATAAGCCAAAAGTGCACTCCATACTACAGTGCTGAGCCAAAACAACCTGTCATCCGTGAACTAGGCTGCCTGTGTGAAAATAAGGGCACCCGCGTTTGCAAAGTGAAACAAACAACGAGTCAGTCATGGGGACTGGTATGAGAAATCTACTTAACAGTTTAAACAACAGTAATAAACAAATCATAGGACCACGCCACTTTCGTGGAACGAGTTTACTCCACTGATTGCTGGTGCATTTAAAACAAAGTAAATTCTTTAAAACAATGCAATGCTTTTAAAAAGAATGTAGCCATTATAAGACTCAAGTCCCATCATACAATGCAACGCAAGCCGGAGGATAGAGTTTTACCTTATAATGGCCAAATATGCTTAATACGTGTAAAGCAAAATCATTTGATATTATTACTGGTGCATATATGTTTCAAAATGAATGGCATCAAAAATATCAATCATAGACGGCTTAAGTGCCCCATACCACTATGTCGCCATACTAGTTCTACAATCAAATCCGTTATTTCGTATTGGAAATTGGATTTCCGTCATGAGTCGAGGCAAGGGGCAAGCTCCTCTCCGCTTCGAGACACTCTAGCAAATGCCTCAGGACTACACACTCTGGGTAACCCTTGGGTGCTTCAGGGCCGGTCCTCTCTTACGTTTGAGGATTAATTATTCCTGAACACACGTTTCTCGGTCCTTACAGACCTAAAATAGAGGCGCCTCGCATTCCAACAACCACATAGGTGAAAAGTAGATATAAATGTCAGGGCTGGTAGGTCACTGACACCACCATAGCTAGAAAGAAACGTCGTGCCCTCCCTGCAGTCCTTATCCCGTTTTTAACTCATTCCGAGGTGTGAGGCTCGCGAATCCACGCTATACATAAAGCCAGGCGACGTAGGCCGTGCTTTGATCATCGAACACAAGACTTTGCTTTCCAACAGAAGCCTTGATCACTGCATCTTGGCATGCCACATAGGCAATCCACTCCCTACGACTGATTTCTATCGATATATAACCTCTGAGCTCGTACGTCTCATAGAAGGGCGTTAAGCAAAAGAATAAATTCTCCGCCGCCAAACAGATATATATTTAACAGAGATCAATCAGTATAGAACAAAATCCAATGTCAGACACACAATTCATTTACAAGTCTGTTCTGGGTCTGAACGAAACCGGAGGCACCAAATTCCTCGTATATCCGTACAATCAACACATACGTTCAGACGGCTACTACTTCCGTTCCTTCACGGTAGCTACTCCAATCAGGAACCTCAGCAGCGCCCATCCAACCGATACGAAGATCGCGGTCTTGAATCGTCTTTGTATTTTTGCCTTCGAATCGTTCGATCAATTATTTGAAATGAGGGTTAGCTCGGCCTTTTCAAATAATTCACATATAATTAGAATTCAAATCAATTCTTTCCATGGTTATATTTTATTCGACATCCATATTTCAGTTCTTTAGTATAATTTTCGTGTCAAACACATACAACCATCAAATATCAAGCAGATCAAGCCAAATTGGTTTATTTTCAATCCATGTTGCTTATAATATTTTATAACGATTTTTCGCCATTTTTATTTATTTAAAATTGGCCATATTTGATTAAACGACAATTCAGGTCGTGACGTGGCACTGGCGTTGTTTTTCCCCTAATTTATTTTACACATATCGGAAAATCTAACCGTTGGATTTCTACAAAGTGTATATCACTGGGAAGATATTTCCAAAGCGAACCCAACGGTTCCAGTTTTGTGAAAATCCGACCGTCGGATCTTCCACACTAGTTGTTTGAAGTTACGGTATCAAAATTCGAACTGCAGCGTTGTTATACGATTTAATTTAATTATATTTATATTTATATATAAATATAAACGCTTCTGGCTTTGTTTCTCTTCAGATTTGAATTAAACATTCCAGACAATCCAATCGTTGGATTTTTACAAAGTTGGTGCCGTTGGAAAGAGATTTCCAAGGCGAACCCAACGGTTGCGGTTTCGGGAAAATCCGATGGTCGGATCTCTCGTACTAATCGATTCAAATTACGATTTCAAAACACAAACTGCACGGCTTCGATTCCTTTCAATACTATATATATATATATATATATAGTTCATTCTTTAATTCCAATATCATTTTCACTTCAAATATTTCACTAACACCTTTATATTTCGAAAATTTTCGCCATAACCTCCTTTGTACGGGAAGGGGTTTGGAAATTTATTGGGTCGTGTTAGGTACCCAGTAAATCCTATAAAGCATCCACATATTTATAGTGATATATTCTGGTGTTTACAGGGGAGCGTGTATAGATAATAACTCCAGAGAATAAATTCTCGTCACCCTGTCAAGCCTGAGGGAGCGTGTATCTTTAGTTACTCCAGAGGATAAATCCTCGTCACCTCGTCCCGTGTGGGAATAAATAGTCCATGTGTCGTATCTAATGACTAGAGAGACGTGATTATTGTCAAATCCAGACCCGTGTGGGGTTTTTATTAATCTAGCAATTTATCGTTATATTTTATATAGTCCATATCAATCATCAGTTCAACCTGTAGTATATAATCATCGCCATACAAGCCTCTCGCTCGTATGGTAAATCTTCAACCTCGTCACACAAGCTCCAAATGCTTATGTGGAATATGATGAAGTGTGCCTATGGTCATGGAGTACGCCATGTAGTGTAGTACAAAATTAATTGTCACTATCCTATGGTGATGTTTATTATTTCACACAGAATAACCAGCACTCCACATCCAATGGCATTCACAGGAGTTGATATAAAAATAAAATTGCGCAGTCAACTCATCAAGGCTTACCTATTTGTCGGGCATGCAAATAATTTCTTTACTCTAGAGCTAATCCATTTTTCCTGTTCGACACATGTATATATATGCAGAACAAAGCTAATAATAATATTTCTAGCGAACTAATATTTATTTCAAAACGTGTGTATTTTTACCAAAGCGTATACATGATAAAATTAATATTTTTATCATCAAAATTATTTATTCAATACGTGGATGTCTTTAACACTTCATATTCACAATAAAATGTAATTTTTATTGCCCATTCAATTTATTTTAATATACTAATAATATTCAACACATGAATTTCAATTCAACGAATGAATTTCAATTCAACACATGAATATTCTGTATAGTTTGTATATATATATATATAAATCTGATTTTTATCGCTAGAGCTATTTATTTAAAATTCGAATAACATTCAACACATGAATTTCAATCCAACGCATGAATTTCAATCCAACACATGAATATCCTTTACAGTTTGTATATATATAAAAATGTGATTTTTATCGTTAAATCTATTTATTTAAAATTCGAATAATATTCAACTCATGAATTTCAATTCAACTAATGAATTTCATTTCAACACATGAATATTCTGTATAGTTTGTATATATATAAAAATGTGATTTTTATCGCTAAAGCTATTTATTTAAAATTCGAATAATATTCAACACATGAATTTCGATTCAACGAATGAATTTCAATTCAACACATGAATATTGGTTTCAACATGTGTAATTAATTTCAACAAATGAAAATTATTCTAACACATGAATATTTCAGAAAATTTTGGCAGCATAACGGCAGGGTAGTTAAAACCGGGACCGTCCCTAGTACGGCTCCTCGCTCTACCTTAAAACCTTGCGGTTTTTGACAATGGGGAATCATGCATCTAGTTCGCACGCAGGCGGCATGTTTTATTTTCATTTCCATAATCCTATTCCAATTTGTTTCAACCACAAGAGGGTATTTTTCAACCACAAAGGTATTTTTCAACCACAAAGGTATTTTTCAACCTCAATATCAACCACAAACAATTATTTCCAACCATTCGTCATACTATATATTTTCACACCAATCACAAGCAATAAATATCGTCCATGGTTTGTGGACGAGGGGAGTATATATATATATATTATTTCTATATTTTACTTGCATTTCATCACAATTCAAAGCATATATGTTTCATACAACGCTTGTATAATTTATACATCGCTAATATAACTTATACAACACATGTACATGAGGTATACAATGCGCATATAATTTACACTTCGCTTATATAATTTATACAACATGATTCCATTCACACAATTTAATTTAGATTCCTCACATTGGTTTTTTGAAGTGCTAAAAATCGTATGTAGATCAGAAAAATCCGCGGCTTCTGCTTGACGGTAGAGAGCCTCCCTGCGGTCCCGATGTTTCCTGTTTCATCGAATTTCGTTAACACACTAAAAATATATGATTTTTCAAAGTTTTGCAACACTTAAAAGTGTTATTTTCATTTCAGAAATTTCAAAGCCGATACCTCTTCTAGACCTTCAAAACTAGGTTTTAAATTCACGACCAATCCGTGAAGTATCATCACGATCAGATGCTACAACGTTGAAGAGCTTCGAACAGGCTCTCCAGCGCCTGTGGTGGCACTCAGCTCGGTCGCTTCTACTAGGCACGGCGGCGCTCCAAAGATGCTGACTTCCTCGAGGTAGAACGATGCAAATACCAAATGATTTCAGTCGAGGCTTGGATTGATTGAAAGAGGAGGGGTAGACGAACGGAAAAGTCAACTAGAGGGGGTGGCGAAAACGCCTGTGGCGGCAACGAGCGGTCCTGGAAGTTTTGAAGAGGTTTCCGTCGTTCGTTCCTGGGGTGTTTGACTAATTTCAGAAGAGAGAGAAAATAGAGGATATTTTCTATTATATTTAAATTTTAAATTCCTAAAATATCCTTTTTTAACCAACGTACACCAATTTCAACCCAACGACTATCGCCCCTAGCTAAATACCCCCATTCCGGACACAATGGGATATGTTTCGTTGGCCAATTCGACTGTTACAGTCAGTTATTTTTCAAATTAAAGTCTAAAACATTTAATATTCAATTTGAACGTACATTTTAATTTGCCAGGGCCACAAACTGAATCGAAAAATTCCAGAAAAATAAATCTAGCTATGTCTTGATGATACGGTCCCAACAAAACTTGTTTCGTCGAATTCTGAGATCGTATGTAAAATGGCTATTTTCAGGTCGACCCATTTTAACAGAAATTGACCAATCACATTTTCCTTTGCCCCGCTCACATAATAGCTTCAAAAATTATGAAATTTGAAACCTAGCAATAGTTTGACATCCCGGATCCAACAAAAGTGGTTTCGCCGAATTCCGTGGTCGTATGCAGAATGTTTATTTTCAAGGGCTATATATTCTATATAGCGACCTTTCTGAAAATTCATTAGGCCATAACTTTTGATTCCTGTTATGAAACTTCGATTTTTCAGATTCGTTAAAAAGATATTCATAAACAGATTTAAATATTATTGGTTTCACTAAAATCTGTTATTTTTTCCCCCCAGTACTGTCAGACAAAGTTTGTATTCAAATTTTCATACTACCTCACTATCTCTAATTCATTTCTTTATTGAATTATGCTATTTCAATTGTTTAAATTCTTTACAATAACCAATTATAAAATTTTTAAATTGGTTCACATTTTCTGGGTTATTACATCCAATGAATGTTTTCTCTTTTATTACGTTCTATTCGTGTGACCCTATAGGTTATTACAACGTTAGCAATGTTTTTAAATCGTATTTAAAATCATAAACAGTGATTGGCATATAGCAATACGTCACTGCTACCCAAGTTATAATAAGATCAATGATTCGATACAACCTTTCTGTGACCAGTGTATCAATGTAATATAATCCTTTTAACCAATATATCCAGGATTAAACTCGAGGCATGGATCGTATCATTCTCTTTATAATTTAATCTGTTTATCTTGATCGATGAGTAGACTGTTTAAAACAAATCAATATTTGAGCACGACCATGCATTTTACAATCTCAAGAGGCCGATGGATATCGCTACGAATATATCGTAGGGTTAAATTCCATCTAGATCATTCATAATTTTCGTTCGATTCTAGATATATCCAATAATCACCGTTATCGTTACTCTGTTACGAATAACTTTAGATGATATCATAACAAAAATATCCTCGAATAAAATTATAATGGTTTCAGGTCTGAGGACCATTACATCACTATCACCATGAGAATAACTTATGATACTATTAATTATATTCCATGTAGTTTTCTCACGTTGGGTCAGCCCAATACGCTATTCTCCATTACGTATCTAAGTCTTGACATTAATATCTCGTATATTAATGATCAACGAGATGTAATCATTCTTAATGTTTTATTGTTGTCCTTTATAAACAATAAAACTTGACTAGGGACATTTAAGAATTATAATACTTAATATATTATATAATCTCAAGTTTAAGTCACTTACTTGAACTATATAATTCCGTATAATAATTCTAAGGACTTCTAATATATTAATATTTATATTATGCAGCAAATATAATATAATAGAATATTATTTTATTCCAAATAAAATAATAACGTCAACAGTGTTATCAATCTCATCAAATGGATTGCCTCTAAGGCATAAACTCTAACACTTTAAACCGTAATTGTTCCTTCCTTCCGAATTTCAAATACTTGAATCTATACCCCAGTCCCAATGGAGTTTATTTAGCTTCCCTATCTCATTTTCAAACATCATTCAAAATAATTCTTCGAATTCAAGAATTCAAACTTTTCCACAACTGAGTTAAAACAACTCAGAATACCTCGATTTCCCTTATTCCAAAATTTAAATTCAATAAGAATTTATTTCATTCAAATCTAGCCCATAAATTTGTAAATTTTCCAAATCATATTCAAATACCAATTTAAAAATTTCCACTCTGGTTTGGGATAATTTCCTTAACCCTTTTTAATAAACATCTCAACTTCAGAATCTTTAAAGAAACAGATTTATCGAGTATCGGCGCATTCTTCTATATGAAAATTCTATCAATTAAGATTTCCAAATATTTAAAAATCATTTAACCAACTGATGTCTGTATATTATTTTCTATCCTATGGCCAAGTGATATTAAATTTAATTTCTTGATATTTCAGGTACGGATCTATCATTTCAATCCAAATCAGGGTCACAGTGATTTATCATTTCACTCTGTGTTCTTAATTTATTATATCGACAAATCCCAGGTTTATTTGATGCCCATAACATCCAGGGTGAAAAGAATGGGATTCAACGTCAAACATGAGAATACATCTTTCATCTACTGAATAAAGGAACATTTCAAATAACATTCATTCAATAATTCAATCAACCAAGGCATCCATCACACAACATTTTATTCCGTAGTAAATGTTAAATCATTTCTCAATTTCAAGTGTTGATATTTTCCAACTAGAAATTTAAATTAAATTTAAGTAACTAATTATCGATTTTTATTGCATGTAATACACTTTAATGTCAAATTTAAGCAACCATTCACTAATCAAATGCAACCATGAAACCAACTTGTTTTACAATTTAATTTGATAAATATGGGAAAAATTCAGTTATTCATGAGCGAAGAATCACTCACCTTTTGGTCTTTAAATCAGACGAACGTCTAAGCAAAGCCCAAAATTTCACAATCTCTAAACGCAGCCAAGCCAGTCTCAGATTGACCGCAATTCCGTCACGATCCCAACGCACTCGACCGCGTCCAAACCTGGGTTGATACGTAAAAGTCATCAGTGTTTTATTATCTGGAATTAAAATATATAAAAATTAATGAACTAAATTTCTTACCTACTCATCAACCGACATGTCAGCTTCCCAATTTGTGTTTCCCGCTTCCATCGTTTCCGTCCAGAAGTTCCAACATGGAAAAACCCATTTTGTCTCCTTCCTTTGACCGTTGATTGCGGTGCACTCCGGCCACTGTTAGCCTCGAGACCACCCAGGTTCTCTTCGTTTGATCTAGGCGCACGCAACCCAACCGAAGTGGTCCCCTCCAGCCTTCCCAATCCAGTGCATTGCTGGCCATTTCCGTTGGGTTTTAAAACCCTAGATCGCAAAATTCTAGTGATTCAACCCCGATTAAACCTCCGACCTCCACGCATCAGTTTGTATGGATCTTCTCTTCAAAACCCATATCCCAAAATCTCGAATTGACTGTCGGATTGAAAACCCCTAATTTACATCTTAGGGTTTCGAAATATAAAAGTTTGACCATCAATTTCCGGTAAGTTTGGTTGCTGCATGTCGAAATAAATCGCAGATCTAGGTTCTACTCATCGAGAGCTTCAGTTTGATTTATAATTCGCTTTGGTTTGGAGAGATTTTATTTTAAAGTTTGATTTTCATTTTGACATAGGGTTTGAAAATTATTTCCAGCCATGGAAATAAGGTTTTGATGAAGAAAAGTGAACGTATAGTATAAATGAGTTGATGGGTGGAGGAAAAGAATTTTATTTATATAAATATAGACGACCAACATAAGGAACAAACAATTATCCTACTGCCTTGATTCCATTCGCGTTTTCTCTCATATGATCAAACGATAAATCCGATTATAACGAAACATGAAACTCTATAATAATTTAGCATCCCAGATCTAATGGCACCAGTTTCGTCAAATTCCGAGACAATCGTCAAAACAGTTAAATTTAACAACAAATTAATCAATAAAATATTCAATTTTCTGTTTAACTGTTTAATTCAATTTAAATATTTATAAAATTCCATTTACATCAATTTATAACTTAAATAAGTTTTTATAAATAAATTTCACATATTTTTAAATCTAAATTTGATTATTTGAAATTTGATTTGAATTTCAGTTAAAATTCAACGACTCAAAATTCCACCATTTTCAATTTAAATTTGAATTCCACTTTTAAATTAGATAACTTACATTTAGCTATTCATTAAAATAGTAAATTCCATATTACAACATTTTCTAAATAACTAAATTATAAATTTGTTTATACTCAATTCAGATAGTTGTCATCATTAAAATCAACAAAATTTATTTTTATCTAATATTATTTCATTTAATTCATTTTAAATTGAAAATTAAATATTCATAAAATATGGGATGTTACAGGTGGGGACCGCGAGCTGGCCGTGCTCGCTGGAGGAGGATGGTGGCACGTAAGCGTTGGGAGTGGTGAGGTCTGATAATCTTTCGGTGGAGCGTGGTGGCTCCAGCGGTGGAGAGAGAAGGTCAAACATTGGATTTGATGGTTACAGGAAAGGAAAGATAAGGAGGAAGAAGGGAATCAAAAAGGTGCGGCCTTGGAAATTGAATGAAGATGTAAATTATTTTAATTATAAAATTCATTATATTATTTAATGCAATCAAATATTCAAAAATCTATAACTCGTTCAAACAGAAACCAAATCCGACGAAATTGAAAGCGTTGGAATCGTGTTGACCAGATCTACACAATGAAACAAACCAGATCTGAAATAGGGAAAATTAGAATTTGGGGAAAAAATCAAATCTGAATTGTACAGAATTAAAATCATGGTGAGATTTCTCGATTTAAAAATTAAAATATGCATCATTTCGAACATAAGTACATTCTTTCAAAACATGCAGCATTTTGAAACAAGTGATTATGCAGGACTACATAGTTTTAAACAGGTTCGCGGAAACTATATGAACAGATTCAGGTAAACTATATTTAGTGCCAAATGGTAGCACACATTGTTGTTTAAAAGTTCAGCATTTAGTTTTAGTTCCGGATACTGCATTTTAAAGGACATATTTCTTCATGCTATGGAAATAAGAAAATTTTGATATACCAATAAAAGCAAAAACCTCTTCAACTGGCATGCATACAATTCCACTTTTCATTGAATTTGGAACAGAAAAGTTTAGCTCGCAGATAGCATATTAGGCCACTAGAAAGTTTAGTTCCTTATTAAACAAAAGGGTAAATACTGACTAGTGTATTCAACATTTAGTCCAACTTAATTTCAGGGTATAACTAAAGTCCGTGTTTCTAAATTTCCATCGTGAAATGCTATTAGTAAGTGAAAGTGAACCCCTTGGCGACTATATACATATAGGAAACTTTAGCATGCAATCCCCAGCAAAATACAAAATAGTACTAATTGATCCATTCATGAAGTAACCACCAAAAATCTACTGTGTATACTACATATACATGTGAATTACTGACTGTGTAATTCATGAAGTAACCAGCTAAAAATCTACTGTGTATACTACATATACATGTGAATTACTGACTGTGTAATTCATGAAGTAACCACCCAAAAATATATGATAAATGGTAGTTGGAAGGACACATCAACATGGATACAGTCATAGATCAACACATAGGTTCATAGCAATGCAGAATTGGACAAAATGATGAACTAAAATATGTGTATGTGTGAATAGATTTTGCATCTAGACCCATGCATACAGGAATGATACGGTTTCAGATTCAATACTATCCAGTGAAGAATTAACCACCAACAATATCATCAAATGTAAATAATTACCACATAAGTACAATATTTATGTTCCACTACTTGTATAGAAGTAAAGCATGCTTAGTATATAAATTTACAGAGTTCAAATGAGGTAACAGTCTACAACCCCTTTTTATTTATATGGAGGCACATATCAACAAGTTCCATATTTTTAAGGAATTAAAATATTTCGGTATGTTTTTTTTAAGGATTAAAATAAAACTAGAACAAAATTCTTTACCAGTAATTGGAATGTTGGTGATCAATTTGTGTTCTACATCAGACCAAATATAGAAGAAGAAATTATAACAATCAGTTCTTATGGAATATATAATACTAGATCCAAATTAATTTGCTTAATAATTATATATATTTTTGATATGTTTATCTCAATATGGACCAATATCAAATGGTTAAAGTTGTACAATCAATGACAACATACCAAAATTCCAGTGTTCAAATTATTTAATTTGCTAAACGAACAATCAAAAAAGAATAGATGGTATCAACAGATGAAGCATAATGTTTGACAAACACAACAAAAAATTTAGAGGCAACGAAATAAAACACCAACAATTAGATGCAACCAAGCAAAACATCCCAGCATCGCTATTATATTTAGTTAACAATCGATGTTAACTATTTGAATTAAGATAAATCGTGAGTGAGATAACTCACCTTTGGTAACGGCAGAAGAGCGAACGAGGGTCGAGACTTGGCTTTGAGCAAAAGGTTGCGGCTTTACAGTCTTTACGGTGGTTAAGTGTCTACTGAAATATAATTACCCGAAAATCCGAGCCATTTTAAAAAATTTATTTTGGCAATTTTAGCGAATTTTGAATACTTAAAATGAATTATTTTAAATAATAACGACGAAAAATTTATATTGAATAAAATTAGAACATATATATTTATATAGATCTTCGTTAGAATATAAATGTTTATTTCTAAACATAAAAGGAAATGAAAATGGCGCGGTAGTTCGAAAATTCGATTTCAAAATTTAAATGAATGTACAGGATTCAAAATAAACCAGATTTTAGCGAAACCAAAAATATTAGAATCTAATTGAGAATATCTTCCAACGAATCCGACAAATTGAAATTTCATAGCGGGGATAAAAAGTTATGCCCAGATGAAAAGTCAAAATAGTCGCTATTGAAATTTGGCCCTTAAAAATAGCCATTTTGCAAATGACCTTGGTTTTCGATGAAACCACTTTTGTTGGATCCGTGATGTCAAGTTATTGCTAGGTTTCAAAATTCGAAATTTTTCGAATCAATACGTGAGCGTGGCAAAGGAAAATGCATTTGACCAGTTTTAGTTGATTTTAATTGACTGGAAAATGGCCATTTTTCAAACGGTCTCAGAATTTGATGAAATTAGTTTTGTTAGAACCGTATCGTCAATACGAAGCTATAAAATATTTTTTGGGAATTTTTAGAGTCCGTATGTGGCCCCGGTAAATTGAAATGTACATCTAAAATTGAATATATAGATTTATATTTTAGTCGAAACGATCGAATCAGCTTACGATACATATCGCATTGTGTTCGGAATGGGGGTAATTAGCTGGGGGTGGCAGTTGTTGGATCTCGTTTGGTGGTTGGCTGAAAAGTCAACATTATTGAATTGAAAATAAAATAAAATAACATAAACTCTCCCTCCCCTTTATAATATCTCAACCTCCTCCCCCCCCCCCCCCGGTTCAATTTCTCAAACCTAAATTAAAATAAAAGAAAAGAAAAAAACGAACAACCTCGGTTGCTCATCCCCGTCGCCCCCTTGCCTAGGACCCGCTCCGCCGTTGGAGGCATCTCCTCCCCCATAGCCGCGACCACTGGATCCCCTCCCTCTACCAACGCCTCCTTTCCCCATTTGACGCCATGAGCTCCAAAACCCACGAAACCCGCTCCAGCAAAACCTGGGCTCCCACCCGCGACCGTCAGTTGCTCCCCAACCCCCAGTTGACCTGCGTCGTCCCTCCAGTGCTCCTCCGACGAATGGAATTGCCTTCTCCCCCCTACGACGGTGGTTTGATTTTTGGTAAAGGTGAGCATTTAAAATTGAATTTCCTTTTCAGTTTTTTTTCTCAAATTAAAATCCTATTTTTATATAAACTTGCATTGATTTTAATTTTGGTTTTTAAAATATATAAAACAGGAAAAGGTCGAATTTTTTTAAACGAAGAAAGGTTAGGTTGTTAAGCTAAGAAAGACTTGATTTTTAACACTTTAAAGATTTAACTTTTATCGAAGGAAAAGAAATGATCTTTGATTTGACAAAGACGAGAAATTTATTCGAACAAAGATGAGATTTTTATTCGAACAAAGACGAGATTTTTATTCGTATAAAGTTGAGATTTTTATTCGGATGAAGCTATGGTTTTATTCATATAAAAAGGGGATTTTTATTCATATAAAAATGGGATTTTTATATGAATAACATAATAAAAACATGATTTTTATTATATGAGAAGTAGAATAAAAATACGATTTTTATGCTAGTATAAATTTATGATTTATATATATATTTTAGCAAATTAAAAATGTAATCTTTACAATGTATAGAGCGATATAAAAATATAATTTTTATCCATGGAGTGATAATATAAAAATGTGATTTTTATATATGTAGCGAACACGGACGACGAAAGTGACAATAGGAGAGCACGACGAGATGTTCTACACATGAAGAGTCTCGGTGTATTGGTTTCTCTAGTCGGTGAGAACTCCTCACCTTTAATTTATTTCTAGTTTGAATTATATAATAGGATGCAGATGGTGCTTAGCAGCACCCGGCACCCGTCGTCCACAGACCATGGATGACTTGTTTGTTTGATTTCTGTGTTGTGAAATTTGATTGTGTGATGTGGAGTGAAATAAAATATTTTATCGTTATAAATATTTTATAGATAAAATATAATTTTTAACGTGTATATAAAATAAATATTTATAAACAAATTGGACGATTTGTTTATGTACACCCATTTGACTGATATTGATTAGGACGATAAATTTTACACATCGCCCAACCGCATAAATAAAATATGTGTTTGTTGATTTGAAACCCCACACGGGTATTGGGATGATATTTGACGTACACTAATCCTGATCGTTTAGTTGTATGTCAATCGATGGGTTGACAGACTATGTAAGCGTTAATTATTTATATTTAATGCTTATGCAGTTGAATGGTGCACTCTGGATGATGGTTGATGATTTATCGTTGCTGTTATATACATGTGTTGTAGGGAATCCATATAATTTACGTTTTATGGTAACTGATTGAGCCTCATTCCAATTTGGAAAATAAGAAATATATATTCATGTGTTGAAATAAAATATATATTCATGTGTTGAATAGAAAATTAAATATTCGTGTGTTGAAATAAAATAATTTCATGTGTTGAAATAAAATATAAATTCATGTGTTGAAATAAAATATATATTCATGTGTTGAAGAAAATATTCATTTGTTGAATAGAATAACGAAGTTATTGAAATATATAAAGCCGTGTTGGTTAGATATGCGCCATTTTGACGTGAACGATATTTATATCGATTTTATTCATTTTTATAATGAATATAGAAAAGGAAGTAATTTCATAATATTAAAATTTGAAATATTATCATTTGTAAATCGATGATGTGGAATATTCAATTTTTATTCGAAATTGGATATGAAGTTGAAATCATTTTGAAAACGAATTTAAAACGATTTATAAGATATGTTTTAAAAGGAAATCGACGAAATACATATAATATATATATTATATATATATAATGGCCTGAATAGAACGCGCCGCGCTGTAGCAGTTCTCGAATTTCGACCACTGACTTCGAATTGACGTTGCGGGAGATCCAACCGTTGGATTCTCCTAAAACTAAAACCGTTGGGTTCGTATCGAAAAGAGATTTCTAACGAATATTACAAATTAGAAATCTAATTGTTGGATTTGGAATTATGTCCAAATCAAATTTGGAAAAGGTCGTAGTAAGTGCAGTTTGATGGCCGTTGATGGAAATCGACTGTACGGGCCTTGATAAAATTATTAAAAATAGTAATAATTTGTGTAAAATCATAAGAAATTATTTGGGAAGAATTGGGATGAAAAACTCCCTATTTGAAAAGATAAAAATAGATTTTTATCGAAATGAACTAGTTTTGAACTAGAATTATAATTCTATTTATTTTTAAAATAAATAAAGTGGATTTGAAATGGTTTTAAAAGTAACCAGAATCTCCAATAATTGAATTGAAATGGATTCGAATCGAAATTGTCTTTGGAATATTTCGATGTTGGATTTCGTGTTGAAACAGATATTGTTATGGGAATTTGAAAGATATATTTATATCGTTATTTCCAATACGATATTTGTTGGTCGTAGAATTTGATATTGAATATAAGCCGATATATTTTCTATTCAGAGCCTTGTATTTAATATCAAATGTGATTTGGGTTTGTCGTGAATGGTGTCTTCATTAACACTGTTCTTAAACCCAACAGATTAAATCTTTTTATTTAGATTTAATGAAGTGTACCAATTAAATGGTATTTAATTGGAATTGAATTTGAATTGATTTTGGGTTTATCGTGAACGGTGTTTTAAATAACACTTGTTCTTTAACCCGATAATTATTGGAATGTAATTTTGGGTTTATAGTGAACCGTGTTTTAAAAAGACATTGGTTCTTTAACCTAGTTAAAGTCATGATATGGTTTCCCAAGTTAAACAATCATTAATATGATTTTTGGGAAGATTGAAACTAAGCGGAGTTTTAATGAATCTTTAATTAGATTGAAATGATCGATAATGGAGTATCACCAGTTTTGCTCCAGGCGATAGTTAAATCTTTAATTAGATTTGAACGTGAAATGGTAATTGAATTTACCGATAACACCCTGGTGTCAGATATGAAGTATGACCAGTTTTACTTCATTGGATGAATAGGTTGGGATTGGGAAATAAAATAAATGATTACTTCGGTGTGGTTCGCTAATCCCAACTAATTTGAATTGATATTCAAAAGGAGATTAAAGAATAAATTTAAAGAATTTATCTCTTTGATAAAATTAATGGGAACCTTTCCCAAAGTATAAGAATATTTGAATAAAAGAATATTCTGAATTGGAATGAGGCGTATGTTGTGTTTGTGTAACACTTTTTTATTATATACAGGAGTTATTCAGAAAGACCGGGTTTATCCCATTCGGAATAACGGATTTGACGTGGTGTCAAGGATGAAGACAGTGGTCGAAGACCGGAGGTCTTCACGTCGTTTGGGTGATTACTGATGATCTTGATTGGGCCGTACACCCAAGAGGAGGGAAACAGTTAGTGGTCATCCAGACGTACTTGGAGATCGATGGATATGCGAGGTACAAGGTGCCTCCGGTTTCGTTCAGACCCAGAATGGACTTGTAAATGAACTATGTGTCTGACATTGGATTTTATTCTGTGTAATTGATTTCTATTAAATATATATTTGTTTGGCGGCAGAGAATTTTTCTCTTGCTTAACGCCCTTCTCTGAGATGTACGAGCTCAGGGGTTATATATTGATGGATATCAATCGCATGGAGTGAATTGCCTGTGTGGCATGCCTAAATGGCAATTGATCAAGGCTTCTGTTGAAAAGCAAAGTCTTGTGATTGATGATCAAAGCATCGCCTGTGTGGCATAGCTTTGTGTAACGTTGATTCGCAAGCCTCACACCCCGGTGTGAACCAGAAACGGGAGAAGGACCTCGGGGAGGGCATGCGTTTCCTTCTAGCTAGAAGTGGCGTCAGTGGTTTTACACGCCCTGACGAGTTTGACTTATGTGGTTGTTGCTGTTGCGAGGCGCCTCGGATATTTCGGTGATTGTGTGGAACCGATGGAGTCATTGGACTTATTGACACCCCATAGGGTGGGGAAACGCAGTATTCAGGTATTTTAATCCACATCGGTGGACCGGCCCTGACGATCCAAGGGCCCACCTGAGTCTGCGTCCTAAGGGGCGGGCTAGAGTGTCTCGAATCGGTAGAGGACTATCTTTTGCCTCGGTTCACAGATGGACATCCAATTTCCAAATACGTGACTTTGCGGTTTTTATTGTAGAGCCTAGTATGGCGACATGATATATGGTACCTATGCCGTCTATGATTGAAATTTTTTTGACACTATACACTTATAATAGTATCAAATGATTTGTTTTTAACGTACCAAGCATGTTTGGTTTTATAAGGGGAAACCCTATCCTCTGGCTTGTGTTGCATTATGTGATGGGACCTGGGTCTTATAATAGCTTCATTTTTCTTTATTTAGCATTGCGATGTTATTTTATGCACTGGTATTCTTGGGAGGAAACCCGTTCCGTGTTATACGGCATGGTCCCTTGATTTACCTATATTTAAAATAAAGATTAATAACTGTTTTAGTTCTCACATGAGTCACATGACTGACCTGGAGTTTATTGTTTTAACCTAAACTCTGGGTGCCCTTATTTCAAAACGGGCAGCTAGTAGTTTTGCTTTTGCAGATTTATATTCATAGGATCCTGATTTACAGCTGGAACGATACTCGGAAAGCTCTGTATCCGTGTATTACTTCTAGTTGTGTTTTGTATTATTTTCCGCTGCTATGTAATGTAATTTAAATCTCTGTTATTTTCTGTGTAATATTTATTCATACTCTGTATATTCTTGTATTCTGATGAATTGTTGTAATAAGCAATGAAATGTTCTTCTGTTTGTGTTCCGATGTGGCTTGTCCTCAACTCAATCCATGATTTCCCGTAAGGGGGATTTTGTGTCATTTGATTTTGGTATTAGAGCTTTGGTTTACAAAGCTCAGAGAACAAGACACATTAGAACCATACGAAAGAATTCATTAGAGATTGGATTATTAATATCCAACGAGAATGACTCGTTAGAGATAGGATCAGTAGTCTCCTAGTACGAGTGTGAAGAGTATATTTTTAAAATGAAACCAATTTTGCGTATATGTCTGATCCGCATGTATTTGAAGTTTTAATATACTGTGTAGATATAGAATCACACTCTAGTCGCCCGGAGATGAAACTATTGATGACTATACAACATCAGTCGTTTGGGTTCGAGTTTCGAAGGGGTGATATCTATATATTTCCATTAGACTGGTGTGAGAACCAAAACTACATAGGGCTTATTGTTGTGATTTGGCATCAAAAATCTGATTTTTTGACTACATATCAAAATTATGAATTTAAAACGTTAATCAACTATTTAATTGCTGGTGGTGTTGTCAGATTATTGTTTGATTAATTAAATGTTGAACCTTTAGCCAAATTGAATCAAATATTGAATTGTTTTGAAAATTAGTCGCATTCGCATGCATATACATGTACTTACATTGAACAGGTCATAGCAAGGAGGCTAGAGAAGAGGAATAAAATTGTTTGCCCGACAAATAGGTACATATTTACAAATTTATTGGGTTTTGGATGATTTTATGAGCCGATTGGCTAGCTACTTGGCTGTTCCTTTTTCTTTTTGGATTGATGAGGGCCATGGGAGGCTATTTGAAATATCCCGAAGTCCTCGTTGCAGGGGAGGTTATGGCGAAATTTTTCGAAAATTTAGGGTGTTAGCCAAATTTTTGAAAAATTTGAAAAGTTCTTAGAAACTGAAAAGTTGAAGAACTTAAGCCGTAAAGAAAATAATGGAAGTTGAGTTGATTTGTAAAATAAATTTCAGCTTCGTTCCTTTTCGAGGACGAAAAGTTTTAAGTGGGGGAGATTGTAATAACCCGGAAATCCGAGCCAATTTAAAATTCTTATTTTGGCAATTTTAGCGAATTTCGAATATTTAAAATGAATTATTTTAAATAATAACAAAGAGAAATGTCACGACCCGTACCCCGATGGGACGGTGCAGGGGTAATCTTTGGAATATAACACATAAACAGATAATAACAGAACAGAAATAAATAAATACTCCAGATAAGGTACAATAGAATACACTGGATAAATATAATCATCAGAGTTACACAGTTTATAGGATCATACTTAGAACAAATACAATTCAGCTATACATAAATGTATATTGTGGAAAAGAAAACATAATATGTACAACAGGAGCTGAACATCATAAAAAGAGATAAATGATAGAATCCATCTTAAGCTCCAGCTATCCAGAAAGAGCCTGCTAAAACCTGAATATAAGGCTGCGTGTGTAGAAATAGGGGCACTCGAGTTTGCAAGTGAAACAAACTACGAGTCAGTCATGGGACTGGTATGAGAAATCTACTTAATCACATTTTACAATATGGCTAATCACAGGACCACGCCACTTTCGCGGAACGGGTTTACTCCATTGGATTGCCAGTGCTTTAAAACAAATAAATCTTTTAAACATCGCAATGCTTTTTATAAAAATGAAGCCATTATAAGACTCAGTTCCCATCACACAATGCAAAACACACCAGAGGATAGAGTTTTACCTTATAATGGCCAAAATATGCGTGGTACGAGCAAAACAAATCATTTGATATTATTGCTAGTGTATATACGTTTCAAAAACAATTTCAATCATAACAATCAATCATAGACGGCATGGGTACCATATATCATGTCGCCATATACATATATACAATCAAAACAGCATGATGTCATATTTGGAAATTGGATTTCTGTCATGAACCGAGGCCAGGGATCATCCTCACCGCTTCGAGACAATCTAGCCTACCATGTCTCAGGAACAACCGCAACTTCCCCTTGGATCGTCAGGGCCGGTCCACCCATGTGGATTATTATGCCTGAACACTACGTTTCCCCGCCCTTTGGGGTGCAAATGAGCCAACGAATAACTCCCATCAGCTTCACATAGTCACCGATATATCCGAGGCGCCTCGCAACAGCAACAACCACACAGGTGAAAATAATATAAATGTCAACCAGTTTAAGCACTGACAACACCTCTAGCAAGAAAGGAACGCATGCCCTCCCTAATGTCCTCTCCCGTTTCTGGTCCATACCGAGGTGTGAGGCTCGCGAAACAACGCTATACACAAAGCTACGCCACACAGGCCGTGCTTTGATCATCAACCACAAGATTTTTCTTTTCAACAGAAGCCCTGATCATCTGCCACTTAGGCATGCCACAAAGGCAATTCACTCAATGCGACTGGTTTCCATCGATATATAACCTTTGAGCTCGTACGTCTCAGAGAAGGGCGTTAAGCAAGAGAATAAATTCTCCGCCGCCTAACAGATATATATTTAATAGATATCAATCAGCATAGAACAAAATCCAGTGTCAGACACACAGTCCATTTACATGTTCGTTTTGGGTCTGAACGAAACCGGAGGCACTCAATACCTCGCATATCCGTACAATCAACAAGTACGTCCGGGTGGCTACTACTTCAACCCCTTCAAGGTAGCTACTCCTATCATGAGCATCAGTAACACCCCTTCATTCGACATGAAGATCATCGGTCTTGCACCGTCTTCATATCTTCGACTTTCACTCGTCGATCAATTATTTGAAATAAGAATTAACTCGGCCTTCACGTATATCTAGAATTTCAAATCAATTCATTTCAATGATTAAATTATTTGACAACACCAATTTTGTTCTTTAATGTAATTTTCACACCAAACACATTCAACCATCAAATATCACATAAATCGAGCAAATTCAGTTTATTTCCATGCCATATCATTTATAATATTTTATCATGATTTATCACTATTTTTATTTATTTAAAAATAGCCAATTAATTCAAACGACGCTTCAGGCCATAACGCGACCGTGGCGATGTTTTTCTCCAGATTTTATTTACACATATCTGAAAATCTAACCGTTGGATCTTTACAAAATTTATATCATTAAAAAGATCTTTTCAAAACGAATCCAACGGTTTCAGTTTTGGGAAAATCCGACAGTCGGATCTACCGCACTAATTGTTTGAAGTTACGATTTCAAAATACGAACTGCAGCATCGCAATTCGATTTAATTTAATTATATATATATATATATATATATAAATATAATCGATTCTGGCGCTGTTTTTCTTCAGATTTGAATTAAACATTCCAGACATTCCAACCGTTCGATCTTTACAAAGTTGGTGCCTTTGGAAAGATATTTCCAAGGCGAACCCAACGGTTGTAGTTTCGGAAAAATCCGATGGTCGGATCTGCCGCACTAATCGTTTGAAATCACGGTTTCAAAACATGGACTGCAGCCTAGTTATTCACTATATTTTGATTATATTTATATAATATATATAAATATAATTCTTTCATTGATTTCAAAACCATATCCCTTTATAGATTTGATAAAAATGATATTTTTATCTAACAGACAATTATTTCAACACTTCACTATTTTTAACAATTCATGTATATAATAAAAATGTGATTTTTATTGTAAAACAATTTATTTCAAAACACGACTATTTTATATAGTTTATATAGATGATAAAAATATGATTTTTATTATAAAACAATTTATTTCAAAACACAACTATTTTATATAGTTCATATAGATGATAAAAATAAGATTTTTATTATAAAACAATTTATTTCAAAACACAACTATTTTTTATAGTTCATATAGATGATAAAAATATGATTTTTATTATAAAACAATTTATTTCGAAACAGGAATATCGTTCAACACATGAATTTCTATTCAACACATGAATATAGTTTCAACACATGAAAATAATTCTAACACATGAATATTATTGAAAATTTCGGCAGCATAACGGCAGGTAGTTAAAACCGGGGCCGTCCCTAGTACGGCTCCTCGGTCTACCTTAAAGCCTTGCAGCTTTTGACAATGGGGATTCATGCATCTAGTTCGCACGCAGGCGGCATGTATTATTCTCATTTCCACAATCTATTCTAATTTTGTTTTCAACCACAGATGGGTATTTTTCAACCACAATCAATAATTCTCAACCACAAACAATTCTGTCAACCATTCGTATTATTCACCCAATTTCACATCAGCCAAATAATCCAAACTATCACAACCAATGTAACGACCCAGAAAATATGAACCAATTTAAAATTTTTAAATTGGCTAAAATAATGGATTTCAAATATTTAAAATAAATATTTTAAATAATAGAGATGAAAAGTGAGTTGAATCGACAATTGAAAACGAATATAATTAATTCTATTTATAAACAAGGCCTGAAAAGGCGCTGTAGTTTCAAAAATTGAATTCAAACTTTGTCGGACTGTACTGGGTGCAAAACAAAAAGGATTTGAGTGAAACCAAAAATATTTAAATCTGTTATTGAATACCTTTCAAACGAATCTGAAAAATCGAATTTTCATAGCGGAAAGCAAAATTTATGGCCAAATGAATTTTCAGGAAGGTCGCTATGGAATTTATATAGCGCGTGAAATTGGCCATTTTGCATACGACCTCGGAATTCGACGAAACCACTTTTGTTGGATCTGGGATGTGAGGTTATTGCTAGGTTTCAAATTTCATAATTTTTTAAGCTAGTATGTGAGCGTGGCAAAGGAAAACGTGTTTTGGTCAATTAAAGTTAAATTGGATCGACCAGAAATAAGCCTTTTTGCAAACGGTCTCAGAATTAGACGAAACTAGTTTTTTTGAGACCGTATCGTCAAAACATAGCTAGATTTATTTTTCTGGAATTTTTCGAATCAGTTTGTGGCCCTGGCAAATTGAAATGTACGTTCAAATTGAATATTGAATGTTTTATATTTTAATTTGAAGGAAAACTGTCTGAATCATTCGAATGGGCCATCGGAACATATCCCATTATGTTCGGAATGGGGGTAAAACGCTAGGACGACAGTCGTTGGGTTTGGATTGGGGTTCGTGTGTGAAAGGGGTATTTTAGAGAATTTAAAAATTATAAAATAAATTAAAAATCCCTATTGGCCCTCATTCTTTCTTCTTCCCCAATGCCCCTGAAATGATCGGCGGCTACCCCTTCCCTCCTTCTCTCCTCATTTTCTCCCTCCACAAGCCATAAAACCCATCGAACCTTTAGAGATTTTTGAAGTGCTCTCCATCCTCTTACAATCCATACCAGCATCACCCCCTATCGTCCCGCCTCCCTCGAGTACCGTGCCCTGAAAGCCGCCGCGTTTGAAGCTCCACCGCCAGCCATAGGCGCCATCGCACCTAGCGCCGCCACCACCAATTCGAGCGCGCTTCTGAGCCCTTTCACGTGGCGCTGCCCGATCGCCACCTCGTGCTACGGATAACGAGAAAAACTGAAACCTAGTTTCGAACCCCACTGAAAGGTAATGGCTTTGAAGTTTTTGAATTGATTTTTACACTTTTAAGAGTTGCAAACTTGTAAAAATCGTATCTTTTTCGTCCTTTGTCAAAATTCAGTGAAACAAGAGACACTAGGACCGTGAGGACGTCTTCTAAATTTTAGAAGAGACTGCGTATTTTTCTGAGCCTTCTGCAATTTTTGGTGGAGTGGAACCCAATGTGAGATTTCTAATTTATAAACGATATGGAAAACGACGATTTATAAATTATATAGTCGATGTATGGGTTATATAAGCATTGTACACCTCATGTATAAGCGTTGTATAAGTTGTACGTTCGATGTATAAGTTATATATGCGTTGTAGAAATTATATATGTGTTGAAATAGAAGTGAATTGCTATATATAAATTTATATATATATACGACCCTCGTCCACAAACCATGGACGATATTTATTGGTTGTGATTGGTGTGAAAATTGATTGATAGCGAATGGTTGATTGGAATTGTTTGTGGTTGATACTAATTGATTGTGGTTGAAAAATACCCATTTGTGGTTGAGAAATATTTGGTTGAAACCACATAGGATTAGTTTGTGGAAATGAAATAAATATACATGCCGCTTGCGTGCGAACTAGATGCATGATTCCTCATTGTCAAAAACCGCGAGGTTTTAAGGTGGAGCGAGGAGCCGTACTAGGGACGGTCCCGGTTATAACTACCCTGCCGTTATGCTACCGAAATTTTGAATAATATTCATGTGTTTGAATTATTTTCATTTGTTGAAACTATATTTATTCGTTGAATAGAAAACCTTCACGTGTTGAGTCGATATTCATTCGTTGGATAGAAATTCATGTGTTGAATGGTGTTCGTGTTTTAAATATAAAAATCACGTTTTTATCTATATATAGAAACTATAGAAAACCTTCATTTGTTGAATCGATATTCATTCGTTGAATTGAAATTCATGTGTTGAATGGTATTCGTGTTATAAATATAAAAATCACATTTTTATCGATATATATAAACTATAGAAAACCTTCATGTGTTGAATCGATATCCATTCGTTGAATTGAAATTCATGTGTTGAATGGTATTCGTGTTTTAAATATAAAAATCACATTTTTATCGAGATATATAAACTATAGAAAACCTTCATGTGTTGAATCGATATTCATTCGTTGAATTGAAATTCATGTGTTGAATGGTATTCATGTTTTAAATATAAAAATCACATTTTTATCGATATATATAAACTATAGAAAACCTTCATGTGTTGAATCAATATTCATTCGTTGAATTGAAATTCATGTGTTGAAGGGTATTCATATTTTGAAAGAAATTATTTTATAATAAAAATCAAATTTTTATCATCTATATGAACTATATAAAATAGTCTTGTTTTGAAATGAACTGTTTTACAATAAAAATCACATTTTTATTATATACATGAATTGTTAAAAATAGTGAAGTTTGAAATAGAAGACAGTTAGATAAAAATATCATTTTTATCAAATGTATGAAAAGAATATAGTTTTGAAATTGAAGAATCGATATATATATATATAAATAGAATTAAAATATATCGAATAACGAAGTTGCAGTTTGTATTTTGAAACCGTGATTTCAAACGATTAGTACGGGAGATCCGACCATCGGATTTTCCTGAAATCGCAACCGTTGGGTTCGCCTTGGAAATATCTTTCCAACGGCACCAACTTTGTAAAAATCCAACGGTTGGATTGTCTGGAATGTTTAATTCAAATCTGAAAAAAAACAGCGGCAGAATCGATTATATTTATATATATATAAATATAATTATATATAATCGAATAACGATGCTGCAGTTCGTATTTTGAAATCGAAACTTCAAACGATTATACCGGGAGATCCGACCGTCGGAATTTGCCAAAACTGGAACCGTTGGATTCGTTTTGAAAAGATCATTCTAATGATGTAAATTTTGTGAAGATCCAACGGTTAGATTCTCAGATATGTGTAAATCAAATCTGAAGAAAAACAGCGCCACGGCCGCGTTATGGACCGAAGTGTAGTTTTAAATAAATTGGCTATTTTAAAATAAATAAAAATAGCGATAAATCGTTATAAAATATTATAAACAATATGGATTTGATTTAGAAATTAACAGAAGTTTGGCTAAGTCGAATGGTTTCCTGGGTGTTGATCTAATGTTGGTTTCGTCCTTCGGGGTTAATATTTGGGAAATCGTTCTCTTACTGATTGACGGTTAGTGACTAATGAATTGAAATGATGCGTGTGTATGTTAGTGTTGCACTTGTTTATTATATACGCGAGTTGTTCAGAAAGACCGGGTTTATCCCATTCTGAATAACTGAATCGACGATAAGAATTCGAAGATGAAGACGGTGGTCGAAGACTGGAGATCTTCACCTCGTTTGGATGACAACTGAGGTCCTGATTGGGAGGCATCCCGAAATATGGATAATGAGTGGTGATCGTCCAGACGTATGTGGTGATCGATGGGTTTACGAGGTATTTAGTGCCTCCGGTTTCGTTCAGACCCAGAACGCACTTGCAAATGGACAGTGCGTCTGACATTGGAATTTATTCTATGTGATTAATAGCCATCAGTTGCACGGTGTGAATTGCCTGTGTGGCATACTAAGATGCAGTGATCAGGGCTTCTGTTGAAAAGCAAAGTCTTGTGGTGATGATCAAAGCCTCGCCTGTGTGGTGTAGCTTTGTGTATAATGTAAATTCGCGAGCCTCACACCCCGGTATGAGCCAGAAACGGGAGAGGACATCAGGGAGGGCCTGCGTTTCCTTCTAGTTAGAAGTGGCGTCAGTGGTTTTACATGCCCTGACGAGTTTGACTTATGTGGTTGTTGCTGTTGCGAGGTGCCTCGGTTAGATCGGACGATCCGGGTTCGATGGAGTAATTCGTTGGCTCATTGACGCCCCAAAGGGCGGGGAAACGTAGTGTTCGGGTATAATAATCCACTTCGGTGGACCGGCCCTGACGATCCAAGGGGCAGTTGCGGCTGTTCCTAAGACACGGGCTAGAGTGTCTCAAATTTGGTGAGGACTATCTTTTGCCTTGGTTCATGACGGAAATCCAATTTCCAAATACGTGACTGTGCAGTTTCGATTGTATATATTTTTGGCGACATAGTGGCATGGGACGCTCATGTCGTCTATGATTGATAGTTATGATTTGAAATTGTTTTTGAAACATATAAACACTTGTAGTAATATCAAATGCTTTTGTTTTATTCGTATAAAGCATATCTTGGCCATTATAAGGTAAAAACTCTATCCTACGGTTTGCGTTGCATTGTGTGATGGGAACTGAGTCTTATAATGGCTTCATTTTTATAAAAAGCATTGCGATGTTTAAAAGAAAGATTTGTTTTTAAAGCACTGGCAATCCAATGGAGTAAACCCGTTCCACGAAAGTGGCGTGGTCCTGTGATTAGCCATATTATAAATGTGTTGAGTAGATTTCTCATACTAGTCCCATGATTGACTCGTAGTTTGTTTCAATTTCAAACTCGGGTGCCCCTTTTTCTACACGGGCAGCCTTGTATTCAGGTTTAGCTGGCTCTTTCTGGATAGCTGGAGCTGAAGATGGATTCTATTATTTATCTCTTTTTATGCTGTTCGGCTCCTATTGTACATATTTTGTTTGTTTCCGCTGTAGACATTTATGTAAAGTTGAACTGTATTTATACTAAGTATGATCCTGTATACTGTGTAACTCTGATGATTACGTTTATCCAGTATATTCTATTGTTCATTATCTGGTGTATTTATTTATTTCTATTCTGTTATTATCAGTTTATGTGTTATATTCCAAAGATTACCCTTGTCACCGTCAGTACGGGATTTGGGGTCGCCACAACGTGGTATCAGAGCTTTGGTTAAGCTTAGTTCTGGAATATAACATATTAACGAACTCGTCAGAAATAGAACCAGTAGTGTTCTAGGATGGGCAACTCAATACAGATGGGATCGGTGATATCCTAGTATGAGTAGCAGAATGAAATAACACCTTGATAGACGCATTTACATTCAAGTATTTGTCTCTATATTTTGAAATATCTTTTCTGTTGATCTGACGCTTGATCTGCTATTTGCAGAAGAACAAGAAAATGAGTGCCAGAAAGAGAAGAAGTAATACTGACCCGGATATTGAAGTTCTACTCATGAAGTACAGAAATCTGGGTGGAAAACCCTTCTCGGGTGAGGAATCTATTATGATAACACAAGCTTGGGTTCGTTCGGCTGAGAAAATCTTCGAAGGATTAAAGCTGAGGGATGACCAGAAAAGATTACTGGCATCCTGGGCACTCAAAGACGAAGCTTTGTTCTGGTGGGAATCAGTTATTAAGGATAATCCAAAAGGTGATATCACCTGGGATAGATTCAAAGTGATTTTCCTGGAAAGATTTACTCCTCCAGAAGCAATAGAGCGACTATGTGATGAATTTTCTTATCTGATACAGGGAGATATGACCATTCCCGAATATCATAAGAAATTCAATGAACTTTCTCACTTTGCCCCTCATCTAATTGAAAATCCGAAGAGGAAGAATTTGAGATTTATCAACGGGCTTCAAAGAAAATAGCAGAACAGTGTAATGAAGAACGTGAAGCTCCCCTTTTCTGAAATGATATACATGGCTTACCAGTACGAGGATCTCGACAAAAAAGGTATGTTACAGTACGAAGAGGAAGTCAGCTCTAGTAATAAAAATGAGTCTGAAACTGATCGTCTTGAGGCCAGTACATTGTCTGAGGTCAGTAAGAAGCCCAGTGCCAAGAGGAAAAGGGCCAAATCTGAGAAGGAACCAGTAAAGACCGCCACTTGCTCTAACTGCCATCTGAAAGGGCATTTGTCGATAAACCGCGGAACCTTAAAGAAGCGATTAAAAAGCGGACTTCAATCCAAAGAAGGACTTCAAGCGAATAGAAAATGCAATCTCTGCCATCAAGTTGGTGACGTAAAGAAAGAATGCTGGCAGTTGAAAAAGACTGAAATAGTTCAAGTGAATGAAGTAGCAAAAACTTCTGATCCCTCAGCTAGTCAGGGAAGACCAGATGTTTTGGAAGGCACGCTTAATGTCAAAAACATTCCAGTTAAAGTGTTGTTTGATACAGGCGCGTCGCGAAGCTTCATTGCCAAGAATGCAGTTAAGAAGTTGAATTTGAATGTGAAGAAGCTCAAAAAGAACCAATGACTGTCCAAAATCCGGTTGGGGGTTCCATCGATCTCAGTTGGGTTTGTGCAGTACCTGTCTCTTTCTCATGCTATAAATTCCCTACTATCTCTATCGTCATGAATTTTAATGAATTCGATCTTATTCTGGGATTGGATTGGCTAGCCAAATATGAAGCAGAGGTTAGATGAGCCGAGAGAGTTGTTAGGGCTAAGATTAAATCAGGGAATTATATAACCATACCGTGTGAAGGTCAGAAATCTAATAGAAAAGACTTCTGGGCAGCTCTCGATGTTTCTCCAGCCCAAATAGAGGATATCCCTGAAGTTACAGAGAATATTCCCGACCTTATAAAAGATATTCCTGTCGTCCAGAACTATGCGGATGTGTTTGAAGATGTTGTTCGCTTACCTCCGCAGAGAGAAATTGATTTCAAAATTGCTTTAATTCCGAATGCAAGGCCGGTAGTTCACGCTATTCGAAGAATGTCCTTGAAAGAGAAAGAGGAATTAGATAATCAAACAATACATCTAGTATGGAAGGGTCTAATCAAGCCTATTTTCTCTGATTGGGGAGCAGCAGTGGTATTTGTCCCAAAATCTGGCGGTACTCTACGGCTATGTGTGGATTATCGTGATCTGAATAAGCAGACCATAAAGAATAAATATCCATTACCGCGAATTGATGATTTATTGGATCATCTGAATGGAGCGCAAGTATTCTCAAGAATGGACCTAGCTACAGGCTTCCATCAACTTCGAATTACCGAAGAGTGTGTTCCAACGATAGCATTCAGAGGTCCAGACTTATTCTACGAGTGGTTAGTAATGCCGTTCGGCTTATGTAACGCTCCAGCTTACTTCGTCGATTTGATGAATAGAGTGTTCAGAGGAGTCCTGAATAAATTTGTTCTGGTTTTTATTGACGATATTCTAATCTTCTCTAAATCAAAGGCCGAACATGAAAAACATTTGGAATAGGTTCTGGAAATCCTCAGAAGGAATGTATTAAAAGCCAAACTATCCAAATGTATATTCTGGCAGGATGAAGTGAAATTTCTAGGCCACGTCGTATCAAAAGAAGGAATTGTTGTGGATCCAAGTAAAATCACGGCTATTCAAAACTGGAAATAGCCCAGTACTCCTACAGAAGTCCGCAGTTTTCTCGGATTGGCTAGTTATTACCGAAAGTTCGTTAAAAACTTTTCGAAGATATCTGGTCACTTAACGAAGCATACAAAGAAGCACTCAAAATTCAAATGGACTCCAGAAAGTGAAGAGGCTTTTAAAGAGCTAAGTTAAGATCAACGACAGCTCTAGTGTTAACCATCATCGATGGCAATCAGGATTTGAAAGTCTGGACTGATGCTTCTAGGGAAGGCCTTGGCGCAGTGTTAATGCAAAGGGGTCAAGTGATTGCTTATGCTAGCCGTCAGCTGAAGCCACATGAAAAGAACTATGTAACTCATGATCTTGAGTTATTGGCTATAGTATTCGCTTTGATAATCTGGAGACACTATCTTCTGCGTGAGAGATTTGAATTGTTTACAGATCACCAGTCGTTAAAGTATCTGTTCACTCAAAAAGACCTGAATCTGAGGCAGCAACGTTGGCTAGAGTTCCTTGCAGCATATGATTTTGAGATTCTATACACTCCAGGGAAAGCCAATGTCGTGGCCGATGCGTTAAGCCGAAAGAATGAAATGATCGCCAGTTTTATCATTGCAACTTCTTTGATTGACAAGATATCGGCTCTCCAGAAAGACGACCAATTTATCAAAGGAATGAGTCAGCGAATTCGTGAAGGCAATGCTTTGGATTTCCAGCTCGACAGCGAAGGGATTCTGAGGTTAGAAGGACGAATTTGTGTTCCAGAAATTCCTGAACTCAGAAAGGATGTGCTTGATGAATGCCACAAATCTAAGCTCAGTATCCATCCGGGTGTGAGTAAAATGTATAACGATATCAAGCGAACATTCTGGTGGAAGTCGTTAAAAAGAGAAATCTCGATATATGTTAGTCGATGCCCTACTTGCCAGCTAGTCAAAAGCGACCAACATAAACTGGCTGGACTGTTATAACCGCTAGACGTTCCTATTTGGAAGTGGGAACATATTTCCATGGACTTCATTGATGGTCTGCCCAGAACCAGAAAAGGAAATGACAGTATTTAGGTGATCGTAGATCGCTTCACGAAGACCGCCCATTTCATACTTGTCAGATCAAACAGAACTGCTCAGAGTCTGGCGCAGATTTACTTCAAGGAAATAGTTAGACTACATGGAGTGCCGCTCAGTATAGTCAGTGATAGAGATACAATATTTACTAGCAAATTATGGAAGGCATTTCAAGTCGAACTGGGAACGAAGTTGAACTTGAGCACCGCCTATCATCCTCAGACAGATGGTCAAACTGAAAGGGTGAATCGTATTTTAGAAGATCTATTACGGGCTTGTGTTCTAGATTTTGGTGGATCATGGGAAGACCGTCTACATTTGGCTGAATTCTCATATAACAACGGCTACCAGGCGAGCCTGACAATGTCGCCATTTGAAGCATTATATGGTAGACCGTGCCGATCTCCTGCTTGTTGGGTCGAGCCCGTTAATAGACTTGTATTGAGGCCAGATATGATCAGAGAAGCTGCCGACAAAGTCGATTTCATTAAGAAGCGATTACTCGCCGCTCAAAGCCGACAAAAGAGCTATGCCGATAGGATAAGAAGAGATATATCCTTTGCAGTTGGCGACTATGTATATTTGAAAGTATCGCCGATGAGAGGAGTTATCCGGTTCGCTAAAACTGTGAAGTTGGCGCCCAAATTCATTGGTCCGTTTCCTATTCTAGAACGGATCGGAACTCTCGCTTATAGGGTTAAATTGCCAGATTGGTTTCCGGGAGTTCATGATGTATTTCACATATCTCAACTTCGAAAGCACGTTCATGATCCAGACTTGATCGTGGAAGAAGCAGCTCAACAGGATATTGAAATTACTCCAGAATTAGCTATGAGAAGAGAGCCGCTCAAGGTTATCGGCAAAGAAACCAAAGAGCTGAGGAACAAGAAGGTTCACTTAGTCAAAGTGCAATGGAGTGGAGATCCACGAGATTGTACTTGGGAAACTGAGGAGAGCATTCAGAAAGCCTACCCTAGGTGCCGAGTAGATATCTCTGATTGACTCCGGTGCAAGGTACATTTACCATACTTTGCATTACCAATTAGTTCTATACTCTATTGTTATTTTCTTTCCATGGATGTGCACTTTTAATTCTATAGTCTGAATGATTTTAAAAAGAGTATTAAAATTGATTAGTAATTTTTGAAAAGTTAAAAACAATTTGATTGCTGTTTGCATTGTGTGATGTTAGAATTTGATTAATTAAAATTATTAAAACGATAGTTAATTTAATCAACAATAGAATAATGGTAGAATTTATTCAATTATATCACACATGGAACTGATTAGAAAATAAATAGAAATATATACATGTGCATTATATATGTTTGAACAGGTAAATGGATAGTGGTTGAGTAAAGATTTTATTTGCGTGACCGACAAATAGGTAAACCTTAATGAGTTGGATGCGAAATATTATTATATCAACTGCTGTGAATGCCATTGGATGCGGAGTGCTGGTTATTCTGTGTGTAATAATAAACGTCGCCATAGGATAGTAACAATTAATTTTGAACTACATTACATGGCATACTTCTGGAGACAGGCATACTTCATCATATGCCACATAAGCATTTGGAGCTTGTGTGACGAGGTGGAAGATTTACCATACGAGTGAGAGGCTTGCATGGCGATGACTATATTTTACAGGTTGAACTGATGACTGATATGGACTATTTAAATTGTAACGATTAAATTGCCAGATTAATAAAAACCCCACACGGGTCTGGAGTTTACAATAACCACGTCTCTCTAGTTATTAGATACGGCACATGGACTATTTATTTCCCACACAGGACGAGGTGACAAGGATTTATCCTCTGGAGCATTTAAAATACACACTCCCTCAGGCTTTGACAGGGTGACGAGAATTTATTCTCTGGAGTTATTATCAATACACGCTCCCTTGTAAACACTAGAATATATCACTATAAATATGTGTTTGCTTATTAGGATTTATTGGGTACCTAATACGGCCCAATAAATTTCCAAACCTCTCCCCGTACAAAGGAGGTTATGGCGAAATTTTTCGAAAATTCCGGGTGTTAGCCAAATTTTTGAAGAATTTGAAAATTCTCAGAAACTGAAAAGTTGGAGAATTGAAGCCAGATTGAATGTAGATTTGAATAATCAAACCACTTTCGACATTGTTCCTTTTCGGGGACGAAAATTTTTAAGTAGGGGAGATTGTAACGACCCAGAAAATCTGATCCAATTAAAAAATTTTAAATTGGCTAAAATAATGGATTTCAAATATTTAAAATATATATTTTAAATAATAGAGATGAAAAGTGAGTTGAATCGACAATTGAAAACGAATATAATTAATTCTAATTATAAACAAGGCCTGAAAAGGCGCTGCAGTTTCAAAAATTGAATTCAAACTTTGTCGGACTGTACCGGGTGCAAAACAAAATTGATTTGAGTGAAACTAAAAATATTTAAATCTGTTAGTGAATACCTTTCTAATGAATCTGAAAAATCGAATTTTCATAGCGGAAAGCAAAAGTTATGGCCAAATGAATTTTCAGGAAGGTCGCTATGGAATTTATATAGCCCGTGAAATTGGCCATTTTGCATACGACCTCGGAATTCAACGAAACCACTTTTGTTGGATCCGGGATGTGAGGTTATTGCTAGGTTTCAAATTTCATAATTTTTAAAGCTAGTATGTGAGCGTGGCAAAGGAAAACGTGTTTTGGTCAATTACAGTTAAATTGGATCAACCAGAAATGGGCCTTTTTGCAAACGGTCTCAGAATTCGACGAAACTAGTTTTATTGAGACTGTATCGTCAAAACATAGCTAAATTTATTTTTCTGGAATTTTTCGAATCAGTTTGTGGCCCTAGCAAATTGAAATGTATGTTCAAATTGAATATTGAATGTTTTATATTTTAATTTGAAGGAAAACTGACTGAAACATTCGAATGGGCCTTCGAAACATATCCCATTGTGTTCGGAATGGGGGTAAAACGCTAGGGACGACAGTCATTGGGTTTGGATTGGGGTTCGTTTGTGAAAGGGGTATTTTAGAGAATTTAAAAATTATAAAATAAAATAAAAATCCCTATTGGCCCTCATTCTTTCTTCTTCCCCGATGCCCCTGAAACGATCGGCGGCTACCCCTTCCCTCCTTCTCTCCTCATTTTCTCCCTCCACAAGCCATAAAACCCATCGACCCTTTGGAGATTTTTGATGGGCTCTCCATCCTCTTCCAATCCATACCAGCATCACCCCCTATCGTCCCGCCCCCCTCGAGAACCGTGCCCTGAAAGCCTCCACGTTTGAAGCTCCGCCGCCAGCCATAGGCGCCATCGCCCCTAGCGCCGCCGCCACCAATTCGAGTGTGCTTCCGAGCCCTTTTACGTGGCGCTGCCCGATCGTCACCTCATGCTACGGATAAAGAGAAAAACTGAAACCTAGTTTCGAACCCCACTGAAAGGTAACGGATTTGAGGTTTTTGAATTGATTTTTACACTTTTAAGTGTTGCAAACTTGTAAAAATCATATCTTTTTCGTCCTTTGTCGAAATTCAGTGAAACAAGAGACGCCGAGACCGTGAGGAAGTCTTCTACATTTTAGAAGAGACCGCGTATTTTTCTGAGCCTTCTGCAATTTTTGGTGGAGTGGAACCCAATGTGAGATTTCTAATTTATAAACGATATGGAAAACGGCGATGTATAAATTATATAGTCGATGTATGGGTTATATAAGCGTTGTACACCTCATGTATAAGTGTTGTATAAGTTGTACGTTTGATGTATAAGTTATATATGCATTGTAAAAATTATATATGTGTTGAAATAGAAGTGAATTGCTATATATAAATATGTATATATATATATACGCCCCTCGTCCACAAACCATGGACGATATTTATTGGTTGTGATTGGTGTGAAAATTGATTGATACCGAATGGTTGATTGGAATTGTTTGCGGTTGATATTGATTGATTGTGGTTGAAAAATACCCATTTGTGGTTGAGAAATATTTGGTTGAAACCACATAGGATTAGTTTGTGGAAATGAAATAAATATACATGCCGCCTGCGTGCGAACTAGATGCATGATTCCCCATTGTCAAAAACCGCGAGGTTTTAAGGTAGAGCAAGGAGACGTACTAGGGACGGTCCCGGTTTTAACTACCCTGCCGTTATGCTGCCGAAATTTTGAATAATATTCATGTGTTTAAATTATTATCATTTGTTGAAACTATATTTATTCGTTGAATAGAAAACCTTCATGTGTTGAGTCGATATTCATTCGTTGGATAGAAATTCATGTGTTGAATGGTATTCGTGTTTTAAATATAAAAATCACATTTTTATCTATATATAGAAACTATAGAAAACCTTCATTTGTTGAATCGATATTCATTCGTTGAATTGAAATTCATGTGTTGAATGGTATTCGTGTTTAAAATATAAAAATCACATTTTTATCGATATATATAAACTATAGAAAACCTTCATGTGTTGAATCGATATTCATTCGTTGAATTGAAATTCATGTGTTGAATGGTATTCGTGTTTTAAATATAAAAATCACATTTTTATCGATATATATAAACTATAGAAAACCTTCATGTGTTGAATCGATATTCATTCATTGAATTGAAATTCATGTGTTGAATGGTATTCGTGTTTCAAATATAAAAATCACATTTTTATCGATATATATAAACTATAGAAAACCTTCATGTGTTGAATCAATATTCATCCGTTTAATTGAAATTCATGTGTTGAAGGGTATTCATATTTTGAAAGAAATTGTTTTATAATAAAAATTAAATTTTTATCATCTATATGAACTATATAAAATAGTCTTGTTTTGAAATGAACTGTTTTGCAATAAAAATCACATTTTTCTTATATACATGAATTTTTAAAAATAGTGAAGTGTTGAAATAGAACACAGTTAGATAAAAAATATCATTTTTACCAAATGTATGAAAAGAATATAGTTTTGAAATCGAAGAATTGATATATATATATAAATAGAATTAAAATATATCGAATAACGAAGCTGCAGTTCGTATTTTGAAATCGTGATTTCAAACGATTAGTACAGGAGATCCGTCCATCGGATTTTCCTGAAATCGCAACCATTGGGTTCACCTTGGAAATATCTTTCCAATGGCACCAACTTTGTAAAAATCCAGCGGTTAGATTGTCTGGAATGTTTAATTCAAATCTGAAGAAAAACAGCGCCAGAATCGATTATATATATATATAAATATAATTATATATAATCGAATAACGACGCTGCAGTTCATATTTTGAAATCGAAACTTCAAACATTTATACCGGGAGATCCAGCCGTCGGAATTTCCCGAAACTAGAACCGTTGGATTCGTTTTGAAAAGATCTTTCTAATGATGTAAATTTTGTGAAGATCCAACGGGTAGATTTTCATATATGTGTAAATCAAATCTGAAGAAAAACAGCGCCACGGCCGCGTTATGGCACGAAGCGTCGTTTTAAATAAATTGACTATTTTAAAATAAATAAAAATAGCGATAAATCATTATAAAATATTATAAACGATATGGATGTGATTTAGAAATTAACCGAAGGTTGGCTAAGTCGAATGGTTTCCTTGGTGTTGATCTGATGTTGGTTTCGGCCTTCGAGGTTAATATTTGGGAAATCGTTCTCTTACTGATTGACGGTTAGTGACTAATGAATTGAAATGATGCATGTGTATGTTAGTGTTGCAATTGTTTATTATATACGCGAGTTGTTCAGAAAGACCGGGTTTATCCCATTCTGAATAACTGAATCGACGATAAGAAATCGAAGATGAAGACGGTGGTCGAAGACCGGAGATCTTCACCTCGTTTGGATGGCAACTGAGGTCCTGATTGGGAGGCATCCCGAAATATGGATAATGAGTGGTGATTGTCCAGACGTACATGGTGATAGATGGGTTTGCGAGGTATTTAGTGCCTCTGGTTTCGTTCAGACCCAGAACGGACTTGCAAATGGACAGTGTGTCTGACATTGGAATTTATTCTGTGTGATTAATAGCCATCAGTTGCACGGTGTAAATTGCCTGTGTGGCATACTAAGATGCAGTGATCAGGGCTTCTGTTGAAAAGCAAAGTCTTGTGGTGATGATCAAAGCCCCGCCTGTGTGGCGTAGCTTTGTGTATAACGTAAATTCGCGAGCCTCACACCCCGGTATGAGCCAGAAACGGGAGAGGACATCAAGGAGGGCCTGTGTTTCCTTCTAGTTAGAAGTGGCGTCAGTGGTTTTACTCGCCCTGACGAGTTTGACTTATGTGGTTGTTGATGTTGCGAGGCGCCTTGGCTAGATCGGACGATCCGGGTTCGATGGAGTCATTCGTTGGCTCGTTGACGCCCCAAAGGGCGATGAAACGTAGTGTTCAGGTACAGTAATCCACTTCGGTGGACCGGTCCTGACGATCCAAGGGGCAGTTGCGGCTATTCTTAAGACACGGGCTAGAGCGTCTCGAATTCGGTAAGGACTGTCTTTTGCCTTGGTTCATGACGGAAATCCAATTTCCAAATACGTGACTACGCGGTTTCGATTGTATATATTTTTGGCGACATAGTGGCATGGTACGCTCATGTCGTCTATGATTGATAGTTATGATTTGAAATTGTTTTTGAAACATATAAACACTAGTAGTAATATCAAATGCTTTTGTTTTATTCGTATCAAGTATATCTTGGCCATTATAAGGTAAAAACTCTATCCTCCGGTTTGCGTTGCATTGTGTGATGGGAACTGAGTCTTATAATGGTTTCATTTTTATAAAAAGCATTGCGATATTTAAAAGAAAGATTTGTTTCTAAAGCACTGGCAATCCAATGGAGTAAACCTGTTCCACAAAAGTGGCATGGTCCTGTGATTAGCCATATTATAAATGTGTTGAGTAGATTTCTCATACCAGTCCCATGACTGACTCGTAGTTTGTTTCACTTTCAAACTTGGGTGCCCCTTTTTCTACACGGGCAGCCATGTATTCAGGTTTAGCTGGCTCTTTCTGGATAGCTGGAGCTGAAGATGGATTCTATTATTTATCTCTTTTTATGCTGTTCAGCTCCTATTGTACATATTTTGTTTGTTTCCGCTATAGACATTTATGTATAGCTGAACTGTATTTGTACTAAGTATGATCCTGTATACTGTATAACTCTGATGATTACATTTATCCAGTATATTCTATTGTTCATTATCTGGTGTATTTATTTATTTATGTTCTGTTATTATCAGTTTATGTGTTATATTCCAAAGATTACCCTTGTCACCGTCAGTACGGGATTTGGGGTCGTCACAACGAATAAATATCGTCCATGGTCCATGGACGGGGGGAGTATTTATATATGTATATTCGTATATAAATATATTCCAATTCACTTCAATTCATTTCAACGCACATATAATTTTTACAATGCATATATAACTTATACATCGAACATACAACTTGGACAACGCTTATACATGAGGTGTACAACACTTATATAACTCATACATCGACTAAGTAATTTATACATCATTGTTTTCCATATCGTTTATAAATTAGAAATATCACATTGGGTTCCACTCCCCAAAAAATAGCAGAAGGCTCAGAAAAATATGCGGTCTCTTCTAGAATATAGAAGACGTCCACACGAGTCCACTGCCTCTTGTTTCACTGAATTTCGTCAACAAACGAAAAAGATATGACTTTTACAGTGAAATCATAAACGGTAGCGCTTTAAAGTGCTATAATATATAAATTAATTTTAACTACCATTACCTCAGCTCAATCTTCAAAACTAGGTTTTTCATTTTTCGATCCAATGGTGCAGCGGATCGACGATTGGGTTGTATGATGTCGAAGAGGGTAGAAATTGCTTCAAGCGCGTGGTCGTTGGAGGCAGTTCGGTGGTCAGATGCGGTCGGGGCGGCGGTGGGAAGGTTCACCGTTCTCGGAGGTGATTCAGGCGGCACAGGCGACGAGGGGGGTCAGGGGTTGGTCGGATTTGTAGAGGGGAGGAAGTGCTTTCGATTGCGGGTGGTGGAAGAGGCTGGTTCGTCGTGGCGGCGCCGGAAAATGGCCAGGAAGATTGGATCAGTTTTCGTCGTCGGGAGGAAGAATTATCGGGGGGAGAGAAAGTGAATAAGCCAATGGGAATTTTCCATTTATTTATATATATTTTTAAAATCCAAAAATACCCCTCGTCTCACATGAACACCAATCCAAATCCAACGACTGTCGTCCCTAGCGTTTTACCCCCATTCCAAACACAATGGGATATGTTTCGTAGACCCATTCGACTATTTTAGTCAGTTTTCTTTCAAATTTAAATATAAAACATTCAATATTTAATTTGAATGTACATTTCAATTTGCCGGAGCCACATACTGATTCGAAAAATTCCAGAAAAATAAATCTAGCTATGTTTTGACGATATGGTCCCAAGAAAACTAGTTTCGTTGAATTCTGAGACCGTTTGAAAAATGGCCCTTTTCTGGTCGATCTAATTTAATTATAATTGACCAAAACACATTTTCCTTTGCCACGCTCACATATTAACTTCAAAAATTAAGAAATTTGAAACCTAGCAATAATTTAACATCTCGGATCCAACAAAAGTGGTTTCGTCAAATTCTGAGGTCGTATGCAAAATGTCTATTTTCAAAGTTGATATATTCTCTATAGCGACCTTCCTGAAAATTCATTTGGCCATAACTTTTGATTCCCGCTATGGAACTTCAATTTTTTAGATTTGTTAGAAAGGTGAATAGATTTAAATATTTTTGGTTTCACTCAAATCCGTTTTGTTTTGCACCCGGTACAGTCAGTCAAAGTTTGAATTCAAATTTCGAAACTACCGCGCCATTTCAGGCCTTGTTTATAATTCAGATTAATTCTATTCATTTTCAACATCGATTCAACCATACATTTCGTCGTTATTATTTAAAATATTTATTTTAAATATTCAAAATTCACTAAAATAGCCAATTTAAAATTTTTAAATTGGTTCAGATTTTACGGGTTGTTGCAATCTCCCCCACTTAAAACTTTTTGTCCCCGAAAAGGAACAAAGTCGAAAGTGGTTTGATTAATCAACTCTACTTTCATTCTGGCGTCCATTCTCCAACTTTTCAGTTTCTGAGAATTTTCAAATTCTTCAAAAATTTGGCTAACACCCGGAATTTTCGAAATTTTTTTCCACAACCTCCTTTGTACGGGGAGGGGTTTAGAAATTTATTGGACCGTATTAGATACCCAATAAATCCTAATCAGCATACACATATTTATAGTGATATATTCTGGTGTTTACAGGGGAGGGTGTATAGATAATAACTCTAGAGAATAAATTCTCGTCACCCTGTCAAAGCCTGAGGGAGTGTGTATTTTTAATTGCTCCAGAGAATAAATTCTCGTCACCTCGTCCCGTGTGGGAAATAAATAATCCATGTACCATATCTAATAACTAGAGAGACGTGATTATTGTCAACTCCAGACCCGTGTGGGTTTTTTATTAATCTGGCCATTTATCGTTACAATTTTATACAGTCCATATCAATCATCAGTTCAACTTGTAAAATATAGTCATCGCCATACAAGCCTCTCGCTCGTACGGTAAATCTTCACCCTCGTCACACAAGCTCCAAATCCTTAAGTGGTATATGATGAAGTATGCCTATTTTCAAGAAGTATGCCATGTAGTGTAGTTCAAAATTAATTGTTACTATCCTATGGCGACATTTATTAATTACACATAGAATAACCAGCACTCCGCATCCAATGGCATTCACAGGAGTTGATATAATAATAAAATTGCGCATCCAACTCATTAAGCTTTACCTATTTTTCGGGCACGCAAATAAAATCTTTACTCAACAGCTAATCCATTTACCTGTTGAAACATATATAATGCACATGTATATATTTTTATCTATCCTCTAATCAGTTCAATGTGTGATTTAATCGAATAAATCCTACCATTCATTCCCTTATTGATTAAATTAACTATCGCTCTAATAATTTAATTTATCAAATCCACAATCACACAACACAAACATCAATCAATTTATTTTTAACTTTTCAAAAATGTATCAATTAATTGATATACTCTTTTAAATCATTCAGACTATACAATTAAAATTCTACATCCATGAAAAGAAAACAACACCAAAATAGAGAACCCAATGGAAATTGCAAAATATGGTAAATGTACATTGCACCAGAGTCAATCAGAGATATCCACCCTGCACTTAGGATAGGCTTTCTTAATGCTTTCCTCTGTTTCCCAAGTACAATCTCGTGGATCTCCACTCCATTGCACTTTGACTAAGTGAACCTTTTTGTTCCTTAGCTCTTTGGTTTCTTTGCCAATTATCTTTAGCGGCTCTCCTCTCACAGCCAATTCTGGAGTGATTTCTATATCCCGTTGCGCTGATTCTTCCACGATCAAGTCTGGATCATTAACGTGCTTTCGAAGTTGAGATACGTGAAATACATCATGCACTCCAGGCAACCACTCGGGCAATTGAACCTTATATGCTAGAGTTCAAATCCGTTCAAGAATAGGAAACAGACCAATGAACTTGGGTGCCAATTTCCCTGTTTTACCGAACCGGATAACTCCACTCATCCGAGATACCTTCAAATATACATAGTCACCAACAACAAATGATATATCTCTTCTTCTCTTATCTTCATTGCTTTTCTGTCGACTTTGGGCGGCTAGTAATCGTTTCTTAACGAAATCGACTTTATCTGCAGCATCGCAAATCATATCAGGCCCCAATACAAGTCTATTACCAGGTTCAACCCAGCAAGCAGGGGATCAGCACGGTCTACCATACAATACTTCAAATGGAGACATTTTCAGGCTCGCCTGGTAGCTGTTATTATATGAGAATTCAGCCAAATGTAAATGGTCTTCCCACGATCCGCCAAAATCAAGAATACAAGCCCGCAATAGATCTTCTAGAATATGATTCACCCTCTCAGTTTGACCATCTGTTTGAGGATGATAAGCGGTGCTCAGGTTCAGTTTCATTCCCAATTCTGCTTGGAATGCTTAACAGAATTTACTGGCAAAAATCGGGTTACGATCACTAACGATGCTCATGGAAACTCCGTGCAGTCTAACAATTTCTTTGAAATAAATCTGCACCAGACTTTGAGCAGTTCTACTCGATTTGACAGGTATGAAATGAGCGGTCTTTGTAAATCGATCCACGATCACCCAAATACTATCATTTCCTTTTCTGGTTCTGGACAAACCATCTATGAAATCCATAGAAATCTGTTCCCACTTCCCACCTGGAATTTCCAAAGGTTTCAACAATCCAGCGAGCTTTTGTTGATCGCTTTTGACTTGCTGACAAGTAGTACACTGGCTAACATATAAGGGATGTCTCGTTTCATAGATCTCCACCAGAAAGTGCGTTTGATATCATTATACATCTTGCTCACCCCTGGATGGATACTAAGCTTGGCTTTGTGACATTCATCCAATACTTTTCTTCGAAGTTCAGCAACGTTCGGCACACATATTCGGCCTTTCAACCTCAGGATTCCGTCGTCATCTATCCGAAAACTCAAGGTCTAACCTTTCTGTATTCTTTCTTTGATTCTTTGAATGAAGTGATCATTCTTCTGAAGAGCAGATATTTTATCAATCAAAGACATCATGATGATAAAACTGGCGGTTATTACATTTTTCTACTCAACGCATCAGCCACAACATTGGCTTTCCCTGGAGTGTACAAAATCTCAAAACCGTACGCCGCAAGAAATTCTAGCCAATGTTGCTGCCGTAGATTCAAGTCTTTCTGGGTGAACAGATATTTCAATGACTGATGGTCTGTATACAGTTCAGATTTCTCACCCAAAAGGTAGTGCCTCCAGATTTTCAAAGCGAATACGATGGCTAACAACTGAAGATCATGAGTAACGTAATTCTTCTCATGTGGTTTCAGCTGACGGCTAGCATAAGCAATCACTTGACCTCTTTGCATTAACACTGCACCATGGCCTTCTCTAGATGCTTCAGTCCAGAATTTCAAGTCCTCATTGCCATCTATTATTGTTAATACTGGAGCGGTCGTTAGTTTTAATTTCAGCTTCTGGAAAGCTTCCTCACATTCTGAAGCCCAATTGAATCTTGAATGTTTCTTCATCAGTTTCGTTAAAGAACTAGATGTCTTTGCGAAATCCTTAATGAATTTCCGATAATAACTGGCTAACCTGAGAAAACTTCTGACTTCTATGGGTGTACGAGGTTGTTCCCAATTTTGAATAGTAGTGATTTTACTGGGATCCACTGAAATTCCTTCTTTTGACACGACGTGGCCAAGAAATTTGACTTCTTCTTGCCAGAATATACATTTGGAAAATTTTGCTTTTAAAATATTCTTTCTGATAATTTATAACACTTGTTCCAAATGTTTTTCGTGTTCGCTTTCTGATTTAGAGAAGATTAGAATATCATCAATGAAGACAAGAACAAATTTATTCAATATTCCTCTGAATACCCGGTTCATTAGATCAACAAAATATGCTGGAGCGTTACATAAGCCGAATGACATTACTAACCACTTGTAGAATAGGTCTGGACCTCTGAATGTTGTCAAAGGAACACACTCCTCAGTGATACGAAGCTGATGGAAACATGTAGCTAGGTCCATCCGAGAAAATACTTGTGCACCATTCAATCGATCTAACAAATCATCAATCCGCGGCAATGGATACTTGTTTTTCTATGTCTGCTTATTCAAGTCACGATAGTCTACACATAATCTGAGAGTACCATCTGACTTTGGGAAAATACCACTGCTGCCCTCCAATCAGAAAAGCTTGGCCTGATTAGACCCTTCCATACAAGATGTCTAGTTTGATTGTCTAACTCTTCTTTTTCCTTCAAGGTCATTCTTTGAATAACGTGAACTACTGGCCTTGCATTCGGAACTAAAGAGATTTTGAAATCAATTTCTCTCTGCGGAGGTAAGCTAACAACTTCTTTGAGCACATCCGCATAGTTCTTGACAACTGGAATATCTGCAATGTCGACCTGAATATTCTCTGTAACGACAGGAATCAGTTCTATTTGAGTAGGGGAAACATCTTGGGCTGCCCCGAAATCTTTAATATTCGAATTCGGTCCTTCACATTGAATGGTTATAAAATTGCCTGATTTAGCCTTTGCCTTTACAACTCTGTCGGTGCATTTAACCTCATCTTCATATTTGGTTAACCAATCCAATCCCAATATAAGATCGAATTCGGTGAAATTCATGACGATCGCGATAGTGGGGAACCGATAACAAGAAAAAGAAACGGGCACCCCACAAATCCAACTAAGATCAAGGGAACCCCCAACCAGATTATGAACAGTCATCGGTTCTTTAAGCTTCTTCAAATTCAAATCCAGCTTCTTAACCGCATTCTTCGCTATAAAGCTTCGTGACGCACTTGTATCAAATAGTACTTTAACTGGAATATCTTTGATAGTCAGCGTGCCTTCTAAAACATATGACTTTCTTTGACTAGCGGAGGGTTATGAAGTTTCTGCAACTTCATTTACTTGAGCCACTTTGCCCGCTTTCAACAGCCAGTAGTCTTACTTTACATGCCCAGCCTGGTGACACTTTAAACATACAACTGCTTTAACCTTTTTCTGATCAACTTTAGGATTCTTTCTGAACTCAGACTTCGTACTGGCCTCAGGCTGTGCACTAGTTTATGGGCTATCAGTTTTGAATTTTCTTTTGCTGCTAGAACTGACTTCCTCTTCGTCTCGTAACATACCTTTACTATCGAGATCCTCATACTGGTAGGCCATGTGTATCATTTCAGGAAAAGGAAGCTTCACATGCCCGATTACTTTATCTTGATATTTTCTTTGATGACCGTTTATAAACCTCAAATTCTTCATCTTTGGCTCTTGGATTAGATGAGGTGCAAAATGAGAAAGTTCATTGATTTTTTTATGATATTCTGGGATATTCATATCACCTTGTATCAAATAGTAGAATTCATCACATAACCGCTCAGTGGCTTTTGGAGGAATAAATTTTGCATTGAAAAGCTCTTGGAATCTATCCCAGGTGATATCACCTTCTGGATTATACTTAATAATCGAATCCCACCAGAACAAAGCTTTGTCTTTGAGTGCCCAAGATGCCAGTAATCTTTTCTGGTCATCCCTCAGCTTTAAACCTTCAAAGATTTTCTCAGCAGAATGAATCCAAGCTTGTGTTTTAGTAATAGATTCTTCGCCCAAGAATGGTACTCCACCCATGTTTCTATATTTCTTAAGTAGAGCCTCAACATCTGGTTTCAACCTACCTCTTCTACTTCTGTCACTCATTTTTCAATGTCTGCAAATAGCAGACAAAGTGTTAGGCCAACAGAAAAGGTAATTTTAAAACATAGAGACATATACTTCAATGTAAATGTGTCTATCTAGTGTATTTCATCCTGCTATACTCATACTAGGATACTACTGATCCTATCTGTAATGAGTCACTCGTCCTAGAACACTACTGGTTCTATTTCTGACGAGTTCGTTCATATGTTATATTCCAGAACTAAGCTTAACCAAAGCTCTGATACCACTTTTGTCACGACCCAGTACCCTGATGGGACGGTGCAGGGGTAATCTTTGGAATATAACACATAAACAGATAATAACAGAAATAAATAAATAATCCAGATAAGGTACAATAGAATACACTGGATAAATATAATCATTAGAGTTACACAGTTTATAGGATCATACTTAGAACAAATACAATTGAGCTATACATAAATGTCTACTGCGGAAAAGAAAACATAATATGTACAACAGGAGCTGAACAACATAAAAAGAGATAAATGATAGAATCCATCTTCAGCTCCAGCTATCCAGAAAGAGCCTGCTAAAACCTGAATACAAGGCTGCTCGTGTTGAAATAGGGGCACCCGAGTTTGCAAGTGAAATAAACTACGAGTCAGTCATGGGACTGGTATGAGAAATCTACTTAATCACATTTTACAATATGGCTAATCACAGGACCACGCCACTTCCGCAAACGGGTTTACTCCATTGGATTTCCAGTGCTTTAAAACAAATAAACCTTTAAACATCGCAATGCTTTTTATAAAAATGAAGTTATTATAAGACTTAGTTCACATCACACAATGCAACACACACCAGAAGATAGAGTTTTACCTTATAATGGCCAAAATATGCTTGATATGAGCAAAACAAATCATTTGATATTATTGCTAGTGTATATATGTTTCAAAAACAATTTCAATCATAACTATCAATCATAGACGGCATGGGTACCATATATCATGTCGCCATATATATACAATCAAAACCGCACGATGTCGAATTTGGAAACCGGATTTCCGTCATGAACCGAGTCCAGGGATCATCCTCACTGCTTCGAGACAATCTAACCTACCATGTCTCAGGAACAGCTGCAACTGCCCCTTGGATCGTCAGGGCCGGTCCACCCATGTGGATTATTATGCCTGAACACTACGTTTCCCCGCCCTTTGGGGTGCAAATGAGCCAACGAATGACTCCCATCGGCTTCACATAGTCACCGATATATCCGAGGCGCCTTGCAACAGCAACAACCACACAGGTGAAAATAATATAAATGTCATCCAGTTTAAGCACTGACACCACCTCTAGCAAGAAAGAAACGCATGCCCTCCCTGTTGTCCTCTCCCGTTTCTGGTCCATACCGGGGTGTGAGGCTCACGAAACAACGCTATACACAAAGCTACGCCACACAGGCCGTGCTTTGATCATCAAACACAAGACTTTGCTTTTCAATAGAAGCCCTGATCATCTGCCACTTAGGCATGCCACATAGGCAATTCACTCAATGCGACTAGTTTCCATCGATATATAACCTCTGAGCTCATACGTCTCAGAGAAGGGCGTTAAGCAAGAGAATAAAATCTCCATCGCCAAATTGATATATATTTAATAGAGATCAATCAGCATAGAACAAAATCCAATGTCAGACACACAGTCCATTTACACGTTCGTTCAGGGTCTGAACGAAACCGGAGGCACTCAATACCTCGCATATCCGTACAATCAAAAAGTACGTCCGGGTGGCTACCACTTAAACCCCGTCAAGGTAGCTACTCCTATCATGAGCATCAGTAGTACCCCTCCATTCGACGTGAAGATCATTGGTCTTGCACCATCTTCATATCTTCGACTTTCACTCGTCGATCAATTATTTGAAATGAGAATTAACTCGGCCTTTTCAAATTATTCACGTATATCTAGAATTTTAAATCAATTCATTTCAATGATTAAATTATTCAACAACACCAATTTTGTTCTTTTATGTAATTTTCACACCAAACACATTAAACCATCAAATATTACATAAATCGAGCAAATTCAGTTTATTTCCATTCCATATCGTTTATAATATTTTATCACGATTTATCGCTATTTTATTTATTTAAAAATAACCAATTCATTCAAACGACGCTTCAGGCTATAACGCGGCCATGGCATTATTTTTCTCCAGATTTGATTTACACATATCTGAAAATCTAACCGTTGGATCTTCACAAAATTTATATCATTAGAAAGATCTTTTCAAAACGAATCCAACGGTTTCAGTTTTGGGAAAATCCGACGGTCGGATCTCCTGCACTAATCGTTTGAAGTTACGATTTCAAAATACGAACTGCAGCATCGTTATTCGATTTAATTTAATTATATTTATATATATATATACACACACACATATAATCGATTCTGGCGCTGTTTTTTTCATATTTGAATTAAACATTCCAGACAATCCAACCGTTGGATCTTTATAAAGTTGGTGCCGTTAGAAAGATATTTCCAAGGCGAACCCAACGGTTGTGGTTTCGGGAAAATCCGATGGTCGGATATCCCGCACTAATCGTTTGAAATCACGGTTTCAAAACACGGACTACAGCCTCGTTATTCACTATATTTTGATTATATTTATATAATATATATAAATATAATTCTTTCATTGATTTCAAAACCATATCCCCTTTATAGATTTGATAAAAAAATGATATTTTTATCTAACAGACATTTATTTCAACACTTCACCATTTTTTACAATTCATGTATATAATAAAATTGTGATTTTTATTGTAAAACAATTTATTTCAAAACACGACTATTTTATATAGTTCATATAGATGATAAAAATATGATTTTTATTATAAAACAATTTATTTCGAAACACTACTATTTATATTGTTCATATAGATGATAAAAATATGATTTTTATTTAAAACAATTTATTTCAAAACACAACTATTTATATAGTTCATATAGATGATAAAAATATGATTTTTATTATAAAACAATTTATTTCGAAACACGAATATCGTTCAACACATGAATTTCTATTCAACACATGAATATAGTTTCAACATATGAAAATAATTCTAACGCATGAATATTATTGAAAATTTTGGCAGCATAACGGCAGGGTAGTTAAAACTGGGGTCGTCCCTAGTACGGCTCCTCGCTCTACCTTAAAGCCTCGCAGCTTTTGACAATGGGAATTCATGCATCTAGGTCGCACGCAGGCGACATGTTTTATTTTCATTTCCACATTCTATTCTAATTTTGTTTTCAACCACAGATGGGTATTTTTCAACCACAATCAATCATTCTCAACCACAAACAATTCTATCAACCATTCGTATTATTCACCCAATTTCACATCAACCAAATAATCCGAATAATATCACAACCAATAAATATCGTCCACGGTCTGTGGACGAGGGGAGTATATATATATTCGTATATAAATATATTTCAATTCACTTCAATTCATTTGAATGGACATATAATTTTTACAACGCATATATAACTTATACATCGAACATACAACTTATACAACGCTTATACATGAGGTGTACAATGCTTATATAACTCATACATCTACTATATAATTTATACATCATTGTTTTCCATATCTTTTATAAATTAGAAATCTCACATTGGGTTCCACTCCACCAAAAATAGCAGAAGGCTCAGAAAAATATGCGGTCTCTTCTAGAATGTAGAAGACGTCCACACGAGTCCACTATCTCTTGTTTTACTGAATTTCGTCAACAAATGAAAAAGATATAATTTTTACAGTGAAATCATAAACGGTAGCGCTTTAAAGTGCTATAATATATAAAATAATTTTAACTGCCGTTACCTCAGCTCGATCTTCAAAACTAGGTTTTCACTTTTCGATCCAATGGTGCAGCGGATCGACGATTGGGCTGTATAACGTCGAAGAGGGTGGAAAGGGCTTCAGGCGCATGGTGGTTGGAGGCAGTTCGTGGTCAGATGCGGTCGGGGCGGCGATGGGAAGGTTCTCCATTATTGGAGGTGATTCAGGCGGCATAGGAGACGAGGGGGGTCGGGGGTTGGTCGGATTTGAAGAGGGGAGGAAGGGCTTTCGATTTGCGGGTAGTGGCAGAGGTTGGTTCGCTGTGGCGGCGCCGGAAAATGTCTAGGAAGATCGGAGCAGTTTCCGCCATCGGGAGGAAGAATTATCGGGGAGAGAGAAAGTGAATAAGCCAATAGGAATTTTCCATTTATTTATATATTTTTAAAAATCTAAAAATACCCCTCGTCTCACACGAACACCAATCCAAATCCAAAGACTATCGTCCCTAGTGTTTTACCCCCATTCCGAACACAATGGGATATGTTTCGTAGGCCCATTCGACTGTTTCAATCAGTTTTCTTTCAAATTAAAATATAAAACATTCAATATTTAATTTGAACGTACATTTCAATTTGTCGGGGCCACATACTAATTCGAAAAATTCCATAAAAATAAATCTAGCTATGTTTTGACGATACGGTCCCAACAAAACTAGTTTCGTCGAATTTTGAGAACGTTTGAAAAATGGCCCTTTTCTGGCCGATCCAATTTAACTATAATTGACCAAAACACATTTTCCTTCGCCACGCTCACATATTAACTTCCAAAATTATGAAATTTGAAACCTAGCAATAATTTGACATCCCAGATCTAACAAAAGTGGTTTCGTCGAATTCTGAGGTCGTATGCAAAATGTCTATTTTCAAAGTCGATATATTCTCTATAGCGACCTTCCTGAAAATTCATTTGGCCATTACTTTTGATTCCGGCTATGAAACTTCGATTTTTCTGATTCGTTAGAAAGGTATTCACTAAAAGGTTCAAATATGTTTGGTTTCACTCAAATCTGTTTTGTTTTTCACCCGGTACAGTCAGTCAAAGTTTGAATTCAAATTTTGAAACTACCGCGCCATTTCAGGCCTTGTTTATAATTCAAATTAATTCTATTCATTTTCAACATCGATTCAACCATACATTTCATCGTTATTATTTAAAATATTTATTTTAAATATTCAAAATTCACTAAAATAGCCAATTTAAAAAATTTAAATTGGTTCAAATTTTACGGGTTGTTACAAGAAATTTATTTTGAATAGAATTAGAACGTATATATTTATATAGATTGTCGTTAGAATATAAATATTTATTTCTAAATTTAAAAGGAATTGAAAATGGCGCGGTAGTACGAAAAATTCGATTTCAAAATTCAGATGAATGTACATGGTTCAAAATAAATCGGAATTTAGCGAAACCAAAAATATTAGAATCTAATTGAGAATATCTTTCCAACGAATCTGAAAAATTGAAATTTCATAGCGGGGATAAAAAGTTATGCCCAGATGAAAATTCAGAATAGTCGCTATGGAATTTTGGCCCTTAAAAATAGCCATTTTGTAAACGACCTTGGTTTTCGACGAAACCACTTTTGTTGGATCCGTGATGTCAAGTTATTGCTAGGTTTCAAAATTCATAATTTTTCGAATCAATTCATGAGCGTGGCAAAGTAAAACGCGTTTGACCAGTTTTAGTTGATTTTAATCGACTGGAAAATGGCCATTTTTTGAACGGTCTCAGAATTTGATGAAATTAGTTTTGTTAGAACCGTATCGTCAATACGAAGCTAGAAAATATTTTTTGGGAATTTTTAGAGTCCGTATGTGGCCCCGGTAAATTGAAATGTACGTCTAAAATTGAATATATAGATTTATATTTTAGTCTAAACGAAAACTGATCGAAACAATCGAATCAGCTTACGATACATATCCCATTGTGTTCGAAATGCGGGTAATTAGCTAGGGGTGGCAGTTGTTGGATCTCGTTTGGTTGTTGGTTGAAAAGTCAACATTATTGAATTGAAAATAAAATAAACTCCCTCCCCTTTATAATATCTCAGCCCCCCCCCCCCCCCCCCCCCGGGTTCAATTTCTGAAACCTAAATTAAAATAAAAGAAAAAAAACGAACAACCGCGGTTGCTCATCCCCGTCGCCCCCTTGCATAGGACTCCGCGCCGCCACTGGAGGCGTCTCCTCCCCCAAAGCCGCGACCGCTGGATCCCCTCCCTCTCCCTCTGTGAACGCCTCCTTCCCCCATTCGACGCCATGAGTTCCAAAACCCACGAAACCCACTCCAGCAAACCCTAGGCTCCCACCCGCGACCGTCAGTGGCTCCCTACCCCCCAGTTGACCTGCGCCTTCCCTCCAGCGCTCCTCCGACGAATGGAGCTGCCTTCCCCCTCCCCCCCCCGACGGTGGTTTGATTTTTGGCAAAGGTGAGCGTTTAAAATTGAATTTCCTTTTCAGATTTTTTCTCATATTAAAATCCGATTTTTATATAAACTTGCATTGATTTTAATTTTGGTTTTTAAAATATATAAAATAGGAAAAGGTCAAATTTTTTTAAATGAAGAAAGGTTAGGTTGTTATGCTAAGAAAGACTTGATTTTTAACACATTAAAGATTTAACTTTTATCAAAGGAATAGAAATGATCTTTGATTTGACAAAGACGAGATTTTTATTCGAATAAAGACGAGATTTTATTCGAACAAAGACGAGATTTTTATTCGTATAAACTTTGGATTTTTATTCGGATGAAGCTATGGTTTTATTCGTTTAAAAAGGGGATTTTTATCCATATAAAAATGGGATTTTTATATGAATAACATAATAAAAATATGATTTTTATTACATGAGAAGTAGAATAAAAATACGATTTTTATGCTAGTATAAAGTTATGATTTATATATATATTTTAGCAAAGTAAAAATGTAATCTTTACAATGTATGGAGTGATATAAAAATATAATTTTTATCCACGGAGTGATAATATAAAAATGTGATTTTGATATATGTAGCGAACATGGACGACGAAAGTGACAAAAGGCGAGCACGGCGAGATGTTCTACATATGAAGAGTCGCGGTGTATTTGTTTAGCTAGTCGGTGAGAACTCCTCACCTTTAATTTATTTGTAGTTTGAATTATATACTAGGATGAAGACGATGCTTAGCAGCACCCGACACCCGTCGTCCATAGACCATGGATGACTTGTTTGTTTGATTTCTGTGTTCTGAAATTTGATTGTGTGATGTGGAGTGAAATAAAATAATTTATCATCATAAATATTTTATAGTTAAAATATAATTTTTAACGTGTATATAAAATAAAAATTTATAAACAAATTGGACGATTTGTTTATGTACACCCATTTGACTGATATTGATTGGGACGATAAATTTTACACATCGCCCAACCGCACAAATAAAATACGTGTTTGTTGATTTGAAACCCCACACGGGTATTGGGATGATATTTGATGTACACTAATCCCGATCGTTTAGTTGTATGTCAATCGATGGGTTGACAGACTGTGTAAGCGTTAATTATTTATATTTAATGCTTATGCAGTTGAGTGGTGCACTCTGGTTGATGGTTGATGATTTATCGTTGTTGTTATATACATGTTTTGTAGGGAATCCATATAATTAACATTATATGGTAATTGATTGGACCTCATTCCAATTTGGAAAATAAGAAATATATATTCATGTGTTGAAATAAAATATATATTCATGTGTTGAATAGAAAAATAAATATTCATGTATTGAAATAAAATAATTTCATGTGTTGAAATAAAGTAATTTCATGTGTTGAAATAAAATAATTTCATGTGTTGAAATAAAATATATATTCATGTGTTGAAGAAAATATTCATTTGTTGAATAAAATAACGAAGTTATTGAAATATTTAAAGCCGTTTTGGTTAGATATGCGCCATTTTGACGTGAACGATATTTATATCGATTTTATACATTTTTATAATGAATATAGAAAAGGAAGTAATTTCAAAATATAACACTTTGAAAATATTATCATTTGTATATCGATGATGTGGAATATTCAATTTTGATTCGAAATTGAATATGAAGTTGAAATCGTTTTGAAAACGAATTTAAAACAATTTATAAAATACGTTTTAAAAGGAAATCAACGAAATATATATAATATATATATTTTATGTATAATGGCCTGAATAAAACGCGCCGCGCTGCGGTAGTTCACGAATTTCGACCGTTGACTTCGAATTGGCGTTGCGGGAGATCCGACCGTCGGATTCTCCTAAAACAGGAACCGTTGGGTTCGTATCGAAAAGAGTTTTCTAACAAACATTAGAAATTAGAAATCTAACTGTTGGATTTGGAATTATGTCTAAATAAAATTCGGAAAAGGTCGCTGTAAGTGCAGTTCGATGGCCGTTGATGGAAATCGACTGTACGGGCCTTGAAAAAATTATTAAAAATAGTAATAATTTGTGTAAAATCATTAGAAATGATTTGGGAATAATTGGGATGAAAAACTCCCTATTTGAAAAGATAAAAATAGATTTTTATCGAAATGAACTAGTTTTGAACTAGAATTATAATTCTATTTATTTTTAAAATAAATAAAGTGGATTTGAAATGGTTTTAAAAGTAACCAAAATCTCCAATAATTGAATTGAAATGGATTTGAATCAAAATTGTCTTTGGAATATTTCGATGTTGGATTTCCTGATGAAACAGATATTGTTATGGGAATTTGAAAGATATATTTATATCGTTATTTCCAATACGATATTTGTTGGTCGTAGAACTTGATATTCAATATAAGCCGATATATTTTCTATTCAGAGCCTTGTATTTAATATCAAATTTGATTTGGGTTTGTCGTGAATGGTGTCTTCATTAACACTGTTCTTAAACCCAATTGAGAAAAAGATTAAATCTTTTTATTTTGATTTAATGAAGTGTACCAATTAAATGGTATTTAATTGGAATTGAATTTGAATTGATTTTTGCGTTTATCGTGAACGGTGTTTTAAATAACACTTGTTCTTTAACCCTATAATTAATGGAATGTGGTTTTGGGTTTATAGTGAACCGTTTTTTAAAAAGACATTAGTTCTTTAACCCAGTTAAAGACATGATATGGTTTCCCAAGTTAAACAATCATTAATATGATTTTTGGGAAGATTAAAACTAAGTGGAGTTTTAATGAATCTTTAATTAGATTGAAATGATCGAGAATGGAGTATCACCAGTTTTGCTCCAGGCGATAGTTAAATCTTTAAGTAGATTTAAACGTGAAATTGTAATTGAATTTACCGATAATACCATGGTGTTAGATATGAAGTATGACCAATTTTACTTCATGGGATGAATAGGTTGGGATTGAGAAATAAAATAAATGATTACTTCGGTGTGGTTCGCTAATCCCGACTAATTTGAATTGACATTGAAAAGGAGATTAAGGAATAAATTTAAAGAATTTATCTTTGAAAAAATTAGTGGGAACCTTTCCCAAATTGTAAGAATATTTGAATAAAAGAATATTCTGAATTGGACTGAGGCGTATGTTGTGTTTGAGTAACACTTGTTTATTATATACGCGAGTTATTCAGAAAGACCGGGTTTATCCCATTCTGAATAACGGATTCGACGTGGTGTCGAGGATGAAGACGGTGGTCGAAGACCGGAGGTCTTCACGTCATTTGGGTGATTACTGATGATCTTGATTGGGCCGTACACCCAAGAGGAGGGGACCAGTTAGTGATCGTCCAGGCGTACTTGGATATCGATGGATATGCGAGGTACAAGGTGCCTCCGGTTTCGTTCAGGCCCAGAATGGACTTGTAAATGGATCGTGTGTCTGGCATTGGATTTTATTCAGTGTGATTGATTTCTATTAAATATATATCTGTTTGGCGGCGGAGAATTTATTCTCTTGCTTAACGCCCTTCTCTGAGACGTACGAGCTCAAGGTTATATATTGATGGATATCAATCGCATGGAGTGAATTGCCTGTATGGCATGCCCAAGTGGCAATTGATCCAGGCTTCTGTTGAAAAGCAAAGTCTTGTGGTCGATGATCAAAGCACTGCCTGTGTAGCATAGCTTTGTATAACGTTGATTCGCAAGCCTCACACCCCAGTGTGAACCAGAAACGGGAGAAGGACCTCAGGGAGGGCATGTGTTTCCTTCTAGCTAGAAGTGGCATCAGTGGTTTTACACGCCCTGACGAGTTTGATTTATGTGGTTGTTGTTGTTGCGAGGCGCTTCGGATACATCAGGGACTGTGTGGATCCGAAGGAGTTATTGGACTCATTGACATCCCATAGGGTGGGGAAACGAAGTGTTCAGGCATTTTAATCCACATCAGTGGACCAGCCCTGATGATCCAAGGGCCCACCTGAGTTTGGGTCCTGAGGGGCGGGCTAGAGCGTCTCGAATCGGTAGAGGACTATCTTTTACCTAGATTCACAGATGGACATCCAATTTCCAAATACGTGACTTTGCGGTTTTGATTGTAGGTATGGCGAGATGATATATGGTACCCATGCCGTCTATGATTGATACTTATGATTGAAATTGTTTTGACACTATACACTTATAATAGTATCAAATGATTTGGTTTTAACGTACCAAGGATGTTTGGCTATTATAAGGGAAAACCCTATCCTCTGGCTTGTGTTGCTTTGTGTGATGGGACCTGGGTCTTATAATAGTTTCATTTTTTTAGCATTGCGCTGTTGTTTTATGCACTGGTATTCTTGGGAGGAAACCTGTTCCGTGTTATACGGCGTGGTCCCTTGATTTACCTAACTTTAAAATAAAGAGTGATAACTGTTTTAGTTCTCACAATGGTCACATGACTGACCTGGAGTTTATTGTTTTAAGCTAAACTATGGGTGCCCTTATTTTGACACGGGCAGCTAGTAGTTCTGGTTTTGCAGATTTATATTCACAGGATCTTGATTTACAGCTGGAACGATACCCGGAAAGCTCTGTATCCGTGTATTACTTCTAGTTGTGTTTTGTATTATTTTCCGCTGCTATGTAATGTAATTTAAATCTCTGATATTTTCTGTGTAATATTTATTCATACTCTGTATATTCATGTATTCTAATGAATTGTTGTAGTAAGCAATGAAATGTTCTTCTGTTTGTGTTCCGATGTGGCTTGTCCTCAACTCAATCCGTGATTTCCCGTAAGGGGATTTCGGGTCGCTTGATGAACTTTGCTACGGTAGAGGGCATGAAGAAGCAGGTGGCACAGCGATGGATTTGGATTAGGATGGTGGCGCTCGATTCGGTGGAAGGCGGACGAGGGTACGTAGGTGAATGCGACGCAAGTAGCGCGATGGACGTAAGCAGTTTAGGGGTCTTCAATTCCGGAGGAAGAGCTCGAATTCTATTTGAGGAAGAATAGTTTATTTTCGATTTCTAGGGAATTTGGGAAAAATTCACGGTGGCCATTTATAGTGGAGAATCTTCGGCCATTAAAAGTAAAAAAGGGGAATAATTCTGTCTCATGAAATGGGAGAAAAACCCTCCATTTTTAAGAAGAATGAGGTGTGGCGTCAAAGTAACCGTGAGAACCAAGGAAAAGAAAAGTAGCTTGCGAATTTTAACTGAGGATTGTAATATTTGGCGAGGTAACATATGGGAAAGAAGTTTATTTTAAATTCAATCTACTCGTCGGTTCATGTTTAAATTTTTCTGTCGCTAAAATAATTTTGTTTGGCTCCAAATTTGAAATACATCAATAATTAATTATACATATTCAAATAAAAAAATTCCATTTAATCACAGACCGAGGTTGTTTGAAATTTAATTATTTTAAAGGCTGATATATCGATATAATATTTGTAACCCCAAAACAAATCGTAAATTACAAACTGCCACGACTAATTTAATCTTGTTTTAATTATAAATATTTATACGTTCAACTTCATTTCCAATAACATTTTCCTATATTTAAACGCATAAAACTTATGTCAATAACGTATATTTTAAATCCAACCATCAATATTTCTTTGTTGAATTTCAAATCCAATTTGAATGTCCAATCAAATTAAATTCAATTATTCAAAAAAAAATTCCAACCAATCATTCTGAATAAAATATCGAATTCAATATATACACAAACAATATATTTGATTTCAAATTTCTAACCCCAATATCAAAATGATCACTAATAATTAAATCTTCAATGAATCTCACATTCCATATGTCGAAATTTCTGGGATGTTACAATCTAACCCCTTTAAAACTTTTCGTCCTCGAAAAGGAGAGATTGTTAGGGTTATATCGACATGTACTTCAAATTTTCACATTCATGTGAAATTTATGCACAACTAATTTAAATATCGGTATTTAAATCATAGATAATATTTCATTAACTCGGAAAAACAAGTTTCTTTCCTTATAGTTAGAGATCAACTTTGATCAACACAATTTCTCCTTTCATTCAATCAATTTAACCTTTTCCAACACTCTTTGAAGAGTGTAAATAACGTCCCATCTTCAAGTCACAAATTTGTCGACTTAAAAGTTTCCAAGAATCAAAATCTTATATAACTTTTATACAGGAAATGTTTGTATTATTATCTCAACGTTATGGACTGAAATTTTTTTTCCAAAATTCACTCGCTTAACTTGTTAATTTAGATATAATTTAATTTCAAATTATTAATTTGATAACTCGAAGTTTGACAAGTCTATCGTCATTCTTACAGATGTTAGGCATACGTTGGCCAGGCACACGACTAAAATCTACAATTACTAAATATCCTTGTTTCAACTCCCAGTGAAAATATTTCAGAAACTTCCTTTAAAAAAAGATACGGAAAGTACCAATGTGATATTGATATGTTGATTGTCCATGAATCCCAGATACACAATGGTTTCGTTTGGATCCCCCAGAAAACATCAGTATTCGTAGCAAATCACTTCCCTGCGAATTTCGTAATGGACAGATCAACGGAAGATATTTAAGAATCAAAAGACAATTTGAGGTCATTGAGCGTTGGCTGCTCTATCTCAATATCACGGAAACAAATTATCAAGTTATGAAGATAAACCAAGTAATGAGGACAGATTAAATCATGAGGACAAATCATGTCACGAAGACAAATCCAATCATGAAGACACAGTGCTGCATCAACCACGTGGCTCACCATCACTAAAATATCTCAAACATCGCATGGCTCCATTCTACCTTTAGTAACTCTAGTGTTTACATCTCTTTCACTTATAGATATGCCATGTGGACCGCAGGTACAAAATGATTACGCCTGATTCCCTCAGAAAACATCCATACCTGTAAGCTTTCACAACTCTGCGGCATACGCCATTATCACGACTGTAGATCGCAGCAGACACAATGGTTATGCTTGATTCCGTCAAGAAACATCCATCCGCCGTAGGCCATTTACCACCCTGCGAATTACGCTACACGGTCGTGTTCTTTCAGACAACTCGATTTTTATGTTCGGACAACCAATTACCACCAACAGCACAAATCACTGAGCTTAAAATTCAAAGGAGAAGGAAGGTACTTTCCTTATCTTGACTTGAAGACATACAAACTTTAGTTTATAAATCATACTTATGTCATTTACATAGGATTTCCTTTCCAAATCATATTTCGAACATCACGTGTTATATAAATTCCACTATATAAGATTTTATCTCAAATCGATCACCTTCTGTGACAACCCCAAACCCCGCACTGACGACGGCAAGGGTAATCTTTGGAATATAACACATAAACAGATAATAGCAGAACAGAATTAAATAAATACAACAGATAATGAACAAATAATATACTGGATAAACGTAAACATTAGAGTTACATAGTATACATGATCATACTTAGTACAAATACAGTTCAGCTATACATAAATGTCTACAGCGGAAAACGAACATAATATGTACAATAGGAGCTGAACAGCATAAAAAGAGATAAATGATAGAATCCATCTTCAGCTCCAGCTATCCAGAAAGAGCCTGCTAAAATCTGAATGCAAGTCTGCCCGTGTAGAAAAAGGGGCACCCGAGTTTGCAAGTGAAACAAACTACGATTCAGTCATGAAACTGGTATGAGAAATCTACTTAACACATTATACAATTGGCTAATCACGGAACCACGCCACTTTCGCGGAACGGGTTTACTCCATTGGATTGCCAGTGCTTTAATATAAGTAAATCTTTTAAAACATCACAATGCTTTTTATAAAAATGAAGCCATTATAAGACTTAGTTCCCATCACACAATGCAACACAAACCGAAGGATAGAGTTTTTACCTTATAATGGCCAAAATATGCTTGATACGAATAAAAAAAGCATTTGATATTATTACTAGTGTTTATATGTTTCAAAAACAATTTCAAATCATAAGAATCAATCATAGACGACATTAATGCCCCATACCACTATGTTTCCATATATAGGTATATAATCAAAACTGCATAATCACGTATTTGGAAATTGGATTTCCATCATGAACCAAGGCAAAAGATAGTCCTTACCGAATTCGAGACGCTCTAGCCCATGTCTGAGGAACAGTCGCAACTTCCCCTTGGATCGTCAGAGCCGGTCCACCGATGTGGATTATTATGCCTGAACACTGCGTTTCCCCTCCCTTTGGGGCGTCAATGAGCCAACGAATGGCTCCATCGGCTTTACATAGTCACCGATATATCTAAGGCGCCTCACAACAGCAACAACCTCATAGGTGAAAAATAGTATAAATGTCAGCTAGTTTAAGCGCCGACACCACCTCTAGCTAGAAGGAAACGCATGCCCTCCCTGAGGTCCTCTTCCGTTTCTGTTTCATACCTAGGTGTGAGGCTCCCGAATTAACGTAATACACAAAGCTACGCCACATAGGCGGTGCTTTGATCATCAACCACAAGACTTTGCTTTTCAACAGAAGCCTTGATCACTGCATCTTAGCATGCCACACAGGCAATTCACACCATGTAACTGATGGTTATCAATCACACAGAATGAATTCCAATGTCAGACACACAGTCCATTTACAAGTCCGTTCTGGGTCGGAACGAAACCGAAGGCACTATATACCTCGCATACCCATCGATCTCCACGTACGTCTGGACGATCACCACTCATTATCCATATTTTGGGATGCCTCCCAATCAGGAAATCAGTTACCATCCAAACGAGGTGAAGATCTCCGGTCTTCAACCACCGTCTTCATCATCGATTTCTTATCGTTGATTCAGCTATTCAGAATGGGATAAACCCGGTCTTTTTGAGTAACTCGCGTATATAATTAACAAGTGCTACACAAACTCAACATACGCCTTATTCAAATTCATCAGTCACTAACCGTAAATCAGTAAGAGAATGATTTCCCAAATATTAACCCCAAAGGCCGAAACCAACATCAGATCAAAACCCAGGAAACCATCCGACTTATCTAACTTCCAGTTAGTTTATAAATTTCACATTCAACCATCAAATATTCAATAAATAAAGTAAAATCGGTTTATTTCCATCCATATCGTTTATAATATTTTATAATGATTTATCGCTATTTTTATTTATTTATTTATAGCCAATTCATTAAAACGACGCTACGGGCCATAACGCGGCCATGGCGTTGTTTTTCTTCAGATTTGATTTACACATATCTGAAAATCTAACCGTTGGATCTTCACAAATTTTACATCATTAGAAAGATCTTTTCAAAACGAATTCAACGGTTCCAGTTTTGGGAAAATTCGACGGTCGGATCTCCCGGTACACTCGTTTGAAGTTTCGATTTCAAAATATGAACTGCAGCGTCATTATTCGATTTAATTTAATTATATATATATATATAATCGATTCTGACGCTGTTTTTCTTCAGATTTTAATTAAACATTCCAGATAATCCAACCGTTGGATCTATACAAAATTGGTGTCGTTGGAAAGATATTTCCAAAGCGAACCCAACGGTTTCAGTTTCGGGAAAATCCGATGGTCGGATCTCCCGCACTAATCGTTTGAAATCACGGTTTCAAAACACGAACTGCAGCTTCGTTATTTGATATATTTAAATTATATATATATATATAATCGATTCTTCGATTTCAAAACTATTTTCTTTTCATACATTTGATAAAAATGAAATTTTTATCCAACCGACATTTATTTCGACACTTCACTATTTTTAACGATTCATGTATATTGTAAAAATGTGATTTTTATTGCAGAACAATTTATTTCAAAACATGACTATTTTATATTGTTCATATAGATGATAAAAATATGATTTTTATTATAAAACAATTTATTTCAAAACACGACTATTTTATATAGTTCATATAGATGATAAAAATATGATTTTTATTATAAAACAATTTATTTCAAACACGAATGCCATTCAATACATGAATTTCTATTCAACGAATGAATTTCTATTCAACATATGAAGGTTTTCTATAGTTCGTATATATATATATATAATAAAAATGTGAATTTTATTGTTAAAGCAATTTATTTAAAACACGAATACCATTCAACACATGAATTTCTATTCAACAAATGAATTTCTATTCAACACATGAAGGTTTTCTATAGTTCGTATATATATAAATGTGATTTTTATTGTTAAAGAAATTTATTTAAAACACGAATACCATTCAACACATGAATTTCTATTCAACGAATGAATTTCTATTCAACACATGAATGCGGTTTCAACATATGAAAATAATTTCAACAAATGAAAATAATTCTAAGACATGAATATTTCAGAAAATTTCAGCAGCATAACGGCAGGGTAGTTAAAACTGGGGTCGTCCCTAGTACGGCTTCTCGCTCTACCTTAAAGCCTCGCAGCTTTTGACAATGGGGATTTCATGCATCTAGTTCGCACGCAGGCGGCATGTATATTTTTTTCATTTCCACAAACTAATCCTATGTGGTTTCAACCAAATAATTCTCAACCACAAACGGGTATTTTTCAACCACAATCGATCAATTTCAACCACAAACAATTCTAATCAACCATTCGCTATCATCCAATTTTCACACCAATCACAACCAATAAATATCGTCCATGGTTTGTGGACGAGGGGCATATATATATATATATATATATATATATAAGTAAATTTCACTTCTATTCAACACATATATAATAAAATTTTTTTCAATGCATATATAACTTATACATCGACCGTACAACTTATACTACGCTTATACATGTGGTGTACAACGCTTATATAACTCATACATCGACTATATAATTTATACATTGTCGTTTTCCATATCGTTTATAATTCAGAAATCTCACATTGGGTTCCACTCCACCAAAAATAGCAGAAGGCTCAGAAAAATATGAGGTCTCTTCTAGAATGTAGAAGACGTCCACACGATTCAACTATCTCTTGTTTCACTGAATTTCGTCAACAAATGAAAAAGATATAATTTTTACAGTGAAATCAAAAACAGTAGCGCTTTAAAGTGCTATAATATCGTTTAATTAAAATCAGCCGTAACTCCTTTTAAATCTTCAAAACTAGGTCTTGATTTTAAACCAAATCTGTTGTACTTCGTCAAGAACAGGAAGTACCACCTTGTAGAGCTCCGCGAGGCGCTCCCCTACCTGCCACATCAGCTAACTCGAAGCTCCCCAGGGCACGAAAAACAAGGACGAGCGGCGAGACTTCTGGAGCTCGGTTCTCGAAGAATACTGATCATTGGGGGGTGAAACCGGGGTAGAAGTGAAGGGCGAGCGAAATTCTACAAAAACCCCAACAGGACCCTGTGATTTTGTTGCGAGATCGAAGAGGAAAAGAGGAGAGAAGGAAGAAAGGGGGACCGCCGTTCATCGCAGAGGATCGGGGGAGAGAAAGTTTTAATCGGCCAATAGAATTTTTTCTATTTATTTATATATTTTTAAATTTCTAAAATACCTCTCTTCTCATATGAACTCCAATCCAAACCAAACGGCAGTCGCCCATAGCTAAATACCTCCATTCCAAACACAATGGGATATGTTTCGAAGACCCATTCGACTGTTTCAGTCAGTATTCCTTCAAATTAAAATATAAAACATTCAATATTTAATTTGAACGTACATTTCAATTTGTCGGGGCCACATACTGATTCTAAAAATTCCCAAAAATAAATCTAGCTATGTTTTGATGATGCGGTCCCAACAAAACTAGTTTCGTCGAATTCTGAGACCATTTGAAAAATGGCCCTTTTCTGGTCGATCCAATTTAATAGAAATCGACCAAACGCATTTTCCTTTGCCACGCTCACATACTAGCTTCAAAAATTATTAAATTTGAAACCTAGCAATAATTTGACATCCTGGATCCAACAAAAGTGGTTTCGTTGAATTCGCAGGTCGTTTGCAAAATGGCCATTTTCACGGGCTATATAAACTCTATAGTGACCTTCCTGAAAATTCATTTGGCCATAACTTTTTCTTCCCGCTACGAAACTTAGATTTTTCAGATTCGTTAGAAAGATATTCACTAAAAGATTTAAATATTTTTTGTTTCACTAAAATCCGTTTTAATTTGCACCCGGTACAGTCAGTCAAAGTTTGAATTCAAATTTTGAAACTACCGTGCCATTTCAGGCCTTGTTTATAATTAAAATTAATTATATTCGTTTTCAAACGTCGATTCAAACTTACTCTTTGTCGTTATTATTTAAAATATTTATTTTAAATATTTTAAATCCACAAAAATAGCCAAATTAAAATTTTCAAACTGGTTCAGATTTTCTGGGTTATTACACCTTCCAATCCAGAAATTTTCAAATTCACAAAAAAATTCCATATAGGTTACGAAATCTTATTTCTCCAATATCTAAAATCGAATATTCTCAAAATTCCATTCAAATTTCAAAATTTTAATTTTCCTTTTTTTTCCACTTCAGATATCAGATATCACTTCAATCTCAGATTTATGAATTTATTGGTTATGAACCAAATTTCTCTTCCCAATTTTCAGTTACTCAAATTTTCCAATTCTTCACTTCATTGTTTAATTCCAGCCTTGCCGATTTGAACTTTTTATTCAAATCTATTAACTACTAGATTTCATACATCAATGTATTAATAACTCGAATTCAAATTCTGTTACTATTTAAATCTCTCTTATGTCGACTGATTTATTTCAACTTAAAACCTATATCTTTATTGACAAAGATTTAATTGCCTAAGAATAGGCGATTTACTTTTCAATTCAGTAATCACGAATTCAATTACTCCCACCAACATCTCTTATGTTGTGCAAATCTATTATCTTGATACATTGGATTACCATTTAACCCAACTCGGTAATCAATTCTGGATTTTTGTTCAATTTTTTTTAAACTATGTATACATATTTGTATACCAAACTATACTTAAGAAATAGATTTTTATCCAAAACAAATAAGCAGCAAAGTTACCAAATGGTTTTTATCCATAATTTCAATTCGAAAATATTGGTATATACTACTAATTTTGATTTTTAAAACAATTGAAATAAATTTTTAAAACTTCTTAAATCGAATTCTAAAATCCCGTCGAACGATTCTTTTAATTGCGATTAAATTGACATGCAATTTCTTTCACATCTTTGGCTTCATTTCGAATACACACCGTTATCTTCTCCAACGGTTTTCTCAATTATACCCAATTTGATAGGTTATTTTATTTCATTATTTAAATTCATTCAGCAATTGGAATACACTCCTTTTCCACCTCATTTAATGAGGTAGCATGTAAAGACCCAAAAATCCCCACCCTTTGAATCGACAATAAACCATACAGGCCTGAACCAAAAGTCGGAAATCTTCGAATACTTTAACTTTGGGAATACAATACATTAGAATAGATAACAGCAGACTTTTATTGCATCATGATAATATAACATCAGAGTACAGAATATATCAGAGTACATTGAAAATAGTACAGCGGAAGATAAAATTACAAAAGATATAATACAATGCAGCGGAAATAAATAAACTGATACAGCGGAAGTCTACCAAATTCTGGACATAGCTTTAGGTTCGATCTAGAATCCTGCTCAATATATCCGCAAAAACAAGCTACTCGACTGCCAGTGTGGAAAATAAGGGTCACCCGAGTTTGCAAGTGAAACAAACTACGGGTCAGTGTGGAAAATAAGGGTCACCCTAGCTTTCTCTCCACATAATTTCATTCTGCGTATACTCTGCCTCTATTCTAGTTAAAAATAAAAATGGTGTCGCTACTCTGCTAGAATCAAAACTAGAACAAGTGCATCTTCTTCCAATCTGAATAAAATTAAAAGAGAATCAAATCTAATCGATAGTCTACGCCAAAGGAGCGCTATTTAGCGTTAGAATACAAATTCCTGAATATAAGAATTGTCTCCTCTTTGTGAGTACAGTTATTTTCAGATGTGAAATTTAATAATTATCTTGACATTTTTGTGAATCTGGATCTGAGGTTATGCATACTTTTCTTTGGATCTATCTTGTTAATATTATTGTGACTGTTCTGTATCTGTTCCCTCTTTTCTTCCTTTTTGTTTATAGCCAGGCTACCAGGAGCCTGCACCAAATCTCATAAGAGATTAATGCACGAACGCTAAATTTTGGGACAAATAATGGATAATGCAAAATTGGACACGACTAATCTTTGACTGATTTGAGAAAAGAACATAGGTTGTAAATTAAGATCTGGAATCAGTGCATACTATGTATGATAGACTGTGATTTGGAAGAAGAATTATTATATGATAGCATATGACTTGGAATTTGGAATATAATGCATGTTATAGTGCAAGTTCTGATTGTGAGGACATAATACATGATTAAAAATTTAAGATCTAGATTTTGGCATATTTTATATCATGATCTATGACTTGAAAAGAAAAGAAGGATTTGTGACTTAGGAACAAAGATCTATGTTAAAATAAGATAACTATTAATGTGAATGCGCCTAAATATGGGTTTTTGGATATTTGACATCATAGGCTATAATTTAGCATAATTCATATTATCTGGGGATTTTTGAGAATATTCTGTACTGTGCAAAGCTTAACTAAAATTTGGGCATATGTTGTATTATGAATTATGACCATGATTTAGGCATGTAAGGTTAGGCTTAATTTATGATTAGGCAAGATATGTAAATAGAATTTTAGAAATGTTTAATCTATTGAGTTTCCTAATCTGCTAAATCTGTTATCTGTTAAATCTGTTGAATTTCCTAATCTGCTAAATGTGTTATCTACTAAATCTATTGAATTGCCTAATCTGCTAAATCTGTTACCTGCTAAATCTGTTAAATTGCCTAATCTGCTAAATTTGTTGAGTTGCCTAATCTCACAACACCAGAAAAGGCGTTTTATAACAGTTATTACTGTTGCTAATGATCTTTGTAACAGTTATAACCGTTATAACAGCATACGTGACAAACTGTTGTCACGGATATTGTAACGGATAAAACCGTTATAAAGGTTTCATATTATAACGGTTATTACCGTTATAAAATATGTGTATTGTAACAGTTAAAACCGTTAGCACTGAAACTTTTACAACATTTATAACCGTTATAAATATTATCTTTATAACAGTAATAATTGTTATAAATATTAAATATGTAACAATTATTACTGTTAGCGTATAAAACTGACTATTTCATAGAATAATTTACTAACAGTTATAACTGTTACAAACGTGAATATTATACCTACCCTCCACTAGATAATTTCATACAGCATACACCAATAATAATATACAACATATAACATAACAATAACTTAAAGCAAATACAACATATCACAATTTATATCGTTAAGCAAATTCCATTTCGACCAACATCACAATTTAACATACAATCATAATACCATTCATCGTCCATAACAAATACCAAAATAACATCCAAGTATCATAATTTTGCATACAACCATTACACAAAACGCAAACGATTAACGGACCAAATTACAAATCCACCATCGACAAGATCAGATAGTGTATACATACCATTTTGGGGTGCATCAAAAATTAACGCATCCGGATCCAGAACTTCCTCCACCCAAATGGCTTTCTCTCCTTCTAGTACAGTTCTATGATGACAAACTTTTTGCACTCCTACATATCCCTTCGCTACCTCCTTTAATGTTGACGACAATAACACTACCGACTGTTTATCTCTCGTGGATGATCCAATGGCATCAATAGAAGTAGAATGTAGATTGTTATTACCTCCATCGGAAGTAACGTCTTCATGTGGTTTCGTATTCCCTCCTTGTTGATTGATAAGAAGCTTCATAGATTGTTGCAAGTACGCCAATGCCGAGTTCATTGATTTGATGTCTTCATGCATTTGATTTTGGTTGTTCTCCAATTTAGTTAACTGTTGCTTAGTTGCGTTCTCTTTTGCCGCGCTAATTGCTTGTGAAGCTTGTGTTATTTTTACTTGCTTTACATTACATGTAGAGCTGATAGCACGACAATAGCTTCTTTTTTTATTATCTCCAAAAACTTCAGCAATGGGATCTTTATCAAAATTATCTAGACTTAGAGCATCATCGCCACCTTCTAATCTTTGTCTTGCTTCAGCTGCTTCAACCAAAGCCTGTTCAACAAATACAATGATATGAGCCGATGTTCAACAAAATACATTGCATATAAGCCTATTCAACAAATACAATTATCTAGACTTGTAGGTTTACTGAGCCTACAAGGCTCAGCGTAACTGAGCCACTCGGCTCAGGTTTACTGAGCCTACGGCTCAGTAAACCTGAGCCTATGGCTCAGTAAACCTGAGCCGAGCGGCTCGGTTTACTGAGCCTGCAGGCTCAGTGTGACTGAGCCTATGGCTCGGTAAACCTGAGCTGAGTGGCTCAGGTTTACCGAGCCTACAGGCTCAGTGTGACTGAGCCTATGGCCCGTTAAACCTGAGCCGAGTGGCTCAGGTTCACCGAGCCTGCAGGCACAGTTACACCGAGCCTATAGGCTCGGTAAACCTGAGCCGAGTGGCTCAGGAGCGGCTCGGTTTACTGAGCCTGCAGGCTCAGTGTGACTGAGCCTATGGCTCGGTAAACCTGAGCCGAGTGGCTCAGGTTTACCGAGTCTGCAGGCTCAGTGTGACTGAGCCTATGGCCCGGTAAACCTGAGCATAGTGGCTCAGGTTTACTGAGCCTGCAGGCTCAGTGTGACTGAGCCGAGTGGCTCAGGTTTACCGAGCCTGCAGGCTCAGTGTGACGGAGCCTATGGCCCGGTAAACCTGAGCCGAGTGGCTCAGGTTTACCGAGCCTGCAGGCTCAGTTACACCGAGCCTATAGGCTCGGTAAACCTGAGCCGAGTGGCTCAGGAGCGGCTCGGTTTACTGAGCCTGCAGGCTCAGTGTGACTGAGCCTATGGCTCGGTAAACCTGAGCCGAGTGGCTCAGGTTTACCGAGCCTGCAGGCTCAGTGTGACTGAGCCTATGGCCCGGTAAACCTGAGCCGAGTGGCTCAGGTTTACTGAGCCTGCAGGCTCAGTGTGACTGAGCCGAGTGGCTCAGGTTTACCGAGCCTGCAGGCTCAGTGTGACGGAGCCTATGGCCCAGTAAACCTGAGCCGAGTGGCTCAGGTTTACCGAGCCTGCAGGCTCAGTTACACCGAGCTTATAGGCTCGGTAAACCTGAGCCGAGTGGCTCAGGTTTACCAAACTGAAAGCAAATTAAGTAATCAGAGCCGAGTGGCTCAGGTTTACCAAACTGAAAGCAAATATAAGTAATCATTGCCATTGGCTGGTTGAATTAACATGTTGATTATGATAGAGGTGTACTATTATGTAATCATTGCTATAACAGGGGCATGAAACCTTCAATTCAGATACTGATTTAGTTGACAAATTTCATTGTGCACATATCTTGGCTAAAATGTGGTATATTAATATAGAGAAATGCAGCAACATCAATTGTATTCATAACATTTTATTTTAAAAGATTTCACATATCTAGTGCGCAAGTCACATTTGAAATGGTAAAACGTAAATTTTTAACAACACAAAAGTTATGGTCTACTATATGAAAAAAGAACTAAAGATGAAGCAGTCAACAATTAGGTAACTGTATGAAAAATCAGTTTTAACCATGACCGAATTTAGAACAGCGAATCAAAAACGGTCTGAAGACAGTAGAATGTTGGAGTTAAAGCACCGCACTAACATTGAAAAAACGACAAAATTTAACAGAGAAAAAATATGTATAGACCCTATGTTTGTTGGATTCATACTTGAATTTGAAAGAAGACCCTATGTTTGTTGAAATAGGAAAACGACTTTTGTTTCTTATTTCCGAAGAAGAAGAAGTTCTTGAATGCAAATTAGAGAGCCCTCCAAATACAAATATGCAACCAGAATTTTACGATCAAACCAACAATGCGATGAATGAGTGTAGCTGTTCTCTGAATAAAAACATGAACCTCGGGTTCTATCAGCGCACAAGTTTAAATTTGAATTTGAAACCAAGATCAGCAAGAGCTACCAGAACAACAGCAGTTTTCATTCCTCAAGCAAGAGCTAGCCGGACAGCGATGGCAGTTTTCATTCCCCGAGCAAGATCAAGAGGGACAGGAGTTTTCATTCCTCAAGCAAGAGCCGGAGGGACCGGAGTTTTCATTCCACAACCAGCACCAAATTGTTGTATTCATCGGAAAAATCCTTGTAACACGCGAGAAGCCAACCAAAAATTTGTGTTCAAGGAAGGGAAGACAATTGTGAAGTCTGCATTTGCTAAAACTAAACAGCGTGGAATGGACGCATGTTAAGTTTTAAAATATGAATGCTTCCTGTTATCTTTCGTTTAATCATGGTACCGAAGAATAATATAATGAGTTCCTTAGCATACCTTTCTATTTTATACAATGAAAAATTATCTCGGTCTGTAGTTGATTCAGAACTTAAACGAGATAAACTGTTTGCCAGAATTTGATGTCTTCGTTTTACACAAAATGATCTACCAAAATATTATATTTGAAGTTAACCTAATTCCCGAGAGAAGTGATGAGGTCCTGGCTAATTGAGGGTGAAGAACAGTTTGGCTGTTTAGAGCTTATGATGCCATTAAATTGTTTACTAAACTAAAAATGTAAAACTCTTTAGTGAATTATTATCATCAGTACGTTGAATCTATGCAAAAAAGGCTAAAAGCATATTTATTCAACGTCAGATAATTAATAGATATATCATATATGTATATACAGATATATAATATTTGAATAAATATTTGAGTTAATTTTTTATTAATATTATGAAATAGTATAAATAAATACACTCAAAACACCCTGCTGTATTAATGTTGTGGGAAAGTTGATGTGCTGCGAAAAAGTTTTATTCGAATATAGTATTGCCTACTTGAATGCTAATGCAACTTGAAAATCAATTATGAAATCATAAAAAACAGTGGACAGAAAAATAAGAAGAAGGCAAATTCTATACTAAACTGAAACAAAAGTGCCAAAGCAATTACATATGTATAGACTAAAATGGAAGTGTATAATAATAGATCTCTGGATAGGTAGTTCAATCTTCTCATATAACTCATATATGCTATTCACTGGGTTGCCTCAACTACAGGACCTTAACCAGTTTAATATCGTTATTATGAATTCGCTTTAAACCACAGGACCTTAACCAGTTTAATACCAACAGCTAAAGAAAGACATGAAGCAAACAGCTATAAACAATCTTATAGACAAATGTATTGCATGACATTAGATTACTTAAAGATTAAGGAAACAGCTAAAGAAAGACATTAAGCAAACAACTAAAGATTATTTAAAGACATGAGTGCAAACAACTATAAACTTGATACCATTTTATTAATAATGAATTAAAAAGGGCTCGGGTTACTTACATATTTTTCAGCGGCACACGGAAGCACTTCCCCGGTTTTTTTGCTTGTATGTGCTATTTTCCAAACATGAGATCGCATAGGCTTACTTTCCGGATTTTCGTTTTTCTAATGAAGCATACAAATAAATAAATATAATATAATATACCATAAAGTTTATTTAAGATATCTGAACTACATACCAATTCTTCATAGAGTGTACGGTACGATTTTCTGCCCAATGTATGATTTATAGTAACCTTTGATTTGTTTGCAGTATTCTGCTTACATTGTTTTCTCTTTCTATCACCATACTCCATGTTAACAAAACCCTCCCATTGAACTTTATCAATATCATCAGGACGATTTTCCATTGCAATACGTCTAGGTATAAGCTCATCATCCTTCTTAAGGTATTTGTTACGTAGTTTCGATTTTGAACTTCTGAATTTTTGTGAGAACCCTTTTTCTAATATAGGTCTTGCTTTATCGGGATTTATATCCATATCAAACTCTTTCTGTAGAATCAAAAGAAAAAACAACCAATGCTTGATTAGAACAAACAAAACAAACCCTATAAGTCAATAACTTGTGTTATTCTAGGCTGTATGCATATCAATTATACAATTGCATTTTATAATTTCTACTCTACCTTCCACAAGCATATCAAATGTGTTGACTATATTCCATTGTGTACGACAAATTTATAGTCCAATTTAAGTCAACCGTCTCCTTACATATCTAACTTTTAAACAAGAAGTAAGATACCAGTATTGCTCTCCATAAAGCATCTTTATAAAAGGTATCTACATTCCTCCAATCATCATAATTGATCGGAATGTATGCACGGATCAAAACACCACATCGGGAACTCCACTTAGATCCATCTTTCCCTTTAGCACCATCCATTTCAACATTTATAAAGTACTTTTTATTTGGAGGAGGCGGAGGGACATCTTCTGTGTCTTCTGTTTGTCTCGATGAACTACCTGACATTCTGTTAATTTTATTGCATTAGCACGATTACAATTTTTTGACTTGCAAATAAAAGAAAGAAATGCAAAAAGACGGTGTAGCTTACATTTCTGAAAGATAAGTGGAAATGGTGGATGCCCCTTCAACCAAAAATAAAAATAGAAACTAATGACAAAATTCAGCACATTCGTTTTGCAGCACAAAATAAAAATAGAAACTCATGTTCCAAAAAAACAATTAACAAAATAGAGGAAAAACACAAAAACACTCTTGCAAGCATAACCCGATAACATAAAAAAAATAACTGAAGATACTTACATAAGATGATACATCCACAACCAATCAATTGATAGATAACATTTACGAATGTTCAAAACAAGATAGCAAAATGAATAAAGCAACATCAACAACTTCAACCAATTTGTCTATTTGGATTCAATACAATTTAACAATGTTGTTAAGTTGGGTTGCTCTTTTAAAACGGATTGAAAGTTCGTTGGCATCTCATAATCATCCACGTTATCCGTCATGCGTTTAGGAGAGCGTCGTACAATGGACCAATCAGTATTCTTCTGTGTGTTCTTTATGTAAAAAACTTGGCTAGCTTCCGATGCAAGAATGACAGGCTCATCATACTCTCCATCATTGCTTTTGAGCCTTTTCAAATTCACCATCAGTAATTTGGAGTCAGGACAAACTTTATAACCATGTGTTTTATCAGCAATATTGACCCATTTGCAATAGAACACAACATGTTGAAATTCATAATAATCAACTTCAATGATCTCCTGGATAATACCATACCAAGTAGTGTCCTCATCCGTAGGATTTAAATCTTTTGCGCTTGCAACAAATGTTGTAATTGCATCCATACAAACGCCACTATCTTGTGTTGAAAGAGTGTCGTCGTAGTGCTGAGGAGAGAATAGATAACCATTGATTCTATATTTAAGGTGAGTTTTGGCTTCCCATGTTGGTCCACTAACATAATACCATAATAGGAAGTCCATGCGTTTTTCTTCCATTAACTGAAAAAAAGTAAAATATGTTCAAAAATGTTATTTATTATCAAATTGTGAGTTCATTGTAATCCAACAAACCTTTTTATGCAACCAGTCAATAAATTCAGACTGAATTACTACTTCTGCCTTTGATTGGAGCCGCTTTTTACCACGTTGAGTCTCTTCTAATGATAATCGATATTCGCTACAAACAAAAAAAAAGTAAATTTTGGACTAGTATTTAAAATTTTAATGTGTAAAAAAGACAAACCTATAATAATCATCTCGATCTGGAATGTCTATTCTGAAAAGTATCCATCTTCGAATTTGTACACGTTGTACACCGGATAATTTTATTGTTTTCCCCTCAATAATGGAACGCTCATAAGTATCACCATAGTTCTCATCTAAAAACGGTGCTTGTTTAGAGCTATGATTACCATCACGCGGGTTTGGCATATATTCCATTGCATATCTAACGGACTCTGAAACAAGATATGCTTCAGAAATTGATCCCTCGACAAATATTTTATTGCTTGGTATGTTCTTACACTCCTTCATAGCTCTAAAAAAACAACATTTAATGTAACTAATAAAACATAAATCAGTTATCAATCATGTAAATGAAATGTCTACCTTTCAAATGGATACATCCATGTATAATTAACCGGTCCACATAATAATGCTTGATCGGCTAAATGCACCATGAGATGTATGCTGATGTCGCTTTATTGTGGGTCGCCTTTCCTTTTGCCTGGGTATTCCTATGTCGCTTGCGTGCGAAAATACGAAGTCGCCTAGTTTTAATCGGTCGCTTTGATACGTATGTAGGACGCATTTGACCTAACATTGAACGCGTTAAACGCCAGTCGTGTGTCTGATGCCACGTAGCACCTTTGTGTCCACCTTTGTTGAATAATGAAGTTTTTTACCTTTACGTATAGTACGATATTTTATAAATGATAATTTAATAATGTACATACTAATTAATTTTAAGATTTTATAATTTTATAAAACTAGCTAATAATTTGTGCAAATGAAGGCCATTTGACGTGTGATCATTTCGAAATGCTTTAGACCATCTCCTACCGTGGGCAATTACAATTTTGAATTCAGAATTAAGAGTGAAAATGCGTTTCAATGGACGTTCTTAATCTGAACATTCAATGTAAAATTTAAGGATTAATCATGAATTTGGAATTGGTCTCATACGCCGATTTTATCACCGTCCTGTAGAAAACGCTAAATGAATTGGCTCAGGCTTATAAATTCAATGCACCGAAAATCGGACAGTTCAACCACCATGCTCCATTGATCAATCTTTTTGCTGCATTTTATGTTGCTGGGGACCGCAATATTTTTGCTACATGTTTTCAATTTCGGAGCACCACAAATTTTGTTTAATGGAGCAATGCTACTGTTATTTTCAAGGACCACAAATATTATAATATTTAGGACACACCAATTTTTTTCAATAGATGTTACACGCTGATTTTATTGATGCGTTACCTTAACACGCTAATTAAGTTGGCATGCTTTGATAAAATTAACGTGAAGATAAAATATATGTGCATCTGTGGGAACATTTGGCCAATTCTTCCCAGAATCCTACGAGTCGTAATACCACGACTCATAAAACAACTGAAGATGCTAACATGGAAAATGGGGCCAACATGCTAGGTAGCAACATGAAATGGAGAAAGAAAAAGAAAAAGCAGATATCTGGTGGTCTACATGCAATGCAAAATCTGTGAACAGTCCACCCTTAAGAGAAAGATTACAGATTAGTAGATTACCATCCTTTCATAATCCTGCTGCTATCCTCGTCATTCCTAGTATGCATTGCTTTCATCAACGATTGATATAACTTAACTTCTGGCGCATCATGTTCATAGACGGATCTACTAGGCCAGCTGTTATTAACAATCCTTGAGTTAATAACCGTTGCCAATTTAAATAGAGATTTTATTCGTGTGTGACGTAAGGCCATTTGTTGTTAAGCATGAAAGTTATCAAATAAAATATAAAATAATTATTATGGTTGGTCCTAAAGCCAATGACGAGGAATTCTCAAAACTTGCTTCTAAGATCCCAGTAAGACCAAGTTTATAATAATCAAAATTAGTGTTCCCTCGTATGTCTTGCATTGCATTGCTTTCCATAATAGATCAAATAATTTCTAGCATAAAAAGTTGAGGACTGCTTTATAAGAGAAATTCAAAAGGCTTATGTTATTATTTTATTTATTTTTATTAATGACAAGCAGTTTTAACTTCTAGCTACCAGCATACATTTCCCTCTGCATAATTTCCATACCAAAATGAAAGCTGACACTATACTCTAATACATAAGTTGATGCAATTGAAATTATTGAATGTATATTTGCTACATAGACATCAACATATAAATTTTATTAATGATAACAGTCAATAAAATAACACTGTGCGACATCAAAACATGCGCAGTCGTATACGAACAGAAGGGCTATCTAAATTATTACATTATTACTCTATGCATATTAAAGCATTATTACATTATTACCCACCGTCGCTACATTTTTAAAATTCTTTCTAGACTACAGTAACGTATTCTCAAACTAATAATCAGAATATTCATAAAATTTAAAACTTTACAGATTTAACAACATAATAAAAAAAGAATAATATTTGACCGTAATAAGTTAACATATATATATATAACGAAAATTTGATTAACCGTCCATACGTAGATAATTCAAATTGATTTTCCCCACAAGTTTCTTGGTAATTAATCTTTGACTCTATACACAAATCGTTCAAAAATTATAAAACGAGTAACCGAAAAATTATCGGGGGATGAATTCCCGAAAATCGAAACAAACATATAAAGAAACCACTAATAAAACACTAATAATAAGTAAATTGTTCAGGGACGTTTGGGGTGTATTGTGGATTGCACAAACAAAATGCTGGAAACATTGCAAAAACCCGAAGTCTATAATGAGCTCGTTTTATGTGAAGTAGTCAAACTAATAATGTGAAGAGATAATCCCTATGTTACAGGGATTGACTCAAATAATGAGCTCATTTCGACAAACATGGAACATAAAAATGCAAAAGAACAAATCGCAATCGGGGAGAAAGAATATCGGTCAGAAAGGATACCTGCGGCTTCGGCGGAGGAAGAATCGAGCTCCAAAACGTGGTCAGGTGGAGAACGAATCGACGTCGTGGCGATGGAGATAAAGAAGCTGATGAGAAAACCAAGGCGGCGGCTTTGCAAAATTAGGGATCTAAAAGTGTTGTGGCATATACGAAAAGGAACGGAAGGGTTTAGGAACACGCGGAGAAGGGAAATTGACAGATGAGCCCTTGCGCACAAAAATCTGGGCTATTGTAACGGTTATTACTATTATAATTAAATATAATGGTAATAAACGTTATAAAATAGTAACAATAATAATCGTTACTAATAGGGTCCGCGAAAATGTTACAAAACAGGTGTTTGGTGTAGTGTCTGCTAAATCTGTTAAATTGCCTAATCTGCTAAATCTGTTGAATCGCCTAATCTGTTAGATCTGTTATCTGTTGGGTTTCCTAATCTGTTGAAAGCTAAATAATTGTAATTTGGGTACGAAAATTCATAGGCTCGATATAAGATTGAGTAAAAACATGGAAATCTGTTTAATCTGTTAAATGGACATAATTAGTCTGATATATGTATAATCTATTTTGGAATAAATTGACCATGATACGAGGTTAGAATCTGTTTGTAGTAGAAGCCTGCCCGGAACCAACCGGCTTAACCAGCTACCGCAAACTGTCAGTTTTATGTGAGAGGTCGTAGGCATAACTAAAATATGCTTAGACACAAGGTTAGGTCTGGCATGTGGCAGAAGTCTGCCCAGAACCTCCCGGCACATCCAGTGGCCACAAGCTACCGACCTAATGTGAGAGGTCTATGCATTAATATTTAATTAATGCAGATTTAAGAGAAATGTGGTGTCTAAAAACGTGTTGGGTGGATAAGGTTAAACCAACTGCACTGATGAATCTAATAAAACCATTTCATGAATCTGTAGGCCCAATACAAAGTTAGACAATTTGTAAATCTGTTAAGTCCGTACATCTGATCTGTTAATTTGAAAACTTGTTAACTTGATTGTCTAATCTGTAAACTAGTAATCTGAACTCTGTCTGAAATCTGTAAACAAGTTAATTTGAAATCTTTTAGTCTGGGGACACAAGGTTAGGAGGGGAATTACTTGTGTCATCTGTTGTGTGGAACCCATATTAGTCAGTTACCCTTTCTGGTATCAAAACTTTGACCCCACGCAATGTAGGGGTCCGGGCACGCTTACTGAACTAATTATAAGCAGTTCATTCTGATAGTGGCGAGGGTTGTTGATGGCGCGTTCAAACCGGGTCATGTGTGTGTGTGTTGATCCGCTCTGCTCTGAGGATGTAAGACGCTGTGACATCTGTAAATAGGTCTGTGCCAATAGGTTGCCACTTTAGGAAGTGATACACCCTACTGTGGGGCCGACACACGGTATTTATGTATTAGGGAGCCGAGCGCTTGGGGTAGGGTTTAGGATACACTTAGTTCTGTCTGTTTCTGTTGATACCGTCTATTTCTATTGGGTGGTAACACCTGTCTGTTTCTACGTGGTACCGTCTGTTGGGGTGGTAAAGGCCCATTACTAGTGTACAGCTAATTCCGACATTCTGTTTCCATAGGGATTATTCTGTTTCTGCCTCTGATCCCGTTTCCGATTATGTTTCTGTACCTTCTGTCTGTTGGGGTGGTAAAGGCCCATTAGTTGGGTGGTAAAGGCCCATTATTAGTATTCTGTTTCCGTACCTTCTGTCTGTTGGGGTGGTAAAGTCCCATTACTAGCATTCTGTTTCTCTATAGATTATTCTGTTTCCATTTCTGTTTCAGTTTAGACATTAGGGTAACACCTAATCCTGTTATACTAGTATTAGTGTAGAGAAGTGAAAACTAAGTAAGAAGCTTAGCTTAGCCTATATCATTACATTTCTTCTATTAACCTATTGTTCTTTTTACGGTTATCACTCATCTAATTTTATTTACATGTCATGATATTGTTATTTGTTTATATGCTGAAAGTCACTGGACTCACCAGACTTATGTCTGACCTAGTTTGTTTCGCCACTTTTCTTTCCTTTCCTCCCCACCTAGGTTTTCAGGGTGGAAACATGGGATCTTTATTCATATTATCTCTGATTGAAGTGCTTGAATTATTGCTTGGCTTTGGCTCTGTCTTTCCATGGCAGTTTATATTGGGGATTATGGTTTTAAAAACTATGCGTTCTGAAGACTTTTGTACAAGACCGATATTTATGTACTTAAATTCTGATATTCTGATTTTGAAAGATGTAACTAAACTCATTTCTGTTTCTGTTGTAATAAAGTTATAAAATTTTCAAGTACTACTTTATCTGTCTTGTAAATTTCTGTTTTGTCTACTAAAAACGCTCTACCAAGGTTAAGGCATTCCCTTTGCGAGTGACCTCAACGGAGGTGGGGTGTTACAATATCCCTTGTACTTCTCTGAGTCGAAGCAAGCTGGAGAGCAAAGCGAGAAGATTGATGGTGCTGACACTGATAATGCCTTCTGTCATCTCTCCAGCGGCTTTCCCATTGATCGTGTTCTGTATCGGAGCTGTATCGGGGTATGCTTTTACGAACAACCCTTAGATTGTTTGTGCGACGAGACATCGCAAATTAATATAAACCAACATTAGAGCCAAGAACTAACATAGCACATGGAAGTTGTGACATGCAGTGTTAGTGTGGTGTGTGTCCTAGGTGATCCCCCTGACGGATCAGAGCCCTGAGTCAGGTTTACGGGTGTATTCCCCCCATCCTTAGCAGGTGTAATTTCCCCTTCATAAGAGAGAAAGAAATGGAACCAATGTTTCGAAAGGTGTATATCACATCATATAACACCCCAAAACCATAAATAAACTATATCCATAATTAATATTCAGAATTAACTGAAATCAGCATTACCTTGCGTTTGTCTCGGAATTCTGGATTAGATAGACCCCAAGTTTGCGTAAAATGGATAACGTATGAGGAAGTTACGGGATTTAGAAGTTTGTAAACATATAAGAGGCTTGTGTATATATATAAATTAAATAAAAATTCCAGAATTTCGAATGATTCAAGAGGGAAGAAGAAGCGGGAAATTGTCCCATTAGGGGACGACCCACTCCAACTTCGACCCATGGGTCGTCCCAAGGGTGCCTGGGTCGACCCATAGGTCGACCTAGGGTAGGTGGGCGACCCACCGCTAATCCATCCGAATTTTGAAGCTTAAACATGGCTTGTTTTGTGTCTATATTCATTCTTACTCAACATGACGAGTACGGTTTAGATTTAAAACCTAGATCTAAGGGTTGATATTGGTTCTGTAACTCTATAAATAGATGACTTCCCTCATTCTGGAATTCACATAAAATCTTCACCTCATACTCTGCCTCAAATTATTCTAAAAAATGTATATGTATAATAGGGGAATGCTGCTCGTGATTGGATTAAATAGAAGCAATATCATTCAAGACTTGCATACAACATGGATCTTATTTGGACTAGAAATGTTGTGGCCTTGTGTTATATACGAATTTATCTTCACCAAGACTCACTGTGAGTTACAATTATTTACAGATCTGATTTATTAGGCCTTGAACATGACGATTAAATGAAACTATCTACGATTTACAGTAAAATAAATAAACCTAATTCACTGTTGTCACATATGCCATTATAATCTATTATATGCATGTATTAGTGTTAGTTAAACAAACTATACATATGCATGTGATGTTGCAAGTTATATACATGCCTGTGATGTTAATTAAACAAGTTATACATGCCTGTGACATACATTCATGTGATGCTTAAACAAGTTATATACATGCCTTTAAAGTTAATTTGACAAGTTATACACATGCCTGTGATGATTGGATAAATAACATGTAAAATATATCTATCTTCCTTTTCCCATATTTCTATGTTTATTTCCAGTCTTATATACCTATGTGATTCTATTATCCTCCCTCTGTTCCTTTTTTTATTTTTACACCAAGCCTAGGCCTTTATAAGCCTACGTTATACCCAGATAGGGTGCATGTATAATTGGGGAAATAATGAATAACAAGGAAGTTAAGCATATTAATTGGGAATGATTGAATATATACATGTTAGGCTTGCAAGTAATGTGTGTACGCTCTAACTTGGTAAAGATATGCATAAACCTGTGTATGTTATAAATTGGGGAAAAAAGGATAAGCATACATGTGTAGACTTGTTGTAGACACTTGATGTAAATAGACCTTATGCATGAACCTATAACTTTGGAATGTGGTTAATACATAGTATGCATAAGGAGTATGCATATTAACTTTGACTTACACAGACATTAATTAATTACATGTTAAGAATAGGGTTGTATACACATAATGACATTACAACCAAGTTTATTAATAAAACCCGAGCCTGTGAAGTTGAATATAAGTATTAATAAGCAAAGAGGTCCCCCGTCTGTTGTTGTATCAGGTATTTGGGGACTCTTAGATCCTAGATTTTAGGGACACAAGATTAGGGGTTTTTAGCTTGCGTCAATCTGCTGTTTGGAACTCATATTAGTCAGTATCCCGGTTTGGTATCTTATTGGAAGGGGCCTCACACTAGGTAGAGGCCAAGGCGTGCTTTGCTAAACTTGATATTAATAGGTTAACATGAGGGTGGTCACAGGCCCGTTCCGGCAGAATCATGAGTTTTCTGGGTCCGACTAGGGAAAATAAGACGCTACAAAACCTGCGGATATTGTTGTGCTCTATGAGTCGTTGGGTTAGGGAGTGATATACCCTACTACCGGGGCTGACACAGGATATTCGGGTTATAGGGAGCCAACATTAGGGTAGTAATTAGGGTATACCTAATCATGTTGTTATGTAATTAGGTTAACATCTCCTGTTGTGTAATTAGGGTTCGCCGAATGCTGCTGTTATTCCTATTATTATTCATGCTGTTATTCATGTTGTTATTCCTGTTAGTATATAATCATGTTAAACTTGTTATACTAGTATTGGTGCAGACTAAGACTTGAGTAATGAAACATACATGTTCGGACATATACCCATTTAAGATATAAAACTGAAGGGTTACCCGATCTTAAGTTTCTTTCTGTTTCCCATTCTTTTGCTTTGTTGTAACACTGTACCTTTATTGTCTAGTTTTATTTACCTGTCTTGTCATTTCTAACTTATGCATATTTGTAAATCACTCGAACTTGCCAGACTTTATGTCTGACCTTTCTCTTTTTCCACTTTCTTCCTTCCCCTCCCCTTAGGTTCTCAAGGTGGTGGTACTCAGCAATAACTAGGATATCGCTTCAGCTTGGACTTGACTTGATCTCTTTGAAATGTATTGTTTTTATCTACTTTCCACTTTAGTTTGGCATATGCTGTGGGATATGACTTTATGTACTTGGTATTTTATTTTCTAAGTTGGTTTGAAAGATAGATTTGAGACAGTTGTAACTGGTTTTGACATATTTCTGAGACTGCTTTATTTCTATTAAAATAGAGTTTAAAAAATTTTCGCTGCTTATTTTATCTATCTTGTATATTCTCTTTAATGATTGCATGTGGCGCTTCATGGAACTTAACTCATTCTCTTATGAATGACGTTAACGTATGTGGGGTGTCACATTTGGTATAAGAGTTGAAGGTTACAAGATCAGAAAGAATTTTTAAAATTGGTTTTAAAAGCAGATTATTTTCCAGGAAAAATCTGTTTTTGAAAAAAAAAATGTCCCCTCATGCTATAGTCATTAATCTTTGGATCTCCAGTTGAATCCTTTTCCTTTCCTTTTCAGAATGTCTAGGGAACGCATTTGTCTCGAGGGCGTTCAGATATCGGATTGGTTCCGTAGATATCTTGAGGCTACGACACCTACCGGAGGCCAAGGAGACGCCCCTCCCCCAGCTTTAACCGCTGTTCCTCCACCTCCGCGAGTAGATAATTTCTAAGATATGCATGGACTTTTGTGCTATGGGAGGTAAATAATTCCGTGGAACTGAAATCTTTGTTGAAGCAAGAAATTTGCTACGAGATACAGAGAACTTGTTCAGACTTTTTGAGGTCGATTATCGAAGGAAAATACAACTGGCTGCATGGCAACTTAAAGATGAGGCTTCCTATTGGTGGGAAGTAACGTAAGTTGGATAACCAATGGTGACATGGGTTGATTTTAGACAAAGGTTCGAGATGAAATTCTTATCTCAGGATGAGGAGGAACTATAAATTGAAAGATTCTTAGCGTTAAAACAAGGAGACATGCCAGTGGAGGAATATGTGAATAAGTTTAATCAACTAGCGAGGTTTGGACTAGACTTGTTGAATACGCCCTACAAGAAGGCGCTTAGGTTTGCGAGAGAATTGAATCAGCCTCTCCTAGGACTTGCTTTGTCTCACATACCAATGGGGGGAACTTTTGAAAGGCTGGTTGATATGGCACTAAAGCCTGAAGATGGTACGGAAGAAAAGAAAGAAAATTTGACTGAGGAAACTAAAGCGAAGAGCGAAAAGAAGAAATGGTGGCCCAAGAAAGGAAAGCAACAAAGTAAAGGTGGTAAACTTGCCAAAACCCAAATAATAAAGGAGGTAAAGTGTCATGGTTGTGGTGGTATGGGTTATTCTGTAAAAGACTACAGAAAGACCAAAGGAACATACTTTAACTGAGGATAGATGGGACAATTCACCAAGAAATGCCCTAGCAAGCAAGGGCAAGGGGCGGGAACTTCTTGACAATGCATGATTTGGAAGCATGTAGGCCTGATTGAGTAAGGAAAGTCATGGTTGAAGGTTTGATTTCCCTTTTTGACTATAATGTTCGAACCCTGTTTGATTCTGGTGCTTCACAATCATTTATATCCAGTTTTTTAGTAGATTGTCTGCACCTAAATACAAGTATAGTCTCTGAACCGATAATAGTCTCAAACCCCATAGAAGGATTGGCTTATTTTTCTATGATGTGTAGGGGTTTGAGAAATTCTATCTTAGGCAACGAATTTGAATGTGATGCATATGTACTAGGCTTTATGGTCTATGGTTTGATTCTAGGCCTGAAATGGCTAGCCGTGTATGGTGCCATCCTTGATTGTGAGAACGGAATGGTTAGACTTCTTGATGTGCATGTAAAAATGCACATTTATATTCACATATTTATTCTTGTTTTAGTTGAATAAATGAACATTTTTGGGTATATTATATGATCAAACAATGTTTTAAATGTTTTCAAAATCTTCACTCTTTTGTGGGGTTTAACTGTAAAATGTGCATGTCTTAGTTTGAGATTACATTTACTTGTTCCTTGTAATGATCTCTTGTAGGAATTTAGGAGAAAAAATGATATATACTCATGAAGATATGAAGGAAAGCATGCAAATACAAAAGAGGAGGCAAAGAAATAATTCATTCTATAGATAGTGGAGGCCCCCGCCTTTCAACTAACCTACTTTCTCTTAAGCTTTATATTAAAGACTAATTGGATGAGACAAAAGGCCTCATGCATTCTACCTGACTTATTAATGGCTAATGACAATTAAAAGCTTCATGAATGGGCATTTTGGGGAATTCCCAAGAAGAGTGATTAGGGTTTTAAGGTTTTAGACCATGCATATATACCCCTTTGTTTCATGTATTTTGGATCCCTCTTTTTATGATATGAAAGTGTAAGTGATCAAATGAATAAAAATGGCTTTCAAGCCTCTTTCTTTTATGTCTATCTTATGTCTCTTTAATTTCTATGCTCTCTACTTAATGTTCATAGCTTAGATTTGTTTACATGCTCTCTACTTTATGTTCATAGTTTAGGTTTAATTACATGCACTTAGTTTAGATCTTTTCTTGTTCTATTTAGTTTTTCTTTCATTCTGCTTTCTTTTCCAATGTTGAAACTTACATGTGGTAATATGATAACACATATTGGTAGCTAAGCCCTTACAATTTTGGGGTAATGAAGCTCTATAATTTTATATAAGTTCAACATTTGTATGATTTGTGATCTCTCTAATTTACGCTTCATGGTAGTGGTTGATGTAAGTTTATACAAGTAGGTTTGATAGTTTATGTTGCATATGCAAGTGAGTTATTCTTATTCAGTGTAAACAAAAATTACATCAATGTTTGCTAAAGTGTTTTTTTATTTTGAAATAAAAGCAAGATCAAAATTTGATGATCTATATCTCTGATTATAATAGTAAATAGATCATACTTTAAATAGATTTTGCTTTGCTTTCATTTTCATGAGAACAATGAATGGTTTAGTTGTTGTGTTATAGTTTGATAGTTTATTTTATGTTAACTAATAACATAAAACTACACTTATAATAAATGCAACATTTATGTCACTAAATATTAAAAATAGAGATCATAGATTGTATGTTTGTTAATTTACATAAATATGAGAGGGGATTTACCTCTAAATTGCTCTTTAATCTCATATTTAGCTCTAAACTTAGTTTCTAGTTTTCATTAGTTTTTGTTTGTTAAAACAATCCAAAGTTTGGTTTAATCTGATTGACAAAGATTGAAATTACTTCTTTCCGTGCAGATCGACCCGTACTCGCCCCCGTACTAACAATTGTACGCCGCGCGCTTACGGTTTTATTTTGATATTTGTTGATGGTTCTTTAATTCGATAGAAATACCATTTTGCAAACAAATTTTTGCCGTCGTTGCCGGAGAAAGAATTTAGTTTTAGTTTTATTCTTCGAATTAGTTTTCTTGTATGTTGTTATTCTTTTTTAAAAATAAAAAATTTGTTTGCATTCCATTTTGTGTGTTCATTTTTTGTTTTACTTTGGTTGTTTTTGTTTCTTATGTTTCATTTCATCTTTGGCTGTGTTACTTTCAAATACACTCTGCATTTTGCGTTGTCCAATTGTTTTTTTTAAAAGAGAGCGTCGGAATTTCAAGCATTTTTTTGTTTTAGTTAATTGGTGTGCATTCATTTCTATTTCATCTTGAAAATAGGAACGCAAATTTATTTGCATTTCATTGCAAAGCTGTTACAAGCACAAATTGATACATTTCATTTGGTACATTATACATTTCATTTGGTACATTCAACATTTCAACTTCATCAAAAAATCACTACATCATTGTTGTCCTTCATTGACAAGCTTCACCTCATCACTGCTACACCCTCATTACATAATCAACTTCTTCAACCATCTTGCAGCCTAATTCAACCATTATACATCTCCACTTCATCAACCCAACCATCTCCATCATTACACCGTCCCACATCCACAACACTACCACAAAATTGCACCATCATCAACTCCTTGATGAAATCAACATAGCCCCAAAGCCATTCACTTCCACATCATTATGCTTCCTCTTTACTGCTGCACACCCCCTGACAATTAGGCCTCCACCTTAATCACAAACCCGACCTCTCTCACAACCCACCAAATTCACACTGCAACTCACAAACAATCAGTCGCTAACCATCAACTCACCCTCTACCACTCATCAAACCTACCTCAAACACCTTCCAGAATCCCCCCACTATCATTCAGTTACATACCAAACTGTCAAACCATACAAAAACCGACTTCAAACTAACATCATTGCTATCATCCACCAACCACACAAGTCACTGACTTATCTAAATTTTCACCAATACCCTCCAACCAAACCCCAACTAAAACTACACCATTCATTTACTGCTGACCAAACTACACCAACTTTCATCACACTTGCCAACCTGCTGTATTACCCCATCTCCCTTATCATCACAGTCACCTTACAAACTCCATCTATAGACCTTCATCGGTTCTACTGCCATCCTTATATCACCATCCACGTTCAACACTCTAAACCACAAACCCTACCCTTCTCGCAACCTCACCATAACTCACCAACATCGACCAGAATGCCGCAATCACTGTAAAACAATACTTGTAGAATTCTGAGAGATTATTCTCTTATTCCTTAAACTGAAATAGAAATGGCTTTTAAATAGCCTTACAACAAAATAACAAAAGAGAAACCAGAACAATCAAAGAAAAAATTAACGTGGCATATTGATAAGGATATCATTAATGATATTTAATATCATTAATGATAATTATGTCAGTCCTTATCACGTTTCCTGTTGACAAGGATATCATTAATGATACTTAATATCATTAATGGTAATTATGTCAATCCTTATCACCTATAACTTAGCCTTATTGACCAAAACTACCAAAACTAACGCAACACTAACAATGACTTATTTTTAGAAATTTGTTCAATTCCAACAAATCCCTCCCTTAAACTGGACATGTTATGCTAACATACAGTTTAAACTCCTTGTGCTTGCATTCCCAAATGACTTCTTAGTTTGATAAAAGTCTCCAACTTCACAGGTTTCGTCACGATGTCTGCTATTTGTTCTCCTGTTCCACAAAACACCAACTTCACAACTTCTTGATTTGTAAGATTACATAGGTAGTTGTACCTAATGTCGTTATGCTTTATCTACCTATGCATCAACGGGTTCTTTGACAACTTAATGGAAGAAGTATTATCATAACTAATCTCCATACACTTGCATTCTTCACCGAAATTGTAACACCCCGCGTCCATTAATGTCACTCACAAAGGGAATGCATTAACTTCCATGGAGGTTTTAAGTGAATATAGAACAGAAAAATTACAACAAGACAGATAATAAGTAGTACTTGGAAGTCTAAAACTTTTTTTCATTACAGCGGAAATTAAACATGTTTGTTACATCATAAAACCATAAATCAGAGTCAAGTACAATATCCATCTTGATGAAACAAAATACATAATCCCATTACATAAATAGCCATTAAAGAAGATAACAAGCTAGACTTTACTTCAGCGGTCCAAGCTTTCCAAAAGAGAGAATAAGCAATTCAATCAAGCTCCACTAGAGCTGGGCCCACCCTGAGGACCTGGAGGGGGGAAAAGATAGTAATAGAGGGGGTCAGACATAAAGTCTGGCGAGTATGATAATTCTAACAATACTATTATCAAAATAATTAGACTAAGGCATAAGCTGGAAAACAAGGAAATGTCTATGAACTATTGGGTATGGAAGAGAAGATAAAGATAACGTTAAAGACACACCTAATTACTATTGAATAATTACTACACTGCACCACACCAGTCACTCTAAATGTTGATCCCACTTGCTTCACTTAGAAATTATATAAATAGCTTCGTGTACCCCTAACTGACTACATAGGTGTCGCCTGCCCCTATCTCCGCTAGGTGTACCCCACTACCCACCTTCGATCGGCTCCCTACTCGTAGATACCCGTGCTGGCCCCATAGTGGGGTGTATCACTCCCCTAAAGTGGCAACCCGATACAACTTGAGAATGCACGGCTTATACCTACACGATGCAACAACGTCTTACCTTCCAGCACGGGTCCACAAACGCATATGAAACCCATTGGACTTGCGTTGCCACCGCTACCCCGTTTGGCCTCTAATAGTCAAGCCTAGTATGTGTGTCTCGTCATCGACTTGGGTCGAGCCCACAAAGATACTTTTGGGTTACTGGTTGAAATGGGCCCCCACAAGCTATCCACCTAAGCTTGTCCCCACTAGTATATCCCAATTAACCCTCTTAGTCATGTTCATTTACATGTGTGTTTGGTTAAGTCTTACTAATCGTATTTCAAATGCCACTAAAGGCACCCACTAGATTCCTCATGCCACCCAAGGCACCTACTTAACCCCCAAGTCCCACCTTACATGTTTATCTGGTTAAGTATTTCTTAATTCATTCAGGCCATAACCTCATAAAGACCTCTCACATTAGACTGGCGTTTATGGCAGCTGGATTTGTCGGGCGGGTCCGGGCAGTCTTACACCATAAAAGAGTCTAACCTCGTGTCTTTACAACTATTATGCTTTAGTTTGGGCCTAGGACCTCTCACACTGGGCTGACATTTTTGACTACTGGATTTGTCGGGCGGGTCCGGGCAGTTTTACGTCACAAACGAGTCCAACCTCATGTCCTAAGCATTGATTAACACTTATAATCTTTTACCCCAGTTTTAAATATATCCCTATTCAAATCATTAATTAATTCCAATTTTAATGATGTCCCTAATTGACTCAATTATGGCCATCCACTTATGGTATGCAAAATCATATCAATTGCACCCCAATTTCTTAATATTAAATCCTTAATATTACCCCTACCCCACGTTATACGTTCGCTTATTCAACGCAAAATATACGTTAGACTCGAATAGTCTAACTCATAGCACAAAGATAAATTGTCACAACATATAGACAAATAAAATAGATCTAATCATAATAGGGGTGAAACTTGCATGAAACTACACATGTCATGGATCTAAAGGTGTCAACTTGTTTGGTAAAATGTCACAACTTACATAATATGATCATAACCCAAGTTCATGTATAAACTGGCATATGTGGTTTATGCAACATAATGATGGTGTGAACTAGCATCTAACACATAGAACTCACACATGTCATAGCACAATTCTAGATCTAAATAGATGTCATGGCATATGTTCATAATCTTTACTAATCAATCTAAACTTGCATACATGATTTGTCATATAGATCAACATAGCCCAAATAATATCTACATTATGATTTGATTAACATGAACTAATTAGCATAGATAATAACATCATGACTTTATAACATGTATGATTTATCACAACTTAGCATAGAAAATTACAACCTATACAATATCATCATAGCATGATTTACAACATATAGGATATCATCATCACATAACATAGGATTTATAACATACATGATAGCATAAAGTTTACAACAACATATATGACAATTCACATCATTTACTTTTGATCCATATCACATCTTAATATAATTAATTTGCTAATAATCTTGTTAAGATCATCATACTCACAATTAGAGAAGAAAAAGAGTCTTGATTTGCTTTAGAGTTGAGTAGAATTAGGGTTTTGATTAGCTTTCTTCCTTCTTAGTTGGCGGCGGCTACACTGAGTTCCATGGCGATGGCATGGCGGTGGCTATTCTATTTTTCATGTGAATTAGAGTGAGAGACTACCTAGGTATTTATAGAGTTTAGGATTTATTTAGACCGTCAGATCAACTCAGAACTAACCTGAACTGTTAAATTTGCCAACTCAGCCCTAAAGACACATCAGCAGCTCAAGATTGGGCTCAGTCAAACCCTAGCCGACTGGACCAGGTCGACACCCAGGTCGACTGCCCAGTCGACTCCCCAGACAACCTGGGGACGGTTGTCGACTCCCTAGTCGACCTGGGTTGCTGGGCGGGAAATTTCCCGCCTAGCCTGTTTGACTTCAAATTTTAAATTTTAAATTTTCTGAAATCTGTTTTGAATTTTCTGAAACTTCCGATGGCCATATCTCCTTCATACGAAGTCCAAATCACGCAAACTCGGACTCTATTTCAACCTGAATTCCGAGACGAACACAATGGCGCAACCCGTTTCCCATAATTCTCACGTCTGAGATTAGTTATTCTTTAATTTGTGAATAGTAATATTAACAGAATTACGGGGTGTTACATTCTCCCCTCCTTAAAGGACTTTGACCCCGAAATCTTCAAGTCAAGAAGAATGTATATCCTAACATCCAATCGTCCATCTACTCAACCATCAAACACAGGCATCCATTGTCCTTAGACTTCTAATGCTTTCATGTTTAAATGCACAGTGTGTGTATATGTCCATATTTAATGCAAAATCAGGCAGTCCACTGATTCAGTTGACCTCCTTAATGCAAATCATGATAGTGCCATGCGTCCATTATGTATGCAAAAGTTCCTTACTGCTACATATTATCTCTATATGCGTGCACAATCATCATCTGAATGCAGCATCCACATGATAAAACAATCATCATACATCCGTTTTACTAAATACATCCATTTGTATGCAATATGCAATATGAAGTGACTGAGCCGATCTAGTGCCTAATAGTGTGTGTATATGCGTCCACGAGCAACCACTAGCAAACACTTGCATCCACTTTGCATCCATCATACATAACATGTCTCAAACACATTTTTCAACAATAGGATTATTCTAACTAAAGGTCAAAGATACTAGCGAGAGGACATATTAAAGACAAGATAAGTACAAGATAAGCAATAAAGGGGAAATTAAAGGACATACCCTCAAAAAGAAAAGGGTACAACGAACGCATCTTCGCTTCTGTCTCCCAAGTAGCGTTGCTCTCATCATCTCCCCATTGCACTTTGACTAGTCTGACCTCTCGATTCCTCAACTTCTTGATTTCCGACCCAAGAATGCATGTAGGAGCTCGTCGAATCGTCGCATCACGCTCTATCTCCACCTCTCTAAGCAAGTTCGGCTCTACCACCTCCGCGGTCTCGTGTAGGCACTTCCTCAAATGTGATACATGGAATACGTCGTGTACACCACTAAGTCTCTCAGGCAACTCCACTCTATACGCCATCTGTCCAATCTTCTCCTTAATAGGAAACGGCCCTACAAACCTTGGTGCTAATTTCCCAAAGGACTCAAAGCGAACAAAATTCCGTAATGGAGAAACTTTGATAAAGACCATGTCCCCAACATCAAACTCAAGATCTGTCCTCCTTTTGTTTGCATAAGATTTATGCCTATCTTGCGCCATCTTCATTCTCCTTCGAATCAAGTCGATCTTTTCCGAAGTCTCTCTAATCATATCGGGCCCAAGTAAGATCTTATCCTTAGATTCCCACCAACATGTAGGTGAACGACAAGGTCGTCCATAAAGAGCTTCGAAAGGTGCCATGCCAATGCTAGACTGAAAGCTATTATTATACGCAAACTCCACCAATGGAATATGCTCTTCCCATGTACCCCCAAAGTCTAGGATACATAGCCTCAAAAGATCCTTCAGAATGCGATTCACCATCTCGGTCTGGCCGTCCATCTGAGGATAATACGCGGTGCTCAAACATAACCGAGTCCCTACCTCCTCTCGCAAGCTTCTCCAAAATTCGCTAGTGAAAATAGGATCGTGGTCGCTCACTATGCTAGAAGGAACACCGTTCAAACGAACTATTTCTCGAATGTATACGGAGGCTAACCATGGAGCAGTCCTCTTACTCTTTACGAGAATGAAATGGGCGCTTTTAGTAAGTCTATCTACTATAACCCAAATCCCCTTATTACCCTTCCTTGATCTTGGTAATCCATCCACAAAGTCCATCGAGACACTTTCCCATTTCCATAGTGGAACCTCCAATGGGTGAAGCAACCCACCGGGTTTCTTTTGCTCCCCTTTTACTTGTTGGCACACCAAGCATCTAGCGACATACTCGGCAACATCTTTCTTCATGCCAGCCCAAAAGTAAATTCGTCTCATGTCCATGTACATCTTGTCCCCGTCGGGATGGATGGTCATCTTCGAACGATGTGCATCATCAAGAATGTTCTTCCTTAGGTCACCGTCTTTTGGTATACAAAGTCTACCGTCCCTACGTAACCAACCCTTATCATCTAGGGTATACCTACGGAGATGGCTTGATGACTTCCCTCTTTTGAGTTTTTCTACTAACTCAACCAACTGTGGGTTGTCTCGCTGTGCCTCACCAATCCGTCCCAAAAGCGTAGGTCTGACCTCCAAGGATGCTAGCAAACCGGGTACAAAGTCAACGGAAGGTCTAAAATCAAACATAGAGATGAATTCTAAGTTTCGCCTCTCAACAAACAACGGACTCAAGGACAGCCTTTTCCTACTTAAGGCATCTGCCACCACGTTACCATTGCCAGGGGTATATGCTATTTCGAAATCGTAGGACGCTAAGAACTCCATCCACCGTTGCTGCCTTAAGTTCAAGTCCTTCTGAGAGAATAAGTATTTTAGCGATTTGTGGTCAGTGAACAATTCGAATTTCTCGCCAAGAAGATAATGGCGCCAAGACTTAAGCACGAAAACAATAGCGACCAACTCTAGGTCATGTGTAGGGTAATTTTTCTCATGCACCCTTAACTGCCTTCCACCATAGGCTATTACCCTTCCCTCTTGCATTAAGACTGCGCCTAGACCTGTCCCACAAGCATCGGTATAAACAGTAAACGGCTTACACCCATCTGGCAGCACTAAGACTAGGGCTGAAATCAAAGCTCTCTTCAAACGTTGGAACGCATCATCACAATCTACGTCCCATGTGAAAACTAAGTTCTTCTTCGTCAAGCATGTCAATGGAGCTGATATCTTTGCGAAGTCTTTGATAAACTTCCTATAGTAGCCAGCCAACCCCAAGAAACTCCTTACTTCGGTGGCATTTTTAGGGACCTTCCAATCTTGGATGGCCACCAGCTTCGAGGGATCCGCAACTATCCCTTCTTTGGAAACCACGTGCCCTAAGAATCGTACTTCCTCTCTCCAGAAGTGACACTTAGTGTAACACCCCTAAGTCCTACATCGTAGAAGCCTGTGTGAAGTGGGTACTTATATAATAAAGCCCATCTCTTACTAACGCCGAGGCCTAGTGATGGAAAACCCTACACCTGAGAGGTGGCAAAGTAGGGACAATATCGGTGTTAGTCGGGAGGTTGGATCAGCCTGTGTGGCAACGCCATGTGTTGGCGGATCTCGAAACTTAGCCGAGGCCTTTTGAGGAACAAAACCCCACACCTATATGGTGGCTAAGTTGGGGACAATATCTTGCGTGAACGGAGGTGCAGATTGTTACGGTGGTATCAGAGCCAATACCCAGCCGAAATTGTGGCTCTTGTGTGGACCACAGCGCCTGGGTGAGGTGTTTGTGAGCCAACGAGGACGTTGGGCTCAGTAGGAGGGGAGAATGTAACACCCCTAAGTCCCACATCGTGGAAGCCTGTGTGAAGTGGGTACTTATATAGTAAAGCCCATCTCTTACTAGCGCCGAGGCCTAGTGATGGAAAACCCTACACCTGAGAGGTGGCAAAGTAGGGACAATATCGGTGTTAGTCGGGAGGTTGGCTCAGCCTGTGTGGCAACGCCATGTGTTGGCGGATCTCGAAACTTAGCCGAGGCCTTTTTAGGAACAAAACCCAACACCTATATGGTGGCTAAGTTGGGGACAATATCTTGCGTGAACGGAGGTGCAGATTGTTACACTTAGTAAATTTAGCTTTAAGGTTATGCACTCGTAGGGTCTCCAACACTTCCCTAAGATGTAGGGCATGCTCTTCTTCATTCTTAGAAAAGATCAAGATGTCATATACAAAGACCACCACGAATTTATTTAGGTACTCCCTAAACACCCTACTCATCAAATCAACAAAGTATGCGGGGGCGTTTGTCAAACCGAAGGGCATCACTAGCCATTCATAGTAAACGTCCGGAGTCCTAAAGGCAGTCTTGTCAATGCTATCCTCAGCCACTCTCAACTGATGGAAACCAGTGGCTAAGTCCAACTGCGAAAACACTGAGGCGCCAACTAACTGATCGAAGAGATCGTCAACCCTCGGCAGTGGGTGTCTGTTTTTCTTATTAAGCTTAATAAGTTCTCTATAGTCCACACAAAGTCTAAGGGACCCATCGGCCTTCATGGAAAATACTACTGGAGCACCCCACTCTGATATACTTCGTCTTATAAACCCCTTCTCAAGCAACTCCTTCACTTGCTTATTGAGTTCCCTCCTTTCACGAGGAGCCATGTGGCGTACTGGCAAAGATACTGGTTTTGCATTATCCACAAGATATATTCGAAAATCTATCTCCCACTTCGGAGGCAAGCCCTTCACTTCCTCAAACACATCCGAATATTCTTGGACTACTTTAACAGATCGTAGATTTTCCACCGACGCGTCAAGCGATTATAGATAACTTAACATAATGGAATTTATGGGATTACAAAAGATTTCGAGAGTGTTGCCAATGCGAGTCATGAGCCTAACTACTCTCCTTTCACAATCAAGAACCGCCCCATTTCTGGATAACCAATCCATTCCTAAAATTAGCCCATAGCCCGTGAAGCCCAAAACATAAGCATCACATCTAAACTCAACACTAAGTATAGAAATTTTCAAATCCAAACATATCACGGACAAATAAGCTGAGCCCCCAATTGGATTCGAAACAACTAAGGGGTCCTCTACTAAGCTGGTGTTTAAGTGCAGTGATTCAACTAATGATGTAGAGATAAACGAATGCGATGCGCCCAAATCGAATAAGGTACGGACAGGATGATCAAACAGAAAAACTAAGCTTTCAACAGAAATGGTTCTACCTCGTTCTTGCAGCGGTGGGACCGCGAGAGCTTGAACTTGTCCCCTTGCCTGCCCTGGTGCCATAAGAGCTTGCACCTGTCCTCCCGAGGTAGACACTGCCCTCTGCCCCTTCTTTAGGCAGTCCTTCACTAGATGTCCAGCTTCACCGCAATGAAAACAGCCAGTCTTCTTTTTCTTTCTGCAATCCTTGCTAAGATGGCCTGGTGTCCCACAGTTAAAGCATCTTTTCTTTCCTTTTCCATTATTGTCTTTACCACCCTTCTTGTTTTGCTGTTGAGGTTTCTTCTGATCCCCTTTCTTCTCGGGTGCCTTATTAGCATTAGCGCCTTTGTCCTCGTGCATGAGTGCCATGTCTACTAGCTTCTCAAAGGTGGCCCCCATAGGGATGTGGGTCATAGCCAACCCTTGCAATGTCTCATTCAAGCCATTAACGAACCTCAGAGCCTTTTTCTCCTGCGTGTTCACCAAATCTAAGCCAAACCTTGCCAATTGGTTAAATTTGTTGACGTACTCTTTCACTGATAGATTTCCCTGCTTCAATGTCAAGAACCTTTCCATGTATAGATTCTCTTCTGCCCTTGAGAGAAACTTTGCCTCAAACCTACGTCTAAAATCCGCCCAAGAATCAACAGGACGCACCCCATTAGTGACCTCCCACCAAAACGAGGCCTCTCCCCTCATTAATCAAGCTGCTAATTTGACTTTCCTCTGTTCTTCTACTTCAAAGATTTCCAGCAATTCTTCCACCACCTTAAGCCAATCTCTAGCTTCCACAAACGTCTTTGACCCTTGAAAAGGTTTTCCACCCATAGCCTTAATTTCCTTGCACGTCTTTGCAAAAGTATCAGCGCGAGGAGGAGGAGGAGGAGCGGGTGCAACTGGTGGTGGAGGAACATTGGCTGGACCTGCAGCGACCCTAGCCTCTAATAACCTCCTATACCATCCTGGTATCGTTACACCCTCCGGAAGGTTAAGATCTTCAGCCGTGCTGAAACGAAAAAGGAAAGATTCAAAATGGAGAATTCGAAAGATAAAGATATATGGCTATTGGGGATTATGTTTTTCATAAAAACTTTCCTCTTTAAATTACTCATCAAGACATGTTTTTGAAAACACTTCTTCGAAAAATACTTTAGGAAAATAGTTTTTCTAAAAAAAATATCTGTTCTGATAACCTTAAGCTCTGATACCACGTGTAACACCCCACGTCCATTAATGTCACTCACAAAGGGAATGCATTAACTTCCATGGAGGTTTTAAGTGAATATAGAACAGAAAAATTACAACAAGACAGATAATAAGTACTACTTGGAATCTAAAAATTTATTTCATTGCAGCGGAAATTAAACATGTTTCTTACATCATAAAACCATAAATCAGAGTCAAGTACAATATCCATCTTGATAAAACAAAATACATAATCCCATTACCACTACAAGAAAATGGGGTCTTTACCTACCAATTGTAAGCGTAGGTAAAACTAACATAATGGTAGGTAATATATTCTAGCTACCAATATTAAATTGGTAGAAATTGGTAGGTAAAGGTTAGTAGAGAAAGAGTTTTATCTACACTTATTGATACTGGTAGGTAAAAGAATCAATGGACCACACTACATTATGACTCAAATGATGAGCCATCAGCTTATGTATTTGATGATGTGTCATCCTACATGGCTTATGATGTGTCATCTTACATGGTTGCTGACATGGTTGTCATAGAAGTATACACATGGCATATATTAATGTCAACATATGACATTTAATGGTTGGTTCATGTGTCAAACAATAATTTGTCCATGTGTCATCATTTTATTAGTGCATATGACATCATTTTTTTTGGCCATATGGCATTATTTGATTAGTCCATGTGGAATTATCTGATTTGCCATGTGGCATTATGTCATTGGTCTACATTATATAACGTTATTTTTTTTTAAAACCTTTGCTAATTTTGGTTTAGCAATGATTTATGGCCGTTGCAAATTTGCATTTTCTTAATATATATTTTACTTTTTGACTCTGTTACAACACCAATTTCATTTAATTTTTGTACTCAATATAAAAATTAGCAGATTTAATGTTATATCACAGCAGAAAGATCATTAAACCAAATATTTTTTTATAGATATAACACAAAGACCGAAGTTAATAAGTTTTGAAATTACAACGGTATGTTTCATTTCAAAGTTCAGCAGCAATAGAAAAAATAATATTACAAAATACATTACATAGTTCACAAGCATATTAATCTATACATAGCACAACAAACATACTAAGTACAATGCAAAGATCTATCCTTAATCGATCTATCCTTAATCATTACATAGTTCATTGCCTCGAAGCCTTCCTCCATACTGGCTCTTGCTTTCATCATTTTGTTGTTAAATGAGGCAGAAACACATAGCTGGGCAAACTGAAGGTGATTAATTTCTCCAATTGCTACAAAGAAAAATAAATAAATAAATAAATAAAACTTCAGTATTCATGATAACAATATCATATATCAAGTCACCTACAACAGTTTGTTAGTCCATGCTCAAATTGTTATTTTTCATAGTATATGGTTAATTGTACAACTGGAAAACAACCACTGTCATTGTATATGGTTAATTGCCTTACTCTAAGTTGAATTTGAGCGTGCGGATTGTAAATGTTGGAAACTCTTCTACCCAGGTAACATAGTTGAGAGCAGTATCATTAAATAATGTCCCTTCGAGGACATCTGATAAAAAAATTCATAAATAATGGATACATTGGAATTAATAGTATAATGGATATTTGGCAAAAAAATGGATACATGGTTAGAGTAGGTCTCAAACTCGTAACCCCTGCCCTCATTAGGTTGGCAACAAATGCACAAAACTAGTAAACTTACATTTTCTCGGGACATTTCTAATAATCAGTCCAAGCTTTGCATATGCTTGCGCTCATCTAGTCAAGCTTTTCTTTTCAATTGTTAATGCTTGACAATGTATCATCATAATTTTTCAGCATTTTTCGACCCATTTACTTCTTCATAATGAACAGTCGGATTCCTACAAATCTAGCACCCCTATGCACCAAAAATATATATTAAACAATTATAGTTAGTAAATTAATTGTATGTTGGTTATATATAAATTGAAATACAGATTTACACTTACATAGAAATCCAACCATATACATTCTACAATGTGAGCTAGGATATTTTCCTACTTGGGCCAATAAGTAATCTTTATTCTATAAAAGCAGCTTCAGAAATATCAAAAACGACATCTGATGGCTCAATTTCAAAGTCCATGTACTAATTATGATATAGACCTTTAATTAATCAAGAATAATATATCATAAATAGGATATTATAACGATGCAACAAATTCAATACTTGCGCATTCACTTCACTTTACTTACTAATAGTGCATGTCTTAAGTAGAGATATCGTCCTTCAGAACAGTGAAATGGAATGAAAAAGTCTAACACGAGACAAGTTAGTTTCTACTAATAACATTGAGTTACATGCGATCAGCAATACAGTTTCAACCTAGCTCTTAGAAAAAAAAAAAAAAAAACAGGCAAGGGCTCATGCTGCTCGTCAATCACTTTTCTTTTCGTTGAATTGTTGTCCTTTTTGTATCATGTAGAATTAGTACCAACTTGTGCATAAAGTAATTCTTAATAGTCTAGCATACAAGGTATTCAATATATTAATTGCCAATCAGAACAAATATATACTTGTTAATCATATGCCATCTTCCTGTATCTCGTATATTCAGTTTTATTGGTATGATTCAGAAAACAACTTCCTTTCTATTCAAATGAAAAACAAGAAGAAAAAGATTGGTTAATGCCACAAAAAGCAACTTCAATATTCAACTAAATGTTTGCCCATTGTTGCTCTGGAACGACTTCAATAATTATGGTGGAGGTCAAAGGAGACATCAAAATGATATTTTCCTATGCCTTGCATATAACAGACATCAAAATGTTGCTTAAATTATATGGTGAAATTGATGAATCCTCAGCATCTCCGACGTATATAATCACCAAATCACAAAGTTAAAGCAGTACGATTACAGACACTACTAACTTTAAAACATGCAAATTTGTAACAAAAGAGAGAAATGACCCTTTCGTGGAACCAAAAGCCTTAACTCCTGCTAAACTTGGCTATCGAGATACCAAGGAAGAATTTCGGAACAAATGAAAACTAATCCGTAATTACACAAACCAAAAATCACCAACAGTCTAAAGATGAATCACAGATTTGATCCGAAATGATATTAGCTATTAAATCGTTCGCCACCACCATGACATCTACTTTTGATTTCGCTTTCAGGAGTTTCAGTGTTGTATTTCTCGGTAGAGTACATGACGCATTCACTAAACAAATTAGGCATAAAAAGCATTAAATAAAATCAGAAGCTTGGGTGAAGAAATTGGATAAAGAAATTAATGGCAGAAGGAAGAGTAATGTGGATCAGTGAAGAAATTTCGCATGAGGAGAGAAAAACGAAGAATGATGGGGAACGGTTGATATCAGTTTTAACTGTAATTAAAGGAATGGAATCAGAAAGAAAAGAAAGAATACATAATTAAGCAAGGTTGATTACGATCTGTGCATTCAAAACGTCCACATTAGCATGGATTGTTTCTATTGTAAGTAATAGATAATAAATTAACATATTAGTGCATATAGATCAGCATGGATAATTAACAAAGATTTACTGCACATTTTATCGGAATATTTACTTTGTGTGAATATGTTATCGCAACCAGTAATATTAAGCAATAAATATTTATTTAACATATATAAGGCTGACAGTCTGTAGTACTTATTAGACAATGAATATTTACTTATCATATATAAGACCGAAAAATTGTGATACATAATAAAGGCTAATTCTATTCATACACCATGAAATAAAATGAACTACCATACACCAAAATTTACTTTACATACACCATCACCTTTACAATAGTAACCTTATATATTTTAGGTAGACTCTATTTAGACACCATAGATTACTATACATACACCAAAAATAATTAATAAATCACATACACGCTTGTTACTTAGTAAACACCATGCATTTTCCAAAATTATCCATATTTAGAATAAAATATGCATTTTTTCTTATTTTACTAACTTCCTCTCTCATGCTTTAATCAAACAGAGCCATACTTTCAATATTCCTAAATTTACTTCTACAAGTTCCAAATTCATAAGTCTCAAACGAAAGTTAAAATATTTAGTTATCTTTGTATAAAATTTTGAATTTACCTTTTTGACTATATTAAAAAGTTGAATTGCTTAAATTTTATTGTTAAATTAAAACATGATTTGATTTAAACAAAGGATTGAAGAATTTAATACTCTTAATAATATTAATTTTAGTAATTAATTTTACGTTTGATTAAAGTGTAAGCTATTACAATTGACTACATATAAATATTGTTTATAACGATGTGAAAATAATTTAATACTAAAAAAAACAAATTAAATTAATGATATATGCAACTTTACGAGAGAAATTATACTAGCAACATGTTGCAAACAAGAAAGAATTGTATACAGTCTTCAATTTCTATTTTTTTTATAATAAGGACAGTTTAGTCTTAAGTTCTATTTAAAATACTTAAATTTCATGGTGTGAGCAAAGAAATTTACGACATTTGAATAGAATTTGCCTATATTTTATTCAACATCATTTTCCTTTTTTAAAACTTTAAACTTATTTAGAAAAAATAAAAATTTATACTAAAAAATAAGGTTTAAGTTTAATAAAATGAATTTCAATTTTTTGAATGTATGGTAACCAATTTATTATGGTACAAAAAATTATTAATTTCAACAAAAAATCCTACTAGTAAATTAAATGATTTTAAATTTGAGCACTTACTTGTAAAAGTTTCCGAATTCAAATTTTAAGTTTCATATTTAAGCACACATTAAGTTCTTCATTTTTTTACATAGATTTAGTAAATATCGTTAATTGCAAAATTTTAATTTAATGGGTTATAATTAAAAAAGTAATAATGTAATAAAATAGAACAGTAATTTAATATTATATTTTTTAGCAAAAATAGTGGTGTACATTAGGTAATTTTGATGTATGAATAGAATTTGCCAAAAAAAGAGCATTTGCACATACTTTGAACACAAAGGAAACGATTGGAATATTCCATTTCTTTGAATATTAAAAAATAAAACGACTGAAATCTATTTTATACCCAATTTTTTTTTCATTATTAATGTAATTTTGTGACATCTATGCTTTTAATATCATATTCTACAGGTGGCCAATCAAAAGAGACTACGTGGATTGAGGCCACAAAAGCGATCACATGGATTGAGATTTGTACCGTTAATTTTGATTTAAAATAAGCCGTTAAATTTATAGCCGGAGAGGATGGTATGGATTGCGTCTTTGCAATAAATAAATAAAAAAATATGTTTTAGTCATTTTAGATGATGACATGTTAGTGTAAAATTGTGAAACATTTAAGAAAAATTTAAAGTTAAAACTTTTGTAGTCAATTGTTTGGAAAAAAATAACGATGTATGATAAGTTGTTAACCAATGATTATTTAATATCAATTATTTACAATTTAATTATTATTTTCATTAATTGTTAATTATTTCATATTTCAAAATAATTACGAATAATTAATAAAGAAACGATTTTACAAAAAACATTGTTAGAATATGTAAACGAAATCCTAATTCAAAAAATTTGTTAGAATATACATTTTTGACACATCATCACACAACTCAACATTATTTTTAACGAAAGTTTAAAATGATATGAGAAAGGCATAGGGGCTAATCGCAAAAAAACCTCTCGTCATGTATATGTGTAGATAATACATTTTTCCTACCTATAACTATTGGTAGATAATCATCCATCAACAATTTTATAACATTGACAATATTTACCTACCAATATATTTTACCTACCCATATTTATTGGTAGGTAAAATATTGGTCGGTAAAGGTCAAATTTCTTGTAGTGTACATAAATAGCCATTAAAGAAGATAACAAGATGGACTTTACTTCAGCAGTCCAAGCTTTCCAATAGAGAGAATAAGCAATTCAATCAAGCTCCACTAGAGCTGGGCCCACCCTGAGGACCTGTAGGGGGAAAAAGATAGAAATAGAGGGGGTCAGACATAAAGTCCGGCGAGTATGATAATTCTAACAATTCTATTATCAAAATAATTAGACTAAGGCATAAGCTGGAAAACAAGGAAATGTCTATGAACTATTGGGTATGGAAGAGCAGATAAAGATAACGTTAAAGGCACACCTAATTACTAACGAATAATTACTACACTGCACCACACCAGTCACTCTAAAGGTTGAACCCACTTGCTTCACTTAGAAATTATATAAATAGCTTCGTGTACCCCTAGCTGACTACATAGGTGTCGCCTGCCCCTATCTCCGCTAGGTGTACCCCACTACCCACTTTCGATCAGCTCCCTACTCATAGATACCCGTGCTGGCCCCACAGTGGGGTGTATCACTCCGCTAAAGTGGCAACCCGATACAACTTGAGAATGCACGGCTTATACCTACACGATGCAACAACGTCTTACCTACCAGCCCGGGTCCACACATGCATATGAAACCCGTTGGACTTGCGTTGCCACCGCTACCCCGTTTGGCCTCTTATAGCCAAGCCCTGTATGCGTGTCCCGTCCTCGACTTAGAACGAGCCCACAAAGATACGTTTGGGTTACTGGTTGAAATGGGCCCCCACAAGCTATCCACCTAAGCTTGTCCCCACTAGTATATCCCACTTAACCCTCTTAGTCATGTTCATTTACATATGTGTTTGGTTAAGTCTTACTAATCGTATTTCAAATGCCACTAAAGGCACCCACTAGATTCCTCATGCCACCTAAGGCACCTACTTAACCCCCATGTCCCACCTTACATGTTTATCTGGTTAAGTATTTCTTAATTCATTCAGGCCATAACCTCATAAAAACCTCTCACATTAGACTGGCATTTATGGCAGCTGGATTTGCCGGGTGGGTCCGGGCAGTCTTACACCATAAAAGAGTCTAACCTCGTGTCTTTACAACTGTTATTGTAACACCTCGAATTTTCTGTTAACATTAAGGTTACAAAAATAATAATAAGTGAGTAAAGGGGGGATGTATCTAATATGCATACAAAAATAATGATAAGTGAGTAAAGGGGGGATGTATCTATTATGCATACAAAAATAATAATAAGTGAGTAAAGGGGGGATGTATCTAATATGCATACAAAAATAATAATAAGTGAGTAAAGGGGGATGTATCTAATGTGCATATAAAAATAATAATAAGTGTGTAAAGGGGGGATGTATCTAATGTGTACATATTTATATGGATAAACAAATAATAGTAAATGTTGATAATGTACATTAAGAGAGTAATAATGGCATAAGTAAAGTTAGGAATTATTTACATATAGGATTTGTCCTATGAGAAATGTGTACATTGTAGAGTGTATATATATATATATATATATATATATATATATATATATATATGCTAAAACATGAAATTACATGTAATTGAAATAGTAATTATGGCATAATTCAAAATGGGGGTAATTTGCATGCATAGAATTATGGCATAATTCAAAATGGGGGTAATTTGCATGCATATTAATTATGACATAATTTAAAATGGTAGTAATTTACAGTCCTTAATTGTGAACATAATTGGCCTCTTTTGAAATTGATGGCCTTGATTAACCCTAGCATTATCAGACGGCTCAAATTAAAATGCAACTCTATAAAAAGACCCTAGGTCTCCAAATAAATATTCACATGAAAATAAGAGTTGAAGCCGCCATGCTGTCGAATGAGAATTAGAGGGAGCCTCCATTTGAAAGAGACGAACAACAAAGCTAATACAAGTAAAAGATTAAAGCTTCTGCAACGATTCTACAACAATTAAAGATTCTTTCTTTAATCCAATCAAGGCAAGCACAGTTATTTTCCGATATAAACTTTAATTGTAATTGTGACATGATTGTAAATCTGAATTTGAGGATGTTCTGTTCTGATCTATTTTATTCTGTATTTCTTTCTGCTTTCTGTTCTATAGCCAGGCTACCACGAGCCTGAGCCAATCTCATAAGAGATTGACATACGCAAAAATATTTGGGACAATGTAATGAATGATACATAATTGGACTAATCTGTGATTGATTTTGAGTAAAGGATATAGGTTGTAAACTAGATCTAGATCTGTGCATATATGTCAGTTTGGGATTATCATATGATAATATATGACTTGTAAATTTGGAATATAAGGCAAATTAAAAATTAAGATCTGAATTAAAAGACATAATACATGTTAGATCTAGATCCTTGGGCATATTTTATATAACGGACTATGACTTGAACAAAAAGGAAGGTGTGGCTTAGGCGTAAAAGATCTACACCAAAATAGGATAATTATTAATATGGACACGCCTAATATGGATATTGGATATTTGGCATTAAAGGCTATAACTTGGCATAATTCATACCATGATTTGGGGACATAATTCAATATTTGATTTTTAAGAATATGATACATGAACCTAGATTTGTGGCACATTTTAATATATGTGATTTAGGTGTGGGGATTAAAATCTATAATAGGATTTGATGACTATTAAGTGTGAACACACCAAAATAGGGATTTTTGGATATATGACATGCATTGTAATTAATGGTTATATTTGGTATAATTTATATGTGAATCTGCTGTACAATGCTAATTTAACCAAAATTGGAACATATGTTATGTGGTAAATTATGTCCATATTCTGCGCTATGTAAATTTATGCAAACATGGAAGTATATGATCATATTGTGAATTTGGATATTTAATCTAGATTTGTATAAAATGTAATATAAAATCTAGATTAGGCTTAACTATTGATTTGGAACGCCAAATATATGACATAGTAATTTTGGGCATGGCTATTATGGCAAGTTTGGGAAGGTGGGGTACAGCCTACTCTGATTAATAATTTGAAATTACATGTAACTGTCATGTTAGCATAATCATGGTTAGTGACATTTAATTTGGTATAAGTTACATACCAAAAATTATAAACATGATTTGAAGGGAAGGTGGGCCATAATAATAAATGTTTATTAATGTAAATTATGGAGTAAGTAAATTAGAAATAATTTACGTGTGAATAAAAGGCTATAAATTGGCATACCTTTATAGTGAATTTATGAATAGATTAATGACACATATACCTGAATGTTCTAGGGTGACAGAGAGGATAGTGTCTAGGCTTGGGTTTGGAAAATAGAAGTTTCCTGCCCTCCCTGGCTATCCCTAACTGATCCGATGGACGGGATGGTTACCTTAAAAACCTAATTTGAAAATTAGATGCATGACAACTGTATGGACACGAGGTTGGACTCATTTATGGTATAAGACTGCCCGGACTCGCCCGGCGAATCCAGCAACCATAAATGGTAGCCCAATGTGAGAGGTCCTACAGGGTTGCGGTAGTAATATGATTAGGCTAATGACACTTAACCAATATAGTATGAATGGGTGGGTTAAGTGATATGATTAGGCTAATGACACTTAACCAATATGGTAAGAATGAGTGGGTTAAGTAATATGACATCAAAAACGTGTTGGGTGGATAGGGTTAAACCAACTAGACTAATATATGTGATAAACCCGTTCATGAATCTGTAGGCCCAATACAAAGTTAGACAAATCTGAAAATCTGTTAAATCTGTACATCTGACCCGTTAGTCTGAAAACTTGTTGATTGGATTTTCTGATCTGTGAACTGGTAAATCTGAACTCTGTATGTCTGAACTTGTAAACAAGTTAATCTGAAATCTGTTAGTTTGGGGACACAAGGTTAGGAGGGAATTTACTTGTGTCATCTGTTGTTTGGGACCCATATTAGTCAGTAACCCTTTCTGGTATCAAAACTTTGACCCAACAGTAGGTAGGGTCCGGGCACGCTTACTGAACTAATTATAAGCGGTTCATTCTGATAATGGCGAGGGGTGTTGATGGTGCGTTCCAACCGGGTCATGTGCGTGCATGGATCCCGGTCTGCCTCTGTGGATGTAAGACGCCGTGACATCCATAAATAGGTCTGTGTCGTTCAAAGGTTGCCACTTTAGGGAACGATACACACTTCTGTGGGGCTGGCACGGGGTATTTATGTATTAGGGAGCCGATCGCTTGGGGTAGAATTTAGGGTACATCTAATTCTATCTAATTCTGTTGGGGTACCGTCTGTTTCTGTTGGGTGTAATACTTATCTGCTTCAGTGTGGTACCGTCTGTTTGGGTGGTAAAGGCCCATTATTTCTGTTCAGGTGGTAAAGGCCCAATACTAGCACTCTGTTTCTGTTTATGTACCATATGTTTCTGCTTGGGCGGTAAAAGCCCATTTACTAGTACTCTGTTTCTGTAGAAATTATTCTAACTCCGTTTCTGTTGTAGTCTGAACGCTAGGGTAACACCTAATTCTTTTATACTAGTATTAGTGCAGAGAAGTGAAAAGTAATAGCTTATGTAATTCTGTTTCTTCTGTTTAACTTAAGTATATCTGTTGCTTCTGTTACGTTATCGCTTGTCCAGCTTTATGTTCATGTCATCATTACTATTATCTGTTCATAACTGAAAATCACTGGACTTGCCAGACTTTATGTCTGACCTTGCTTGTTTTCGCCCCTTTTCTTCCGTTCCCCCCCAGGTTTTCTAAGGAGGGAATACTCTAGCTTGATCCGGATTCCTTCTGCTTGAAGTGCTTAAAGTATGGCTTGGCTCATGATAGCTTCTGTTCTGTGGGGATTATGCTTTTAAAGTTTTGTACTCTGATAGTCTGAACAAGGCTGATATTTATGTACTTGAGTTTTTGATAAAGATGTAACCATACTGATTTCTGTTTTCCGCTATAATAAAGTTATTATTTTTCAAGTACTGTTTATCTGTCTTGTAATATTATGTTCTTTTTACTAAAACTCTCCACCAAAATTAAGGCATTTCCTTTGTGAGTGACCTTAACGGAGGTGGGGTGTTACACTTGGTATCAGAGCTGAAGGTTACCAGATTTGATAAAGAATTTTTGAAAACTATTTTCAAAAAGGTTTTGAAAAGGAAGTATTTTCAAAAGTAAAGCTTATTTTGAAAAACATAGTCCCCGAAGCCATATATCTATCTTTTGATCCTCTGTTTGAATCCTTGTTTCCTTCTTTCTTGAGTTTCTGGGGCTCCCGGCTTTCTGGGAGGTAACCTCATCGAAGGGCAGAGTAGTGCCCGACTTCCATCGATAGCCGTAGTAGTTTCACCTGCGTCTAGTTTTCTTTCAAGCTTTGTAGGGTTTTCTGCACGATGGAGGAAGCCTTCGAGGGACTGGTCAACATGCTACATAAGTATAGTAAAGATGAGAATGAGGGAGTTTGGCTAAGGAGCACAACTCAAGGATAAGAAACTCATGGATATGAACTTGGTTCAAAAAAGAAGGCAAAAAGGAAACACGAAAGAGGGAAGAAAAGTCTGAAGATAAGGAGGAGAAAAGTGCTTTACTTATGGAAGCTTGACTCATCTGAATAAGGATTGCAGGAAGAGGAAGGGCACTTGCTTCAACTATGGTAAGATGGGACACCTCACTAGGGACTGCCCGTAGAAACGAGGACAAGGATAAAGGACATGACCTACTTCTGGAAGACAGGCGAATGCTCTTGTGGTTGGTAGATAGGATAGAAGCAGGGAAAAATTTCTATAGAAAGTTTAATTTCCTTATCTGATCATTGAATAGAACTCTTTCTGATTCTGACACTCTGATTCTGTAGTTGGGTCTCTATACTTTAATACTAGTCTTGTTTCTGATCTGGTTATAATCTCGAACCCCATAGGGGGTACGACTCATCGGTTTTTGATAGATTGGGGTTTGAGGTATATCTGTGTTAGGCGTCAAGTATGACGCTTACATTCTGAATTTTGTGGAATGTAACACCCCACGTCCATTAATGTCACTCACAAAGGGAATGCATTAACTTCCATGGAGGTTTTAAGTGAATATAGAACAGTAAAATTACAACAAGACAGATATAAAATAGTACTTGGAAATTCAAAAACTTTATTTCATTGTAGCAGAAGTCAAAACATGTTTGATTACATCATAACACCATATTCAATGTCAAGTACAATATCTATCTTGATAAAACAAGTACATAATCCCATTACATGAATAGCCATTAAAAAGAAAGATAACAAGCTGGACTTTACTTCAGCAGTCCAAGCTTTCCAGAAGATAAGCGATCCAACTAGACTCCACTAGAACTTGGCCCAACCTGCGGACCTGAAGGGAGAAAAGGATGGAAAAGAGGGGGTCAGACATAAAGTCTGGTGAATATGATAATTCTACAATACTATTACCAAAATAACTGGACTAAGGCATAAGCTGGAAAACAAGAAAATGTCTATGAAGAGCAGATTAAGGACATAGACAATCGCTAAAGGCAACGTTATAGGCGCTCCTAAATACTAAAGGATAAACACTATACTGCACCACACCAGTCACCCTAAAGATTCATCCCACTTAGCTTCACTTAGAAACTTTCCCAATGGCTTTACGTACCCCTAGCTGACTACATAGGTGCCGCCTGCCCCTATCTCCACTAGGTGTACCCTACTTCCCATTATTCGATCGGCTCCCTAACTCGTAGATACCCGTGCTGGCCCCACAGTGGGGTGTATCACTCCCCTAAAGTGGCAACCTGATACAACGGACATGCACGGCTTATACCTACACGATGCAACAACGTCTTACCTACCAGCCCGGGTCCACACACGCATATGAAACCCGTTGGACTTGCGTTGCCACCGCTCCCTGTTTTGGCCTCTTATAGTCAAACCCAGTATGCGTGTCCCGTCCTTGACTTGGGTCGAGCCCACAAAGATACGTTTTGGGATACTGGTTGAAATGGGCCCCCACTATTTACCACAAGCATTCCACCTAAGCTTGTCCCCATTAGTCCATCCCACTTAACCCACTTAGTCATGTTCATTTACATGTGTGTTCGGTTAAGTCTAATCGTATTTCAAATGCCTCTAAAGGCAACCACCAGATTCCTCATGCCACCCAAGGCACCTACTTAACCCCCATGTCCAACCTTACATGATTATCTGGTTAAGTATTTCTTAGTTCATTAAGGCCATAACCTCATAAAGACCTCTCACATTAGACTGGCATTTATGGCAGCTGGATTTGCCGGGCGGGTCCGGGCAGTCTTACACCATAAAAGAGTCTAACCTCGTGCCTTTACAACTGTTATGCTTTAGTTTGGGCCTAGGACCTCTCACATTGGGCCGACATTTGTGACTACTGGATTTGCCGGGCGGGTCCGGGCAGGTTTACATCACAAACGGGTCCAACCTCGTGTCCTAAGCATTGATTATTAATAATAATCCACTTTCCCCCAATTTTAATAATTCCCTACTTGAATTATTAATTACTTCCAATTTTTAACAATGTCCATAATTGACTCAATTATGGACATCCATTCATGGTATGCAAAATCTTACAAAATTGCACCCAATTTATTAATTCCTAATATTACCGCTACCCCACGTTTGAACGTTTATTCGCAAAATATATGTTAGACTCGAATAGCCTAACTCATAGCATAAAAGAGATTATCATAATAACAACATGTATATGTGACCAAATGAATCATAATAAGGGGTGAAACTTGCATATGTCCAACTTGCATAGATTATACATGTCATGGACCTAAAGGTGTCAACTTGTTCAAAATTCACCTAATATAATCTCAATCAATTTTCATAAACTTACATATGAACATGTGTGAATCAACATCATCTAATTTTTTAACAACATGGTTTTATATGGGTACACCTAACTCAATAGGCAAATTCCCATAATCAAGTTTTATTTAATTATAGTTTCAAGTTTATGGGTACACCTAACCTAATAGGCAAATTCCCATAAACAAGATCCATTTAAATTAAAAAAAACATAACTTTAAGCATGTTCCAACAACATCATGATTTTTCAACATAATATAACATGATTTATAACATGGCATAGTATGATAGTATAACATAGCTTGACATGATTCTCAACATAGCACGACATAGCATAAGAGAATTTACAACATAGCATATATAATTTACATCATACGACAACATAATAACATAATAAGAGATCCACAATATATAGAATTTACAATTACAAATCACATCACTTTCTTGTGATCCATTCATAACTGAGTCAAATTAGTTTGTAATAGTCTTATGAGAATCATCATACTCACCAACAAAAGAAAAGAATTAGAGAAAGAGAGATCTTTTGATTTGATTTGTGTAGATTTAGTTGTAGATGATTAGGCTTCCTCTCCTTAGTTTGTGACGGCTATGCTGAACTCCATGGCAGCAGCATGACGGTAGCTTCTCTAATTTTACAAGTGATTTAGGTCTAGGGTCTACCCACTTATTTATAGATTTTAGAATTCATTTAGGCCATTAGATTTAACCTAGAAATAACCGCAGCCGTTCAGACAAGATGGGGTTTATCTTGTTGACTCAGCAATGAGTCAGAAGTGACTCAGCAAACACTCAGCAAATTAATAAACTTCTATTCATGTTTGCATTAACTGCCCATATATATATATATATATATATATATATATATATATTCTACAATGTACACATTAGATACATCCCTCCCCCTTTTACACACTTATTATTGTTTTTATATACATATTAGATACATCCCCTCTCTTACACACTTATTAATATTTTTATATTCATATTAGATACATCCCCTCTCTTACACACTTATTAATATTTTTATATTCATATTAGATACATCCCCTCTCTTACACACTTATTAATATTTTTATATTCATATTAGATACATCCCCTCTCTTACACACTTATTAATATTTTTATATTCATATTAGATACATCCCCTCTCTTACACACTTATTAATATTTTAGCAACTTTAGTGTTAATAGAAAATTCGGGGTGTTACATTCTCCCCTCCTTTTAGGATTTCGTCCCCGAAATCTTCAAGTCTAGAAGAATGTATATCCTACCATCCAAACGTCCATCTACTCATCCATCATACACAGGCATCCATTGTCCTTAAAAGACTTCTAATGATTTATGATCATATGCAAAGTGTGTGTACATGTCCTTACCTAATGCGAAATCAGGCGGTCTACTGATTCAGTTGACCTCCTTAATGCAAATTATGTAAGTGTCATGAATCCATTATGTATGCAAAAGATCCTAATTGCTTACATACTACTTCTATATGCGTGCACACCCATTCAACCGAATGCAGCATCCATATGATGGTACAACCATTATACATCCATTATACTAAATACATCCATATATATGCAATATGCAATATGAAGTGACTGAGCCGATCTAGTGCCTAAAGTGTGTGTATATATGCATCCACGAGCAACCACTAGCAAACACTTGCATCCATTTTGCATCCATCATACATAACATGTCTCAAACACATGTTTCAACCATAGGATTATCCTAACTAAAGGTCAAAGATACTAATGAGAGGACATACTAAAGATAAGATAAGATAAGCTAAGCGATAAAGGAGAAAATAAAAGACATACCCTCAAAAAGAAAAGGGTACAACGAACGCATCTTCTCTTCTGTCTCCCAAGTTGCGTTGCTCTCATCATCTCCCCATTGCACTTTAACCAGTCTGACCTCTCGATTCCTCAACTTTTTGATCTCCGACCCAAGAATGCATGTAGGAGCTCGTCTAATTGTTGCATCACGCTCTATTTCCACCTCTTTAAGCAAGCTCGGCTCTACCACCTCCGCGGTCTTGTGCAAACACTTCCCCAAATGTGATACATGGAATACGTCGTGTACTCCACTAAGTTTCTCAGGCAACTCCACCCTATATGCCATCTTCCCAATCCTATTTTTTACAGGAAACGGCCCTACAAACCTTGGTGCTAATTTCCCCACGGACCCAAAGCGAACAACATTCTGTAACGGAGATACTTTGATAAAAACCATGTCCCCAATGTCAAACTCAAGATCTGTCCTCCTCTTATCAGCATACGATTTTTGCCTATCTTATGCTGCTTTCATCCTCCTTCGAATCAACTCAATCTTCTCCGAGGTTTCCCTAACCATATCGGGCCCAAGTAGGATTTTATCGGTAGATTCCCACCAACATGTAGGCGAACGGCAAGGCCTTCCATAAAGAGCTTCGAAAGGTGCCATGCCAATACTAGACTGAAAGCTATTATTATATGTGAATTCTACTAACGGAAGGTGCTCTTCCCATGTACCCCCAAAGTCTAGGATACAAAGCCTTAAAAGATCCTCTAGAATGCGATTCACCCTCTCGGTCTGGCCGTCTGTCTGAGGATGATATGCGGTGCTCAAACATAGTTGAGTCCCTACCGCCTCTTGTAAACTCTTCCAAAATTCGCTAGTAAAGATGGGGTCACGGTCGCTTACTATACTAGAAGGAATACCGTGCAAACGAACTATCTCCTTAATGTATACAGAAGCCAACCACGGAGCAGTCCTCTTACTTTTCACGGGAATAAAATGGGCGCTTTTAGTAAGTCTATCTACTATAATCCAAATCCCCGTGTTACCCTTCCTTGATCTTGGTAATCCATCCACAAAATCCATTGAGATGCTTTCCCATTTCCATAGTGGAACTTCTAATGGGTGAAGCAACCCACCGGGTTTCTTTTGTTCTGCTTTAACTCGTTGGCACACCAAGCATCTAGCGACGTACTCGGCCACATCCTTTTTCATACCGGCCCAAAAGAAAACCCGCTTCATATCTTTGTACATCTTATCCCCGCCGGGATGAATGGTCATTTTTGAGCGATGAGCATCATCAAGAATGGCCTTCCTTAAGTCTTCGTCTTGTGGTACACAAAGTCTATTATCCCTTCGTAACCAACCCTTATCGTCTAGGGTATACCTACGAAGATGGCTTGACGACTCCCCCCCTTTGAGCTTTTCTACTATCTCAACCAACTGTGGGTCGTCTCGCTGTGCCTCACCAACCCGTCCTAGAAGTGTAGGTCTAACCTCCAAGGATGCTAACAGACCGGGTACTAAGTCAACGGAGGGTCTAAAGTCAAACATAGAGATGAATTCTAAGCTTTGTCGTTCAACAAACAACGGACTCAAGGACAACCTTTTCCTACTTAAGGCGTCTGCCACCACGTTACCCTTGCCCGGGGTATATGCTATTTCAAAATCGTAGGAGGCTAAGAATTCCATCCACCGTTGCTGCCTTAAATTCAAATCCTTCTGAGAGAATAAGTATTTTAATGATTTGTGGTCAGTGAACAGTTCGAATTTCTCACCAAGAAGATAGTGACGCCAAGACTTAAGCGCGAAAACAATTGCGGCTAGCTCTAAGTCATGCGTGGGGTAATTCTTTTCATGAACCCTCAACTGCCTTCCACCATAGGCTATTACTCTTCCCTCTTGCATGAGGACCGCGCCAAGTCCCGTCCCACAAGCATCAGTATAGATGGTAAACGGTTTATTCCCGTCTGGCAGCACTAAGACTGGGGCTGAAGTTAAGGTGCTCTTTAAACGTTGGAACGCATCATCGCAATCTTTGTCCCACGTAAAAACCAGGTTCTTCTTCGTTAACCGTGTTAATGGAGCTGATATTTTTGCGAAGTCTTTGATAAACTTCCTATAATAGCCAGCCAACCCCAAGAAACTTCTTACTTCGGTTGCATTTTTAGGGACCTTCCAATCTTGGATGGCCACCACCTTTGCGGGATCCACTGCTATCCCTTCTTTGGAAACCACGTGCCCTAAGAACCGTACTTCCTTCCTCCAGAAGTGACACTTAGAAAATTTTGCCTTAAGGTTATGCGCTCGAAGGGTTTCCAACACTTCCCTAAGATGTAGGGAGTGCTCTTCTTTATTATTAGAAAAGACTAAGATGTCATCCACAAAGACTACCACGAATTTGTTAAGGTATTCCCTAAACACCCTACTCATCAAATCAACAAAATATGCAGGGGCGTTTGTCAAACCAAAGGGCATCACTAGCGATTCATAGAATCCGTCAGGAGTCCTAAAAGCAGTCTTATCTATACTATCCTCAGCCACTCTCAGTTGATGAAAGCCAGTGGCTAAGTCCAACTGCGAAAACACTGAGGCGCCAACTAACTGATCAAAGAGATCGTCAATCCTCGGCAGTGGGTGTCGGTTCTTTTTAGTAAGCTTGTTTAGTTCTCTATAGTCCATACAAAGTCTAAGAGACCCATCCGCCTTTGTGGCAAAAACTACTGGAGCACCCCACTCCGATATACTACGTCTTATGAACCCCTTCTCAAGCAACTCCTTTACTTGCTTATTGAGTTCCCTCCTTTCACGAGGAGCCATGTGGCGCACTGGCAAAGATACGGGTTTAGCATTATCCACAAGATAAATTCGAAAGTCTATCTCCAGCTTTGGAGGTAAGCCCTTCACCTCCTCAAACACATCCGGATATTCCCGGACCACTTCTACCGATCGCAGGTTCTCTACAGACGCGTCAAGCGATTCAAGATAACTTAGCATAACGGAATTTATGGATTACAAAAGATGTCGAGAGCATTACCAAGGCGAGTCACAAGCCTAACTACTCTCCTTTCACAATCAAGAATGGCCTTATTTCTAGACAACCAATCCATTCCTAAAATTAGCCCATAGCCCGTGAAGCCCAATACATAAGCATCACATCTAAATTCAACGCTAAGTATAGAGATTTTCAAATCCAAACATATCATGGTCAAATGAGCCGAACCCCCAATTGGATTTGAAACGACCAAGGGATCCTCTACTAAACTGGTGTTCAAGTGCAGTGATTCAACTAATGATGCAGAGATAAACGAATGAGATGCGCCAGAATCGAATAAGGTATGGACAGGATGATCAAACAGAAAAACTAAGCTTTCAACAGAAATTGTTCTACCTCTTTCTTGCAGCGGTGGGGCCGCAATAGCCTGAACTTGCCCCCTTGCCTGCCCTGGTGCCATAAGAGCCTGCACCTGTCCTCCCGAGGTAGACCCTGCCCTCTGCCCCTTCTTTGGATAGTCCTTCACTAAATGTCCCGCATCTCCACAATGAAAACAACCAGTCTTCTTTTTCTTTCTACAATCTTTGCTGAGATGGCCAGGCGTCCCACAATTGAAGCATTTCTTCTTCCCTTTCCCATTATTGTTTTTACCACCCTTCTTATTTTGCTGTTGGGGTTTCTTCTGATCCCCTTTCTTTTCAACTGCCTTATCCTCATGCATAAGTGCCATTTCTACTAGCTTTTCAAAGGTGGCTCCCATAGGGATGTGGGTCATAGCCAACCCTTGCAACGGTTCATTCAAGCCTCTAACGAACCTCAAAGCTTTCTTCTCTGGCGTGTTCACCAACTCCAAGCCAAACCTTGCTAATTGATTAAATTTATTGACATATTCCTTTACTGATGAGCTCCCTTGCTTTAGTGCCAGGAATTTTTCCATATTTAAGTTCTCCTCTGCCCTTGAAAGAAACTTTGCCTCAAACATTCGTCTGAAATCCGCCCATGAATCAACTGGACGTTCCCCGTTAGTGACCTCCCACCAAAACGAGGCTTCTCCCTTCATTAACCAAGCTGCTAAACGGACTTTCCTTTCGTCCTCCACTTCAAAGATATCAAGTAATTCCTCAGTCTCCTTAAGCCAATCTCTGGCCTCCACGAACGTCTCTGACCCTTGAAAAGTCTTTCCACCCATAGCCTTAAACTCCTTGCACGTCTTTGCAAAAGTGTCAACACGAGGAGGAGGAGGAGGATTTGCTGGACCTGCGGTGGCCCTGGCCTCAAGATATTGACGAAACCAACCGGGTATATGAACACCCTCTGGAATGTTGAGATCTTCAGCCATGCTGAAACGAAAAAGGAAAGATTCAAAATAGAGGACTCGAAAGATAAAGATATGGCTATTCGGGATTATGTTTTTCATAAAAACTTTCTTCTTAAATTTACTCATTAAAACATATTTTTGAAAACACTTCTTTCAAAAATACTTTAGAAAAAATAGTTTTCTAAAAATTTTATCTGTTCTGGTAACCTTAAGCTCTGATACCACGTGTAACACCCCACGTCCATTAATGTCACTCACAAAGGGAATGCATTAACTTCCATGGAGGTTTTAAGTGAATATAGAACAGTAAAATTACAACAAGACAGATATAAAATAGTACTTGGAAATTCAAAAACTTTATTTCATTGTAGCAGAAGTCAAAACATGTTTGATTACATCATAACACCATATTCAATGTCAAGTACAATATCTATCTTGATAAAACAAGTACATAATCCCATTACATGAATAGCCATTAAAAAGAAAGATAACAAGCTGGACTTTACTTCAGCAGTCCAAGCTTTCCAGAAGATAAGCGATCCAACTAGACTCCACTAGAACTTGGCCCAACCTGCGGACCTGAAGGGAGAAAAGGATGGAAAAGAGGGGGTCAGACATAAAGTCTGGTGAATATGATAATTCTACAATACTATTACCAAAATAACTGGACTAAGGCATAAGCTGGAAAACAAGAAAATGTCTATGAAGAGCAGATTAAGGACATAGACAATCGCTAAAGGCAACGTTATAGGCGCTCCTAAATACTAAAGGATAAACACTATACTGCACCACACCAGTCACCCTAAAGATTCATCCCACTTAGCTTCACTTAGAAACTTTCCCAATGGCTTTACGTACCCCTAGCTGACTACATAGGTGCCGCCTGCCCCTATCTCCACTAGGTGTACCCTACTTCCCATTATTCGATCGGCTCCCTAACTCGTAGATACCCGTGCTGGCCCCACAGTGGGGTGTATCACTCCCCTAAAGTGGCAACCTGATACAACGGACATGCACGGCTTATACCTACACGATGCAACAACGTCTTACCTACCAGCCCGGGTCCACACACGCATATGAAACCCGTTGGACTTGCGTTGCCACCGCTCCCTGTTTTGGCCTCTTATAGTCAAACCCAGTATGCGTGTCCCGTCCTTGACTTGGGTCGAGCCCACAAAGATACGTTTTGGGATACTGGTTGAAATGGGCCCCCACTATTTACCACAAGCATTCCACCTAAGCTTGTCCCCATTAGTCCATCCCACTTAACCCACTTAGTCATGTTCATTTACATGTGTGTTCGGTTAAGTCTAATCGTATTTCAAATGCCTCTAAAGGCAACCACCAGATTCCTCATGCCACCCAAGGCACCTACTTAACCCCCATGTCCCACCTTACATGATTATCTGGTTAAGTATTTCTTAGTTCATTAAGGCCATAACCTCATAAAGACCTCTCACATTAGACTGGCATTTATGGCAGCTGGATTTGCCGGGCGGGTCCGGGCAGTCTTACACCATAAAAGAGTCTAACCTCGTGCCTTTACAACTGTTATGCTTTAGTTTGGGCCTAGGACCTCTCACATTGGGCCGACATTTGTGACTACTGGATTTGCCGGGCGGGTCCGGGCAGGTTTACATCACAAACGGGTCCAACCTCGTGTCCTAAGCATTGATTATTAATAATAATCCACTTTCCCCCAATTTTAATAATTCCCTACTTGAATTATTAATTACTTCCAATTTTTAACAATGTCCATAATTGACTCAATTATGGACATCCATTCATGGTATGCAAAATCTTACAAAATTGCACCCAATTTATTAATTCCTAATATTACCCCTACCCCACGTTTGAACGTTTATTCGCAAAATATATGTTAGACTCGAATAGCCTAACTCATAGCATAAAAGAGATTATCATAATAACAACATGTATATGTGACCAAATGAATCATAATAAGGGGTGAAACTTGCATATGTCCAACTTGCATAGATTATACATGTCATGGACCTAAAGGTGTCATCTTGTTCAAAATTCACCTAATATAATCTCAATCAATTTTCATAAACTTACATATGAACATGTGTGAATCAACATCATCTAATTTTTTAACAACATGGTTTTATATGGGTACACCTAACTCAATAGGCAAATTCCCATAATCAAGTTTTATTTAATTATAGTTTCAAGTTTATGGGTACACCTAACCTAATAGGCAAATTCCCATAAACAAGATCCATTTAAATTAAAAAAAACATAACTTTAAGCATGTTCCAACAACATCATGATTTTTCAACATAATATAACATGATTTATAACATGGCATAGTATGATAGTATAACATAGCTTGTCATAATTCTCAACATAGCACGACATAGCATAAGAGAATTTACAACATAGCATGACATAGCATATATAATTTACATCATACGACAACATAATAACATAATAAGAGATCCACAATATATAGAATTTACAATTACAAATCACATCACTTTCTTGTGATCCATTCATAACTGAGTCAAATTAGTTTGTAATAGTCTTGTGAGAATCATCATACTCACCAACAAAAGAAAAGAATTAGAGAAAGAGAGATCTTTTGATTTGATTTGTGTAGATTTAGTTGTAGATGATTAGGCTTCCTCTCCTTAGTTTGTGACGGCTATGCTGAACTCCATGGCAGCAGCATGACGGTAGCTTCTCTAATTTTACAAGTGATTTAGGTCTAGGGTCTACCCACTTATTTATAGATTTTAGAATTCATTTAGGCCATTAGATTTAACCTAGAAATAACCGCAGCCGTTCAGACAAGATGGGGTTTATCTTGTTGACTCAGCAATGAGTCAGAAGTGACTCAGCAAACACTCAGCAAATTAATAAACTTCTATTCATGTTTGCATTAACTGCCCGTATATATATATATATATATATATATATATTCTACAATGTACACATTAGATACATCCCTCCCCCTTTTACACACTTATTATTGTTTTTATATACATATTAGATACATCCCCTCTCTTACACACTTATTAATATTTTTATATTCATATTAGATACATCCCCTCTCTTACACACTTATTAATATTTTTATATTCATATTAGATACATCCCCTCTCTTACACACTTATTAATATTTTTATATTCATATTAGATACATCCCCTCTCTTACACACTTATTAATATTTTTATATTCATATTAGATACATCCCCTCTCTTACACACTTATTAATATTTTAGCAACTTTAGTGTTAATAGAAAATTCGGGGTGTTACATGGAATATGATTTTATCATGCTTAGCTTCCTAAGAATCATTAAGGGAACCTGATCTGTACCAGTAGTCCGCAAATATCTGAATATTTCTGATAAGATTTCCAGTTCTGACATTTTCTAAAGAGGGTAATCCTCTGGGTGTCAATCTGATGTTGATTTCGGTCTTCGGGGTTGATACTTAGGGGAATTATTCTCTCAACTAATGTCTGATGGGAACCAAGTTTTTGTTTTATCTGTACTCGCTTCCATCACTCGACTATATCCTATCGATCGAGTATTCAACCTATAGATAGGAATCCTATGGATGTAAACACGTGTTTGAGACATGTTATGTTTGATGGTTGCAAGTGGATGCAAGAGGTTGCTAGTGGTTGCTCGTGGATGCATATACACACACTAGGCACTAGATCGGCTCGAAAACACTCTCATACTACATATGGATGTGTGAGCATTTTAAATTTTTATGGATGAAAATTGGTTGAAACAGCACGTGGATGTTGCATATGAGTGAATGGTTGTGCACTCATATAGAAATGATATGTATCAAATAGGAAAATTTGCATACATAATGGATTCATAACACTGACATAATTTGCATTAAGGAGGTAAACTAAATCAGTAGACCGCCTGATTTTGCATTAGATAAGGACATATACACACACTTTCCATATGATCATGAAGCATTAGAAGTCTTTTTAAGGACAATGGATTCCTGTGATTGAATGGTTGAATAGATGGATGATTGGATGGTAGGACACATTCTTCCAAACTTGAAGATTTTGGGGACAAAATCCTAAAAGGAGGGGAGAATGTAACACCCCGAATTTTCTGTTAACATTAAGGTTACAAAAATAATAATAAGTGAGTAAAGGGGGGATGTATCTAATATGCATACAAAAATAATAATAAGTGAGTAAAGGGGGGATGTATCTAATATGCATATAAAAATAATAATAAGTGAGTAAAGGGGGGATGTATCTAATATGCATACAAAAATAATAATAAGTGAGTAAAGGGGGGATGTATCTAATGTGCATATAAAAATAATAATAAGTGTGTAATGGGGGAATGTATCTAATGTGTACATATTTATATGGATAAACAAATAATAGTAAATGTTGATAATGTACATTAAGAGAGTAATTATGGCATAAGTAAAGTTAGGAATTATTTACATATAGGATTTGTCCTATGAGAAATGTGTACATTGTAGAGTGTGTATATATATATATATATATGCTAAAACATGAAATTACATGTAATTGAAATAGTAATTATGGCATAATTCAAAATGGGGGTAATTTTCATGCATAGTAATTATGGCATAATTCAAAATGGGGGTAATTTGCATGCATATTAATTATGACATAATTTAAAATGGTAGTAATTTACAGTCCTTAATTGTGAACATAATTGGCCTCTTTTGAAATTGATGGCCTTGATTAACCCTAGCATTATCAGATGGCTCAAATTAAAATGCAACTCTATAAAAAGACCCTAGGTCTCCAACTAAATATTCACATGAAAATAAGAGTTGAAGCCGCCATGCTGTCGAATGAGAATTAGAGGGAGCCTCCATTTGAAAGAGACGAACAACAAAGCTAATACAAGTAAAAGATTAAAGCTTCTGCAACGATTCTACAACAATTAAAGATTCTTTCTTTAATCCAATCAAGGCAAGCACAGTTATTTTCCGATATAAACTTTAATTGTAATTGTGACATGATTGTAAATCTGAATTTGAGGATGTTCTGTTCTGATCTATTTTATTCTGTATTTCTTTCTTCTTTCTGTTCTATAGCCAGGCTACCACGAGCCTGAGCCAATCTCATAAGAGATTGACATACGCAAAAATATTTGGGACAATGTAATGAATGATGCATAATTGGACTAATCTGTGACTGATTTTGAGTAAAGGATATAGGTTGTAAACTAGATCTAGATCTGTGCATATATGTCAGTTTGGGATTATCATATGATAATATATGACTTGTAAATTTGGAATATAAGGCAAAATAAAAATTAAGATCTGAATTAAAAGACATAATACATGTTAGATCTAGATCCTTGGGCATATTTTATATAACGGACTATGACTTGAACAAAAAGGAAGGTGTGGCTTAGGCGTAAAAGATCTACACCAAAATAGGATAATTATTAATGTGGACACGCCTAATATGGATATTGGATATTTGGCATTAAAGGCTATAACTTGGCATAATTCATACCATGATTTGGGGACATAATTCAATATTTGATTTTTAAGAATATGATACATGAACCTAGATTTGTGGCACATTTTAAGATATGTGATTTAGGTGTGGGGATTAAAATCTATAATAGGATTTGATGACTATTAAGTGTGAACACACCTAAATAGGGATTTTTGGATATATGACATGCATTGTAATTAATGGTTATATTTGGTATAATTTATATGTGAATCTGCTGTACAATGCTAATTTAACCAAAATTGGAACATATGTTATGTGGTAAATTATGTCCATATTCTGCGCTATGTAAATTTATGCAAACATGGAAGTATATGATCATATTGTGAATTTGGATATTTAATCTAGATTTGTATAAAATGTAATATAAAATCTAGATTAGGCTTAACTATTGATTTGGAACGCCAAATATATGACATAGTAATTTTGGGCATGGCTATTATGGCAAGTTTGGGAAGGTGGGGTACAGCCTACTCTGATTAATAATTTTAAATTACATGTAACTGTCATGTTAGCATAATCATGGTTAGTGACATTTAATTTGGTATAAGTTACATACCAAAAATTATAAACATGATTTGAAGGGAAGGTGGGCCATAATAATAAATGTTTATTAATGTAAATTATGGAGTAAGTAAATTAGAAATAATTTACGTGTGAATAAAAGGCTATAAATTGGCATACCTTTATAGTGAATTTATGAATAGATTAATGACACATATACCTGAATGTTCTAGGGTGACAGAGAGGATAGTGTCTAGGCTTGGGTTTGGAAAATAGAAGTTTCCTGCCCTCCCTGGCTATCCCTAACTGATCCGATGGACGGGATGGTTACCTTAAAAACCTAATTTGAAAATTAGATGCATGACAACTGTATGGACACGAGGTTGGACTCATTTATGGTATAAGACTGCCCGGACCCGCCCGGCGAATCCAGCAACCATAAATGGTAGCCCAATGTGAGAGGTCCTACAGGGTTGCGGTAGTAATATGATTAGGCTAATGACACTTAACCAATATAGTATGAAAGGGTGGGTTAAGTGATATGATTAGGCTAATGACACTTAACCAATATGGTAAGAATGAGTGGGTTAAGTAATATGACATCAAAAACGTGTTGGGTGGATAGGGTTAAACCAACTAGACTAATATATGTGATAAACCCGTTCATGAATCCGTAGGCCCAATACAAAGTTAGACAAATCTGAAAATCTGTTAAATCTGTACATCTGACCCGTTAGTCTGAAAACTTGTTGATTGGATTTTCTGATCTGTGAACTGGTAAATCTGAACTCTGTATGTCTGAACTTGTAAACAAGTTAATCTGAAATCTGTTAGTTTGGGGACACAAGGTTAGGAGGGAATTTACTTGTGTCATCTATTGTTTGGGACCCATATTAGTCAGTAACCCTTTCTGGTATCAAAACTTTGACCCAACAGTAGGTAGGGTCCGGGCACGCTTACTGAACTAATTATAAGCGGTTCATTCTGATAATGGCGAGGGGTGTTGATGGTGCGTTCCAACCGGGTCATGTGCGTGCATGGATCCCGGTCTGCCTCTGTGGATGTAAGACGCCGTGACATCCATAAATAGGTCTGTGTCATTCAGAGGTTGCCACTTTAGGGAACGATACACCCTTTTGTGGGGCTGGCACGGGGTATTTATGTATTAGGGAGCCGATCGCTTGGGGTAGAATTTAGGGTACATCTAATTCTATCTAATTCTGTTGGGGTACCGTCTGTTTCTGTTGGGTGTAATACTTATCTGCTTCAGTGTGGTACCGTCTGTTCGGGTGGTAAAGGCCCATTATTTCTGTTCGGGTGGTAAAGGCCCAATACTAGCACTCTGTTTCTGTTTCTGTACCATATGTTTCTGCTTGGGCGGTAAAAGCCCATTTACTAGTACTCTGTTTCTGTAGAAATTATTCTAACTCCGTTTCTGTTGTAGTCTGAACGCTAGGGTAACACCTAATTCTTTTATACTAGTATTAGTGCAGAGAAGTGAAAAGTAATAGCTTATGTAATTATGTTTCTTCTGTTTAACTTAAGTATATCTGTTGCTTCTGTTACGTTATCTCTTGTCCAGCTTTATGTTCATGTCATCATTACTATTATCTGTTCATAACTGAAAATCACTGGACTTGCCAGACTTTATGTCTGACCTTGCTTGTTTTCGCCCCTTTTCTTCCGTTCCCCCCCAGGTTTTCTAAGGAGGGAATACTCTAGCTTGATCCGGATTCCTTCTGCTTGAAGTGCTTAAAGTATGGCTTGGCTCATGATAGCTTCTGTTCTATGGGGATTATGCTTTTAAAGTTTTGTACTCTGATAGTCTGAACAAGGCTGATATTTATGTACTTGAGTTTTTGATAAAGATGTAACCATACTGATTTCTGTTTTCCGCTATAATAAAGTTATTATTTTTCAAGTACTGTTTATCTGTCTTGTAATATTCTGTTCTTTTTACTAAAACTCTCCACCAAAATTAAGGCATTTCCTTTGTGAGTGACCTTAACGGAGGTGGGGTGTTACAGTTATGCTTTAGTTTGGGCCTAGGACCTCTCACATTGGGCTGACATTTGTGACTACTAGATTTGCCGGGCGGGTCCGGGCAGTTTTACGTCACAAACGAGTCCAACCTCGTGTCCTAAGCATTGATTAACACTTATAATCTTTTACCCCAGTTTTAAATATATCCCTATTCAAATCATTATTTAATTCCAATTTTAATGATGTCCATAATTGACTCAATTATGGCCATCCACTTATGGTATGCAAAATCATATCAATTGCACCCCAATTTCTTAATATTAAATCCTTAATATTACCCCTACCCCACGTTATACGTTCGCTTATTCAACGCAAAATATACGTTAGACTCGAATAGTCTAACTCATAGCACAAAGATAAATTGTCATAACATATAGACAAATAAAATAGATCTAATCATAATAGGGGTGAAACTTGCATGAAACTACACATGTCATGGATCTAAAGGTGTCAACTTGTTTGGTTAAATGTCACAACTTACATAATATGATCATAACCAAAGTTCATGTATAAACTGGCATATGTGGTTTATGCAACATAATGATGGTGTGAACTAGCATCTAACACATAGAACTCACACATGTCATAGCACAATTCTAGATCTAAATAGATGTCATGGCATATGTTCATAATCTTTACTAATCAATCTAAACTTGCATACATGATTTGTCATATAGATCAACATAGCCCAAATAATATCAACATTATGATTTGATTAACATGAACTAATTAGCATAGATAATAACATCATGACTTTATAACATGTAAGATTTATCACAACTTAGCATAGAAAATTACAACCTATACAATATCATGATATCATGATTTACAACATATAGGATATAATCATCACATAACATAGGATTTATAACATACATGATAGCATAAAGTTTACAACAACATATATGACAATTCACATCATTTGCTTATGATCCATATCACATCTTAATCTAATTAATTTGCTAATAATCTTGTTAAGATCATCATATTCACAATTAGGGAAGAAAGAGTGTCTTGATTTGCTTTAGAGTTGAGTAGAATTAGGGTTTTGATTAGCTTTCTTCCTTCTTAGTTGGCGGCGGCTACACTGAGTTCCATGGCGATGGCATGGCGGTGGCTATTCTATTTTTCATGTGAATTAGAGTGAGAGACTACCTAGGTATTTATAGAGTTTAGGATTTATTTAGACCGTCAAATCAACTCAGAACTAACCTGAACCGTTAAATTTGCCAACTCAGCCCTAAAGACACATCAGCAGCTCAAGATTGGGCTCAGTCAAACCCTAGCCGACTGGACCAGGTCGACACCCAGGTCGACTGCCCAGTCGACTCCCCAGTCGACCTGGGGGGGTGTTGACTGCCCAGTCGACTCCCCAGTCGACCTGGGGTGCTGGGCGGGAAATTTCCTGCCTAGCCTGTTTGACTTCGAATTTTGAAATTTTAAATTTTCTGAAATCTGTTTTGAATTTTCTGAAACTTCCGATGGCCATATCTCCTTCATACGAAGTCCAAATCACGCAAACTCGGACTCTATTTCAACCAGAATTCCGAGACGAACAGAACATAATTCTCATGTCTGAGATTAGTTATTCTTTGATTTGTGAATATTAATATTAACAGAATTTCGGGGTGTTACAGAAATTTTCTTTCATGTCCCCTTTTATCCAAACACAATGTCATGCACATGATGTGGCGACAACGTACTTGGCTTCTGTAAATGATGAAGTCATAACTTCCTATTTTCTTGAACTCCAACACATTGCTGCTCTATTTAGCAAAAACACATAGCCTAAAGTACTTTTACGATCATCAACGTCTCCATCGTAGTCACTATCTGTGTAAACTTCTACTTTCAACTCAACCCCTCTCTTATAAAAAATACCAAGCTCCAACGTACCTGTCAAGTATCTCAAAGCTTTCTTTGCCGCCAACATATGTTCTGTAACACCCTGTAATTTTAAATACTAAAATTTAAATATTTAAAAATACTTAATTGTTAAAGTTAGAATTAAGGAAAACGGATTATGCCATTGGGTTCGTCTCGAAATTCTGCTTGGAATAGAGTCCAAGTTTTCAAAAATCGGACATCGTATGAAGAAGTTATGGCCCTCAGAACTTTCAGAAATTTATATAAAACAATTCAGAAAATTAAATACCAAGGCAGATCGACCTGGGGGTCGACCTACCCTAGGCCAGGTCGACCAGGGGGTCGACCTACCTATATACAGGTCGACCATTAGGTCTGATGTGGTTGTTTTAGATAACTCTATCTAGTCATGGATGGTTGGGATTGTTCCTATGATGATCCAACGGCTTAGGTTGATTCAAACTTCAATAAAAGAGTGCCTAGACTCAAACCCTAAATCAAAACAATATTTGTCTCATGGCCACTATGCTACTGCTAGGATAGTTCTCCTTCCTAAAGCTTAGGATTTAGCAAGTCAGAATTCCAACTCAAAAGACGAACAAATCATTCTCTTCTCTAACCTATCTTTGTGAGTACTATTTCTTTCACAATATAATTAATAAATTAATTACGATTGGTTGTAATTGGATTGCGAGAACATGTCTGTTGAATCACGTGATGTTGTTTAACTTTGTTATCTTATGTTGGTAGATCTATTTCATATTTAACTTGATTCATTTTATATGTGAACTTTATTGCATGTTTGGGATGTTAAATCATATGTGAATTTTATGCAAGTTTGGGATGTTAAATCATAAGTTAATTCATACGTGAATTTTATGCAAGTTTAGGATGTTAAATCACATGTTAATTTATATATGAATCTTATGCAAGTTTGGGAAGTTAAATCATATGTTAATTCATATGAGAATCTTATGCAAGTTTGGATGTTAAATCATATGCTACTTCGTATGTGAATTTTATGCAAGTTTGGGATGTTAAATTGTATGTTAGTTTGAATATGAATCTTATGCAAGTCTATATGTGAATTGTACACAAGTTTATATGTGAATCAAGTATATACACATGCTAGTTTATATGCAAAAACATGTGGTAAATTCATATGCAAGTTGTAGAAATCCATATGCAAGATTAGCTGAAAAACAATATTCACATTTTTGGGTGGAAATTATATTCACATATGCAAGTTAAGTGAGACCCATAATTTACATATGCAAGTTCACAATTTCATGTTTAGATCTATATTTAGATCCATGGCAGTATATGCAAATATATGATTCAATATGACATTGTCTATGCAAATTGTTGGCTATGAAATTTTATGTTAGAATTCCTATTTGCAAGTTAGAACTATTTCTATGTGTTATGAAAGTTTTGATATTCCTTTTTTTTATAAGTTAGACTATTTGTGAGTCTAAGATATCTCATATTTGAACGTTCGAATAGCGTGGGGACAAATGGGAAAATACTGATTATGTAAATTGTGAATTGGCATAAAAATGGCTTAAAAGCATAAAATAAATTTGAGACATTAATTGGCCTAATTTATATGTATAGAAATTATGGACATAATTTAGGAGATAATTATGGACATAGATTAATTTGGAAGTTATTGACAACTAGAAATGGAGATATTAATTCAAATTGGGGTCGAATAATAATATGTAATAATAAATGCCTAAGACACGAGGTTATACTCGTTTGTGGTGTAAGACTGCCCGGACCCGCTCGACAAATCCAGCAACCAATAACGGTAGTCTAGTGTGAGAGGTCAAAGGCATAAATTAAATGCGTAATAAACGCCTGAGACACGAGGTTAGACTCGTTTGTGGTATAAGACTGCCCGGACCCGCCCGGCACATCCAACAACCACAAACGGTAGTCTAATGTGAGAGGTTAAAGGCATAATTAAAAGATGCTTAGACATGAGGTTAAGTCTGGCTTGTGGTGGAATTCTGCCCGGAACCGCCCGGTATATCCAGCGGCCACAAGCAATCGACTTATTGTGGGAGGTCTGTGCATTAATAACTAATTAATGTCGATCAAAGACGAATATGAATGACAAATAGAAGTTTGGTCGAGTGGAGTAATTCTCTGAGTACCAATTTGATGTTGATTTCAGTCATCGGGGTTGATACTTAGGGAGTTATTCTATTAACCAATGTATTTGTGAACTAAGATGTAGTTAATCATAAATTAAGTAAAACATGTTATATGATATATATATATACGATACATAACATGATAAGTAGATAGGGTTAAGACCAGCTTAACCAGTAATCTGATAAGTGGATAAGGTTAAGACCAACTTAACCAATAATCCGATAAGTAGGTAGGGTTAAGACCAGCATAACCAATAGTATATAAGTGGATAGGGTTAAGACCATCTTAACCAATAATCTGATAAGTAGGTTGGATTAAGACCAGCTTAACCAATAATATATATTAATTTGATAAGTGGGTAGGGTTAAGTATAGCTTAACCAATAATATATATATATACTAATCTGATAAGTGGATAGGGTTAAGGAAAACTTAACCAATAATACATATTGATCTGATAAGTGGATGGGGTTAAGACCAACTTAGCCAATAATTTATAAGTGGATAAGGTTAGGACCAGCTTAACCATATATATATATATATATATATATATATATATATATATATATATTGATCTGATAAGCAGATAGGGTTAAGACAATCTTAACCAATAACACATGTTGATTTGATAAGTGGGTAACATGTGGGATATAATCATTAACACTTAACCAAGATAAACATGTGGTAGGACATGGGGGTTAAGTGGATGACATGGGAGACATGTGAAATACGATTAGATACACTTAACCAAATTGAAACATGTAAGAAGACGTGAATAAGAAGTGGTTAAGTGGAAAATTATAGTGGGGACCAAGCATAGGTGGAAAGCTTGTTTAAAGCATGGGGGACCCATTTCAAACCAGTAAACCATTACGTATTTTTGTGAGCTCGAGTTAGATCGAGGACGGGACACGCTTACTGGGTTTGATCGTAAGAGGTCAAAACGGGTTAATGGTGGCGTCCAACGAGATCATGTGCATCCGTGGGCCCTGGGCTTGTAGATAAGATGTTGTGGCATTGTGTAGACATAAGCCGTGTATCTTTAGTGGTATCGGGTTGCGACTTTGGGGAGTGATACACCCCACTGTGGGACCAGCACGGGTATCTACGAGTTAGGGAACCAATCGAATGGGGAAGGTAATGGGTATGACTAATCGAGATAGGAGCAGGCGACACCTATGAAGACAACTAGGAGTCTAACTACCATATTATGAATAAATGTTGTAATTAGAATGTGGAGGGTAATGGATACAACTAGTGGAGATAGGAGCAAGCGGCACCTATGAAGACAACTAGGGGTACAAGAAACTACCATTATTATTATTTTGTTCAGTATGCGGGATCTATTTTTAGGGTGACTAGTGATGGTGTAGTATAGTAATTATCCTATAGTGATTAGGAGCGAGATTAACGCCAGAATATTCCTCTTGTTTGTTTTGTCTTGCCCACTTGTTTCATCGTCATTCCTTGTTTAACCAGTTTATGCCTTATCCTAATTACTTTAATAATTATATCGTTAAAGTTATGGTACTTGCCAGACTTCATGTTTGACCCCCTTTGTTTTTGCCTCTTTTCTTCCTCCCTTCCCCCTAGGTTCTCAGGGTGGGACTAGTACTAGTGGAGCTTGATCTGGATCTTCCTCTCTTTTGGAAGTGCTTGGATTGCTGAATGTAAAGTTCAGCTCATCTCTTTTATGGCTACTTATGTTGGGGTTATGCTTTTTTTACTTTATGTACTCAGAAAACAATTTTTCAAGATGGTTACTAAGTGTACTTGGTTTTTCTGTTGGTTTATGATGTTGTTGTAATCAGACTATTTCTCTGCTGCAATAAAAGTTGTTTTGAATTTTTCAAGTACCAATATATGTATTTGTCTTGTTATATTCTGTTCTATTCACCAATAATACTCCATGAAATTTAATGCATTCCCTTTGAGAGTGACATTAATGGACGTGGGGTGTTACACGTGGTATCAGAGAAGAAGGTTAACAGAACAGATAAGAGATTTTGAAAAACTGGTTTTCAAAAGCATTTTATAAAGAAATACTTTCAGAAGTATGTTTTAAGGTGAGTATTTTCAAGAGAAAAGTTTGTTTTAAAAGCATAATCCCTAAGAGCCATATATCTTTCCTTCGATTCTCGTTTTGAATCTCTTCCTCTTTCCTTTTTTGAATTTCTTCCTGCACGTATAGACGCTTTTTCTAAGATATGTAAGAACTTCAGTATGATGGATGGAAAACCGCTTCATGGGACTGGGATGTTTGTCAAATCTAGAAGGAAGCGGAGGACTTGTTGGTACCTTTAAGATGGACGATGGGAGGAAGGTTCAATTAGCCACTTGGTTAATGAAGGATGAAACCTCATTTTGGTAGGAGGTCACGAATGGATATTGTGCAGGAGAGACATGGATAGTACACACGATAAGAAAGTAGATCCAAAGAAAGGCAGTAAGGATAACAAGGGGCCAAGAGAAAAGGAAGGGCCACACTTGTGAAATACCTGACTACCTAAATAAAATTGTTAGAAAGAAGAAGAAGAAGACTAGTTGTTATCATTATGGAGAAATAGGACATCTTATTAGATCGTCCAAAGAAGCAAAAGGCAAAGGTAAAGGCAAAGTTCAAGATCTTCTAGAAGCCAGACACGTTCCCTCACGGTTGGCATACCTAATCTTGGTTGGAAGTTTGGTTTTTCTTTTTGATCATCCTGTTCGAACCTTCTTTGAATTCTGGCAACTCACACTCGTTTGTATCTGCTTTGTCAGTTGGAAACACTACACCTAAATACTAGGCAAGTTACAGATCCCATAATAGTCTCAAATCCTACTGGTGGTTCGGCTCATCTTTCGATGATTTGTTGGGATTTGAGAGTGTCTATCTTGGGCATTGGGTTTGAATGCAATGCCTTCGTTCTTGGCTTCTTGGGCTATGGCTTGATTCTAGGCATGGATTAGCTAGTCGGATATGGTGCCATCCTAGACTGTGAAAGAAGGGTAGTTAGATTGTTGACTCGTTGTGGAGAGACCCTTGATATTTCTTGTGACCCTAGAGGTCCGGTGATGCTTAGCTACCTAGAATCTCTTAACGCGTCCAACAATGATTTGGAATTTGTTCATGTGGTTTGTGAATATGGTGACATCTTCGATGAAGTTCGGGGTTTAACCCCGAGACGCAAGATAGATTTTTGTATATACCTAATAGATAATGCAAAGCCAGTTGCATTACCAGTACGCCACATGGCTCCGAGAGAGAGAGGAGAACTCAGTAAGCAAGTGAGAGAGTTGCTTGAAGGGGTTCATAAGAAGGAGCATTTCAGAACGGGGATAGCTGTGGATCCCACAAAAGTGGTGGAAATCCAAGATTGGAAGATTCTTAAGAATGCAACAGAGGTAAGAAGCATTTTAGGACTGGCGGGCTATTATAGAAAGTTCATTAAGGACTTTGCGAAGATATCAGCCCCACTTACTCGGTTAATGATGAAGAACTTGACTTTTGCTTGTGATGTTGACTGTGATGATGCTTTCCAACATTTGAAGAGTGTTTAGACGACATCTTTAGTTTTAGCTTTTCTAGATGGAAGTAAGCCATTCACAATGTATTTCGGTGCTTGCGGGATAGGGCTTGGAGCAGTTTTCCGTGCAAGAGGAAAGGGTGATATGCAAAAGGCAGCAAGTATGAGTATCGCTTATCATCCACAGACGGATGGATGGACAGAGAGGGGTGAATAGAATCCTTGAAGATCTTTTGAGGTTATGTATCCTAAATTTTGGAGGGACATGAGAAGAGGCAACGAGCTTAGTGATGTTCATGACATGTTTCACGTATCGCATTTGCGGAAGTGTTACAAGATACCAAAGAAGCAGTGGAGCCGAGCAAGCTTAGAGAAGTAGAAGTAGAGTGAGATGCCACAATTAGACGAGCTCCTACATGCACCCTTGGGACGAAGGTATTAGAGCTACGCAACGGAGAGGTCAAGTTGGTCAAAGTGGAATGGGGAGATGAACAAGGAGACGACGGAAGACGATATTCCTAACTTCTCCTTTTTCTACCACTTTGTTGACACTTGTCTTATCATTTAGTATGTCTTTTCGATGATATCTTCGATCTTTAGTTAGGAAAAACCCTATGGTTGTAAACATGTGTTTGAGACATGTTATGTTTGGTGGATGCAAATGGATACAAGTGGTTGCTCGTGGATGCATGTACACACACATTAGGCACTAGATCGGCTCAGTCACTTTCATATTGCATATAAATATGTGTGCATATTTAATTAATGGATGTATAATGGTTGTGTCATCATATGGATGTTGCATTTTGATGAACGGTTGTGCACACATGTATAAATAATATGTATCATTAGGATTCTTTCGCATACATAATGGATGCATGGCACTATCATGATTTGCATTAAGGAGGTCAGCTGAATCAGTAGACCGCCTGGTTTTGCATTGGAAAAGGAACATATACACACACTTTTTGCATTTGTTCATACAACATTAGAAACCTTGTAAGGACAATGGATGCTGTGTTTGATGGTTGAGTAAATGAATGATTGGATGGTAGGATATACATTCTCCTTAACTTAGAGATTTTGGGGGCGAAATCCTTTAAGGAGGGGAGAATGTAACACCCATAATTTTAAATATTAAAATTTACAAATTTAATAATACTTAATTGTTAAAGTGAGAATTAAGGGAAATGGGTTACGCCATTACGTTCTTCTCGAAATTTTTCTTGGAATAGAGTCCAAGTTTTCGAAAATCGGACTACATATGAAGAAGTTATGGCCCTCAGAACTTTCAGAAATTTATATAAAACAATTCAGAAAATTAAATACCAAGGCAGGTCGACCTGGGGGTCGACCTACCTCAGGCCAGGTCGAACAGGGGGTCAACCTCCCTATATACAGGTCGACCTGGGGGTCGACCTATCCCCCCGGGCAGGTCTGAAATGTGACGATTTATGACTATCTACTGAATCATTAGGGCTGATGTGGCTGTTCTAGATAACTCTATCTAGTCATGGATGGTCAGGATTGTTCCTATGATGATCCAATGGCTTAGGTTGATTCAAACTTCTATAAAAGAGTGCCTAGACTCAAACCCTAAATCAAAACAAAATTTGTCTCATGGCCACCATGCTGCTGCTAGGATAGTTCTCCTTCCTAAAGCTTAGGATTTAGCAAGTCAGAATTCCAACTCAAAAGACAAACAAATCATTCTCTTCTCTAACCTATCTTTATGAGTTCTATTTCTTTCACAATATAATTAATAAAATAATTATGATGGGTTGTAATTGGATTATGAGAACATGTATGTTGAATCACATGATGTTGTTTAACTTTCTTATCTTATGTTGGTAGATCTATTTCATATTTAACTTGTTTCATTTTATATGTGAATTTTATTGCAAGTTTGGGATGTTAAATCATATGTGAATTTTATGCAAGTTTGGGATGTTAAATCATATGTTAATTTTTATGTGAATCTTATGCAAGTTTGGGATGTTAAATCATATGTTAGTTTATATGTGAATCTCATGCAAGTTTGGATGTTAAATCATATGCTAATTCGTATATGAATTTTATGCAAGTTTGGGATGTTAAATTGTATGATATGTGAATTGTACACAAGTTTATATGTGAATCAAGTATATACATATGTTAGTTTATATGCAAAAACATGTGGTAAATTCATATGCAAGTTGTCGAAATCCATATGCAAGTTTAGGTGAAAAACTATATTGACATTTTTGGGTGAAAATTATATTCACATATGCAAGTTAAGTGAGACTCATAATTTATATATGCAAGTTCACAATTTCATGTTTAGATCTATATTTAAATACATGGTAGTTTATGCAAATATATGATTCTATATGACATTGTCTATGCAAATTGTTGGCTATGAAATTTTATGTTAGAATTCCTATTTGCAAGTTAGATCTATTTTTATGTGTTATGGAAGTTGTGATGTTCCTTTTTTTATAAGTTAGACTATTTGCGAGTCTAACATATCTCATATTTGAACGTTCGAATAACATGGGGACAAATGGGAAAATACAAATTATGTAAATTGTGAATTGGCATAAGAATGGCTTAAAAGCATATAATAAATTTGAGACATTAATTGGCCTAATTTATATGCATAGAAATTATGGACATAATTTTGGCGACAATTATGGACATAGATTAATTTGGAAGTTATTGACATTTTGAAATGGAGATATTAATTCAAATTGGGGTCGAATAATAATATGTAATAATAAATGCCCAAGACACGAGGTTAGACTCATTTGTGGTGCAAGACTGCACGGACCCGCCTGACAAATCCAGCAACCACAAACGGTAGTCTAACGTGAGAGGTCAAAGGCATTAATTAAATGCGTAATAAATGCCTAAAACACGAGGTTAGACTCGCTTGTGGTATAAGACTGCCCGGACCCGCCAGGCACATCCAGCAACCACAAACGGTAGTCTAATGTGAGCGGTCAAAGGCGTAATTAAAAGATGCTTAGACATGAGATTAAGTCTGGCTTGTGGTGGAAGTCTGCCCGGAACCGCCCGACATATCTAGCGGCCACTAGAAATCAACTAAACGTGGGAGGTATGTGCATTAATAATTAATTAATGCTGATCAAAGACAAAAATGAATGACAAACAGAAGTTTGGTTGAGTGGAGTAATTCTCTGAGTACCAATCTGATGTTGATTTCGGTCATCGGGGTTGATACTTAGGGAGTTATTCTCTTAACCAATGTATTTGTGAACTAAGATGTAGTTAATCATAAATTAAGTAAAACATGTTATATGATATATATATATATATGATACATAACATGATAAGTGGGTAGGGTTAAGACCAGCTTAACCAATAATCTGATAAGTGGATAAGGTTAAGACAAGCTTAACCAATAATCTAATAAGTAGGCAGGGTTAAGACCAGCTTAACCGATAACATATAAGTGGATAGGGTTAAGACCAGCTTAACCAATAATCTGATAAGTAGGTAGGGTTAAGACCAGCTTAACCAATTATATATATTAATTTGATAAGTAGGTAGGGTTAAGTCTAGCTTAACAAATAATATATATACATATATACATATATATATATATATATATTAATTTGATAAGTTGATAGGGTTAAGGCAAACTTAACCAATAGTACATATTTATTTGATAAGTGGATGGGGTTAAGACCAAATTATCCAATAATATATGAGTGGACAGGGTTAACACCAGCTTAGCCTAGCTTGACCAATATAATATATATATATATATTAATCTAATAAGTGGATAGGGTTAAGGCAAACTTGACCAATAATACATATTGATCTAATAAGTGGATGGGGTTAAGACCAACTTAGCCAATAATATATAAGTGGATAGGGTTACGACCAACTTAACCATATATATATATATATATATATATATATATATCTAATAAGCGGATAGGGTTAAGACAAGATTAACCAATAACACATGTTGATTTGATAAGTGGGTAACATGGGTGACATGTGGGATATAATCATTAACACTTAACCAAGATAAACATGTGGTGGGACTTGGGGGTTAAGTGGATGACATGGGAGACATGTGAAATACGATTAGAGACACTTAACCAAATTGAAACATGCAAGATGACATGAATAAGAAGGGGTTAAGTGGAAAATTCTAATGGGGACCAAGCATAGGTGGAAAGCTTGTGTCAAGCATGGAGGACCCATTTCAAACCAGTAACCCATTAAGTATCTTTGTGAGCTCGTGTTAGATCAAGGACGGGACATGCTTACTGGGTTTGATCGTAAGAGGTAAAAACGGGTTAACGGTGGCAACGCAAGTCCAACGGGGTCATGTGCGTACATGGGCCCGGGCTGGTAGGTAAGACGTTGTTGCATCATGTAGATATAAGTCATGCATCTTTAGTGGTATCGGGTTGCCTTTTTGGGGAGTGATACACCCCACTGTGGGACCAGCATTGTTATTTACGAGTTAGGGAGCCAATCGAATGAGGAGTGGGTACGACTAATAGAGATAGGAGCAGGAGGCACCTATGAAGGCAGCTAGGAGTCCAACTACCATATTATGAATAAATGTTGTAATTAGAATGGGGAGGGTAGTGGGTACAACTAGTGGAGATAGGAGCAGGCGACACCTATGAAGACAACTAGGGGTACATGAAACTACCATTATTATTATTTTGTTCAGTAGGCGGGATCGATTTTTATGGTAACTAGTGATGGTGCAGTATAGTAATTATCCTATAGTGCTTAGGAGCGAGATTAACGCCAGAATATTCCTCTTGTTTGTTTTGTCTTTCCCACTTGTTCCATAATCATTCCTTGTTTTACCAGTTATGCCTTATCCTAATTACTTTAATAATTATATCGTTAAAGTTATGGTACTCGCCAGACTTCATGTCTGGCCCCCTTTGTTTTCGCCTCTTTTCTTCCTTCCTCCTCTCCCCCAGGTTCTTAGGGTGGGACTAGTACTAGTGGAGCTTGATCTGGATCTACCTCTCTCTTTTGGAAGTGCTTGGATTGCTGAAAGTAAAGTTCAGCTCATCTCTTTTGTGGCTACTTATGTTGGGGTTTTTCTTTTTTTGCTTTATGTACTCAGAAAACAATTTTTCAGATGGTTACTAAGTTTGGTTTTTCAGTTGGTTTATGACGTTGTTGTAATCAAACTATTTCTCTGCTGCAATAAAAGTTGTTATGAATTTTTCGAGTACCAATTTATGTATCTGTCTTGTTATATTCTGTTCTATTCACCACTAATACTCCATGAAAGTTAATGCATTCCCTTTGAGAGTGAAATTAATGGACGCGGGGTGTTACATGTTCTTCCCTTGGTTTTGCCATGAAACGAGAGAGTAAACAAACAACATACATCATGTCAGGCCTGGTACCCATAAGATACATTAAGCACCCGACCAGCTGCTTGTACATTATAGCTTCCACTTCTTTCCTAGCACCTTTTGAAAGTTTAGTTCCTGGAACAATTGGGTTTTTGACTGGATTGCAGTCCACCATTTTGAACCTTTTTAACACCTCCTAAGCATATTTCTTTTGACACAAGTGAATTCCATCTGTGCTTTGACGAACTTCCACAAAAAAGAAAATCTCATTAACCTAAGATCGGTCATCTCAAACTTTTGCTTCATCGATTGTTTGAAACCTTCAAGTAGAGACTCATCATTTCCAAAAAATATCAAATCATCAACATAAATGTTCACCATGATGTATTTCACTCCTTCCCTTTTGATGAAAAGAGTATGATCATAGCTGCTTCTATTGAAACCTATTTACTTGAAGTATTCCTCAATTCGACTAAACCAGGCTCTAGGAGCCTGTTTAATCCATATAATGCCTTTATCAAACGATACATCTTATCTTCTTCACCTTCCTTGACAAATCCTTTTGGCAAATCCACATACACCACTTCCTTCAATTCTCCATAAAGAAATGCACTTTTATATCCTAACTGGTACACCTTCCATCCTCTTTGAACAGACACAGCCAACAAAATTTGAATTGTACCCCGCAAAAACTTCCTCATAGTTGATACCTTCTTCTTGTGCATAACCTTTCACGGCCAATCTCGCCTTATACTTATCGATGTTGCCTTCCTCATTCAGTTTGGTCTTAAAGACCCATTTGACTCCAAGCTTTTTTGCATCTGCTGGCAAGTTTACAAGATCCCCAATTTTGTTCTCCTCTATGGATTGAATCTCACTTCTCGTTGCCTCCATCCATTTTTCTTCTTTACTTGCCTCTACAAATCTCACTGGATCATCATGAGAAATAAATAGTGCCATCCCCATTTCTGCTTCAGCCCGTTCATCTGAGATCCTTTCACAGCTCTCGTAATCTTGCATCCATGCTGGTTGTCTCCTATTTATTTTCTGCTGAATCTCTGGTTGTGGAGAATTTCCTGCATTTTCTTCATAAATAGGCTTATCTTCTCCCGCATCACATCTTTCACCAGCTTCAACTTCTTCTACGTCTCCAACCTTTAGACATGTACTGTGGCCAGCTTTCATGGTTGCAGACACCATGAACATACGGTTTGCAGACATTCTAGTGTTCACAATCAAGCCTCTTTTAGGATGAAACATCTTACACATTCCTTTGCTGATCAAAAATTCCACATCTTTCTCTTGCAATTGCCCAATACTCAGTTGACTATTTGTTAAATATAAAACAAATAATACATCACTTACAATTAGAGTCACCCCTTGAATCCCAAATTTGACGTTTCCTTTTCCTAGAACATCTATCTTTGAGCTATTTCCTAGTCTCACAGCGTGCCTGAAACTCTCATCAAGCTCCATAAACCACTCTCTGTTTCCCATCATGTGATTAGGGTAGCCCAAGTTGAAAAAGCATGTCCCCTTATGTTCAGATTCGTTAATCTCTGCATGTGACATCAGAAGTAATGCTTCTTCTTCATTCAATTCAACATAATTTGCTCCCTTTTCAGCCATTGGACATTCATATTGAAAGTGTCCCAGCCTGTGGCAGTTGAAACACTCAATGTTGTCTTTGTTAAGACCAGTTCTTCCTCTTCCTCTTGAAGCACTGCCACCACCTCTTCCAGAATTATCTCTTCCTCTTCCCCGTCCAGAATTGTAATTGCACTCGACTTTGAGTATTAGTTCTTCAGGTCTCTTTCGCTATATCGTCTACTCGTGTACGAGCAGCAAGCTATGTAATTCATCAACAGAAATCTTTTCGATATCCTTAGACTCCTCAATTGAGCACACGACATAATTGAAATTTTCCGTCAACGTTCGAAGAATTTTCTCAACTACCTTCACATCCTCCATATTCTCTCCACAATTTCTCATATCATTAGATGTGACCACGACTATCCCAAAATAATTTGTCACCATCTCTCCCGTCTTCATCTCCAACGTTTCAAACATTCTTCTCAGCCTCTACAATTGAGCACGCTTTACTTTATCCATACCTTGGTACTTGACTTTCATGGAATCCAAAAGTTGCTTTGCCATCGCCTTTTGCGTGATTGTTTTCAGAATAGACTTGTTAATTTACTGAAGCAAGTAATTCTTTGACTTCAAGTCCTTCAGCTTTTCTTCCTTCAGCTTCTTCTGTTGTATTGCCGACAACACTTCATCAGATCTAGGTTCTTTGTAGCCTGGTTGAATCACACTCCAATGCTCCTTTGAATGCAACAGATTCTCCATGAGTAAACTCTAGTGATCATAATCTCCATCAAATTTTGGCACCTATGGGAAACTGAAATTACTAGATTCAGCATCCATCTCTCATTCGTTTAGTCTTTGCTCACTCTTGCACACATTCTCACTTGTATTTCACTCCTTCAAATACCTTTTGAAAGGGCTCTGATACCACATTGTAAAACAATACTTGCATATTTCTGGGAGATTATTCTCTTATTCCTTAAACCGAAATAGAAATGGGTTTTAAATTGCCTTACAACAAACTAACAAAAGAGAAACCAAAACAATCAAAGCCAAAATTAAAGTGGCCTGTTGATAATGATATCATTAATGATATTTAATATCATTAATGATAATTATGTCAATCCTTATCACCTTTCCTATTGATAAGGATATCATTAATGATACTAAATATCATTAATGATAATTATGTCAATCCTTATCACCTATAACTTAGCCTTATTGATCGAAACTACCAAAACTAATGCAACACTAACAATGACTTATTTTCAGAAATTTATTCAATTCCAACAATCACCTCGTCATTCGAAGTCCACTCAATTCAGCTAACTAACAAAACTAGAGACCCTAATTCCAAAGATGACACCACCACCCCAAATTCAACAAACCATCATCAATCGAACACTCGACTCCATCTCTAGCTCAACGTCAACCCCAAATCCATCTCCTTAAATCGCCTAAATTCTTCGTTGCCAATCATTGAAATCCCATAACAATTACCTAGTCCAGTTTAACCTGCAACCACCATGTCCCTATACATGAAATTGCAATTCCAAAATTGCCTTTCTGGAAATCCCCAATCGAACCCCTAGTTCATTGGAAATATTTCTTTTCTTCTTTTTTTCTAATTTGCGATTTCATTTGAAATATTTTTTTTCCTTTCTATGTTGATCGTTTTTACTTTTTAAAGGATTTGGGAATAGAATTGCGTAGTGCATCAGTGGGCCTTGGGTTGAGGGCTAGCACGTTCATGGGCTAAATGTGAAACTCGATGTGAACATTTTCAGACAAGTTTTAAGTGTTTCATTAGTTTCAATTGTTCTTTAAAAAAGGGGTGCTTTTACTTTTTAGGATTTTGATTTTTGGATATCTTATTTTTGTTTTTGTCTTGCCTTTATAAAAAAATAGTGTTCAAACATTTGGTTTGTTTGTATTTTTTTGTTTAAATGTGTGCATTTTGCCTTTAAGTTTTAGTTTTCAAGTGCATTTGTTTTAATTAAGCTTTCATAAAAAAAAACTTTTTCATTTTTCTTGTATTACTCGTTGATTGTTTTTTTTTTTTTTGTTCTACTTTTGTTTATGTTGTAACTTGTCTATTTCATTTAAAAAAAACAAACAAAGGCCTTTGTTTTAGTTTAGAAAGAAGTGTCGATTTTCATTTTCAGGTTGCAGAAATCAAGGAGACACGAATTGATGGCTACAACTGCTTCGCTTGGGATTGCTTTTCTCTGCTGCACTTAAAAATAAAAATTGCCGCTAAAAAAAAGTTGTTAATAATTTTGCATGCTCTGGTTTGTGCTATTCTCCCTTGTTTTTATTTTATTGCATAGTTGGTTGCTTGCATTTAACAAAAAAAAATTCAAAAATAAAAATAAAAATTCATTTGTGGTTGCATCGTTAATTCACATTTTATTTCTGTTTTACATTCAATTTATTTTGTTTTTATTTTTCTAAGGAAATCGTTATATTTTGAAAAATTAGTTTCTTTCTAATGAATTATTTCTCGGTGTCTAGACTACGACAGAGTAATAACCGCTTATAAATATTACGGTGATTCATAAATATTATAGCGGTTGTTCCTCTAAAGGTACTAAAACCTTTAGCTGCATTGCTAGGGCGATTCCTAGTGCATCGATAACTCCTATCTGTTAACTAGCTGAAAATAATTTTGTTGACATTAATCTAACCGTCATTATATAATTTTAGAAAATTTGTAAATAAGTTGTTTGCATTCACATAGTTGCATTAGGCTCATGCATATATAAAAAAACAAAAAATCCAAAATCCAAAATCCAAAAAAAAGCTTTCTCTTTTGTGTATATTCCCTTTTCTCTTTTAAAACCAAAAAGAAAGTTCAAAAAAATAAACATTCTTTAAAATGTCTCAATTTCCATACTCATAAGAATTTTATGATAGTTTTGAAAATCAATATAATCCATATAATTTTACACCAAATTCTTATGGATATTTTAATAACAACGATTGTGCAAACAATTTGTTTAACGACCCGGATTTTTAGCCAATTTATTTTAAACATTTAATATTGGTTTAAATGTTGAATTGATGATATAAATTGATTTTTTATATTGACTTATCAATTTAATAATCGATATACGATTTATTTTTAAGTATATTGAATTATCGTAATACTGGAAACAACTAATAAATGAATTTGAAGTTAAAACTGAATCAAAATGATTTAGATGATTAATATAAATTCTATTTGGATATAAACAATAACAATTTATTATCAAGGAATTTACTTATTTTAAATTTAATTTATCAATATAAATTGATATCTTCTCCATACGATCAAATTAGACTTCGGAGATGTCTTTATTGTGTTCAAAATAAGGGTGGAACCCTAAAAAGTCAGTTGTAGTGTTTCGATTAGAGTTCAGAACCCCAAAATAAATTATTATATAATTTAAATGGGTAAGTATGAAATCACCTCATAAATCAAATCAAATCAATTCGTGTGTACTTAACCTACCCTAACCTGTCTCCTAAATACAGTACCTTACGCAGAACAAATTTCCTTAATGCCTAAGTATTCATCTTCCTATATATATGCGAATCCACCCTCCCCTTTCTCTTTTGATTTCAATTCCTCAAATTATCGAAACAAAATTTAAATGGCAACTGTAATAACACATAGACCGATTTTTTTTTAAATTCTAATCTATCGAAACTCGTGTTGGTTTGTCTGGTATCCTACAGAGAAGACAGAGATATAAAATATATTAGAGATCAGAAAACATCTTATAGACGAATGGAAAAAATATAATATAATCAAAATATGTCCTTACCCAGATAATAATATTGCCTTATCCCAGGCTATCATATCTCTGCAACAAATCTAACCTGTGCGTATGTTATGAGGAGGGGATTAGAACACAAATTCTGGTGATTGGGTTTAGACTACACATTTTGGATAACCCTACATATACCGTTCAGTTACATTTTCTTGTTTATTAGGTTACTTGGGTTAATAACAATCAAGGCTTACACACACATCGTACCCATCTACTACCCATGGGATTAACCTAATATAATGTATATATGTATCTACCACCGATATTAAGGTACACCCCATAGTACCCCACTGACATGGTCTTCGCCGTAAAGCCACAGAAATATATGCTCTCTCTCATCCTACGCTAGAGTGACATACAGCTCTCTATATAACAATGCTACGTTCCGCATAGATCTGCCACCTTCGATCGAATCAGATTCCATCATAGAGTAGTGCCCTAAAGTCTATGATACACAACCCAGAGTGGACATGTATGTATCTATACTTTCTCACGTACATATGTCAATCGTACTCGATGCCGTAACCTTTATGATACACCATCCGGAAGTGGTATGCATGTATCCACACCTATCTACTGTGCACTAAGTCCCGTAACAGAGCTATATCAAAAACACAGAACTCGGTCGAGAGCTTTTCAAATATTTATATACAGAGATGTTAAGGTCTGCATTTTCAGTGGCTATGATCCCACCCGACCTCTCCTTCAACTAGTGAAAGACAAACGATATTGAGAACTAGTGACGTGTCCCCATAAAACAACAACATCCAAATCCTAATTGGACTGTCCCTCACCCGAAGCCTTGATACCAATAGATCTTTGGTCTTTTAGTTTATCTCTTTATCTTTCCGCACCATGCATTACGTATCATGTTGACTGTCAATGGTAGGTACCCGACAACTTGCTATCAACAGATGGTTAGACCCGTCGGTAACTGGGTAAAATGGTCGTAACCCAGCCTATTCACAAGGCAACCGTGGATCGTCGAATCACCTATGCTACCCTACCACCTTCTGAATGCTCCTATTGGCAGTCAAGGTATTATCACCGGGGAGTAACGCGCAAACCTAACCTCTGCGAGCACAATCCGAACGCTGTCACCGAATAAAGGACTACTATAACACCACATAATTTTAAAGAACACTATAATGATAAACTAAATAATACTTAATTAAATATTGGGAATTAAGTAAGATATTAAGGTTTGAAGTTTATATACGTATAAGCCATTTATATATAAACAAAACAGATTCAAATTTCAAAATCAACAGTGGGATGGGTGAAATCGGCCTGTTAGGGGCTGACCTAGTCCTCTATGAGTGTTAACCCATGGGTTGACCCCTCCATAGGGTTGTCGACCTCGGGGTCGACACCAGTCGGATCTAGGCAGATCCATTTTTGTGCACCTAGACTAGGTGCTGCCCCATCCTAGATTAAAATAGCCTGTTCCTCTGCAATAACAAGTTATACGGATTCAAGGATCTCTGCTACGTCGTCAACAATCACTTCTCTGTTCTTTAGATCCAGTCACAGTGAGTCTATGTTATTTTTATATGTAAAGATGTAAAAAGTAATCCTGCCATGTTCATAATTTGGATCTAAATCAGTGCATATTTATAACTTGAATCATGACTAGTTAGATCTTCTATTACTTATTCACATAATCTGCTGATTAGTTCTCATATAACTATTCCTGATATGACTGTTTTCTTATCATGCCTATGTTTGTAATTATACGTCCATCCTGTAGTTAGGACTATTTCTGTCACCATATGCCTATTTAGTTAGTATGCATATTTCTTACATGTTATGCCTATTTTGTTATTATGCTTTTTCCTGTTCTCTTCTCTTCCTCCTTCCCTTTTTATTTTTGTAGTCAGGCTACTTTCGAGCCTAGGCCTATCGCTGAAATATGCGAGTGCACAAAATTGGGAACGATGGGGAATGTTAATTTGGGTCATAACTTGTATTCTGAATCAAACTAGGATTCGGGGAATAATCTTGGATAAACAAGAAAATTTGTTAATATTGAACATGCCTAGATTAACAGTAATTAGAAACTATAATCGCACTTAGACATGAGGTTAGATTACACTTGTGGTAGAAGTATGCACGGAACCACCCAGCAAATTCACCATCAACAAGCGGTTAATCCAATGTGAGGGGTAGAGTGCATAAATGTACATGCAACGATGCTAAGACACGAGGTTATGTCCGACTTGTGGTAGAAGCCTTCCCGAAACTGCCCAGCATATCCATCATCCACAGTAGTAGACTTAATGTGAGATGTCTAGTCCATTAATAAGCCATAAATAGATAACTTGTTAACCTGTAATACTTAACCTGTTTAAAACTATGGAGGTTTATATGAACCTGTTAAATTGGTTAGAGGTTAAGTGAACTTGCTTGAGTCAGTGGGGGTTAATTTAGTCTTGTTAAATTGTATCATCTGTTGTATGGGATCCGTTTCAGTCTGTAACCCATATAGGTATCAAACGAGTACTCCAAACTAGGTTGGGGCACACTTACTGAGCTGATTATAAGAGGTCACTTAGGTGAGGTTGTTGATGACGCTTTCCATCAGAGTCATGTGCGTGCATGGGTCCGCTTGGTCGGGAAGATAAGACGTTGTGACAACAGTACATATGTTTGTGCACATCTTGAAATAACGGGTTGCCACTTTAAGAAGTGATACATCCTACTATGGGGCCAACACAGGGTATCTACGGGATAGGGAGCCAATCAATTAGGGTAGTAATAAGGGTACATCTAGTCTTGCTTGTTGGGAGCCTGTTATTCTTGTTGGGTGTAACACCTGTCATTCCTGTTGGGCTACCTGTTATTCTTGTTGGGATAAAACCTATTACTAGAAGTACACCCAATTTTACCATCTTGCGCTAGTTGGGATCATCTTATTCTTGTTATGCTAGTACTGGTGTAGAGAAAAGTACTTGAGAAGCACTGTATATTCCATCATGTTTATTCTATTTATCCTGCTCAGTCTGTTATACCTGTCTTATGATACTATTATCTCTCTTATCCAGTTTATATGCATGTTATGATGCTTTAACTTATTTATATGATAAAAGTAAACTGGACTCGCCAGACTTTATGTCTGGCCTGTTTTGTTTCCTCTTCTCTCTCTTTTCCAATTCCTCCAAAGTTCTCAGGGTGGGAATACTAAGGCTTGATCTAGATTCTCTCTTTCATTCTGCTTGGAGATGCTTAAATGTACCGCTTTGGTTTCTTGTCTTCTCTAATATGGCTATATTTGTGGAGAACTATGCTTCTTTTATCACTTTACTCTAACGATTTTAGTACAAGACAGAAGTTTTAAGTTGATGTACTGGGTTTTCTGTGTTTTCGACTTATGATGTAACTATGTTTTGGACCACGATGTTTTCTGTTTGATAAAGTTTTAAATTCTACTGTTATTTTATATCTGTCTTATAATGTTTCTATTTCTGTTTATCTATAACGCTTCACAAAACATAATGCATTATGATAAAGAGTGACATTAACAGATGTCGGTATCAAATTCGGTATCAGAGCTGAAGGTTACCAGATCAGATAAAAGATTTTGAAAATTATTTTCAAAAAGGTTTTAAATGAAAGCATTTTTAAAAATCTCTGTTTTGAAAACATATTCCCTAAAGCCATATGGAATATCTTTCGATTCTCTATTAAATGCCTTTTTCTTTTCTTTTTCAGCACGTCTGGGGAGCTGATTCTTCCCGAGGGCGTTATCGTACTGGCATGGTTCCGTAGGTATCTTGAGGCTACGGCACCTGCCGGAGGCCAAGCAGACCCCATCCTTCAGTTGCAGCCACTATTCCTCCTCCTCCCCCTCTGCGAGCAGATAATTTCTCCAAGATATGTGAGGTCTTCTGTGCTATAGGAGGGAATACATTCTGAGGAAATGAGAATTTTGTAGAAGGAATTGGCTCAAAGAGACGAAGGATTTATTTTGGATTTTCGAGGTTAACGACCGTAAGAAGATTCAGTTGGTTGTTTAGCAGCTGAAAGATGAGGCTTTATTCTGGTGGGATGTGACGCAAGGACAGCGTCCAGTTGAGAGTTGGGGTGACTTCCGATAGAGATTCAAAATGAATTCCCTTTCTTAAGCCTAGCAAAGTATGCAAATGGAAAGGTTTTCAGCACTTAAGCAAATGGCCATGTCTGTAAAGAGCATGTTAATAAATTTAATCAATTGGCAAGGTTTGTTTGGTTATTAGTGAATACACCGCACAAGAAAGATTTTAGGTTTGCTAAAGGATTGAATGAACCCCTTCATGGGTTGGCTATGTCTCGTATTCCGATTGGAGCAGCTTTTCAGAAACTCATCGATAAGGCATTGATGCATGAAGAAGACAAAGGTGGAAAGAAAGAGGCTAAGATTGAGGAAACAAAAAACAAGAAAGTGAGGCCCAAGAAAAAACAACAACGACAACAACAAAAGAAGGCCGAAAAGAACGAGAAAGCTCGAGATAAGAGGAAATGTCAGAATTGTGGACGTGAGGGCCATGTGCTCAAAGACCGCAAAAGAAAGAAGAATGCTTGTTTTCATTGTGGAGAGGTCGGACACTATTCTAGGGAGTGCCCAAAGAAGCAAGGACAAGGCCAAGGGCAGGATCTTCGAGAGGAAAGGTGCATGCTCTCGTGGTCGATGTGCCGGATAGAGGTAGGAAAGTTTCCGTTGAAGGTTTAATTTCTCTTTCCAATCATCCTTTTAGAACTCTTTTTGATTCTGGTGTTTCGCATTCTTTTATATCTGATTATGTGGTTGAGTCTCTACACCTTAGTACTAGTATGGTTTTGGATTCTGTTATTATCTCAAACCCCATTGGGGGTATAACTCATTTGTCTATGATTTGTCAGGGTTTGAGAATATCTATGTAAGGAGTCGAGTTTGAATGCGACACATATTGTTTGAGTCAAAATTTTCTCAAACACCAAGGTTGCTTCGGAAGCACTTCACCAAGCGGTTAGATTTTATGTAATAGGGCCACAATCACGAAGTAAAAGACAAGAGAATTTATAGTGGATCTATCTAAGGTAGATCTACGTCCACTTTGACAAGGATTTCATTATGACATCAGTGGTTTCAAAACATAGAATCTCTCTTTGTACATTCATCTTCTGTTATTACAAGTAAATCTCCCTTAGTTCGATGCAAATTGATGGAGAAATGATTGGACCAGTGGAGAAATGATAATATCAGTGGAGGAATGGTGAGAAATCTACAAATGCAAGTAGGATGAGGGAGGATCTTCAATATTTATGACACTTGAGCACTTTTGGTGGATTCCATCATAAATTCAATGCAAGATCCTTGCTTTAGGATGGTAGATGATGTTAGAATCACTTGAAATGAGAGTAGAAGCAACTTGGCAGCCCTTCGAGGTCATGGAAATTCCTCTCTTTTTTGGTGGAAGCCATGGCCTATTTATAGGTGGGTTTCATGAACAAATGAGATGAAATTCGTATATGCAGGTTACGAGTCGCTCATCCCTTTAATTACGAAAATGCCATCGCCTTGTTTTAACCAAGTGTCGATAGCTGCGAACTATAGACGTGCGATGAGGACCAATGAGCGACTGTGGCATTAACGAGCGACCGAGGTACATATAAGCAACCACTTAGTGTGTGAGTAGACTTATAAGAGACCGACCAAGAAACCGTGCGAGCCCTACTTTGCTTGACGAGAAGACAGTTCCTCATTCTTTGGACGTGCAACCGACCAAGGTTGTACCGTGCGAGCGATTGATCCTAGTGTTTGAATATTTAACTTGCATGAATCTGCATCGAGCGACCATGAAATAGGACCATACGCGAGCGACCCTCCTATAGTGTACGAGTCATGTTGTACCCCATTTACATCATGTTCGATCGCCCCCCTTGACACAGGAGTGCTTCCTCTGTAACGATCGACTATTCTCTTTTGATCTGAACGACTGGTCGCTCATGCTAAGCTCGACCCTTAGCTTGTGCATGACCCCTTTTATGTGCGAACGACCTTCCACTCTTACTTGACCAGGTCTGGCTCGATTGACCTTAGCATGTACGACTGAGCCTTATGATACTCAATCCATAGTCTATATTTAGATTTAGTCAATCAACATATGTACGATTTCTAAGGGATAAGCATTTGCCCCTCGAAGTTTGTAATTTTTATTTTGCAAAAAATTACAGGCTTCGAAATTATAGATCCTAACATAGTTTGGTAGATTAAATCTGGCTTTCCATGAGATGATTATACAACGTTCGGTCAACATATCAACGTGGTTGAGCTTACCATTTGGATTCGAACAGGAAGGCTAGATTTGTGGAGTCAACATTCCAACGCAGTTAAGCGGGCCATTCAGGTTTGAATGAGCTGACATGACACTCTTATCTGAATGAGCCTTTACATGTCTCTTTGATCGAGCGACAAGGAAAGTCGAGTGAACGGGCCCATGTATGTTCTCATGACTCGAGCAATTGAACCTGGTTATTCATTTGAGATTGCGCAACAAGTTTGAGCGGTCAGTATAGATTTGAGAAAACGGTTCTGAGCGAGCCTAATTGTCTCCTCGCATTATATATGTTCATCCAGCTTCCATTTTTACACTTAATTCATTTTCTCGAATAATCTCTTTAATGGTGGCATTATTTTAGAGAATTCCTCGTACTCTTCCAATTATTCTCAGCCTGTAATCATACTAACCCCTCAAACTTCCAATTCGTCACTGTGCTTGATATCTCCAGCAAAGCTCTACCATGCATGGCATTTCCTACAAAGTTCTACAACTTCAAAACTCGTTGAAGCAACTTATTCTTAAATCCGAGGCAATCCGCTCGCTCGTAGGTGAATTCCTCTTTTTTATTTTTTATTTGGTTTAATTGATTAGCTCTGAAATCACTTAGGGTTTCGAACTGATTTGGGTATGGTTTGGATCTGATTTGAGGTTTTTGATGATTATGTAGGATTGCAATGTTTGGGAATTGTGATCTACTGAATGTATGAAATGGATTGAGGAGTTTTAATTAAATGGGATTCTCCAAATTTTGATTCGAATCTTGATGCTTATGTAATGTTTGATGAAATGCCTGACACGTGAAACTTTGTAATTTCACATGCTCGAACCCTTCTGCAATGTATAGAGTTTCTAGTGGGGGAATTTTTAGACTTTATTTGTATTCATGTGCTTTGATCAGCTGGTAATCTGTGTTTGCTTGTGGCACTTAGTTTGGAACCGTTTGGTCTTGTCGTCCCTTGGCACTCTTGCTCATCCACTATGGTCGTTCACGCTTGACTTGGCATGGGTCATTCCTACTCGACTAATAGACGGGGTCGTTCATGAACGAGCCTGACCTGATCAAGCATGAGCCACAAACTTCCTTGAGTTGAGTGTGCATGACTAGAACTCGACTATATGCACACGATCATGATTAGAGAAAACAGTTTGTGTTGTGCATGTACGACTGATCAAAATTGTCTAAATTGACCATGTGCGACCAGGACTCGATTAAGCATGCATGACCAAGCCAGAGTCCTCCATGTACGACCAGTTATGGGTCATTCGTGTTCGACCAAGTCTGGTTTTGTTCGTGCTCGACCTAGTTTGATTGGTATCTTCCCATTTCTTGGAAGCTCTTTTGCATTAAGGCCTTTATTGCTTGTTGAACTTTCCTTGTAGTGCTAATCTGTAATGACAAACTCTTGTACACATTATTGAGCTTATGATTTTACCATTGGCCACTGACACCAATAGAAGATTTGTCTAATAGTGTTAGCTCTCTTTTTGGCAAAAGCCACAACGGGTCAGATCAAAGCCCAAAATGCGCAGCCAGTCAAATTAGACGGATCGCACTCCAGGAAGTCCAGCAGAAGTTGGTACAAGGAAATCACGTATTGGGCCGAGGCGCTTCTCAAACAAACCAATATATCACTCCGAAAGACTCACTTTCCCGGTCAACTGAGAGAACCGCTCTCATATAGCATATCGAAAGAATATTTTGGATCTACATGGAAATATGCAGCTGAGCTATTCAAATACTTAGCCTGACTTTCAAAGAAGAAAAGGCGGTCAACCACATCAGGACAGAGCTCTACTTTTGATACACCTCACTGTGGATGCCACGAAAGCAGCAACTTCCGAGGATACTATTTATGAATAGTGGAATCAGTCTTCCAGCCGCTATTCTATCCAAGGAATGGAATCCATGCGTCCAGGACTTTCCAGAAAGGCTGGGCCATGTCACAACAGCCTAAGTCGCCATCTCCACCTATAAATACCTTAAATCTTAAAGAGGAAAAGGATCCTTTTCGGCTTCAACTTCTTCTTCTTCCCAGAGAGACTTTATCTGGAAGAGAAAAATAGTTGTCTTCTCTCTTTTCTTCAAATAGAAAAAGCATTGTACTTGTAATCTAAAGCAGAAATAATTTATAAAGTGGACGTAGGCACCATCTTTGGTGAACCACTATAAAAGTCTTTTTGTTTTCCCCGTTTTCTTTACTTTTTCTGTATTTTCTAATCAGTATTCATGTGCTCTTCACATGATTGGGGGTTGAACATTACTAGCGACTAACTTTTGACGTCAACACTGTGGCGCGCCAGGTAGGGGGTGAGCTTGCCTTAGTCCATGGCGAACAATCGAAAGAAAGATACAACATCCTCTCGTCCTACAAACACCGATGCAGCCGATACTAATGCTACAGAAGCAAGCCACGTGGTTTCCTCTTATGAAGATATGTCTCGATTTCTTACCCGGGACGACATGGATAAAATTATGGTCGAGTTCAAAGACTATACGACATCTCAGGGTGAACTCCTCGAACAACATCAGCAATTGATGGATCACCTTCTCAGTCGATTGGAGATAGGACTGAACGCTTCAACATCAATTCCTCCATCGATCGGGACAGGGGCAATAGCTGACCTTTGGTCCACACAGAGTCAGGCCACTGATCAGGCTACACCTTTATTTCATCCTAGTTTGGTCCCACCAACCAATCAATCATAGCCAAGAGTATCACTTCTAGCGACCAGCATAGGTGAAGTAGCAGAACCCTAGGAGGCTCGTGATCATGATCTAGATCGGTCGAACACTTTGCCTCTACTCTTTGAAACAGCTCGACCCATCGAACCAGTCGAGCGACCACCGGGCCCTTCGGAATCAACGCCATTCCCATTACAACTCGGAATCTTACTGCAAATCGGTCTAACCACTTTCCCCCTCAACGAAGAGCTGATGCGGCCTTCCCTTCGAACCAGGGAGGCCACCCCACCGTACCAGTCCTCACTGTGGTAGAAGAAAACACTAATGTAGACCCTCCTAAACTCACTCCTACAGGGGGCACCCCCGACCCCCGAACATCAGATGCTATGCTGGATCAGCCTATGCCCTCTGTTATGGGTTCAGGGAAGTTCCTCGCAACAAGAGATAGAAAGTCATCGGCCCTTCTTTTATCCTATAACCATACGAGATATTAGCATACCCTTTGACCTGTTTACCATCTAAAATAAAAGAAATATTCAACATTTTAATTTTCCTTTTTATTTCAAATGGTCCACACCCTTTTCAACGACCATCTGAAATATAATGAAAAATTAAAATGTTGAATATTTATTTTATTTAAGATGGTAGACGGGTCAAAGGGTATGCTAATATCTCGTATGGTTATAGGATAAAAGAAGGGTCGATGCCTTTCTGTTTCATTCATCCAATCCTGATAAACATAGATAATGTCAATTGCAACCCCTTTACGAGGGAAATCAGAAATTCCCGAAACCATCCGGACTTTAAGTTCCCAACTATCGAACCATACAATGGTCGCACTGATCCAACCATCCACCTCACGCGATACATGCAACACATGGAAGTGCTTGGTGCATCAACCAATGTCATGGCAAAGTTCTTCCCGCTCTTCCTCACAGACATAGCTAGAATGTGGTTTCGACAGGCAACGACGGAGTCAATCAGCAGTTGCAACACGCTGGTCACCCGCTTCATCGAGCAATTTAGGGTACATATCTCCCGACCAAAAAGTGTTATGTTCTTATCCACCTCAAGCAGCGTTCAGGAGAGATGCTCAGATCCTTCCTCGGAAGGTTCAGCACAGCAGCAGCGTCAGTCGATCGGCCTGAGCCATCGATAGTACTTATGGTTACCATTGCGGGAGTTCAGAACTAATTAGAATTATCAATCTCTTTAACCAGAAATCCCCCCAAGGATATGGATGATTTCTATTTCGAGGCCGAGCGATTCCTCCAACAAGAAGATGCGAGCTTTGAGATGGAGAGCCTAAAGGTCTTAGCCGCCAAGCGACAAGGTCCATCCTATAGCAACGGCTAGAATAATGGAAGAGGAAAGGCCACGGAAAAGACAGAGCATCACGTGCGACCTCGAATCGAAAGTAAGTACGATCAGTACACCAAACTCAGTTATTCTTTGCTCGATATCTACCTTGACATACAAGGGTCCCTGCCCACTCCGAGACCACCTCGATGAGAGCCAACACATATGGAGCTTGATTCTAGCAAACATTGCATATTCCAAAATGTAGCTGGACATAGAAGCAATGAACGCCAGCATTTGCGCGATCTCATTGAGCTTCGAATCAGAAAGGGAGAGCTGACCGAATATGTCAAGAATCGCGCCCCGGCCTTGTCGCCACGATCATCTGCCTAAGCTCCTCAGGTCAATCCACAAGCTCCTAGAAACGGAAAGGACCCTGAGCCAGCACTCGCGGCATTATCAATAATTAGATTTTTTTTTTCTGATGTGTTTCTTTCAATAAAAAGAACACCTTGATGTACACATGTACGTGGTTAGGATTTAGCTCCTAGGCATGCTCTGGAATTAATCGATGTCCTCTTAGTATTTCTTTTCTCTGTAACAATTATTTAACAGCTATGAATTTTCTTTTGCAAGTATGGGTAATGTTTGGGAAACTCTAAAGCCGATTATTGATAATACTCGCCCCCCTTTAATTTGGTCAGTGTGAAAGCCAACCACCACTTCTAAACACCTTCTCCCCAGGCCGAGTGTGGTATATTTCCTTAAGAATAGTATGGATGATACTCGCCCTTTCTTTTTCTATACCATGAGCGTTTACTGCTCGCCGGACACATTAATCTAACATGAGTCTATCATGAAAAACACTCACCACTAAGTTGACTATGGTCAATACTCGCCACTAAGTCGAGAATGGTTAATACTTTCCACTAAGCTAAGTATAGTTAATGCTCGCCACTAAGCCGAGTATGGTTAATGGTCGCCACTAAGCCAAGTATGGTTGATACTCGCCACCCCTCAAAGCCAAGTGAATTAAAATGCTTGACCCATCAGCCTTATCTAACCTGAGAACGGTTTATTTTTGTCTTTGCAGGAACTAACTCTCATAAAGACGATAATGATCTCGCCTTAATACGGTTCCCGATGGTTGTCAGTTTTCCGGCCTTAATACAACCTAATTCGATTGTAGATTTTCGGGCCTTAATACTATCATCAGAATCGTCAGGTTTCTGGCCTTAATATGGTCCGGTGCGACCATGGCAAATCGAACGATTGTGCTTCGATTCATACTTCAGAACACACCTCCCTCTGTCGAAGAAGATGCATTTTGAGGGGCAAAATGATAGCCCTCTTTTTAGCAAAAGCCACAACGGGTCAGATCGAAGCCTAAAATGCACAGCCAACCAAATTTGACGAATCACACTCCAGGAAGTCCAGCAGAAGCTTGGTACAAGGAAATCACGTATTGAGCCAAGCCGTTTCTAAAGCAACAAATATCTCACTCCAGAAGACTCGCTCTCCCAGTCGACCAAGAGAACTGCTCTCATATACAGCATATCGACTGAATATTTCAGAACTATGTGGAAATATCTGGCTGAGCTATTCAAATACATAGCCCGAGTTTCAAGGAAGAAAAGTCAGTCAACCACATCCGAACAAAGCTCTACTTTTGATATACCTCACTGTGGATGCCACGAAAGCCGCAACTTCCGAGGATACTATTTTGAACAGTGGAATTAGTCTTCCAACCACTATTCTATCCAAGGAATGGACTTCATGTGTCCAGGACTTTCCAGAATGGTCGGGCCACATCACAACAGCCCAAGTCACAATCTCTACCTATAAATACCTCAAAGCTTGAAGAGGAAAAGGACCATTTTTGAATTCAAATTCTTCTTCTTATCCCCAGTGAGACTTTATCTGGAAGAGAAAAATAGTCGCCTTCTCTCTTTTCTTCAACTAGAAAAAGCATTGTACTTGTAATCTAAAGCAGAAATAGTATATAAAGTGGACGTAGGCACCGTCTTTACTGAACCACTATAAAAGTCCATGTGTTTCCCCTGTTTTATTTACTTTTTTGTATTTTCTAATTAGTATTAGTGTGCTCTTCACACAATTGGGGGTTGAACGTCACTAGTGACCAACTTTTGATGTCAACAAATAGATATACATGGTAACTTATAATTTATCTTAAATGGCATATCTATATAGGATTGCTTCTATTTAACCATTTGTAATTTAATTAAGAATTCTTTGCATAAATATCACCATTCTAGAATTAAATTTCATTGAGACTAAGAACTAGTTTAATCAGTTCATGCTGATTATGAATCCCAAACCTCATATGTTATTTGCTTTAAACTAGGAAGCGCGTACCTGAAATTTTCTTTTTAAACATATCTATTTATATTGAAATGCAAACTAGAAATCAATCTCGTTAGAATCCTAAGGAGGGGACCAAATTTGGAGAAGCTGGGAGTTCTGGCCAAGTAACCGAGACTACATCAACTATTGTCCTCGGGGCGAACATTAACTAGGATTTCCCCCAACCTCGGGCTATTGACAGTGTGCTTTCTGACATTCGTAGATCAGCACTCCCTTTTGGCTAATACCAACGTATGTGTGCTCGTTTGGAATTTTTAGAAGGTGAAACTAAATTCTCGGGGAAGGATGATTTGCCTGACCGTCCATCCCCCGGGTATGTAATAGTCAACCGCCATATGCTTTTAAGTGAAGCAGTTCCTCCTTTTAATTCCAATTTGGAATCCATTTTGCGGCATTTGGCTATTGCCCTATACCAGTTGCATCCTAATGGATATCATATTGTAATGGGACTTTACGTACTTTTCATGAGAGTCAAACAAGGAGCGCCTACATTTCAAGATATCTGTTCTTTATATGCCTTTAAAAGAAGGAAGACAAATGATCCCTATTTTATTTTTATGGAAGACAAGTATTGCAGAATTATTACTCGCTTAATGGACATTGTTAGGGGGTTCCTGGATTAATACTTTTATGTTTAATGCCCTAGTAACTTTTATGGTCGATGGATGGAAGGAGGTAATCGCCCTTGCTTGAAGTTCCCTATTTTCTTTAAAACATTAATTCTTAATTCCTTCCCTTCATTATAGTAATTCCTTCCAACGAAGACACTTTTCTTGAACAAGCCCTTCTTGATTCTTTGACAGCCGATGATAAGACTGAGAGAAGCGAATAGTTATTACTTACGGAAAGGACCCTCCATTAGTATCAATTATTTCACCCTTCGCGGTCTATTGAGAAAATCCCATCTTATAAGAAAAGTGTTACTGGCAAATCTTCTGCTAAAAAGGCTACCTTGAAGAAATGTTCAGATCTCGGAGGTAGTAGCCAAACTTTGCCAAAATCCCCATTGACCTCAATTACTGAAGAAGATACCTCTCACCGTGAAGGTAAGGAAGTTGAGGGAGGAAGAACTGATGTAAGGGATGAAACAATTTTTGAGAAAGTCATTGAGAATCCCATCATCCTAGTCACAAAAAAAGAGGGTCCATTGGAACTTTCGGAGGTTTAGGTGATCTAGACACTGTTAAAGATCTTAGTCTGGGTGACATTATGATTTCTAATCCTACAATTCCAACCAAAAAGTCTAATTCGGAAATAACTTGGGAGCTTGCCCAACTTCCTGGGAAAACAACTGCCTATATAGGACTCTTTTTAGACGAGCCTCTTGATATCGGTTCGTTATTAAACGTTCATGAGAAACATTTTACTTTTATTTGCACCTTACGAACCTAATACTCCACATAAATTCCTCTTGTTTTGCCTTAGTATTTTCTGTATTAATATTGAAACTTTTTTTTCTCTTTTCCAGATACAAGAATGAAGCACTCATTATCGGATAGTTTCTCTCGACAGATTGGTTCTACTGACCCACAAAGCCTTTTGTAATCTCGTATTTCTCGTTACTTGAAGTGTTCTTAACCGTCTTCGGGTTCTCATATTCAATACACTTTCGATCCATTATTGACCGACCCTCTAAAGAGGGGAAAGCATGATCATGTAGAAATACAAGAGAAAGATGATAAGGGAAAGCACTAGAAGAAAGGAGAGAAGAAGTGAAACCGAGATGAACAAGTGAGGGTGAGATTCAGAAACATCAGAGATCAACTGAGTTTCTAGATCCTGACCTTCCCATCCCTCCTAAAAAATCCATTGTTCCAACTTCTGCTTAGTTCCATATGATCCTTGGTAGACCTCCTTATAAAATTCCACCTAGAAATTTGAAGCTTAGGGGTCGTTTTGGAGGTCGGGACTTAAGAGGAATGTACTTTGATTTGGATTTACTTTGGAATGACTGGCGGGATGCTGTCGAGGAGCTGAGTATTATAAAGAGCTATATGATTATCCAGTTCGATACTGCTAAGAGTCAACTTGAAACACGATCAGATATGACAATAAGCATAGCCGACGAGCAATTAGAGAGGTGGAACAAATTTGGCTTTGATTTCAAAGGTTGAATGCCTAACACCTTAATCATATTGAAACTTTGGAAAATGATAAAGGTAGATGTGAAAACCCGTAACTTCCCCATAAAGGAAAGTGCGGATAGTTCGAGAACAAGCCACAAAATAGAACGCAGACGGAAGAACATTGCATTGTATATTACAACAATGCATCAGATTACAAGAATATACAGAGTATAAATCAATATTACACAGAAATAAATATCAGAGATTACAATACATTACATAGCAGCGGAAAATAATACAATACACAACTAGAAGAGATATACGGATACAAAGCTTTCCGGATATCATTCCAGCTGTAAATCAGGATCCTGTGAAAATAAATCTGCAAAACCAAAACTACTAGCTGCCCGTGTCAAAATAGGGGCACCCAGAGTTTAGGTTAAAACAATAAACTCCAGGTCAGTCATGTGACTGGTGTGAGAACTAAAATAGTTATTAATCTTTATTTAAAGTTAGGTAAATCAAGGGACTACGCCATCTAACACGGAACGGGTTTCCACCCAAGAACACCAGTGCATAAAACAACAGCGCAATGCTAAATAAAGAAAAATGAAGCTATTATAAGACCCAGTTCCCATCACACAATGCAACGCACGCCGGAGGATAGGGTTTTTACCTTATAATAGCCAAGAATGCTTGATACTTTTAAAACAAATCATTTGATACTATTATAAGTGCATAGTGTATAAAACAACTTCAAATCATAAGTATCAATCATAGGCGGCATGGGTACCATATATCATGTCGCCATACTAGGCTCTACAATCAAAACCGCAGGATCACGTATTTGGAAATTGGATTTCCGTCTATGAACCGAGGCTAGGAATCGTCCTCTACCGATTCGAGACTCTCTAGCCCGAGCCTCAGGCAAGCGCGCAGGCAAGCCTTGGAGCGACATGGCCAGTCCACTGATGTGGATTATTATGCCTGAACACTACGTTTCCCCACCCTTTGGGGCGTAAATGAGCCAACGAATGGCTCCATCGGACCCGGATCGTCCGATCTAACCGAGGCGCCTCGCAAAAGCAACAACCACACAGGTGAAAAGTATATAAATGCCAGGGTTAGTAGGTCACTGACACTGCCCTAGCTAGAAAGAAATGCATGCCCTCCCTGAGGTCCTCTCCCGTTTTTGGTTCACAACCGGGGTGCGAGGCTCGCGAATTCACACTACACAAAGCTGTGCCACACAGGCTGTGCTTTGATCATCACCACAAGACTTTGCTTTTCAACAGAAGCCTCGATCAATTGCCACTTAGGCATGCCACACAGGCAATTCACTCCATGCGTTTGATATCCGTCAATATATAACCCTTGAGCTCGTACGTCTCAGAGAAGGGCGTTAAGCAAGAGAATAAATTCTTTGCCGCCAAACAGATAAATATTTAATAGAAATCAATCACACACACTAAAATCCAATGTCAGACACACAGTCCATTTACAAGTCCGTTCTGGGTCTGAACGAAACCGGAGGCACCTAGTACACCGCATATCCATCGATCTCCAAGTACGTCTGGACGATCACCAACTGTTTCCATCTTCTTGGATGTACAACCCAATCAAGATCATCAGTAATCACCCAAATGACGTGAAGACCTCCGGTCTTCGACCATCGTCTTCATCTTCGACTTATCGTCGTATCAGTTATTCAGAATGGGATAAACCCGGTCTTTCCGAATAACTCGCGTATATTTTAAATAAGTGTTACACAAACACAACATACGCCTCATTCCAATTCATCAGTCACTAACCGTAAATTAAACAGAGAATAATTCCCCAAATATTAACCCCGAAGGCCGAAACCAACATCAGATCAATATCCAGAAAATCCTTCTGCTTAGCTAACCGACAGTTAGTTTCTAAATTTCACATTCATAGGGAAAGGTTCCCATTAATTTTATCAAAGATAAATCTTTTAAATTTATTCTTTAATCTATTTTTGAATATCAATTCAAATTAGTCGGGATTAGCGAACCTTACCGAAGTAATCAATTGTTTTAATTTCCCAATCCCAACCTATTCATCCCATGAAGTAAAACTGGTTATACTTCATATCTAACACCATGGTGTTATCGGTAAATTCATTTACCATTTCACGTTCAAATCTAATTAAAGATTTAACTATCACCTGGAGTAAAACTGGTGATACTCCATTCTCGATCTTTTCAATCTAATTAAAGACTCATTAAAATTCCACTTAGTTTTAATCTGTGACTAGGTTAAAGAATCAGTGTCATTTAAAACACGGTTCAAGATAAACCCAAAATCACCTCACATTTCAATCAGTCCCTAACCGTAAATTAGCAAGTGAGCAGTTCCCTAAGTATTAACCCCGAAGGCCGAAACCAACATCAGATCAATACCCCAGAAACCATTCAACTAAACTAATCTCCAGTTAGTTTTTGATTTTCTTAACTTCTTTGGGTCTAAGAGCAGTATTATTGAAGATACCGTTCACGACAACCCAAAATCACATTCCATTAATTATTGGGTTAAAGAACGAGTGTTATTTAAAACACTGTCCACGATAAACCCAAAAATCAATATCAATTCAATTCCAATTAAATATTATTTAATTGGTACACTTCATTAAATCTAAATAAAAAGATTTAATCTTTTCGCAACTGGGTTCAAGAACAGTGTTAATGAAGACATCATTCACGACAAACCCAAATCACATTTGATATTAAATACAAGGCTCTGAATAGAAAATATACCGGCTTATATTCAATATCAAATTCTACGACCAACAAATATCATATTGGAAATCACGATATATATATCTATATCTTTCAAATTTCCATAACAACACCTGTATAATCACGAAATCCAACATCGAAATATTCCGAAGACAATTTCGATTCCAATCCATTCCAATGCAGTCATTGGAAATTCTGGTTATTTTCAAAACCATTTCCAACTCACTTTATTTGTTTTAAAAATAAATAATTTCTATTCTAGTTCAAAACTAGTTCATTTCGATAAAAATCTATTTTTATCTTTTCAAATATGGAGTTTTTCATCCCGATTCTTCACAAATCATTTCTTATGATTTACACTAATTATTAATATTTTAATAATTTTATCAAGGCACATACAGTCGATTTCCATCAATGGCCATCGAACTGCACTTACAACGACCTTTTCCAAATTTGATTTGGACATAATTCCAAATCCAACCGTTAGATTTCTAATTTCTAATATTCGCTAGAAAGCTCTTTTCGATATGAACCCAACGGTTCCGGTTTTAGGAGAATTCGACGGTCGGATCTCCCGTAATATCCGTTCGAAGTCAATGGTCGAAATTCGCGAACTGCAGCGGCGCGACGCGTTCTATTCAGGCCAATATACTATATACATATTTATATATATATAATATAAATATAATATATACTTCGTCGATTTCCTTTCAAAACGTGCTTTATAAATCGTTTTAATTTAATTCGTTCTCAAAACGATTTCAACTTCTTTTTCAAATTCAAATAAAAATTGAATTTTTCCTTATAAATTCGATTTAAATTCATTTCAAATTGATTTCTAATTCAACTTCCATTCGTTTTTAATTCAATTTAATTTCCACTCGAATTCATTTCTGGTCAATTTCAATACGTTTTAAATTCAATTCAAAACGATTTCAATCTAATTCGAATTTCAATTCTATTCGGTTTAATTCGAATTTCATTTCAATTCAATTTAATTCGAATTTCAATTCCTTTCAAAATGTCAAATTTTGAAATCACTTTCGATATTCATTTTAAAATGAATAAATCGATATAAATATCGTTCACGTCAAAATGGCGTCAATCTAATCAACACGGCTTCATATATTTTTATTTTCAAATATTCTATTTCAAATATTTCTATTCAAATATTTCTATTCAAATATTTCTTTTTCAAAACTAGAATGAGGCCCAATCAATTACCATATAATGTTAATTATATGGATTTTCTACAACATAGGTATACAATAACAACGATGAATAATCAACCATCATCCAAAGTGCATTCTACACTGTATAAGCATCGACTATAAATATTTAACGCTTATAACAGTGTGTCAATCAATCGATCGACATACAACTAACTATTGGGATTAGTGTATGTCATATATCACCCCAATACCCGTGTGGGGTTTTCAAGCAATCAAACACAGATTTTATTTGTGTAGTTGGGCGATGTGTAAAATTTATCGTCCCAATCAATATCAGTCAAATGTGTGTATATAAACAAATCGTCTGATTTGTTTATTTTTATTTCATTTCATATACACGTCAAAAAATTCTATTTTTAATTATAAAATATTTTTAACTATATAAATATTTTATTTCATTTCACATCACAACACACAATCAACTATACAGCAAAATCAAACAAACAAGCCGTCCATGGTCTGTGGACGACGGGTGTCAGGTGCTACTAAACACCGTCTGCCTCCTAGTATATATTTTAACTAGAAATAAAGAGTTAAGGTGAGAAGTTCTCACAGAATTGCTAATCCAACGCCGCGACTCTTCTTAGGTAGAAATCTTCGTTGTTCTTGCCTCTTGTCACTTTCTTTGCCCGTATCCTCTACATATATAAAAATCACTTTTTTACTTCGTTATTCAATATATAAAAATCGAACTTTTACTTCGCGATTCAATATATTAAAATCGAATTTTTACTTCGCTATTTAATATATAAAAATCGAATTTTTATATTCTCTATCCTATAAAAATCATATTTTTATTATCTCTACTGTATAAAAATCATATTTTTATTACTTCTCTAATATAAAAATCATATTTTTATTACTTCTATTTTATAAAAATCTTGTCTTTAATATTATAAAAACTCCGCCTTTAACATTATAAAAATTCAATCTTTAACATTATAAAAATTCAATCTTTAACATTATAAAAATTCAATCTTTAACATTATAAAAATTCAACCTTTGTTAAAAAAAATTATTCTTTCTTCTATAAAAATTATGGTTTTTTCCTAACTAAAAATATAAACTTTAAAAAGCTAAAAAGAAAATCATATTTTTATGAACGAAAACAAAAACAAAAAATCAAAGTCTTACATTTTAAAGAGGGAGGAAGAGGTGAGTTTCGGCATCGAGGTAGCGGCCTAGGCAGGAGGCGGCACTGGTGGAGCTCCGGCGTCGGGTTCAAGCAGTGGAGGCGGCGACTTTTGGGTGATGGGGTTTCTAGGGTTTCGGGGGTTCGAACAGTGGAAGGGGGGATGAGCTGAGGTCATCGGAGGGCGTGCTGGAGTGGCCAGCGGCGGCGCCAGGCGAAGGGGGGGCGGTGGCGTGGGCGGCGCTGCAACGACGGGGCGCGATTTCATTTTTTTTTCTTTTTTCGAACGAATCGGGTTTGACTTTACTGATAAGGGGAGGGAGAGATAAAAGGTTAATAAAATTATATATTTTATTTATTTATTCTATTCTAAAAAGTAACTTTTCATTTTGAAGTCAGAATCGAACCTACCGACTAACGTCCCTAGCGTTTTACCCCCATTCCGAACACAATGGGATATGTATCGTAAGCTGATTCGATCGTTTCGATCAGTTTCCGTTAAAATCAACATATACTCTATATATTGAATTTGAATGCGCATTTCAATTTATCGGGGACACATACGAATTCTAAAAATTGTAGAAAAATATTTTCTAGCTTCGTATTGACGATACGGTCCTAACAAAACTAGTTTCGTCGAATTCTGAGACCGTTTGAAAAATGGCCATTTTCCAGTCGATTAAAATCAACTAAAGCTGGTCAAACGCGTTTTCCTTTGCCACGCTCACATACTGATTCGAAAAATTATGAAATTTGGAATTTAGCAATAATTTGACATTACGGACCCAACAAAAGTGGTTTCGTCGAAATCCGAGGTTGTTTGCAAAATTTCCATTTTTAAGGGCCTGAATTCCATAGCGACTATTCAGAATTTTCAACTGGACATATCTTTTGATTCCCACTCTGAAATTTCAATTTTTCAGATTCGTTGTAAAGATATTCCCAAATAGATCCTATTATTTTTGGTTTCACTAAAATCCGATTTATTTTGCACCCGGTACATTCAAGCGAATTTTGAAATCGAATTATCGAGCTACCGCGCCATTTTCAATTCTATTTATAATTATATATAATTATTTATATTCTAACGACGACGTATATAATATATACGTTCGATTCTATTCCAAATAAATTTCTCGTCGATATTATTTAAAATAATCTATTTTAAATGTTCAAAATTCGCTAAAATTGCCAAAATAAAAATTTTAAACTGGCCTAGAATTCCGGGTTATTACAATCTCCTCCACTTAAAACTTTTCGTCCTCGAAAGTCGAAAGTGGTTTGATTATCAACTCTACGTTTGATCTGGCTTCCATTCTCCAACTTTTCAGTTCCTGAGAATTTTCAAATTCTTCAAAAATTTGGCTAACACCCTAAATTTTCGAAAAATTTCGCCATAACCTCCCCTGCACCGGGAGCCACGGGAAAATCCCGAAATTGCCATACAGGCCTTCTGATCTCAAAAATAAAAAGTCAAGCGGCTAGCCAATAGGCTCATAAAATCATCATCACCCAAACAAAATAGTAAATCATTGTAAACATGTACCTATTTGTCGGGCAAACAAATTTTATTCTTCTGCTCTAGCCTCTTTGCTATGACCTGTTCAATGTAAGTACATGTATATGCAAGCAAATACGATAAATTTTCAATAAAATTCACTATTTGGTACAATTTGACTAAATGGTTCAAATTTTAATTAATCCAACAATAATCAAACAACACAACCATCAATCAATTAGTTGATTAGCATTTCAAACGCATAATTTTGCTATATAGTCAAAAATCACAATTTTGATGCCAAATCACAACAATAGGCCCTATCTAATTTTGGTTCTTACACCAGTCAATAGGAAATATATAAATATCACACCTTCGACACTCGAACACTAATTTTGATGATGTAGCTACAATCATCAGAATCATCTCCGGGCGACTAGAGTATGATTCTATATCTATCCAATATATTAAAATTTCGAACACACGTTTGCAAGATGTATATGCAAAATCTCTATATACTGGACTGTCCTAATCAATATGAAATAATGAAATACGAATAATTGATTTTTAATTGTCAAAACAAAATTTGTTTTCACTTTAAAAATATACTCTTCACACTCATTCTAGGATACTACTGATCCTATCTCTAACGAGTCATTCTAATTGGATATTACTAATCCAATATTTGATGAATTCTTTTGTATGGTTCTAATGTGTCTTGTTCTCGAGCTCTGTAAACCAAAGCTCTGATACCAACTGTGAAAACCCGTAACTTCCCCGTAAAGTAAAGTGCGGATAGTTCGAGAACAAGCCACAAAATAGAACGCAGACGGAAGAACATTGCATTGTATATTACAACAATGCATCAGATTACAAGAATATACAGAGTATAAATCAATATTACACAGAAATAAATATCAGAGATTACAATACATTACATAGCAGTGGAAAATAATACAATACACAACTAGAAGAGATATACGGATACAAAGCTTTCCGGATATCATTCCAGCCGTAAACCAGGATCCTGTAAATATAAATATGCAAAACCAAAACTACTAGCTGCCCATGTCAAAATAGGGGCACCCATAGTTTAGGTTAAAACAATAAACTCTAGGTCAGTCATGTGACTGGTGTGAGAACTAAAACAGTTATTAATCGTTATTTAAAGTTAGGTAAATCAAGGTACCACGCCATCTAACACGGAACGGGTTTCCTCCCAAGAACACCAGTGCATAAAACAACAGCGCAATGCTAAATAAAGAAAAATGAAGCTATTATAAGACCCAGTTCCCAACACACAATGCAACGCACGCCGGAGGATAGCGTTTTTACCTTATAATAGCCAAGAATGCTTGATACATTTAAAACAAATCATTTGATACTATTATAAGTGCATAGTGTATAAAAAAACTTCAAATCATAAGTATCAATCATAGGCGGCATGGGTACCATATATCATGTAGCCATACTAGGCTCTACAATCAAAACCACAGGATCACGTATTTGGAAATTGGATTTCCGTCTATGAACCGAGGCTAGGGATCGTCCTCTATCGATTCGAGACTCTCTAGCCCGAGCCTCAGGCAAGCGCGCAGGCAAGCCTTGGAGCGACAGGGCCGGTCCACCGATGTGGATTATTATGCCTGAACACTATGTTTCCCCGCCCTTTGGGGCGTAAATGAGCCAACGAATGGCTCCATCGGACCCGGATCGTCCGATCTAACTGAGGCGCCTCGCAACAGCAACAACCACACAGGTGAAAAGTATATAAATGTCAGGGCTGGTAGGTCACTGACACCACCCTAGCTAGAAAGAAACGCATGCCCTCCCTGAGGTCCTCTCCCGTTTTTGGTTCACAACCGGGGTGCGAGGCTAGCGAATTCACGTTACACAAAGCTGTGCCACACAGGCTGTGCTTTGATCATCACCACAAGACCTTGCTTTTCAACAGAAGCCTCGATCAATTGCCACTTAGGCATGCCACACAGGGAATTCACTCCATGCGTTTGATATCCATCAATATATAACCCTTGAGCTCGTACGTCTCAGAGAAGGGCGTTAAGCAAGAGAATAAATTCTCTGCCGCCAAACAGATACATATTTAATAGAAATCAATCACACACACTAAAATCCAATGTCAGACACACAGTCCATTTACAAGTCCGTTCTGGGTCTGAACGAAACCGGAGGCACCTAGTACCCCACATATCCATCGATCTCCAAGTACGTCTGGACGATCACCAACTGTTTCCATCTTCTTGGGTGTACAGCCCAATCAAGATCATCAGTAATCACCCAAACGACGTGAAGACCTCCGGTCTTCGACCATCGTCTTCATCTTCGACTTATCGTCGTATCAGTTATTCAGAATGGGATAAACCCGGTCTTTCCGAATAACTCGCGTATATTTTAAATAAGTGTTACACAAACACAACATACGCCTCATTCCAATTCATCAGTCACTAACCGTAAATTAAACAGAGCATAATTCCCCAAATATTAACCCCGAAGGCCGAAACCAACATCAGATCAATATCCAGAAAATCTGTCTGCTTAGCTAAACGATAGTTAGTTTCTAAATTTCACATTCATAGGGAAAGGTTCCCATTAATTTTATCAAAGATAAATCTTTTAAATTTATTCTTTAATCTATTTTTGAATATCAATTCAAACTAGTCGGGATTAGCGAACCTTACCGAAGTAATCATTTGTTTTAATTTCCCAATCCCAACCCATTCATCCCATGAAGTAAAACTAGTTATACTTCATATCTGACACCATGGTGTTGTCGGTAAATTCAATTACCATTTCACGTTCAAATCTAATTAAAGATTTAACTATCGCCTGGAGTAAAACTGGTGATACTCCATTCTCGATCTTTTCAATCTAATTAAAGATTCATTAAAATTCCACTTAGTTTTAATCTGTGACTGGGTTAAAGAATCAGTGTCATTTAAAACACGGTTTACGATAAACCCAAAATCACCTCACATTTCAATCAGTCCCTAACCGTAAATTAGCAAGTGAGCAGTTCCCTAAGTATTAACCCCGAAGGCCGAAACCAACATCAGATCAATACCCCAGAAACCATTCAACTAAAGTAATCTCCAGTTAGTTTCTGATTTTCTTAACTTCTTTGGGTCTAAGAGCAGTATTATTGAAGATACCGTTCACGACAACCCAAAATCACATTCCATTAATTATTGGGTTAAAGAACGAGTGTTATTTAAAACACTGTCCACGATAAACCCAAAAATCAATATCAATTCAATTCCAATTAAATATTATTTAATTGGTACACTTCATTAAATCTAAATAAAAAGATTTAATCTTTTCTCAACTGGGTTCAAGAACAGTGTTAATGAAGACACCATTCACGACAAACCCAAATCACATTTGATATTAAATACAAGGCTCTGAATAGAAAATATACCGGCTTATATTCAATATCAAATTCTACTACCAACAAATATCGTATTTGAAATAATGATATATATATCTATATCTTTCAAATTTCCATAACAACATCTGTATAATCACGAAATCCAACATCGAAATATTCCGAAGACAATTTCGATTCCAATCCATTCCAATGCAGTCATTGGAAATTCTGGTTATTTTCAAAACCATTTCCAACTCACTTTATTTATTTTAAAAATAAATAAATTTCTATTCTAGTTCAAAACTAGTTCATTTCGATAAACATCTATTTTTATCTTTTCAAATATGGAGTTTTTCATCCCGATTCTTCACAAATCATTTCTTATGATTTTACACTAATTATTAATATTTTTATCAAGGCCCGTACAGTCGATTTCCATCAATGGCCATCGAACTGCACTTACAGCGACCTTTTCCAAATTTGATTTGGACATAATTCCAATTCCAACCGTTAGATTTCTAATTTCTAATATTCGTTAGAAAGCTCTTTTCGATATGAACCCAACGGTTTCGGTTTTAGGAGAATCCGACGGTCGGATCTCCCGTAATATCCGTTCGAAGTCAATGGTCGAAATTCGCGAACTGCCGCGGCGCGACGCGTTCTATTCAGGCCAATATATTATATATATATAATATATATAATATATACTTCGTCGATTTCCTTTCAAAACGTGCTTTATAAACCGTTTTAAATTCGTTCTCAAAACGATTTCAACATCTTTTTCAAATTCAAATCAAAATTGAATTTTTCCTTATAAATTCGATTTAAATTCATTTCAAATTGATTTCTAATTCAACTTCCATTCGTTTTTAATTCAATTTAATTTCCATTCGAATTCATTTCTGGTCAGTTTCAATACGTTTTAAATTCAATTCAAAACGATTTAAATCTAATTCGAATTTCAATTCTATTCAGTTTAATTCAAATTTCATTTCAATTCAATTTAATTCAGATTTCAATTCCTTTCAAAATGTCAAATTTTGAAATCACTTTCGATATTCATTTTAAAATGAATAAAATCGATATAAATATCGTTCACGTCAAAATGGTGTCAATCTAATCAACACGGCTTTATATATTTTTATATTCAAATATTCTATTTCAAATATTTCTATTCAAATATTTCTATTCAAATATTTCTTTTTCAAAACTGGAATGAGGCCCAATCAATTTCCATATAATGTTAATTATATGGATTTTCTACAACAAAGGTATACAATAACAACGATGAATAATCAACCATCATCCAAAGTGCATTCTACACTGTATAAGCATCGAATATAAATATTTAACGCTTATAATAGTGTGTCAATCAATCGATCGACATACAACTAACTATTGGGATTAGTGTATGTATTATATCACCCCAATACCCGTGTAGGGTTTTCAAGCAATCAAACACAGATTTTATTTGTGCAGTTGGGCGATGTGTAAAATTTATCGTCCCAATCAATATCAGTCAAATGTGTGTATATAAACAAATCGTCTGATTTGTTTATTTTTATTTCATTTCGTATACACGTTAAAAAAATTCTATTTTTAATTATAAAATATTTTTAACTATATAAATATTTTATTTCATTTCACATCACAACACACAATCAACTATACAGCAAAATCAAACAAACAAGCCGTCCATGGTCTGTGGACGACGGGTGTCGGGTGCTACTAAACACCGTCTGCCTCCTAGTATATATTTTAACTAGAAACAAAGAGTTAAGGTGAGAAGTTCTCACAGAATTGCTAATCCAACGCCATGACTCTTCTTAGGTAGAAATCTTCGTCGTTCTTGCCCCTTGTCACTTTCTTTGCCCGTATCCTCTACATATATAAAAATCACATTTTTTACTTCGTTATCCAATTTCGCTATTCAATATATAAAAATCGAATTTTTACTTCGCTATTCAATATATAAAAATCGAATTTTTACTTCGCTATTCAATATATAAAAATCGAATTTAACATTATAAAAATCATATTTTTATTACTTCTCTAATATAAAAATCATATTTCTATTACTTCTATTTTATAAAAAACTCGTCTTTAATATTGTAAAAATTCCGCCTTTAACATTATAAAAATTCAATCTTTAACATTATAAAAATTCAATCTTTAACATTATAAAAATTCAACCTTTGTTAAAAATTTATTCTTTCTTCTATAAAAATTATGGTTTTTTCCTAACTAAAAATATACACTTTAAAAAGCTAAAAAGAAAATCATATTTTTATGAACGAAAACAAAAACAAAAAATCAAAGGCTTACATTTTAAAGAGGGAGGAAGAGGTGGGTTTCGGCATCGAGGTGGCGGCCTAGGAAGGTGGCGGCGCTGGTGGAGCTCCGGCGTCGGGTTCAAGTAGTGGAGGCGGCTACTTTTGGGTGATGGGTTTTCTAGGGTTTCGGGGGTTCGAACAGTGGAAGGGGGAGGAGCTGAGGTCATCGGAGGGCGTGCTGGAGTGGCAAGCGGCGGCACCAGGCGAAGGGGGGGCGGTGGCGTGGGCGGCGCTGCAACGGCGGGGCGCGATTTCATTTTTTTTCTTTTTTCGAATGAATCGGGTTTGACTTTACTGATAAGGGGAGGGAGAGATAAAAGGTTAATATAATTATATATTTTATTTATTTATTCTATTCTAAAAAGTAACTTTTCATTTTGAAGTCAGAATCGAACCCACCGACTATCGTCCCTTGCATTTTACCCCCATTCCGAGCACAATGGGATATGTATCGTAAGCTGATTCGATCGTTTCGATCAGTTTCCGTTAAAATCAACATATACTCTATATATTGAATTTGAACGTGCATTTCAATTTACCGGGGACACATACGAATTTTATAAATTGTAAAAAAATATTTTCTAGCTTCGTATTGATGATACGGTCCTAACAAAACTAGTTTCGTCGAATTCTGAGACCGCTTGAAAAATGGTCATTTTCCAGTCGATTAAAATCAACTAAAACTGGTCAAACGCGTTTTCCTTTGCCACACTCACATACTGATTCGAAAAATTATGAAATTTGGAATCTAGCAATAATTTGACATCACGGACCCAACAAAAGTTGTTTCGTCGAAATCCGAGGTCATTTGCAAAATCTCCATTTTTAAGGGCCTGAATTCCATAGCGACTATTCAGAATTTTCAACTGGACATATCTTTTGATTCCCAGTATGAAATTTCAATTTTTCGGATTCGTTGGAAAGATATTCCCAAATAGATCCTATTATTTTTGGTTTCACTAAAATCCGGTTTATTTTGCACCCGGTACATTCAAGCGAATTTTGAAATCGAATTATCGAGCTACCGCGCCATTTTCAATTCTATTTATAATTATATATAATTATTTATATTCTAACGATGACGTATATAATATATACGTTCGATTCTATTCAAAATAAATTTCTTGTTGATATTATTTAAAATAATCTATTTTAAATGTTCAAAATTTGCTAAAATAGCCAAAATAAAAATTTTAAACTGGCCCAGATTTCCGGGTTATTACACTAGACCGGTCCACTTGATTAGATCCCTAAAGTCCGAAATTGCATCTTTAAAAGGTAGAAATACCAAGGTAAATAGCTGGGAAGCCGAGAATGAGAAACTTAAAAAAGAGCTTGAAGCTGGAAGAAAACAAGTCAAGGAAGCTCAATCTGCTCAAGAACTTGCTAAATCTCAATTGGCTTTGCAAAAGCGAGCTTCGGCTACTTATCAATAAGAAAAGGTTTTTGATGACAAGATTACTTCTCAGAATAAGGTTCTTAAAGCTCTGGAAGGAGATAATGCTAAGCTAACTTGTGCTCTGTAATAGGCCAAGGCCAAGACCGATGATACTTTGTTTCAATTTTATGTTTATAGCATTATAATTCGTGGAAGATTGAATTATTTGAAAAATGACTTCCCATGAACTCCGGCTCTCATTTGGGAACAAGTGATCATATATTCAGATGGTGCGGAAGATAATGTCCTTCAGGATACTCTTCTGGAAGAAGAAGACCAAGATGCTTTGGCTAAGGGTAGGAACATATTGATAGATGAGCGAGCTCAATCCCTTAGGGAGAATAGCCCCAGTGCTACCTCTATTCATACTCCAATTCGCCCTGCCAATGCTGAGGCTTCAAGTTCACAAACTTCTCCTACGGTCCCTTCGAGTATCCATACTGATGAGAATGTTACTGAAGTTTCTGTTGCTGAGGAGCCTATTGTTAAGCAATGTGCAGGGAATGGCAAAAATGATGACACCTCTTTGAATGTTAACAATTATGAAAGTTAGCTCATAAACCCGCATACCTCAAGTAAATCTGATACTTATCAAACCATACCAGATTTGGATTACCTTATTCTTCACCCGAGTTTGCCAAATTTCGTGCTCATTATTCACTTGTAATAGGTTTTCATTCATCACCTCTTCTTCATATTGGTGTCACCACCATTCAAGCTGCTACTACCGACTCGATCTTAGTGTCACCTAGCACTGACCCTCATATTACTCCTCTTCCTGGTGATATGTCGTTACCTACTACATCTAATCTGGAAGCCATTGACCAATATTTTAGTAATGATGAGGACGAGGTTTGGAACACTAAGTCTGTGTCTATTTTGAAACCAAGGAGAAGGCCAGTTGTGAATAAGTCAGGAATTATTAAGCTATCGTCCCCCGAGAGTCCTTGTGTAAACAAAAAAGCAAAAGATGGAAGCCGGGCAGTTGATACGTCTCCCCATTCCTCCACTAAAAAGTCTCTAAGGTCTAGCGGTGGGAAGAAAAGGAAGTAGTACATGTGACTTTCATTCTTTTATTCCAGTCTATTTCCTTTTGTGGTACTCTTAGATCAGTTGTATATGCGAGTGTCGGTCCTTGCCTAGTACTTTTTGCTTGTTACTTTACTTTACACACATTTATACCTGATACATTTTACTTGGCTTGTGATTCTATGACCTGGCTTTGTGTTGCTGTAATGAAACTGTGTTCTGCTTGTTGTACGTAAGCTTTTACTCTAGCTTTTTCTACTTTCTTGTCTTGCATTCCACACCTGTTTTCTTTTCATGCTTACAGCACATATTCTTCATATCGTTATAATGATCTTGTGGTGTGTTTTTCATAAATAATGGCTTTTCAGTTATAGCACGGGATCATTATTAATTGGACTTACTTGATAAATTGTATAGAATTCTCTTCATTTTGACTGAGGTAGTATTTGAGACTTCTTTTCCATGGGTAACCACTTCTTGTTTTTATCATTGTATTGAAGTTCTTAAATTTGTCTCAGCCACTTCAAAGGGCTTAATTTTTTTTAGTCAAATAATCCTTATAGATGCCTAGCCTTTAATACAAAGTTGTGGTGAACTTATGGTATGTTTAAATGAGCATTGTTGAATTTCCTTAATGCGGTGGTATGCCTCCATACCAAAATTCATCACAGACGTTTAAAGGTTAGGCATGACATTTGCGATCGACTATATTCGAAATTTCCTTGTCATGTGCTTTTGCCGTTATGTTTGAAATATCCTGGCTTGCTCATGATCCAAGGGTTTCGAGTTTAGTCGATCAAACCCCTATCCTTTAATTGAGAGGAATTATATTTTTGTGCCCCTACTTGAGAGGCCTTATATTTTAGTATATTCAATCATGTTTCTCGCTAACCTGACAATCCATGCCATTTGGAGATTAGATTTGAACATATGCCTCTGGAGAGGTCTTAGTTTTCATGCCTCTGAGGAGGTCTTTTTGAATATGTTATTTGTTGCGACTGAATAATTCAGACACTTGTTGAATTTGTTGGATTCCCCCGAAGAGGTCTTGGGTTTTAAGTTTTTATCCAATTTTATGACTTGTACGTTCTGATTAACTCAGAATCGGGAAGATTATATTGGATACACCCTTCGGCTAGGATTTATGGTACCCCCTTTTGGTTGGGATTTCTATTAAGGGTACTTTTGTGCCACATCCCTATTATAGTTTGAAATACACGCCACATCCTGCCCTTTTTTCACATATAAACCAGTCCCTGTTTTTAACTTCCGCCTTCTTCTTTGAAAACTTTCGCCTCCTTCATTTTGTGTCAGAAAAAAATTCGGCACTGGGTAAAAAAAATTTTTTTTTCTAAAATCTTGAAATAATCCCAGAAGTCCACGCCAATTTAAAAAAGTTGCATAAATGCAATTATTGCCAATAGTTGCATATATTTATGCAGCTATTGCCAATAGTTGCATACATATATGCAACTATTGCATACAGGAAATTCAGCTAATATTTTTCCTATAGATATGTTACACACATGTGTGCATGTTTTCTGTTTCACTTGCACACTTGAATGTAAATAAAAATGAAATGAGTTGCACTATTATGAATTATTGCTTATTTTTATGCTAGAATTATGCAACAATTGCACTGAAATATGCAAGTAAATCAACGTAGATAAAAAGCTGGAATACATGCACATATGTATGCAATAAAATTCAAATATGTGCGTAATATTATGCATTTAACTGCACGTTTTGCTGTTTTCTGTTGTTTTCTTGTCTTTGCCGTGTTTTTTGGACTGAATTTTTTGTCGAATGCATAATTTTTTTTAATATTAATTTATGTATTTTTTTAACCTATTTTCGAAAAATAGGGACTAAATATACAACAAGTTTATGATAGGACCTGAGCCTAATTAAGTTTGGTTTTAGGGATGTGTGCATAATATTCACTTATGTTAATGCTGGTCCTTTCAACTTTTTGCCGGTCCTTCTGGCCTAGGACTGGTACTTCTAGCCTAGATTCTGTAGGTCCCTCCAACATGGTGCTGGTCCTTCCAACTAGGGTTGCCGATCCTTCCGGCCTAGGAATGGTACATCCAGCCTAGGTTTTGTCGGTCCTTCCGACATGGTGTTGTTCCTTCCAACTTGGGTTGTCGGTCCTTCCGGCCTAGGGCTGGTACTTCCAGCCTAGGTTTTGTCAGTCCTTCAGACATGTTGCTTCATCCTACAAGATAGACGCTAGTTCTTTTATCGAGTATTGCCTCGATTTATAGAACCGACATATTGGACCTTTTATTTAAGAAGGTGCCTCTGCGGTGGAACTTGCAATCTTTTGTTGGTCCGATTGGGTTGCTACCATCTTTGCATTGTCTTTCAATTTTGATACCAATCCTTTTTGTCAGACGCTTGTCAGGGATTTGGTATCTCAAATCTTCCCTCCTTTTTAGGAAGTTTTTTCTATGATGAAAGGTGTAGTTTTCCGACTTGGTGCCCGTTTGGTGCGGTTTTAACCATTTGACTCTGGATAACTTTTTCCTTTTAGATTTGCAATGTGGTGTGTTTAATCATCTTGTTTAGCTTGCATGATCCTTTTGGCACTCAGCATTTGAGCTGTCCCAACCGGGATATGCTTAGGAAGCTTCCAGGTCTGGTTGGACTGTAAATGAGCAGTTGTTCTTGTTTAATACTTACAGCCTTTAGCGCTTGAATTAGTGTTGTAAGGGTCGCTATGTTTCATCAGATTCTGAAGGAACAAGCGCTCGACAAATGACCTGAAACATGAAATCAACCTTTGCTCAAGTTTTGCAACATAAAATCATCTAAGTGCTTAAGAGATTGAAGGTAAAAGGCTGCAGGCAAGGGATTCATACAAGTAGATATGCTCTTAGTCATAGAGCAAATGTTCATAACAATGTTTGTAAAATACTACAGATTGTTTACATGAATTCTGAGTATAGCAGTAAGTAATTCATGAAAATAAAGCATTGGTGGTGATGTCCGCTTATTCCGTGCCATTGAAATTGGAGCACCCATCATTGATCCTTAATTGATTATTGGCCTTGGATGTTTGAGCAAGTGATCCATTGCTTGTTGCTCCTTGTGCCTGGGGAGTCGGAGCAGTGTTTGTGGATTGTGGATTTTTTACATATTGTTGCAGACGATTCTTCCTAATCATTTCTTCGATTAGTGATTTTATATGCCTACACTCGTTGTTATTGTGGCCTGGCTGGTTGTGGAATTGACAGAACCTTCCTGACTTTATTGCAGCATCTTTGACTTTTATTTGCTTTGGCATTGGATATCTCGCAGTATACTTAGTCACCATAAAGATATTCCCTATGGTGTCATTGAGAGGGGTGAACTCAGAATTCTTAAAAAAATAGGAGTTTCTTATTGGTCCGGTTATCTTTTCCCTCGTTGCCCCTCTTCTAACCACCAGGTTTCTTTTGGCCGCTTTGCATATTACCTTTCTTTTGGGGATGTACATTGCAATCTGGGACATTCAGGGCATAGGTTGGATCCTCATCAATACTCATATACTCTTCATCTTTATTAACTAGTTGCCCGAGTGCACTTGGTTTCTTCTTCTTAATCCATCGTCAAAACTTGATTTTTTTGCATATGGCCCGTGTCAAAGCCGACAGAACCAAGTGGGGCTCATAATACCCAACTCCCGTCGTCGCCGCGTTGAAGCGAGTGAGAAAAGTTTTGATGAATTCCCCTGGCTTTTTCTCTAACTCATTTATTTCCATAACATCCCAAACTTTTGTTGTTTGGAGCCTGAGTTGTTCCCTGAATAGCTTGGCCAAGGTAGCGAAATCGTCTACAGATTTAGTTGGCAGCTTTGTGAACCAGAGATAGGCCACCCCTTTTAGGTAAGTTGGGAAGTACAAGCACTTGAGCTCTCCTATGGCATGTGCCCCATCCATATGCTAATCGTATTTGCATAAGAATACGTTGGGATCACTTGTCCCATCATAAACTTGCACCATTGGGGGCTTGAACTTTTGTGGATATGGAGCCACCTTGATCCTTTCGATGAGTGGGGTCTTTGTAGGAAAAAATCCCCTCTCTTTTTCGTTGTCCTCTCCCTTTAAGCTTTTCCCCATGATCTCGCGAACCATTTCTGATATGCGCTCCTCCTCGTTGTACTGGTCCATGGGGCAAATTCCTTCCTCCCTACCGAATGTTTTCCTAAGAAAATGGTCATGGTTAGGAATCCAGGGCTTTGGGCCTCCCTCTTGGGGAAGTGCCCCTTTGATGGAGCCATGCACCTGTTGATAAGTACTTTATCGGAAAGGGTGTGCATGGGTGGGTATGCTTCTTTATGGTTGGGATCATTAGGATCTACAACCTCTTGGATAGAATTTTCTAGGTTTGGACTTAAGAAAGAGGAATATGCATTGTCCGTATGAGTAGTTCGAGAAGGTTGACGATGGGTAGCACTTAAGGTATCCTTTGTAGTAGCGGCGTGAATAGAAAACGTAGATTCTAGTTTTTTCAGCATAACATTGTTTGCGATATCTATCTAACTTTTTAGACTTGCAAAAACATCATCCAACTACCTCCTTGTTACAACGGCTCCATCTTTCGAAGAGTCACCAATTTCGAAGTGATTGGTGGGTGGTGATTGTTCAGTCTACTCATGAATTCGAGCACGGTTTAAAGTCTGGAAGAAATTTAATAATTCTCCTGGTCTTAGATCTAGTGGATCTATAATAGAGGCAGGATTTGAAATTTAAAGTAAGGCTCTTGACCTTGAGAGAAGTGTGAAGGGAGGTGATGCGAATGCGGTCCCATGGTGGGCGTCAAATATTTGAGTCAAAGTTGGCTCAAACTCCAAGGGTGCTTCTGAAGCACTTCATCAAGCAGTTAGATTTATGGTAATTCGGCAACAATCACGAAGTTAAAGACAAGAGAATTTATAATGGTTCGATCTAAGGTAGATGTATGTCCACTTTGACAAGGATTTCATTATGACATCAGTGGTTACAAGACAAAGAATCTCTCTTTGTACCTTCATCTTCTCTTATTACAAGTACATCTCACTCAGATCTATTCAAATTGGTGGAGAAATGATTGGACCAGTGGAGAAATGATGATATCGGTGGAGGAATGGTGAGAAATCTCCAAAAGCAAGGAGGATGAAGGAGGATCTTCAAATCTCTAGGACACTTGAGCCCTTTTGGTGGATTCCATCATGAATTCAATGCTAGATCTTTGCTTTGGGATGGTAGATGATGTAAGAATCACTTGAAACAAGAGTAGAAGCAACTTGGCAGCCCTTCGAGGTCTTGGAAATTCCTCTCTTTTGTGGTGGAAGCCATGGCCTATTTAGAGGTGAGCTTTTATGAAGAAACGAGTTGAAATTCGTATATGCAGGTTACGGGTTGCTCGTGCCTTTAATTACGAAAATGCCACCGCCTGGTTGTAGCCAACTATCGGCAACTACAAATTCTAGATGTGCGAGCGGGACCAATAAGCGACTGTGGCATTAATGAGTGACCAAGGTACATATGAACAGCCAATTAGTGTGTGGGTAGACTTATAAGCAACAGACCAAGAAACTTTGTGAGCCCTACTTTGCTTGACCAGAAGATAGTGCCTCATTCTTTGGATGTGCGACCAACCAAGGTTGTACAGTGCGAGCGATTGAGCTTAGTGTTTGAATATTGCACTTGTGTGACTCCGTATTGAGCGACCATGTAATTGGACCATGTACGAGCGACCCTCTTATAATGTACGAGTCATGTTGTACCCTGTTCGCATCATGTTTGATCAGCCCCCCTGATGCAGGGGTGCTTCCTCTGTAGCAAGCGACCGATTTCTTTTGATCTGAACGATCAGTCCTATATGTTAAGCTCGACCCTTAGCTTCTGCACGACCCTTGTTATGTGCGAACGACCTTCCGCTTTTACTTGACCTGGTCTTTGTCGATCGACCTTAGCATGTATGACCGAGCCTTTCAACGCACGACCGAGCGTTATGATACTCGATCCATGATCTTCATTTAGATTTATTCAATCAACATATGTATGATTTTTAAGGGATAAAAACATATATGCTCAGTTTCATGGGCTATAGTTTAATTCTAGGGATGAATTGGCTAGCCATGTATGGTGTCATTCTGGATTAAGAGAGGAGTTTCATTAGACTTTTGACTTGCCATAGGAGGACCCTCGAGATTTCTTGTGACCCTAAAGGGTCTGTCATTCTTAGTTTCATAGAGTCACTTGATGCATCTATCAATGATTTACGATCTGTACCAGTAGTCTGTGAGTATCCTAATGTTTTTTAGGAGGTTTGGGGCTTACCTTTGAGGCGAGATATTGATTTCCGTAAATACTTGGTGGACAATGCAAAGACAGTTGCATTGCCTGTGCACCATATGACTTCGAGAGAAAGGAGGTGTAACACCCCATATTTTTACAACATTAAAGGGGGATAATTTAAATAGTAATTAATTTAATACTCAGAATTAAGGGAAACGAACTTCGCCATTGCGTCCATCTCAAAATTCTGGTCAAGATAGACATTTGGTTTGCATAAAACGGACACCGTATGAAGAAGATATGAAGGTTTGATGTTTGTATACACATAGATAATTATATATATATATATGTATAAGGTCCAAGAATTCAAACTCAGGTCCAGAAAGTACAAAAATGTTCAAAATCCAAGAATTCGAGGTGGGTGGGAAATTCCCGCCTAGGGGAGTTGACCCCTTAAGGTGGGTGTCGACCCCTAGGTGGACCCCCCAAGAGGGGTGTCGACACCAGGGCCAATCGCCTAAAGGGTGGGTCGACCCCCCTAGGGTCGACGTGGCTAAGTTGGTTTGGAGGCTGGCAACTATAAATATAGTCTCATGTCTCTTATTTTCTTCACTGAAAATCAATGGAGGCCTAAGTGATGCTGGTTCCTGGACTGGACCAAAACTCTTTCTTCTTCCGAAATCAAATGTAGATATTCAAGCGTAGATTTAAGATTCATCAACTATTTTCTTCTCCTTCTATTGTTCTTGATCCAAACACTATGAGTTTCAGTTGCCTTTAGATTTAAATAATTAAAAGTAAACATGATACGACTGTAAATTTGGATCTATGACGATGACTAAATCATATCAGATCTATTGTAATTTGTGAATCCAGGATATTGTAATTTAGGATCTATGCATGTGACTAAATCATATCAAATCTATTGTAATTTGCAAATCTATGAAATTTTGAATTGACTATGACATGGATCTCAACCCTTATCATGTCAGATCTACTTTTAATTATGGATCTAATTTATTATACAGATCATCTTAGGATTATCATGTTGTGGTCAATTTAGATCTGACATTAGTTTGACATCTAAATTCTTATTTAGATCTAATCATGCCTATTATGACATCCCTACTATGTTAGAACCTGTTTTATTATCACAAGTTCACCAGTCTATTCTTATATATCCATCATATCATTATGCCATCATATGCTTATGTTAGTTTGTTAGAATAAACATCTCTGTCATCTTCCCTTCACCCTTTCCTTTTTTATTTTATATAGCAGGGCTATTTTTGAGTCTATGCATGCCACTAAATTATGCGATTACGTTAGTTTGGTTACAAGGGGAAAAACATTGAAATTGGGCATATCTTGTGAAATGGGGAATTTGGGCATAGTTGGTTAAAAGGTGAAAATTAGCCTAATTTGAATAATGTCTATGTATATGAATTTGGACATATAATTTACTATGAGTATAACTGGGGAAAAAGGGGCATGAAACCTGTAGCCTATAACGAAAGAGGAAAAATTGGCTAATAATGAAATTCCTAGTATTACATTAATTAAAAGTTGTAATTGCGCCTAGACACGAGGTTAAATTGCACTTGTGGTGGAAGTTTGCCTGGACCTGCCCGGCATATCCAGCGACCACAAGTCGTGAATCTAATGTGGGAGGTTTATGTGCACAAATACGAGATGAGCTAAGACACGAGGTTAAGCCCAATTTGTGGAATAAGTCTGCCCGAAATTGCCTGGCATGTCCAGCATCCACAAATGTAGACTTAATGTGGGAGGTCTAGCATACCATAACCACAAATGAAAATATGGTAATAAACCTTGAATGCTTAACCTAGTTGAATCCATAGGGATTGTATATAAACTTAAGTTGAGGTTAAGTAAATTTGGTTGAACAGTTGGTGGGTTAAGTAAATCTGAGGGGGTGGGTATTATTTACATATAGGCCCACAAACTTAACCAGATAAGGTTATGTAATTAAAGACACCTAGTAGTATACATAACCGATGGAAATATTAGAATTATGTAATTAAAGACACCTTTTAAGGTAAGCATAACTTAAAGAAATGATAGGGTTGTGTAATTAAAGACACCTAGTGGTATACATAACCAATGGAAATCCCAGTGGGGATACAAGACAAGGGAAGAGCTTGTATCAAATTGTTTGGGACCCATTTCAGTTAGTAACCCTTAATAGGTATCAAACGAGTGCTCCAAACTAGGTTGGAGTTGGGGCACGCTTACTGGGTTGAATGTAAGAGACCCAAACGAGGAGGATGGTGTGGGCGGCGCAAACCGACTAGGGACATGTGCATGCATGGGCCGGGTAGAGGGGTCAAAAACGACCGTGACACCTGTAGGTATGGCTATGCATATCAACGAAGGGTTTCCACTATAGGATGTGATACATCTTATGGTGGGGCCGACACAGAGTATCTTCGCAGAGTAGGGAGCCGATCGATTAGGGTAGTGGTTAGGATACATCTGCACGTATGCCTAAGTCTACCATCTTATAGTTGTTGGGATTATCTCATTTTGGTTATACTAGTATTAGTGCAGAGTAATCTTTAGAGAAGTATACACTATATCATGCTTATCATGTCATACCTACCTTATATGTTGTTATCTCTCTATTATCCACTTTATATGCCTGTCATGCTACTTTTTCTTATTTACTTGAAAAAATTAACTGGACTCGCTAGACTTTATGTTTGTCCCTTTTTGGTTTTCTCTTCTTTCTTCCATTCCCCCTAGGTTCTCATGGTGGGAATACTCAGGCTTGACCATGATTCTGCTTTCATTTTGCTGGAGCTGCTTAGATGTATGGCTCAAGCTCCTATCCTTGCTACTATGGCTGTTTTACTTGGGGAATTTTGCTTTTTTTTTTATGTACTCTGATGTTTTAAAGTACAAGACAGTAGTTTCAATGATGTAATGGTTTTTTTATGTAATTCCGACATGTGATGTTTTCAGACCACGCTGCTCTATGTTAAATAAAGTTTTTAATTCTGCTATCATTTTTATATCTATCTTGTAATATTTATGTTTCTGTTTACCTATAACGCTTCACGAACCTTAATGCATTCCCTTTGTGAGTGACATTAATGGACATGGGGTGTCACACTTTGTATCATAGATGAAGGTTACCATATTAGATTAAAAAAAATGAAAATTATTTTCAAAAAGGTTTTAAATGAAGGCAATTTTCAAAAAGAAAAGTCTTTTTTGAAAAACATATTCCCTAAATTCATATGTATTATCTTTCGATCATTTGTCTAAATCTCTTTCCTTTTCGTTTCAGCATGTCTGGGGAAACTAACATTCCAAAGGGTGTTATAATACCTAGCTGGTTCCGTAGGTATCTTGAGGCTGCGGAGCCTGCCGAAGGCCAAAAAATCGTTCTTCCCTCAGCTACGCCCGTCATTCCTCCTCCTCCAAGAGCAGAACGACCTTCAATAAAAGGGTTCCTGTACCCGAAAGTAATCTGTATGGAGTTAAAGACGCATCCATTTGCGATAATTTTGCTTTGATCTACAAAGATTTCTATGCCATGGAAGGGAAGCCATTCTGTGGAACTGAAACATTCGTAGAGGCAAGGATTTGACTCAAGAAGACCGAGGATTTGTTCATAATATTTGAAGTGGAAGATAGGAGAAAGATTCAACTAGTTGTTTGGCAACTGAAAGATGAAGCTTCATTTTGGTGGGAAGTTACCCAAGCTGGACGTCCGGTAGAAACATGGGATGATTTTAGACAAAGATTTGAAATGAAATTTCTTTCCCAAGCTGAGAAAAGCATGTAGATGGAGAGGTTCATGGTGCTCAAACAAAGAAACATGACTGTTAAAGAATATGTGAACAAATTCAACTAGCTAGCAAGTTTGGATTGGAATCGGTAGATATTCAGCGTAACAATGCTTTGCGGTTTATTGAAGGGCTAAATGAACCCCTTCACGGGTTAGCTATGTCCCACATTCCAATGGGAGCTACTTTTGAATGGCTTGTTGATATGGCCCTAATGCATGATCAAGTCAAGGGAGAAAAGAAGGAAGTAAGAGCTGAGGAAACAACGCAAAATAACATGTTATGGCCTAAGAATGGATAGCATCAACAACAACAAAAGAAAGGTGGAAAGAATGACAAGGCTAAGGATAAGAGGAAATGTCATAGTTGTGGGCGAGAGGGTCACTTGGTCAAAGGCTGCAAAAGGAGGAAGAATACTCGCTTCAATTATGGAGAGGTCGGACACTTTGCTGAGGAGTGCTCGAAGAAACAGGGACCACAGGGACAAGGCAAGAGGGCAGGTGCATGCTGTCACAATCAGTGGTCCGGTTAGAGGTAGGAAAATTTCCGTAGAAGGTTTGATTTCTCTTTCCAGTCATCCTATTAGAACTCTTTTGGATTCTGGCGCTTCACATTCATTTATATCTAGTTCTGTGGTTGAATCTCTGCACTTAAAAACTAATATGGTAGTGGATCCCGCTATTGTCTCAAACCCCATTGGGGGTTCGGCTCATTTATCCATGATTTGTCGAGGTTTGAGGATATCAATCTTAGGCGTTGAGTTTGAGGTGCTCGGGTTTATGAGCTATGGGTTGATTCTAGGGATGGATTGGCTAACCATGTATGGTGCCTTTCTGGATTGTGAGAGGAGGGTCGTTAGGCTTCTAACTTGTCATGGGAGGACCCTCGAGATTTCTTGTGACCCGAAGGATCCGTTATGCTTAATTTCCTAGAGTTTCTCGATGCATCTATCATTGATTTGCAATCAGTTCCAGTAGTCCAAGATTATTCTGATGTTTTTGATGAGGTACAGGGTTCAGCCCCACGGTGCGAGATAGATTTTTGCATATATTTGGTGGACAATGCAAAGCTAGTTGCATTACCAGTGCGCCATATGGCTCCAAGGGAAAGAAGGGAGCTGAGTAAGCAAGTAGGGGAGCTACTTGAGAAAGGATTTATCAGGCAAAGCATATCTGAATGGGGTGCTCCAGTAGTATTCGCAACTAAGGCGGATGGTTCGCTTCGTTTGTGTGTGGACTATAGAGAGTTGAATAAGCTAACCAAAAAGAACAGGCACCCACTTCCGAGGATAGATGAATGTTTGATCAGTTTGTTGGTGCCTCGATATTTTCTCAATTAGACCTGGCTATGGGGTTTCGTAAATTGAGGGTGGTTGAGGCCAGTATAGATAAACCACTTTTAGGACTCTAGATGGTTTCTTTGAATGGCTCGTAATGCCTTTTGGGTTGGCGAATGCACCCGCCTACTTTGTTGATCTAATGAGTAGGGTGTTTCGGGAGTTTCTAAATAAATTAGTCATGGTCTTTGTTGATGATATCTTGATCTTCTCAGAAAGTGAGGAAGAGCATGCCCAACATTTGAGGGATGTTTTGAAAACTCTCCGTGTGCATCAACTTAAGGAAAAATTCTCCAAATGCCACTTTTGGAGAAAGGAGGTGAGATTCCGAGGGCATGTGCTTTTTAAAAAGAGATAGCAGTAGATCCCGCAAAGGTGGTTGTAGTTCAGGACTGGCAAATTCCAAAGAATTCAACAGAGGTGAGAAGCTTTTTGCGGTTAGCAGGCTACTATAGGAAGTCCATTAAGGACTTCACAAAGATATCAGCCCCACTCACCAGGTCGACGAAGAAGAATTTGGTGTTTTCGTGGGATATAGTTTGTGATGTTTCTTTCTAATGACTGAAGAGGGCTCTGAAAACAGCCCCAGTCTTGACCTTGCTCAATGGGAATAAGGTGTTAACAGTTTACACTGATGCTAGTTGTACAGGGCTTAGTGTGATTCTGATGCATGAAGGGAACGTAATGTGTTATGGGGTTAGACAGCTAAGAGTCCATGAGAAGAACTACCCAACCCATGATTCAGAGCTAGCTGTCATAGTATTCACACTTAAGATGTGGCATCATTATTTGCTTGGAGAGACATTCGAATTGTACACCGGTCATAAATCTCTTAAGTATTTGTTCTCCAGAAGGATCTTAATTTAAGGAAACAAAGGCATATGGTGTTCCTAGCTTCTTATAATTTTTAGATTGCTTATATCCCTGGCAAGGATAATGTGGTGGTAGATGCACTGAGCAGGAAGCGGATGGCCTTAATTCCTCTGTTTGTGGAAAGGAAAGGATTGGAGTTCATATCGACTATTGATTTTAGACCCTCCACCGAGCTTTTGCCTGGTTTGTTTGCATCACTAGAGATACGACCAACTCTTATGGCTCAGATAGCAGCTTCGTAGCGAGATGATCCACATGCATCTTGGATAGGCTCAGTAAAGGTGGGACTTCTAGTCACCTCAATAGATATTCCATTGATGATAAAGGGTGGTTGCGACGAGATGGAAGGCTTTGTGTTCCTCAAACTGGAAGTTTGCTAAAGGCAGTCCTAGAAGAAGCCCGTCATTCTAAGATGACTATTCATCCTGATGGTGATAAGATGTATAAGGACATGAAGAGGGTTTTCTTTTGGGCTAGGATGAAGAAAGATATGGTAGAGTTTGTTTCTCAATGTTTAATTTGTTACCAAGTCAAAGCTGAGCAAAAGTAGTCTGGTGGTTTACTTCTACTTTGGAGGTTCCACAGTGGAAGTGGGAGACCGTCTCTATGGATTTCATAGATGGTTTTCCTACATCAAAGAAAGGCAACATCAGTATTTGGGTGGTAGTAGATAGATTTACTAAGAGCGCTCATTTTATTCCAGTTAAGAGTAAGAGTATATGTTCGAGATATAGTATGTCTTCATGGAGCACCTTCCAGCATTGTAAGCGATTGTGATCCCATCTTCACTAGTGAGTTTTGGAGGAGTTTGTAAGTATTAGGTACACAGTTACATTTGAGCACCGCTTATCATCCTCAAACCAATGGGCAAATGGAGAGGGTGAACATAATTCTTGAAGATCTTTTGAGACTATGTATCCTAGACTTCGGTGGGACTTGGGAAGAGCATCTTCCTTTAGTAGAGTTTTCCTATATCAACAGTTATCAATCTAGCATTGGCATGGCAGCCTTCGAAGCGTTGTACGGATGACCTTGTAGGTCACCAACTTGTTGGTGGGAATCTACAAAAAGGCTATTGCTTGGACCAGATATGCTAAGAGAAATGTCCACAAAGATCGATCTTATTAGACTACGAATGAAGACTGATCAAGATAAGCAAAAATCCTAGGTAGACAAGAGAAGAACTGACATAGAATTCAAAGTAGGAGATTTGGTTTAATTAAACTGTCACCTTTGAGGAATGTGGTTTGCTTCGGATCTGTTGGGAAGTTGGCACCAATATTCGTAGGGCCATTTCCCATAACAGAAAGGAATGGCCAAATGGCCTATAGAGTAAAGCTGGCAGAGAGAGTATCCGATGTTCATGATGTTTTCCACGTTTCTCACTTACAGAAGTATTTACATGATACCCCGGAAGTAGTTGAGTTGAGTGTATTGGAATAAGTAAAGGTGGAACGGGGGCGACATTCAGACGAGTTCCATCCCGTATTCTTATATTATAAGTTAAGAAGCTACGCAATAAAGAAATCAAGTTGGTGAAGGTTCAGTAGGGAGATAACCCAGAGGATGCAACTTGGCAGAGCGAAGACAAGATTCATGCTTCATATCCCTTTCTTTTCGAGGGTATGATCTTAACTTCCTTTTACAAAGACTTTATTTATGCTTGTTTCTATCATTTAAGTATATCCTATCGATCGAATCTTCGACCTTTAGGCAGGAATCCCGTGGATGCAAACATGTGTTTGAGATATGTTGTGTTTTATGGATGTAAGTGGATGCAAGTGCTTGCTAATGGTTGCTCGTGGATGCGTATACACACACATTAAGCACTAGATCGTCTCAACCACTTTCATACTGCATATGGATGTGTTTGCATTTTTCTTCTTTTTATGGATGAAAATGGATGTATCATCATATGGATGTAGCATTCGGACGAATGATTGGGCACACATATAGAACTCACATGTTCTAATAGGATTATTTGCATACGTATTGGATTCATGGCACAAACATACATTGCATTAAGAAGATCAACTGGATCAGTAGATTGCCAGATTTTCGCATTACTGTTGGGACATATACAGATACTTTTGCATATATTCATATAAGCATTAGAAGTCTTTAAGGACAATGGATGCCAGTGATTGATGGATGAGTAAATGAGTGATGAATGGTAGGATATGCATTCTTCTTAACTTGAAGATTTCGGGGATGAAATCCTTTGAGTAGGGGAGAATGTAAAACCCCGTATTTTAACAACATTAAAAGAGGATAAATTAAATAATAATTAATTTAATACTCAGGGAAACAGACTGCGCCGTTGCGTCCATCTCGAAATTCTGGTCAAGATAGACATTTAGTTTGCGTAAAAACGGACATCGTATAAAGAAGTTATAAGGGTTTGAAGTTTTTATATGCGCAAGAGAATTATATACATGTATAGGGTCCAGGAATTCAAAATCAGGTCCAGAAAGTTCAAAAAAGTTCAAAATCCCAGAATTCAGGGTGAGCGGGAAGATTCCCGCCTTGGGGAGTCGACCCCTTAAGGTAGGTGTCGACCCCTAGGTCGACCCCCCCAAGGGGGTGTCGACACCAGGGTCGACCCACTAAAGGGTAGGTCGACCCCCCTAGGGCTAACGTGGCTAAGTCAGTTTGGAGGTTGGCAGCTATAAATATAGGGTCATTTCTCTCGTTTTCTTCACTGAAAATCAATGGAGGCCTAAGTGATGCTGGTGCCTAGACTGAACCAAAACTTTTTTTCTTCTGCAATCAAATTTAGAGATTCAAGCATAGATTTGAGATTCATCAACTATTTTCTTCTCCTTCTATTGTTCTAGATCCATAAACTACGAGTTTTAGTTGCCTTTAGATTTAAATAACTAAAAGTAAACATGATATGACTGTAAATTTGGATCTATGACTGTGACTGAATCGTATAAGATCTATTGTAATTTGTGAATCCATGATATTGTAATTTGGGATCTATGCCTGTGACTGAATCATATCAGATCTATTGTAATTTACGAATCTATGACATTTAGAATTGACTATGACATGGATCTCAACCCTTATCATGTCAGATCTACTTTTAATTATGGATCTAATTTGTTATTTGGATCATCTTATGATTATTATGTTGTGGTCAATTTAGATCTGACATTAGCTGGACATCTAATTTCTTATTTAGATCTAATCTTTCCTATTATGATATCCCTATTATGATAGAACCTGTTTTTTATTACAAGTTCACCGATCTGTTCTTATATGTCCATCATATCATTATGCCACCATATGATAATGTCATTTTGTTAAAATAAACATCTTTGTTTTCTTCCCTTCACCCTTACGCTTTTTGGTTTATATAGACGTGCTATTTTCGAGCCTAGGCATGCCGCTAAATTATGCGATTACGTTATTTTAGGAACGAGGGGAAAAACGTTGAAATCGGGCATATCTTCTGAAATGGGGAATTCAGGCATAAATGGTTAAAAGGTGAAAATTGGGATAATTTGAATAATGTATATGTATATGTATATGAATTGCACACATAATTTACTATGAGCATAATTGGGGAAAAAGGGGCATGAAACATATAACCAATAACGACATAGGAAAAATTGGGTAATAATTGTAACATCCCGTAATTTTTAAAACAAGACATAAGAGATAATTAAAGAATAATTAACTATTAAAAGAAGAAGTAGATAAAACGGGTTACGCCATTGCGTTCGTCTCGAAATTCTGCTTGAGATAGAGTCCGAGTTTGCATAAAACGGATACCATTGAAGGAGATATGGACAAACGAAGTTAGGGAGAAAAACAGGAAACGGGCCAGAATACACTGGCGCACTTGTGAAGTGCGCCAGTACAAAAATGCACTGGCGCACTTGTGGAGTGCGGTAGTACAAAAAGGCGCTGGCGCACCTGCCAAGTGCGCCCATACCGAGGGCCATCCAGCACAACATTCTGGAGTGTTATGTGATGACGTGTCTTATTCTAATTTGCTGGATAACCTGTCTTCGAGCTGCGTGACTCTGATGACTCCTAGGTCGGTCTAAAGGCTAGATTTAATCCTAGACATCTATATATACGTAGCTAAACCTAAACCCTAACATCATAACCCTAAAACTATGGTGCCATCATGATGCGCGTCTACAAGCTAGCTTAAGCCTCCATTCATCTACCTCAAACTAGAGAATCAAATTCAAACTAGTAATCAATTAGAAGAACTAGAGAATCAAATATCTGCGTCAAAGGTTAGCTTTTCAAATTCAGAAATCAAGACCCGTCCATTTTCTTTAAGTTCGGTTATTGTTTAGATGTGAACACTTAATAAGAAATCATGACTGTAATAACTAGATCTAGAACTATGCCTAATTCTTTTCGTGCCTATCCTTTTGTCAATCCTGAATTGCTTCTGCCTATTGGAATGTTGTGACTGACATAGTAAAGCCTATCGTACCTGTTGGACTATTTTGACTGACATAGTAAGACCTATCTTGCCTATTGGACTGTTGTGACTGACATAGTAAAACCTATCATACATATTGGACTGTTGTGACTGACGTAGTAAAATCTATCATGCCTATTAGACAGTTGTGACTGACATAGTAAAACCTATCATGCCTATGATACTATTGGGACTGATACCATTGAACCTATCATGTTGTATTAAATTTGTGGTTCTTTTATGTATGTAAGTTACATGCTAAGTGTAACACCCCGTATTTTCTGTAAAACGTTGATGTAACAAATCAAAGTATACTTAATTTTTAAGAGAAGAATTAAGGGAAATGGGTTATGCCACTGCGTTCGTCTCGGAATTCTGCTTGATATAGAGTCCGAGTTTGCATGAATCGGACTTCGTATGAAGAATTTATGGCCTTCGGAAGTTTCAGCTCAAATTTAAAAATAGCTCGAAACAGAATTCAAAATTAAAAATGGAACCCAAAGGCCGGCTAGGCAGGAAATTTCCCGCCCAGGACCCAGGTCGACCAGGGGGTCGACCCTAGTGATGACCTCCCCCCGATAGGTCGATCCGGGGGTTGATCTACCCTGTTTTTCCAGATCCGAGGCAGAATTCATTTTTATATATCCGGGCTGATTTCTAGATCAAATTCATGAGTTCTACGCAATATGAACGCCCCCAAACTTCACTTTCTCTATATACTTCACTACGCCTATACTCTGCCTCAATCCTAATTAAAATATATCTTAATTCCCATTAAAACAATTTATAGTTCTTCATCAAATTGGAGATTCAAATCAAGATAAAGCTTCAAGTTGGACCATAGGCATTCCGCTTCAAGCAACGTCACTCGAATCATAACAAATCGCCTTTTCTAAACCGATCACTGTAAGCTCGGTTATTCCTTAGATTTGAACGTGTAATTGGAATTGTGAATGTAATGAATCAAAATATAGAACTATACCAATTTTCAAGTTAATTATCTTTGATTCGTGCTTATGTCAAATCTAACGTTATCTACGCCTTTGGATCTGATTCTCGATTGTGGCCGAGAACTTATTGTGGCTAATTGCCAGTGACTATGATTATGGGACTTTTGCCTAAGACTATGACTATGAAACTATTGCCTATGAAGCTATTGCCTATGACTACGACTATGAAACTATTTTCTATGAAGCTATTGCCTATGACTATGACTATGAGACCTTTGTCTAAGACTATGGCAATGAACTGTCGCCTATGAAATTATTGCCTACGACTATGAATCATAACTATGAGACTATTGCCTATGACATTGGTAAAGAAATTATTGTGATTAGTCGCCCATGACTATTGTGGTTAATTGCCTATGACTGTTGCTGTTAGTTGCTTATGACTATTCCCATTGTTACAAATAACTGATCATGTTGTACCTTGAACTGGCATTATGTTGGACCAAATCACCTATGCCTATTCCCTTGATCATGTGGATCACATATTTAGTGTGTAACTTGGTTAGTTTATTCCTATTCACTATTATATACATCAAACCCATTGGAACCATTATTTTTGTATTTGGTTCATTCTTGCATGGCTATTCTTTTATGTCAATTCTCGTGCTTATCCCCTATACCTTTCTTTGATACTATTAGTACCATTTCATGAGTACTTAGAAACTTGTGAAATCATGTTATACGTACGATTTTGGCACGGGAATTTGGGCGTAGCTTAAATAAATTAGTTTGGCATAGTATATATGTTGGCATAGTCCGAATTGGCTATAATAGTGAATGATTTACATGCATATTAGACTTGGGCATAAATTGATAAATTTAATTGACCGCAAAGTGTGTAATTGGCCTGTAAACCAAGTTTTGGACATAAACGGTAAACTAGAATATTAAATCTAGTTTTCACATTAACCGTAAATTTGAATATTAATCTAGACTAGGAATGAATTGAAAAAGGGGAATATTAAATCTAAATTGGTATAAACTGCAAGTTGGGCTGGTTGATAGGTAAATCGAGTTTTGGGCATAGAATATAAATATGTTAATTTGCATAACAAATGAATACGATCTAGGCTAAATTGATTTACGTAAAATTTACATAAATAATAAATATGTAAATTTAGTAAAAGACGAATACGCCTAACCTGAGGTTAGACTGAGTTGTTGTGTGAAATTTCCCGGAACCGACCGGCACATCCAGTGACCACAACAATACCTGTCTAATGTGGGTGGTTAGTGCATCAAGCCCAGAAAGACCGAGGTTAGACTGGTTTGTTGTGTAAACCTGCCCGGAATCGACCGGCACATCCAGTAACCACAACTATATCTGTCTAATGTGAGTGGTTGGTGCTTTAATTAATTAATTGATTAGGGCTCATGAATAAATCAAGCTAGAAATGGTGAGGTTAAGTAATTAGGGAAACACTTAACCGTAATAACAAGATAACCAGGCAAGTGGGTGAGGTTATGTAAATTTAGAACACTTAACCGTTGTAACATGTTAATTAAGCAGATGATAGGGTTAAGTTAACTAAGGTAACACTTAACCAAAATATATAATGGCATGTGGTGCGGTTAAGTAATACAAGAGGAAAACACTTAACCAATTATATAACATGATGTACGGGAAGGGTTAAGTTAACACGAGAACAACACTTAACCAATATAACATGATTTGAGGTAGGGTCAAGTCAACACTAGAAGAAACACTTAACCAACATGACGTGATGGGTGGATGGGTTAAGTTAACTTGAATTGATTAAGGACACTTGACCAATATAACTTGATGAGTGAATGAGATTAAGTTAAATGGGAAATACTTAACTAATATAACCTGATGAATGAACAGGGCTAAGTTAAAAAATCACACTTAACCAATCCAACATGATAAGCAAGAAAGGTTAAGTTAATAAGAACCACTTAACCAACACGACTTGACAAGTAGGAGGTTAAGTACACGTCTGGTAGGTGGGTAGTATTAGTAAATATAGGCCCACTAAGCTTAACCATTATATAAACATGCTTGGATCGATGGGAGGGTTAAGTACATCTCATAGGTGGGTAGTATTAGTACATATAGGCCCACAAACTTAACCTTTAAGAAAACATGCTAGAATCGGTGGGAGGGTTAAGTACATCTCATATAGGTGGGTAATATTTGTATATATAGGCCCACAAACTTAACCAGTAAGAAACCCTAGTAATAGGGAACCGTTTCAGCAGTAACGCACATAGACGTATCATGGTACCCTGAAACTAGGCAGGGTGGGGCACGATTAATGGGCTGATTATAAGCGGTCAAAAATAGAGGCAGGGGTACGTCAGTGTAGGTTCCGATGGTTTACGGGAGTGCACATACTCCGGAGTGGAAAAAGCAGGCACTGGGTACCAGTAGTTATACACTGTGCATCTTGAATCGTGTCGGGTCGCTATCATAAGGCTTGATACACCTTATGGCGGGGCCAGCACAGAGTATCTACACGCAAGAGACGGCCGACTGACACAGACACATGGAAAATTAATACACGTAGGTAGCATAATCCCTAGTTGGAACTTGGTCACGTAAACCCTGAATCCGAGAAGCATTCAATAGGTAGCATAAACCCCAGTGGCCCTAAGCAGCGTAAACCCTGGTTGAATCTAGTAAGCACTCGAGAGTAAACCTTAGATTAGATCTTGGTAATAAACTGAATCCCCATAATAGATGTACACCTGAAGGTAATCGCAAATTCAAGGATTTGGATCACGTTATTATATGATCATAGATTACTAGTTTGGACACCAGTTAGGTAGTGCAGATATATAGAAATCAGTATAAACATGTTATTTACAAAGCAGAGAAGGAGTAGAAGCGCATTCAGTTTATCAGTACATTCAATTTATCAGTACATTCGGTTTATCTTGCCATATCCCATGCTTATCCCATATTATCTTGTTACTATGGTTTAGTCTTATATTTAGTTTATTCATGTCATGAACCTTTTCCTCGTTTAAATACTAAGAATCACCGGACTTACCGGACTTTATGTCTGACCTAGTTTGTTTTCGCCTCTTTTCTTCCGTTCCCCCTCCCCCCAGGTAGTCAGGAAGGGAATAGCTCCGGTTTGTTTCGACCGTTACTCTTTCCAAGATTGAAGACTCTTTGATGTGTTGCCTTGGACTCTCTCTTCTGCTGTTATGGCCGGCTCATGCTTTATTTGGGGAAATCATTTTATGCTTTTTTATTTTTGTAAGCAAGACAGGATACTTTGGTATTGTAAAACAATCTTTGTACAAGCTATTTATCAACAAAATAAAGTTTTATTTATTTGTCGCGGCTTTAATTGTCTGTTTTGTAATTTATCTGCATCTTTTACCTATAATGCTCCACCGAAATTAAGGGATTCCCTTTGTGAGTGACCTTAACGGAGGTAGGGTGTTACACTAAGTTATGTTCATACATGATTACATGATTAGATCCAAGCTAGTGCCCATGTTTAAGATCTATATAAGTTCATGCTTATACGATTAGATCTATGCTAGTTCGCATGTTAATTGGATCTAATTTAAATGCAAGATCACGTTCATGTGCTTAATTAAGTTTATGTCGTTCTATCCCAAATTTATACGGTGCATGTTGATCTATATTGTTTATGCCTGTTGGAATGTTACATATCCCTTTCTTTTCCCTTTTGTTTATAAGTTAGGCTAATTTGCGAGCCTAACGTTCTTTGTGAATTACGCGAATGAATAACGAGGGATACGTTGGGGGAAAAAATTTAAATTACATGCTATAGGCATAAATTGGCTCATAATCATGTAAATAATAAGTAGCATGAAATGGCATAATTTGGACATAATTTAGAGCGTAAATGGAACATGACTTGACTTGACAACACTTGCGGATAATTTACATATAAACATGAATGGTAAATATGTAAATTAAATAAAAGATGAATATGCCTAACCCAAGGTAAGATTGAGTTACGGTGTAAGAATGCCTGGAACCGCCGGGCGCATCCAGCAACCGTAACAATATAGATCTAATGTGAGAGGTTAGCGCATTAAGTCCAAAAATCCAAGGTTAGATTGAGTTGCGGTGTAAGACTGCCTGGAACCGCCCGGCACATCCAGCGGCAACTACAATATAGAACTAATGTGAGATGTTGGTGCTTTAATGAATGAATTAAAGCTAAGCAACAAGACATGCTAAGAATGGTAGGGTTAAGTTAACACAAGAAGGCAACACTTAACCAATGTAACATGACAAGTGGTAGGGTTAAGTAACACAAGAGGGCAACACTTAACTAATGTAACATGACAAGTGGTAGGGTTAAGTAACACGAGAGGGCAACACTTAACCAATGTAACATGACAAGTGGTAGGGTTAAGTAACACGAGAGGGCAACACTTAACCAATGTAACATGACAGTAGTAGGCACAAGAGGGCAACACTTAACAATTGTAACATGACAAGTGGAAGGGTTAAGTAACACAAGAGGGCAACACTTAACCAATGTAACATGACAAGTGGTAGGGTTAAGTTAACACTTAACCAATGAACGAGTAGGGTTAAGTTAATGGGAAATGCTTAGCCAATATAATATGATGAATGAACAGGGTTAAATTAATAGGAAACACTTAACCAATTACAAAGTGATGAATGAGAAGGGTTAAGTTAATAAGAAACACTTAACCAACATGACATGATGTGTGGATGGGTTAAGTTAAATTAAATGGATGGATAACACTTTGCCAATTTGGGGGGTATACGAATAGACCCTAGGAAACCCTAGTACTGGGGACCCATTTCAGCAGTAACCCACATGGATGTATCACGGTACCCTGAGCTAGGCAGGGTGGGGCACGTTTACTGGGCTGATTATAAGCGGTCAAAATAGTAGCAGTTGGTGTAGCAGTGTAGTTCCGACGGAGTATGGGTGTGCACGTGCTCCGGCATGAAAAGTAGGCACTGGGCATCAGTAGCAGACACTGTGCATCTAGAATTTGTGTCGGGTTGCTATCATAAGGATTGATACACCTTATGATGGGACCAGTACAGGGTATCTACACGCAAGAGAGGACCGACTGACACAAACACAAGGAACGTTAATACAAGTAGGGAGCCGATCGATAGGGTAGTAAGGGTACATCTAACATCTTCGTGGAAATTGGGCTAACTGAGGTAAGATCCTCATACTAGATGTACACCTGAAGGCTACCACAATTGCATTGTTGGGATCACCTTATTATATAACGTAGGATACTAGTTTGGACACTAGTAGGGGATACAGATCCTTTTCACCGGATACTAGTTGGGACACTAGTATGGGATACAGATCCTTTTCATGGGATACTAGTTGGGACATTAGTAAGGGATACAGATCATTCCATAAGTGGCACTAGTTAGAATGCTAGTTGGGTGGTGCAGAGAAACGAAATCAGAGAAAGAACCGAAGCGCATTCAGTTATCTTACCTTGTCATATCTAACGATCATCATTTGTTGTCATGCTATGCTTATCATCATGGTTATGTCTAGTATTCGGTTTATTCATGTTATAATCCTTTTATGTATTTACATGTTGAATAATCACTAGACTTACCAGACATATGTCTGACCCCTTTTCTTTCGCCTTCTTTTCTTCCGTTTCCCCCCTAGGTTCACAGGGAGAGAATAATACCACTTAGCTCAGTTTTCTTCCCAAGCTTGAAGAAAGATGATGTATTGCTTTGGACTCTCTTTTCCCTGCTATGGATGGCTCATGCTTTATTGGGGAATATCATTGTCATTTTATGCTTCTTTATTTTGTTAAACAAGACAGATGCTTTGTTGTAATGCGTATTGGAAGACAATCTTTGTACAAGTTGTTTTATCAAACTGTTGTTTATCAATAAAGTAAAGTTTTATTTATTTTCCACTATTTAAATTTTGTCTATTTTGTAATTTATCTGTTCTATACACTCATGATGATCCACTGAATTTAATGCATTCCCTTTGTGAGTGACCTTAAATTAAAGGAGATAGGGTGTTACACGTGGTATCAGAACTGAAGGTTACCAGAACAGATAAAAGATTTTGAAAACCATTTTCAAAATTATTATTTTCAAAAACATGTTTTAAAGAACGTTTTTCAAGGGAAAAGTATTGTATTTAAAAAGGTATATTCCCCAAAGCCATATGCACTATCTTTCGATTCTCAATTTGAACCTCTTCTTCCTTTCTTTTCGCCATAGTTTCGTAGGCATACGGCACATGTTGAGGGCGAAGTATTGCCCAACCTCCATCTCTAGCCGCAGTAGTTTCAACTACGGCTAATTTTCTTTTCAAGCTTTGTAGGTTGTCGTGCAATGGAGGTAGTTTTGATAAACTTGTCAAAAAGCTACACAAGGATTGTAAGGATAAGAGTAAGGGAGTTTGGGCTAAGGAGCACAAGCCCAAGCATAAGAAGCTTGTCGATACGGCTTAATCCTCATAGAAGTTGAAAGGTGAAACGAAAGAGGCTAAAGTGGAAGAATCACAAATAGGGATTGGAATATAAGAAGGGTGGAAGAAATAATAGATTCCGCGACAAGAGGAAGTGTCTTTTCTGTGGTATAGCGGGTTATTTAATTGTAGGATGAAGAAGACAGGTGGTTGTTTCTAGTATGGTGAAGCAGGGAATCTTATCAAGGATTGTCGAAGGACAAGGATAAGGGAAAAGGACATAATCTTCTAGCGGGCAATTTCATGCTCTCACTGCCAGTGTACCTAAGAGAGGTAGGAACGTTTCTGTTGAAAGTTTAGTTTTTCTTTTCAACCATCCTATTAGAACTTTGTTTGATTCTGGCGCTCACATTCTTTTTTATTTGCTTCCATAGTTGAGTCTCTGCACCTTAGTACTTGTATAGTAAAGGATCCCATTGTTGTCTCAAATCCTATTGGGGGTTCGACTCATTTATCCATGATTTTTTTGGATTTGGGAATATCTATACTAAGCATTGAGTTTAGATATAATGCTTACGTTTTTTGTTTCATGGGCTATGGGTTGATTCTAGGGATGTATTGGTTATCCGGTAATGGTACCATTCTCAATTGTGAAAGGAGGGTAGTTAGACTTTTGACTCGCCTCGGTAATACCCTCGAAATCTCGTGTAACCCTAAGGGTTCTATCATGCTTAGTTACCAAGAATCTCTTGATGCATCTGTTGATAATTTGCAATCCGTTCAAGTAGTCCGTGAGTATCCTGATGTCTTTGATGAAGTGAAGGGTTTATCCCCAAAACGCGAAATAGATTTCCGCATATACTTGGTTGGTAACGCTAAATCAGTTGCAATACCCCTACGACACATGGCTCTTAGGGAGAGGAAGGAGCTCAGCAAGCAAAGTTAAAGAGTTGCTTGAGAAGGGGCTTGTTAGGCGAAGTATTTCTGAATGGGGTGCTCCAATAGTGTTTGCTATTAAGGCAGATGGTTCACTTCGCTTGTGCATAGATGATATTTTTGTTTTCTCTAAGAGTGAGGAAGAACATGCTTTGCATTTAAGAGAAGTCATGGATACACTTCGAGCACATCAAATTAAGGCGAAGTTCTCCAAAATGTCATTTTTGGAGAGAAGAAGTAAGGTTTCTAGGACATGTAGTGTCCAAAGAAGGGGTAGCAGTAGATCCCGCAAAAGTAGTTGCGATGCAAGACTGAAAGGTCCCAAGGAATGCAACAGAAGTAAGAAGCCTTCTTGGACTAGCGGGTTAATATAGGAAGTTCATTAAGAACTTTGTGAAGGTATTAGCCCCACTTACTCTATTAATGAAGAAAAATTTAACCTTTGCTTGGGATATTGATCGTGATGTCGCTTTCCAACGATCGAAGAGAGGGCTCTTACAACGGCCCCAGTTTTGACTTTTACCTTACGGTAGTAAAAGGTTTACGGTATGTATGGATGCATGCGGCACGGGACTAGGCGCCATTTTGATGTTAGAAGGAAGGGTAAGGTCTTAGCGGATGCCTTAAGAAGAAAAAGGTTGACCTCAAGTCCTCTTTATGTGAAAAGGAAAAGTTCGGAATACATATCAACCTTTGATTTTAAAACCTTTGGTTAAGTTAGTAGTTGGCATCGCTAGGAGTAAGACCTACGCTTTTGGATCAAATAGGGACTTCACGAAGGAAAGACTGTCAAATAGTCGACGCAATGGATAAGTTAAGATATTAAGAGCACAATGGAGTGAAGCTTAGGAAGATGCGACTTAGAAGAATGAAGACTAGATACGCGCATCATACCCTTTTTGAGGGTATATCCTTGATCTCTCACTTTTTCTGTAAAGTTTATTTGCATGCTAGTCCTTTTCTTTTAACTATATCCTCTCGGTCCTATCCTCGATCCTTAGGTAGAATCCAATGGATGTAAACATGTGTTTGAGACATGTTATGTTTGGTGGATGCATGTGGATGTAAATGTTTTCTAGTGGTTGTTGGTGGATGCATATACACACAAATTAGGCACTAGATCGGCTCCGTCACTTCCATATTGCATATGCATGAGTGGATTTTTATATATATGGGTTAAAACTTGATGTGTTGTCATATGGATGTTGCATTTGAATGTATGGTTATGCACTCATATAGAAATGATACGTATCAATAGGGTTCTTTTGCGTACATAATGGACACATGGCACTATCATGAATTGCATTAAGGAGGTCAACTGAATCAGTAAACTGCCTGATTTTGCATTTGGGTAAGGACATATACACACACTATGCATATGATCATGAAAGCATTAGAAATCTTTTTAAGGACAATAGACGCATGTAATTGAATGGTTGAGTAGATGGATGTTGAATGGTAGGATATACATTCTTCTTGACTTGAAGATTTCGGGGACGAAATCCTTTAAGTAAGGGGGAATGTAACACCCCGTAATTTTTAAAACAGGACATAAGCGATAATTAAAGAATAATTAATTATTAAAAGAAGAAATAGATAAAACGGGTTACGCCATCGCGTTCGCCATGGAATTTGGCTTGAGACAGAGTCCGAGTTTGCGTAAAACGGATACCATATGAAGGATATATGGACGAACGAAGTTAGGCAGAAAAATCGGAAACAGGCCAAAATACACTGGCGCACTTGTGACGTGCGTTAGTACAAAAATGCACTGGTGCACTTGTGGAGTACACCAGTACAAATATGCACTGGCGCACCTGCTATGTGCGCCCATACCGAGGGTCGTCCAACATAGCATTCTGGAGTGTTCTATGATGATGTGTCTTGTTATGATTTGCTGTATGACCTGTCTTCGAGCTGTGTGACTCTGATGACTCCTAGGTTGATCTAAAGGCTAGAATTAATCCTACACATCTATATATACATAGTTAAACCTAAACCCTAAAGTTATAACCCTAAAACTATGGTGCCGTTATGATGTTCGTCTACAAGCTAGCCTAAGCCTCCATTCTTCTACCTCAAACTAGAGAATCAAATTCAAACTAGGAGTCAATTAGAAGAACTAGAGAATCAAACACCTACGCCAAAGGATAGCTTTTCAAATTCAGAAATCAGATCCCAGAAATCAAGATCCGTCCTTTTTCTGTAAGTGTAGTTATTGTTTAGATGTGAACACCTAAAAAGAAATCATAACTGTAATAACTGGATCTAGAACTATGCCTAATTCTATTTGTGCCTATCTTTTTGTCAATTCTGAATTGCTTATGCCTATTGGACTATTGTGACTGACATAGTAAAGCCTATCATACTTATTGGATAGTTGTGACTGACATAGTAAAACCTATCATGCCTATATGAGTGTTGTGATTGACATAGTAAAGCCTATCATACCAATTGGACTATTATGAATGGCATAGTAAAACCTATCATGCCTATTGGACTGTTGTGACTGACATAATAAAACCTCTCATGCCTATGAGATTATTGGGACGGATACCATTGAACCTATCATGTTGTATTAAATTTGTGGTTCTTTTATGTATGTAAGTTACATGGTAAGTTATGTTCATACATTCTTACATGCTTAGATCCAAGCTAGTACCCATGTTTAAGATCTATATAAGTTCATGCTTATATTATTAGATCTATGCTAGTTCGCATGTTAATTGGATATATTTAAATGCAAGATCACGTTCATGTGCTTAATTAAGTTTATGTCTTTATATCCCAAATTTATACTACACATGTTGATCTATATTGTTTATGCCTGTTGGAATGTTACATGTCCCTTTCTTTTCCCTTTTGTTTATAAGTTAGGCTAATTTGCGAGCCCAATGCTCTATGTGAATTCTACGAACGAATAACGGGGGAGACGTTAGGGGAAAAATATTAAATTACATGCCATTGGCATAGATTGGCTCATAATCATGTAAATGATTTGTAGCATGAAATGGCATAATTTGGACATAATTAAGAGGGTAAATGAGACATGACTTGATTTGACAACACTTGAGGATAATTTACATATAAACATGAATGGTAAAAATGTAAATTAATTAAAAGATGAATATGCCTAACCCAAGGTTAGATTGAGTTACGGTGTAAGACTGCCCAGAACCCCGACACATCCAACATCCGTAACAATATAGATCTAATGTGAGAGGTTAGCGCATTAAGCCAAAAAACCTGAGGTTAGATTGAGTTGCGGTGTAAGACTTCCCGAAACCACCTGGCACATCCAGCGACCGCAACAATATATATCTAATGTGAGAGGTTTGTGCTTTAATGAATGAATTAAAGCTAAGAAACAAGACAGGCCAAGAATGGTAGGGATAAGTTGACACAAGAAGGCGATACTTAACCAATTTAACATGACAAGTGGTAGGGTTAAGTAAAACAAGAGGACGATACTTAACCAATGTAACATGGAAAGTTGTAGGGTCAAGTAAGATGAGAGGGCAACACTTAACCAATGTAACATGGCAAGTGGTAGGGTTAAGTAACACGAGAGGGCAACATTTAACCAATGTAACATGAAGTAGTAGGGTTAAGTAACACAAAAGGGCAACACTTAACCAATGTAACATGACAAGTGGAAGGGTTAAGTAACACAAGAGGGCAACACTTAACCAATGTGACATGACAAGTGGTAGGGTTAAGTTTAAACTTAACCAATGAACGATTGGGGTTAAGTTAATGGGAAACGCTTAGCTAATATAATATGATGAATGAACAGGGTTAAGTTATTAGGAAACACTTAACCAATTACAACGTGATGAATGAGAAGGGTTAAGTTAATAAGAAACACTTAACCAACATGACATGACGTGTGGATGGATTTAGTTAACTTGAATGGATGGATAACAGTTAGCCAATTTGGGGGGAATACGAATAGACCCAAGGAAACCCTAGTAACGGGAACCCATTTCAGCAGTAACCCACATGGATGTATCACGGTACCCTGAGCTAGGCAGGGTGGGGCATGATTACTGGGCTGATTATAAGCAGTCAAAATAGTTGCAAGCAGTGCAGCAGTGTAGGTCCGAAGGAGTATGGGCGTGCACGTGCTCTGGCATGGAAAAGCAAGCACTGGGCATCAGCAGTAGACACTGTGCATCTAGAATTTGTGTCAGGTTGCTATCATAAGGATTGATACACCTTATGATGGGACCAACACAGGGTATCTACACGCAAGAGAGGGCGGACTGACACAGCCACAAGGAAAGTTAGTACAAGTAGGGAGCCGATCGATAGGGTACTAAGGGTACATCTAACATCTTCATGGCAATTGGGCTGATTGAGGTAAGATCCTCATACTAGATGTACACCTAAAGGCCACCACAATTGCGGGGTTGGGATCACCTTATTATATAACGTAGAATACTAGTTGGGACACTACTAGGGGATACAGATCCTTTTCATAGGATACGAGCTGGGACACTAGTAGGTGATACAGATCGTTCAATAAAAGACACTAGTTAGAATGCTAGTTGGGTGGTGCAGAGAAAAGAAATCAAAGAAAGAACCGAAGCGCATTCAGTGTATATTACCTTGTCATATCTAACGATCATCATTTATTGTCTAGCTATGCTTATCATCATTGTTATGTCTGGTATTCAGTTTACTCATGTCATGATCCTTTTACTTGTTTACTTGCTGAATAATCACTGGACTTACCAGAATTATGTCTGACCCGTTTTCTTTTGCCGTCTTTTCTTCTGTTCCCCCCTGGTTCACAGGGAGTGAATACTACCACTTAGCTCAGTTTTCTTCCTAAGCTCGAAGATAGACGATATATTGCTTTGGACTCTCTTTTCCACTGCTATGGCTAGCTCATGCTTTATTGGGGAATATCATTGTTATTTTATGCTTCTTTATTTTGTTAAACAAGATAGATGCTTTGTTGTAATGGGTATTGGAAGACAATCTTTGTATAAGCTGTTTTATCAGGTCGTTGTTTATCAATAAAGTAAAGTTTTATTTATTTTCCACTATTTAAATTTTGTCTATTTTGTAATTTATCTGTTCTATACAATCATGGCGCTCCACTAAAGTTAATGCATGCCATTTGTGAGTGACCTTAACGGAGGTGGGTTGTTACAATAATGAAATGACCTGGATTACAGTAATTAGAAATTATAGTTGCGCCTAGACACGAGATTAGATTGCACTTGTGGTAGAAGTCTGCCCGGACATGCCTGGCATATCCAGCGACCACAAATGGTGAATCTAAAGTGGGAGGTCTAGGTGCACAAATAAAGACGAGCTAAGACAGGAGGTTAAGCCTAATTTGTGGAAATAAGTCTGCCCGGACCCGCCCTCCCCCGCCATGTCCAGCATCCACAAATGGTAGGCTTAATGTGGGAGGTCTAGCATACCATAACCATAAATGGAAATATGGTAATAAACCTTGAATGTTCAACCTAGTTGAATCCATAGGGATTGTATATAAACTTAAGTTGAGGTTAGGTAAAATTTAATTGAATAGTGGTTGCGTTAAGTAAATCTGAGGGGTGGGTAATATCTACATATAGGCCCACAAAATTAACCCGAAAAGGTTATGTAATTAAAGAAAACTAGTGGTATACATAACTGATGGAAATATTAGAGTTATGTAATTAAAGACACCTTTTTAGGGTAAGCATAACTTATTGAAATGATAGGGTTGCATAATTAAAGACATCTAGTGGTATACATAACCAATGGAAATCCCAGAGGGGCTACAAGACAAGGGGAGAGCTTGTATCAAATTATATGGGACCCATTTCAGTTAGTAACCCTTAATAGGTATCAAGCGAGTGCTCCGAACTAGGTCGGAGTTGGGGCACACTTACTAGGATGAATGTAAGAGTTCTAAATGAGGAGGACCCTATAGGCAGCGCAAACAGACCAGGGACATGTGCGTGAATGGGCCAGGTAGAAGGAGCTAAGACGACCGTGACACCTATGGGTATGGCTGTGCATATCAGCGAATGGTTGCCACTATAAGACATGACAAATCCTATGGTGGGGCTGGCACAGAGTATCTACGCGGAGTATGGAGCCGATCGATTAGGGTAATAGTTAGGATACATCTGGACGTATGCCTAAGTCTACAATCTTATAGTTGTTGGGATCATCTCATTTTGGTTATACTAGTATTAGTGCATAGTATTCTTTAGAGAAGTATACACGCTATCATGTTTACCTTATCATACCTACCTTATATGTTGTTATCTCTCTCTTATCCACTTTATATTCCTGTCATGCTACTTTTACTTATTTACTTGCTAAAAGTAACTAGACTTGCCATACTTTATGTCTGACACTTTTTGGTTTCCTCTTCTTTCTTCTGTTCCCCCCAGGCGATCATGGTGGGAATACTCATGCTTGACCGTGATTCTGCTTTTATTTTGCTGGAATAGCTTAGATGTATAGCTCAAGCACCTATCCTTGCTAATATGGCTATGTTTTATTTGGGGAATTTTGCTTCTTTTATGTACTCTGATGTTTTAAAGTACAAGACAAAGGTTTCAATGATGTAATGGTTTTTTTAATGTATTTCAAACATATGATGTTTTCAGACCATGTTGCTCTATGTTAAGTAAAGTTTTAATTCCGCATTCATTTTTATATCTATCTTGTAATATTTCAGTTTCTGTTTACCTATAACGCTTCACGAAACTTAATGCATTCCCTTTTTAAGTGACATTAACGGACATGGGGTGTCACAGGAAGGATCTCAGCAAGCAAGTAGGGGAGTTATTTGGGAAAGGGTTTATTAGGCGAAGCATATCTAAATAGGGTGCTCCAGTAGTATTCGCCAATAAGGCGGATGTTTCGCTTTGCTTATGTGTGGATTACAAAGAGCTGAATAAGCGCACTAAGAAAAACAGGCGCCCACTTCCAAGGATAGATGATCTGTTTGACCAGCTTGTTGGTGCGTCTGTTTTCTCTTAGTTAGACTTGGCCTTGGGATTTCATCAGTTGAGGGTGGCTAAGGACAGTATGGACAAAATTGCCTTTAGAACTCCAAACGGTTTCTTCGAGTGGCTTGTCATGCCTTTTGGGTTGATTAATGCACCCACCTATTTTGTGGATCTGATGAGCAGGGTGTTTCGGGAGTTCCTAAATAAGTTTGTTGTGGTCTTTGTTGATGACATCTTGTTTTAACGAAGAGCAAGGAAGAGCATTCCCGACATTTAAGGGAGGTTTTGAAAACCCTCCTTGCGCACCAGCTTAAGGAAAAATTCTCCAAATGCCACTTTTGGAGAAAAGAGGTGAGATTTATAGGGCTTGTGTTATCTAAGGATGGGATAGTAGTAGATCCTGCGAAAGTGTTGCTATTCAAGATTGGCAGATTGCAAAGAATTCAACGGAGGTGAGGAGTTTTCTTGGTTTAGCGGGATATTATCGGAAGTTCATTAAGGACTTCGCAAAGATATCAAGCCCACTCAACAAACTAACGAAGAAGAATCTGATATTTTCTTGGGGTATAGATTGTGAGGATGCTTTCCAGCGATTGAACAGGCCTGTGACAACAGGCCTAGCCTTGACTTTGCCTGATGGGAATAAGGTGTTCACAGTATACACTGATGCATGTGGTACAGGGCTAGGTGCGGTCCTGATGCAAGAGGGAAGGATAGTATGTTATGGAGGTAGATAGTTAAGAGCCCATGAGAAGAACTACCCTACCCATGACTTAGAGTTAGCCGCCATAGTATTCGCACTTAAGACTTGGCGCTATTATCTACTTGGAGAGAAGTTCGAGTTGTACACCGATCATAAATCTCTCAAGTAATTTTTTCTGCAGAAGGATCTCAACTTGAGGCAACAAAGATGGATGGAGTTCCTAACATCCTATGACTTTGAGATAGCATATACCCCTGGCAAGGGTAATGTGGTGGCGGACGCACTAATTTGGCATAGGATGACCTTGAGTCCTCTGTTTCTAAAGAGGCATAGCTTGTAGTTTATATCGACTTTTGATTTTAAAACCTCCACCGAGTTCATACCTGGTTTGTTAGCGTAATTAGAGGTGCGACCTACTCTACTGGATCAGATAGGAACTTCGTAGAGAGAGGACAACAACTAGCAGATATCTTGGATAAGCTCAGTAGAGGGGCGACTTCCAGTCACCTCAGTATATATTCCATGGATGATAAGGGATGGTTGCAACTAGATGAAAGGCTTTGTGTTCCTTGAGTTGGGAGTTTATTGAAGACAATCCTTAAGGAATCCCATCATTATAGGTTGACTATTCATCCAGGAAGTGATAAGATGTATAGAGATTTGAAGAGGGTTTTCTTTTGGTTCCGGATGAAGAAGATGTAGCAGAGTTCGTTTCTCGATGTTTGATCTGCCAACAAGTCAAGGCTGAGCAAAGGAAGCCAGGAGGTTTACTTCATCCTTTTTAAGTCCCATAGTGGAAGTGGAAGAGAATCTCTATGGATTTCATTGATGGTTTGCTAGATAAGGGAAAGGCAACACTAGTATCTGGGTTGTAGTTGACAGGCTTACTAAGAGCGCTCATTTCATTCCTGTTAAGTGTAAGAGAACGACAACATGGTTGGAAGCAGTTTATCTTCGTCCATCTACATGGAATACCTTCTAGTACTGTGAGTGATCAAGACCCCATTTTCACCAGTGAGTTTTAGAGGAGTTTACAAGAGGCATTAGGTACACAGTTTTGTTTGAGACCGCTTATCACCCGTAGACCGATGGACATACAGAGAGGGTTAATAGAGTTCTTGAGGATCTTTTAAGTTTGTGTATCCTAGACTTCGGAGGGACTTGGGAAGATCATCTTCCTTTGGTAGAGTTCGCTTACAAAAACAGTTATCAAGCTAGCATTGGCATGGAACTCTTTGAGGCATTGTACGGACGAACCTGTAGATCACTGATTTGTTGGTTGGAGTCAACATAAAGGCTTCTACTTGGACTTGAGATGATTAGAGAAACTTCAGAAAAGATTGATCTTATTCTAGGGTGCATGAAGACAGCTCAGGACAGGCAGAAGTTGTATGCAGATAAGGGAAGAGCCGATATTGAGTTTGAAGTAGGAGACTTGGTTTTCATCAACGTATCACCATTGAGGAATGTTGTTCGTTTTGGATCTGTAGGGAAATTGGCACTAAGATTTGTGGGGCCATTTCCCATAAGAGAAAGGATTGGCCAAATGGCCAATAGAGTAAAGCTACCAGAGAGATTGTCTGGTGTTCATGATGTTTTCCACGTTTCTCATTTACAAAAGTACTTGCATGATACCGCAGCAATAATTGAGCCAAGTATGCTTGAGGAAGTAGAGGTAGAATGGGAGGTGACTATTAGACGAGTTCCTACCCTTATTCTTGGATTAGAGGTTAAGAATCTATGCAACCGAGAGGTCAATTCGATGAAAGTTCAATGGGGAGAAGACGGTGAGAAAGCAGCTTGGGAGACTGAAGACAAGATTCGCGCTTCGTACCCTTTTCTTTTCAAGGGTATGTTCTTAACTTCTTTTATCAAAGCTTTTATTCGTACTTGTTTCTATTATTTAAGTATATACTATTGATTGAATCATCGACCTTTAGGTAGGGAACCCATGCATGTAAACATGTGTTTGAAGCATGTTATGATTGATCGATGCAAGTGGATGCAAGTGTTTGCTAGTGTTGCTTGTGGATGCATATACACACACATTCGGCACTAGATCAGCTCAATCACTCTCATACTGCATATGGATGCGTGTGCTTTTTCTTCTTTTAATGAATGAAAGAAGGTGTATCATTATGTGGATGTTGCATTTGGGTGAATGTGTGTGCACACATATAGAACTTACGTGTTATAACCAGATTATTTGCATACATGTTGGATTCATGGCACTAACATACATTGCGTTAACGAGGTCAACTGAATAAGTATACCGCCTGATCTTTCGCATTAGTATAAGGAGATATACATTCACCTTTTCACATGTTCATATAAGCATTAGAAATCTTTAAGGACAATGGATTCCTATGATTGGTGGATGAGCAGAAGGATGATGGATGTTAGGATATACAATCTTCTCAACTTGGAGATTTCGGGGACGAAATCCTTTAAGTAGGGGAGAATGTAACACCCCATAATTTTAAAGAACACTATAATGATAAAATAATGAATACTTAAATAAATATTGGGAATTAAGTAAAATGGAATGCACCATTGCCTTCGTCTCGGAAGTCTACTTAAGTCTGACTTCGAGTTTGCGTAAAAAGAACATCGTATGAAGAAGATATTAAGGTTTGAAGTTTATATACATATGAGCCATTTATATATAAACAAAACAGATTCAAAATTCAAAATCAACCGGGGGATGGGGGTAAATCGGTCCGTTAAGGGTCGACCCCGTCCCCGATGGGTGTCGACCCCTCTACAGGGGTGTCGACCCCGGGGTCGACCCTAGTCAGATCTGGATAGATCCATTTTTGTGCACCTAGACGCGTTTCTGAGCAAGATTCGTTGAATTTAGGCTATAAATAGGAACTCATTCTCATTGTTTTATCCATAAAAAACAATGGAGACAACGAGGTGCTGCCCCAACTCAGATTAAAATAGCCTATTCCTCTGCAATAGCAAGTTATACGGATTCAAGGATCTCTGCTACATCATCAACAATCACTTCTCTTTTCTTTAGATCCAGTCACAGTGATTCTATGTTATTTTTAGATGTAAACATGTAAAAAGTAATCCTGACATGTTCATAAGTTGGATCTAAATTAGTGCCTATTAATAATTTAATCATGACTAATCAAATATGCTATTACTTGTTCATCTAATCTGTTGATTAGTTCTCATATGCCTATTCCTAATATGCATGTTCTTTATCATGCCTAAGTTTGTAATCATACGTCCATCCTGCCATTGGGCCTATTTCTGTCACCATATGCCTATTACGTTAGTATGCCTATTTCTAACGTATTATGCCAGCTTTGTTATTATGCTTATTCCTGTTCTCTTCCTCCTTCCCTTTTTATTTTTATAGCCAGGCTACCTTCGAGCCCAGGCCTATCGCTGAAATATGCGAGCGTACGAAATTGGGAACGATGGGGAATGCTAATTTGGGGGCATAACTTGTATTGTGAATCAAACTGGGTTTTGGGGCATAATCTTGGATAAACATGAAAATTGGTTAACAATGAACATGCCTAGATTTAAAGTAATTGGAAACTGTAACCGCACTTAGACATGAGGTTAGATTACACTTGTGGTAGAAGTCTGCCCGGAACCGCCCGACAAATCCAGCGCCCATAAGTGGTTAATCTAATGTGAGGGGTCAAGTGCATAAATGTACATGCAATAGTGCTAATACACGAGGTTAAGTCTAACTTGTGGTAGAAGCCTGCCCGGAACCACCCACTATATCCAGCATCCACAAGTAGTAGACTTAATGTGAGAGGTCTAGTCCTCTAATAAGCCATAAATGGATAACTTGTTAACCTGTAATACTTAACCTATTTAAATCTGTGGGGGTTTACATGGACCTGTTTAATTGGTTAGAAGTTAAGTGAAACTTGCTTGAATCAGTGGGGTTTAAGTTAATCTTGTTAAATCCGTGGGGGCAGACTATATTTATATATATATGTGTGTATATATATATACACACACACACCCGACAAACTTAACCTGTTTTACATCTGGGGGTTATGCAACTGTTAGTCATAACCTATTAAAATCCCAGCAGTGGGGATGCAAGCCTAGGAGAGAAGACTTGTCATTTGTTGTGTGGGATCCGTTTCAGCTAGTAACCCATATAGGTATCAAATGAGTACTCTGAACTAGGTCGGGGCATGCTTACTGAGCTAATAATAAGAGGTCGGGGCATGCTTACTGAGCTAATAATAAGAGGTCACTTGGGTGCGGGTGTTGACGGTGCGTTCCATCGGAGTCATGTGCGTGCATGGGTCCGCTTGGTCAGGAAGATAAGATGTTGTGACATCGATAGATATGGTTGTGCACATCCTGAAAATAACGGTTTGCCACTTTAGGGAGTGATACATCCTACTGTGGGGCCAACATAGGGTATCTAGAGGAAAGGGAGTCGATCAATTGCATGTAGTAATTACGGTAAATCTAGTCTTGTTTGTTGGGAGCTTGTTATTCTTGTTGGGTGTAACACCTGTCATTCCTGTTAGGCTACTTGTTATTCTTGTTGGGGTAAAACCTGTTACTAGAAGTACACCTAAGTCTACAATCTTATTCTAGTTGGGATCATCTTATTCTTTTTATGCTAGTATTGGTGCAGAGAAAAGTACTTTAGAAGTGCAATATATTCCGTTATGTTTATCCTGTTTATCTTGCTCAGTCTGTTATACCTGTCTTATGATATTGTTGTCTCTCTCATCCAGTTTATATGCATGTTATGATGCTTTTACTTATATGCTAAAAGTAATTGGACTTGCCAGACTTTATGCCTGACCCATTTTGTTTCCACTTCTCTCTCTTCCGTTTCCCCCTCAAGTTCTCCGGGTGGGAATACTCAAGCATGATTTGGATTCTTTCATTCATTCTACTTGGAGCTGCTTAGATGTACTGCTTTGATTTCATGTCTTCTCTGATATGGCTATATTTATGGGGAACTATGCTTCTTTTATAACTGTACTATGATGATTTTAGTGCAAAATAGAAGTTCTAAGTTGATGTAATGGGTTTTCTATATTTTAGACTTATAATGTAACTATATTTTGGAGTACGATTTTTTCTGTTTAATAAAGTTTAAAATTCCGCAATTATTTTATATTTGTCTTGTAATCTGTTATTAGACCTTATATCTAAACATTTAATTACGCACTTGCTCTACCTCGTCATATTTCAGGTTAACTTAGTTATTCCCATTCACGTTGACTTCTTATTCAAGTAACTATGTTCCTCTTGCTTATTAATTTCAATTATATAATTTAACCCAATTAAGTTTATTAATGAGCCCATAACATGTTATTCTCTAGATTGTAATCCAAGGTCTGTAATCTACAACCTCTTTATATTATTCACTGTCTGATTCCATAGTTATAATAACATGTTCTGCTTAATATGTAATTAAGTATACTACATCACAATTCACTTGTTTTCTGTTTAACATGCCAATTATTATTTATGATTAAATATCACTTATTTCATCCCATATATTTACCTCGCTCTTTCTTATTTAATCATAATTCCATCTTGCACTGTAACTACAACTTGTCGTTGGTTACTTATTAACTTAGTTCTTTTAACTAAGTTTTACTAATAAGTTTTCTTTCCTTTTATTATAACATATGTTATAATTTCCACTTATCCCTAGGATAAGCCTACCTATTATATAACATTCTTATTAATGTAATTAATTATAGTAGGTTATTATCATTCCCGTTCATTCCACTTCTTTTACTATTGTAACTTTCATTCATTTCCTATTCATTTCCATTCATTCCCTTAATCACAATTAGTGCCATTTATTTCTATCCTTTTATATACCTATATTCATACATATGTTTATGCACTAGACCTCTCACATTAAGCCGACCACTTGTGGATGCTGGATTTGTCTGGTGGTTTCGGGAAGACTTCTACCACAAGTTGGACTTAACCTCGTGTCTTAGCACTATTACATGTATATTTACGCACTAGACCCCTAACATTAAATTAACAACTTGTGGATGTTGGACTTGTTGGGTGGTTCCGGGCAGACTTCTACCACAAGCTGAATTTAACCTCGTGTCTAAGTGCGGTTACAGTTTTCTATTTTCTATAATTTGGGCATATTCATTCTTTCAAATTTTATTGTAATCTATTTTTACATGTCATACTTAATATTATATCAGTCCGTTATCTGATTATCATGTCGCACATTCTTCCTAACATGTAACTAACTTCATTTTAAAATAACATATTATCATTGAATCATGTTATTATTCCATTCTAACAAATTAACATGTAATTATCCCACTTCTTACAATCAAGGGTTAAAGTACATAATATGCCACAGATTAACATGTAATTAGAACATGTATGTATACAATAGTAATCGTTTCCACATATTTTAAGAGGTTTATACATTTTAGCAGTTTTACATTTCAACATATTAACATTTCAACCTATTAACATTTCGACATATTAACATTTCAACATATTACCATTTCAACATATTGATATTTCAACATATCATATTAACATTTCAACATATTAATCATTCAAGCAGATTTGCGTTGCATATTAACGGGGAATGTCAAACGATAAATATACCATTATCAAAAAGGTATAACTTAAATCCACTCACCTAATTGCTTTCCAATTCATGAATCTGGTCTAGATCTAGCATTCCATGGTGCTCCTAAATAGATTTAGAACCAAAATAACCATGGATCCACAATTCTCAACTAAAATAAAAAGGGAAGAACTGGAAGAAAGAGGAGAAAATTGAATTGACTAGATCCAAGAATTTACCTTACTTCGAACAGAATTCTAAACACCTTCTTTATTAATATACATCCTTTTCCTCCAGATCTTGAATCATAATTTCCTAAACTAATTATTCTATTTTTCTAAAGAGATTTGAGGATGAAGAAGAGTGGCAGAGCTTAAGCAGCCTCTTAGAAAATTAGAGATTTAGGCTAGGCTTTGCTAGCCTATATATAGGTGTTCAGGATCTTATCACACGTGCGGCGCTGAGTCAACAATGAATTTGTTTAAGAAAATTGTCCAGATTCATCAATGAATCTGCTCGGATATGAGGTGGGTCGACCACTGGGTCGACCCCCCCCCCCCCCATGGGTGTATCGACCCTAGGGTCGTCCCCATATGTGTGTGTCGATCCCAGGGTTGATCCCCCTGGGCCCCGCGAGCGTTTTGGGCAGATGTTTACCCTTTTAAGGTTTTTTATTTTAAGCGTTTTATTAGTATCCGGTTATATTTCCTTTGATCTGTTTAAATATTATATTTACATATAATCTTCTTATATGTATGCAAAACTTCTAATTCCCATTTTACACATATACATATACGCATAATTTTTATTTCGTTTTCAAAATTCAAATGGTTTTATGCCGTTACTTAATTATTACCATATTTCTTTGTTTGCAACCTTATTTTGAATTTCTCCTTTATGTATTTGGGTGTTTATATATATATATATATACACACACACATATATATATATATATATACATATATATATGCACATATATACACATATATTTTCATATACATGCATACATATATTTTTGTACTTCCTTATATGTATAATTTTCCCTATATGTGCATTTATACATATTTTCTCTTTAGAACATGTGTTATTTTAGTCGTTCCTTTAAAATAAAAATATGGCGCCTGTAGGGATCGAACCTGCATCACGCTCATGAAAGTCACATGCTCTAACCAACTGGACTACTTAAAATTTTGTTAAAAAGGCTTAGAAAAATGGTGGTCGTTGTTCTTTTCATTTTCCTCCTTTTCATGTTTGTTATAATATTTCATTGAAGAATGAGCCAGCGACTCATAGGCAGTGTGTAACACCCCGTAATTTTATAACATTAAAATTCACAAATTAAAGTATACTTAATTTTTAGAAAAGAATTAAGTGAAATGGGTTGGGTAGAGAAATATATATATTGATATATATATATATATATTAAAATTTAAAATTAAATAAATAAATATGCGAAAAAGTTCAAAACCACGAATTGGGAGGGGGAATAACCGAACCGGCCGATTTTTGAGGTCGACCCGAGCCCCGCGGGGTCGCCTAGGGGTTAATCCAGGGCGTTTGGCTGTCAACCCGTGGGCCGATTCGCTCAAATGAAGATTTTGCATTTGATTGGTTCTCATGGTTCAGGGTTAATCTAATGGTCCTAAATAACTTCCTACACATATAAATACATCCTAATGCTCACCCTAAACCTAATTAAAATAGAATAGTTACCGTCATACCATCGCCATGGAAATCAATGGAGCCGCCGCCAACTAAGAAAGAAGAAAAGCAAATTCAATTCTAATTCTCTCAACCCTAAAGCAAAGAAAAACTCTCTCTTTTCTACTATAAATTGTGAGTATGACGATCTTAACAAGATTATTATCATTTTAATCAGGTTGAGTTATGAATGGATTATGAGTAGATGATGTGAATTATCATATATGTTGTTGTAAACCACTTTTGCTATCATGTATATTGTAAATCCAATGTTATGTGATGATGATATCTTATATGTTGTAAATCATGCTATGATGATGTTATGTATGTTGAAAGTTTCTATGCTAAGTTGTGATGAATCATACATGTTAAAAAGGCCATGATGTTACCATCTATGCTAGTTAGTTCATATTAATTAAATCATCATGTTTGGGTTATGTTGATCTATATGACAAGTCACATATGCAAGTTAGATTGATTAGAAAAGTTATGAACATATACCAAGACATCTATTATGACATATAGAATTATGCTATGACATATGTGATATCCTATGCTAGTTCACACCATCATTATGTTGCCTAAAAACCCCATATGCAAGTTTATGTATAGATTTGGGCTATGATCATATCATATAAATTGAGACATTTAACAAGTTGACACCTTTTGATCCTTAACATTTGTAGTTTATGCAAGTTTCACCCCTATTATGATTAGATTTATTTTAATTGTCTATATGTTGTGATAATTTATCTTTGTGCTAGGTGTTAGACTATACAAGTCTAGCCTATATTATGCGTAATAAGCGAATGTATAAACGTGGGGTAGGTGTAATATTAAGGATTTAATATTAAAAAGTTGGGATGCAATTGATATGATTTTGCATGCCATAAGTGGATGGCCATAATTGAGTCAATTATGGACATCATTAAAAGTTGACTTAATTAATAATTTGAATATGGAATTATTAAAACTGGGGTAAAAGATTTTAAGTGTTAATCAATGCTTAGGACACGAGGTTGGACTCGTTTGTGACGTAAACCTGCCCAGACCCGCCCGGCAAATCCAGTGGTCACAAATGTCAGCCCAATGTGAGAGGTCCTAGGCCTAAACTAAAGCATAACAGTTGTAAAGACACGAGGTTAGACTCTATTATGGTGTAAGACTTCCCGGACCCGCCCGACAAATCCAGCTGCCATAAATGCCCGTCTAATGTGAGAGGTCTTTATGAGGTTATGGCCTGAATGAATTAAGAATACTTAACCAGATAAACATGTAAGGTGGGACATGGGGGTTAAGTAGGTGCCTTGGGTGGCATGAGGAATCTAGGGGGTGCCCTTAGTGGCATGTGAAATACGATTAGTAAGACTTAACCAAACACACATGTAAATGAACATGACTAAGAGGGTTAAGTGGGATATACTAGTGACAAGCTTAGGTGGGTAGCTTGTGGAGGCCCATTTCGACCAGTATCCCAAACGTATCTTTGTGGGATCGACCCAAGTCGAGGACGGGACACGCATGCTGGGTTCGACTGTAAGAGGCCAAAACGGGGAGCGGTGGCAATGTAAGTCCAACGGGTTTCGTATGCGTGTGTGGACCCGGGCTGGTAGGTAAGACGTTGTTGCATTGTGTAGGTATAAGTCATGCATTCTCAAGTTGTATCGGGTTGCCACTTTAGGGGAGTGATACACCCCACTGTGGGGCCAGCACGGGTATCTACGAGTAGGGAGACGATCGAAAGTGGGTAGTGGGGTACACCTAGTGGAGATAGGGGCAGACGACACCTATGTAGTCAGCTAGGGGTACATAAGGCTATTTATAAAGTTTCTGTGTGAAGCAAGTGGGATCAAACAATAGGGTGACTGGTGTGGTGCAATGTAGTAATGTGCGGTGCAGTGTAGTAATCATTCGTTAGTAATTAGGTGTGCCTTTACCGTTATCTTTAACGTTATTTTAAACGCTATCTTTATCTTCCTAAGAGTTCATAGACATTTACTTGTCTTCCAGCTTATGCCTTAGTCTAGTTATTTTGATAATAGTATTGTTAGAATTATCATACTCGCCAGACTTTATGTATGACCCCCTCTATTTCTATCCTTTTTCCCCCTCCTAGTCCTCAGTTTGGGCCCAGCTCTAGTGGAGTTTGATTGAATTGCTTCATCTCTCTTTGGAAAGCTTGGACCGTTGAAGTAATGTCCAGCTTGTTATCTTTTTAATGGCTATTTATGTAATCGGATTATGTATTTTGTTTTTATGAAGATGGATATTGTACTTGGTTATGATCTATGGTTTTATGATGTAACAAACATGTTTAATTTCCGCTGCAATAAAATGAAGTTTTAGATTTCCAAGTACTATTTATTATCTGTCTTGTTGTAATTTTTCTGTTATATATTCACTTATAACCTCCATGGAAGTTAATGTATTCCCTTTGTGAGTGACATTAATGGACGTGAGGTGTTACACATGGTATCAGAGTTTAAGGTTACCAGAACAGATAAAAATACTTTAGAAAAATAGTTATTTTTGGAAGAAGTGTTTTCAAAACCATGTTTTAATGAGAAATTTAAAGAGAAAAGTTTTTAAGAAAAACATAATCCCCAATAGCCACATATCTTTATCTTTCGAATTCTCCATTTTGAATCTTTCCTTTTTCGTTTCAGCATGGCTGAAGATCTTAATCTACCCGACGGTGTAACGATACCAGGATGGTATAGGAGGCTATTGGAGGCTAGGGCCGCCGCAGGTCCAGCCAATGTTCCTCCACCACCAATTGCACCCGTTCCTCCTTCTCCTCCTCCTCGCGTAGATACTTTTGCAAAGACGTGCAAGGAATTCAAGGCTATGGGTGGAAAACCATTTCAAGGGTCAGAAACGTTTGTGGAAGCTAGAGATTGGCTTAAGGAGGTGGAAGAATTGCTAGAAATCTTTGAAGTAGAAGAAGGGCGGAGAGTTCGTTTAGCAGCTTGGTTGATGAAGGGAGAGGCCTCGTTTTGGTGGGAGGTCACTAATGGGGAGCGTCTTGTTGACTCATGAGCGGATTTCAGACGTAGGTTCGAGGCGAAGTTTCTCTCAAGGGCAGAAGAAAATCTATATATGGAAAAGTTCTTCACATTGAAGCAAGGAAGCTCATCAGTGAAAGAATATGTCAATAAATTTAATCAGTTAGCAAGGTTTGGCTTGGACTTAGTAAACACGCCGGAGAAGAAGGCTCTAAGGTTTGTGAATGGCTTGAATGAACCATTGCAAGGGTTGGCTATGACCCACATCCCAATGGGGGCCACCTTTGAGAAGTTAGTAGAAATGGCGCTCATGCATGAGGAGAAAAGCGCTAAAGCTGATAAGGCACCCGAGAAGAAGGGGGACCAGAAGAAACCACAACAGCAAAACAAGATGGGTGGAAAAGACAATAATAGCAAGGGAAATAAGAAGTGCTTTAACTATGGAACCCCAGTCCATCTCAGCAAGGATTGCCGAAAGAAAAAGAAGACAGGTTATTTTCATTGTGGCGATGCGGGACATTTAGTTAAGGACTGCCCAAAGAAGGGGCAGAGGGCAGGAGCTACCTCGGGAGGACAGGCGCAAGCTCTTATGGCACCAGGCAGGTTAGGGGACAAGTTCAGGCTCTCGCGGTCCCACCGCTACAAGAACGAGGTAGAACCATTTCTGTTGAAAGCTTAGTTTTTCTATTTGATCATCCTGTCCGTACCTTATTCGATTCGGGCGCATCACATTCGTTTATCTCTACATCATTAGTTGAATCACTGCACTTAAACACCAGTTTAGTAGAGGATCCCTTAGTTGTTTCGAATCCAATAGGGGGCTCAGCTTATTTGTCCATGATGTGTTTGGATTTGAAAATTTCCATACTTAGCGTTGAATTTAGATGTGATGCTTATGTGTTGGGCTTCACGGGCTATGGGCTAATTTTAGTAATGGATTGGTTATCCAGAAATGGGGCCATTCTTGATTGTGAAAGGAGAGTAGTTAGGCTCGTGACTCGCCTTGGCAACATTCTTGAAATCTTCTGTAATCCCATAAATTCGGTTATGCTAAGTTATCTAGAATCGCTTGACGCGTCTGAGGAAAATCTACGATCTGTTAGAGTGGTCCGAGAATATTCGGATGTGTTTGAGGAGGTGAAAGGATTACCTCCGAAGCAGGAGATAGATTTTCGAATATATCTTATGGATAATACGAAACCAGTATCTTTGCCAGTACGCCACATGGCTCCACGTGAAAGGAGGGAACTCGATAAGCAAGTGAAGGAGTTGCTTGAGAAGGGGTTCATAAGACGAAGTATATCGGAGTGGGGTGCTCCAGTAGTATTTGCCACGAAGGCGGATGGGTACCTTAGACTGTGTGTGGACTATAGAGAACTTAATAAACTTACTAAGAAGAACAGACACCCACTGCCGAGGATTGACGATCTCTTCGATCAGTTAGTTGGCGCCTCAGTGTTTTCGCAGTTGGACTTAGTCACTGGGTTCCATTAGTTGAGAGTGGCTGAGGATAGCATAGACAAGACTGCCTTTAGGACTCCGGACGGTTTCTATGAATGGCTAGTGATGCCCTTCGGTTTAACAAACGCCCCAGCATATTTTGTGGATTTGATGAGTAGGGTGTTTAGGGAGTACCTTAACAAATTCGTGGTAGTCTTTGTAGATGACATCTTGATCTTTTCTAAGGATGAAGAAGAGCATGCCCTACATCTTAGGGAAGTGTTGGAGACCCTACGAGCGCATAGCCATAAGGCTAAATTTTCTAAGTGTCACTTCTGGAGGAAGGAAGTACGGTTCTTGGGGCACGTGGTTTCCAAAGAAGGGATAGCCGTGGATCCCGCGAAGGTGGTGGCCATCCAAGATTGGAAGGTCCCTAAAAATGCTACCGAAGTGAGAAGTTTCTTGGGGTTGGCTGGCTACTATAGGAAGTTTATCAAAGACTTCGCAAAGATATCAGCTCCATTGACACGCTTGACGAAGAAGAACCTAGTTTTCACATGGGACGTAGATTGTGATGATGCGTTCCAACGTTTGAAGAGAGCTTTGACTTCAGCCCTAGTCTTAGTATTCCCAGACGGGAGTAAGCCGTTTACCGTTTATACTGATGCTTGTGGGACAGGACTAGGCGCAGTCTTAATGCAAGAGGGCAGGGTAATAGCCTATGGTGGAAGGCAGTTGAGAGCGCATGAGAAAAATTATCCTACACATGACCTAGAATTGGCCGCTATTGTTTTCACGCTTAAGTCTTGGCGTCATTATCTTCTTGGCGAGAAATTCGAGTTATTCACTGACCACAAGTCTTTAAAATACCTATTCTCTCAAAAGGACTTGAACTTAAGGCAGCAAAGGTGGATGGAGTTCTTAGCGTCCTACGACTTCGAAATAGCCTATACCGCGGGCAAGGGTAACGTGGTGGTAGACGCCTTAAGTAGAAAAAGATTATCCTTAAGTCCTTTTTTTGTTGAGCGGCAAAGTTTAGAATTCATTTCGATGTTTGACTTTAGACCTTCCGTTGACTTCGTACCCGGTTTGCCAGCATCCTTGGAGGTCAGACCTACGCTTTTGGGATGGATTGGCGAGGCACAGCGAGACGACCCACAGTTAGTTGAGTTAGTAGAAAAGCTCAAAGGAGGGGAGTCATCAAGCTATCTCCGTAGGTATACCCTAGATGATAAGGGTTGGTTACGTAGGGACGGTAGACTTTGTGTACCAAAAGACGATGACCTAAGGAAGACTATTCTTGACGAAGCACATCATTCGAAGATGACCATTCATCCCGGCGGGGACAAGATGTACAAAGACATAAAGAGAGTTTACTTTTGGGCCGGCATGAAGAAAGATGTGGCCGAGTATGTCGCTAGATGCTTGGTGTGCCAACAAGTAAAAGCGGAGCAAAAGAAACCCGGTGGGTTGCTTCACCCATTGGAGGTTACACTATGGAAGTGGGAAAGTGTCTCGATGGATTTTGTGGATGGGTTGCCGCGATCAAGGAAGGGTAATACGGGAATTTGGGTTATAGTAGATAGACTTACTAAAAGCGCCCATTTCATTCCCGTAAAGAGTAAGAGGACTGCTCCATGGTTAGCCTCCGTATACATTCGAGAAATAGTTCGTTTGCACGGTGTTCCTTCTAGCATAGTGAGCGACCGCGATCCTATTTTCACTAGCGAATTTTGGAGAAGCTTACAAGAGGCGGTAGGGACTCAGTTATGTTTGGGCACCGCATATCATCCTCAGACGGACGGCCAGACCGAGAGGGTGAATCGCATTCTAGAGGATCTGTTGAGGCTATGTATCCTAGACTTTGGGGGTACGTGGGAAGAGCATCTTCCATTGGTGGAGTTCGCATATAATAATAGCTTTCAGTCCAGCATTGGTATGGCACCATTTGAAGCTCTATATGGACGACCTTGTCGTTCACCTACATGTTGGTGGGAATCTACAGATAAGATCTTACTTGGGCCCGATATGATTAGCGAGACTTAGGAGAAGATCGACTTGATTCGAAGGAGGATGAAAGCAGCGCAAGATAGGCAGAAATCTTATGCGGATAAGAGGAGGACAGATCTCGAGTTTGAAGTTCGGGACATGGTCTTTGTCAAAGTGTCTCCATTACGAAATGTTGTTCGCTTTGGGTCCGTTGGGAAATTAGCACCAAGGTTTGTAGGGCCGTTTCTTATTAAGGAGAGGATTAGACGGATGGCGTATAGAGTGGAGTTGCCCGAGAGACTTAGTGGTGTACACGACGTATTCCATGTGTCACATTTGAGGAAGTGCTTGCACGAGGCCACGGAAGTGGTAGAGCCGAGCTTTCTTAGAGAGGTGGAGATAGAGCGTGATACGACAATTCGACGAGCTCCTACGCACATTCTCGGGTCAGAGATCAAGAGGTTGAGGAATCGAGAGGTCAGACTAGTCAAAGTGCAATGGGGAGATGATGAGAGCAACGCTACTTGGGAGACAGAAGAGAAGATGCGTTCACGATTCCCTTTTCTTTTTGATGGTATGTCTTTAAATTTCTCCTTTATCGCTTAGCTTGTACTTATCTTATCTTTAGTATATCCTCTCGCTAGTATCTTTGACCTTTAGTTAGGATAATCCTATGGTTGAAACATGTGTTTGAGACATGTTATGTATGGTGGATGCAAGTGTTTGCTAGTGGTTGCTCGTGGATGCATATACACACACTATTAGGCACCAGATCGGCTCAGTCACTTCATATTGCATATTGCATATATATGGATGTATTTAGTAAAATGGATGTATAATGGTTGTATTATCATATAGTTGCTGCATTCGGGTGGATTGTTGTGCACGCATATAGAATTAATATGTATCATTAGGAATCTTTTGCATACATATTGGACGCATGGCACTATCATGAATTGCACTAAGGAGGTCGACTGAATCAGTAGACCGCCTAATTTTGCATTAGATATGGACATATACACACACTGTGCATATAAACATTAAAGCATTAGAAGTCTTTTAAGGACAATGTATGCTGGTGTTTGATGGTTGAGTAGATGGACGATTAGATGGTAGGATATACATTCTTCTTGACTTAGAGATTTCGGGGACGAAATCCTTTAAGGAGGGTAGAATGTAACACCCCGTAATTTTATAACATTAAAATTCACAAATTAAAGTATACATAATTTTTAGAAAAGAATTAAGTGAAATGGGTTGCGCAGAGAAATATATATATATTGATATATATATATATATATTTAAAATTAAATAAATAAATATGCGAAAAAGTTCAAAACAACGAATTGGGAGGGGGAATAACCGAACCGGCCCATTTTTGAGGTCGACCCGAGCTCTGCTGGGTCTACTAGGGGTTAATCCAGGGTTTTTGGCTGTCAACCCGTGGGCCAATTCGCTCAAATGCAGATTTTGCATTTGATTGGCTCTCATGGTTCAAGGTTAATCTAATGGTCCTAAATAATTTCCTACACCTATAAATACATCCAAATGCTAACCCTAAACCTAATTAAAATAGAATAGTTACCGTCATACCATTGCCATGGAAATCAATGGAGCCGCCGCCAACTAAGAAAGAAGAAAAGCAAATTCAATTCTAATTCTCTCAACCCTAAAGCAAAGCAAAACTCTCTCTTTTCTTCTCTAAATTGTGAGTATGATGATCTTAACAAGATTATTATCATTTTAATTAGGTTGAGTTATGAATGGATTGTGAGTAGATGATGTGAATTATCATATATTTTGTTGTAAACCCCTTTTGCTATCATGTATATTGTAAATCCAATGTTATGTGATGATGATATCTTATATGTTGTAAATCATGCTATGATGATGTTATGTATGTTGAAAGTTTCTATGCTAAGTTGTGATGAATCATACATGTTAAAAAGGCCATGATGTTACCATCTATGCTACTTAGTTCATATTAATTAAATCATCATTTTTGGGTTATGTTGATCTATATGACAAGTCACATATGCAAGTTAGATTGATTAGAAAAGTTATGAACATATACCAAGACATCTATTATGACATCTAGAATTATGCTATGACATATGTGATATCCTATGCTAGTTCACACCATCATTATGTTGCCTAAAAACCCCATATGCAAGTTTATGTATAGATTTGGGCTATGATTATATCATATAAATTGAGACATTTAACAAGTTGACACCTTTTGATCCTTAACATGTGTAGTTTATGCAAGTTTCACCCCTATTATGATTAGATTTATTTTAATTGTCTATATTTTGTGATAATTTATCTTTGTGCTAGGTGTTAGACTATACAAGTCTAGCCTATATTATGCGTTGAATAAGCGAACGTATAAACGTGCGGTAGGGGTAATATTAAGGATTTAATATTAAAAAGTTGGGGTGCAATTGATATGATTTTGCATGCCATAAGTGGATGGCCATAATTGAGTCAATTATGGACATCATTAAAAGTTGACTTAATTAATAATTTGAATAGGGAATTATTAAAACTGGGGTAAAAGATTTTAAGTGTTAATCAATGCTTAGGACACGAGGTTGGACTCGTTTGTGACGTAAACCTGCCCGGACCCGCCCGGCATACCCAGTGGTCACAAATGTCAGCCCAATGTGAGAGGTCCTAGGCTTAAACTAAAGCATAACAGTTGTAAAGACACGAGGTTAGACTCTATTATGGTGTAAGACTGCCCGGACCCGCCCGACAAATCCAGCTGCCATAAATGCCAGTCTAATGTGAGAGGTCTTTATGAGGTTATGGCCTGAATGAATTAAGAATACTTAACCAGATAAACATATAAGGTGGGACATGGGGGTTAAGTAGGTGCCTTGGGTGGCATGAGGAATCTAGGGGGTGCCCTTAGTGGCATGTGAAATACGATTAGTAAGACTTAACCAAACACACATGTAAATGAACATGACTAAGAGGGTTAAGTGGGATATACTAGTGACAAGCTTAGGTGGGTAGCTTGTGGAGGCCCATTTCGACCAGTATCCCAAACGTATCTTTGTGGGATCGACCCAAGTCGAGGACGGGACACGCATGCTGGGTTCGACTGTAAGAGGCCAAAACGGGGAGCGGTGGCAATGTAAGTCCAACGGGTTTCGTATGCGTGTGTGGACCCGGGCTGGTAGGTAAGACGTTGTTGCATTGTGTAGGTATAAGTCATGCATTCTCAAGTTGTATCGGGTTGCCACTTTAGGGGAGTGATACACCCCACTGTGGGGCCAGCACGGGTATCTACGAGTAGGGAGACGATCGAAAGTGGGTAGTGGGGTACACCTAGTGGAGATAGGGGCAGACGACACCTATGTAGTCAGCTAGGGGTACGTAAGGCTATTTATAAAGTTTCTGTGTGAAGCAAGTGGGATCAAACAATAGGGTGACTGGTGTGGTGCAGTGTAGTAATGTGCGGTGCAGTGTAGTAATCATTCGTTAGTAATTAGGTGTGCCTTTACCGTTATCTTTAACGTTATCTTAAACGCTATCTTTATCTTCCTAAGAGTTCATAGACATTTACTTGTCTTCCAGCTTATGCCTTAGTCTAGTTATTTTGATAATAGTATTGTTAGAATTATCATACTCGCCAGACTTTATGTCTGACCCCCTCTATTTCTATCCTTTTTCCCCCTCCAGGTCCTCAGGTTGGGCCCAACTCTAGTGGAGTTTGATTGAATTGCTTCATCTCTCTTTGGAAAGCTTGGACCGTTGAAGTAAAGTCCAGCTTGTTATCTTTTTAATGGTTATTTATGTAATGGGATTATGTATTTTGTTTTTATGAAGATGGATATTGTACTTGGTTATGATCTATGGTTTTATGATGTAACAAACATGTTTAATTTCTGCTGCAATAAAATGAAGTTTTAGATTTCCAAGTACTATTTATTATCTGTCTTGTTGTAATTTTTCCGTTCTATATTCACTTATAACCTCCATGGAAATTAATGCATTCCCTTTGTGAGTGACATTAATGGACGTGGGGTGTTACACAGTGGCTTGGTTATAGGAACCTACCGGAGCCGTAGCGAAAGCGAGTCTTCATAGGGCGATTTAAACCATTACATGTAACCTTATCAATTTGCATGCATCTTTTTCTTTCATTTTTCTTTTCTTATTAATGCATAATATTTGTAAATCATTGCATGCAACATAATTTCACAGCATGTAACCAATTTCTTCTTTCTTTTAAAGCATGTGTTGCAATTTTATTTGCATTAATAATTTCTTCTTTTCAATGCAAGTATTTATTACATGCAATCATACGTTACCGTTATTTTATTCTTCTTTTATATATTTATGACCATGCATATATATACACATATGCACTATTTAAATATTTAATTATCATAAAATGCGGGGTGTTTTAGCAACTACTATGAATTCAAATGGCAACTACAAATCTTCACCCGTTCTCTCAAATGCTTAGCATGAAAAATCAAAATCGGGTTTTATTCGAAACTTAAGTCCCTAAATCACATTCAATACTTGATGAAATTCAAAACTCGTGGATTCGCTACGATCGAAAAAGATAGGGCTTTGACTTGAGGTGATTATTATAGAGCTCGGTCACTATCGTTTTGCCCTAAAATTTGATACTATGACGCTAGGGCACAGTCATTAGCAGTTGTGTGATGTCGGAGGAGCAGGTTGAGGTGATGGCAGGGATCTCGGGGCAAGGTGATTCGGTGTATGGAGATTTAAGGTTACTTGGTAACAATGGACGTCGAGGCAGTCGCTGTAGTAGCCACGGAATAGTTCCGGGACGCGATTTTCGCCAAGCTCGGGTACGATATGGAGATGTTGAAGGCAATGGGTATGGGTTCCCTTTTTTTGGCAAGGAAGAAAGAGAAGGTTTCGCCTTCAGGTCAGTGGACTGTTTTTGGTAGGATAAGAAGGGTAGTTGGACAAACACTAGTGCATGATTTTGTTGCTAGCATGAATTGGAGTAGGATTGTTGTTGTTTGTATAGCGTGCTTGTGAGTTGGAGAACGAGCCGTAAGGTAAAAAAATTCTATCTCTAGCAATTTAAAATTTTACATAGCAAAGTAGGCAATTAGGGTAATAAATTTAAAAAAATCCTTATGCTTAAATTCATTGATCATACATATACATAAATATATATATACGTAAATTATTGTTGATTAATAAGTGGCAAAAGTTAAACTTGAAATTTTTAAACCGTTCAAAACTAGGAAGTTTAGAAAGGAAGAAAAATTAAATGTCTGTATATTTTTAAATTAATTAAAACCCTGTCAAGAAAATTCAATAGTTTATTTATAAAATTCAAAATTTTCTTATGCTAGGATAAATTGAATGGAATCGTCTGCGTGGAGTCCGGAGACTCGAAAATCGATGAAAAGAAATTGAAATTGGTAAAGTGCAAATTAAAAATCAGGTGAGTAAACTAGTTGCTAAGAAATAGAAAATACAGAAAAATAAAAAAGAACTAGAAACTTTATTAATGTAGAAGAAGAGAAAATATGATGGTGGCTACAATGATATTACAAGTGTATTTATAGGAGATAACCAAACCCTAACCATAATTACAAATGGGCATAGCTATTTCAAGTAATTTTTAGGCCTTTTGTCATTTGGAACAATTTCTAGGCCTTTTCTCCTTTTCTTTTGCAAGCCTCCTTTAATTTGAGATGTGCATGGCCTTTTTATCAATCATTTTCTTGTCCAACAGCAACTAGATGTGAGATCTTCATCTACAATTCTTCAAAATGTAAATATATAGCAATCTGATCTCCGTTTCTCTACTTTTCTGGTTGCATGCGGGCTAGGTTGGAATATCTGTAAAAGTGACAAAACAATACCCAAGTAATATTTATTTATGTACAAAAGATAAGATATAAGAGCATAAAATAAACACATTTCTATGTTAATCAAATACCCCCACACTTATCTTTTACTCATCCTCGAGTAAAACAAGAAATGAAAAACTAAACTAGATAGGTCACACTTTCGTAGGAAACACGATTGCATTGAGTGTATGCAACAAGCCGTTAGGTGTCTCTAGTTGGACGAGTGGTGTCTCATGAGGGTTTTCAGTGGATAATACCCACAAAATCCAAATGCAGTATGCTATGACTCTAATTAACTACATGAATGCAGAGGGCTTATGCAATTGAAAACAAAAATTGAAAACAAAAATTGAAAACACGACTTGTTTCAGGAAAGTGGTACAACTAATTAAGTTAGTAATTTCTAATCAGTTGTTTTTATTTTAGATAACTCAACTTGTCACAAATTTTCAATATAATTCAAGTTTTCAAATGTTAAATCCCAGTTTGGCCCGATGGTTTGGTCAATAACATAGTGCAGCCATGAAATAGATTCTTAGTTTGTTTATCACAGTTTGCCAAGTGGTATTATAATTCCCTTGTGTATGACTAGTCCAATCAATAAGGTCAAGAAGTGCTTGGGATTCATCGCTTATTCTCTATCTCTATAAAAATTGAAATTTAATATTAATTACATACACCTAATTTAAAGACCAAGGTATACAACCCATACACTACCTTACGGACAGACGGAGAGTTAGGATAGAGCTTGGCGGATTGTGCAGACCGACGCTGACTTTGTCAACAACATGTCGGTAATCCTTAGGTGTCCAATCTAAAGATATTCCAACACTGACTTTGTCAACAACATGTTGGATAGAGCTTGGCGGGTTTGCACACCAACGCTAGATATACAAGCAATGTTGGATACCGTTGGATTACTATTATTATTTTTGAAAATATAAGCACAAAAGAGAGTTACGCGAATTCAACTTAACACAACTTAGTTTTAATGATTCGAAAAGCCAATATAAGTATTTTAAGTCCTCCACTTATTTAAACATAGACTACAATATAGAATGGATTTCATGGCCATCACCTAAGAATCTCCCTATGTACTGGTTACACTATTATCCCTCAAAATTCAACTTTTCATTATATTTTATATTCGATCTTAGCTGAGAGGAAAAAATACTATCAGCTGATTAACAATCCTTAACTTATTTTGTTGTATCAATCTAAAATGTGTCGTTTTTTCAAGGAATATTTTTTGACAAGTTACTACGTTCTAAAATGCATGATGGTCCTGTAAAAAAGAAAGAGAAAAAGTAAAAAAAATAAAAAAATAGAAGGATGTAATGTAGACTCCCCCCACACTAGAACTAAACAGTGTCCACACTGTAAACATTTCCTAAATTTGAAAAATCATACACAAAGGTGAATGAGATGCAAAATTATTTGAAGAATGAAATGCAGTCTAGATATATGTAAGAATGGATCATAAGTACAGTGATATATGTGTTTGCGATGCAAAGAATGCCACCAACCATTTTCCTCACACTTAGTTCTAGCCTGATGAATCAGACTCCCACTATGTCTAGGCATGTTTTCTAATAAGCAAAGGTTTTTGAAAACCATTTCATCTTTATACCTAGATTTATAGTCCAGCAAATAAATGTCCAGGGTCATCCTAACATGGAGTTTTTCAGCCAACCCAGCATTCCGAAGATAATTCATGTGTTCAACAAATTTATCAGTGTAATTTTTCAAAAATTTGTGATCGTATATAAATTCAATGAAATTTGAATTCTGATGGTTGTTCAAGACTATGTGATCATATTTCTCATCATTAATTGACAACGTATTTTCAACACTGACAATTTCAAGTTCATTTGAAATTTTCTCCAAGTTAAAATTTTCGAACTCGTGACATGAATCTACTTCTTCCTCATTTGGCAACTCATCCTCATACAATCCAAAGAATTCATGTTCGTTAAAATCCTTCTCCATTTTTGAGTTGAAAAATTCAACATTTTTTTCTGTTCAATTTCTAGAATTTCAAGTTTCTCACAGCCTGAAAGAGGAAGATCAAAATCTGAGCTTAAATCTTTTTCCTGAAAGTAATCGAAGTCCAAATCATTTGTTGAATATTTAACTTCATTTAGATCATTATTCTCAATTTTGAAAGTTGTTGTTTGAAAACTTTCGCTATCAGTAAAGAATGGATTAATTTCTGATTCATCGCTTGTTTGAAGTTGATTTTGTTGCTCTCGTTGTTCTTTCAAAGATGTCATTAAACAAAGAAGTTCATCCATCTTTCTATCTTTTTCATCAAGTTGTATATCTTGCCTTTCTACCCTCTCTCTAAGAATGTTAAGATGATATTCTTCAGAATCGTTGATTTGAGTGCTCTCATTTTGGATTTCTTGATTCTCAAAATTATAGTCCACATCAATTTCACAATCGAAATTATTTCCAATGTGTTGGTTGCTTGAATTTTCAGAAAAATGGCAATGATATTGGAAATCATTTTGATCATAAAAATTATGTTCGTAACCAAAACTGTTGGAACATGAGGGAAAATTGAATTTTGGTTATTTTCAAGATGTTGGTATGGGCTTTAACTTTGGAAATTTTGGTTTACAACCCCATATTGATGTTGATCAAAGATATATTGAGATTCAAAGCTATTTTGATGTGGATGTGGCCCATAATCGAAATTATTAAAATTTGAATTGAAATAGCAATTTCGATCATTTCTATGATTTTGAAAATGTTGGTCAGTTGGAAAATTTTGAAAACTGTTGGCATCGGGCTCATGAAATTGTGGGAAATTTTGCCTCATGAGTTGTAATTCATACTCATACTCTTCAAGAGGACGTCTACTCCAATTATTATCCCACATATATCTCAAAGACTTTTTTGAATCAGACCTTTGAATGAAGTCAAGGCAAGACAAAAATTATTCTCACTTCAAAATAGTATAAAATATTAAGTTGTGCTGTATTAATTAACTGACTCAATTAGAAGGGGGAAGAGGGTCTTATGGCCATTCACGTATAGTATAAATACTAAGGGATTTGACCAGTGTTTTACGGGTAGTATGCAACCTCTTTTGCTAATCAATAAATTGAACTACTATATATCCGCGATCCAATTATACGAGACAGTCAACTTCACAAAGCACCACTTTTCAATTATATTATTTTGAAAATCAAATCAAGTTCTATAATTGAAAACTATGAGTATGATGACAGTAGTTATTAAAATTCCATCCAATCACAACAATCAAACAATAACGACTGTAGAAATTAAAAAAAATATTGTACAAGCAAGCTGCTGCCCCTGTAGAAGATTTTTACAAGCAATTTCTATATTTTTCAAGCAGCTGCAGAGCCTATAGAGTTTAGAATATTTTACAGAGCGGGGTATGGCAGTCATTCCAGAGCAAATGAATGGTGCTAGTTATTCAAATCCCTCCGTTTGCAAATCGGTTGACCTCTGAATCCTTTGTCGCTTGCTTGAATCTGCATCTTCCTTTGCCCTTTGATTTGTTTTGAGGGTTTTTTCTAGAGAAAAGAAGAAATAAACAAACAAGAAAAAAAAACTGAAACAAAGCTAAAAGAAAAACTAAACTAAAAACTAATTAGACTAAATAACATAAATGAACAACTAAAACTCAAATTTAAAATGGAACTAAACCAAGCTTGGAAAAAGAAAAAAAATCAAAAGAACTAAGTTTTTTTAAATAAAATGGAAAGGAATTGTAAATAAAAGGGAGGAGAAGGGATGTAAGAAATTGGAAGAAAATTGGCAGTAGAAGAAATATGGAAAAATATGAAGAGAAAAAAGGAAAGAAATTAAAGCAATAGAAATGTACAACAAGGAAAGAATTTCAAAAGAAGAATCTTTTTGTGAGCTCTTTTTATTATTATTGAAAAAGGGATAATAGGAAAAGAAAGGAAAGAGATGTAAAAGGGGGAAAATTGCAAAAGCGGGAAGATATCTAATTATTCAAGTAGAGAATTTATCACAAGGCAGAGAGGAAAGAAAGAAATCGCTCAAGAAAAAAAAAGGTTGCAAAAATGATTGTTTTTTTTTTATAATTTATAAAAAGGAAAGAGTTTGTAGGGAAGGATAAATAAATGGAAAAAGAAAGGAAATTGAAAAGTAGAAAGAAATTAAGAAAAACTGGCAAGTTTTTTTTTGTGAAGGAGAGAATAGGAAAGAAATAAATGAAAAAGAATGGAAAGAGAGATTGTAGGAGATGAAAGAGAAATATAATTGGAAAGCAATCAATAAAAAAATGCAAGTTTTTTTTAAGTAAATTTGAACAAGAAGAAAGGGAAAGAAATGAATGGGAAAAAGGGAAACAAAATGGAAAATTGGAAAGAAATAAGGAAGATATGAGATTGAAAAAAAAAATTGTAAAAAGAGAAAGAAACAAACAATGAAAATGAAAGGGAAAATAAAGAAAACTGGCAAGATTTTTTTTCTTATTTACAAGATTATGGTATCAACACATAATACCAAATTAACTAATCGACATTTTTTTTTCTATACATACACGAAGACAAAAGGGAACAAAATAAAAATAAAACTAAATGAATCAGAAATTAAATAAATAATAAAATTTAATCATTACCTCCCCGGGTAATGGCGCCAAAAACTTGATCGACGCATTTTAAGGAATAGAAAAGCGCAAAATTTAAAATAAATACTGCAAGCGCACAGATCGTGTGGTATGCAGGTCGAATCAGAGGGAGGTAAACTAAATTAAATTATTTATATATTTCTTGGGCGAGTTAGACAAATCTTGGAGGTTAAGTTGAAAAACAATAAAAAGAACAGAAATTTAAATTGCAAAAATTTAAATAACAACAAAAAATAAAATTAGGATTACCGCTGAATCTAATCATACAGTCAATCACTAATGAAAATAAGTGAAAAATACAACTAGTAATCTACCAAATCTAATTATGTAGATGGCACTAGTTCTAAGAAATTAGAAAATAAAGAAAAAATAAAACAGAACTAGAAACTTTATTAATGGAGAAGATGGGAAAATAGGATGGTGGCTACAGTGATATAAGGGTATTTATAGGAGATAACCAAACCCTAACCTTAATTACAAATGGGTCTAGCTATTTCAAGTAAGTTTTAGGCCTTTTTTATTTTAAACAAGTTCTAGGCCTTTTCCCCTTTTCTTTTGCAAGCCTCCTTTAATTTGAGATGTGCGTGGCCTTTTTATCAATCATTTTCTTGTCCAACAGCAACTAGATGTGAGATCTTCATCTACAATTCTTCAAAATGTAAATATAGCAATTTGATCTCCATTTCTCTTCTTTTCTGGTTTCATGCGGGCTGGGTTGGAATATCTGTAAAAGTGACAAAACAATACCCAAGTAATATTTATTTATATACAAAATATAAGATATAAGAGCATAAAATAAACACATTTCTATGTTAATCAATTGGTGATTGGATATTTCCTGCAGTACCATTAGAGGATGCCCGTAGTACCATTAGCGAACGACCCTACCACAATATATTACAGTGGATGGCCTTCTACCGCAATATCCTACCTTGAAGGATAGGTATTATTTATGTTGACTAACGTCTATGGTTGTAGAAAAACAGATTGTAGAGATCCAACTGGATTCCTCAAAATTTATTATTGTTTATTTTCATATATACATATATATTATCATATATGCTGTGTTAGAAAACCCGTGATTGATAATTAAGTATTCTGGATATTTAAATATCACTGGGCCTAAATGGTGTTTTATAAAAATATCATGAAAAGGGATTTTGAGATTTTAAAGGGGAAATCTATTTTTCTAAAAATAGATTTTTAATTTCGATTGGGCTAAGAAATATTAACTTTTTTGGATAATAAAACAAGTAATGAATTTATTAATGGTTTTTATAAATTAAATGGAGTAAATTCCATTTGGATAATGTGGGGAATGTAAATTCAAATGTGAATTTAAGAACGGGGATTGAAAATAGTTTCAAATACAAAACAATGAAATCTATTCTGTTGTTTGGAATGTAAATTTAATTGTATAATTAAATTAGATTATACCGAATTTATAACATAAATTATATCCAGAAAGGATATTCGGATTATATTAATTAGAAACTAAGTTTAAAAATTAATATTAAAATAGATTCTATGTTATATATAGATAAATTAAAATAAACAAAAATTCCAAAATAAAATTTTGGTTTTTAAATAGATTTCGAAATGGAACTTGCTTGAATACATAAAACAAGTAAATTTATAAATGATGTTTATAAATGTAGCGAATTAATTATCAAGAGATAATTTGGAATTATAAATTCAAGTATGAATTTAAAAATAGAATTTGAAATCATTTCGGAAAGGGAACGATAGTTTTTATTCCGGAATTCAGAATATAAAATGAATTTAGTTTCAAATAGATTTTAAACAAGGAAGTTAACTTTATAAATGATGTTTATAAATTAAGTAAGATAATTACCATGGGATAATTTGGAATTATAAATTCAAGTATGAATTTAAAAGTGAATTAGAAATCGTTTCAAAATGAAGACAATAGATTTTATTCTGGGATACGAAATATTAAATGAATTTAAATAAATCTAAGAATTTATAATTAAAATTCGATTATATCGAATTTTATAAATTATTTTTTTATAAAGGAATTGGAATTTAATATAGAAGATGGAGTTGTAAATAAATTTATAACAAGTAATGAAATAGTCGAAATATTAAGTTAGATTTGGTAAACTGGTTTAATTTATATTTAATATTCAAGAAATGGAATTGGAATTGGAATTTATATAATAACCAAAGTTTAAAGTTTATATTATTAAAACGAACTAGTCGCAGCGTGATAGTTCGTAATTTGACGTTTTGACTTCAATTGAGTTTATAGAACTCAATTTAAGTCAAATTCTTTGAAACAAGAAACATTAGGACAAACTGAATGTTAGTTTTCTAATGGAGAAGAAAAATCTAGATTTCATCTTGTGGATTTTGAGTTATGTAAAAATCAAATTTTCAGCAAAAAAGCTCCATAATCTCTTTAAAACCATAATGGTTTATTTAAATCAATAAAGGGTTTTAAGCAAATAAAACTTGAATTTCCATTAGAAAAATATGGATGTGATTTATAAAATAAATATGAACTCAAGTGGGGTAAATGGACTGATTTTTGAAAAAAAAATTAGATTTTTAATTTTTGAATAGAATTAACTAATTTGAAGAAAAATTAGTTAATGGGATTTTGAATCAAAATTGGACTTTGGATAATAAAAAGGGGTTTGTAAATTTATATTCTAAATTGAACATGAAACTTGAATTAAAAATTGAATTCGATTGGTTTATAAGTAAATTAGAATTTTATATGAATGTGATATGTTCAATTACAAGTGAAATAGGCAATAGAGTTAATTAAAGTATAAATTAGCGAATTGAGTTAAAAATGATTGGATTGATTCGGAATAAATTGGGAATGGATGTACATATGTGGAATAGGTATGGAATGAAGAGAATGAAGATTATAATTTGAGAGCCCGACAAAAAGTTACAAGTTTAATTTCCATATGAGTTTTTATGCGCCGAATCGGCAAGCTGCTTGGCTTTTTGATTTCTTTTTCTAATGGAATGGGCCTAGAGAGGTGAGTTGATATTTGAGCTATTGACCTGTACAAAGGAGGTGCTGGCGAAATTTTCCTGAAATTTAAGGAGTTAGAATTTTTTAAGAAAATTGATAATTGGATATCAACATATCGATATATATATACATAATTCGATAAGGACACAAACTTAAAATAGAATATTATAAACAAAAAGGAAATCTATAATTAAATCTGGTTATAATAGAAAGAGAAACGTATACATGTTTTAAAAATGAATAATTGGTTTTTATGGTGTTGACTATTCAAGATAAGTGGTTTGTCTGTTTTGAAGTTAAAGATGATTTTTAGTCAAGGTCTGAGAGGTCATTATACCCCAACTTAATTGATTTCATTATTATTAACCGATAAATAGGAAGTTTCGGTTTCGACGATCAATGTTTAAAGAGATTTAGTTGAATGCAGTATTTTGGGTTGTTGTAACGTTGTTTTAGACAACAATCGTTTTAACCCAAGTAAGTGGAATTTTGGAAATATAAATAGAAAATATTTCCTAAGTGAAAAAATGAATGGTCGTGAAAGTGATAAGTAATTGGAATGCTTTCCAATAACAAACAGAAGATATTTTCTAAGTACAGAAAATAAAAGAAGGCGATATCAGAATATGTTTTCTAAATAGTGTAAGAGGTCAAGATGATTGTTGAAAAGATTTGGTTAACAAATATTGATAACGAAATGGACAAGTGGATTTAATTAGTGAAATTTCAATTAAGGGGCCCAGTGATTGTTTGGTGCTTTGAATGTATGATTGTTTTTCTTCGATAGTTAAGTAACCGACTACAGAAGTATTGACCACTATCGTTGTCAATATGGAGAGACTGGTTGGATTATTATCTGAGAACCACTTTTTATTGGCAGTAGCATTGCAAATCAGATTATTGGAAGATAATCGAAGACAGAGTAAAGTGCAAGGGCTTTTTTTATTAATCCTACATAGAAATTGCCTAAGATGGATTAATGGAAATTGTGCCTTCAGTTTCATTCAGTCCTAAAACGAAGCTGTATAGACGAATGTCTGAAAGAGTATTTCAAATTATCGCATATGTTGGCCTATATAAATATATAAGGTGGTGGAGAATTTATTCTCTTAGTATTATATCAAGAATATATTTATGCAAATTAGTTAATAATTAACGGATCTGACAATGTGGCATTCGAAGTGATTGTGTTATCAATGAATGGTAAGTAATCGTAGCCTCAGGCCTTGACAACTGGGAAATGACAAAAATTGGGCAGACAATATGGCTAAGTGGGTAGCTCCCAATTAAGGTTTATTATTATCTATCTAGAGAAAATTTATTTCCTTCTTTAATTTATCAATGTTGTCCCTTTCAGGAAAACAGTTGCTGATCCCAACCGTTGGTGATATACATTCGATACACTCAAGCGAATGGAGTGGTCGGTCATGTGTGGCCGGGTTACAAGATGTTCTTGTTGAACCCAGTATATCCTCATCTAGAGATACATTATCGGAAGGTGGTTCTATACCTTGTCATAGGTGGAAATCCATTATCCAATAATTTCTCGTGGTTTTGATTATATACTATGTATGTAAAATGTGCGATGCAACCGTTCTACTAAATGATTATTTATATGTGGTTGATAGACAATATTATAATATCAAAAGAATTTTGATATAAATTTTATTTTGGGTTATCGTAAGTTAAAAACCATCCTTGTTTATATGTGAACGGTCTTACGACAATCGTTTCTTTCAAAGGATTTGAAAGCTAAATCAAGTGTTTTGGATTCTCATAAGGGAAAAACCCATTCCGTGCTATACAATGTGGTTTTATGAAATAACGTTTATTTTCTCAAACTGTTTTAAATTGTTACTCATACCAGTCCCATGACTGACCTAGAGTTTATTTTTATGTTTTCCCTAAACTCTTGGGTGCCCAAATTTGTATGGGCGGTGAAACATTTCAGGTGTTTCCAGATATCCATGGAAGAGCATGGAGCAGGAGGCTTCAATGATATATATATATGTGTGTGTGTGTGTATATATATATATAAAGAGTTTATTCTGCTGTGTTGTATATATTATGAACAAATGTTATACTCTGATGATGTTATGTATATACAATCAAATTTGTATTTCAGAAGCTGTTATAAATGTTACATTTTATTCCCTTCGATGTAAGATTCTGTGTTGTTGTTCTTGTTATTCTTCTATCTTTTTCTTCTTTATTTCATAATGATTCATATTTCTGTGCAATTTGGGTTGGACGTATGGTGTATTTAGTCAACTTAAATAATACGAAAATTAGGGCCATTACAATTTGGATTTTACACCACTAACTTTTCAAAATTTTCAAAATAATCCTGATTTTGCGCCACAAAATTTTCAAAATGATGATCAACCCTCGAGTCTTGAAACAAGTATTCAATCTTTACTTGAATCATGTCAAAGATTAAATGAAACCTATAATTCATTGTTGTGCAACAATTTAAGTCAAAGTTTTCAAAATAGTCAAAATTCAGTTCCAAATTCAAATTATTTTGATTATAACCTTTGCCAATTCAATTTTGAACTCCAAAATGAATCTCAAATTCAAAATGGAAATAAGAATGAATTTTCAAATGATTTTAGCATGGGAATAATTTCAATTGTGGTGTAGCTGAAAACTCTTGTTCTTAACAAATTCAAACTAAAAATTCCCAAACAAATAATTATAAATTTGATTTTGTTGAGAAAATGAACGAAACGAAAATTACACAGATTTGTTATATTAAACCTACTAGAATTTTCATGAGAAACAAAATCAAATCCAAACCTGTGACGACTTGAATATTAATCCATCTTTTACCAAAATGGACGACTTTCGGAATTGAAAACGGCTATCTTAATGAAGTTGTTAATAATACAGTAATTGATTTGGATTTCAGTTCTTTTGAGAGGGTGGAATTATGTAATAACCCGCATTCTACGCATCGGAGGATCGTAGAATATTTATTTCTTTCTCATATGAGGGCGTATGGTCATGTAACTTTAGGAAACGACTATTGAGGTCATTTCCCATGATTATGATTTTTGCCGATTTTTTTTATGACCATTTTGCCCCTAGCTGGTACTGTTTTGGCCATAACTTTTGACTGGAAAGGAATTTTGACCTGAAACCACTTCCATTAGATTCGTTTGATGGTTTACCTTTCCGTAGATTGGTCATAATAGCCAAACGGATTTACCGTTTGGGAGATATGGCTGAAATAAGGTTTGGAAGGTGAAAAACTGCTTAACCGGGCCAAATAGGATGATTAGTGAATGGGCCCATAACTCATTTCGGGATTAGGGTTATGGGGAGGCTGAAAAGAGTTAGGGATTCATTCCATTTCAGTTTTCTAGCCTCCACTTACCTCTTAGAAACCCTAAAAATGGCCTCCAACCTTTAAATCACCTCCAAATTACTTTCTAATCAAGGATTGAGCTTAGCAACATCAAATAAGGGAGATCTTCACCAAATCAATATTAGAGTTGCTGTTTAGCATTGGTATCTGCGCCATATCAGAGATCAATTTCAGATCTAAGGTTTATTTGTGTCTAAGGTGAGTGATTTGCATAGTTTTGCACTAATTACGGTTGATTAAGGGTAATTAGTGAAGATTAGTGAATTTATGCACTAATAAATTCTGGAAAAATATTTATAAATTCGAAAATAATATTTTATACCTTTGTTAGAAATTTGGGTTGATTTGGTTAAGTTTTGTTAATCCTACGATTAGTTTTGCTTAAACATACTTAAGGGAAAATATGAGATTTTAGGTAGGTTTGATCCAATTTACATGCTATGGTTGTTGTTTTGATGTTTATGGTTGATTCCCTATGTTGCTATGACTGTATTGTATGTTTTGTGATTGATTAGAATTGTTAGATTGGTCGAAAATGCCGTCGAATGGCGTAAACAGTCACTAGAAGAAGTTGCAGGATTTTGGCCGATCCAGATCGGATCGGAGGAAGGAGCCCGATCCGAACCACCTTCCACGAGAGCTGCTCACATCCGACCCGATCCGCCCTCGTGGGCATGGAGCTACTCCGACCTGATCCGATGCACCATGGAGAGGCTTGAGAGACCCGACTCGATCCGGAGTACTTGGGGAGAAGGATCTGAACCGATGGAAGGAAGACATCCGATCCGAACCGATGGGGGAATGTCATCCGATCCGACCCGAAGAAGCTTGGAACGAATTGATTGAGGAAACTGAAGACCGAACCGAACAGATGGCTGTGAGGAGATCCGAAACGACCCGGTGATGACCAATAACCCGAGATGCAAAGGCAGTCCAAATGGAAGTTAGAGCTCAGGAACCAGTTGGGAACCAATGAGTTCACTTCATGATTTGGTTTGCTGTGGGGCGTGTGCAAAAGGGGCTGTCGGTATTCATAATTTTGGTTCACCACTGAGAGACGGATAATGGGCTTATAATGATAGTTGTACAAGATTGGATTCCGTCATGGCCCAATGGATAGGTGACTAAGGTAGCGGATATCGTATACTTTACGCACTGAGTGAGAGATGTGAGGATAGCTGCTATGCTTGATTGTTTGCCATCACTATGACATGTACACCCCCACCCCCGTATGTCTGTACACCATATGTTTGTGGCACCTTAGAGTGTTGTACAGTATGTAGTGCTAACTCTTTGGTTGCAGGTGCAGGTTCAGGTATGATTGGATTGTACCTATTATTGTTCTGTTTTTTGCTTATCGCTCATACCAGACTTTTTATCTGACCCAGAGTTTTACGTCTCTTCTTATTACTCTGGGTGCTTTCACGAGCAGACTAGAGACAGGTTAGCTGGGTATGCACAAGTAGGTGATCTGGAGATGAGCAGGAGGCTTCCACGTATGATATATATAGTATTCTCCCTGTGTTGTTGAAGATCATTGCTTGGGCATTAGTAGTGCATCTTCTACTTTAGTTTTCTTTTGTTTTGGAGATAGTAATTTGGAAAGTTGTAATAAGTTGTATCTGGATTTCCGCTGCTATGATAGTTTGTTTTCAGCTTATGCATTGTCTCGCCTGTTTTATGTCAAGATTATGTTATTATTATATTTTGTTCCATGCACTGTGAGACATTCTATAGGTTCCTTGATGATTCTTCGTCTTCTTTCTTTCCTTCTGACGACCGTTCCGTGCCAACTAGATATGTGTACAGCACACTTTTGGAGTAAATGTCGGTCGGTGCGGGGCGGGTTGTCACATTTGGTATCAGAGCTCTAGGTTGCGTAGTTAACCTAGGCAAAGACACTAGGGAGAGATAGTACGTATATGAGAGTGCGTATTTTTGATTACTTCGGTTTTCAAAAGCTATATATATATACTATTAGTATAGCTAAGAATGAAGTCGCACTGCACTAGCACCACTATGGAGATGGTTAATCGTTTTCTCTTTACAGATTGAACGATGAGCTGATACGTAAGGTGTACCGGTAGAGGAGCCAATAATGGGAATGCTCCTGACATGAGGACGATGTTCACTGACCTCATGAGAGAGATGCTTAGAGATGTTCATAGGGAAGCTCCCAATGGTGGTGGTCCAGTAGTGCAGGCGCCTAGGGCCGATTTCGCCAAGCTGAATAAGGATTATACTAGTCTTGGTGGGAAGCCATTCCACGGAACGGAGTCGGCCATGGATGTTCAGGATTGGTTGGATAGCTGTGATCGTATCTTCGACGACTTGGGTATCGAGGATGCGATGAAGAGAAGGCTAGCGTTTCGTCAGCTGCAAGGGCGAGCGATGAATTGGTGGAATGCTACTAAGACAGCCACTCCAGAGGATCAGGTTACTTGGGATCAGTTTAAGGCTCTCTTTAGCGACAAGTTTATCCCAGCTGCTCAGAAGTCGGAATTGTTTAGGAAGTTCTTGGAGCTTAAACAAAATGGTAGGGCAGTCTCGGACTATATTGCTGAGTTCGACACTCTATCGAAGTATGGATTATCCCTTATCGATACTCCTGAGAAGAAGAATGAGAAGTTCATTACTGGTTTGGATGGATACTTGGGGGAAAAGCTTATTAATCACATCGATGAGACGTTTGAATCGATTGTGGGGAAAGCATTAAGGTCAGAGAGTCTTTACCCTAAGTCGAAGACTGAGGTTGCACCTGCAGAGGAGCCAAAGCCGCAAGCAAGTGGTGGAGGCAAGAATAATTCCCAGGATAAGAGGAAACAAGACCAAACCATGGATGGTCAGAATAAGAAAAATAAGAAAGATGGCGAGTGCTTTAGCTGTGGTAAGAAGGGCCACTATGCCAGAGATTGTCGGGAAAAGCCTGGGGAAAGGAAGTGCTTTAATTGTGGCCAAGTGGGACATTACAAGAATGAATGTCCACAACCTCCTAGGGAGAAGCAGATCATGAAAGCATATGGTATCAATGTTGTTCCTTCTTCGTCGAATGCCACAACTGCGGCGCAGAAGGAAAAAGGTGTCGCAATTCGATGTATGCTTTCTATTTAAGGTGTTTTTGATCGAGTTTTGTTTGACAAACTTGAGTTAGTCAATAGACCTTTAGTAGTGACGAACCCGATTAGTGGTTCGACTAGCCTCAGTATGATTTACCGTAACGTGGTCTTATCGAGTCATGGATGTATGTTTGTTTGTGATTAATTTGTTTTTTGGCTTTACTGGGTTTAGCATTACTTTGGGGAGTAGATCTACTCTAAAGGAATAGGGTGGTATTAGGTACTTACCTAGTGATGGCGATAGTAACTAGTGTCGAGGAAGCTGAGAGGTTATCGTTGTAATAAGTTCTAGTTGTCTCTGGGAGGCAAATGAGCGCTCCAGTGCTTAGTTGTTTTGCTAGTATCACTTTACAGGGATTGTCTGAATTCGGAGGAGATGTTCCTTGGGTGCTTGTCTGATATTGGTTTAGGCCTTTGGGGCTTGTGCTTGGGGAATGTCAAGTTCGACTAGGATGGTTTGCATGAGAGATAAATAGTTGTTGTGATTTTCATTGGATAATATCTTGGTTTACTCGAGGAGTAATGGGCAGCTGTGACAGGTTAAGACTATTCGATGATATGGACTGCCCCGAGTTAGACTCGATAGGGTTATGAGATGACTCGAGTGGGACTCGAGAAAGATGCAAAGTAATGGATTGTTTAGGACCTTATGTTGATGTTCTTTTTGAATAAATAGGATGTATTCGTCGGTCATGGAAGATGCAACGAAGATTAGGACGATTCAAGTTGGACTTGAACTCGTAAAAGAAAATGTGTGTTCGCTGATATTGGAGATGCAATGAATAGGGTGACGACTCACGTTAGACTAGGGTCCGTAGGTAATGGTTACTCAAGACTGGGTCTGAGTTTATGGGTAATACATTGACTCGAGTTGGACTCTAGAAGGCTGCAAGGAATTGGATTGGCTCGAGTTGGACTCGAGAGGGAAGAAAGATAATGGATAGACTTGGGTGGGACTCGAGTGTTTCAGGCGGACTAAAAGCATGGGTATCTGGGGACGCCCACTTACCTTGGATCCGTTGGACGTGATCTAGTTATCCTTGAAGGATAAACGTACGTTGGACGTACAGTAGTCCGTTTGGAGGCAGAGTTTCCATTAGTTATTGATGTTGGTTGGACCAGACATATAGGTATCGACGTATTCATGGCTTTGGCAGGTGATAGATAGGATTTTTTTGATGGATGCAATGATTGTTGTGTTTGCTCCTACCTTTCTTCTCTTGACCATCACCTGTAGGATCCTGTTGAATGGAAATAGTATAAGTTTGATTGATCATGGTGATATGACGGGTGTTGGGTATTGTGGAGCGTCCGTTGACCTTGAAGATTCAGCGGATATAGAAGCTTCAATTTGGACTTGGACTCGAAGGTAGAGTACCTAGATTCATTGGATGAGTCTAGTTCACCTTTAGAAGGTGAATGTATGTTGGACGTGCAGTGTGAGTATAAGTGGAGTACCTAGGTTAATTGGATGGGTCTAGTTTGCCCCTAGGAGGTGAATGTACGTTGGACGTGCAGTACGAATGTAGGAAGGACTCAAGTTGGACTTGAAAGGACATTTGGAATATAGTTGGAAGTTTGGCGTATAGGGTTGGATTACCTAAGAAGATGACAGTAGAGACGAATGCTATAGTACCGGACTAGGTGCTATAGCTGATGCATTGAGTAAGAGACATGCCAGTTTAGAGGCTATTTTTCTAGAATGGAAGCAACTAGAGTATATCATGGGATATGACTTCAGACTTAAATGTGAATTGGATTCAGAAACGCTAATAAGCTTGACGATTAGATTGATCTACATTAAGTGGATCGGTTCCAGTCAGAGGGATGATCCTAACCTATTGGAAATCACCTCTAGGGTAGAGATGAGAATCGGTGGCGAGAGAACGACTATACTTGGGAACTAGAGGATGACATAAGAAAGTCGTATCCAAAACTCTTTGCCTGGTAAGACTTACTTTGCAATTTAGTTATTCCGCATGCTAGGATAGACTTGTTTTCTTGTTTTGCATGTTTGATTGTTGTTTTATGGCTGAAAGGCATGCAAAACCCTTTGTGTGTTTTGGTTAGGGAATTTCGGGGACGAAATTTCTTAAAAGGGGGGGGGGGGAGGGGGAGAATGTAACAACCTGCATTCTGCGCATCGGAGGATCATAGAATATTTATTTCTTTCTTATGTGAAGGCTTATGGTCATGTAACTTTAGGAAACGACTATTGAGGTCATTTCCCATGATCATGATTTTTGCCGATTTTTTTATGACCGTTTTGCCCCCAACTGGTACTGTTTCAGCCATAACTTTTTACTGGAAAGGAATTTTGACCTGAAACCAAATCCATTAGATTCGTTTTATGGTTTACCTTTCCGTAGAGCGGTCATAATAGCCAAACGGACTTACTGTTTGGGAGATATGGCTGAAATAATGTTTGGAAGGTGAAATACTGCTTAACCGGGCCAAATAGGGTGATTAGTGAATGGGCCCATAACCCATTTCGGGATTATGGTTATAGGGAGGCTGAAAAGAGTTAGGGATTCATTCCATTTCAGTTTTCTAGCCTCCACTTACCTCTTAGAAACCCTGAAAATGGCCTCCAACCTCTAAATCACCTCTAAATCACCTCCAAATCATTTTCTAATCAAGGATTAAGCTTAGCAACATCAAATCAAGGGAGATCTTCACCAAATCAAGATTAGAGCTGCTGTTTAGCATTGGTATCCGCGCCGTATCAGAGATTTAATTCAGATCTAAGGTTTATTTGTGGCTAAGGTGAGTGATTTGCATAGTTTTGCAATAATTACGATTGATTAAGGGTAATTAGTGAAGATTAGCGAATTTATGCACTAATAAATTATGGAAAAATATTTATAAATTCGAAAATAATATTTTATACCTCTGTTAGAAATTTGGGTTGATTTGGTTAAGTTTTGTTAATCCTACGATTATTTTTTCTTAAACATACTTAAGGGAAAATATGGGATTTTGGGTAGGTTTGATCCAATTTACATGCTATGGTTGTTGTTTTGATGTTTATGGTTGATTCTCTATGTTGCTATGACTATATGGTATGTTTTGTGATTGATTAGAATTGTGGTCGAAAACGCCGTCGAATGGCGTAAACAGTCGCTGGAAGAAGTTGCAGGATTTTGGCCGATCCGGATCGGATCGGAGGAAGGAGCCCGTTCCGAACCACCTTCCACGAGAGCTGCTCACATCCGACCCGATCCGCCCTCGTGGGCATGGAGGTACTCCGAACCGAATCGATGCACCATGGAGAGGCTTGAGAGACCCGACCCGATCCGGAGTACTTGGGGAGAAGGATCCGAACCGATGGAAGGAACACATCCGATCCGAACCGATGGGGGAATGCCATCCGATCCGACCCGAAGAAGCTTAGCACGAATTGATGGGGGACACTGAAGACCGAACCGAACCAATGTCTGTGAGGAGATCTGAACCGACTCGGTGATGACCAATAACCCGAGATGCAAAGGCAGTCCAAATGGAAGTTAGAGCTCAGGATCCAGTTGGGAACCAATGAGTTCACTTCATGATTGGGTTTTGCTGCGGGACGTTTGCAAAAGGGGCTGTCGGTATTCATAATTTTGGTTCACCACTGAGAGACGGATAGTGGACTTGTAATGGTAGTAGTACGGGATTGGATTCCGTCATGGCCCAATGGATAGGTGACTAAGGTAGCGGATATCGTATGCTTTACGCACTGAGTGAGAGATGTGAGGATGGTTGCTATGCTTGATTGTTTGCCATCACTATAATATGTACACCCCCACCCCCGTATGTCTGTACACCATATGTTTGTGGCACCTTGGAGTGTTGTACAATATGTAGTGCTAACTCTTTGGTTGCAGGTGCAGGTTCACGTATGATTGGATTGTACCTATTATTGTTCTGTTTTTTGCTTATCGCTCATACCAGACTTTTTATCTGACCCAGAGTTTTACGTCTCTTCTTATTACTCTGGGTGCTTTCACGAGCAGACTAGAGACAGGTTAGCTGGGTATGCACAAGTAGGTGATCTGGAGATGAGCAGGAGGCTTCCACGTATGATATATATAGTATTCTCCCTGTGATGTTAAAGATCACTACTTGGGCATTAGTAGTTCATCTTCTACTTTAGCTTTCTTTTATTTTGGAGACAGTAATTTGGAAAGTCGTAATAAGCTGTATCTGGATTTCCGCTGCTATGATAGTTTGTTTTCAGCTTATGCACTGTCTCGCCTGTTTTATGTCAAGATTATGTTATTATTATATTTTGTTCCATGCGCTATGAGACATTCTACAGGATCCTTGATGATTCTTCGTCTTCTTTCTTTCCTTCTGACGACCGTTCCATGCCAACTGGACATGTGTACAGCGCACTTTTGGAGTAAATGTCGGTCGGTGCTGGGCGGGTTGTCACAAATAAATCTCAAATTCAATCTTCTTTTTTTCTAAAAATTTGAAAATAACAACTTTGGACTTTGAAAATAATATAAGTAATGAAGTTGTTAATAATTCAAAGGAAGATGAACTAAATGAAAATGAATTTGTTGGACTTTTCGATAATTAAATGAACAATAACGCGGCGGATTTGAATCACCATTTGGATTTTGACATCAATATTTTTGAACAAATTTTCAATGATAATTTTGTAATTCAGATTGGTGAAATTAAACATGAAATTCAATCCATCATTCAATCTACCCCAAAAATCATCAAAGATAATTCAACTCATTCATTATTTAATAAAACGACATTCGTTTCTCTGGACCAACATTCAATTTCGATTTTTTTATGATTTGGTTTTTCAGTCTTAAACTTTTTCTCTCATACTTGAGGAGACAAATGAATCGGTCTTTGAAGACCGTTTCACTTAATTCTTGTCAATATATTTTTTGTTGTACTATAAATATCTTTTTTTTAATATAGGGACTATTTTCCAAATTTTATTTTCCTTTTCTCCTTACACTTGGGTTGACTGTGGGGACACAGTCGAAATCAAGTGTGGGGGTAGTCTCATTTTCATTCTGTTTTGCATAGCTTAAGTTTGCAATTTTTTCTTTTTTAAAAAAAAAATCAAAACCAAAAAAAAATTTTTGCATTTCTATTTACTTTTAAATAAGACATGATGGAGTTAGCATACAATTTTGGTCATTCGATTAAAGTGTTAGGAAATTTACTTCTCTTAACGGATAACGGAAGAAAAGTTTGAATTATGAGCAAATTTGGTGTAACTAGTATATGGGGAGATACGTAGGTGATGAGAATGAAATGTTTTCTAAATTGTAATCTGACTGATTGAGTGGACGATTTAGACTATGTGCGATAACATTTTAGATCTTTAAAGTGAAGTTATGCTAAGATATTCTCACTTAACTCACTCTCTTATGTTATAAAAAAAGGAGAAAAAGCGAGAAAAAAAGAATATATATATATATATAGTAATGATCCGAGGGTATTCCACATTGCTAGTACATCTAGCATTGGTGTGCAAACTTGCTAATATCTGTCCTAACTACTACGTAAGTCGTAATGCAGTGCATTGCTAATATCTTGGTCTCGTTTTATGAGTTGGACACCTAAGGATTACCGACCCTTACGTAAGTCGTAATGTAGTGTAGTGGTGGTATGCCTAGGCGTTTGTAAATAATAATAATGTAAATATTTTTCATAATAAAGAGAGAGTAAGCACTAGAAATCCAAGAACCTTCTTCACTTACTGGACCCAAACTGTTAACCAAAAGGAAATTGAGATGCCATTTTACGATTGTTGATATCGATTATAGAATTCATTTCATATTTGCGCTATGTTTTCAACTGAAATAACTGGCCAAGCTAGAGGAGTTTGTAATGATAGCATGACTTTTGTTTGAAGTTTCTATTAGTAACGGACTGAAATTTCATAGTGACGACCTTACTTGCATTAACTCCTTCATGTTAAATTTAAAAATAAATTACCCATTTTAAATACTCTTTTGAAAACTTGCATTCATCTTGTAAATATTTTAGAATCTTGCATTATTTAAATATTTTTTGCACTTAACATTTGGATTTTGTTGGTGGTATCCGCTTAAAACCCTCATGAGACAACACTTATCCTACTGGGAACAACCAGAGATTTAACGGATTGTTGCATACGCTCAATGCAATCATGCTCCCAACAAAAGTGGATTTATCTTAGTTTTGTTTACTTTATTCAAGGACGAATAAAGTGACAAGTGTGGGAGTATTTGATGTGCACGTAAAAATGCACATTTATATTCACATTTTTATTCTTGTTTTAGTTGAATAAATGAACTTTTTGGGTATTCTATGTGACCAAACCATGTTTTAAATGTTTTCAAAATCATCACTCTTTTGGGGGGCTTCACGATAAAATGTTCATGTTTTAATTTGAGATTACATTTCCTTGTTCCTTGTAATTATCTCTTATAGGGATTTAGAAGCAAAAATGATATATATACACATGTAGTTATGATGGAAAGCATGCACATACACAAGATGAGGCAAAGGAATAATTCATTCTATGGATAGTGGAGGCCCGTACCTTTCAACTAACCCACTTTCTTTTAATCCTCATATTAAAGAATAATTGGATGAGACAAAAAGGCCTAATGCATTCTACATGACTTATTTTAGCTGATGATAATTAGAAGCTTTATGAATGAGCATTTTACAGAATTCCCAAGAAGAGTGATTAGGGTTCTAGGGTTTTAGCTCATGTACATGTACCCCTTTTGTAACGAACGTGGATTTTTGACCCAGAAAATCGATATAAAACACCATATCGACTAGTCAAGTATCAGAAATACAGTTTCATTAATAGAAAGAAGTTAGAGGATGAGAACAAGAAAAGAAATAAATTTAGAATATAAGAAGAAGACTAGCACAACAGAATAGAGTAAACACGAATCTCACAGCAAAAAGAATAAAATAAATTATATAACAACTTTGGAAATGCAAACTGGTAACTATATATACATACTGTAACACCCCGTATTTTCTGTGAATATTAAAATTAACAAATCTAAGAATACTTAATTTTTAAAAGAAGAACTGGGTGAAACGGGTTATGCCATTGCATTCATCTCGGAATTCTGCTTGAGATAGAGTCTGAGTTAGCGTGAATCGGACTCCGCATGAAGAAGTTATGGAGGTTAGAAGATTTCTAGTGTAAACAGAAAATAATATTAAATAATAAATTCAGTTTGAAATTCGAAATTCGGCTAGGACAGCTGGGAGGGAAATTTCCTGCCCAGGGGTGTCGACCCCCGCTCTCCGAGGGGGAGTCGACATAGGAGTCGACCCCCCTATAGGGATGTCGACCCGCCCAATAGGGAGTCGACCCCTTTTGAGATCTAGTTCCTGTGATGAATTTTTATAGCCTTAAGCTGATGTGGCCTTCTCCGATTGGCCGATGACTAATTTCTGAGGTATTAGGGCTTATGTGTCGTGCTATGGTTGGCTGGGTGACACATCTCTTTGGTTTGATGGCTTTGATTTCTCCTAGACTAATATAAAGGCTAGAATTAATCCTGGACTTCTATATAATCACCTCCAGACCTCAACCCTAGACCTTACAATCTCATTCTATGAAGACGTCATGATGTCCATCCCTAAGCTAGCGTAGCCTCCATCTTCTCCAAAATAGAAATCAAGTTAGAAAGCTCCAAACAAAATCCAAACTAGAGAATCAAACGTCTACATCAAAGGATAGCTTAAAAAATCCAGAAATCAGATCCCAGAATACAAGATCCGTCCTTTTTCTGTAAGTTCAGTTATTATTTAGATTTAAACACCTAATAGAAATCATGACTGTAATAACCAGATCTAGAACGATGCCTAATTCTGATTCATGCCTATCCTTTTGTCAAATCTGAATTGCCTATGTCTATGAGAGTATTGTGATTGATGTAATGACACCTACCATGCCTATGAGACTGTTGTGACTGACATAATAAAACCTATCATGCCTATGAGACTGCTGGATTGACATAATGGAACCTATCATGCCTATGAAATTGTTGTGATTCATTTGATGGAACTTATCATGTTGTACATCCTATGCTTGTGTGACTATTGTGATTGATATAATGGGACTTATCATGTTGTACATCAAAATTAGTGACTCTCTTAAGTCCAATTCTATCTTATATTTATACCTATGGTGTAAATTGCTTAGCTTGTTCACACTTATTGTTAATGTACAACATTAAAACATGATCCTTGAATTTGGTACACCTTTGCATGCCTATTTTTCCTGATGTCAATTATTATGCTCCTTCTCTATCTTTCCTTTTTTAATTTTCTTTTGTGAATACAAAATTCATTCGGAACTTAGATTGAATCTCGTTGTACGTGCGATTATAACACGGGAAAATTTGGTAAAACTTAATTTAGTAAACTTTGAGCATAGCATGTGAATGTGGCATAAAACTTGTACTGGCTACACTTGGGGAAATATTAGCATAAAGAGACATGAACTTGGACACATATGACAAATATGTGAATTGGCTAAATATGAACATGCCTAACCCGAGGTTAGATTGAGTTGCGGTGAAAGACTGCCTAGAACCACCCCACACATCCAGCAACCGCAACAATATAGATCTAATGTGAGGGGTTAGCGCATTAAGCCCCAAAAACCCGAGGTTAGGTTGAGTTGCGGTGTAAGACTGGACGAAACAGTCCAACACATCCAGCGACCGCAACAATATAGATCTAATGTGAGAGGTTGGTTCTTTAATGAATGAATTAAAGCTAAGGAACAGACAGACTAAGAGTGGTAGGGTTAAGTTAACTAAAGCAACATTTAACCAATACAACATGTTAATTAAACAAATGGGAAGGGTTAGGTAAATTTGAGAACACTTATCCGTTATAACATGTTGATTAGTAAACCCTAGTAACGGGCACCCATTTCAGTAGTAACCCACATAGATGTATCACGGTACCCTGAACTAGGCAGGGTGGGGCACGATTACTGGGCTGATTATAAGCAGTCAAAATAGCAGCGGGTGGTGCAACAGTGTAGGTTCTGGTGGAGTATGGGCGTGCACGTAATCTAGAGTGGATCAAGCAGGCACTAGGCATCAGTAGTATACACTGTGCATCTAGAATTTGTGTCAGGTTGCCACCATAGGAATTGATACACCCTATGGAGGGACCAGCACAAGTATCTACAATCAAGCGGGGCCGAATGACATAAGTAAGCATGCGAGTAGAAGCCGATCGAAAAAGGGATCACTTTGTTATGAACACATGATAGTAGTTGAAACATTTTTTAGTAGGTGCAGAGAAAAGGAAATGAGTGCGATAGTATATTCAGTTTATCTTGCCTTATCTTATGTTATCTTATTGTTATGGTATTGTCCTATGTTCAGTTTATTCATGTCATGATCCTTTTACCTGTTTACATGCTGAATAATCACTGGACTTACTAGACTTATGACTGACCCGTTTCCTTTCGCCTCCCGGTCCACAGGGAGGGAATACTTCATCTTAGTGTAGACCTTTTCCAGCTTGAAGAGAGTAGATGTATTGCTTGGATTCTCTTTTCTTGGGCTATGGCTTTGGTTACACTTTTATTGGGGATTTATGTTGCTTTATGTACTTAGAGTTTTAAATCAAGACAAATGTTTTATTGTAATAATTTAAAAGATGAAGAGACAATGATTGTAATGTTTTGACTGAACCGTGCTATTTATGAAATGATTTCAATTTTCCGCTATTCATATGTCTATCTTGTAAATTATCTCTGCCTTTTACCTAAAATGTTTCACTAAAGTTAATGCATTCCCTTTGTGAGTGACCTTAATGGCGGTGGGGTGTTTCACTTGGTATAAGAGCGATGGTTTACTAGATCAGATAAAAGTTTTTGAAAATTATTTTTCAAAAAAGAATTTAAAGAAGCATTTTCAAGAAAAGTGTTGTTTTATTGTAAATTATCTTTCTATCCTTTGTTCTGAACCTTTTCTTTTCGTTTTAGCATGTCTGGGGATCTTAATCTTCCTAAGGGCGTACCAATACCTGGCTAGTTCAGAAGTTATCTAGAGGCTAGGGCTAATAACACAGGCCGAGCAGACATTCCTCCTCCCCCAGCTGCAGCCGTTCCTCCTCCTACACGTGTGAATGCTTTCTCGAAGATATGTAGAGACTTTCGAGCTATGGGTAGAAAGAACTTTAATGGGACTGAGTCATTTGTGGAAGCAAGAAATTGGCTCGAGGAAACAAAAAATTTGTTTGTTATCTTCGAAGTGGACTATAGGCAGAAGATACAATTGGTTGTATGGTTACTTAAGGACGAAGCCTCTTACTGGTGGGATGTTACTAATGATGAGAGACCAGTTGGAACTTGGGAGGATATCAGAAGGAGATTTGAAATGAAGTTCCTCTCGCAAGCTGAAAGAAGCCTACAAATGGAGAAGTTCTTAACACTCTAACAGGGAAGCCTATCGGTTAAAGAATACGTCAGCCAATTCAACCAGCTGGCTAGATTTGGATTGGAGTTAGTAAACACTTAACATAAAAAGGCTCTTTGATTCATTAAAGGGTTAAATGAGCCACTGCACAGCCTAGCTATGTCCCATATACCTATGGGTGCGACTTTTGAGAGACTGATGGACATGACACTGTTACAGGAGGAAGACAAGGATAGCAAGAAAGAGGCAAAGGTGGAAGAACCTCTAGACAAGAAAGTGAAGAGATCATAGAATAAGAAGACAGATTCCAAGAAAGGCGGGAAGAATAACAAACCCCATGACAATAGGAAGTGTAAATTTTGTGGCATACCTGGACATCTGATTAAAGACTACAAGAAGAAGAAAAAGAAAATGGGTGGTTGTTTTCAATGTGCCGAGACAGGACATATGGCTAAGGATTGCCCAAAAAGGCAAGGGAAAGGGCAGAGGACTGGATCAACTTCCGAAGGGCAGACTCACGCTCTCATAGCACCTCTGCAAGAAAGATGTAGAAATATTTCTGTTGAAAGTTTAATTTATCTTTCTGATCATCCAGTTCATACTCTTTTTGATTCTGGCGCATCGCACTCTTTTATATCTACTACTTTAGTTGAATCTCTGCACCTAGATACTAGTATAGTAGATGATCCCATGGTTGTTTAAAATCCAATTGGGGGTTCGACTTATTTTTTAATGATTTGTTTGGATTTGTAAATTTCTATACTAAGCATTGGGTTTATATGTAATGCTTATGTTTTGGTTTCATGCGCTATGGGTTGATTTTAGGCATGGATTGGTTATCTAGTAATGGTGCCATCCTCGATTGTGAAAGGAGAGTGGTTAGACTTATGACTCACCTCTGTAACACTCTCGAAATCTCTTGTAATCCCACGAATTCTGTTGTGCTTAGCTACCTAAAATATCTTGATGCGTCTGTTGAAAACTTGCAATCTGTTAGTGTTGTCCGTGAATACTCAGATGTCTTTGAAGAGATGAAGGGCTTACCTCCAAAGCGAGAGATAGACTTCCACATATACCTTGTTAATAATGCAAAACCTATCGCTTTACCCGTTAGACACATGGTTCAAAGGGAAAGGAAAAAGCTCAGCAAGCAAGTTAAAGAGTTGCTTGAAAAGTGGTTCATAAGGCAGAGTATTTCTGAATGGGGTGCTTCAGTGGTGTTTGCAACCAAAGCGGATGGTTCACTTCGCCTGTGCGTGGGCTATAAGGAGCTAAACAAGTTGACCAAGAATAATAGGCACCCACTTCCTCGAATAGACGACTTGTTTGACCAACTTGTAGGTGCCTCAGTTTTCTCCCAACTAGACCTAGCCACCGGATTTCATCAGCTAAGAGTCTCTGAAGACAGCATAGATAAGACCACGTTCAGGACCCTGGATGGTTTCTTAGAATGACTTGTTATGCCTTTCGGCTTGACAAACGCACCTGCCTACTTCGTAGACCTGATGAGTAAGGTGTTTAGAGAGTTCCTTAATAAATTTGTAGTGGTCTTCATGGACGACATTTTGATTTTCTCAAAAAGTGAGGAAGAACATGCTTTGCTTTTAAGGGAAGTCATAAATACTCTTCGTGCACATCAGCTGAAAGCAAAATTCTCCAAATGCCATTTTTGGAGAGATGACGTAAGGTTTCTTGGACATGTAGTCTCCAAAGAAGGGATAGTTGTGGATCCCGCAAAAGTAGTTGCGGTGCAAGATTGAAAGATCCCTCGGAATGCAACCGAAATACGAAGTTTTCTCGAGCTAGCGGGCTTATACAGAAAGTTCATAAAGGACTTTGCAAAGATCTTAGGCCTACTTACTAGGTTGAAAAAGAAAAACGTAACTTTTGCCTAGGATTTGGATTGTGATGTTTCTTTCCAACGATTGAAAAGAGCTCTAATTACAGCCCTGGTTATGACATTGCCTGATGGGAGTAAGATGTTTACTGTATACACAGACGCATGGAGTACAGGATTAGGCGCTGTCTTGATGCAAGAAGGCAAGGTAGTTTGTTATGGGGAAGGCAGTTGAAGGTACATGAGAAGAACTATCCAACTCATGATTTAGAACTAGCTGCCATTGTTTTCGCTCTTAAGTCATGGCGTCATTACCTACTAAGAGAAAGGTTTGAATTGTTTACTGACCATAAATCGTTAAAGAACCTTTTCTCATAGTAAGATCTTAACTTAAGACAACAATGGTGGATGTAATTTCTTGCCTCATACGATTTTGAGATTGCTTATATACCTGGAAAGGGCAATGTGGTAGCAGACGTCTTGAGTATGAAAAAGATAACCTTAAGTCCTCTCTTTGTAGAAAGGCAAAGCTTGGAGTACATAGCAAACTTTGAATTTAGACCCTCCTTTGAATTTGTACCTGGTTTGTTAGCATCACTAGAGGTGCGGCCTACTCTTTTGGACTCAATAGGAACCACGCAATGTGAATACCCTCGGCTAGTTGATGTGATGGATAAGCTAATTAGAGGTGAGACTTCTAGTCACCTCAATAGATACTCTGTCGATGAAAAGGGTTGGCTGAGATGGGATGGAAGACTATGCGTCCCACAAGCAAGGGATTCGGTGAAAACAGTTCTCGAAGAAGCACACCATTCTAAGTTGACCATAGACCAAGGTGGGGGCAAGATGTAGAAAGACATAAAAACGGTTTTCTTATGGAATGGCATGTAGAAGGATGTAGTTGAGTTTGTCTCTAAATGCTTGATATGCTAGCAAGTCAAGGCAGAGCAAAAGAAGCCTGGTGGTCTGCTTCATCCTCTAGAGGTCCTATAGTGGAAATGGGATAGCATTTTGATGGAATTTATTAATGGGTTGCCTAGTTCAAGAACGGACAATACCAGTATTTGGGTAATAGTGGACAGACGTACTAAAAGCGCTCACTTTGTACCTATTAAAAGTAGGAGGACTGCCTCATCATTAGCATCCATTTATCTTAAAGAGGTGGTTCGACTGCATGGAATACCCTCCAACATAGTAAGTGATCGAGATCCTATCTTTACGAGCGAGTTTTGGAAGAGTTTGCAAGAGGCTGTAGGCACACAGCTATGCTTAAGCACTGCCTATCACCCTCAAACCGATGGTCAGACGGAAAAGGTGAATAGAGTATTAGAAGATCTTTTGTGATTGTACATTCTTTATTTTGGAGGAACATGGGAGGATCATCTTCCTTTGGTGGAGTTCGCCAACAACAATAGCTACCAAGCCACCATAGGCATGGCACCCTTTGATGCTTTATATGGAAGACCGTGCCGATCAACAACTTGTTGGTGGGAGTCTACAGACAAGCTCGTACTTGGACCTGACATGATCAAAGAAACTTTAGAGAAGGTGGACTTGATACGAAGATGAATGAAGACCGCACAAGATAGACAGAAGTCCTACGCTGATAAAAGAAGGACCGACATTGAGTTTGAGGTTGGAGACAGAGTTTTTCTTAAAGTATCTCCTTTGACGAATGTCATTCGCTTTGGATCTGTAGGAAAATTGGCACCAAGATTTGTAGGGCCATTTCCTATCATTGAGAGGATTGGGAAGATGGCTTATAAATTAGAGCTGCCCGAAAGATTGGTTGGAGTACATAATGTCTTTCATGTCTCTCATCTACGGAAGTGCTTACATGAGTCTGCGGAAGTTGTGGAGCCAAGCATACTAGAGGAAATAGAAGTGGAACGAGAAGTAATGGTGAGAAGAGTTCCAACTCGTATTTTAGGCACATAAGTTAAAAAGCTACACAATCGTTAGGTCAAGCTAGTTAAAGTAAAATGGAGTGATGCTGAAGGAGACGCGACTTGGGAGACTGAAGACAAGATACGCGCAGCCTACCCTTATCATTTTGAGGGTACATCCTTGATCTCTTTTTCTATAAGTTTATGCATGCTTGTATCTATCTCTTAAGTATATCTCCTCGGTCCTATTCTTGATCCTTAGGTAGAAACCAATGGATGTAAACATGTATTTGAAACATGTAATGATTTATGGTTGCAAGTGCTTGCAAGTGGTTGCTAGTGGTTGCTCATGGATGCATATACACACACACTAGGTAATAGATCGGCTCAATCACTTTCATATTGGATATGCATATATGTATTTATATACGGATTGAAACTTGGTGTGTTATCATGTAGACGTTGCATTTGTATGAATGATTGTGCACTCATGTAGAAGTTATAAAATACGATTAGGAATAATTGCATACATGACGGACTCATAGCAACGACATGATTCGCATCAAGAAGGTCAACTAAATCAGTAGACCGCCTGATTTTGCATTAGATAAGGACATATACACACACTATGCATATGATCATGAAATCATTAGAAATCTTTGAAGGACAATGGATGCCTGCGATTGATGGTTGAGTAGATGGTTGTTGGATGTTAGGATACATTTTTCTTAACTTAGAAATTTCGGGAACGAAATCCTTTAAGGTGGGGAGAATGTAACACCCCGTATTTTCTATGAATATTAAAATTAACAAATCAAAGAACACTTAATTTTTAAAGGAAGAATTGGGTGAAATGGGTTATGCAAATGCGTTCATCTCGGATTGAGATAGAGTCCGAGTTTGTGTAAATCGGACCCTATATGAAGAAGTTATGGAGGTTAGAAGACTTCTAGTGTAAATAGAAAATAATAATTAAATAATAAATTCAGTTTGAAATTCGAAACTCGGCCATAAAAGCTGGGCAGGAAATTTCCCGCCTAGGGGTACCCCAGGGGAGTCGACATAGGAGTCGACCCCCCTACAGGGGTGTCCACATAGGTGTCGACCCCCTGTATGGAGTCGACCCCTTTTGAGATCCAGTTCCTATTACGAATTTTTATAGCCCTAAGATGATGTGGCCTTCTCTGATTGGCCGATGACTAATTTCTAAGGTATTAGGGCTTATGTGTCGTGATATGGTTGGGTGGGTGACACATCTCTTTGGTTTGATGGTTCTGATTTCTCCTAGACTAATCAAAAGGATAGAATTAATCCTAGACTTCTATATAATCACCCCAAACCTCAACCCTAGACCTCACAATCCCATTCTACGAAGCTGTCATGTTGTCCATCCCTAAGCTAGCCTAGCCTCCATCTTCTCCAAATTAGAAATCAAGTTAGAAAGCCCCAAACAAAATCCAAACTAGAGAATCAAATGTCTACATCAAAGGATAGCTTAATAAATTCATAAATATGATCCCAGAATACAAGATCCGTCCTTTTTTTGTAAGCTCAATTATTATTTATATTTAAACACCTAATAGAAATCAAGACTATAATAATTGGATCTAGAACGATGCCTAATTCTGATTCATTCCTATCCTTTTGTCAATTCTGAATTTCCTGTGTCTATGAGATTATTGTGATTGATGTAATGACACCTATCATGCCTATGAGACTATTGGGACTGACATAATGAAATCTATCATGCCTATGAGACTGTTGGACTGACATAATGGAACCTATCATGCCTATGAGATTGTTGTGATTGATATGACGGAACTTATCATGTTGTGCATCCTATGCGTACGAGACTATTGTGATTGATATAATGGGACTTATCATGTTGTACATCAAAATTAGTGATTCTCTTAAGTCCAATTCTATCTTATATTTGTACCTATGGTGTAAAGTGCTTAGCTTATCCACACTTATTGTTAATGTACAACATTGAAACATGTTCTTTGGATTAGGTACACCTTTTCAAGCCTATTTTTCCTTATGTTAATTCTTATGCTCCTTCTCTATCTTTCCTTTTTTTATTTTCTTTTGTGAATACTAAGTTCATTCGGAACATAGATTGAATCTTGTTGTACGTGCGATTATAACACGGGAAAATTGGGTATAACTTAATTTAGTAAGCTTTGGGCATAGCATGTGAATGTGGCATAAAACTTGTACTGACTACACTTGGGGAAATATTGACATAAAAAGACATGAACTTGGATACATATGACAAATATGTGAATTGGCCAAATATGAACATGCCTAACCCGAGGTTAGATTGAGTTGCGGTGTAAGACTGCCCGGAACCGCCTGGCACATCCAGCAACCGCAACATTATAGATCTAATGTGAGAGGTTAGCGCATTAAGCCCCAAAAACCCGAGGTTAAGTTGAGTTGAGGTGTAAGACTACCTGGAACTGCCCATCACATCCAGCGACTGCAACAATATAGATCTAATGTGAGAGGTTGGTGCTTTAATGAATGAACTAAAGCTAAGGAACAGACAGATGAAGAATGGTAGGGTTAAGTTAATTAAAGCAACACTTAACCAATACAACATGTTAATTAAACAAATGGGAGGCGTTAGGTAAATTTAAGAACACTTAACCATTATAACATGTTGATAAGGAAACCCTAGTAACGGTGACCCATTTCAGCAGTAACCATCATAGATGTATCACGGTATCCTGAGCTTGACAGGGTGGGGCACGATTATTGGGCTGATTATAGGTGGTCAAAATAGCCGCGGGTGGTGCAGCAGTGTAGGTTCCGGCGGAGTATGGGCGTGTACGTACTCCGGAGTGGATAAAGCATGCACTGGGCATCAGTAGTACTAAAATTTGTGTCGGGTTGCCAACATAGGAACTGATACACCCTATGGTAGGACCATCACACGTATCTACAATCAAGTGGGGCCGAATGACACAAGTAAGCATGCGAGTAGAAGCCGATCGGAAAAGAAATCACTTTGTTATGAACACACGATAGTAGTTGAAACATTCGTTAGTAGGTGCATAGAACAGGAAATGAATGCGATAGTATATTCAGTTTATCTTGCCTTATCTTATGTTATCTTATTGCTATGGTATTGTCCTATGTTCAGTTTATTCATTTCATGATCCTTTTACCTGTTTACATGTTGAATAATCATTGGACTTACCAGACTTATGTCTGACCCGTTTCCTTTCTCCTTCTTTTCTTCCATTCCCCCCTCCCCCCCAGGTCCGTAGGTAGGGAATACTTCAGCTTAGTGAAGACCTTTTCCAGCTTGAAGAGAATAGATGTATTTCTTGGATTGTCTTTTCTTGGGCTATGGCTGTGGTTACACTTTTATTAGGGATTTATGCTGCTTTACTCCTTATTTATGCTTCTTTATGTACTTGGAGTTTTAAATCAAGGCAGAAGTTTTATTGCAATAATTTAAAAGTTGGAGAGACAATGCTTGCAATGTTTTGACTGAACCACGCTATTTATGAAATGATTTCAGTTTTTCGCTGTTCATATGTATGTCTTGTAAATTATCTATGCCTTTTACCTAAAATGCTTCACCAAAGTTAATGCATTCCCTTTGTGAGTGAACTTAACGGAGGTGGGGTGTTTCACATACCATTATCATGTAATATCACACGGAAATAACTATATATATATATATATATATAACTCCGAAGCATCTTGCTCCAAGCTCCTTCAAGGGTATCTATAATATCCTAACTACTCGACTGCCCGTACAAATTTGGGCACCCAAAAGTTTAGGGAAAACAAAATAAACTCTGGGTCAGTCATGTGACTGGTGTGAGTAAACTCTAATCATTTCGTTTCTTTTCAAAAATCCTTCTCAAGGAATTGATAATTGTAAGACCAATCCACACATAAACACGGATGATTTTTAACTTACGATAACCCAAAAACATTTTAAAAAAGAATCAATATTATTCTGATATTATAATAGTGTCTAATACAAGTACTTAGCAATCTAGCAGAACGTTTTCATCTCACGTTCTACATATATAATAAATCAAAACCATGGGCTCTTATTGGGTAATGGATTTCCAACTATGAAAAGGTATGGGACTACCTTCCAATCAGTGTAATCCAGAAGCAATACACTGGAGTTCAACAGGAACATTTTGTAACTTAGACACATATGACCGACCATTCACTTCACTTGAATGTTCCGAATATATTATCACCGTACGGTTGGTATACCAACATAACCGTTCCCGGGAGATACAGAAGCGAAAAAATTAATAACATGAATATTCTCTAGATGGTGACAATATATCCTACTTGGGCGTAACCCACTTAGCCATGCTGCCTACCCGATTTCTGTCATTTCCCAGTTGATAGGGCTTGAGGTCATAACGTATCTTTTAACATATCACTCCTTTTATTTATTTTGAATGCCACATCGTCATATCCACCAAATCACAATTGATTTCCCCAAAAATACCATGGGTAAGCTAAGAGAAACGAATTCCTCCGCCACCAACGTAAATACGTTTGAAACAATCAACTTACACGATCTACCAGATATACACTGTCAGATATTCGTCCATTCAAGTTGTCCTGGGACAGGACAACCCCAAAACACTATTCTATAAATCCATCTTAGGCAATTTCTATCTAGGATTTCGAGAACAGCCCTTGCACAAATTCGTCTTCAATTATCTTCATCATATTTGATTCGCAACACTTATGCCATACGGAGTGGTTTTTAGATAATAAATCTGATCCCGATCTCTCCGTATTAACAATGGAAATGGTCAAAAACTTTGATAGTAAGGGATTTAACTATCAAAGAAAAACATGTGTACAAACCACGGTCGTATTTCCATATGGAAATCTTACCGATCAATCATCATTTCATTTCCTAATTTCCCATTTATTTCTTAAAACCCGTTTTACTTCTCACGATTTCATTGGAAAACGTTTCCATATATTCACAACTCTTTATATTCCCCTATTTCGAAAATACACGCTATTAATACTAGAAATTATTTCCGTACCTTATTCACACATCACTATCCATCAGTCCTAAGTTATAAACCAGTAAGAGAACAACTCCCTAATTATTAACTCCGAAGGCCGAAACCGACTTCAGATCAACATTCAGAAAGTCGTTCAACTTAACTAATCAGTCAGTTCTTAATTTCCATAACTCCTTTTAAATATGCAAAGCGTTTGGTTTAAATCATTTTCACTTCAAACGTGAACATTTTTCTTCTATAGAAATCTGGACTCATTTTGTTAAATCAAATTTTGATTTAAATAACATATACCATTACTGTTTAAAATCCCACTTATCTGGTTATTTTATAAACACAAAGTTCATAGTTCATTTCATAAACTCATTTTATAAGTTATAACTTGGATGTGGCCCGTGCTTTACACACAGGAGTCTGGTGGTGCCTACCGACTTTAAGTTATAATTTAAATCTCGATTTCCTATTCGATAACAAATTCAAATATTAATTATCTCATCAAATCCTGAAATTTCATTATATATATATATATATATAATTTATAAGAATAAATTATCTTTATTTTATACGACATAGTCGAATTATAATTATAGACCCTAACGGATTTATTTCAATCCTATTTCATTTTGACGATTGAAATACCTCCACCGCTTTCCTTTGAAAATAAATCCCAATTCCCTTTATATTTTATTCTTAGATTTATATTCCAAATTTATTTAATAGACATTATTTCTTCCCATTCATCGACATCGTTAATGTAACACCTCGAAATTTTGTAACATTAAGCTTCACAAATTAAATTATAATTAATTTTTAGAAGAGGAATTAAGGGAAACGGGTTATTCCATTGCGTTCGTCTCCGAATTCTGCTTGAGATAGAGTCCGTGTTTGCTTAAATCGAACTCCATATGAAGAAGTTATGGTCTTCGGAAGTTTCAGAATTCAATTTAATTCAAACAGCCCGAAATAAATTCGAAATCTGGGTCAGAATTGGGCTGGGCGGGAAAATTCCCGGCCAGGACCCAGGTCGACGAGTGGGTCGACCAGGTGGTCGACCTGGGGGTCGACCTATGGGTCGACCTACCCGGTCGACCAAGTCAGATTCTGGGCCAATCTTCTTTACTGTGCTAAGTCACTTGGGTCTTCTGGATAGTTCTGAACTGATCTGATGGTTGTGGGTATTTCTAGGGTTCATCTAACGGCTCTAATCAAATTGGAATCCTATATATACAACCTAATACCCAACCCAAATTCACACAAATTCTCTTAGGCATCTACATGCTGCTTCTCTCAATTCTAACCTCCACCATTAAAATAAATCTAATTATCCACTAAAATAATTTATAGTTCTTCTTCAAATTGGAGGTTCAAATCAAGATTAAAGCTTTAAGAAAAGAAGCAAGGGATAATTCAATAGCTTTGGGCAATGTCACGCAAATCATAGCAAATCATCACAGTGCTATCTGATTATCTTTTCTAAAATTGATCAATGTAAGTCAGTTACTTTTTATATTTGAACGTCTAGATCTATTTGTGCCATGTAATTAAATGGATATAAGAATATGCCTGATCCTCCCATTTGAATCTTTGCTTGTATATTGCCTTTGGCTCTAATTAAGAACTATTGTGATTAATTACCAATAAGACTGTGCCTATGCCTATGACGTTGAAACTATTGTTAATGGCCTAAGACTATGACTGTGAACATAAGACTATGCCTATGCCTATGACTGTGAACATAAGACTATTTCTTATGACTACGACAAGGACCATCTTGGCTAATCACCTATGATTCATGACTATGAGATTATTGCCTAGGATTATGATTATGAAAATGGATCTAAGCTTGATTTTCTATTCAGACCTATTCTTAATTATCCTTGGATCTTGATTTTGGGAATTTTTCTATTAAGTTAGGTCTATCCATGTTCTTGAACCTAGATTATTATTCAAACCATTTCATGTTCATAATGTTATCAGATCTATATGCCTGCGATGTTTTAGTCAATTTATTCAGTATATTTATTAGATTTGTAATTCATGAATTTGGGATTATCATCTTATGCCTATTCTTATGCCTATCTTTTCATGGTATTCTTGTTATTCCCTTTTATCTACGAATCTAGATTGACCTATAATCTAGACTGAATCATGATTACACAAACGATGGGAATATGATTTGGGCAGAACATGAAATTAACATGAATGTGATTGAAAACTTGGAAAATTTGGTATAACATGAAATTTATGCCATTTGGCATAATAAATATGTTGATATAATCTGAATTAGCTATAATAGTGAATGACTAACATGCATTGGGCGTAAATGGTAAAGGGTTAATTGGCCACAAAGTACGTAATTGGCATGTAAACCAAGTTTTGGGCAATAACTGTAAACTAGAATATTGAATCTAGTTTTGACATGAACTAATCTAATTTGGCATAAACTTCAAGCTGGGTTAATTGCTATGTAAATCAAATCTTAGGCACAAAATATAAGTATGTTAATTGGCATGACAAATGAATATGATATAAGCCAAATTGATTTAGGGAAATTTACATAAATAGTTAATATGTAATTTTAGTAAAAGACGAATATGCCTAACCCGAGGTTAGAGTTAGTTGTGGTGTAAAACTGCTCGGAACCGACCGGCACATCCAGTGACCACAACAATACCTGTCTAATGTGAGAGGTTAGTGCAACAAGCCCAAAAAAACCCCGAGGTTAGAGTGAGTTGCGATGTAAAGCTTCCCAGAACCGACCGGCACATCTAGTAACCGCAACAATACCTGTCTAATGTGAGTGGTTGGTGCTTTAATGAATGAATTTGAGTTAGGGTTAACTTCATAAGAACACTTAACCGATATAACCAGAACGAGTAGGGTTAAGTCCATAGAATACTTAACCAATACAACAAGAACAACTAGGGTTAAGTTAATAGGAATACTTAACCAATATGACGTGAGTTAAGTAAACTTAATTCAGAACACTTAACCATAATAACATGTTAATTAGACAGGTGGGTGAGGTTAAGTAAATTTAGAATACTTAACTATTATAACATATTGACTAGATAAGTGGGTAAGGTTAAGTAAATGTTTAACCGTTGTAACATGTTAACTAGAGTAGAAGGTGGAGTTAGGTTAAGTTAATTTAGAACACTTAACCAATTTAACATGTTATCTAAACTAGATGGTGGGGTTAAGTAAACTTAATTTAGAACACTTAGTCGTTATAGAATGATGAATGGACTAGGTTAAGCTAATGAGAAACACTTAACCAATATAACTTGATGTACGAGTAATGTTAAGGAACACTTAACCAAATTTAACATAACAAGTGAATGCGTTAAGTTAACTTGAATTGACTGAAGACACTTAACCAATTCAACATAACGAGAAAGAGAACTAAGTAGTAAATCTTAGTCAAGAAAACCCAATAGAACACGAGAAGGTTCGAACGTCCACCTAATCATGAAGAAGCCTCCAATGAATTTGGGTTACGAAGCACGCAGCTTCGAGGGGACGTGAGGGTACTCTTGGTATCCCTCTGTGAGGCTGCAGATGATCCTCCTGGGCTCACAGAGGTTAAGGTCTACGTTAGAAGAACCAAGGGTATGCCTTGGTTGCAATATAAGGCAACCTAAAGACTAGGATGGACCAGCGAGATTCGGCGAGACCGGTAGCCTTGTGATAGCAACTCATCGTCTACCTACCATCTTGAGTCAGTTGAGATAAGTACAGCGAAAAGGCAGAGAACTCCAAAAGACCATATACTTGCTATCTAGTTATGGGTGCGGGTGGCCATAGGTTAGTGGGGGCATAGAGGGCCTGCGTATAGTTCTCATTTTTTCAAGGGTGTCCTTTTGTTAGTTGAGAGAGGGGTCAAGTGGGACCATAGCCACTGGAAAAAAAATACCTTAGCACCTGCATCGGTAGATATCTGAAAAGCTCTCGACCGAGTTCCGTATTTCTTGATTAGCCCTGCCACGGGACTCGGGTCGCACATATAGAGGACATGTGCATCTACACAGCGATAACAATTCGCGACATATACGTGGGAAAAGTCTAGGAACATATACCACCCTAGGTTGTGTGTCCTAGACTAGGGGGCATCGTTCGACAGGTAGCATAATCCCTAGTTGGACCTAGGTCGCATAAACCCTGAGTACCGAGAAAGCATTGAATAGGTAGCATAAACCCTAGTTGGACCTATGTAGCGTAAACCCTGGTTGAATCTGGGAGGCATTCGATAAATAAACCTTAGATTAGATCTAGGTAATAAATAATAGATGTACACCTGTAAGCAACCACAATTTCGAGGATTGGGATCACGTTATCATGTTAAGAAGATTACTAATTGGGACACAAGTTAGGTGGTGTTGAGACCTAGAAATTAGAGCAACAAGGTAGAAGCGAAGCAGAGAAAGTATAGAAGCGCATCCAGTTTATCTCACCTTATCATATCTTATGCTAACCTTATGATTCCCGTCATCATGGTGTTGTCTTGTATTTAGTTAATTCATGTCATATTGCTTTTACCTGTTCACATACTGGAAGTTACTGAACTTACCAAACTTTATGTCTGACTCTGTTTTCTTTCGCTTTCTTGTCTTTCGTCCCCCCCCCGGTTCGCAGGATGGGAATATTACTACTTAGCTCAGTTTTCTTTCCAAGCTTGAAGATTAGTCGAAGTTTTGCTTGGATTCTCTTTTCCACTGCTATGGCTGGATCATGCTACATTGGGAATATAAATGTTATTTTATGCCTCTTTATTTTGTAAGACAGACACTCTGTTATTGGAAAACAATTGTTGTACAAAATATTTTATCAATAAAGTAAAGTTTTATTTTTCGCTGTTTTAATTTTGTCTGTCTTGTAGTTTATCTACATCTTTTACCTAATGCTTCACAAAACTCAGTGCATTCCCTTTGTGAGTGACACTAACGGATGTGGGGTGTTACACTTGGTATCAGAGTTGAAGGTTACCGGATCAGATAAAAGATTTGAAAAATTATTTTCAAAATGATTTTAAAAGAAGTATTTTCAAAAGAAAAGTTTTGTTTTAAAGTCATATTCCATAAATCCATATGCACTATCTTTTGATCCTCTGTTTGAATCCTTGTTTCCTTCTTTCCTGCTCCTGGCTTTTTGGGAGATAACCCCATCGTGACATGGTTCCGTAGGTTTGATGAGACTACGACACTTGTCAAAGGGAAAATAAGTGCCTAACTTCCATCTATAGCTGAAATTTTCTTTCGAGCATTATAGGATTCTCTGTGTGATGGAGGCAGCTTTCGAGAGACATGTCAACAAGTTACACAAGGATGGCAAAGTTGAGAATGAGGGAGTTTGGCTAAGGAGCACAACACCAGGATGAAGAAGCCATGGATATGGACTTGGTTCACAGAGGGGAGGAAAGAATAGTAAAACCTAAAACAAGAGGAAGTATCTTTATAACGGGTCATATAATTAAGGGCAAGGGCAAGAACAAAGGACAGGATTTTCCAGAAGGCAAGTGCATGTTCTCACCACCGGCGTACCTGAGAGAGAGGCAGTAAGAATTCTGTTGATAGAGCTTTTCCCCTTTGATCATCCTGTTAGTACTCCTTATTTTAGTGCTTCACATTCGTATATGTCTGCTACCATAGTTGAGTCTCTGCACCATAGATATTGTATAGTAGAGGATCCCATTATAATCTCAAATCAAATTGCTGGTTCAGCTCATTTATCGTTGACTTGTGAGGATTTGAGAATAGTTATATTTATGCTTATGTTTTTTTTTGGGCTATGGGTTGATTCTAGGTATTGATTGGTTAGTTAGTAATTACGAAACAAGGGTAGTTAGACTTTCGACTTGCCTCAAGAATACCCTTGATATTTCGTACGATCCTAAGGGATCAGTTTGTCTAAGCTAACTAGAATCACTTTACTTATCTATTGACGATTTTCGATCCGTTGGGGTAGTCCATGAGTACGCAAGATATTTTTATTAGGGTAGAGGTTTTCCCCCTAAAATTCGAGACAAACTACCGCATGTATCTAGAGGACACTGCAAAGCCAGTTATGCAATCAACGATAATTCTGGAGCAAGATTGGCAAGGATAGCCAGAGTCGGTAAAGTGCTCAATTGTTTGGTTGTTTTGTTAGTATCGTCTCACATAGATCGTCCAAAAGTCGAAGGAGGTATCCTTGGTGCTTGTCTGATATTGGTTTAGGCCTTTGGGGCTTGTACTTGAGCGATGTCGAGTTCGACTAGGGTGGTTTGCGTGAGAAATAAATGGTTGGGGGCTGGCACCCTAAGTTAGGCTAACCTTAAGAGAGGTAATAAGCACATAGTAACCATTAGCTTTAGGCCCTCGGATTTGCAGCATAATGGCTAAGCTAAGTAGAGGAGTGACCTCTAATCATCTTAGGTATATACACTTCGTATCATGATTAACATATGTTTTATCTTGGAAAGATAGTTCGACTACGTTAGATACCCTCTAGCATAGTAAGTGATCGAAGGCCTATCTTTACTAGTGGGTTTTGGAAAGGGAGGTCAAGAAGCTTCGCAACCATGAAGTTAGGTTAGATAATGTACAATGGAGTGAAGCTCTAGAAGATGCGACTTAGAAGACTGAAGACTAGATACGCGCATCTTACCCTTTTTAAGGGTATATTCTTGATTCCTCTATTTCTGAAAAATCTATTTATACTCTAGTCTTTAGATTTTAAGTATATCCTCTCGATCCTATCCTTAGGTAGAAGCCAATGGATGTAAACATGTGTTTGAGACATGTTATATTTGGTGGATGCAAGTGGTTACAAGTGTTTGCTAGTGGTTGCTCGTGGATGCATATATAGATCGGCTCAGTCACTTTCATGTTTGCATACGCGTATATATGTTTGTATATGGAATAAAACTTGATATGCTATCATATGGACGTTGCATTTGAGTGAAGGGTTGTGCACTCATATAGAAATGATATGCATCATTTGGATTGCATAAATATTGGATGCATAGCACTGACATAGTTCGCATTAAGGAGGTCAACTGAATCAGCAGACCGCCTGATTTTGCATTAGATAAGGACATGTACACACGCTGTGCATATGATCATGAAAGCATTAGAAATATCTCGTTAAGAATGATGAATGCCTGTGATTGAATGGTTGAGTAGATAGATGGTAGGACACATTCTTCCTTACTTGAAGATTTCAGGGACGAAATCCTTTAAGAGGGGGAGAATGTAACACCCCGAAATTTTGTAACATTAAGCTTCACAAATTAGTATAATTAATTTTTGGAAGAGGAAATAAGGGAAACGGGTTATGGAATTGTGTTCGTCTTGGAATTCTACTTGAGATAGAGTCTGAGTTTGCGTAAATCGGACTCCGTATGAAGAAGTTATGGTCTTCGGAAGTTTCAGAATTTAATTTAAAATTCATACAGCCCGAAATAAATTCAAAGTCCGAAATCTGGGTCAGAATTGGGTTGGGCGGGAAAATTCCCGCCCATGACCCAGGTCGACCAGGGGTCGACCTGGGTACCCAGGTTGACCAGGCGGTCGACCTGGGGGTTGACCTATGGGTCGACCTACCCGGTCGAGCTAGTCAGGTTCTGGGCCAATTTTCTTTGCTATGCTGAGTCACCTGGGCCTTCTGGATAGTTCTGAACTGATCTGATGGTTGTGGATATTTCTAGGGTTCATCTAACGGCTCTAATCAAATTGGAATCCTAGACATACAACCTAATACCTAACCTAAATTTACACAAATTCTCTTAGGCATCTACGTGCAGCTTCTCTCTATTCTAACCCTCACCATTAAAATAAATCTAATGCTCCACTAAAATAAGTTATAGTTCTTCTTCAAACTGGAGATTCAAATCAATATTAAAGCTTTAAGAAAAGAAGCAAGGGCTAATTCAATGGCTTCGGGCAACGTCACGCAAATCATAGCAAATCATCACAACACAATCTGATTATCCTTTTCTAAAACCGATCAATGTAAGTCAGTTACTTTTTAGATTTGAATGTCTAGATCTATTTGTGGCATGTAATTAAATGGATATAAGAATATGCCTTATCCTCTCATTTGAATCTGTGCTTGTATATTGCCTTTGGATCTAATTACGAACTATTGTGATTAATTACCGATAAGACTGTGCCTATGCCTATGACATTGAAACTATTGTTAATGGCCTAAGACTATGACTGTGAACATAAGACTATGCCTATGCCTATGACTGTGAACATAAGACTATTGCCTATGACTATGACAAGGACCATTATGGCTAATCACCTATGATTCATGACTATGAGATTATTGCCTAGGATTATGGTTATGAAATTGGATCTAAGCTTCATTTTCTATTCAGACCTATTCTTAATTATCCTTGGATCTTGATTTTGGGAATTTATCTATTAAGTTAGGTCTATCCATGTTCTTGAACCTAGATTATTATTCAAACCTTTTCATGTTCATAATGTTATCAGATCTATATGCCAACGATGTTTTAGTCAATTTATTCAGTATATTTATTAGATCTGTAATTCGTGAACTTGGGAATATCATCTTATGCCTATTCTTATGCCTATCTTTTCATGGTATTCTTGTTTATTCCCTTTTATCTATGAATCTAGATTGCCCTATAATCCAGACTGAATCACGATTACACAAACGTTGGGAATACGATTTGGCCAGCACAAGAAATTAACATGAATGTGATTGAAAACTTGGAAAATTTGGTATAACATGAAATTTATACCATTTGGCATAATAAATATGTTGATATAATCTGAACTGGCTATAATAGTGAGTGATTTACATGCATTGGGCGTAAATGGTAAAGTGTCAATTGGCCGCAAAGTACGTAATTGGCAAGTAAACCAAGTTTTGGGCAAAACCTATAAACTAGAATGTTGAATCTAGTTTTGACATGAACTGAACTAATTTGGCATAAACTTCAAGCTGGGTTAATTTCTATGTAAATCAAATTTTGGGTTAAAATGTAAGTATGTTAATTGGCATGACAAATGAATATGATATAATCCAAATTGATTTAGGGAAATTTACATAAATAGTAAATATGTAATTTTAGTAAAAGACAAATATGCCTAACCCGAGGTTAGACTGAGTTGTGGTGTAAAAATGCCCTGAACCGACCGACACATCTAGTGACCACAACAATACATGTCTAATGTGAGAGATTAGTGCAACAAGCCCAAAAGAACCCGAGGTTAGACTGAGTTGCGGTGTAAAGCTGCCCGGAACCGACCGGCACATCTAGTAATCGCGACAATACCTGTCTAATATGAGTGATTGGCGCTTTAATGAATGAATTTGAGTTAGGGTTACGTTCATAGGAACACTTAACCGATATAACCAGAATGAGTTGGGTTAAGTTCATAGACTACTTAACCAACATAGCAAGAACAACTAGGGTTAAGTTAATAGGAATACCTAACCAATATAATGTGAGTTAAGTTAACTTAATTTAGAACACTTAACCATAATAACATGTTAATTAGATAGGTGGGTGAGGTTAAGTAAATTTAGAATACTTAACCATTATAACATATTGACAAGACAAGTGGGTAAGGTTAAGTAAATGTTTAACCATTGTAACATGTTAACTAAACTAGAAGGTGGAGTTAGGTTAAGATAATTTAGAACACTTAACCAATTTAACATGTTATCTAAACCGGATGGTGGGGTTAAGTAAACTTAATTTAGAACACTTAGCCGTTATAGAATAATGAATGGACTAGGTTAAGCTAATGAGAAACACTTAACCAATATAACCTAATGAACGAGTAAGGTTAAGGAACACTTAACCAAATTTAACATAACAAGTGAATGGGTTAAGTTAACTTGAATTGACTGAAGACACTTAACCAATCCAACATAACGAGAAAGAGAACTAAGTATTAAATCTTAGTCAAGAAAACCTAATAGAACACGAGAAGGAGCGAACGTCCACCTGATCATGAAGAAGGCTCCAACGAATTTGGGTTACGAAGCACGCGGCTTCGAAGGGAGGTGAGGGTACTCTTGGTATCCCTCTGTGAGGCTGCAGTTGATCCTCCTGGGCTCACAGAGGTTAAGGTCTGCGTTAGAAGAACCAAGGATATGCCTTGGTTGCAATATAAGGCAACCTAAAGACTAAGATGGACTAGCGTGATTCGGCGAGACCAGTAGCCCTGTGATAGCAAGTCATCGTCTACCTACCATCTTGAGTCAATCGAGATACGTACAGCGGAAAGTCAGAGAACTCCAAAAGACCATATACTTGCTATCTAGTTATGGGTTCGGATGGCCATAGGTTAGTGGGGGCATCGAGGGCCTGCGTATAGTTCTCATTTTTTCAAGGGTGGCCTTTCATTAGTTGAGTGAGCGGTCAAGTGGGACCATAGCCACTGGAAAAACAGACCTTAGCACCAACATCGGCAGATATCTGAAAAGCTCTCGACCGAGTTCCATGTTTCTTGATTAGCCCTGCCACGAGACCCGGGTCGCATATATAGATGACATGTGCATCTAGACAGCGATAACGATTCGCGACATATACGTAGGAAAAGTCTAGGAACATATACCACTCTAGGTAGTGTGTCCTAGACTAGGGGGCATCGTTCGACAGGTAGCATAATCCCTAGTTGGACCTAGGTCACATAAACACTGAGTACCGAGAAAGCATTCAATATGTAGCATAAACCCTAGTTGGACCTAGGAAGCGTAAACCCTGGTTGAATTTGGGAGGCGTTCGATAAATAAACCTTAGATTAGATCTAGGTAATAAACAATAGATGTACACCTGTAAGCAACCACAATTTCGAGGATTGGGATCACGTTATCATGTTAAGCAGATTACTAGTTGGGACACTAGTTAGGTGGTGTAGAGGCCTAGAAATTAGAGTAACAAGGTAGAAGCGAAGCAGAGAAAGTATAGAAGCGCATCCAGTTTATCTCACCTTATCATATCTTGTACTAACCTTATGATTCCCGTCATCATGGTGTTGTCTTGTATTCAGTTAATTCGTGTCGTGTTGCTTTTACCTGTTCACATGCTGGAAGTTACTGAACTTACCAGACTTTATGTCTGACTCTGTTTTCTTTCTCTTTCTTGTCTTCCGTTCCCTCCCCACCCCCAGGTTCACAGGGAGGGAATATTACTACTTAGCTAAGTTTTCTTTCCAAGCTTGAAGATTAGTCGAAGTTTTGCTTGGATTCTCTTTTCCACTGCTATGGCTGGCTCATGCTACATTGGGGAATATAAATGTTATTTTATGCTTCTTTATTTTGTAAGACATATACTCTAGTATTGGAAAACAATTGGTATACAAACTATTTTATCAATAAAGTAAAGTTTTATTTTCCGATGTTTTAATTTTGTCTATCTTGTAGTTTATCTACATCTTTTACCTATAATTCTTCACAGAACTTAGTTCATTCCCTTTGTGAGTGACACTAACGGATGTAGGGTGTTACAGTTAATAAATTAAATCACTTGTTTTAATATAATTGAAACAACTTATTATATTCTAGCCCAATCGAAAATTCATTTCTAATTTAAATCGAATATCCTTTTTAAAACCATAATTTCTTTCCCCATATATTTGAATATGGTTTGCTATATTTAAATACCAATTATTTCAGGTCAGTGTTATCCAAACATCCAAATCACACAATAATACATATAATACAAAATATGAATAACAACAATAATTGTTGAGGAATCCAGTCGGATTCCTCCAACCTGTTTCCCGGCATCCACAGATGTTAATCAACGTGAATAATACTAGTTTCAGATTAAATCTGAAATAAAATAATAAATATAGTCTATATTAAATTAATGAAATATATATGTAATCATATATATATATATATTTATTATTCAACCAATTTATGAGCAAATCATCCAAACAACCATCACACACAATAGTAAATCAATTTTATCAATATTAAAAAGCGTTTATAAAATTATAAAACTAGACAGAGTTAGTGAGATTACTCACCTTGGTCGTTAACCGTTGAATAATGATTAAGTTCATTGATTATATGAGACATTTTATTTCACCATAAATTCAGACGAGCTCCAAATTGCTCCAGACTAGTTTTCACTGCGTAGCCTACATCAATACGGGCCCAATATGAGAGACGGCTCTCAATTCTGTTAACATATGTAACTATAAATGATGTTGTAATTTAATTACATTGACTGTAATTAAATTTGACAACTAATATTTTTCTAATAATTAATGCTTAACTAAACATATTAAGCTAACGATTTTTATTTATTGGTACATACATAAATTTCGAAAATCGCGAATACAATAGATTTTGTTTTGGCATGTTATATGTTTTTTTATAAGTTAACCAATTAATTTAGCTTTTTAAGTTATAAATTAAAATGACTAAAAGTTAGCTAATATATAGTCTCACCCGCAAACATGTTGCGTGAGCCTTCCATTCCATTCACCAGCTACGCTATACTTCCAAACTTGCATGACCTGCATAAGCCCTATAGCACGTTTCTCCTTTAGTACCAACATCTGCTCGCATAAGAAAGGAATGCAAACCCATTCCCATTTTCAAATTCGAACCCACTCCTACAATTTGGGTTATTTATTTATGTAAGGCCTCACCAACATGTCACATACAACCCATCTACCATTGTAAATACATTGATCCGTGTATACACTCCTACAATGTTTCATCTTTCTTCCTTCCCAAAAACAACAGTCCAGTTCCATTATATTTTACTCCCCATAGCTGTGGACTTCTAGCTCCGGCTATCCCATCTCTTTTGACAAAGTTCAATGCCACCATTTCTCCCTTAAATAATGAATCCCAAAATAGTCGATACTGGTAAGCTCCACGCTGGACTCTTCTTTATGAAGTCCAAACTGTTTCAGTATATCAAACACTTCCCAAACTGTTTCATAAAAACAACCGGCTAATTGCCCGACAAGCACACCTGCTTTTCTATACACTCAGAATTGTAGCTATGTCTCCTCCACATACAAATGCATGCTCTCAGTTCAACATGCCCATTCGCATTTCCATTTTCTATAGACGTTACTTTTTTTTTCTAACTAACATGCAGTTGCGGCCTGTTTTGATTTCTTTTAATAAAAGTGAATTGACTTTGATTTCTTTCTCTACAAAGAATTTCAAATGAGACTTTGAATTAAATTTTTGGTTTCAAAAATTTAATTCTTGAAACCCTTAATGGAATAGATAAGCTTGTATAAATATATACGTGAATTTCTTAGTATGTAAGTGATATACGGTAGGGAGTTATTGCTTTGCAGTGAAGTATTCAGCCTAGACTCTAGGGTAGATGTGCTTGTGATTTGAATATACAAGGCAATACACAGTAGGAAAAGCAATTCACAGTGCCCAATAAAAAACTTGCGAACGAAGGAAATAATTAATATATATATATATATACACACACGGAAGACTTAAGGTGTAAGGAAATGGAAAATGTTGGGTGTGCGCAGCGCAGGGGAGGATTGTTTGTTTAAATATAACTTTGCCCAAGCTAGAGAAGTAAGCTAAAATTTCGAGGTGATTTGCCGCTATTAATTTGGCGAGGCAAGCATCCATCTTCTTTGGAACAATATACGAGTTTCAGAAAGGGTTACTTGTGTTTGCATCCATATTTCAACCTAGACGGTCCTACCCCCATCAGGTATACCAGCCGTGAGGGAATACAACTACCCTCCAGAAGATCGTGTACTTTGTCCTTGCCTCTTTGGACAATCCTAAGGTGTCCTATTTCTCCAAAACAACTACCCTTCTTCTTCACATTCTCCATTCATGACCTCCCACCAAGATAAGGTTTCGTCCTTTGTTAACCAAACAGCTATTTGAACCTTCCTCCCATCGTCTATCTTAAAGGTACCAACAAGCCCTCCACTTCCTTGGACTAACTTCTAGCCCGACAAACGTCTAAGTCCCTTGAAGTGGTTTTCTGTCCTTCGTACGGAAGTCCTTATTTATCTTTGAAAAAGCATCTATACGCGGAGGGGGGGCGGGAAACTCAAAAAGAGAAAGAGGAAGAGATTCAAAACGGAGAATCGAAGGAAGGATATATGGCTCTTGGGGATTATGTTCTTAAAATAAACCTTTCTTTCAAAATTACTCTTCTACAAACATATTTTTGAAAGTATTCTTTATAAAAATGTTTTTGAAAAATAGTTTTTCAAAATATCTTATCTGTTCTGGTAACCTTCAGCTCTGATACCACGTGTAACACCCCACGTCCATTAATGTCACTCGCAAAGGGAATGCATTAACTTCCATGGAGCATTTTAAGTGAATATAGAACAGAAAATCACAACAAGACAGTTATAAAGCAGTACTTGAAAATTTAAAACTTTATTTATTGCAGCAGAAGGTAAATATGTTTGGTTACATCATCAAAAACCATAAACCAAAGTCAAGTACATAATATCCATCTTGATAAAACAAAGTACATAATCCCACTACTACAAATAGCCATAAAGAAAATGTTAGGCTGAACTTTACTTCAGCAATCCAAATCCAAGTGCTCCCAAAGAGATCCCAATCAAGCTCCAGTAGTACTAGTCCCACCCTTAGAACCTGGGGGGGTGGGGGAGGAAGAAAAGAGGTGGAAACAAAGGGGGTCAGACATAAAGTCTGGCGAGTCTGATAACTCTAACAACATAATTATTAAAGGAATATGATAACATATAAGCTGGGGAATAAGGTAATGACTGTGTGAACGGCAAGGCAATCAAGAGAAATAGAGATAACGTTAATCGCGCTTCCTAATCAATATAGGATAATTACTATACTCTACCATACTGTACTGTACTAACACTAACTGGACCCCTACTAGTCACTCTAGAAATTTGATCCCTCTTGGCTAAATAGAACGATGATAGCTTCGTGTACTACTAGATGTACCCACTATCCTCCATGTTTGACTGTATATCTCTAGTTGCTATCATAGGTACCCAGCGTGTACCTATCCCCACTAGATGTACCCCTTCAATAAGTAATAATAGTAATTCCATGTACTCCTAGCTGACGTCATAGGTGCCGCCTGCTCCGATCTCCATTAGGTGTACCCCGTTAACAATTATTAATAATAGTGGTAGCTTCGTGTACCCCTAGCTGACTACATAGGTGCCGTCTGCTCCTTTCTCCACTAGGTGTACCCACTACCCTGCCCCATTCGATCGGCTCCCTAACTCGTAGATACCCGCGCAGGTCCCACAGTGGGGTGTATCACTCCCCAATATGGCAACCTTATACCACGCAAGGAATGCACGGCTTATAACTACACGATGCAACAACGTCTTACCTACCAGCCCGGACCCATGCTCGCACGTGACCCCGTTGGACTTGCGTTGCCACCACTAACCAGTTTTGGCCTCTAACAATCAGACCCAGTAGGCGTGTCCCGTCCTCGACTTGGGTCGAGCTCACTAAGATACTTAATGGGCAACTGGACTGAAAAGGGCCCTTCCATGCTTGACACAAGCTTTCCACCTAGGCTTGGTCCCCACTAGTACATCCCACTTAACCCCCTTCATGTCCACTTACATGTTTTAAATTTGGTTAAGGGTTTCTATTAGTAATTCCACATGCCACCCAAGGCACCCACTTAACCCCTATGTCCCACTTACATGTTTTACCTTGGTTAAGATTTACTAATCGTATTTCCTTATGCCACCCAAGGCACACACTTAACCCCCATGTCCCACCACATGTTTTACTTTGGTTAAGTGTTTCTTAATTTAGTACTACCGTAACCCCTATAGGACCTCTCACATTAGACTGGCATTTGTGACTGCTGGATTTGCTGGGCGGTTCTGGGCAGTCTTACACCACAAACGAACCTAATCTCGTGTCCATACAATTGTTACGCATTTAGTTTGGGCCTTTGACCTCTCACATTGGCTACCATTTGTGGCTGCTGGATTTGCCGGGCGGGTCCGAGCAGTCTTACACTACAAACGAGTCCAACCTCGTGTCTTAGGCAATTAATTATACATAATTAATTTTCCCCAAATTTGAATTACTTTCCCTATTCAAATTTCCCTATTTATTTATGTCCACAATTTATCACCTTAATTATGATTATCTATTTATGGTATATAAATTATACCAATTTCATCACTAATTAATTTAATTCCTTAAATTTAATTACATGCCTTTTTAGGCCATTACATGCCAAATTCACAGTATGTGTGTATCCACTATTATCCCCATCGTACCCCCGTCATTCGTTCGCTTAACATGACATATACATATTAGACTAGCAAATAGTCTAATACTTAAAAAAAAGGGAGTAAACGTCACAAAGTCACATACACACAATAATAGATCTAATTTGCATCTAACTTGCAATTAAGAATTACAACATACTTGCATAGTCTTTGTATTATCAAGAATCCAAAAATCATAGATCTAAAATGTGTGAACTTGCATGTATGAACATAGTTTTACACCCAACTAGCCTAGGTAATTATCACAAACTTACATAAACTATGTATGTCCTCAACCTAAACATAAAGGTGTCATCTTGCATAACTATGGATCCAATAAAAGGTGTTAACCTGAGTAAACTATGGATCCACATAAAGGTGTAAACTTGCATAACTATGCATGTCATAGTTTCAACATAAAAATGTCAACTTGAATATGGATCTAAACTTTAAAGGTGTGAACTTTTATATATGTGAATCCAATTATCACTTAAACTTGCATATGAACATATTACTTATACGAACTAGCATATGTTCAACATCCATATTCGCATAAAAACTGATGTTATAAACCTAGGTGATTGGATTATAAAAAGGGATTCATTGACACAAGTTAACATCATGAACTACTAACATATATTTTAGATCCAAACTTACATAACATTATATAACTCGCATACAACTTGCGTGATCCAATTAACTTGCATAACATCATATATGAAACTTGCATAACATCATATATGAAACTTGCATAATCATATTAACTTGCATAATCATATTACTCTTGCATAACATCGTACATGAAACTTGCATAACATCATATATAAAACTTGCATAACATTATATAATATGAATCAGGTTAACATACATGATTAAACATATGAATTAGATTCACAACCACAACTTATAATCCAACGTATGTCACATCATAACTAATTTAGCAATTATTTTGATAAATTGGTCGAACTCACAACTCAAAAGCGGTCTTGAGTTCTGAATTCTGATTTCTAAAGTTGTATTAGCTCTCCTTTGAAGAAGATTCGTTGTTAGGGTTGAATAGAACTGATTTGATTTGTTGTTCTTCCTATCTAAATGGTGGCGGCTGCTCTAGGGTTCAAGACGACAGCAGGACGGCCATAGTTCTAGTTTTAATTGTGATTTAGGGTTTGAGTCTATGGGTCTTTTTATAGAGTTTTGAATTTATTTACAGCCGTCAGATCACTCTAGAATCCATCTAGGCCTTAGAAACCAAGTAATGATGTCAACAGACCAACCAGAAATCGCCACCTAAGCCCTAAAACATAAAATTTTGTCATAGACCATTTAGGGTCGACGAGACCAATTCCAAACCTCCTGAGTCGACCCAGCGAGCCTCGGGACGACCCATAAAATAGGTCGGTTTGGTGTTTTGCCTTCCCGCTTCCGCTGTTTTGAATTTTTTTTCTTAAATTTTAGGTTGAATTTTATTTTATTTTTATAAATATATCTATGTATATTTCTATCTTCCTAATTAACCATTTTCACACTAAACTACTTTTTGAACCGCGTTCACACTAAGCCGCTTTTTAGCCATTTCCTAAAACAAAAATATGGCATTGGCAGGGATCGAACTCTGTACCTCTTGTATGCAAGTCACATGTTCCAACCAAATGAGCTACTAAGTCTTTTTCTTTCAAACCTTAGAACAATGCTAAACATTTATTCTTTAATTTAGTTAATTCGATTATTCAAAAATCCGGGGTGTTACATTCTCCCCTCCTTAAAGGATTTCGCCCCCGAAATCTCCAAGTTAAGGATAATGCATATCCTAACATTTAAACAACCATCTACTCAACCATCAAACACAGGCATCCATTGTCCTTATAGAATTTCTAATGCTGTATGAACATATGCAAAAAGTGCGTGTATATGTTCCTTATCTAATGCATAATCAGGCGGTCTACTGATTCAGTTTACCTCCTTAATGCAAACCATGATAGTGCCCTGCATCCATTATGTATGCGAAAGAACCCTATTGATACATATTATTTCTACATGTGTGCACAACGATTCATCAAAATGCAACATCCATATGATAGCACAACCATTATACATCCATTAGCTTAAATATGCACACACATTTATATGCAATATGCAATATGAAGTGACAGAGCCATCTAGTGCCTAAAGTGTGTGTATATGCATCCACGAGCAACCACTAGAAAACACTTGCATCCACATGCATCCATCATACATAACATGTCTCAAACACATGTTTCGATCATAGGACTACGCTATCTAAAGGTCAAAGGTACTAACGAGAGGACATACTAAAGATAAGATAAGTATAAGGTAAGCGATAAAGGAGAAACTAAAAGAAATACCCTCAAAAAGAAAAGGGTATAATTAACGCATCTTCTCTTCCGTCTCCCAAGTAGCGTTGCTTTAATCATCTCCCCATTGCACTTTGACTAGCTTGACCTCTCGATTCCTCAACTTCTTAACCTCCGACCCAAGAATGCACGTAGGAGCTCGTCGAATCGTCGCATCACGCTCTATCTCCACCTCTCTAAGCAAGCTCGGCTCTACCACTTCCGCGGTCTCGTGCAATCACTTCCTCAAATGTGACACATGGAATACATCGTGTACGCCACTAAGTCTCTCGGGCAACTCCACTCTATACGTCATCTGCCCAATCCTCTCCTTAATAGGAAACGGCCCTACGAACCTTGGTGCTAACTTCCCAACGGACCCAAAGCGAACGATGTTCCGTAATGGAGACACCTTGACAAAGACCATGTCCCCAATATCAAAATCAAGATCTATCCTCCTCTTGTCCGCATAAGATTTCTGCCTATCTTGCGCCGTCTTCATCCTCCTTCGAATCAAATTGATCTTTTCCGAAGTCTCTCTAATCATATCGGGCCCAAGTAAGATCTTATCTGTAGACTCCCACCAACATGTAGGCGAACGACACGGCCGTCCATAAAGAGCCTCGAACGGTGCCATGCCAATGCTAGACTGAAAGCTGTTATTATATGCGAACTCCACCAATGGAATATGTTCCTCCCATGCACCTCCGAAATCTAAGACACACAACCTCAATAGGTCCTCTAGAATACGATTCACCCTCTCGGTCTGGCCATCCGTTTGAGGATGATATGCAGTGCTCAAACATAACTGAGTCCTTATCGCCTCTTGCAAGCTCTTCCAAAATTCGCTAGTAAAGAGAGGATCGCGGTCGCTCACTATGCTAGAAGGAAAACCGTGAAAACGAACTATTTCTCGAATGTATATGGAGGCTAACCATGGAGCAGTCCTCTTACTCTTCATGGGAATGAAATGGGCACTCTTAGTAAGCCTGTCTACCACGACCCAAATCCCCGTGTTACCCTTCCTCGATCTCGGTAATCCGTCAACAAAATCCACCCAGACGCTTTCGCACTTTCATTGTGGGACCTCCAATGGGTGTAGTAATCCACCGGGCTTCTTTTGCTCTGCTTTTACTTGTTGGCACACCAAGCATCTAGCGACAAACTCTGCCACGTCCTTCTTCATCCCGGCCCAAAAGTAAACTCGTCTCATGTCCATGTACATCCTGTCCCCGCCGGGATGGATGGTCATCTTCGAACGATGTGCATCATTAAGAATAGCCTTCCTTAGGTCCTCGTCTTTTGGTACACAAAGCCTACCGTCCTACGTAACCAACCCTTATCATCTAGGGTATACCTACGGAGATGGCTTGATGACTCCACTCCTTTGAGCTTCTCTACTAACTCAACCAACTGTGGGTCATCTCGCTGTGCCTCACCAATCCATCCCTAAAGCGTAGGTCTGACCTCCAAGGATGCTAGCAAACCAGGTACAAAGTCAACGGAAGGTTTAAAGTCAAACGTAGAGATGAACTCTAAGCTTCGCCGCTCAACAAAGAACGGACTCAAGGACAACCTTTTTCTACTTAAGGCGTCTGCCACCACGTTACTCTTGCCAGGGGTATATGCTATCTCGAAATTGTAGGAGGCTAAGAATTCCATCCACCTTTGCTGCCTTAAGTTCAAGTCCTTCTGAGAGAATAAGTATTTTAGCGATTTGTGGTCAGTGAATAATTTGAATTTCTCGCCAAGAAGATAATGACGCCAAGACTTAAGCGCAAAGACAACAGCGGCCAACTCTAGGTCATGTGTAGGGTAATTTCTCTCATGGACTTTCAACTGTCTTCCACCATAACATATCACCCTTCCCTAGAGACCACATGCCCTAAAATCCTCACTTCCTTCCTCCAAAAATGGTATTTTGGAGAACTTAGCTTTAAGCTGGTGCGCTTGTAAGCTCCCTAAGCTTTCCCTAAGATGTAGGGCATGCTCTTCTCTGCTTCTAGAGAAAAACAGGATATTATCCCATGCAAAATTGTCACAACTATCCATCTCTCACACAGACCATCCTAGTCAAACTCGACATCCCCCAAGTGCAAGCCCCAAAGGCCTAAACCAGTATTAGACAAATAGCCAAGGGATACCTCCTTCGAATTCAGACAACCTACGTGAGATGATACTAGTAAGACGGCCAATCAATTGAGCACTTGACCGACTCTGGCAGTCCTTGCCAGTCTTGCTCCAAAACCATCGCTGATCACATAACTGGCTTTTCGTAATCTATTAAGCACATACGAAAACTTATTTCGCGCCTCTGGGTAAACCCCGCACTTTATCAAAGATGTCTCCATACTCACGGACCACACAAACAGACTCCCAATCATCGTTGGATGCACCAGAAGATTCTAGGAAGCTAAGCATCACTGAACCCCTAGGGTCACAAGAAATATGAGGGTCTTTCCATAACGAATCAATAGTCTAACTACCCTCCTTTCACAATCTAGGATGGCACCCCGCCTGGCTAGCCAATCCACCCCTAGAATCAAACTATAGCCTGTGAAAACAAGGATGAAGGCGTTGCATTCAAATCCAACGCCCAAGATAGACACTCTCAAATCCCGACAAACCATTGAAGGATGACCCGAACCACCAACAGGATTTGCGACTAGGATGGGATGCTTAACTAGACTAGTATTTAGGTGAAGTGTTTCAACTAACGAAGCAGATACTAATGAGTATGAAGCGCCAGAATCAAACAAAGTTCAAACAGGATGATAAACAAAACCAAATTTCAACCTAGATGGTCCTACCCCCATCAGGTATACCAGCCGTGAGGGAATACAACTACCCTCCAGAAGATCCTGTACTTTGTCCTTGCCTCTTTGGACAATCCTAAGGTGTCCTATTTCTCTAAAACAACTAGCCTTATTCTTCACATTCTCCATTCATGACCTCCTACCAAGATAAGGTTTCGTCCTTTGTTAATCAAACAGCTATTTGAACCTTCCTCCCATCGTCTATCTTAAAGGTACCAACAAGCCCTCCACTTCCTTGGAATAACTTCTAGCCTGAAAAACGTCTAAGTCCCTTGAAGTGGTTTTCCGTCCTTCGTACGGAAGTCCTTATTTATCTTAGAAAAAGCATCTATACGCGGAGGGGGGGCGGGAAACTCAAAAAGAGAAAGAGATTCAAAACGGAGAATCGAAGGAAGGATATATGGCTCTTGGGGATTAAGTTCTTAAAATAAACCTTTCTTTCAAAAATACTCTTCTAGAAACATATTTTTGAAAGTATTCTTTATAAAAATGCTTTTGAAAAATAGTTGTTCAAAATATCTTATCTGTTCTGGTAACCTTCAGCTCTGATACCACGTGTAACACACCACGTCCATCAATTTCACTCGCAAAGGGAATGCATTAACTTCCATGGAGCATTTTAAGTGAATATAGAAAAAAAATCACAACAAGACAGATATAAAGCAGTACTTGAAAATTTAAAACTTTATTTATTGCAGCAGAAGGTAAATATGTTTGGTTACATCATCAAAAACCATAAACCAAATTCAAGTACATAATATCCATCTTGATAAAACAAAGTACATAATCCCACTACTACAAATAGCCATAAAGAAAATGATAGGCTGAACTTTACTTCAGCCATCCAAATCCAAGTTCTCCCAAAGAGATCCCAATCAAGCTCCACTAGTACAAGTCCCACCCTTAGAACCTTGGGGGGAAAAGCAAGAAAAGAGGTCGAAACAAAGGGGGTCAGACATAAAGTCTGGCGAGTCTGATAACTCTAACAACATAATTATTAAAGCAATATGATAAGATATAAGCTAGAGAATAAGGTAATGACTGTGTGAACGGCAAGGCAATCAAGAGAAATAGAGATAACGTTAATGGCGCTTCCTTACCAATATAGGATAATTACTATACTCTACCGTACTGTACCATACTATACTGTACTAACACTAACTGGACCCCTACTAGTCACTCTAGAAATTTGATCCCTCTTGGCTAAATAGAACGATGATAGCTTCATGTACTACTAGATGTACCCACTATCCTCCATTTTTGATTGTATATCTCTAGTTGTTATCATAGGTACCCAGCGTGTACCTATCCCCACTAGATGTACCCCTTCAATAAGTAATAATGGTAATTCCATGTACTCCTAGCTGACGTCATAGGTGTTGCCTGCTCCTATCTCCACTAGGTGTACCCCCTTAACAATTATTAATAATAGTGGTAGCTTAGTGTACCCCTAGTTGACTACATAGGTGTCGTCTGCTCTTATCTCCACTAGGTGTACCCACTACCCTGCCCCATTCGATCGGCTCCCTAACTCGTAGATACCCGTGTAGGTCCACCAGTGGGGTGTATAAATCCACAATATGGCAACCTTATACCACGCAAGGAATGCACGACTTATAACTACACGATGCAACAACATCTTACCTACCAGCCCGGACCGACGACGCGCGTGACCCCGTTGGACTTGCGTTGCCACCGCTAACCCGCTTTGGCCTCTAACAATCAGACCTAGTAGGCGTGTCCCGTCCTCGACTTGGGTCGAGCTCACAAAGATACTTAATGGGCTAGTGGAATGAAAAGGGCCCCCCATGCTTGACACAAGCTTTCCACCTAGGCTTGGTCCCCTCTAGTACATCCCACTTAATCCCCTTCATGTCCACTTACATGTTTTCAATTTGGTTAAGGGTTTCTATTAGTAATTCCACACGCCACCCAAGGCACCCACTTAACCCCTATGTCCCACTTACATGTTTTACCTTGGTTAAGTGTTACTAATCGTATTTCCTCATGCCACCCAGGGCACACACTTAGCCCCCATGTCCCACCACATGTTTTACTTTGGTTAAGTGTTTCTTAATTTATTACTACCGTAACCCCTGTAGGATCTCTCACATTAGACTGGCATTTGTGGTTGCTGGACTTGTCGGGCGGGTCCGAGCAGTCTTACACCACAAACGAGCCTAACCTCGTGTCCATACAATTTTACGTATTTAGTTTGGGCCTTTGACCTCTCACATTGGGCTACCATTTGTGGCAGCTGGATTTGCCGAGCGGGTCAGGGCAGTCTTACACCACAAATGAGTCCAACCTCGTGTCTTAGGCAATTAATTATACATAATTTATTTTCCCCAAATTTGAATTACTTTCCCTATTCAAATTTCCATATTTATTTATGTCCATAATTTATCACCTAAATTATGCTCATCTATTTATGGTATATAAATTATACCAATTTCATCATTAATTAATTTTATTTCTTAAAATTAATTACATTCCTTTTTAGGCCATTACATGCTAAATTCACAATATGTGTGTATCCACTATTATCCCCATCGTGCCCCCGTCATTCTTTCGCTTAACATGACATATACATATTAGACTAGCAAATACTCTAATACTAAAAAAAAGGGAATAAACGTCACAAAGTCACATACACACAATAGTAGATCTAATTTGCATCTAACTTGCAATTAAGAATTACAACATACTTGCATAGTCTTTGTATTATCAAGGATCCAAAAATCATGGTGTGAACTTGCATGTATGAATATAGTTTTACGCCCAACCAGCTTAGGTAATTATCACAAACTTACATAAACTATGTTTGTCGTCAACGTAAACATAAAGGTGTCATCTGGCATAACTATGGATCCAATAAAAGGTGTTAACCTGAGTAAACTATGGATCCACATAAAGGTGTAAACTTGCATAACTATGCATGTCATAGTTTCAGCATAAAAATGTCAACTTGAATATGGATCTAAACTTTAAAGGTGTGAACTTGTATATATGTGAATCCAATGAACATATTACTTATACGAACTAGCATATGTTCCACATCCATATTCGCATCAAAAATGATGTTATAAACCTAGGTGATTGGATTATAAAAAAGGATTCATTGACACAAGTTAACATCATGAACTACTAGCATATATCTTAGATCCAAACTTACATACATCATATAACTCGCATACAACTTGCGTGATCCTATTAACTTGCATAACATCATATATGAAACTTGCATAATCATATTAACTTGCATATCGTCGTATATGAAACTTGCATAATCATATTAACTTTCATAATCATATTAATCTTGCATAACATCGTACATGAAACTTGCATAACATCATATATAAAACTTGCATAACATTATATAATATGAATCAGGTTAACATACATGATTAAACATATGAATTAGATTCACAACCACAACTTATAATCCAACGTATATCACATCATAACTAATTTAGCAATTATTTTGTTAAATTGATCGAACTCACAACTCAAACGCGGTCTTGAGTTCTGAATTCTGATTTCTGAAGTTGTATTAGCTCTCCTTTGAAGAAGATTCGTTGTTAGGGTTAAATAGAACTGATTTGATTTGCTGTTCTTCCTCTCTAAATGGTGGCGGCTGCTCTAGGGTTCAAGGCGACAGCATGACGACCATAGTTTTAGTTTTAATTGTGATTTTGGGTTTGAGTCTATGGGTCTTTTTATAGAGTTTTGAATTTATTTACAGCCTTCAGATCACTCTAGAATCCATCTACGCCTTAGAAACCAAGTAATGATGTCAACAGACCAACCAGAAATCGCCACCTAAGCCCTAAAACATAAAATTTTGTCATAGAACATTTAGGGCCGACGGGACCAATTCCAAACCTCCTATGTCGACCCTAGGGTCGACCCAGCGAGACTCGGGTCGACCCATAAAATAGGTCGGTTTGGTGTTTTGCCTTCCCGCTTTCGTTGTTTTGAATTTTTTTTCTTCAATTTTAGGTTGAATTTTATTTTATTTTTATAAATATATCTATATATATTTCTATCTTCCTAATTAACCATTTTCACACTAAACTACTTTTTGAGTCTCGTTCACACTAAGCCGCTTTTTATCCATTCCCTTAAAACAAAAATATGGCGTTGGCGGGGATCGAACTTTGTACCTCTTGTATGCATGTGACGGCCCGCCCCGCACCAACCGAGATTTACTCCAAAAGTGCGCTGTACACATGTCCAGTTAGCACGGAACGGGTCATCAGAAGGAAAAGGAAGAAGGAAATGAACATACAAAGAATCTGTAGAATGTCTCACAACGCATAGAACAAAATATAATAATAACATACTTGACATAAAACAGGAGAGACAGTGCATAAGCTGAAAATCAGAACTAAACATCATAGCAGCGGAAATCCAAAATACAGCTTATTACAACTTTCAAACTGTCTCAAGAAAAAGCAAGATAAATGAGGTACACTACTAATGCCCAAGTAGCGACCACCAACGACACATGGAGAATGTGTATATATATATCATACGTGGAAGCCTCCTGCCCGCCTCCGAATCAACTACTCGCGCACCACCAGCTAACCTGTCTCTAGTCTGCTCGTGTGAGCACCCAGAGTAATAAGAGGAGACATAAAACTCTGGGTCAGACATAAAGCCTGGTATGAGCGATAAGCATCTAAAGTGAACAATAACAGGTAGACTAAAACATACCTGAACCTGGACCTGCAACCAAAGAGTTAGCACTACATACTGTACAACACTCTAAGGTATCATATCAAACAATATAAAGATACGGAGGTGGGGAAGGTGTGCATGTCATAGGGATGGCAAACAATCAAACATAGCATCCATCCTCACATCTCTCACTCAGTGCGTAAAGCATACGATATTCACCACTTCGATCACCCAACATACCTTGCTACGATCACTCTGCCCCATGAAGTCATAAATGGCTTCATTGCACTGATAACGTAGCCACTAATCATTTGCTATGTCCACTTTGCCCCATGGAGTCACAAGAATCCCACTGCACTGGCTCATAGCCTTACCAATCCTTACTATGTCCACTTTACCCCATTTAGTCACAAGAACCCCACTGCACTGGCTCATAGTCTTACTACGCACCACCTTGTCCCTCAGGTCATAATGACCCTACTGCACTGATAACGTAGTCTTGCTACCATCACTTTGCCCCTCAGGTCATAATAACCCTACTGCACTGATAAGTAGCCCATCATTCATTCTTAGTGGTGAATCGAAGTTATGAACGTCGACAACTCCTTAGCACACGTCCCGCAGCAAAGTCCAACCATGAAGTGAACTCCTTGGTTCCCAACTGGTTCCGGGATCCTGAGCTCTAACTTCCCCTATTGGACTACCTTTGCATCTCGGGTTATTGGTCAATACTGGGTCGGGTCGGGTTCCTCCTCAAGTTATCGGTTCGGGTCGGTGTCCTTCATCCGTTCGGGTCGGGTCTCCTTCTGGTGCGGTTCGGGTCGGGTACTCCTTTGTGTTCGAGTCAGATGCTTCTCTTCGGGTCAGGTCGGGTGCTCCTCTTCGGGTCGGGTCGGGTTTCCCTTCTTGGTTCGAGTTTACGATCCGTCTTCATGCTCCCTTCATATGCTCCTATCCGATCCGCTTCCGTGCTCCTGCTCTGATTCGTCTTCGTGCTTCCGATCCGATCCGTCCTCCTCGATCCGATCCGTCCTTCTCGATCCGATCCGTTTTCCTCTATCCGATCCGATCCCAGTTCAACTAGCGTGGCCTTCCTTTTTGCCACTTTTCCCAAGTGTTGGGTTCCGATCCGGTCAGATTCTTTGCTCAGTTCAACATATCCGATCCGAGCCCCGTTATCCGATCCGATCCGAACCCTGCACTGTTTTCTGAAACTATCCCAGCAAGTGTTTACACCATTCGACGACGTTTTCGACCATTCTAACTATTGGAATCAATCAAAAAGCATTTCATACAGTCATAGCAACATGCATAATCAACCACAAACATCATTCACATCAATATCATAGGTTAAAATGGATCAAACATACCCAAAATACCAAATTTCCCCTTAAGCATGTTTAGGTGAAACTAATGATAGGATTAGCAAAACTTAACCAAATTAACCCAAATTCATATCAGAGGTCTAAAACATCATTTAAGAATTTATGCACATTTTTTCCAAATTTTATCATGCTTAAATTCGCTAATTAACACTAATCACTCCTAATTAGCCATAATTAGTGTAAAACTATGCAAATCACTCACCTTAGCCACAAATAAACTAGGATCTGAAATAATTCTCTGATTTGATGTGAATTTCAATGCCAAACAGCAGCTCCAAGGTTGATTTGGTGAAGATCTTCCTTGATTAGGGGTTGCTAAGCCAAATCCTTGACCAAAAGATGATTTGGAGGTGATTTAGAGGTTAGAGGCCATTTTTAGGGATCCTTGGTGATAAGTGGAGGCTAGAAAACTGAAATGGAATGATTCTCCATCTCATTTCAGCCCTCCCATAACCCTAATCCCGAAATGGGTTATGGGCCTACTCGCTAATCACCCGATTTGGCCCGGTTAAGCAGTTTTTCACCCTCCAAATCTTGTTTCAGCCATATCTCCCAAACGGTAAGTCCGTTTGACTATTGTTACCACTCTACGGAAAGGTAAACCATCAAACGAATCAAATGGAAGTGGTTTCAGGTCAAAATTCCATTCCAATAAAAAGTTATGGCCAAAACAGTACCAACTAGGGGCAAAATTGTCATTTAAAAATCAACAAAAATCATGAACATGGGAAATGACTCTAATGGATGTTTCCCAAAGTTACACGACCATACGACATCATACGGGAAAGAAATAAATATTCTACGATCCCACGATACGTAGGATACGGGTCATTACAATGCAAGTCACATGTTCCAACCAAATGAGCTACTAAGTCTTTTGCTTACAAACCTTAAAACAATGCTAAACATTTATTCTTTAATTTAGTTAATTCGATTATTCAAAAATACGGGGTGTTACATATTTAATTATAATTAAATAATCGTTATGGCTTATAAATTATTCTATAGCGATTATTTGAAAATTTGATTTGGACATAACTTATAATATATATGACGAAAATCTCGCTTTTTCACCTCCATTAGAAAAATATAGGTCAACAAATTTGAACGTCTCTTGTTTCGAGGAAATCCGACCTAAAACGAACCTTGTACATTCGGTTGACATTAAAAACTCAATATTACGAACTACCGTGATGTTACAAGCTCGATTATAATTTATATTGATTAATACGTGCAACTTTCGTTTAAATAATATATTTCTTATAAAAATTCGATTCTAAACTGAATTATATCTACTCAATGATTCAATTCACACAATATTGCAATTTCAGTTATTTCTGACTGTTTCGGAAATCAAATGTATTATCCCATTAAATACTATATTAATCCAATATTCAAAATAATTAAATTCAAACCTTCCCAAACCATTATAATTAAATAATTAAATAAATTAATTATTAAATCGCTATTAAATTATGGGATGTTACATTCCTCCCACCTTAAAAGAATTTCGTCCCCGAAATTATTAAGGTAAGAAAAATACTACAAATCTGTATTAGCTAGGTTAAAAATCATTTGTTTTATTTCTCAACTTCAATTTTAATTGAGCCAATTTGATTTCAATTAAATTATTAATTTATTCACACCAACAAAAATTTCCACAAATTTCGAAAAATTTCTAACACTTACATTTAAAAAAAAAAAGTTCGCCAGAGTCTCCTTTGTACGGATCAATCGGTACAACTACAACTCGCCTCCCCGGGCCTTCTTTAATCCAAATAAAAATCAAACAGCAAAGTGGCTTGTCAAGCAGGCTCATAAAAATCTCATACCCATATAAAATATAAACTTGTACCTTTTTGTCGGATATTTAACTTTGTTACTTCCATTTGCTTATCCATTCAGCATAAACCAATGCATTTCTAATTGATCTCAACTCAATTCATCTTCAACCAATCATCCTCTTATATCCAAATTGAATTACATTTCAAATTCAAACTCCATTCTCGGTTTCAAATTCTAACTTAACCATCCAACTCGATTCCAGATTATATCTAATCCAATCCAAATTCATTTTACAGTAATTCAAAACTTTTGAATTTCTGACCACTTGTTTCCCCAAAACAATTCAAAACAAATTCTTTGTTAGTAATCTGTCAATTAGAATCTTGAAAATGGCACTAATGATGCAGCTGTCATCATCAGAATTATTTCCCAGTGATAGGGTGAATTCAATATTATATCGTTTTCAAAATTTGTTTTCAGCGATTTTTGAAATTACTTTCAAAATATCCTTTACAATATTTGAAAAACATTCCCAAATCACCCAAGGTTTTAAAATTCCTATATATTCAATCCAAAATTCATTGTACAAACACTTTTCTAAATCCCAAAATTTTAATTCCAATTCTATTTTAAATTCAGATTTAATCCACATGATCTTATACATTATACGAATATGAATTCCGACTGGTTATTTATATAACCATCTCTATTATAATATTATTCAATTATAATAACGACCAACACATCAAATATACTATAATAATCCGAATATAAATACTTTTTTATATCAAAATATAATTTGGGTAAAATTTATTTCATTTACCCTCTTTTAAAACATATTGTGTCGGTTCACTGCATTCGAGCGTTTAGAAAGCCCTGTCGACTTTGTGGTGCCCCACTAACGATCAGAATTCATAAGTCACTCAACCAATAAATCTCTGCAATATAAAACCATTTTTATATAATTTACAAGTACGTTCACTCATATATATATATATATATATATATATATATATACTCAATCAATCTAGGGTGTCACTAATCCTATCTCTATTCAGTCACGCCACCAAGCCAAGTAATTACTTAACCTTCAACTCTGATACCACTGTAACGAACGCGGATTTTCGACCCTAAAATTCGATATAAAACACCATATCGACTATTCAAGTATCGGAAATACCGGATCAATAATAGAAAAAAGTTAGAGGATGAGAAATAAAAAGAAAGAAACTTAGAGTAGAAGGTAGAATAACACAAAACAACAGAGTAAACACAAATCTCACAGCAGAATGAAGAAAATATATTATATAACAACTTTGGAAATACAAATTGGTAACTATATATACATACTATTATCATGTAATATCACAGCGGAAATAACTCTATATATATCTAACTCTGAAGCATCCTGCTCCAAGCTCCTTCAAAGGTATTTGTAAAATCCCGACTACTTGACTGCCCAAACAAATTTGGGCACCCAAAAGTTTAGGGAAGACAAAATAAACTCCGGGTCAGTCATGTGGCTGGTGTGAGTAAACTCTAATCATTTTGGTTTAACTTTTCAAAAATCCTTCTTAGGGAATTGATAATCGTAAGAACGATCCACACATAAACATGGATGATTTCCCTCAAAATACCAAGGGTATGAGTTAAGAGAAAAGAATTCCTCCGCCACCAACGTAAATACGTTTGAAACAATTGACTTACACGATCTACCAGATATACTCTGTCAGACATTCATCCATTCAAGTTGCCCTGGGACTGTATAACCCCAAGAAACTATTCTATAAATAAATCTTATGCAATTTCTACCTAGAATTTAAAGAACAGGCCTTGTGTAAATCCGTTTTTAATTATCTTCATCATATTTGATTCGCACTGCTAATGCCATACGGGGTGGTTTTTAGATAATAAATCTGATCCTGGTCTCTTCGTATTAACAACGGAAATGGTCAAAAAAATTAATGGTCGGTGGTTTAACTATAAAAAAACCCTGTGTACAAACAATGGTCGTATTTCCATATGGAAATTTTACCATTCAATCATCATTTCATTTCCCAATTTCCCATTTATTTCATAAAACCCGTTTTACTTCTCACGATTTCCTTGGAAAACGTTTCCATATATTCACAACTCTTTATATTCCCTATTTCGAAAATACACACTATTAATACTAGAAAACATTTCCATACCTTATTCACGCATCACTATCCATCAGTCCCTAACTGTAAACCAGTAAGAGAACAACTCCCTAAGTATTACCCCAAAGGCCGAAACCAACACCAGATCAACAATCAGAAAGTCGTTCAACTTAACTAGTCTCCAGTCAGTACCTAATTTTCATAACTCCTTTTAAATATGCAAAACGTTTGCTTTAAATCATTTTCACTTTAAAGGTCAACCTTTTTCTTCTATAGAAATCTGGACTCATTTTATTAAATCAAATGTTGATTTAAATAACTAATATCATTACAGTTTAAAATCCCATTTATCTGGTTATTTTATAAACACATACTTCATATTTCATTTCATAAACTCATTTTATAAGTTATAACTTGGATGAGGCCCTTGGTTCGCACATGGGAGGTTGGTTGTGCCTACCAACTTTAAGTTATAATTTAAATCTCGATTTCCTATTCGACAGATCCAAATATTAATTATCTCATCAAATCCTGAAATTTCATTATATATATAATTTATAAGAATAAATTCTTTATTTTATTCGACATAGTCGAATTATGATTATAGATCCTTGCAGATTTATTTCAATCCTATTTCATTTCGAAGATCGAAATACTTCCATCACTTTCCTTTGAAAACAAATCCCAATTCCCTTTATAGTTTATTCTTAGATTTATGTTCCAAATTTATTTAATATCCATTATTTCATCCAATTTATAGACATCATTAATAAATCAAATCACTTGTTTTAATATAATTAAAACAACTTATTATATTCTAGCCCAATCGAAATTTCATTTCTAATTTAAATTGATTATCCTTTTAAAACCACAATTTCTTTCCCCGTATATTTGAATATGGTTTACGGTATTTAAATGCTAATTATTTCAGGTTAATGTTATTAAAACATCCCAATCACACAACAATCAATCATAGATTATTTATCACAACATATAATACAATATATGAAAAACAACAATAATTGTTGAGGAATCCAGTCGGATTCCTCCAACCTGTTTCCCTGCATCCACAGATGTTAATCAACATGTATAATACAGGTTTCAGATTAAATTTGAAATAAAATAATAAATATAGTCTGTATTATATTAACGACATATATATGCAACCATGTATATATATATACTACTTAACCAATTTATGAGCAAATCATCCAAACAACCTTCACACACAACATTAAATATGTTTTATCAATATTAAATAATGTTTATAAAATAATAAAACTTGACAGAGTTAGTGAGATTACCCACATCAATTGTTAACCGTTAAATAACGATTAACGTTCGTTGATTATATGAGACATTTTATTTCACCGTAAATTCAGATGAGCTCCAAATTGCTCCGGACCAGTTTTCACTGTGTAGCCTACATCCATACGGACCTAATATGAGAGACAGCTCTCAATTATGTTAACATGTGTTACTATAAATGATGTTGTAATTTAATTACCTTGATCGTAATTAAATTTGACCATTAATATTTTAATAGTAGTTAATGCTTAACTAAACATATTAAACTAACAATTTTTATGTATCGGTACAATTATAAATTTCGGAAATCGAGAATAAAATAGATTTTGTTTAGGCATGTTATATATTTTTCTAAGTTAACCAATTAATTTAGCTTTTTAAGTTATAAATTAAAATAACTAAAAAGGTTAGCTAATATATAGTCTCACATGCAAACATGTTGCATGCGCCTTCCATACTATTCACCAGCTACACTATACTTCCATACTTGTATGACATGCACAAACCCCATAGCCCGTTTCTCCTTTAATACCAACATCCTCTCCCAGAAGAAAGGAATGAAAACCCATTCCCATTTTCAAATTCGAACCCACTCCTACAATTTGGGTTATTTATTTATTTATTTAAGGCGTCACCAACATGTCACATACGACCCATCTACCATTGTAAATACACTGATCCGCATATAAACTCCTACAACGTTTCTTCTTTATTCCTTCCCAAAAACAATAGTCTATTTCCATTATATTTTACTCCCCATAGTCGTGGACTTCCAGCTCTTGCTATCCCATCTCTTCTTATAAAGCTCAATGCCACCATTTCTCCCTTACTTAATGAATCCAAAAATAGTCGACACTGGTAAACTCCACGCTGGACTCTCCTTCACGTTGTCCAAACTGTTTTAGTATGTCAAACACTTCCCAAACTATTTCGTTAAAACAACCGACCAATTGCCCAACAAGCCCACCTGCTTTTGTATACACCCAAACCTGTAGCTTTGTCTCCCCCATATACAAATGCATGCTCTCAGTTTAACATGCCCATTCACTTTTCCATTTTTTTTACCGATTTTACTTTCTTTTTTTCTAATCAACATACAGTTGCGACCTATCTTGATTTCATTTAATAAAAGTGCCGTTGACTTTGACTTCTTTCTCTTCCATGAATTTCAAACGAGACTTCGAATTAAATTTTTGGTTTCGAAAATTTAATTCCTGAAACCCTTAATGGCACATATGAGCTTGTCTATTTATATACGTGAATTCCTTAGTATGTAAGTGACATAGGGTAGGGTAGATATTGCTTTGCAGTGAAGTACTTAGCCTAGACTCTAGGGTAGCTGTGCTTGTGAATTGAATATACAAGGCAGTATGTAGTAGGAAAAGCAATACACAGTGCCTAGGAAAAAACTTTCAAATGAAGGAAACAATTAATATATAATATATATACACGAATTATGGTGTAAGGAAATGGAAAATGTTGGGTGTACGCAGTGCAAGGGAGGATTGTTTTTTGAAATATAACTTTGCCCATGCTAGAGAAGCAAGCTGAAATTTCAAGGTGATTTGCCACTATTAATTTGGCGAGGCAAGTATCCATCTTCTTTAGAAAAATATAAGAGTTTCAGAAAGGGTTACTTGTGTTCACACCTATTATTTGGTTATTTGAGAGAAAATGGATGATGCAAATGAGGATGTGATTATCTGTACTGTGTTGGACCCGCCGGTAGTACACTGTAGACCAATGACCCAACAACGAATGATCATCTTATCATAGGGGAGTTGAGTTTGCATTTGAATAGATGTTACGGTAAACTATTATATAAAATTCCATCCATATATGACTTGCTATCGACAAAACTAAAATTACCATCGCGTCGAGCAATCCCACACGATCACAGAATGATAATAAAATAGACAAGTTAACTTATTTTGTGAAACCCCGAAATGTTGATATAGGGTGTAAAACACTTCAAAAAACTGCTTATTTTCCAAAATAAAAATTGTAGTAAAATTCTAAAAATTATATTATAACTACGTCTCAAATATTCTATCCAAATTCGAAACCGATATTTAATTATAATTAAATAATCCTTATGGGTTATAAACGATTCTATAGCGATTATTTGAAATTTTGATTTGGACATAACTTATAATCTCTACAACAAAATCTCGATTTTTCACCTCCATTAGAAAAATATAGCTCAACAAATTCGAACGTCTCTTGTTTCGAGGAAATCCGACTTAAAAAAACCCTGTACATTCAGTTGTCGTTCAAAACTCAATATTACAAACTACTGCGATGTTACAAGCTTGATTATAATCTATATTAATTAATACATGCAACTGTCTTTTAAATACTATATTCATTATTAAAATTCAATTCTAAACTGAATTAAATCTACTCAATGATTCAATTCACACAGTGTTGCAATTTCAGCTATTTCCAACTATTTCGAAAATCAAATGTATTATCCTGTTAAATACTATATTAATCCAATATTCAAAATAATTAAATTCAAACCTTCCCAAACCATTATAATTAAATAAATTAATCATTAAATTGCTATAAATTCTGGGACGTTACACCTTTGTTTCATGTATTTTGGATCCCTCTTTTTATGATATGAAAGTGTAAGTGATCGAATGAGTAAAAATGGCTTTCAAGCCTCTTGCTTTTATGTCTATCTTATGTCTCTTTAATTTCTATGCTCTCTACTTTATTTTCATAGCTTAGATTTATTCACATGCTCTCAACTTTACGTTCATAGTTTATATTTATTTACATGCACTCAGTTTAGTTCTTTTCTTGTTCTATTTAGATTTTCTTTCATTTTGCTTTCTTTTCCAACGTTGAAACTTACATGTGTTAATATGATAACACATATTAGTAGCTAAGCCCCTACAATTTAGGGGTAATAAAGCTCTCTAATTTTATGTAAGTTCAACATTTGTATGATTTGTGATCTCCCTTATTTGTGCTTCATGGTAATGGATTTTGATGTGAGTTTATACAAGTGGGTTTGATAGTTCATGTTGCATATGCAAATGAGCTATCCTTATTCAATGTAAACAAAAATTACGTTAATATTTGCTAAAGCGGTTTTTTATTATGAAATAAAAGCAAGATCAAAATTTGATGATATATGTTGCTAATTACAATAGCGAACAGATCATACTTAAAATAGATTTTGCTTTGCTTTAATTTTCATGAGAACAATGAGTGATTTAATTGTTGTATAGTAGTTTGATAGTTTATTTTATGTTAACTAATAAGATAAATAAACTACACTTATGATAAATGCAACATTTATGTCAATCAATATTAAAAAATAGAGATCGTAGATTGTATGTTTGTTAATTTACATAAATATAAGAGGGGATTTACCTCTAAACTGCTCTTTAATCTCATATTTAGCTCTCAACTTAGCTTCTAGTTTTCATTAGTTTTTGTTAGTTAAAACAGTCCAAAGTTTGGTTTAATTTGATTGAGTAAGATTGAAATTACTTCTTACCCTGTGGATCGACCCGTACTCGCCCCTGTACAAACAATTGTACGCCGTGCACTTGCGGTTTTACTACGATATTTTGTTGATGGATTTCTAATTTGATAGAAATAATATTTTGCGATCACTTCTTTTCTATCATGGTAGGACTCTCGAAATTTCCTACGACCCATGGAGGTCGGGGATGCTTAGCTTTCTAGAATCACTTGATAAAACTGTTGATGACTTGCTACCTATGCCCATAGTTAGAGACATTCTAGATAAGTTGGAGGAGGTTAAGGGACTACCTCTGAAATGTGAGATGGACTACCACATTTACTTGGTAGAGAACGCTATCCAGTTGCCCTACCAGTGCGCCACATGGCTCTAAGGGAAAGTGTAACAACCCGAATTTTAACAATACGTTAAAACAAGAAATCAAGGCAGAATTAAATTTTAAAATTAGAATTAGGTAAAATGGACATCACCATTGCGTTCGTCTCGGAAAAATACGCGAAATAGAGTCCGAGTTTTCAAAATTCGGAGTCTGTATGACCAAGATATGGCCAAAACAATATTTCAGCAGACTTTCTGGCAAACTGACCCATGTCGACTGTAGTGTCGACACCCAAGTTGACATGCCCCCCCTTGTGTCGACTGTAGTGTCGACTTCCCCCCAGTACAGGTCAATCTGGTCGGCCTGGGGTGGCCTAGTACCCATTTTTGAGGCCCGGGACGAGTTTTGATGGTCCGGATTGACTCTAGGGTTGATCTAAAGGCCCTAAATGGTTCCTACACTTGACTTCTTCCCCAAGACATGCTTTGGGTCTAGTTTGTTGGCTTGTGATGGATTTAGATGGCTAGGATCTAAACTAGGGTTTATCCTCCGGCCTAAATTGTCCTAGTCTTCTATAAAAAGACCCCTAACCCTACCTTAAACCCTCATAATTTGATCCTAATACTAAACTATGCCAAAATTTCTAATGATCATGGCCTCCACTCAAGCCTCCATCCTCTTGTCATAAATTCTATCTTCATTCACATGAGAGATTACATGATCATATGAGTGTATGGGAGTTTCTAAGTTCATATGAGAGCTTCTAAACTTGATTTCAAGGCAAATCTTCATCAAAGCAAGGATCTTTCTTATTATTTTCTCAAGGGTTTTATTGGAGCTTATTGATTTGGGTTTTTTGCTAGTGTGGCTTCGTCACAATCTTTTTATATATTGATTTGTGCCTTCATAGCATTGTAAGCCCCCTCCTACTCTTAGATATTAACTATGAAGTTAAATGTTCATGTTGCAAGTTTTGGGTTTGAACTTGAGTAGGTTACATGCTTAGAAACAATCATGTTATGTGTAGATTTATCCTATGCATATTCGTAAAGTCATCACCTTGATTTTGTGGGCTAAAAGCTATAAGGTTTATGTTGAAATGTTGCACTATGCAACATAAGAACTCTCTTATCCCTTAAGTTAACTTGCATAGACTGTTAGATGCGAACTTCTAGCCATTTTTCTATGTCATCTATCACCATGATTCACCTATATGCTAAGTTTTGGGGTTATGCATGTTTTTGGGGCTTAATAATGTAACATGCTGGTTTGTGAACACATTATGTCTCATATGCCACCATGTTTAACTTGCGGCCTTATACCTCTTTTGTCATACCTTTGCCAAGTTCCTTCTTTTAATCCATTATGCGTTGTTGCGAATGTTTATGCGAGTTTAAAAGCGTTGGGGTTACGTTATGGGTAAACTTTAATGACATGAAACATGATTTGGGTAAATTGGTATAAACATGACAACATGTAATTTTGGCTATGAACATGGGACTTGAAAACTTGACACGTATGGATTGAAAGTGTAATAAGACACTAGACCAAACATGAAAGTGGCCAACTCGAGGTTGGGTTGAGTTTGTAGCATAAATCTACCCGGACCTGCCGGCTTAACTAGTGGCTACAAACAATAGGACCCAATGTGGGTAGTTGGTCATATAGCACTTAAAACCCGAGGTTAGACTAGGTTGTGGTGTAAATCTACCCGGACCCGCCCGGCTTAACTAGTAACCACAACAAAGTCTAATGTGAGAGGTTGGGGTGCATTAATCTAATTAATGCCACATGAAAAGGTTAAGTAATTTTGATTAATGACACTTAACCGATATGACACGAATGGGTAGGTTTAGTTAAACCGGACTTGGTTCCTTAATGACACTTAACCATATAAGACAATTAGGGGATAGGGTTAAGTAATTTACACTTAACTAATCTGACTTGGTAATTAGATGGGGTTAAGTAACCTACACTTAACTAATCTAAACACGGTAATTAGATGGGGTTAAGTAATCCATACTTGACTAATCTAACACGGTAAATTCGATGGGGTTAAGTAATTTACACTTAACTAATCCGACTTGGTAATTAGATGGGGTTAAGTAACTTAGAGTTAACTAATCTAAACACGGTAATTAGATGGGGCTAAGTAACCTTCACTTAACTAATCTAAGCACGGTAATTTGATGGGGTTAAATTAAACACTTAACCAATCTAAACTTGGTAATTTAATGAGGTTAAGTAACCAATACTTAACCGACTTAACATGATAATTTAATGGGGTTAAGTAACTTATACTTAACCAATTATACATGATGATTTGATGAGGTTAAGTAACCTATACTTAACCAATCTAATATGCGGACCTGATAGGGTTAAGTCACAAGACCTTTTAACTTAGGCTTAACCACTGTAATACGATTAGTGGATGGGGTTAAGCTAACCCATACTTAACCAATCCGACTCGATAATCTGATGGGATTAAGATAATCTCTGCTTAATCAATCTAACATGATAATCTGATAGGGTTAAGACAAATAAATACTTAACCAATTTGACTTGATAGGGATAAGTCATGAGCTTCTTGGTACACTTAACCAACTTGTAGGGCTAAGCTTTGAACTTGAGTACTTAGCCAATCTTGACATGATTCGTGGGCGGTTTAGGTCATGAACTTGAATGACAACACTTAACCCATTAGACAAAACCCTAGTTCAGGGGACTAGGTTGAAAATCGTAGTTAACAAGGATAGTGGGAAGAGAAGCTAAGTGGTAAACCCTAGTTAAGGATAACTAAGTAATAATTCTTAGCCAAGGACATGGGACTAGTTCATAAATAGATACGGTAAGTCATCGCTTAGTATACGAGGAGGAGCAACTTATCTGACTTGGATAAAAAGCTCCAGCGAACTGGGTGACGAAGCGGTAGCTTCGGGCGACGTGAGGGTACTCTTGGTATCCCTCTGTGAGGTGGCAGGTGGTCCATGAAACCCGGCCTCACAGAGGTTAAGCTCTGCGGTAGAAGAGCCAAGAGTATGCCTTGGTGGCTATGCGAGCGACCTAAAGACTGGGATGGATTAGCGTGGAGTCGACAATACTTGTTTTTGCCCTGGATAGCACGTCGCCGACTACCTACCATCTTTAGTCAATCGTGTACGAACGGAAAGGCAGAGAACTCCCAACAGACCATGTTCTTGCTATCGAGTCATGTGTGAGGTTGGCCCATAGGAAAGTGGGGCTATAGTGGGGCCGGGATGTAGTTCTCATACATGATTTTTCTTGGATTTCCTTTCAGTAGTTAAGGGAGGGGTCACGTGGGACCATAGCCACGGATACAAAAACAGACCTTGATATCTGCATCAGCAGACGACTTAAAGCTCCCGACCGAGTTCCGTATTTCTTGATTTGCCCTGGCACAGAACTCGGGTGGCACATTGAGATACATGTGCGTCTAGACATGGAAACGATTCACGATACATACGTAGGATAAAGGGCGCGGTTGACGGGTGGCATAATCCCTAGTGGTCCTAGGTGGCTTGAACCCAAAACACGGAAATGTTCATTAGGTAGCATAATCCCTAGTGACCCTAGGTGGCATAAATCCTAAGTGAACACGCGATAGTTCATGGTAAGAAAACATAACCAGATCAAGAGTAGCAGTCCAAAATAACCTCAAGGATAAAACGGTACTACGTTGAAGTGGTATAGATTTACATAAGAAAACCCGTACGACCTACGGTAAAGGACTGAACTTATGCATGGAAAGAATCATACGAATCAGGAAACCTACATACACGATATATTAGGATGACATGGACCATTACATGACATTGGGCAAGAGACATTCATAGTTAACACATGACGCGGGCCGGGGATACTAGTACGGGAGGTGTAGAGCAAATATACATGATAGATACCTTGCGATATTGTACTTGATAGAAACCTGACGATGTGATACCTTGACTTATCTTGACACCGTAGTTTATCATGACACACTTGTTTATCTTGGTGCAGTAGTTCATCCTGTTGTTTTGGTTTAGCTTATCTATCTTGTCATCATACTTATGTTCATCTCAGTTCCTCATGCCAGTTAACTTTACTAGTTTATAAACTGATAGTAGATAGGGCTTACCAGTCATTATGACTGACCCCATTTTGTTTCGCCTCTTTGTCTTCCGTTTCCCCCCCTCCCCCCAGGTTACAAGGAGGAAATGCTATTGTTAGTTCGGACTTCTTCTGTTTGAAGGTCATCGTGTATGGCTTGGACTTTTCTTGGCTATGGCTACTTTACTGTTTCACTTGGGGAATAATTTATGAAAAGGTTTTTATGCTTCTTTACTATTGCAAGACAGGTTTTCATGTAAGAAATTCTCTGATGTAAAAGGCTTTAGACCTTATTTATTAATGATATAAAAGTTGGTTTTACTTCTGCTATTTTATATGTTCTGTCTTGTAATATTTCTGTACATGTTTACCAATAATACCCCTCTAAAGCTAGTGCATTCCTTTGCGAGTGACCCTAGCGGAGGTTGGGTGTTACATTTGGTATCAGAGCAGAAGGTTACCAGACTGGGAAAAAGTTTTTAAAACCTTCTGAAAACTATTTGAAAAACCGTTTACAAAGAAGCATTTTTCAAGAAAAGTTTTTAAAGGCTATTCCCCAAAAGCCATTAGCACTATCCTTTGTTTCCTTGATTGAATCTCTTTTCCTTTCTTTCCTCCATCTGTAGTCACAGTAGTTTTAACTGCGACTAATCCTTGTCTAACTACGTGAGTGTTTTCCCCGTGCGATGGAGAATGTTCTCGAGAGACCTGTTACTGAAGTTGTAAGAAGGGATAATAAGAGCAAGGATAAAGGACACGAGCTTAAGAATAAGAAACTTGTTGGTATGGCTTGATCCACAAAGGAAGATAAAGACAAGATCAGCGAGAGGGCAATTGTATGCTCTCATTTCTAGTGTACCTAAGAGAAATGGTACCGTTTCTGTTAAAGGCTTAGCCTTTCTTTTCTATCATCCCGTCTAGACTTTGTATTGATCATCGCATCATTTAAGTCTGCCTCGATAGTTAAGCCTCCGCACCTTAGTACTAGCATGGTAGAAGATCCCACTTTTGGCCCAAAAATCTGGTTGGAGAGTCGGTCCATTTATTCATGACTTGTTTGGAATTGAGAGTGTAAATGTCAAGTGTTGAGATTAGAAGCAATACTTCTATTGTTGAGCTATGGATGGATTCCAGGAATGAAGTTGTTATCCAGTAAGGGATGCCATTCTCGGTTTTGAAAGGAGGGTAGTTAAACTATTAACTTGCCTTGGTAATACCCTCGAAGTCTCGTGTAACCTTTTGGGTTCTGTCATGGTTAGTTACCTAGAATCTCTTGATGCATTTATCGGAAATCTCTGATCTGATCGAGTAACGTTTGCCACTAAGGCGGATGGTCCATTCCGCTTAAGCATGGGTTATACGAATCACCCTAGTAAGTGCACGTGGTAACATGGATTGGCATTGGTAAACGAGATCCAGAATTCACTAGTGAATTTTGGAGAGCTTGCATGAGTACGTAGATATGGTTGAGCCAAGTATACTAGGGAAAGAATAAATGAAAGTGAAACGAGAGGCGACAGTGAAAAGAGTTCCGACTCATACCTTGGAAATAGGAATCAAGGAGCTACAAAATCATGAAGGCAAAGGCAGTCAAGGCACACTGGAATTAAGCTCAAGGAAATGCGGCTTAGACGCGCGCATCGTGTCTCTTTGTAAGAGTATATCGTTGATCCCTGGTTCTCCTGTAGAGCTTGCTTGCATGCTATCACTTGGTGGATATCCTCTCGGTCCTGTTTCTGTTGCAAACCCCGTAAAGAGTTTGTCTTGTTTATCTCGTCGATCTTATCTTGGGAACCTTAGATAGAACTCTATGGTTGTAAACATGTGTTTGAAACATGTTATGATTGATATGGTTGCAAATGGTTGCAAGTGGTTGCTCGTGGATGCGCGAATACACGTTAGATACTAGATCGACGCACTCACATTTTGCATTGCATATGCACGAGTATTTATACCTGTTTGAATGTTAATGTGTTGTCATGCGGATGTTGCATATGAATGAATGTTTGTGCACGCATGTAGTACTTATATGACTAGGATTATTTGCATACATGTTGGATTCATGGAACTAAACATACTTTGCATTAGAAAGATCATTCAGGCCTGATCATTAGCATTAGCTAAGGAGCATATACACACACGCTTTGCATAAGTTCATATGGCATTAGAAATCATCTAAGGACAATGGTTGCTTGTGGATGATGTTTTGAGTAGATGGAAGATAGATGGTAGGATACGTTCTTCCTAACTTGGAGATTTCGGGGACGAAATCCTTTAAGGAGGGGAGAATGTAACAACCCGAATTTTAACAACACGTTAAAAAAAGAAATCAAGGCAGAATTAAATTTTAACATTAGAATTAGGTAAAATGGACATCACCATTGCGTTCGTCTCGGAAAAATACGCGAAATAGAGTCTGAGTTTTCGAAAATCGGTGTCCGTATTACCAAGATATGGCCAAAACAAGATTTCAGCAGACTTTCTGGCAGACTGACCCGTGTCGACTGTAGTGTCGACACCCAAGTCGACCTGCCCCCCCTTGTGTCGACTGTAGTGTCGACTTCCCCCCTGTACAGGTCAACCTGGTCGGCCTGGGGTGGCCCAGAACCCATTTTTGAGGCCCGAGATGAGTTTTGATGGTCCGGATTGACTCTAGGGTTGATACAAAGGCCCTAAATGGTTCCTACACTTGACTTCTTCCCCAAGACATGCTTTGGGTCTAGTTTGCTGGCTTGTGATGGATTTAGATGGCTATGATCTAAACTAGGGTTTATCCTACGACCTAAACTATCATAGTCTTCTATAAAAAGACCCCTAACCCTACCTTAAACCCTCATAAATTGATCCTACAACTAAACTATGCCAAAATTTCTAATGATCATGGCCTCCACTCAAGCCTCCATCCTCTTGTCGTAAATTCTATCTTCATTCACATGAGAGATTACATGATCATATGAGTGTATGAGAGTTTCTATGTTCATATGAGAGCTTCTAAACTTGATTTCAAGGCAAATCTTCATCAAAGCAAGGATCTTTCTTATTATTTTCTCAAGGGTTTTATTGGAGCTTATTAGTTTGGGGTTTTTGCTAGTGTGGCTTTGTCTCAATCTTTTTATATATTGATTTTTTCCTTCATAGCATTGTAAGCCCCCTCCTACTCTTAGATATTAACTATGAAGTTAAATGTTCATGTTGCAAGTTTTGGGTTTGAACTTGAGTAGGTTACATGCTTAGAAACTATCATGTTATGTGTAGATTTATCCTATGCATATTCGTAAAGTCATCACCTTGATTTTGTGGGCTAAAAGCTATAAGCTTTATGTTGAAATGTTGCATTATGCAACATAAGAACTCTCTTATCCCTTAAGTTAACTTGCATAGAATGCTAGATGCGAACTTCTAGCCATTTTTCTATGTCATCTATCACCATGATTCACCTATATGCTAAGTTTTGGGGTTATGCATGTTTTTGGGGCTTAATAATGTAATATGCAAGTTTGCGAACACATTATGTCTCATGTGCCACCATGTTTAACTTGCGGCCTTATACCCCTTTTGTCATACCTTTGCCAAGTTCCTTCTTTTAATCCATTATGCGTTGTTGCGAATGTATAGGCGAGTTCAAAAGCGTTGGGGTTACGTTATGGGTAAACTTTAATGACATGAAACATGATTTCGGTAAATTGGTATAAACATGACAACATGTAATTTTGGCTATGAACATGGGACTTGAAAACTTGACACGTATGGGTTGTAAGTGTAATAAGACACTAGACCAAACATGAAAGTGGCCAACTCGAGGTTGGGCTGAGTTTGTAGCATAAATCTACCCGGACCCGCCCGGCTTAACTAGTGGCTACAAACAATAGGACCCAATGTGGGTAGTTGGTCATATAGCACTTAAAACCCGAGGTTAGACTAGGTTGTGGTGTAAATCTACCCGGACTCGCCCGGCTTAACTAGTAACCACAACAAAGTCTAATGTGAGAGGTTGGGGTGCATTAATCTAATTAATGCCACATGAAAAGGTTAAGTAATTTTGATTAATGACACTTAACCGATATGACACGAATGGGTAGGTTAAGTTAAACCGGACTTGGTTCCTTAATGACACTTAACCATATAAGACAATTAGGGGATGGGGTTAAGTAATTTACACGTAACTAATCCGACTTGGTAAATAGATGGGGTTAAGTAACCTACACTTAACTAATCTAAACACGGTAATTAGATGGGGTTAAGTAATCCATACTTAACTAATCTAACACGGTAAATTCGATGGGGTTAAGTAATTTACACTTAACTAATCCGACTTGGTAATTAGATGGGGTTAAGTAACTTAGACTTTACTAATCTAAACATGGTAATTAGATGGGGCTAAGTAACCTTCACTTAACTAATCTAAGCACGGTAATTCGATGGGGTTAAGTTAAACACTTAACCAATCTAAACTTGGTAATTTAATGAGGTTAAGTAACCAACACTTAACCAACTTAACATGATAATTTAATGGGGTTAAGTAACTTATACTTAACCAATTATACATGATGATTTGATGAGGTTAAGTAACCTATACTTAACCAATCTAATATGCGGACCTGATAGGGTTAAGTCACAAGACCTTTTAACTTAGGCTTAACCATTGTAATACGATTAGTGGATGGGGTTAAGCTAACCCATACTTAACCAATACGACTCGTTAATCTGATGGGATTAAGATAATCTATGCTTAATCAATCTAACATGATAATCTGATAGGGTTAAGACAAATAAATACTTAACCAATTTGACATGATAAGGATAAGTCATGAGCTTCTTGGTACACTTAACCAACTTGTAGGGCTAAGCCTTGAACTTGAGTACTTAGCCAATCTTGACATGATTCGTGGGCGGTTTAGGTCATGAACTTGAATGACAACACTTAACCCATTAGACAAAACCCTAGCTCAGGGGACTAGGTTGAAAATCGTAGTTAACAAGGATAGTGGGAAGAGAAGCTAAGTGGTAAACCTTGGTTAAGGATAACTAAGTAATAATTCTTAGCCAAGGACATGGGACTAGTTCATAAATAGATACGGTAAGTCATCGCTAAGTATACGAGGAGGATCAACTTATTTGACTTGGATAAAAAGCTCCAACGAACTGGGTGACGAAGCGGTAGCTTCGGGGGACGTGAGGGTACTCTTGGTATCCCTCTGTGAGGTGGCAGGTGGTCCATGAAACCCGGCCTCATAGAGGTTAAGGTCTGCGGTAGAAGAGCCAAGAGTATGCCTTGGTTGCTATGCGAGTGACCTAAAGACTGGGATGGATTAGCGTGGAGTCGACGATACTTGTTTTTGCCCTGGATAGCACGTCGCTGACTACCTACCATATTTAGTCAATCGTGTATGAACGGAAAGGCAGAGAACTCCCAACAGACCATGTTCTTGCTATCGAGTCATGGGTGAGGTTGGCCCATATGAAAGTGGGGCTATAGTGGGGCCAGGATGTAGTTCTCATACATGATTTTTCTTGGATTGCCTTTCAGTAGTTGAGGGAGGGGTCACGTGGGACCATAGCCACGGATACAAAAATAGACCTTGATATCTGCATCAGCAGACGACTTAAAGCTCCCGACCGAGTTCCGTATTTCTTGATTTGCCCTGGCACGGAACTTGGGTGGCACATTGAGATATATGTGCGTCTAGACATGGAAACTATTCACGATACATATGTAGGATAAAGGGCGCGGTTGACGGGTGTCATAATCCCTAGTGGCCCTAGGTGGCTTGAACCCAAAACACGGAAACGTTCATTAGGTAGCATAATCCCTAGTGACCCTAGGTGGCATAAATCCTAAGTGAACACGCGATAGTTCATGGTAAGAAAACATAACCAGATCAAGGGTAGCAGTCCAAAATAACCTCAAGGATAAAATGGTACTATGTTGAAGTGGTATAGATTTACATAAGAAAGCCCGTACGGCCTACGGCAAAGGACTGAACTTATGCATGGAAAGAATCATACGAATCAGGAAACCTACATATAAGATATATTAGGATGACATGGACCATTTCATGACATTGGGCAAGAGACATTCATAGTTAACACAGGACGCGGGCCGGGATACTAGTACGGGAGGTGCAGAGCGAATATACATGATAGATACCTTGCGATATTGTACTTGATAGAAACCTGACGATGTGATACCTTGACTTATCTTGACACTGTAGTTTATCATGACACACTTGTTTATCTTGGTGCAGTAGTTCATCCTGTTATTTTGGTTTAGCTTATCTATCTTGTCATCATACTTATGTTCATCTCAGTTCCTCATGTCAGTTAACTTTACTAGTTTATATACTGATAGTAGATAGGGCTTACCAGTCTTTATGACTGACCCCATTTTGTTTCGCCTCTTTGTCTTCCGTTCCCCCCCCAGGTTACAAGGAGGAAACGCTATTGTTAGTTCGGACTTCTTCTGTTTGAAGGTCATCATGTATGGCTTGGACTTTTCTTGGCTATGGCTACTTTACTGTTTCACTTGGGGAATAATTTATGAAAAGGTTTTTATGCTTCTTTACTATTGCAAGACAGGTTTTCATGTAAGAAATTCTCTGATGTAAAAGGCTTTAGACCTTATTTATTAATGATATGAAAGTTGGTTTTACTTCTGCTATTTTATATGTTCTGTCTTGTAATATTTCTGTACATGTTTACCAATAATACCCCTCTAAAGCTAGTGCATTCCTTTGCGAGTGACCCTAGCGGAGGTTGGGTGTTACAGAAAGGAGGGAGCTCAATAAGCAAGCAGGGGAGCTATTCGAGAAGGGTTTCATTAGGCGAAGCATTTCAGAATGGGGAGATCTAGTCGTCTTCACAACTAAGGTAGACAACTCACTTCGTCTATGTTTGGATTATAGGGAGCCGAATAAGCTCACTAAGAAGAATAGGCAACCACTACCTAGAATCGATGACCTGTTTGATTAGCTGGTTAGCGCGTCAATTTTCTAGCAAATGGATCTGGCCACAAGGTTTCATCATTTAAGAGTGGAAGAAGACAACATTGATAAGACTACATTCAGGACTCCAAATGGCTACTTCGAATAGTTGGTTATGCCTTTTGGGCTGACCAATGCAACAACCTATTTTGTTGACTTGATGAGTAGGGAGTTTCTGAACAAGTTTTTGGTGATCTTAGCGGAAGACATCCTGAACTTCTCAAAGAAAGAGGACAAGCATGCCAACACTTAGGGGAGGTTCTATGTACCCTTAGTTCACATCAACTCAAGGCAATGTTTTCTAAGCGTCATTTTTGGAGAAAGGAAGTAAGTTTCCTAGGGAATGTGGTCTCTAAGGATGGGATAGCTGTAGGTCGCGGGAAAGTCGTTGTAGTTCAAGATTGGAGAGCTCCAAAGAATGCAGCGGAGGTAAGAAGCTTCCTAGGGTTGGCGGGATACTACAGAAAGTTTATCAAAGATTTCGCAAATGTATTAACCACGCTTACCCGATTGACGAAGAACTTGGCTTTCTCATGGAACGTTGATTGTGAGGACGCTTTTTAGAGGTTGAAGAGGGCTCTAACAACAACCCTAGTTCTGACTCTCCCAAACGAAAGAAAGAAGTTACATTTTACACTGATGCTTGTGTCAGAAGGCTTGGTGCTGTCTTGATGCAAGAGGAAAGGTTAGCGTGCTATGGAAGTAGACTACCGGGGGTTCATGAAAAGAACAACCTAACCCACGATCTATAGTTGGCTGCTATAGTGTTTGCACTGAAGTCTTGGCGACGCTGTCTACTTGGATAAAATTTGAGCTATACACAGATCATAACTCACTCAAATATTTATTCTCATAAAAGGATCTCAACTTGAGGCAGCAAAGGTGGATGGAGTTCGTAGTGTCCTACGAATTCGAGATAGCTTATACCCCTTATAAGGGTAATGTGGTAGCAGACGCACTGAGTAGGAAGACGATGACTTTGAGTCCTCTATTCGTAGAATGGTAGAGCTTATAGTGCAACTCAACCTTTAATTTTAAGCCTTTTACAGATCTCACAATTGGTTTCTTAGAATCTTTAGAGGTGCGATCTACTCTATTGGAGCAAGTTGGATCTAGCCAACAAGAGGACATGCAGATTTCAGACATCTTGGACAAGCTAAGTAAAGGAGAGACTTCTAATCACCTTGCTAATTCTACAATGGACGATAAGTGGTGGCTAAGATGAGACGGAAGGCTATGTGTCCCTAAGATTAAGGAATTTCTTAGGGAAGTGTTTGGAGAGGCTCATCATTCTCGGATGATTATCCATCTGAACGGCGACAAAATGTATCAAGACATGAAGAGGGTTTTATTTTAAACTGGCATGAAGAAAGATATAGCGGAGTTTGTAGCTCGATGCATGACTTGCTAAAGGGTAAAGGCTGAATAAAAGGAACCTGGCGGATTTCTTCAGCCCTTGGATATTCCGCAATGGAAGTGGGAGAGCGTCTCTATGGATTTCATTGATGGACTGCCACGATCAAGGAAGGGAAATACAAGCATTTAGGTAATAGTGGATAGACTTGCAAAGAGTGCTCATTTTATTCATGTAAAGAGCAAGAGGACAACGTCTTGACTAACATCAGTTTATCTCTGAGAGATAGTTAGGTTGCATGTTTTATCTTCTAGTATAGTAAGCGATCGTGACCCCATCTTTACTAGTAAGTTTTGGAAAAGCTTGCAAGAGGCATTCGGTACATAGCTGCTTTTTACTACTGCATATCATCCTCAGAAAAATGGACAGATTGAGAGGGTGAACAAAGTTCTTGAGAATCTTCTAAGACTGTGTATCCTAGGCTTTGGAGGGACTTAGGAAGAGCACCTTTATTTGTTGGAATTTGCCTACAACAACTGTTACAAATCTAGTATAGACATGACACCCTTCGAAGCACTATATGGACGACCTTGTAGATAACCGACTTGTTAGTGGGAGTCTACCAACAGACTTCTGCTTGGGCCAGACATGATTCAAGATACTTCACAAAAGATCGATCTTATATAGCATAGGATGAAAGTTTCTCAAGGCTGACATAAATCTTGTGCTGATAAGAGGAGGACTAACTTGGAATTTGAAGTGTGAGATATGGTCTTCATTAAAGTATCACCGCTATGGAGCGTATTTCGCTTTGGCTTAATAGGGAAGTTAGCACCAAAATTTGTAGGACCTATCCTTATCGTAAAGAGGATAGGACAGAAGGCCTATAGGATTAAGCTACCAAATAGACTGGCTGGCGTACACATTGTATTTCACGTTTCTAATTTGAGGAAATGTCTCCATGATTCAGAAAAAATAGTAGAGCCAATCACTCTTGAGGACATAGAAGTTGAGAAGGAAGCATTAGTGAGACGAGTTCCTACTCATATCCTTGGATCAGAAATCAAGAAGCTTCTCAATAAGGAGATCAAATTGGTTAAAGTGCAATAGGGAGAAGACCGCGAAGATGCTACGTGGGAACCCAAAGATAGGATTCGCGCTTCTTATCCTTTTTTTTTGAGATTACGTTCTTGAATTCCTTTCTAAGATTTTACTTTGCATTTGCTTCTACTGTTCAAACTAAATTTATCCTATCGTTCGAGCAATTCGATCCTTATGTAGAATCCAATAATTGAAAACATGTGTTTGAAACATGTTATGTTTGATGGTTGCAACTGGATGAAAGTGTTTGCTAGTGGTTGCTCGTGGATGCGTAATACACAGTAGGCACTAGATTGGCTCAAATCACTTACATGTTGCGTATGGATGTCTGTGCATCTTAGATTTTCTATGGATGTATTATCATATGGATGTTTCACTTGCACGGATGATTGTGCACACATATAGAATCAACATGATATATAGGACTATTTGCATACATTTTGGATTAATGGCACGAACATACATTACATTAAGGAGGTCAACTGAATCAGTCGACCGCCTGATTTTCGCATTAGAGTAAGTATATCTACACATAACACTTTGCACAAGTTCATACAAGCATTAGTATCTCTTAAGGACAATAGATGCCTGTGAATGATTGATGACTAAATGGTTGTAGATGGATGTTAGGATAGTAACAATATTCTAGACTTGGCGATTTCGGGGACAAAATCCTCTAAGTAGGGGAGAATGTAACACCCCAGTACCATAAATACAGTATATCCTTGACAAACATTCAGAATTAACTAAAACTGGCATTATAGTTGCGTTCATCTTGGAATTCTAGTTTAGATAGACCCCAACTTTATGTAAAACGGATAACATATCTAAGAAATTAGGGGCTTTAGAAGTTTGTACACGTATAATAGGTTTGTGTGTATATAAAAATTAAATAAAGTTCTAGAATTTCGAACGAGTCAAGCGAGATGAAGAAGAGGAAATCGTCACGTTAGGGGATGACCCACTACATCCTGGGTTGATCCACCCAAGGGTGGCTGGGTCGACCCAGGGGTAGGTTGGTCGACCCAGGGGTAGGTTAGTCGACCCACCCCTAATCCATCCGAATTCTGAAGCTTGAACCTACCCTGTTTTTTGTCTATATTCATGCTGACTTAGCATGACATGTACGGTTCAGATTTAAAACCTAGATCTAAGGATTGATATTAGTTCTGTAACTCTATAAATAGATGGCTTCCCTCATTCTAGAATTCAAAAAAAATCTTCATGTCTTACTCTGCCTCTAAATTATTATGAAAAATATATATGTATAATTGGGGAGTGCTACTAGAGATTGGATTAAACAGAAGCAACATCAATCAAGACTTGCGTACAACTTGGGTCTGACTTGGACTGGAATTGTTGTGGCCTTGTGTTATATACATATTTATCTTTACCAAGACTCATTGTGAGTTAAAGTTATTCATAGATCTGATTTCTTAGGCCTTGAACATGACAATTAAATGAAACTGGCTAGGATCTACAATAAAATAAATATACCTGATTCACTGTTATCAGCTATGCCATTAAAATCTATTATATGCATGTGTTAGTGTTAGATAAACAAACTATACATATGCTTGTGATGTTGCAAGTTATATACATGCATGTGATGTTAATTAAAAAAGTCATACATGCATGTGATATACATGCCTGTGACATTTAAACAAGTTATATATATGGCTGTAATGTTAATTAGACAAGTTATACACATGCCTGTGATGATTGGATAAATAACATGTAAAATGTATCTATCTTCGTGTTCTCATTTTTCTATCTTTATTTCCAGTCTTATATGCTTATGTACTTTTATTCTCCTCCCTATGTTCCTTTTTTATTTTTATGCCAAGCCTAGGCCTTTCGAAGCCTAGGTTATACCCAAATAGGGTATACGTATAATTAGGGAAATAATGAAAAAAAAGAAAGTTAGACATATTAATTGGAAATGATTGAATAAACACATGTTAGGCTTGCAAGTAAGTTGTATATGCTATGACTTGGTAAAGATATGCATAAACCTATGTATGTTATAAATTATGGGAAAACGATAAGTATACATGTGTAGACTTGTTGTAGACACTTGCTACAAATAGACCTTATGCATGAACCTGTAACTTGAGAATGTAGTTAATACATAGTATGCATAAGGAATAGACATGTTAACTTTGACTTAAATAGATATTAAGTAAATGACATGTTAAGAATAGGGTTATATACACATAATGACTTTACAACCATGCTTATTAATAAAACCTACCCTGTTAAGTTGAATATAAATATTAATAAGCAAAAAGGTCCCATGTCTGCTGTTGTATCGGGTTTTAGGGGACTCTTAAATCCTAGATTTTGTGGACACAAGCTTAAGGGGCTTTGGCTTGTGTCAATTTGCTGTTTGGAATAGATATCAGTCAATATCCCTATTTGGTATCTTATTAGAAGTGGCCTCGCACTAGTTAGAGGTCGGGGCACGCTTTATTGAACTTGATAATAAGAGGTTCACATGAGGGTGGTTACATGCGCATTCCGGCGAAATCATGAGCACTCTTGGGTCCGACTAGGGAAAATAAGATGCTATAACACATAAGGATATTGTTGTTTTCTATAAGTCGCTGGTTTAGGCAGTGATACACCCTACTGTCGGGGATGATATAGGATACTCGGGCAATAGAGAGTCGATCGCTTGGGTAATAATTAGTGTACACCTAATCCTGCTGTTGTGTAATTAGATTAATGCCTAATCTTGTTATGCAATTAGGGTACGCCAAATCCTGCTATTAATCCTGTTAATACATAATCATGTTAAACTTGTTATACTAGTATTGGTATGGACTAGGACTTAAGTATTGGAACATACATGTTCAGACATATACCCGTTTAAGATATAAAAGTGAACGGTTACCTGATCTTAAGTTTCTTCCTGTTTCCCATTCTGTTGTTCTGTTGTAATACTGTTCCTTTCTTATCCAGTCTTATTTATATGTCTTGTCATTTCTAACTTATGTATATTTGTAAATCACTAGAACTCACCAGACTTTATATCTGACCTTTTTCTTTACCCTCTTTCTTCCTTTCCCCCTCCTTAGGTTCTCAGGGAGGCAGTACTTAGTTGTGACTAGGATATCGCTTCATCTTGGACTTGACTTTGACTCTTTGAAATTTATCGCTTTGATATGATTTCCACTTTAGTTTGGCTTATGCTACGGTATATTACTTTATGTACTTTGGTATTTTATTTTCTAAGTTGGCTTGAACGGAAGATTTGAGACAGTTGTAACAGGTTTTAACATATTTCTGATACTTTTTTATTTCTATTAAAATTGAAAGAAGTTGCTCATGATTGTATATACATAGGATCGAAGCAAACAAAATTCAAAGAAGTTTTTAAAGATTTTACATACATGCACTTGAATTAGAGAAATTCGACAAAGCAATAAGACCTGATCATATAGTTTTGGTTTTTTGATTCGACGAAAGCCAGAGAGTTTACCTGAAGATTTGCCTATGATCCTGTTGGAAGCTTTGATTTGTTGAGTGCAACAGAAGTAATTGTGGAATAGACCATGTATTATACATGGTGTGCAAAATCCAAATGGCACCTTTTCACAAATCATCACAACTTTACAGATGGACACAACTGTTGATTATTACTGGTTCAAGAACAGACATGTTTGTAATTTTAAAGTATGCCTCATCTTCGATAAGATGCACTTTGAGAGTGGAAAATGTTGTCCTACTTTATGACTTAGCCACACAAAGTTTAGACACCCTGATCTCGAATACAGGAAGGGCAAGAATCAGAGCTATTCAAATATTGAAGCTCGGGTAGAAAGAACCGGATCGAGTTCTAACCGTGTATGAAAAAGAGCTGAGAACCTATGCTATCGAATAAGGTTGGATGAACCCATATCCGATCCAGCTGATCGTTTTAGCATAGCGTAGCAGTCCATTTTTATGAGTTCAGATCGCAAACAGTCTCATCTGACCCGCTTGAGCTCATGGATAAATGACTCCAGTCTCACTGAATGTCTTCGGTTTGGATTGAAAGGAGGCCGACCCGACCCCATATCCAAATAGTTGAAGTAGTTACCATGACAAATAAAGCCCTATTTTCTTGCCTATAGAAGCGGATAAGTGTCCTGCTAGTCAGACCCGGTACCAAAGATGTGTCTCCACTTCATTCATCTCGATACCGAGATCACATAGATGACTACCACGTGGCATCCGACCTGAGCTCAGGGACCCCTATAAATACATGATTTTGGGGGCATTTTCAAGGATCTTTTGGAACTCTACATACTTGAGCTCCACCATTATCAAAATTCTCATTACTAATCAATATTGTACTCTTGATTTTTGAGTATAGTCTTATAAATCCTGAGAGAGAATTGATTGTATTTGTGATATTGAGTGATTATCAACACTGTATTTGTAATTCATTACTTAATGAAAGAACTATTAAGTGGACGTAGGCTCGTTAACACCGAACCAGTATAAATCCTGTGTGTTGACTGCTTTTTCTCTATTGTTAGATTATCATTCTTCATTATTCTCTAAGAAATCTAGTCAATTAGGTGTTAGATCCATTTTTTGGTCTAACATAATTATATATATAGCTTCAAATATAAATCAATATGGATTTTATAACTTAACAATTAAAATTTCTAGTTAAACAATATCCTAATTATATAAAAATCCTTTTAAATTTATTAAATAAATCATTATGGTTTATAAGCAATTTCATTATGACTTTCTGAAAATTTGATTTGGACATAACTTATAATATGAAATCTCCAATTTTCTCTTTCATTAGAAAATTATTCTCAAATAGATTCGGGCGATTCTTGTTTCGAATAACTCAGGCTTAAAACAGATTATGTATATTCAATTGAAGTTCAAAACCTAAATTATGAACTACCCCTGACATAACGAGCTCATTTTAATTTACATATAAATTAAAAGTTCAAGCTTCGTTTATTAAACTAATTCTATATTAAAAATCTATTAAAAATTCTTATCCAACATTTTAAAATAACATAATTAATTATATACCTGACTACCAAAAATATGGGACGTTATAGTAACTTTACTCTATTTGCCTTCCTAATCATGTAGACATTCCTCTCATTAGAAGAAAAACAATTCACATTTCTACAAATGTGAAAACGGGATATCGTATCCATCTTTCAATGATTGTTTTTAGTAAAAAGGACAATAGAAGGAGCATCACTATTAGTGACTTCAGCAAAACCTGCCTGTGCATCATCAGTACATCACCGTGCGCAATCTTCTTTTTATATCTTTTATAAGCATAACACTTGATGGGTACATGACCTTTCTTACCTCAATAACAAAAAGCGATAGCACCTTTACCATCTTCATCTTTTTACTTTCACATTATTTCTTTCTTCGAGTCTCTTGAAACCATAGTTTCACTTGGAACTGATTTTAAAGTCCACCCTTTTCTCCTAAGTTCCTTATTCAGAAGGATGCTTCAACAACATCCAGAGAGGTATTTCCATCAGAGTTGGAATTACACAATGAAACAACTAAAGTTTCCAAACTTTCTGAAAGCTAACTCATCAATAAAAAAGTCTGAAACTCATTATCAAAATTGACCTTTACATTTGCCAGTTGATTTATTACATGTTGAAATTAATTCAAATGCTCTGCAATAGACTTCTCTTCATCTGATCTTAGTTGTACTCACTTTCGATCAGAAAAGCCTCACCATCGACTCTATAAAGTTACCAGTTTCCCCCACATATCCTTCATGGGTTCGCAGCTAGCCACATAATGGAGAAATGAATCATCAAGATTCTAGCGAATCAAAGCAATTTCCATATTATCCAACTTCTACCATTATCCCTCATCTACATCAGAGGGCTTTTTCCCATCTCCATCAATTAGATCATGAAGATACAGAACATCCTGCATCTTACACTTCCAAATACTCCAATTTCTTCCATAAAAAATAGTCATCTTCGAAAACGAAATCATATATGACATCAAAGACATTTTTTAAAAACCAAAATTACTCTAAGCTTTGCAAGGACATATGCTACAATACCAACTATTATGCAAAAATATAGGTAGTGCTTTGTGGAAGCTTATACAAGAATCTTTGTCACCCAAATCACAGAAAAATAACCTGGATTGAAAACAAAACGAATTGAAATTAAAAAGCAACAATATAACATATTCAACCAAGCCACCTTTTTTGTTGATTCACCTAAATTTTGTTTATAATTAATAAAACAAAGTTAAAATAAACAAAAATGCCATTGAATCAATAACCAACTTAAGAAACAAAACAAATATTTGGATGATTAATATTGTTGGAGAAGAAGAACTATGAAGAGCGACGACTAACCCTTGATCTAAAAATAATCTTTTGATTAAGATCCTCTCATTTTGGTTGTATAAAGTTTCAAACCAGCAAGCATATTATATAGGAAAATATAAAACCTGGGCAAATATCCAAATTGTGTAATACCCCATATTTTTCTATGAATATTAATAGACGAATTAAAAGAATACTTAATTTAAAAAGCGAGAATTAAGTAGAACATACTATATCACTGCGTTTGTCTCCAAATTCTGGTCAAGATGGACCCAAAGTTTGCATAAACAGATAATGTATGAGAAAGTTATAGACCTTGGAAGTTTGTATACATATAAGGGAAATATATGTATATATAAGTTAATAAAATAAAAATCAACCTAAAATTCAAGAAAAAAATTCAAAATAGCGGAAGCGGGAAGGCAAAACGCCAAACCGACCTATTTTATGGGTCGACCCGAGTCCCACTGGGTCGACTCCAGGGTCAACTCAGGGTGTTTGGAATCGACCTCGACGGCCTAGAATGGTCTGTGATGAAATTTTGTGTTTTAGGGCTTATGTGTCACACTGTGGTTGGCTGAGTGACATGTCTCTTTGGTTTAGATGGCTTGATGTCTCCTATGCCAATCTAAAGGCCATGGTTTGCCGAACACACCTAAAAGTACATATCTAAACCTAAACCCTAATTCTGTTATTCACTCTTATGGCGCCTCCAAGCCGCCAAACACTCATTTAAACCTAGCCGCCACTAAAACCTAAATCAAATCAAAAAGTTCTTCACCAACCTAGAGGATTAATTAATATCAAGTTAGAGTTCTTCAACAACAACAAGCGGTTCAATTATCTTTTCTAATCCAAACGTTGTAAGTTCAGATATTTTTAGTTTTGAACACCTAAATCTAGTCTTGACATGTAATAAGATAAAATTGAGACTATGCCTGATTTTAAGTTGTTCTTTTTCTTCTATTCTTATTCTCATGATGCTATTATCATCAGTTTATCTTGTTGTACATCAGTTTTTCATGTTCATAATGATGTTCTTATCAAGTCTTAGCCTTCATGCCTATGTTGATATTTCCATGCCTATTTTCTCTCTGTTCTTATTTTATGCAACTTCTATCTCCCCCTATTTGTTTTCTTTTATCGAAATTGGGTTAACTTCGAACCTAGGCTAAAATCGCGAAATACGAACGTTTGGAATACAGGGAATATTGGGTATTTCCTATTTGGGTGAATTTATTGGCATAACATATTTGGTGGAATTATTGGGCATAATTTGTGATGGATATGGGGTATTATTATTATTATAACTGTAAGTTTGGGTAAATTGGCATGTAAATCAATAATTGGGCATATGTAAATTGGCATGTAAATCAATAATTGGGCATATGTAAATTGGCATGTAAATCAATAATTAGGCATATGATAATTGGTATGTAAAAATTGGAATTTGGACATAATTGGCAAGTATATAATTTAGTTAAATCTAATGGCTGCATAAGACACGAGGTTAGATTTGAGTTGTGGTGTAAGGCTCCCCGGAACCACCCTACACATCCATCAACACAACGACAACAATCTAATATGAGAGGTCAAAGGCGAAGATTAGATGGGTAATAATGCCTAACATGAGGATAGAATGAGTTTGTGGTGTAAGACTGCCCATAACCGCCCGGCACATCCCCGCAAACAACAAGTCTAATGTGAGAGGTTAGCACATTGAATGCTTGAACCTGAGGTTGGAATGGGTTTGCGGTGTAAGACTGCCCGGAATCGCCCAGCATAACCCTACTACCGCAAATAAGTCCAATGTGAGAGGTTGATGCATTAATAAATAATTAATGCTAAACAAACATGTTAAGTATAGTAGGGTTAAGTCAACATGCAACACTTAACCAATATGACATGACAAGTGGGTGGGTTAAGTAACTCGACTGGATTAATGACACTTAACCAGTATAACATGTTGAATGGGTGGGTTAAGCAAACTTGAATTGGTTGACTGATGACACTTAACCAATATGGGTGTATACGAATAGACCCTAGGAAAACCCTAGTAGCGGGACCCTTTTCAGCAGTAACCCACATTAGGTATCAACGGGGCCCTGGGCTAGGCAGGATGAGGCATGATTACTGGGCTGATTATAAGGGGTCAAAATAGGGGCAAGTGGTACGGCAGTGCAGGTTCCGACGGATTACGGGTGTGCACGTAATTCCGGCATGGGAAAATTTAGATAGTGAGTACCAAGTAGGTATAAAGCCGTGCACTCTAGAACTGTGTTGGGTTGCCACCCTAGGAAATGATACACCCTATGGTGGGACCAGCACAGGTATCTACAAGTAGGGGCCAGGTTGATACAAACACATGCGAAACGTTATGAGTAGGAGCCGATCAATTAAGATAGGTACGGTGGCGATAGGTAAACTATCAATATGAGGTGGGACCCTCATTATTAGAAATGTACCTATAAAACTATCATGTGGGAAATGGGGATCACTTATCTTGTTTTGTAACAAATGGCATTATTTGAACACTAGTTAGGTGGTGTAGAGAAATTAGGAATCAGTATGATACCTTATCATGTTCTAGTCTTATCTTATGCTTATCTCGTTATCTTGCGATGCTTATTATCATGGTTATGTATTGTATCCAGTTTATTCATGTCATGATACCTTTACCTGTTTACATGCTGAAAGTCACTAGACTTACCAGGCTTTATGTCTAACTCTGTTTTTGTTTCGCCTTCTTTCTTTCGTCCCCCCCCCCAAGGTCAACAAGGAAGGAATACCACAGCTTAGTTCAGATTCTTTTCAAGCTCCAAGATTGTGATGTACTACTTTGGAATCTTCGCTTTACTGCTATGGCTGGTTACTGCTTAATTGGGGAATTATGTTATGTTATTTTGTATTATGCTTCTTTTGAGAAACAAGACAGATTGATGTAATGGGTTTTGACGTTTTGGTGTTGATGTTTGAAATAAACCTTATGATAGTTTATCCTATTATGCTACTATGGAATAAAAGTTCTAATTGTTTTCTGCTGCTTAAATTTGTCTACGTTGTAATTTTATCTGTTCTATACTCTTATGACCTCTACTGAAGTTAATGCATTCCCTTTGATTGATCTTAATGGAGGTGGGGTGTTACACGTGGTATCAGAGCTGAAGTTACCAGAATGGATAAAAGATTTTGAAAACTATTTTCATATGCATATTTTAAAGAAAATATTTTCGAAACCTTGATATAAAGAAGCACTTTCAAGGAAAAGTATTGTTATTTTAAAAAGGCATATTCCCCAAAGCCATATGCACTATCCTTCTTTTCTTTGTTTTGAATTCTTTCCTTTTTGTTTTCAGCATGTCTGGGGAAACCGAGATACCTGAGGGTGTTCTGACACCCGCCTTGTTCAGACGATACCTAGAGGCTAGGACCACTACCGTGGGCCCAGCCAAAGTTACTCCTCCTCCCCCAGCTGCTATCGCTCCTCTTGTAGTTGCTTTTGCAAAGATTTGTAAGGACTTCCGTGCTATGGGTGGAAAGATCTTTAAAGGGACTGATATGTTTGTTGAAGCATGGAACTGGCTCAAGGAAACAGAAGAGTTGTTTGCTATCTTTGAAATGTATGATTGGAGGAAGATACAATTGGCCGCTTGGCTAATGATGGAAGAAGCCTCTTACTGGTGGGATGTTACTAGTGTTGAGCAACCAGTTGAGACTTGTGTGGACTTTAGGCGGTGGTTTGAGATGAAGTTCCTCTCGCCATCTGAATAAAGCATACAGATGGAGAAGTTTCTAGCACTCAAACAAGGGAGTATGTCAATCAAGGGATACATCAACAAATTCAATTTGCTTGCAAGATTTGGGTTGGATTTGGTAGATACACCTCATCAGTAAGCTTTACGTTTTGCTAGAGGCTTGAATGAACCATTGCATGGTCTAGCTATGTCCCATATTCCAATGGGCGCAACTTTTAAGAGACTGGTCGACATGGCGTTATTACATGAAGAAGACAAGGGTGGAAAGAAAGAGGTGAAGAAGGATGAACCTCAAAACAAAAAGGTGGACAATAAGAAGGGTGGAAAGAACAACAAGCCACGTGACAAGAGGAAGTGTAACTATTGCGGTATCATTGGACACATCGCTAAAGATTGTAGAAAGAAGAAGAGGAAGACGGGTGGTTGTTTCCATTGTGGCGAGACAGGACATGTGGTTAAGGATTGCCCAAAGAAGCAACGGAAAAGGGAAGGTCCTTCTGGAGGGCAAGTTCATGCTCTCATGGCACCCACTAAAGAGAGAGGTAGAAATATTTCCGTTCAAAGTTTATTTTTTCTTGCTGATCATCCTGTACGCACTCTTTTTGATTTTGGTGCACCACATTCTTTTATATCTGCTTCTATAGTACAGTCTCTGCACCTAAGTACATATATGGTAGAGGATCCCATTGTTGTCTCAAATCTGATTGGGGGTTCGGCTCATTTATCTATGATTTGCTTGGATTTGGGAATATCTATACTTAGTGTTGAGTTTAGATGTAATGCACATGTTCTTGGTTTCATGGGCTATGGGTTGATTTTATGGATGTATTGGTTATCTAGAAATGGTGTCATTCTCAATTGTGAAAGAAGGGTAGTTAAACTTTTGACTCGTCTCGGTAATACCCTCGAAATCTCGTGTAACCCCAAGGGTTCTTTCATGCTTAGTTACCTAGAATCTCTTGATGCATCTGTTGATAATTTGCAATCTGTTCTAGTATTCCGTGAGTATCCTGATGTCTTTGATGAGGTGAAGGGTTTGCCTCAAAATGTGAAATAGATTTTCGCATATACTTGGTTGATAATGCCAAACCAGTTGCTTTACCCGTACGACACATGGCTCCTAGGGAAAGGAAGGAGCTTAGTAAACAAGTTAAGGAGTTGCTTGAGAAGGGGATTATTAGGCGAAGTATTTCTGAATGGGGTGCTCCAGTAGTATTCGCTACTAAGGCGGATAGTTCACTTCGCTTATGTGTGGATTATAGAGAGTTAAACAAGTTGACTAAGAAAATTAGGTACCCACTTCCACGAATAGATGATTGTTTGACCAGCTTGTAGGGGCGTCCGTTTTCTCACAACTATATTTGGCTATAGGTTTTCATCAGCTAAGAGTGGCTGAGGACAATATAGACTAGACTGCTTTTAGGGCCCCTGACGGTTTCTTTGAATGACTCGTCATGCCTTTTGGTTTGACGAATGCGCCCGCCTATTTTGTTGACTTGATGAGTAGGGCGTTCAGGGAGTTCCTCAATAAGTTTGTGGTAGTCTTCGTGGACGACATCTTGATTTTCTCAAAGAACGAGGAAGAACATACTTTGCATTTGAGGGCTGTCATGGATACCCTTTGAGCACATCAGCTTAAAGTGAAGTTCTCCAAATGTCACTTTTGGAGAGAAGAAGTACGGTTTCTAGGACATGTGGTGTCCATAGACGGGATGGCTGTAGACCCCGCAAAAGTAGTTTTGCGGTGCAAGAATGGAGGATCCCAAAGAATGCAACATAGGTGCGAAGCTTCCTTGGATTAGCGGGCTATTATGGGAAGTTCATTAAGGACTTTGCGAAGATATCAGGCCCACTTAATAGACTGACGAAGAAGAATCTAGCCTTTGATTGGGACATTGATTGTGACATTTCTTTCCAATGATTGAAAAGGGCTCTTACAACAGCCCCTGTTTTGACACTGCCGGACGGGAGTAAAATGTTTACAGTATACACGGATGCATGCAGTACGGGACTAGGCGATTCCTTGATGCAAGAAGGGAAGGTAGTATCTTATGGTGGAAGAAAGTTGAAAGTACATAAGAAAAACTACCCAACCCACGATCTAGGTTAGCTGCCACGATTTTTGTGCTTAAGTCTTGGCGCCATTATCTCCTAGGCGAGAAGTTTGAATTGTATACTGACCATAAATTGTTGAAGTACCTTTTCTCGAAGAATGATCTTAACTTGAGGCAACAAAGGTGGATGGAGTTCTTAGCATCCTATGATTTTGAGATCACATATACCCCTGGCAAGGGTAACGTTGTAGTTGACTCCTTAAGTAGGAAGAAGTTGTCTTTGAGTCCTATGTTTGTGGAGAGGCAGAGCTTAGAGTACATAGAATCCTTTGACTTTAGACCCTCGGTCGATTATGATACAGTTTGTTAGCATCCTTAGAGGTGAGACCTACACTTTTGCGATGGATTGGAGAGGCCTAGCGAGATGACCCGCAGTTGCTTGAGCTAGTAGAAAAGCTCATAGAAGGGGAATCTTTGAGCCATCTTGATAGGTATACCCTAGATGACAAGGGTTGGTTACATAGGGATGGGATACTTTGTGTACTACAAGACAAGGACTTGAGGAAGACAGTTCTTGAGGAAGCCCATCATTCTAAGATGACCATACATCGCGGTGGTGACAAGATGTACAAAGACATGAAGCGAGTTTTCTTTTGGGCCAGAATGAAGAAGGACGTGGCTGAGTTCGTTTCTAAATGCTTGGTATGTCAGAAAGTCAAGGCTGAGCAGAAAAAGCCCGGTGGACTGCTTCATCCTCTAGAGGTTCCTCAATGTAAATGGGAGAGTATCTCGATGGACTTTATAGATGGGTTGCCTAGGTCTAGAAGAGGCAATACCAGTATTTGGGTGATAGTGGACAGACTTACGAAGAGTGCTCACTTCATTCCAGTCAAGAGAAAGAGGATTGCATCATCATTAGCACCTATTTATGTTAGGGAGATAGTTCGTTTTCATGGGGTACCTTCTAGCATAGTAAGTGGTCGTGATCCTATCTTTACTAGTAACTTTTGGAAAAGTTTGCAAGAAGCCATAGGAACTCAGTTATGCTTGAGCATGGCGTATCATCCTCAAATGTATGGCCAAACCGAGAGGGTGAATCAAATCCTAGAAGACCTTTTGAGGCTTTATATCTTGGACTTTGGCGGGACATGGGAGGACCACCTTCCACTAGTAGAGTTTGCATATAATAACAACTATCAGTCTAGCATTGGCATGGTACCTTTTGAAGCTTTATATGGACAGCCATATAGATCACCAACTTGTTGGTGGGAATCCACAGATAAGCTATTACTTGGGCTAGATATGATTAGAGAGACTTTGGAGAAAGTTGATCTAATTCGAAGATATATGAAGACCACGCAAGATAGGAAAAAGTCGTATGCTGATAGGAGAAGGACATACCTTGAGTTCAGTGTTGGAGACATGGTCTTTGTCAAAGTATCACCGTTAAGGAATGTTGTTCGCTTTGGGTCGATAGGGAAGCTAGCACCGAGATTCGTAGGACCATTTCCTATTACAGAGAGAGTTGGACAGATGTCCTAAGTCAAGCTAGTCAAAGTACAGTAGGGAAGTGATGAAGGAGACTCTACTTATGAGACGGAATCTAATATGCGTACATTGTATCCTTTTCTCTTTGAGGTTATGTTCTTAATTTCCTCTTTTTCTACCGCTTTGTTTATACTTGTTCTATCATTTAGGACGTCCTCTTGATTATATCATCGGCCTTTAGCTAGGAATATCCTATGATTGTAAACATGAGTTTGAGACATGTTATATTTGGTGGATGCAAGTGGATGCATGTGGTTGCTAGTGGTTGCTCGTGGATGCATTTACACACACACCTTAGGCACTGGATCGGCTCAAGTCACTTTCACATTGCATATGCATATATATGTTTGGTTATGGATGAGATTGAAATTAGACGTGTTATCATATGAATGTTGCATATGGATGAATGACTGTGCACTCGTGTAGAGGTTATGAAGTACATTAGGAATAATTGCATACATAATTGGACTCATGGCACTAACATAATTCACAATAAGGAGGTCAATTGAATCAGTAGACCGCCTGATTTTGCATTAGATAAGGAACATATGCACACACACTTTTGCATATGTTCATATAGCATTATAAATATTTTTTAAGGACAATGGATGCTTGTGAATGATGGTTGAGTAGATGGATGTTGGATGGTAGGACTCATTCTTCTTAACTTAGAGATTTCGGGGATGAAATCCTTTAAGGAGGGGAGAATGTAACACCCCATATTTTTCTATAAATATTAATAGAAGAATTAAAAGAATACTTAATTTTAAAAGTGAGAATTAAGTAGAACAGACTATATCACTGCGTTCGTCTCAAAACCCTAATTCTATTATTCACTCTCATGGTGCCTCCAAGCCGCCAAAATCTCATTTAAACCTAGCCACCACTAAAACCTAAATCAAATCAAAAATTTCTTCATCAACCTAGAGGATTAATCAATATCAAATAAGAGTTCTTCAACAACAACAAGAGATTCAATTATCTTTTCTAATCCAAACGCTGTAAGTTTAGTTATTTTTAGATTTGAACACCTAAATCTAGTCTTGACAAGTAATAAGATGAAATTGAGACTATGACTGAATCTTAGTTGTTCCTTTTCTTCTTTTCTTATTTTCATGATGTTATTATCATCAGTTTATCTTGTTTTACATCAGTTTTTCATGATCATGATGATGTTCTTATCAAGTCTTAGCCTTTATGCCTATGATGATATTTTCATGCGTATTTTCTCTCTGTTCTTATTTTATGCAACTTCTATCTCCACCTATTTATTTTCTTTTATTGAACCTGGGTTAACTTCGAACCTAGGCTGAAATCGCGAAACACGAACTTTTGGAATACGGGGAATATTGGGTATTGCCTATTTGGGTGAATTTGTGGGAATAACATGTTTGGTGGAATTATTGGGCATAATTTGTGCTGGATATGGGGTATTATTATTATTATTATAACTGCAACTTTGGGTAAATTGGCATGTAAATCTATAATTGTGCATATGTAAATTGGCATGTAAATCAATAATTAGGCATATGACAATTAGCATGTAAAATTTGGAATTTGGACATAATTGGAAAGTATATAATTTAATTAAATCTGATGGCCGCCTTAGACACGAGGTTAGATTTGAGTTGTGGTGTAAGGATGCCTGGAACTGCCCAGCATATCTAGCAACCGCAACGACAACAATCTAATGTGAGAGGTCAAAGGCGAAGATTAGATGGGTAATAATGCCTAACGCGTGGTTAGATTGAGTTTGTGGTGTAAGACTATTTGGAACCGCCCAGCACATCCAGCAACCGCAAACAATAAGTCTAATGTGAGAGGTTAGCACACAGAATGCTTGAACCCGAGATTGGAATGGGTTTGCGGTGTAAGACTGCCTGGAACCGCCCGACACAATCCAGCTACCGCAAATAATTCCAATGTGAGAGGTTGATGCATTAATAAATAATTAATGCTAAACAAACATGTTAAGTATGGTAGGGTTAAGTCAACATGCAACACTTAACCAATATGACATGACAAGTGGGTGGGTTAAGTAACTCGACTGGATTAATGACACTTAACCAATATAACATGATGAATCGATGGGTTAAGTAAACTAGAATTGATTGATTGATGACACTTAACCAATATGGCGATATACGAATAAACCCTAGGAAAACCCTAGTTGCGGGACCCTTTTCAGCGGTAACCCACATTAGATATCAACGGGACCCTGGGCTAGGCAGTGTGGGGCACCATTACTGGGCTGATTATAAGCGGTCAAAAATAGCGGTAGGTGGTACAACAATGCAGGTTCCAACGGATTACGGGCATGCACGTAATTCCGACATAGGAAAATTTAGACACTGAGTGCCAAGTAGGTATAAAGCTGTGCACTCTAGAACTGTATCAGGTTGCCACCCTAGGAAATGATACACCCTATGGTGGGACCAGCACAGGTATATACAAGTAGGGGTCGGGTTGATATAAACACATGCGGAACGTTATGAGTAGGAGCCGATCAATTAAGATAGGTACGGTGGGGACAGGTAAATTGTCAATATGAGGTGGGACCCTCATCATGAGATATGTACCTATAAAACTATCATGTGGGAAATGGGGATCACTTATCTTGTTTTGTAACAAATGGCATTAGTTGAACACTAGTTAGGTGGTGCAGAGAAATTAGGAATTAGTATGATACCTTATCATGTTGTAGTCTTATCTTATGCTTATCTCGTTATCTTGCGATGCTTATTATCATAGTTATGTCTTGTATCCAGTTTATTCATGTCATGATACCTTTACATGTTTACATGCTGAAAGTCACTGGACTTACCATGCTTTATGTCTGACTCTGTTTTTGTTTCTCCTTCTTTCTTTCGTTTCCCCCAAGGTCCGCAGGGAGGGAATACCACCGCTTAGTTTAGATTCTTTTCAAGCTCGAAGATTGTGATGTATTTCTTTGGACTTTTTACTTTACTGCTATGGCTGGCATTTTCTTAACTGGGGAATTATGTTATCTTATTTTGTATTATGCTTCTTTTGAGAAACAAGACAGATATTTGATGTAATGGGTTTTGATGTTTTGGTGTTGATGTTTGAAACAACCCTTATGAAAGTTTATCCTATTACGCTACTATGGAATAAAAGTTCTAATTGTTTCCGCTGCTTAAATTTGTCTGTTTTGTAATTTTATCTGTTCTATACTCTTATGACCCCCACTAAAGTTAATGCATTCCCTTTGTGAGTGACCTTAATGGAGATGGGGTGTTACAAATTGCCCCTTCAAACTATCACAAATCAAATCTGAGAAAGGCTAGATTAGAACCAAATATATCCGACTCAGACATCTGGTAAAAAGAACAGACTTCTGAGTTGATTCTTTAGAAATTTCAAAGACATTGCTTAGACATCTGATTTCATCGTCCAAACATCTAATTTGAAACAACTCAGAAATTTCTAACTTTATATCTTCCTCCTTCGAGCTCCAACTTACGAAACATCTTCTCAACCATGAAACTGCTTCCATAACTAACACACTAGTCGGATTCAAGAGTTCGAAGAAGAAGAGTTAAAGATACAAGACTCATTAATAACAAGAATTCAAGAGTTCAGGATATAAGACTCATGAATAACAAGAATCTAAGAGTTTAAGAAATAAAGAGTAATTATGCCTAGAGTTTTTGTTAAACTTTGGTTAGCACTATTTCAATCTTTTCTCTCTATTTTCAAAATTATTTCCTAAGTTTAAAACTATATTTCTTTGTCTATAAATTTATTGTAACTCCAATTTTTTGATATATATTATTTCCTAATATATTTTAACTCCTAATTCAAATATTTCTTATTTGATACTAATATTATTATAATTCCTTATGTTTTCAATTTCCATACTTATATTTGTTAAGTTCTAAAGCATTTCTCATATTCATAGTGTTATATATATATGTATACATACATTTATCATTTTATATATTGTTTTTAATCATTTTTAAATCATCTTAATCTATGTTTTTAATATATATACTAAAAAAATTGTTTTAATATAAAGGAATATAATTTATTTTAACTCAAGAATCACCATAATTTATTTAATCATTATTTGATTTAATTCAAAAGTTTATTTTTTGGAAAAAATACTAAGGTATGTAAACATAATTTTTTGTAGTATGTCGATATATGTACTATTGTTTTCAAATTTAAATTTTGAATACTTGTGTTTTTTGAATTTAAAACTACCCTGAATGGGTTTGACTATTGGGAGACTATAAATAGTCGTCTAAACTAATTTTTTTAAGTAACTTCTCATAATCTTCTTCCTATATATTCTCTACATTATTCTTCTAAGTTTCTTAAATTCCATACTTGTACTCTGCTGATTTTCAAAGAGAATTATATCAATCTCTTTCTATTTCAATTCTCTATCAAATTACCTCCGGAATTCAAGTGCTATCAAGAGTTATAGGCTTTCTATAATCAAAGATCGCAAGATCAAGTTCTACCGAGTCAATCATCTAAAAGTAATACTGAGAAAGGTGTGGTTGTCTCCTATATAAATCGAATCAATGTGGTTATGTCCTGAAAATCAATTGGGTTGTCGCCCAAAAATCAACTAGGTCTCATTATACATCGGAAAACAGTTGGGGTGTTCCCTTTAGCCCAAAATCTAGGATTGTAATTGGATATTAGTTGAAAAGAATCCACATGAACCCAGCTTTATGTGGGACTGGATGTAGGGTAACTCTGAACTACTATAAAATCCTGATATGTACTTTCTTTTTATTGCTTTTTTATATTATTATATTTATCTGTGATTGATTTTGTGGTTATTGATATAAGTGATTTTCATAACATTCTGACTAACCTAAAAAGATTTCAATATATCTGTAAAATCCATAAAATACTATTCACCCCCTCTTTCGTAGATAGTTTGCCTAAGATCCTTGATCGACATCCCCAACACTATATACATTGGAAAATTTTATTTCAAGAGATGAAGATAACTGACGACTGACTAAAGAAGACATTTAACCAAAACTGTTATAAATAGGTATGCACATGATTTATTAGATGTGTAGGAAAAAGGATTTTGTATTTGTTTTAGGAATTGAGATATCTTTTTAGGTTTTAGGTTTTTCCCTTGTAATCATTTGGTGAATGAAAAAGGGTCTTATTCAGTGAAATTATTTTTTCATTATTTTTCTTCGTTTATTAGATTATATAAATCTAATTATATAGGGATTCTAGAAAAAATCCTAACAGTTGGTACTCTTGTTTATAACATAATTTTTTAAGGAGAATTTTGAATACGAGGAATATCAGTGTTGAAAAATTTAATGGGAGAAATTGGGCTTATGGAATGCGAAGATGGAAGATTTTCTATATCTTAATGATCTTCATCAATCATTGGAAAATAAAAGAGAGTGACCACTACTATATCTGAAGAAAAATGCGAGAATTCGGTAGGAATTACTGCAATTATTTGGTATCTTCTGGAGAATGCATTGTTTTATATTTTTCTAAGTAAATGTGTTCTTTTAGAATTTAGAAGAAATTTAAAGGAATCTATGCAAAGAACTCAACAACAAATACAACACTTCTTATGGGAAGACTGATAAACTTAAAGCCTAAGAAAGGTGGGTCAATTGGAAAATATCTCAATGACTGATGAAAATTTTAAGGTGGACGATGGGAGACCAATCTTGATGTAAATGAGTGCATTACTAGAAAGTTGGGAAACACTTGTGGCAGTAACCTTTATACTAAGAAGATGCATATGATGAATGCAATGGAAGTAAAGATAAAGAAAAAGTGGAAACTGAAATCCAATATAAGAGGTGCATCTTGCAAGAAGACGTAACAGATCGAATATTGAAAATAAATTAAATAGATCAAACATGTGAAGAGATTCCATATGTTATTATTATGAAAAATCAGCCACTAACTAAAATTTTGCAATAAGTTTAAAAAGGACAAAGGAAAAAGATGAAAGAATTAGAGGAAGAGAAAGACAAGCTTATGAAGATAGCGAGGACAAAATGAATTATTACTAAACAATCTCTATTATGACAGAAGGACTGGTTGGACGACCTGAACTCCACTTACGGGAAATCCCGGATTGAGTTGAGAACACGACAAATCAAAACACAAACAAAAGAACATTTCGTTGCTTATTACAACAATTTACATCAGAGTACTAGAATATATCAGAGTATGATTAACATAAAATAATATCAAATATTTAAAAAAATTTACATAGCAGCGGAAAATAAGACATAAGTATAATGCGTAGCGGGAAAGCTTTCCAAATATAACGCCCGCTGTAATCCATGATCCTGTTAAATAGAAATCTGCAAAACCAAAACTACTGACTGCCCATATGGAAATTATGGGCACCCAGGGTTTAGGAAGGAGCAATAAACTCCAGGTCAGCCATGGGACTGATATGAGAACTCAAAACAATTATTAAATTGATTTTTAAAGTTAGGTAAATCAACAGACCACGCCGTATAACACGGAATGGGTTTACCCCCAAGAATACCAGTGCATAAGATAAACAGCGCAATGCTTTTTGGAAAAATGAAGCTATTATAAGACTCAGGTCCCATCACACAACGCAACGCAAGCTGGAGGATAGAGTTTTACCTTAAAATATCCAAATATGCCTGGTATGCTAAATTTCTCTTTTATTATTACTATAAGTGCATAGTGTAGAAATAAATTTCGAAAGTAAATGTATTAATCATAGACGGCATGAGCGCCCCATCCCACTATGTCGCCATATATAGGTTTACAATTAAAACCACAAAGCTCATATTGGAAAGTTGGGTTTCTATCATGATGGCTCTTGATTCAGAAGATCTATCACGTAGTGCAATACCCCACGGCTTACGTCCCAACAAGATAAAACACCGTAATGCATGTCCACACTTTTAGGAAATCGAGTATCACCACGGCTTACGTCCCAGCTAGAGAAAACACCGCTTACTCCATCCCTATATGGGAATCGAGGGAAATGCCCTATCCCTCATCATGATCGACCGAATCCAAACTAATATCGAAAGCATACCAATCTGACCATCAGTTCACTATCATACCGGGGTGTGAGGCTCGTAAAGTCACGCTACACAAAGTTATGCTAAATAAAGCTGCGCTTTGATCATCTTCCACAAGGCTCTGCTTTTCAACAAAAGCCTTGATCAGTTCATCTTAGCATGCCACACTGTTAATCCATACCATACCATTGATTTCTGCCAATATATAACCTCTGATCTCATACGTTTCAGAGAAGGGTGTTAAGCAAGAGAATAAATTCTCCGCCACCAAATAGATATATATATTAGCAGAGATCAATGAATACAACGTAAAAGCAATACAATGTCAGACATACCATCCATTTACAAGTCCGTTCTGGGTCTGAACGAAACCGGAGGCACCTTATCCCTCGTCCCATATGTCCAATACGGAAGAGAGGCCCTTGCATATCCAAACAATCAACAAGTATGTCTGGATAGCCACCACTGTAGCCCCTTCAAGGTAGCTACTCCAATCACGGGCATCAGTAGCAACTCATCCATTCGAGGTGAAAATCATCGATCTTGCACCGTCTTCAATCTCTTCGATCGTTAGTCGTTGTATTTATTATTCAGAATGGGTTAAACCAGGTCTTTCCAAATAACTCGCGTAATTTATAATCAGGTGCTATAAAAACACATCCAGCGCCTCATTCCAATTCAGAATATTCTTTAAATAAAATATTCACAATTTTACGGAAAGGTTCCCATTAATTTTATGAATGATAAATCCTTTTAAATTAATTCTTTTTAATCTCAAAATTCATTACTTAATGATTATTCGGAATTGAGAAATAAATCTTATCTTTAACTGGGTTAATGAACTAATGTCTTTTAAAAACATTGTTCACAATAAACCCCAAAATCATCTTCCATTAAATGGAATCTACACAGAAATCATAACAGTATATAATTGATATAATTTCCCGTATCAGACTAATAATATAAATGGAATAATGGCAAAGCCTTTTAAATTCCATATATAATAATAGCCTTCATTCAAATAAGCTCATCTCGATTATTACCAAATCAAATTCATTCAATTCCAATTTAATATATTAAATTGGAAAACTTTACTTTGGAAAATTCCCATTTAAATCTTAATAAAAAATTTATAAATTCCAAATTAATTCTTCACTATTAATTGGGTTAAAGAAAAATTGCTATTAAATCATTGTTCACGATAAACCCAAAATCCAATTCTTTTCAATTCTAATCAAATATAAATTAATTGGTAAAATTTCCCAAATCTTAATTAAAAGATTTATTCTAAACTGGGTTTAACAACAGTGTTAACAAAGATACCATTCACGACAAACCCAAAATACACTTTGACATTAAATATAAGGTTCTAAATAAAAATTATATTGGCTTACATTCAATGTCAAATTCTGAAACCAACAAATATCGTATTGGGAATAATGATATATACATATATATATGTGTGTATATATATAGATATATATATATCTTCCAAATTCCCTATAACAATATCTGTAAAGTCACGGAATCTACTATCGAAATATTCCGATGATAATTTCCATTCAAATCCATTCCAATATATAAAAATATATGTTGGAATATTCTGTTTATTTTAAAAACATTTTCAAATATAATTTATTCCGAAAAATAATTAAATTATTATTCTAGTTAATAACTAGTTCATTTCGATAAAAATATATTTTTATCATTTTAAAATTATAATTTTCCATAAAAAATCTTTCCAAATCATTTATTATGATTTTACATAATTTTTCTATATTTTTAATAATTTTATTATCGCCCGAACGGTCAGTTTCCACTAACGGCCACCGAACTGCATCCATAACGACCTTTTCTGAAATTGATTTGGACATATCTCCAAATCTAACTGTTAGATTTCAAATCTCTTACATTCATTAGAAAGCTCTTTTCGATATGAACTTAAAGGTTCTTATTTTAAGTGAATCCGACTGTCAGATCTCCCGTAATGTCAATTTGAAGTTAATTGTCGAAATTCGCGAACAGTCGCAGCGCGGCGCGTTTTATTCGGGCCATTATATATATATTATATATTTCGGCTATTTCCATTTAAATCATATTTTATAAATCGTTTATAAATTCATTTTAAAATGATATTAAGTTCATTTTCACTTTTTAATCAAAACTGAATATTCCACATTTTATCATATTAAAATGATAATATTTTCTACTTTGCTATCATGTAAATGATTTACATTTTAATAATTTTATAATACAATAACAATGTAATTTCATTGTTTAAACATTTTATTTAAAACATTGAATATTTTCAATCATTCCTACATACACAATAAAAATGTATATTTTTATCGTTAACATATTTTATTTCAAACAATGAATAATTTAATGACTTAAACATACAATAAAAAAAACATTATCTTTTAGACATGAAACTTTTTGGATCATTCAGCAGTACAATAAAAATGTAATTTTTATTGTGACAACATATTCTTTTAAATGTGATTCTTTTTTTAACGAATCAACAGTACAATAAAAATGTAATTTTTATTGCCTAATTATTTTCTTCAATCCTGCATCTTTTTAACTTCACTTACATGTTAACGGTTACATTTTTAAGTAAACAAAATCATATTTTTAACATATGATTATTTTTATGTTAACATCGCTAACATGTTAATAACAATATTTTAATCTAACCTTCATACAGTAAAATGTAAATTTTCATTGTTACATAATTTTGTTTCAAACAATGAATATATTATATCATTATAATAATGATAATATTTTCAAAATATCATATTTTGAAGTCACTTTTTGATATTCGTTATAAAATGAAAAAATCGATATAAATTTCGATCGTTTAAAAATGGCGTTTAACTACTTAACAAGCTTCACATTTCAATATTTACGAAATATTATTTAAAAATATTCTTTGTTTTACAAATTGGAATGAGACCCAATCAATTACCATGTAATTTTATTTATATGGATTTCATACATTGCATGTATACAACAATAATGATAAATAATCATTAAAAAGTCATACAACATCCAGAGTGCAATTTACAATAATGTGAGCATTAAAATAAATAAATAACGCTAATCACAGACTGTCAGTCCATCGATTGACATACAACTAAATATTGGGAGTAGTGTATGTCAAATATCATCCCAATACCCGTGTGGCATTTTCAAACAACAACAGTTTATTTATTTATGCAGTTGGGCGATGTGTAAAATTTACCGTCCCATCCATATTAGAAAAATGGTTATGCATAAACAAATCTTTCGATTTGTAAATGAATAATTTCTTGATTCACATATGCAATAAAAATATGATTTTTGTTGTATAAATATATTTTATTAAACATGAACATATTTATTAAACATGAACATTTTTCTATACATGAACATTTTGTTACACACGAACATTTTAGTAAACATCGCTAGTATGACAATGTTTTTAATCTAACCTACATACAAACTAAAAATGTATATTTTTATTGTTAACATATTTTAATGATTTAAACATAAAATAAAGGTGTGATTTTTATTGTAAAAATCCTTATCTTCTAAACACAAATATTTTCTTTTCTTTTCTTTACTAACATGATAAAGACGACAAATTTATCAACAAAACATATATTAATAAGTAATTCTTTTATTCCACATTGTCATGATAAAGATGACATTTTCTCAACAAAACATATATTAATAAATAATTCTTTTACTCTAAACTAATATGATAATGGTGACATTTTTGTTAAGTAAACATATGATTAACATATAATTATCTTATTCTAAACTAATATGTTAAAGGGACATTTTTGTCAATATTTAATCTTTTAAATGATTCATCCTATACATTAAAACGTAATTTTAATGTTAACCATATTTTATCAACATTAAATCTTTTAAATGATTCATATTATACATTAAAATGTAATTTTAATGTTAAACATATTTTATCAACATTATTCTTTTAAACGATTCATCCTATACATTAAAATGTAATTTTAATGTTAAACATATTTTATCAACATTAAATCATTTAATTGATAAAATAAAAATTTGTCAGCATATAAGAATTTTAACACATTCTTATTCAAACCTGAATATTTTTAAAGAAATAAACATACCTTAAAATGTAATTCTTTTTGTTCAATCATTTAATTCGAAGAAATGAATATTTTTCATCATTTCATATATACAATAAAAATGTAAATTTTATTGTTTAAACATTTTATTTTCATTTCATGATAGTTTATATATATCATTTTATATAAATAATTTTTATGTACAACAATATCCAACCATATCCAACTAACAATCCAAATCACAATAAAAAAAAACAATCATGGTTTGTACAATCAGTGGTGTCAGGTGCTGCTAAGTACCGTCTACATCTTAGTGTAAATTTAACTGTAAAATAATCAGAGTGAAAGGAGTTCTGACCATGGTCGGTTTTTGAAATCGTTGAACAACGATTATTTTAATAAAATTAAATCGGTGTTTAATTTTATCAAAAATTCAAATGGTCTCTATTTTAGATCTGGTCTTTTTATCCTACAGATTTACATGTTCATACACAGTCATATTCCACAGTATTAGGTATGCCCCAATTTTCCCTCTTTTATTTTCATTCCAAATATTCCCCAGTTTTTCCCAAGTTCGTTCATACTGATTAGCATTTTATGCTCTTATATCTTATCTTTTGTATATAAGTAAATATTACAATGGGTATTATTTTGTTGTTTTTCAGATGAGTTGTTCAAGCCTTGTACATCCTTAAAAGTGAAGAATTGATACCATATACATGAAGGATTGCATAAAAAGCTGTCATTAGAGGCTAGTTATGTTCACATTGGTCAACTTGGATGTAACACCCCAAAATTGTGGACATTTTAACTATATAATATAATGAATATAATGGGATAACTTAATTAAATATTACGAATTAAGTAAAACGGACTGCACCAGTGTGTACGTCTTGGAATTCTGGTCAGGATACAACCGAAGTTTGCATTACACGGTTAATGTATGAGAAAGTTCTGGACCTTGGAAGTTTGTATACATATAAGGGAAATATAAGTATGTACTAATTAATAAAATAATATCAACCTAAAATTCAAAAAAATCAAAACAGCGGAAGCAGGAAGGCAAAACGCGGAACCAACCTATTTTATTGGTCGGCCCGAGTCCCTGCTGAGTCGACCCCGGGGTCGACTCAGGGTGCTTGGGGTTGACACAGATGTCGACACTGGGGTCGACACCCAAAATGAATTTGGATCTAGGCAGATTCATTTTTCTAAACATGGATTGATTTGTTGGCTTGGTTTGTTGACTCCTGTGCTATATAAAGGACCCTAGACCTATTGTTTTCTCCACATTAATTCATGGCGTCTCCATGCTGCTCAAATCAAAATTAAAATAAGTCCTTCTTCTTCAAGTCATATTAGGATTAAAAGAGAATAGATCTACAACACCTATTTATTTTAAAGCCAACCATGGTGAGTTCATGTTACTTTTAGATTTGAAATTTAATTGTAATCCTGACATGTTAATAAACCTGAATCTGAGACTATGCCTATTTTTGTTCACCAAATCTATTCCTCACATGCCTATTTATGTATTTATGCCAATCTTGATGTTGATTCTCTCCTCCTCTTCTTTTCCTTTTTTTTATGAGATTAGGCTAACTTCGAGCCTAACATATTGCATTGAGATTTGCGTATGAATAATGCTGGAATGATTAGGAAAAGTTAGGAATATGTAATAAAATGAGGCTTGGCATAAATTGTTAATAACCATGAAAATAGGTTTGGGTATAATTTGGTATAACTTATATATATATAGGATTAGGGGGCATAAAACATGTTGTGATTCAAGACCGGATTTTGGGGGCAAACTATATGATGATTTTATAACTTGGAGGAAAGGGAATATTGTGTGTAATAGTATATGACTTGGGGAAAAAGGGCGTGAAAACCTATAATGAAATAGGGATAACTGTGGACACGCCTAAATTGGGAATTTATGCAATTGGCATACACTATAATCAAAAACTTTAATTTGGGCATAGTTTGTATTAGACTGGGATTTTTGGGCATAACCTGTACTGTGCAATTTGACTAAAACTTAGGGCAAACGTTATATTGTGACTTATGACTGTAATTTGGGGCATGTAAATTTGTAAGCTTAATTTAGGATTAAGCATGTTAATGGAACAATGAAGAGTCTATGAAGCCCGTTTAATCCGTTGAAACTGAATACTGTAATTGAAAAGCCTACGATGAGAATGAATAATTGTTAAAGAATGAATATGCTAAAAAACTGAACTGCGCCTAGGCACAAGGTTAGATTGCACTTGCGGTATAATTCTGCCCGGAACCGCCCGGCATATCCAACAACCACAAGTGGTGAATCTATTGTGAGGGGCCTAGTGCTTACATATGAAATAGTACTCAGATACAAAGTTAGATTACACTTGTGGTAGAAGTCTGCCCAGAACCGCCTGGCGTATCCAGCATCCACAAGTGGTAAATCTAATGTGAGTGGTTTGGTGCATTAAACCGAAATTATAATAATTTGTCAACTTGGATACTTAACCTAATTGAATCTGTAGGAGTTACATGAACTGTTAAATTGAGTAGGGTTAAGTGAACTTGCTTGAATAAGTAGGAAGTTTAAGTTAATCTTAATAAACCAATGGGGTGGGTTATATGTATATAGACCTGACAAACTTAACCTATTGTACGTGTTGAATCTGTACAATCTAATCTATTAATCTGTAAATCTGATAATCCATACATCTGATCCATTAATCTGCGAACATGTTAATTCGCAAATCTACTATATTAGTCTGTAAACCTGTGAATACGTGAATCTGCTCTGTTAGTCTACAACATGTTAATCTGAAATCGGTACATTTAAAATCTGTTAGTCTGGGGCCACAAGGTTAGGAGGGGTAATTGTCTTGTGTCATCTGTTGTGTGGGACCCATATCAGTCAGTAACCCTTTCTGGTATCAAACAGCGACACAACACTAGGTAGAGGTTAGAGCATGCTTATTGAATTGGTTATAAGAGGTCCATTCTAAAAAAGGCGAGGGGTGTTGATGGCGCGTTCCAACTAGGTCATGTGCGTGCATGGATTCGGTCTGCTCCGGAGAAGTTAAGATGCCGCGACATCTATAAATAGGTTTGTGTCTTTCTGTAGGTTGCCTTTTTAAGGAGCGATACACCCTTCTGTAGGGCCGACACAGGGTATTTATGTATTAGGGAGCCGATCACTTAGGGTAGAATTTAGGGTACATCTAGTTCAGTCTTTTTCTGTTGGGGTGGTAACACTTGTTTGTTTCTGTGTGGTATCGTCCGTTGGGATGGTAAAGGCTCATCACTAGTGTACACCTAATTCTAACATTCTGTTTCCGTAGGGATTATTCTGTTTCCGTCTCTAATTCCGTTTCTACTTCTGTTTCTGTACCATCTGTCTCTTTTGGGGTGGTAAAGGCCCATTACTAGCATTCTGTTTCTGTAAAGATCATTCTGTTTTAGTTTAGACATTAGAGTAACACCTAATCCTATTATACTAGTATTAGTGCAAAGAAGTGAAAAGTAAGTAAGAAGCATAAATTGGTTATATCATTCGGTTTCCTCTGTTTAACCTATGTATACCTGCTACTCCAGTTACTATTATCACTCATCCAGTTTTATTTACATGTCATGATACTATTATATGTTTTTATGCTGAAACTCACTGGACTCGCCAGACTTTATGTTTGACCCTTTTCGTTTCGCCTCTTTTCTTCTTACCCCCTCCTAGGTTCTCAGGGTGGGAACGTAGAAGCTTGATTCAGATTTCTTTTTACTTAAAGTGCTTGGAAGTGCTGAAATTAATGCTTAGCTTTATTTCTCTTACATATGGCATTTTGGAGTGGGATTATGGTTTTAAAAATTATGTACTCTGATGGCTTTTGTACAGGACTGATATTATGTACTTGGTTTTGGTGTTTGAAGATGTAACTAATCTTATTTCTGTTTCCGTTGTAATAAAGTTATAAATTTTTGAAGTACTACTTTATGTATTTGTCTTGTAATATTCTGTTTACTTATAACGCTCCACCAAACTTAATGCATTCCCTTTGTGAGTGACATTAAAGGACGTAGGGTGTCACACTTGGTATTAGAGCTGAAGGTTACCAGAAAAGATAAAAGATTTTGAAAACAATTTTCAAAAGCGTTTTTAGAAAGAAGTATTTTCAAAAACATGTTTTAAAGAGAGTATTTTCAAGAGAAAAGTTTATTATGAAAAACATAATCCCCAAAAATCCATATATCGATCTTTCGATTCTCTGTTTTGAAACTCTTCCTTTTTCCTTTTAGCATGTCTGGGGAACCCGTTATACCTAAGGGTGTATAGATACCAGGCGGATTCAGAAGGTATTTGGAGGCTAGGGCTACTACCGCAGGCCAGCAGACATTCCTCCTTCCCCAGCTGCAGCCGCTTCTCCTCCCCCTCCCCGTATAGATGCTTTTTCAAAGATATGTAAGGATTTCCGTGCTATGTGTGGAAAAACCTTTAATAGAACTGAGACATTTGTGGAAGCTCGGAACTGGCTCAAGGAAACAGAGGATTTGTTCGATATCTTTGAAGTCGACGATAGAAGAAAGATTCAGTTAATCATTTGGCAGCTGAAGGACGAAGCTTATTTTTGGTGGGAGGTTACTAATGTTGAACGTACGGTAGAGACTTGGGTGGATTTCAGACAAAGATTCAAGCTGAAGTTTGTTTCGCAAACCGAGTAGAGTTTTCAAATGGAGAAGTTTCTGGCACTCAAACAGGGAAGCATGTCTATTAAAGAATATGTTAACATGTTCAACCAGTTGGCGAGATTCAGGTTGGAGTTTGTAAATACTCCACACAAGAAAGCTTTACAGTTTGCTAGAGGATTGAACGAGCTATTACATGGATTGGCTATGTCCTATGTCCCAATGGGTGCAACTTTTGAAAGGTTGGTTGATATGGCGTTGTTACATGAGGAAGCCAAAGGTCTGAAGAAAGAGGAGAAGCTCGAAGAGCCATGAAACAAGAAAGTGTGGCTCAAGAAGGAAACACAAAAGAAGGATGAAAAGACTGAGAATAAGAAGGAGAAAAAGTGCTTTACTTGTGGGAGTTTGAGTCATCTGAACAAGGATTACAGAAAAAGGAAGGGCGCTTGCTTCAACTGTGGTGAAATGGGACACTTTACTAGGGATTGCCTGAGGAAACAAGGACAAGGCCAAAGGGCAGATTATTCTAGAGGGCAGGTGAATGCTATTGAAGCCAATAGATTGAACTAAGGTAGGAAAGTTTATGCAGAAGGTTTGATTTTCCTTATTTGATTATCCAGCTAGAACTCTTTTGAATCTGGCACTTCTCATTCTTTTATTTCTGATTTAGTGGTTGTGTCTCTGCACTTAAATACTAGTTCTATTTCAGATTCCATTATTGTCTCAAACCCCATATGGGGTACAGCTCATCTGTCTGATGACAGGGTTTGAGGATATCTATGTTAGGCGTTTGAGTATATCCTATCGATCGAATCTTCGACCTTTAGGTAGAAACTAATGGGTGTAAACATGTGTTTGGGACATGTTATGTTTGATGGTTGCAAGTGGATGCAAGTGATTGCTAGTGGTTGCTTGTGGATGCATATACACACACTAGGCACTAGATAGACTCAAAAACACTCTCTTACTGCATATGGATATGTGTGCATTTTTAATGTTTTATAGATGGAAAATGGATGACTCATCGTATGGATGTTAAATAGGTATGGATGATTGTGCACACATATAGAACCTATATGAAATAATAGGAATCTTTGCATATGTATTGGTTACATGGCACCAACATGATTTGCATTAAGGAGGTCAATTGAATCTGTGGACCGCCTGATTTACGCATTAGAATATAAGAACATATACACACACTTTTGCATAAGTTCATACAAGCATTAGAATATTTCTAAGGACAATGGATTCTTGTAGATTATGGATAAGTAGATGGTTATGGTTGTTAGGACAGTAACATTCTTCTTAACTTGAAGATTTTGGGGGGAAAAATCCTTTAAGTGGGGGAGAATGTAACACCCCAAAAATTATGGACATTTTAACTATATTATATAATGAATATAATGGGATAACATAATTAAATATTATGAATTAAGTAAAACTGATTGTACCAGTGTGTTCGTCTCGGAATTCTGGTCGGGATAGACCCGAAGTTTGCATTACATAGGTGATGTATGAGAAAGTTATGGACCTTGGAAGCTTGTATATATATAAGGGAAATATATGTATGTATAAATTAATAAAATAAAATCAACCTAAAATTCAAAACAGCGGAAGCAGAAAGGCAAAACGCGGAACCGACCTATTTTATGGGTCGACTCGAGAACCCCTTGGGTCGACCCCCGACTCAGGGTGCTTGGGGTCGACACCGATGTCGATACTAGGGTCGACACCCAAAATGAATTTTGATCTGGGCAGATTTAGTTTTATGAATGTGGATTGATTTGTTGGCTTGGTTCGTTGACTCCTGTCCTATATAAAGGACCCTAGACCTATTGTTTTCTCCATACAAATTCATGGAGTCTCCATGCTGCTCAAATCAAAATTAAAATAAGTCCTTCTTCTTCTTCAATTCAGATTAGGATTAAAAGAGAATAGATCTACAACTGCAATACCTCTTTCTTTTAAAGCCAACCGCGGTGAGTTCATATTACTTTTAGATTTGAAATTTAATTGTAATACTGACATGTTAATAAACCTGAATCTGAGATTGTGCCTATTTCTGTTCATCAAATCTGTTCATCACATGCCTATTTATGTATTTATGCCAATCTTGATGTTAATTCCCTCCTCCTCTTCTTTTCCTTTTTTTATAAGATTAGGCTAACTTCGAGCCTAACATATTGCATTGAGATTTGCGTACGAATAACGTTGGAATGATTGGGAAAAGTTGGGAATATGTAATTAAATGAGGCTTGGCATAAATTGCTCATAACCACGAAAATTGGTTTGGGTATGCTTTGGTATAACTTGTATATATGGGATTTAGGGGCATAATACATGTTGTGATTCAAGACATAATTTGGGGCGCATACTATATGATGATTTATAAATTGGAAGAAAGGAAAATTTATGCGTAATAATATATGACCTGGGAAAAAATGGTGTGAAAACCTATAATGAAATAAGGATAACTGTGAACACGCCTAAATTGGAAATTTTGTTAATTGGCAGACACTGTAATCAAAAACATTAATTTGGACATAGTTTATATTATGAATCATGAATGGGATTTTTGGGCATAACCTGTACTGTGCAATTTGACTAAAACTTGGGGCAAATGTTATATTTTGAATTATGACCGTAATTTGGGGAATGTAAATTTGTAGGCTTAATTTATGATTAAGCGAAATATGTTAATGGAACAATAAAGAGTCTGTGAAGCCTGTTTAATCCGTTGAAACTGAATACTGTAATTGAAAATCTACGACGAACATGAATAATTGTTCAAGTATGAATATGCTAAAAAACTGAACTGCGCCTAGGCACGAGGTTAGATTGCACTTGTGGTATAAGTCAACCAAGAACCGCCAGACATATCCAGCAACCACAAACGACAAATCTAATGTGAGGGGCCTAGTCCGTACATATGAAATAGTACTCAGACACGAGGTTAGGTTGCACTTGTGATAGAAGTCTTCCCGGAACCGCCCGGCAAATCTAGCATCCACAAGTGGTAAATCTAATGTGAGAGGTCTGGTGCATTAACCAGAAATGATAATAATTTGTCAACTTGAAATACTTAACCTAATTGAATCTGTAGGAGTTACACGAACCTATTAAATTGAGTAGGGTCAAGTAAACTTGCTGGAATAAGTGGGAAGGGTTAAGTTAATCTTAATAAACCAATGGGGTGGGTTATATGTATATATACCCGACAAACTTAACCTATTGTACGAGTTGAATCTGTACAATCTGATCTGTTAATCTGTAAATATGATAATCCGTAAATCTGATCCATTAATCTGCAAACATGTTAATTCATAAATCTACAGTATTAATCTGTAAACATGTGAATATGTAAATTTGCTCTGTTAATCTACAACGTGTTGATCTGAAATCTGTACATCTGAAATTTGTTAATCTGGGGACACAAGGCTATAAGGGGTAATTGGCTTGTATCATCTGTTGTGTGGGACCCATATCAGTCAGTAACCCTTTCTGGTATCAAACAGCGACCCAACACTATGTAGGGGTCAGGGCATGCTTACTGAATTGGTTATAAGAGGTCCATTTTGAAAAAGACGAGGGGTGTTGATGGCGCGTTCCAACCGGGTCATGTGCGTGCATGGATCTGGTCCGCTCTGGGGAAGTTAAGACGCCGTGACATCTGTAAATAGGTCTGTGTCTTTCTGTAGATTGCCACTTTAGGGAGTGATGCACACTTCTGTGGGGCCGACAAAGGTTTTTATGTATTAGCGTGTCGATCTCTTGGGGTAGAATTTAGGATACATCTAGTTCTGTCTGTTTCTGTTGGGGTACCATCTGTTTCTATTGGGGTGGTAACACCTGTCTTTTTCTATGTGGTACCATCTGTTGGGGTGGTAAAGGACCGTCACTAGTGTACACCTAATTTTAACATTCTATTTCAATAGGGATTATTATGTTTCTGTCTCTAATTCCGTTTCTGCTTGTGTTTCTATACCGTCTGTCTCTGTTGGGGTGGTAAAGGTCCATTACTAGCATTTTGTTTTTGTAGAGATCATTCTGTTTCCGTTTCTGTTTCAGTTTAGACATTAGGGTAACACCTAATCCTGTTATACTAGTACTAGTGCAGAGAAGTGAAAAGTAAGTAAGAAGCATAGCTTGGTCTGTGTAACCCCCCGCATTTTTAGTGATAATTAAAAATATGCATATATGTATATATTATATGCATAGATATATTTAAAGGAAATTTTTTAAAAATAATAACATATAAGTGCATTGAAATGAAGGACAATTAATTGCATGCAATGTGTGTGTGTGTATATATATAAATTAAAAAGAAGTTAATGAAAGAAAAAAAAAGTATGCAATACAATTGCGCATGTAATAATGTTGAAAAGGAAAAGGAAGCACATGCATGTAATTATGATAGAGAAAACAATTAATAAAGAGAAACTTTTAATGTAATTAATGTAAACGGTAAAAAGGTGAATTAATAAAATTGCATGCAACAATAAATGAGAAGGGGCATATGTGTATATATGTTATTTGAGATTCAAAATTTTGTAGGAAGATAATGCATGCACTAAAAATAATAGGAATGTGTAGATGCATGAACCAAATTAAAAATAATAGGAACGTATAGATGCAGGAACCTAAATAAAAATGTATTAATGTAATGCAAATAAAAGAAAAACAATATAGAATGCAAACATGTCAATTATGCAATTAAAGCATGCATAGGAAAAAAAAAGGTTTAGAAAGAGGAACCAAGCAATTTAATGCGTTAAAAAGAAGTAACATATCAAGTGCATGAAACGGGAAAGCAATAATGCATTTAAATAAGAATATTAGAAATATATGCAATGAAGAAATAATGTCACATTGGAAAGTTTAATGCATGGAAAGAAGTTGAAAAATAAACATAAATTGATTCAATTAAAGCAAGCTAATGTCAAAAGAATTAATACAATTCATATTATATATATAATAATGACACATATAAGGATGCATTAATGGAAAAGAAATGTACTTTGCATATATTAAGGAGCGTTTAAGATTTTGCTTGTACAAAAAGAAAAGAAACAGCATATAGGAAGGTGTCAACACCATCAGCGTCCATGTGTGCGTATGGGTGCAACACACCTGGGTTGGTTTAGCCTACTCCAGAACCTTCTTATTTATAGCGAGGTGGAATTCTTAGATGGATTCTATTTTAATCCTAAGGCCCTAATTCACCTACTATGGCTATAAATAAACATCAAACCCAACCCTAATCTCATCTATCTCTTTAACCCTAGCCTTCATGCTGCTAAATTTTCAACTAACCTACCTTCCACCCTCAACATAAATTAAAGTAGAGATTTTTAGAGACAAGTTCTTCATCAACAATCAATTTAGAAGGTTAATCAACATCAAAGTGTTACAAAAATGATTTATCTCTTTTCTAATCCTAGCAAGGTGAGTGGGTTTAAATTATTCTTGTGAATAATTGTGTACATATCGTTTAGCTATTCCCCAAATAAAATTTTACGAATTTTATTATTATGCATGTTCTTTATCTCTTCCCTTCCTCCTTCCCTTTTTACTTTTATAGCCAGGCTACCTTCGAGCCTAGGCCAAATATCGTAGAGATGAACGTACAAATGGTAATTTAGCAAATGTTGGGTTGATTTGGGCATAATTAATGTTAAAATTTGGGTATAACCCATAATTTAAGAATTGTAACATAACTTATGACAAAATTGGAAATTTAGGGAATTGTTGTACAACTTATAAAATACTTGAAATTAAGTGGGTTGGTAATTTAGCGCATAACTATAAATATTAATCTAGGACATTAAAAAAATTATGTGCAAATTAAGTTGGAACAATTAAGTATGTTGGGATAACTAGGAAGTGTGTAGATTAATAATGGACATGAATAAGCAAGACTGTAATTTGAGCGCAACTTAAGGTTGGCTAATTTGGGGAAAAACTGATAGGCTGGAATTTTGGAGCATAACTTCAATGAATACGAATAATTGGTAGAATTGGAATAATTTCACTTTATTGAAGTTAATTAAATGTAAGAAGAAATGCGACATATATGGAGAATTGGGCATAACTATGCTTGGAACTTGAATATAATTAGGGTGGGATTTATGTATGTAAATCAAATTGGAATTATAAACATGAAATTGGGATTAAAAGTTGAATTGGGATTATAGGCATAATTTGTTGATAGAATTATAAGCCTAAATGTGAATTGAGGGTTTACGGTTAATTGACATATATTATAATCCAAGATTTGAATTATGAGTATAAGTTATAATAAGAACTTATATGCTAAGACACGAGGTTAGATTTGGTCTGCGGTAGAAGTCTGCCCGGAACCGCCCGGCATATCCAGCAACCGCAAACGGTAATCTAATGTGAGAGGTCTTAGGTGGAAGTTGGACCCGTAATGGTGTCAAGACACGACGTTAGATTCGGATGCACTAGAAGTTTGCCTGGAATCGCCCGGCATGTCCAATAACCGCAAACGGCAATCTAATGTGAGAGGTCTTGCGTATTTACGGACATAATAAATAATAATGAACGCTTAACCAAGATGACACATGTAGGATTGACATGGATATAATAAAAGGGGTTAAGTGGGTAACATGGGTAGCATGGTAATTTGTTAAATTAAAATACTTTACGAACCAGTTGAATTGAGTATGTGAAACACCCCACCTCTGTTAAGGCCACTCACAAAGGGAATGCCTTAACTTTGGTGGAGGTTTATAAGTAAAAGCCACAGATAAACTCAAGACATATATAAATACACATATTTTAAAACAGCGGAAACCAAACAGACTTTTATTTCATCAATACGTGTTCAAACAAAACATTTCCATAATTGTCTCAAAATACTTCCAACATTACAACCTCATTACTGTCTTGATTATTAAAGAAGCATAAAACATAAATAAAGTGACAAAAAATCCCCATAGTGATATCCAAAGACATAATCCGAGCAAAAGAGATCCAAATCATACATCTACGATCTTGGAGCTTGTAAAGAGTCTGATTGAGCTGAGTCGTTTCCTCCCTGCGGACCTGGGTGGGAAACGAAAGAAAAGAAGACGGAAAGAAAGTAGAGTCAGACATAAAGCCTGAGTAAATCTAGTAACTCTTCAGTATGTGAATAAGAAAAGGGCATGATAGGTATACTCTGAAAACAAGAAAGTGTCACAAGCTAAGGAAGTGTCGTTTAGAATCGAATGTGGTATCGCACCCACACTATATATCTCTGCACCTACTAGAGTTTATTCTAACTAGCACCCCATGCTGAGGGTGAAGTGATCCCCATTTTTATTTTAAAGATCGACTCCTAATCGCGTAAACATGTGTCATACGGCCCCCAAAATTTGTAGATACCTATGCTGGTCCCACCATGGGGTGTATCAAGACCCATGGCGGCGGCCCCGACACAAATTCTAGAAGGCATAGGTTATACTACTAGTGCCCCCAATGCCCTGTTTGTCTGCTCTGAAGTGTGTGCACACCCGCACCCCGTTAGAACCTACACTATTGCACCCACCGCCGTCGCTTTGACCGCTTACAATCAACCATACCTTCTGTCCTTAGCCTCTTAGAGAACATGACCACTCACGTTAGACAGGTATTGCTACGGTTACAGGATGTCCCGGTCGGTACCGGGCAGGTTTACACCGTAGCTCAGTCTAACCTTGGGTCCTTATTGGGCTCAATGCTTAACCACCCACATTGGATAGGTATTGTTGTGACTACTGGACAGCTGGGCGGGTCCGGGCAGGTTTACATCACAACTCAATCGAACCTCGGGTCAAGCATATCGTGTTTTCTAAATTTACATATTTTATTACTTCTCAATTATATATGTAAATTTCATGTTCTTTATTCTTGGGCATAACAATTCATACCGCTTATATGTCATTGTCGTTGGCATGTGCCAACCTTGCCAACTTACATTTTTAATGTTTTACCCCCAATGTTACTACCCCGTTTGTACGTTCGCAACATTATAACAAGTGTTGGGCTTAACACAATTCAGCCCAACTTTATAAACATGAGAAAAAGGGGAAACCAAGAACATGTAATATTTCACATAAAGGTGTGTGGCGCATGAACTTGCAATTTAGCGATTCAACATAAATTATGGGTCATGTGAACTTGCATTCAAATCAAAGTATGACTAAGTAGGTGACATAAGAAATGGCATAGTTTAGGCTTATACAAACTTGTGTTTAAACATGTATAACTTGGCATAATTTCAACCACAAAACTAGCATGTTGTATATTCACCAAAATGTACAATTTTAACATCTAATCATATAGCCTATTTCAACATGAACTTGCATAGTTTATGAAACCCAAACGATACTTAACATAGATCCAATTATACTTGCAAATAAACATAAGAATGTCTTCATAGGTTTTGGGTCATATAGGCATAAAAAGGGTCTCAAATCTAGAACATGTTTACATAAATTCTAACTTAGATTAAGGGAATATACATAGTCCATGCCATCGACATATATATAAAGGGATCAATTTCTAGTTTTTGCCACAACTTGCTATTGTTATTACTTTCATATACAAATGTCCAATAGGCTTGCATCAATCAATTTATGCCACAAATATCCATACACAAGTCATGACAGAATTATTACAATACACAGAATTTATACAATAACACAATTCTATTTTCATTTATATCGAATCACATCACAGTTTTTATTCATATTCTGAAAAGTCACTATACTTACAACGAATGCAGAATCTTGAATTCTGGATTCTGAATTCTGAGATTGAGATGCGCTCCTTCGGGTAGACTAACGTTGCGTTGATTAATTTGATTAAACTTTAATCTTCTTCTTAATTTGATTCGTCTCTAAGCTTCTCTCTCTTGACGGCTATGTTCAATTCCTTCCTGGCAGCATGACGACTCCCATCTTATTTTTTTGTGTGAATTTTTAGTTGAGACTTAGGGTGTATTTATAGATTTTTTTTAATTGTTTTGAGTCGTCAGATGAAGACAGGAGGAAACTAAACCATACAAAGTTCAAAGAGCGAATCAAGAGGTGACATGTCAGTCCTAGTGACACACCGAGCCACAGAAATTCAAGCCAGAGCCAGACCTAGCAAGCCAGGTCGACCAGGTGGGTCGACTGGCAGGTCGACACCCAGGTCGACACTATGGTCGACCTGGGGTGGCCAGGTCGACACCATGTCGATCCTATGGTCGACCTAGTCTTTGGGTGGGAATTTTCCTGCCCAAACCAGTTTGAACCTGTTTTTCGAATTTTGAATTTTAAACTGAGCTATTTGAATTTAAATTTTATTCTAAAACTTCCGAAGGTCATAACTCCTTCATACGGAGTCCGATTCGCGCAAACTCGGACTCTATCTCAAGCAGAATTCCGAGACGAACGCAATGGCGTAACCTATTTCCCTTAATTCTTTCATTTAGAATTAATTACTCTTTAATTTGTGAAGGTTAACGTTATAGAATTCACGGGGTGTTACATTCTCCCCCCTTAAAAGGATTTCGTCCCCGAAATCTTCAAGTTAGGAAGAATGTATATCCTACCATCCAACAGTCCATCTACTCAACCAACAACACAGGCGTCCACTGTCCTTAAAAGACTTCTAATGCTTCATGATCATATGCATACTATGTGTACATGTCCTTATCTAATTTAGAAATTAGGCGGTCTAATGATTCAGTTGACCTCCTTGATGCGAATCATGTAAGTGTCATGAATCCATTATGTATGCAAATTTTTCCTACTCATAATTCTACATAAGTGCACAAATATTCATACAAATGCGATGATCATATGACAGCATATCAAGTTTCAATCATATACAAATGAGAATACATATATGCATATGCAATATGAAGTGACTGAGCCGATCTATAACCTAGGGTGTGTGTGTATATGCATCCACGAGCATCCACTAGCAATCACTAGCAACCATTTGCAGCCATCATCCATAACATGTTTTCAAATACATGTTTGCATCCATTTGTTTTCTACCTAAGGAGTTAGGAAAAGGACCGAGGAGATATACCTAAAAAGATAGATAAAGCATAACTTAAGGAAAAAGAGAGATCAAAGATGTATCCTCAAAAAGAAGAGGGTAACCAGCGCGTATTCTGTCCTCAATTTCCCAAGTCGCCTCTTCCTCGGCATTGCTCCACTGAACTTTAACGAGTTTGACTTCGTGGTTGCGTAGCCTTTTCACTTCAGTTCCCAAGATGCGGGTTGGAATTCTCCTCACAGTTGCTTCACGTTCCACTTCGGCTTCTTCTAGAATGCTAGGTTCCACCACATCCGCAGACTCATGTAAACACTTCCGGAGGTGAGAAACATGAAAGACGTTGTAAACTCCGGCCAGTCTCTCGGGTAGCTTTAATCTATAGGCCATCTTCCTAACCTTCTCGATGACAGGAAACGGTCCTACAAATCTTGGTGCTAGCTATATCACCATATGATTTTTATAACAACATAGGCCTAAACATGGTTTCAACTAGGCATAACACCAAACATAGTTTGATCATGTTCATAAAAATGCTTACTTTTGTTTCTAATACAAAAGTATGATTTGCCAATTCCAACATAGATTCATATAAACCATAATACTTAGTCGAGTCCAATTACACACTAAAAGTGATCATAAAAGTATGTACATCATATTGGCATAATAGTGAATCATATACTTGCATGAATCCCAAATAAAATACCATAACATATGGTTGTTAACATGAATCATTTACTTGTATGAATCCTAAATAAAATACCACAACATATGGTTGTTAACATGAATCATATACTTGTATGAACCCCAAATAAAATACCACAACATATGGTTGTCAACATAAACCACATACTTGCAAATATCCAATCGTATACCATAACATTTCCAAATCGTTTAGAATCAAAGCAACATACAAACATAGATTATTATCGCCACAATTCCATTTCTCACTTTACACAAATCACAACACAATTATTTATTCACATCGGAATAGCACTCTACTTACGACGTATGACGAATCTTCAATTCAGGAATCTGAATTCTGAATTTGGAGATGCTATCCTTTGTTGTAGGCGTTGTTTTGATTTAATTGACGTTGCTTTAAGCTTTCGAATTGTCTCCTAATTGCCTCTCAATTTCGGACGGCTATTCCTAGTCTTTCCTCAGCAGCATGACGGTCTCATCTCCATTTTTGTTTGTGTGAATTAGGGTGAGTCTTAGGTCCTTTTTATAGAGTTTGTGAGTTGATTAGGACCGTCGATGGAGCTTGGTTTAATAATAGCCGTTCGTTTGAAGGAGTGACCAATCAGGAGCTGACACCTAGCCCTAGTGACAAGGCAAGGCTCAGAAAATCGACCAAACACAGACCAGGCCAGCCAAGGGGGCTGGGTTCGACCTGGCTCAGGGGCCAGGTCGACACGCCAATCGACACCGTGTCGACTTGGCAGTCGACACGGGTGACCCAGGTCGACTACCCAGTCGACCTGGGTACCCCAGGTCGACTACCCAGTCGACCTGGGTACCCCAGGTCGACTACCCAGTCGACCTGGGTGCCTTGGGCGGGAAAATTCCCGCCCTGTCCAATCCGGCCCGATTTTGAATTTTGAATTGGTTTTTCTGAGCTATTTTGGTCTGTTTGAATTTTAAACTGAATTCTGAAACATCCGGAGGCCATATCTTCTTCATACGGAGTCCGTTTTACGCAAACTCAGACTCTATTTCAAGCAGAATTCCGAGACGAACGCAATGGCATAACCCGTTTCCCTTAATTCTCTGATTTGAAATTTATTATATATTAATTTGTGAATTTCACTATTATAGAATACACAGGGTGTTACATTCTCCCCCACTTAAAAAGATTTCGTCCCCGAAATCTTCAAGTTCAGGAAGAATGTACATCCTAACATCCAAACATCCATCTACTCATTCATCAAACACGAGCATCCATTGTCCTTAAAAGACTTCTAATGCTTCATGATCTTATGCGAAGTGTGTTTATATGTACTTATCTAATGCAAAATCAGGTGGTCTACTGATTCAGTTGACCTCCTTAATGCGAATCATGTAAGTGCCATGAATCCATTATGTATGCAAATTTTCCTATTCATGATTCTACATGAGTGCACAACCATTCATATATAAATGCAACATTCATATGACAACACACTAAACTTCATCCATATACAAATAAATACATTTATACATATGCAATATGAAGTGACTGAGCCAATCTAAAACCTAAATTGTGTGTGTATATGCAACCACGAGCAACCACTAGTAATCACTTGCAACCACTTGCAACCATCATCCATAACATGTTTCAATTACATGTTTTCATCCAAAGGGTTTCTACCTAAGAGATAAGGTCGAGGAGATATACCTAAAAAGATAGATAAAAGCGCAACTTAAGGAAAAAGAAAGATCAAAGATGTACCCTCGAAAAGAAAAGGGTAGGCTGTGCGTATTCTAGCTTCAGTTTCCCAAGTTGCGTCTCCCTCGGCGTCGCTCCACTGAACTTTGACGAGCTTGAATTCGCGGTTGCGTAGCTTCTTCACTTCCGTTTCTAATATGCGGGTTGGAACTTTCCTCACGGTTGGTTCGCGTTCCACTTCAGCTTCTTCTAGGATAGTTGGCTCTACCACTTCAGCAGATTCATGTAGACATTTTTGGAGGTGTGAAACATGGAAAACGTTGTGAACTCCGGCCAATTTTTCGGGTAGCTCTAACCTATATGCCATTTTCCCAACTTTCTCAATGATAGGAAATGGCCCTACGAACCTTGGTGCTAGCTTTCCTGTGGTTCCAAAACGAACAACGTTCCTTAGCGGAGATACCTTGAGAAAAACTCTGTCGCCAACCTCAAATTCAAGGTCGGTCCTCCTCTTGTCGGCGTAGGATTTTTGTCTGTCTTGGGCTGTCTTCATCCTTCTCCGTATTAAGTCTACTTTTTCTGAAGTCTCTCGGATCATATCCGGTCCAAGTATGAGCTTGTCAGTAGACTCCCACCAACAAGTGGGCGATCGGCACGGTCTTCCATATAAGGCTTCGAAGGGCGCCATTCCGATGGTTGCTTGGTAGCTGTTGTTGTAGGCAAATTCCACCAAAGGAAGATGGTCTTCCCACGTCCCTCCGAAGTCAAGGACGCATAGTCTTAAAAGGTCCTCCAAAACTCTGTTCACTCTTTCTGTCTGGCCGTCGGTTTGGGGATGATAGGCTGTGCTTAAGCGTAACTGTGTGCCTACCGTTTCTTGCAGACTCCGCCAAAACTCACTTGTGACGATAGGGTCTCGATCACTAACAATGCTGGATGGTATTCCATGGAGTCGGACAATTTCCTTGAGGTAAAGAGATGCTAGGGGTGAGGCAGTTCTTTTACTCTTGACAGGTAAGAAGTGGGCGCTTTTAGTGAGCCTATCCACTATTACCCAAATGCTAGTGTTGCCTCTTCTAGACCTAGGCAGCCCATCAATGAAGTCCATTGAGATACTATCCCACTTCCACTGCGGGACCTCTAGAGGATAGAGCAGACCGCCAGGCTTTTTCTGTTCCGCCTTAACCTGTTGGCACACCATACACTTAGAAACGAAATCTGCCACGTCCTTCTTCACATCATTCCAAAAGAAAGTCCTCTTTATGTCCTTGTACATTTTATCCCCGCCTGGGTGTATCGTCATCTTGGAGTGATGTGCTTCCTCGAGAACCTTCTTTACTAAATCCCTTGTCTGTGGGACGCATAATCTTCCGTCTCGCCTTAGCCAACCCTTATCGTCGATGGAGTATCTGTTGAGGTGACCTGAAGTCTCACCCCTAATTAGCCTATCAATCATCTCCACAAGCTGAGGGTCTTCGCGTTGTGCTGTCCTTATTGAGTCCACTCAAGTCGGGCGTACTTCGAGAGATGCTAGCAAGCCTGGTACAAAATCGGAGGAGGGCCTAAAGTCAAAGCGGGCTATAAACTCTAGGCTGTCTTTCAACAAACAACGGGCTTAGGGTTATTTTCTTTCGGCTCAATGCGTCTGCCACTACGTTGCCTTTGCCCGGAGTGTAGGAGATCTCGAAATCGTATGAGGTAAGAAACTCCATCCATCTCTGTTGCCTCAAGTTAAGATCTTTCTGCGAGAAAAGATATTTCAACGATTTATGGTCAATGTAAAGTTTGAACTTCTCACCTAGGAGATAGTGTCGCCAAGACTTGAGTGCAAAGACGATGGCGGCTAATTCAAGATCGTGGGTTGGGTAGTTTTTTTCATGCACTTTCAATTGTCTCCCTCCATAAGCTACTACCCTCCCTTCTTGCATTAAGACGGCGCCTAGCCCTGTCCCACATGCATCTGTATAAACTGTGAACATCTTGCTTCCATCTGGCAACGTTAAAACTGGGGCTGTTGTAAGAGCCCTTTTCAGTCGTTGGAAAGCAAACTCGCAATCCAAGTCCCAATTGAACACTAGATTCTTCTTGGTCAACTTTGTGAGCGGAGCTGATATCTTTGCAAAGTCTCTGATGAATTTCCGATAGAAGCCTGCTAGCCCGAGAAAGCTTCGGACCTCTGTTGCGTTCTTTGGTGTCTTCCAATCCTGCACCGCTACTACCTTAGCCGGGTCTACTGCTAATCCTTCTTTGGATACTATGTGCCCAAGAAATCTTACTTCCTCTCTGCAAAAGTGGCATTTGGAGAATTTGGCTTTTAGCTGATGGTCTCGCAGAGTTTCCATGATTGCCCTTAAGTGCTGAGCATGTTCCTCTTCACTCTTTGAGAAGATAAGGATATCGTCTATGAAGACCACTACGAACTTGTTGAGGAATTCTCTGAACACCCTACTCATCAAGTCCACGAAGTAAGCGGGTGCGTTTGTCAAGCCAAAAGGCATGACAAGCCATTCAAAGAAGCCATCTGGGGTTCTGAATGCTGTCTTATCGATACTATCTTCATCCACCCTTAGCTGATGAAAACCGGTCGCTAAATCGAGTTGGGAGAAATCAGACGCTCCTACAAGTTGATCAAACAGATCATCGATTCTGGGGAGAGGGTGCCTATTCTTTTTCGTTAGCTTGTTGAGCTCCCTATAGTCAACACATAGACGGAGTGAACCATCCGCCATTGTAGCGAACACCACTGGAGCGCCCCATTCTGAAATGCTCCTTCTAATGAACCCCTTCTCTAGAAGTTATTTAATCTGTTTACTGAGCTCCTTCCTTTCCCGTGGAGCCATGTGTCTAACGGGCAACGCAACGGGCTTTGCATTATCTATAAGATATATGCGGAAGTCTATCTCCCGCTTCGGAGGCAAGTCCTTCACCTCTTCGAAGACATCCGGATATTCCCGGACCACTATAACCGATTGCAAATTGTCGACAGAGGCATCTAGCGATTCAAGATAACTAAGCATAACCGCATACGAGGGATTACAAGTAATTTCCAAAGTGTTACCGAGTTGGGTCAGAAGCCTAACCACCCTTCTCTCACAATCAAGGACGGCACCATTACTGGATAGCCAATCTATGCCCAAAATCAAACCATATCCCGAAAAGCCCAAAACAAAGGCACTACATTTAAATTCTATGCTTAGAATAGAAATTTTCAAACCCACACAGATCATAGACAAATGAGCCGGGCCCCCGATTGGATTTGAAACAATTAAGGGGTCCTCTACCATACTAGTTTCTAGGTGCAGAGATTCTACTAACGCAGATGAGATAAAGGAGTGTGATACGCCAGAATCAAATAAAGTGCGAACTGGGTGATCATAAAGATAAACTACACTTTCTACAGAAGTATTTATACCTCGCTGTTGCAGAGGTGGCCCCTCTAGCACATGAACCTGTGCCCCTGAGGTGGATCCAGCACTCTGCCCCTGCCCTCGTTTCTTCGGGCAATCCTTAGCCATGTGGCCTGTCTCACCGCAAGAAAAGCACCTACCATTCATCTTGGCCTTCTTTTTCCGACAATCTTTCACTAAGTGCCCCACTTTGCCACAGAAATTACACGTCCTCTTCTCTTTGTTGTCTTTCCCGCCCATCTTAAAGTCTGTCTTCTTAGGCTGCAAACCCTCTTTCTTCCCTTGAGAGCTTTCTGCCTTTGTCTCCTTCTTGCCCTTATCCTCTTCGTTCAGCAATGCCATCTGCACCAACCTTTCATACGTAGCTCCCATGGGTATATGGGTCATGGCCAAACAGTGTAATGGCTCATTCAACCCCTTGACAAAGCAGAGAGCCTTCTTGTGTGAGGTGTTGACTAGGTCCGGTCCGAACCTAGCCAGCTGATCAAACTGGTTAACATACTCCTTGACTATCATATTCCCTTGCTTAAGAAATAAGAATTTTTCCAACTGAAGACTCCTTTCAGCTTCTGAGAGATAGCCTCGAACCTTGCCCTAAAGTCCTCATATGTTTCCACTGGTCTTTCTGCATTAGTGACTTCCCACTAGTAGGAAGCCTCGCCTTTAAGTAGCCATACTGCCAGTTGTACTTTCTGCCTATCTTCTACCTCAAAGATGACGAATAAGTCCTCGGTTTCCTTCAGCCAATTCCTGGCTGCCACGAAGGACTCAGTTCCATGAAAGTCCTTCCCTCTCATAGCTTTGAAATCTTTACATATCTTAGCAAAAGTATTACCCCGCGGAGGAGGTGGAGGAAGAGATGCTGCTACAGCTGGATGATTTCCTGCAGCTGGGGGAGGAGGAACGGTAGGACCTGGCTGAGTGGCCCTTGCTTCTAAGAATCGTCTAAACCAATCAGGTATTGGTATATCCTCTGGCAAGTTAAGTTCTTCGGACATGCTGAAACAAAAAGGATAGATTCAAACCGAAGGATAAAAGATAGTACCTATGGCTTTGGGGGGACTATGCCTTTTTTTTTAAAAAAAATTAACATTTTATCTTTAAAAATGCTTCTTTAAATTTTCTTTTGAAAATAAATTTTCAAAACTTTTATCTTGTCTGGTAAACCTATGCTCTGATACCAAATGAAACACCCCACCTCCGTTAGGGTCACTCTCAAAGGGAATGCCCTAATTTTGGTGGAGGTTTGTAAGTATAAGTCACAGATATACAAGACAGATATAAGAACACATATTTTTGAACAGCGGAAAACAACAACAATTTTTATTTCATTAAAATACGTTTTACACAAACCATGCCATAATTTCTTACAATTCTTCCAAAAAACATAACATCTTCATAACTGTCTTGATTACATTATTTAAAGAAGCATAAAGAAAACATAAATAAACTGCATAAGTCCCATAATTGCTGTCCAAAGCGATAGTCCAAAACGAAAAAGATCCAAGCAATACATTCTTTCTCTTCAAGCTGGATGTGAAAGCTGGTCAAGCTGCGGTATTCCCTCCCTGTGGACCTGGGGGGGGGGGGGGGGACGGAAGAAAAGAAGACGAAAGAAAAGTAGAGTCAGACATAAAGCCTGATTAAGTCTAGGACTATTCAGTCTATGAATAAAGTACTAGGTATGATAAGTATAAACTGGAAGTGGGAAAGCACCACAAACCAAGTTAAGTTGTCTGGAGTCGAATATACTATCGTACCCCATATTAATCTCTGTACCTATATAAACTAGTTCCTAACCGGCACCCCATAATCAGGGTGAAGTGATCCATTTCTGATGATCGGCTCCTACTCGCATAGTTACATGTGTCTTACGGCTCTCGATGTTGTAGTTACCTATGCTGGTCCCACCATGGGGTGTATCAAGTCCCATGGTGGCGGCCCGACACAATCCTAGAATGCACAGGTATGTTACTGGTGCCCAGTGCCTTATTTTTCTGCACCGGAGTGTGTGCACGCCCGCACCCCGTTAGAACCTACACTGCTGCACCACCGCCGTCGATTTGACCTCTTATAGTCAGCCCAGTAATCGTGCCCCACCCTGCCTAGTTCAGGGTATCCTGATACACATTGTAGGGTTACTGCTGAAAAGGGTCCCCCACTACTAGGTTTTCTGTTTCTAGCCAACATGCTAAGTTGGTTAAGTGTTTTGTAAACCTAACCCAATCAGTCTGTATAGTTTAGCATGTTCCATTTTGATTAAGTATTAATATAATTTACTTAATCCTATCAATCCTGACTCAGCCTTAATTGTCTTATTAAAGCCTCGACCACTCACATTAGACAGGTATTGTTGTGGCTGCCTGTTGCCGGTTGGGTCCGGGCATTCTTACGCCACAACTCAGTCTAACCTCGGGTCCTTATTGGGCTCCGTGTTTAACCACCCACATTGGACAGGTATTGTTGTGACTACTGGACAGTAGGGCGGTTCCGGGCAGGTTTACATCACAACTCAATCCAACCTCGGGTTAAACACATCGTATTTTGTACATTTAAATATTTTGTCTCTTTCCTTTTTATATGTAAATATTTGTGGCCCATTATTCAAATTCATCTTTATTTGTTAAATTTTATTTGTGCAACTTAATTATTTTTCAAGGTTGTTGGCATGCGTCAAACATACCACACATATGTTCTATGTTTTAACCCCGTCGTCATTACCTCCGTTTTTATACGTTCACTAAAATATAACATATGTTGGGTTTAACATTTAAACCCAACTTAGCCACATGAAAAAGGGGAGGCTTATAACATGGTGTTTATATATTCTAAGTGACAAAAAAAAGGTGTGTGAACGCATGAACTTGCAACATAACGATCTAATTAACATGAATTAGGCATATGTGAACTTGCATGGTAAAAGCATATAATCATGGCATAAACATACTTAAACATGAATCATTCTATTCATATGATCATAACATAAACATACCTAGACATGAATCATGGTTTTTAATCTATTCATGTAAACTTGCAATTGGAATGTAAGTCTAACTTAATTTATGTGCTACCTATATCACCATATGATTTTTATAACAACATAGGCCTAAACATGGTTTCAACTAGGCATAACACCAAACATAGTTTGATCATGTTCATAAAAATGCTTACTTTTGTTTCTAATACAAAAGTATGATTTGCCAATTCCAACATAGATTCATATAAACCATAGTACTTAGTCGAGTCCAATTACACACTAAAAGTGATCATAAAAGTATGTACATCATATTGGCATAATAGTGAATCATATACTTGCATGAATCCCAAATAAAATACCATAACATATGGTTGTTAACATGAATCATTTACTTGTATGAATCCTAAATAAAATACCACAACATATGGTTGTTAACATGAATCATATACTTGTATGAACCCCAAATAAAATACCACAACATATGGTTGTCAACATAAACCACATACTTGCAAATATCCAATCGTATACCATAACATTTCCAAATCGTTTAGAATCAAAGCAACATACAAATATAGATTATTATCGCCACAATTCCATTTCTCACTTTACACAAATCACAACACAATTAATTATTCACATCGGAATAGCACTCTACTTACGACGTATGACGAATCTTCAATTCAGGAATCTGAATTCTGAATTTGGAGATCCTATCCTTTGTTGTTGGCGTTGTTTTGATTTAATTGACATTACTTTAAGCTTTCGAATTATCTCCTAATTGCCTCTCAATTCCGGACGGCTATTCCTAGTCTTTCCTCAGCAGCATGACGGTCTCATCTCCATTTTTGTATGTGTGAATTAGAGTGAGTCTTAGGTCCTTTTTATAGAGTTTGTGAGTTGATTAGGACCGTCGATAGAGCTTGGTTTAATAATAGCCGTTCATTTGAAGGAGAGACCAATTAGGAGCTGACACCTAGTCCTAGTGACAAGGCAAGGCTCAGAAAATCGACCAAACACAGACCAGGCCAGCCAGGGGGGCTGGGTTCGACCTGGCTCAGGGGCCAGGTCGACTTGGCAGTCGACACCGTGTCGACTTGGCAGTCGACACCGTGTCAACTTGGCAGTCGACACGGGTGACCCAGGTCGACTACCCAGTCGACCTGGGTAGCCCCAGGTCGACTACCCAGTCGACCTGGGTGCCTTGGGCGGGAAAATTCCCGCCCGGCCAATCCGACCCGATTTTGAATTTTGAATTGGTTTTTCTGAGCTGTTTTGGTCTGTTTGAATTTTAAACTGAATTCTGAAACTTCCGGAGGCCATATCTTCTTCATACGGAGTCCGTTTTACGCAAACTTGGACTCTATTTCAAGCAGAATTCCGAGACAAACGCAATGGCATATCCCGTTTCCCTTAATTCTCTGATTTGAAATTTATTATATCTTAATTTGTGAATTTCACTGTTATAGAATACACGGGGTGTTGCAGGCGTACTTCGAGAGATGCTAACAAACCTGGTACAAAATCTGAGGAAGGCCTAAAGTTAAAACTGGCAATATACTCCAGGCTTTTCCTTTTCACAAAGAGCGGGCTTAAGATCAGTTTCTTTCGACTCAACACGTCTACTACTACGTTGCCTTTGCCGGAAGTATAGGAAATTTCAAAGTAATACGAGGCAAGAAACTCCATCCATCTTTGCTACCACAAGTTAAGATCCTTCTGCGAGAAGAGATATTTCAACGATTTATGGCCAGTGTATAATTCGAACTTTTCACCTAGGTGATAATGGCGCCAAGACTTAAGAGCAAAGATGATGGCGGCTAACTCAAGATCGTGGGTTGGGTAGTTCTTTTCATGAACTTTCAATTGTCTTCCACCATAAGCTACTACCCTTCCTTCTTGCATTAGAACAGCGCCTAGTCCCGTTCCACATGCATTAGTGTATACTGTGAACATTTTGCTTCCATTTGGCAAAGTTAGAACTGGGGCTGTTGTGAGAGCCCTTTTTAATCGTTGGAAAGCAAACTCGTAGTCCAAATCCCAAGTGAATGCCAGATTCTTCTTTGTTAGCCTTGTGAGTGGGGCTGAGATTTCGGCAAAATCCCTAATAAACTTTCGGTAAAAACCAGCTAGCCCAAGAAAGCTTCGAACTTCAGTTGCATTTCTTGGTGTCTTCCAATCTTGTACTACCACCACTTTCGCGGGGTCCACAGCCAACCCCTCTTTGGACACTATATGCCCTAGAAATCTTACCTCCTTTCTCCAAAAGTGGCACTTGGAGAATTTGGCTTTTAGCTGATGTGTACGGAGAGTTTCCACGATTTCTTTCAGATGCTGAGCATGCTCTTCCTCATTCTTTGAGAACATTAAGATATCATCTACGAAGACAACCACAAATTTGTTGAGGAATTCTCTGAATACCCTGCTCATTAGGTCTACGAAATAAGCGGGTGCGTTTGTCAAGCCGAAAGGCATGACAAGCCACTCGAAGAAACCGTCTGGGTTCTGAACGCCGGCTTATCAATGCTCTCTTCAGCTACTCTCAGCTGATGGAACCCAATTGCCAGATCAAGTTGGGAGAAGACTGACGCTCCTACAAACAAATCGTCGATTCGGGGAAGAGGGTGCCTATTTTTCTTGGTCAATTTGTTTAACTCCCTATAGTCGACGTAAAGGCGAAGTGAACCATCCGCTTTGGTTGCGAACACCACAGGAGCACCCCATTCCGAAATGCTCCGTCTAAAGAACCCCTTTTCGAGAAGTTCTTTAACCTGCTTACTGAGCTCCTTTCTCTCCTTTGGAGCCATGTGTCTGATAGATAAAGCTACAGGCTTTGCATTATCAACAAGATATATGAGAAAGTCTATTTCCCGCCTCGGAGGTAAGCCTTTCACTACCTCAAAGACATCCGGATATTCCCGGACTACTCTAACTGATTGCAAATTCTCATCAGAAGCATCAAGAGACTCTAGATAACTAAGCATAACAGCATTCAAGGGATTACAAGAAATTTCTAGAGTGTTACCAAGCCGAGTCAAGAGTCTAACTACTCTTTTCTCACAATCAAGGATGGCACTATTACTGGATAAGCAGTCCATGCCTAAAATCAAACCATATCCCGAGAAGCCCAAAACAAAGGCACTACAACTAAACTCAACGCTGAGAATAGAGATTTTCAAACCCAAACAAACCATTGACAAGTAAGCGGAGCCCCCAATTGGATTTGAAACTACTAAGGGATCTTCTACCATACTAGTGTCTAGATGCAGAGATTCTACTAAGGCGGATGAAATAAAAGAGTGTGATGCGCCAGAGTCAAAAAGTGTGCGAACTGGATGATCATAAAGATAGACTACACTTTCTACACAAATATTACTACCTCGTTCCTGCTGATGTGCCACTAGCGCATGAACCTGACCCCCTGAAGTGGATCCGGCTTTCTGTCCCTGCCCTTTCTTCTTTGGGCAGTCCTTAGCTTAGTGCCCAGTTTCTCCACAATGGAAGCAACCACCCATCTTTGCCTTCCTTTTTTGGCAGTCTTTTGATATATGTCCCACAATGCCACAGAAATTGCACCTTCTCCTCTCACGGGGCTTATTGTTCTTCCCTCCTTTCTTGAAGTCTTTTTTCTTTGCTTGTAGACCCTCTTTCTTCACATCCACCTTGGTCTCTTTCTTGCCATTGTCTTCCTCGTATAGCAACGCTGTAACACCCCACATCCGTTAGTGTCACTCACAAAGGGAATGCACTAAGTTCTGTGGAGCATTTAGGGTAAAAGATGCAGATAAATTACAAGACAGACAGAAATTAAACAGCGGAAGATAAAACTTTGCTTTATTGATAAAATAATTTGTACAATGATTTCTTTACAATATCAGAGTATCATCTGTCTTACAAAATAAAGAAGCATAAAACAACATTTATATTCCCCAATTTTTGCATGTGCCAGCCATAGCATCTGATAAGAGAATCCAAGCAGACTTCGATAAATCTTCAAGCTGGGAAAGAGTGATAGTCCAACTTAACCTGAGCTATACTACTCCCTCCTCCACTACCTGGGGGGGAACGGAAGAAAAGAAGACGAAAGAAAAACAGAGTCAGACATAAAGCCTGAGTAAGTTCAGTAACTTCTAGCATGTGAACATGGAAAACAAAATGACATGAATTAACTGAATACAAGATTACACCATGACGATAGGGTCAACAAGATTGGACAAGGTAATCACAAGATATGCTAAGATAAGATAAACTGGATACGCTCTAATACTTTCGCTGCTTCGCTCTAATACTTTGCCGCTTCGCTATTTCCTTGTTATACTGATTTCTATATCTCTGCACCACCTACCTAGTGTCCCAACTAGTAATGATAACGTGATCCCAATCCCTGTATTTTCCATTGCATTCCGGCATAAATTCATTATTTATTACCTAGATCAAATCTAGGGTTTTCTATCAAGTGCTTTCTAGATTTAACTAGAGTTTACGCTATCTGTTGAACGCTTCTCGGATTTATGCCACCTAGTCCAACTAGGGATTACGCTACCTGTCGAACGATGCCCCCAAGTCTAGGACACACTACCTAGAGTGGTATATGTTCCTATACTTCCCCACGCATGTATCGCGAATCGTTATCGCTTGTCTAGATGCACATGTCCTGTAATGTGCGGTCCGAGTCCAGTGACAGGGCAAATCAAGGAATACAGAACTCGGTCGGGAGCTTTCAGATATCTGCCGATGCAGATGCCAAGGTCTGTTTTTATTCCAGTGGCTATGGTCCCACTTGACCCCTCCCTCAACTAATGAAAGGCACCCTTTGTAAAATGAGAACTATACGCCGGCCCCCGGTGCCCCATATCCTATGGCCATCCTCACCCATAACTAGATAGCAATTATGGTCTTTTGGAGTTCTCCGCCTTTCCGCTTCACGTATCTTGACTGACTCAAGATGGATGGTAGACGACGAGTTGCTATCACAGGGCTACCGTTTTCTCGCCGAATCACGTCGGTCCATCCTAGTCTTTAGGTTGCCATATATATTGCAACCAAGGCATACCCCTGGTTCTTCTACGCAGACCTTAACCTCTGTGGGCCAAGGCGGATCATCTGCAGCCTCACAGAGGGATACCAAGAGTACCCTCACGTCCCCTCGAAGCCTCGGGCTTCGTAACCCAATTCGTTGGAGCCTTCTCGGACGGACATTCGCTCCTTCCCGTGTTATACTAAGAATTACTACTAAGTTCTCTTTCCCGTCAATTTGGGTTGGTTAAGTGTCATTAGTCAATTCAAGCTAACTTAACCCTCTTCATTTATCCTGATAAACTGGTTAAGTGTTATCCCTTTATGCTTTTTACTTAACCCTATTCATTTATCATATTCTGATGGTTAAGCGTTCAAGTTTACTTAACCCTATGGTCTAGTCCAGCTAAAATATTAAATTGGCTAAGTGTATTACTTAACCCCAACCTCTAGTCTAATTAACATGTTAAATTGGCTAAGTGTATTAACTTTACTTAACCCCACCTTCTAGTCTAGTCAACATGTTAATTTGGCTAAGTATTCCCATGGACTTAACACTCCCATTCTAGCTTTAACTGTGCTAAGTTGGTTAAGTGTTCCTTAACCTTCCCATTCTAGCTTAACTGTGTTAAGTTGGTTAAGTGTTCCTATGGACTTAACCTTCCCATTCTAGCTTAACTGTGTTAAGTTGGTTAAGTGTTTCTATGGAATTAACTCTCCCATTCTTGTTCTAGCTTTAATTAATAAATTAAAGCCGCAACCTCTCACATTAGACAGATATTGCTGCGGTTACTGGATGTGCCGGTCGGTTCCGGGCAGGTTTACACCGCAACTCAGTCTAACCTCGGGTTAGGCATATTCATGTTTTCTAAGTTCAAAGGGTTTTTGATTAATTTCCAAATCTGGTTTTGAAAACAACCATCCCGTCCTTCGGATCAGTTAGGGATAGCCAGGGAGGGCAGGAAACTTGTATTTTCCAAACCCAAGCCTAGACACTATCCTCTCTGTCACCCTAGAACTTTCAGGTGTATGTGTTATTCAAAGAGAAAACCTTTCTTTTGTCCATATATAAATTGTCAACAATTTATCTTCGAAGTCCATTTTCCCTTTTTAAATAAACTTGGCCTATACCATTTTCATTTTTTCCTGCCCACTAGTATACTTATATTCTAGGCCCAAGTCCTAACCCAACTTGCAGTTCAGGCCATTTCCTATTTCATTGCCAAAACTAGATTAAATATCCTAGTTTATAATTTATGGCCAAAACTTTACCTACATGCAAGTTACATATTTTGTGGTAAATGAACAATTTATCATTTATGACAAATTCTATAAGTAAATTTACTCCTAATTTACTTATTTCATTATTACACTTTTAATGTACATTGTCACATTTATTATTATGGCCCGTTCCCTCTTATTTATCATATTTATACTTTTTGGTATGTAAATTATACCAAATTAAGTGTCACTAACCATAATTTATTCTAAACGTGACAATTTCTCACAATTATGGCTAAATTCAAAATTGTGCTAATATACTTATTCCAAATCTTTAATTAACACAATTTTGATTTAACATTCCTAATTCACAGTTTATGGTAAGACTAGAATTATTATTCTAGTTTACATTTCATGCCTAAAATTTAGCTTACTTGCTAATACTAAATTTAATATGTCAAACTTATCCAATTTGCATTCCTATGAACATGCCATAATACATATTCCCAATTTATGCCAATTTTCAAGCTTATAACTACATTTATGTTCATTTTCATATTTTCCCCAAATTGCATTCCCACCGTTCGTATAATCGTGATTTAACCTAGATTGTAAATAAATCTAGATTCGTAGAAAATAGGGAATGAACCAAAGATGCTATGAAAAAGGATAATAACTGGCATAAAAGGTTTGGATAACGACGTAGGTTCAAGAATATGGGTAGACCTAACTTAATAGGTAAATTCCCACGGTCTAAAACCAATAGATAGAATAGGTTCAAGAACATGGGTAGACCTAACTGAATAGGTAAATTCCCACAGTCTAAAACCAAAGAAAAACAAGGAACAGATAAAATAGATAATCGGGTTTAGACCCAATTTCATAGCCACAAAACTTAAGCAACAATTTTCCTAATTATGAATCATAGGCAAAGTTCATAGTTATAGGCAATGTTCATAGTCCAAAAGGGAAAATAATTCCCATAGTCATAAGTCATTGTCATAGGCAATGTCATAGTCATATGTTGTATGTCCCAAATCAAGGTTCATGTTCGTAATTCAAAGGCAATAGGTTCATGGTCATAGTTCTCATAATCATGATCATAGGCATAGGCATATCCTCTTTGTTCAATAGTCATAGGCCGTCAATCAAAGTCATAGTATGTTCTGGGCCATAGTCAAGAATTAGATCCAAAAACTTAAATAAACAAAGATCCAAGTGAAGAGATTATGCATTTTTCTTATATCCTTTTAATTTCATGTCACAAATAAAAATAAAACGTTCAAGTCTAGAAATAACCAACTTACAGAAATTAGATCTAGAATAGAAGAACGGCGATGCTAAGATTCGTATGTCGTTGCTCGAGGTTTGTTGATTTAGCCTTTGAATTCTTCACTTTGATTTGAATCTTCTCTTGAACAGATTTGAGCAGCATCTCCATGTCTTGAATTTATATTTTATTTTAATTATTTAAGAAAATTTAGAGGAGGGGAAGAAGCCATGAATCTTAGCAGCATAAGGATAGAAGAGAATTGGTGCAAAGAGAATGAAGACTAGGGCTGTTTATATAGCTGCTCAAGACCTTATCGTACACGCAGCGCTGAGTCAGCATTGAACCTAGTTAAGAAAATAGTCCAGGTACGTAGATGAATCTAGCCAAACCTTATCATACACGCAGTGTTGAGTCAGCATTGGGTCCCACAAGCTATTTTGGCGTAGAAATTTGAATTTTGAATGAATTGTTTTGGCGTAGAAGTTTGATTTTCGAACTTTTGAATTTCTGGAATTTATTTAACTGTTTTATTCACATGAAATATTCTTATATGTATACAATTCCTCTAACGACCATTTTACGCGTATATATATACGCACAACTTTCATTTTATTTTCAAAATTCAAATGATGTTGCCATATTTCATTGACTGTAGCCTTATCTTGAATTTTATCTTTCGTATACATATATTTTTGCATATATATATATTTATATTCTCATATGTATATATATTTTCTTTATTTCCTTATATGTACGTTCTTGTCCTTTCAAATTTTGAATTTGTATATGTACATATATTTGCATGTTCAGTTGGCCCTCTCTAAAACAAAGATAAAAAATTATGCCGCCGCCGGGGTTCGAACCCCCGACCTCCATGCTACAAATCCAATGCCTTAACCAACTGAGCTACAGAGGCTTTTGTTAATAAGTCTTAGAACAATAATAATTATTGTTCTCTCCTTACTTCTCTTTTTCATGTTAGTTACAATACTTAAATTAAACAACTGCATGGATCTTTTTCTTTTAATTTTTCTTTTAAAAATTAATTATACTTTAATTTGAGAATCTTAATGTCACAGAATTACGGGGTGTTACAAACGCCATGTCCACCAAGCTTTCATAAGTCGCTCCCATGGATATATGGGTCATAGCAAGGCTGTGTAGAGGCTCGTTCAAACCCTTGATGAAGCGAAGTGCCTTCTTATGTTGGGTGTTTACTAAGTCTAGCCCAAATCTGGCCAGCTGATTAAACTGATTAACATACTCCCTGATTGTCGTACTTCCCTGTTTCAGAGTTAGAAAGTTCTCCATTTGCAGGCTTCTTTCAGCTTGGGAGAGGAATTTCATCTCAAACCTTGTCCTGAAGTCTTCCCACGTTTCCACCGCCCTCTAAGCATTGGTAATTTCCCACCAATAGGAAGCTTCATCTTTAAGCAACCATACCGCTAGCTGTATCTTTTGCCTGTCATCAACTCCGAAGATGACAAACAGATCCTCAGTCTCCTTTAGCCAGTTTCTTGCCCCTACAAAGGATTCTGTCCCATAAAAGTCTTTTCCACCCATAGCCTTGAAGTCTCTACATGTTTTTGCGAAGACATTTCCATGAGGAGGTGGAGGAGGAGGAGGAATCGTGGCCACTGGAGGAGGGATGTCTGTTGGGCCCGCGCCATTGGCCCTTGCTTCTAAGTACCTACTAAACCAGCCGGGTATCGGCACTCCTTCCGGGAGGTTAAGGTCCCCAGACATGCTGAAACAGAAAGGAAAAATTCAAAATGAAGGATATAGAGGGATAGATAGGGCACATGGCTTTGGTGGATTTTGTCTTTTTATAAATATAACACTTCTTCTTGAAAAAATGCTTCTTTAAACTTTCTTTTAAAAAATACAATTTCAATTTTTTTTTTCTTATCTGGTAAACCTTTGCTTTGATACCAAGTGAAACACCCCACCTCCGTTAAGGTCACTCACAAAGGGAATGCCTTAACTTTGGTGGAGGTTTATAAGTAAAAGCCATAGATAAACTCAAGATAGATATAAATACACATATTTTAAAACAGTGGAAACCAAACAGACTTTTATTTCATCAATACGTGTTCAAACAAAACATTTCCATAATTGTCTCAAAATACTTCCAACATTACAACCTCATTATTGTCTTGATTATTAAAGAAGCATAAAACATAAATAAAGTGACAAAAATCCCCATAGTGATATCCAAACCATAATCCGAGCAAAAGAGATCCAAATCATACATCTACGGTCTTGGAGCTTGTAAAGAGTCCGACTGAGCTGAGTTGTTTCCTCCCTGTGGACCTAGGGGGGAAACGAAAGAAAAGAAGACGAAAAAGAAAATAGAGTCAGATATAAAGCCTGAGTAAATCTAGTAACTCTTCAGTATGTGAATAAGAAAAGGGCATGATAGGTATAAACTGAAAACAGGAAAGCGTCACAAGCTAAGGAAGTGTCGTTTAGAATCGAATGTGCTATCGCACCCACACTATATATCTCTGCACCTACTTGATTTTATTCTAACTGGCACCCCATGCTGAGGGTGATGTGATCCCCATTTTTATTTTAAAGATCGGCTCCTAATCGCGTAAACATGTGTCATACGGCCCCCAAGAATTGTAGATACCTATGTTGGTCCCACCATGGGGTGTATCAAGACCCATGGTGGCGGCCCCGACACAAATTCTAAAAGGCATAGGTTATACTACTGGTGCCCCTAGTGCCCTGTTTGTCTGCTCCGGAGTGTGTGCACGCCCGCACCCCGTTAGAACCTACACCGTTGCACCCACCGTCGTCGCTTTGACCACTTACAATCAACCCAGTAATCGTGCCCCACCCTGCCTAGTTTCAGGGTACCATGATACCTAACTTGGGTTACTGCTGAAACGGGTCCCTCGTTACTAGGTTTTTCTAGTCAAACATGTAAAGTGGTTAAGTGTCTGTATTTACCTAACCCCACCCATCAATTCTTGTTAACATGTTGAATTTGGTTAAGTGTTTATAGTTGACTTAACCCTACCATCTGTCCTTGGCCTCTTAGAGCACTTGACCACTCACATTAGATAGGTATTGCTACGATTACTGGATGTGCCGGTCGGTTCCGGACAGGTTTACACCGTAGCTCAGTCTAACCTAGGGTCCTTATTGGGCTCAATGCTTAACCACCCACATTGGATAGGTATTGTTGTGACTACTGGACAGCCGGGCTGGTCCGGGCATGTTTGCATCACAACTCAATCCAACATCGGGTTAAGCATATCGTGTTTTCTAAATTTACATATTTTATTACTTCTCAATTATATATGTAAATTTCATGTTCTTTATTCTTGGGCATAACAATTCATACCGCTTATATGTCATTGTCGTTGGCATGTGCCAACCATGCCAACTTACATTTTTAATGTTTTACCCCCAACGTTACTACCCCCGTTTGTATGTTCGCAACATTATAACAAGTGTTGGGCTTGACACAATTCAGCCCAACTTTATAAACGTGAGAAAAAGGGGAAACCAAGAAAATGTAATATTTCACATAAAGGTGTGTGGCACATGAACTTGCAATTTAGAGATTCAACATAAATTATGGGTCATGTGAACTTGCATTCAAATCAAAGTATGACTAAGTAGGTGACATATGAAATGACATAGTTTAGGCTTATACAAACTTGTGTTTAAACATGTTTAACTTGGCATAATGTCAACCACAAAACTAGCATGTTGTATATTCACCAAAATGTACAATTTTAACATCTAATCATATAGCCTATTTCAACATGAACTTGCATAGTTTATGAAACCCAAACGATACTTAACATAGATCCAATTATACATGCAAATAAACATAGGAAGGTGTTCATAGGTTTTGGGTCATGTAGGCACAAAAAGGGTCTCAAATCTAGAACATGTTTACATAAATTCTAACTTAGATTAAGGGAATATACATAGTCCATGCCATCGACATATATATAAAGGGATCAATTTCTAGTTTTTGCCGTAACTTGTTATTGTTATTACTTTCATATACAAATGTCCAATAGGCTTGCATCAATCAATTTATGCCACAAATATCCATACACAAGTCATGACAGAATTATTACAATACACAGAATTTATACAATAACACAATTTTATTTTCATTTACATCGAATCACATCACAGTTTTATTCATATTCTGAAAGGTCACTATACTTACAACGATTGCAGAATCTTGAATTCTGGATTTTGAATTCTGAAATTGAGATGCGCTCCTTTGGGTAGACTAACGTTGCGTTGATTAACTTGATTAAACTTTAATCTTCTTCTTAATTTGATTCGTCTCTAAGCTTCTCTCTCTTGACGGCTATGTTCAATTCCTTCCTGGCAGCATGATGACTCCCATCTTATTTTTTTTGTGTGAATTTTTAGTTGAGACTTAAGGTGTATTTATAGATTTTTGAATTGTTTTGAGTCATCAGATGAAGACAGAAGTTTTAACCATACAAAGTTCAAAGAGCCAATCAAGAGGTGACCTGTCAGCCCTAGTGACACACTGAGCCACAGAAATTCGAGCCAGAGCCAGACCTAGCTAGCCAGGTCGACCAGGTAGGTCAACTGGCAGGTCGACACCCAGGTCGACACTATAGTCGACCTGGGGTGGCCAGGTCGACACCACGGTCGACCTTATGGTCAACTTGGTCTCTGGGAGGGAATTTTCTCGCCCAGCCCAGTTTAAAACTGTTTTTCGAAATTTGAATTTTAAACTGAGCTGTTAGAATTTAAATTTTATTCTAAAGTTTCTGAAGGTCATAACTCCTTCATACGTAGTCCGATTCGCGCAAACTCGTACTCTATCTCAAGCAGAATTCCGATACGAACGAATGGTGTAACCCATTTCCCTTAATTCTTTCATTTAGAATTAATTACACTTTAATTTGTGAATCTTAACGTTATAGAATTACGGGGTGTTACAGTAGGGGTAAAGTAAATTTGCTAAAGAAATGAGAAAGGTTAATTTAATATTAATGAAACACCAGGGAATGCAATAACTTCGGTGAAGCATTATAGTCAAAAGATACCGATAATTTACAAGAAAGACATATAAACAGTGGAAAAACTTGAATTATTTCATAAGCAACATGGCCTAGTCAAAACATTACAACCATTGTCTCAAAACCCAACTTCCAAGTTATTACAATAAAACTTCTGTCTTGATTAAAAACTCAAAATACATAAAGAAGCATAAAGCCATAGTAAAGCATCATAAATCCCCAATAAAAGTGTAACCACAGCCATAGCCCAAGAAAAGAGAATCCAAGCAATACGTATACTCTCTTCAAGCTGGAAAAGGTCTGAACTAAGCTGAAGTATTCCCTACCTACGGACATGGGCAAGGGGGAACGGAAGAAAGGAAGACGAAAGAAAACAGGTCGGACATAAATCTAGTAAGTCCAGTGATTTTCCAGCATGTAAACAAGAAAAAGGATCATGACATAAATAAACTGAATATAGGATAATACCATAGTGACAAGATAACATAAGGTAAGATAAGGAAAGATAAACTGAATATGCTATCACATTCATTTCCATTTCTCTGCACCTACTAACAAATGTTTCAACTAGCATCATGTGTTCATAATAAAATGATCCCTTTATCAATTGGCTCCTACTCGCATGCATTAATTACTTGTGTCATTGGCCCCGCTTGTTTGTAGATACCTGTGCTGGTCCCACCATAGGGTGTCTCAATCCTTATGGTGGCAACTCGACACAATTCAAGATGCACAGTGTATAAATACTGATGCCCAGTGCCTGATTTTTCCACTCCGGATTACGTGCACGCCCCTACTCTATCGGAACCTACACTGATGCATCACCCCCACTATTTTGGCCACTTATAATCAGCCCAGTAATCGTGCCCTACCCTGCCTAGTTCAGGGTCCCATGATACATCTATGTGGGTTACTGCTGAAATGGGTCCCCGTTACTAGGGTTTCCTAATCAACATGTTATAATGGTTAAGTGTTCTCGATGTAACCTAACCCCACCCATCTGTTTAATTAACATGATGTATTAGTTAAGTGTTGCCTAAGTTAACTTAACCCTATCTTTCTTGGCATGTCGGTTCATTAGCATTAATTCATTCATTAATGCCTCAACCTCTCACATTAGTACCGTTGTTTGCGATTGCTGGATGTGTCGGGCGGTTCTGGGCAGACTTCTACCGCAAACTCATTCTAACCTCGGGTTTTAGGCTTAACCCGCTAACCTCTCACATTAGATTGTTTTAGCAGTCGCTGGATGTGCCGGGCGGTTCTGGGCAGTCTTACACCGCAACTCAATCTAACCTCGTGTTAAGCATGTTCATCTTTTAGCTAAATTACATATTTACCATACATGCCCAAATCTAGATTTTTATATGCCAATTACCCACAATTGTAGCCAATTCAAGTTATGCCACATTTACTTGTTATGCCCAAAATTACTCAATTAAGTTACACCAAATTCCCCGCGTTCCAATCATATGTACAACAAGATTCAATCTAGGTTCCGAATGAACCTAGTATTCATAAAATAAAAAAAGGGGAATAGAGAAGGAACACAAGAATTGACATAAGAAACAAAATAGGCATGTAAAGGTGTACCCAAATCCAAGAATCATGTTTCCAATAGGCATGTTGTACATTAACAATAAGTATGGCCAAACTGAGCAAGTTACATCATAGGCATCAAGATTCGATAGAATTGAATATAAGAGAATCGCCAATTTGGTGTACAACAAGATAGGTTCCATTGTTCCAATCACAGCAGTCTCATAAGCATAGGTAATTCAGATTTGACAAAAGGATAAATATGAGTCAGAATTGATTATCTCACAATTAGGCATAGTGGTGTACAACATGATAGGTTCCATTGTTCCAATCACAACAGTCCCGTAAGCCAAAGGATAAGCATGAATAATAATTGATTATCTCATAATTAGGCATAGTTCTATTCGATTATTATAGTCATGATTTCTATTGGGTGTTCAAATCTGAATAATAACTGAACTTGCAGTGAAAGGATTAGAAAAGTGAATTTGTTGACGTTTTAGCGATTCTAATCTTTCTTTGTTGATTGAAGAAGAAAACCTCTACTTTGATTTGAAGCTCTCTCTCTAATTTGATTTCTAGTTTGGAGAACATGGAGGCTAGGCTAGTTTAGAGAGGGATAGCATGGTCGCATGATAGAATAGGATTATGAGGTTTAGGGTCAAGGTTGATGCGATTATATAGGAGTATAGGATTAGTTTGAGCCTTTAGATCAACGTAGGATCCATCCAGACCATCCAATCCAAGAAAATGCGTCATCAGGCCAATCAGAAGTCTCCGCGTAGCCCTACGACTCAGAAAATCGTCACTGTCCGGAACAGTCAGCAGGGTCGACCCCTATAGGGGGGCCGACACCTATGTCGACACCCCTATAGGGGGGTCGACTCCCATATCGATAGCCCTTGGGGGGTCGACACCCCTGAGCGAGAGATAACCTGCTCAGCTTCTTTCTTGAATTTTGAATTTCGAATCTGTTTTAATTATTAATTTAATTTAATTTTTGCTTACACGTGAAATCTTCTAACGTCTATAACTTCTTCATACGGAATCCGATTAACGCAAACTCGGACTATATCTCAAGTAGAATTCTGAGACGAATGCAATGGTGTAACCCGTTTCACCTAATTCTTTCTTCTAAAAATTAAGTGTTCTTAAATATGTTAATTTTAATATTCATAGAAAATACGGGGTGTTATACTTAATTAATGTCAAAATGGGGAATGATGATAATAACCTATTGTGAATGAACTTGAATAAGAAAGATAATAGGTAGGCTTGTCCTAGGGTCAAGTGGAAATTATTACTTATGTAATAAGATAAGTTATAAGGAATGATAGGGAAAAATGAAATTATTCTCTTACCAATGTATTTGTGAATTAAGATGCTCTTAATTATAAATTAAGTAGAACATGTTGTGGTAACCATGGGATGGAATAATGAATAGATTATGAGAATAACATGTTGTAGGCTTATTAATGAGCTTAAATGGGTTAAATTATAAATTGAATTAATAAGCGAGGGTAACTTGGTAAACTGGAAAAGGAAGTCAACGTGAAGAAGAATAACCAAGTTAAATGAGAAAAATCCCAAGGTGGCGCAAGAGCGTGATTAATGGTTTGACGTAGGGTCTAATGACATATAAAGCTGAGGCGCTTGGACCATTCCATACGTTAGAGGATGAATAACCATAAGGGGTCGATCATCGGGGTGTCAAAAGATATAAAGAGGAGCGCATGTCCAACTAGATATTCTTGTAGGCTCCAACGGACTGGATTAAGAAGCACGCGGCTTTTGGGATGTAGGGTACTCTTGGTATTCCTCTATGAGTGGCAGATGATCCACTTATACTCACAGAGGTTAGGTCTGTGTAAATGAGTTTGCCTTGATTGCAATAATAAAGGGCAATCAAAAGACAAAGATGGACCAGTGTGATTCGGCGAGACCAGTTAGTGCCCTATGATAACAACTCATCGTCTGCCTACCATCTTCAGTCAGTACGTAAAGCATAAAGGAGGAGAACTCCAAAAGAACATATACTTTTCTATCTAGTTATGGGTGAGGTAAGCCAATAGGTTTGAAGGGCATAGGGGGTCGGGGTTAAGTTCTCATTCTTGATATTCTTGGGTGCCTTTCATTAGTTGAGGGAGGGGTCTAGTAGGACCATAGCCACTGTAAAAGCAGACCTTAGCATCTGCAATCGGCAGTCTGAAAGCTCCCGATCGAGTTCCGTGTTTCTTGATTAGCTCTACCACGGGACTCGGGCGCACATATAGAGAACACGTGCAATAGACATCGAGAACGATTAATGGTACGTACATATGAAAGTCTAGGTACACTCATGTCGCTCTAGGTGGTGTATCATAAGACTTGAGGGCATTATTCGAGGATGGAACCTAATTTGATCGAATGGCTCAAAGATGGCAGTCCGAACGCTTACGTAATACAGAAGTGGTGGTTCTTTGCAGATGTAGTGTTGACATATATACAGAAATCCGTACGACATTCGGGCATAGGATTAGGGACTGCTATATTCCTGCGATGATACAGTGGAGACTGCGCGAGTAGGGTACCATGGGGTGTACCTTAGTTAGGGGTAGCTACGTATACATTGCATTAGGTTAATCTACTAGGGAGTAGATGGGTGCGGCGTGTGTAAGCCTTGAATGTTAATAACACAAATAACCCAATAAATTAGAAAAAGTAATTGAACGATACATGTATGATTATCCAAGTATAATTTAAATCCAGACATACAAGACTTATGTTCTTACCCCCCTCCTTACAATATTCGCAGGTTATGTTCATGATAGAGACTGTATAGCTATGGATACTGGTTTAGCAGTATTATTATTAAGGTAAAACTATGTTTTAATTACATTATATTTTATTCCTTTCGCTGGTAGATGTTTTTTGAACACTGACATGTTTCATTTCTCTATCTTTTCTGCAGGATACCAGAGTAAACCAACTCGAGTTTCGATGGATTGGGATTTTTGAGAAAAAATCGGTCTGTCAGAATCCGGGTTATTACATCTGGTATCAGAGCTTAGTTTTAGGATTCCTTATTTAGATAATGAGCGAGCGTATCTGTATTTTAAAATATAAATGTTATATATATATATATAAACCTAGATCCATAGAGGAGCCCACTAAATAGAAAAAGGAAAATGGATTAGGAATATATATAGTTGAGAGAATTGACCTTGTGGGGGTGTCTAGGAAAGCCTTGGTAAGTTCGAAGCCCACTATGAGTCTAACCCTTGTTAACTTTTAAGAACTGGAAATTGTAAAAGTTTTGGTAAAATAGTTTATGATGTTTTCAAGTTTTAATCTTAAAAGTATTTTTGATGTTTGAAAAAAAAGAGGCCAAACCATAGTTTAAAATTAATGGAGCACGTAAGGGTTAGTGCCTAGAAAGAACGGAGAAATTTGAGAATATAAAGTAAATAGCGAAGGTTATCTTGGAATAGTAGAAAATTCCCGTAGAATGCATAGGCATTGTAAGGACTAGAACTGTTGCTCAAAAAAAATTATAGGCTAGTTAAGCACAGCAAGGACTAGTAGTGACTACTAGATATTGAAAGACAATTGAGCGTTGAGAATTTGTGGTTGGACTTTTCATTAATGAAATAGTCATTGATTCTTGGCCCTTAGTAGTAGGTGAGTAGATGGAAAGGCTAATTTTAAAAGAATAAACTTAAATCCTTGGATCAAGTAAAATAAGCTAAGAAAGAAAAATAGCCTAACTAGAAAGAAAACAATAAATTCAGTGAAGCAACAAAACATGACGGGAAAAGAAAAAGAAAAAAAATAAGTTTTCTTATGTAGTTGTGCTTGGATAGGAAAATAGGAAACTTTGTATAGAGTAGTTACGTGAAATCCAAGAGCAATTAGAAAAGAACATAAAAGAAAAACAGAAGATGTAAATTTTTCCATTTTATACCTTTGTGTGACATAAGAAATCGAATTTAGAAAATTAGATTTTTCCTATAATTCAAAATTTAAAGATGGTTGGTAGGATTTTGGATGCAACAATTGGATGAACTATGCCCTTATTCTATATGAGTGTAGGAAAATTTGGATGAAAAGTGTTTTGATTTTAAAAAATATTGCATTCATATAGAACTATAAGTATATTTAGGATGTGAGCATCATGTTTTGAAAGAGTTTTTGAAAGTTGGCATACATATAAGTGGTACCAAATTAGGCATACATGCACTACTATGATGTATTTCACTTTGCACATGTGCACAATGTTTGCAAAAATTGGATGCACACATAATGGATGTATAATATGCTAGGAATCATTTGATTTTACCCTTATCAAATTTCGGGGATGAAATTTCTCAAAGGTGGGAGAACGTAACACCCCGCATTTGTAGTGATAATTAAAAATATGCATATATGTATATATTATATGCATAGATATATTTAAAGGAAAATTAAAATATATATATAAGTGCATTGAAATGAAGGAAAATGAATTGCATGCAATATACATATATATATATTAAAATGAAGTTAATGCAAGGAAAAATAGTATGCAATACAATTGCGCATGTAATAACGTTAAAAAGGAAAAGGAAGTACATGCATTTGATTATGATAGAGAAAACAATTAATAAAGAGAAACATTAATGTAATTTAAAAAATTGCATGCTGTAATAAATAAGAAGGGGCATATGTTTATACATGTTATTTGAAATTCAAAATTTTATAGGAAGATAATGCATGCACTAAAAATAATATGAATGTGTAGATGCATGAACCTAAATAAAAATAATAGAAATGTGTAGATGCATGAACCTAAATAAAAACGAATTAATGTCATGCAAATAAAATAAAAAAAATATAGAATGCAAATATGTCAATTATGCGACTAAAGCATGCATAGAAAAAACGGTTTAGAAAGAGGAACTAAGCAATTTAATGCGTTAAAAAGAAGTAACATATCAAGTGCATGAAATGGGAAAGCATTAACGCATTTAAATAAGAATATTAGAAATATATTCAACAGAGAAATAATATCACATGGGAAAGTTTAGTGCATAGAAAGAAGTTGGAAAATAAACATAAATTGATTCATTTAAAGCAAGCTAATGTCAAAAGAATTAATGCAATTCATATTATATATAAAAAAATGACACATGGAAGGATGCATTAATGGAAAAGAAATGTACTTTGCATATATTAAGGAGCGTTTAAGATTTTGCTTGTACGAAAAGAAAAGAAACCGCATATAGGAAGGTGTCAACACTATTAGTGTCCACGCATGCGTATGGGTGCAACGCACCTGGGTTGGTTTAGCCTACTCTAGAACCTTCTTTTTATTAGCGAGGTGGAAGGTTTAGATGGATTCTATTTTAATCCTAAGGCCCTAATTCATCTACTACAACTATAAATAAACATCAAATCCAACCCTAATCTCATCTTTCTCTTTAACCCTAGCCTCAATGTTGCTAAGTTCTCAACTAACCTAGCCTCCACCATCAACATAAATTAAAGTAGAGATTTTAGAGATAAGTTCTTCATCAACAATCAATTTAGAAGGTTAATCAACATCAAAGTGTTACAACAACGATTTATCTCTTTTCTAATCCTGGTAAGGTGAGTGGGTTTAAATTAATCTTGTGAATAATTGTGTACATATCGTTTAGTAATTCCCCAATTAAAATGTTACAACTTTTATTATTATGCATGTTCTTTATCTTTTCCCTTCCTCCTTCCCTTTTTATTTTTACAGCTAGGCTACCTTTGAGCCTGGGCCAAATATCGTAGAGATGAACGTACGAATGGTAATTTACCAAATGTTGGGTTGATTTGGGCATAATTAATATTAAATTTTGGGTATAACCTACAATTGAAGAATTGTAGCATAACTTATGTGAAAATTGGAAATTTGGGGAATTGTTGTACAACTTATGAAATACTTGAAATTAAGTGGGTTGGTAATTTGGCGCATAACTATAAATATTAATTTGGGACATTAGTGAAAATATGTGCAAATTAAGTTGAAACAATTAAGTATGTTGGGATAATTGGGAAGTGTGTGGATTAATAGTGGACATGAATAAGCAAGACTGTGATTTGCGTGCAACTTAAGGTTAGGTAATTTGGGGAAAAACTGATAGGTTGGAATTTTGGAGCATAACTTCAATGAATATGAACATTTGGTAGAATTGGAATAATGTCACTTTATTGAAGTTAATTAAATGTAAGAAGAAATGAGACATATATAGGGAATTGGGCATAACTATGCTTGGAATTATGAATATAATTAGGTTGGGATTAATGTATATAAATCAAATTGGAATTATGAACATGAAATTGGGATTATAAGTTGAATTGGGATTATAGGCATAATCTTTTGATAGGATTATAAGCATAAATGTGAATTGAGGGTTTATGGGTAGTTGACATATATTATAATCCAAGATTTGAATTATGAGTATAAGTTATAATAAGAACTTATGCCTAAGACACGAGGTCAAATTTGGTCTGCGGTAGAAGTCTGCCCGGAACCGCCCAGCATGTCCAGCAACCGCAAATGGTAATCTAATGTGAGAGGTCTTAGTTGGGTGTCAACACATGAGGTTAGATTCAGATGCAGTAGAAGTCTGCCCGGAACCACCCGACATATCCAGCAACCGCAAATGGCAATCTAATGTGAGAGGTCTTGCGTGTTTATGGACAAAATAAATAATAATGAACACTTAGCCAAGACGACACATGTAGGGTTGACATGGATATAATAAAAGGGGTTAAGTGTGTAACATGGGTAGCATGGTAATTTGTTAAATTGTAATACTTAACCTAATTAAATCTGTAGTGGTGTTACGAACCAGTTGAACTGAGTAGGGTTAAGTAAATTTGCTAAAGAAATGAAAAAGGTTTAGTTAATCTTAATTAATGCCAACATGGGGAATGATGACAATAACCTATTATGAATGAACTTGAATAAGAAGGATAATATGTGACGATCTCAAAACCCCATACCACGGTGTCAAGGATAATCATTGGAATATAACACATTAATCATCATAAGCAGAGTACAGTGCAGGATACAACTTAGTGCATAATAATACATAATCAGTCTACATCGCCTATGGCGGAATCACATATATAGAGAGTACATAAACGAAACATCAGTCTACATCGCCCGTGGTGGAATCATATACATATACAATAATGGCGGAAAAATTATAGTCATCAACATGTAGTCAAGCCTCGCCATAAGCCAAAAGTGCACCTCTACTGTGGTGCCAAGCCCAAAATATGTTAGCTACCTGTAACTAGGCTGCCCATGTGAAAATAAGGGCACCCGAGTTTTCAAGGTGAAACAAACTACGAGTCAGTCATGGGACTGGTATGAGAAATCTACTTAACATATTAAACAACAATAATAAGGCAAATCAAAGGACTACGCCACTTTCGTGGAAGGGCTTTACTCCAATGAGTGGTAGTGCATGAAATAAAGTAAATGATTAAATCATCACAATGCTTTTTATAAAAATGAAGCCATTATAAGACTCAGGTCCCATCACACAATGCAACGCAAGCCGGAGGATAGAGTTTTACCTTATAATGGCTAAAAATGCTTCATACGTATAAAACAAAAGTGTTTGATATTATTACTAGTGCATATATGTTTCAAAAGCAAATTCAATCATAAATACCAATCATAGACGGCATGGTTACCATATATCATGTCACCATACTAGTAATACAAAACATTCGTATTGGAAATTGGATTCCATCATGAGTCGAGGCAAGGGGCAAGTTCCTCTCCGTTCGAGACACTCTAACAAATGTCCCAGGACCGCACACAGCAATCCCGGGATCCTCCAAGGCCGGTCCTCTCTTACTTTTGAGGATTGGCAATTCCTGAACACATGTTTCCCGGTCCTTACATACCTATAATCGAGGCGCCTCGCATTCCAACAACCACACAGGTGAAAAGTATATATAAATGTCAGGGCTGGTAGGTCACTGACACCACCGTAGCTAGAAAGAAACGGTGTGCACTCCTTGGGTCCTTCTCCCGTTTTTGACTCATACCAGGGTGTGAGGCTCGCAAATCCACGCTATACACAAAGCTACGCCACACAGGCCATGCTTTGATCATCAACCACAAGACTTTGCTTTGCAACAAAAGCCTTGATCATTTGCCACTTAGGCGTGCCACACAGGCAATCCACTACATGTAACTGATTTCTATCGATATATAACCTCTCAGCTCGTACGTCTCAGAGAAGGGCGTTAAGCAAGAGAATAAATTCTCCGTCGCCAAACAGAGATATATTTAATAGAGATCAATCAGCACAGAACAAAATCCAATGTCAGAAACACAGTCCATTTACAAGTTAGTTCTGGGTTTGAACGAAGCTGGAGGCACCAAATTCCTCGCTTATCCGCACAATCAACAATACGTCTGGATGGCTACTACTTCAGCTCCTACAAGGTAGCTACTCCAATCACGAGCTTCAGTAGCGCCCATCCATCCAATGTGAAGATCGTCGGTCTTGAACCATCTTCAACTCTTCGACATCTCACCGTCGATCGATTATTTGAAATGAGAATTAGCTCGGCCTTTTCAAATAATCCACGTATATTCAGATTTTCAAATCAATTCTTCACATGGTTAAATTACTCAACATTCACATTTCAGTTCCTTAGTATAATTTTCATGTTAAATACATTCAACGATCACATATCAAGAAAACCCAGCAAAATCGGTTTATTTCCATTCTATATCATTTATAATATTTTATAACAATATATCGCCATTTTTATTTATTTAAAAAACTGCCATATTTAATTAAACGACGTTTCAGGTCGTGCCGAGGCATTGGCGCTATTTTTCACTAAATGTTTTTACACATATCTGAAAATCTAACCGTTGGATCTTCACAAAATTTATTTAGCTAGAAAGATCCTTTCAAAATGAATCCAACTGTTTCAGTTTTGGGAAAATCCGACGGTCGGATTTCCCACACTAGTCTTTTGAAGTTATGATTCCAAATTACGAACTACAGCGTTGTTATTCGATTTAATTTATTTATATTTGTATTTATATATAAGTATAATCGATTCTGGCGTTGTTTTTCTTCAGATTTGAATTCAACATTCCAAACAATCCGACCGTCGGATCTTTACAAAGTTGGTGCTGTTGGAAAGATATTTCCAAGGCGAACCCAACGGTTGTTTGAAATCACGGTTTCAAAGCACGAACTGCACGGCCACGATTCGTTTTAATTATATATATATATATATAGTTCATTCGACGATTTCAATATCGTTTTCCCTTCAAATATTTCGCTAACGCCTTTAAATTTTGGAAAATTTCTCCATAACCTCCTTTGTACGGGAAGGGCTGGGAAAATTCCCAAATAGCCACACGGGCATCTCATCTCGAAAAGAAAAAGAAAAAGCCAAGCGGCTAGCCAATAGGCTCATAAAATCATCACCCAAGCAAAACAGTAAACATGTACCTATTTGTCGGGCACACAATTTTATTCCTCTTCTCTAGCCTCTTTGCTATAACCTGTTCAATAAGTATGCATGTACATATGTGCAATTCTTATCACTTATCTTTTTCCATTCAACTTCTTATTTGATTCAATTTGGTTTAAAGTCACCATTCATTCTAATGTTGAATACAGAAGCAAAAATCATATCATTAACTAATTAATGAATATTTCAACTCATGCATATTTATTTGAACAAGTGGTTATTTTTAACACTTCACATTTCAGAAATGATACTTTTGGCGAACTAAAATATATTTCAACACATGACTATTTAATTTAGTTCATATACATATTAAAAATAATATTCATAGCAAACAAATATTTATTTCAACACACGTATATTTTTAGTGAATCACATACATGATAAAAATGGTATTTTTATCATCTAAAATATTTATTCAACACATGTATGTTTTTAACACCTCATATTTTCAATAAAAATGTAATTTTTATTGTTCGATCTTTTTATTCAACACATGAACCTTTTCCACACACGCACTTCTCAACACATGAGTGTTTCCACACATGGATATTTTATATAGTTGGTACATATAAGAAAGATGTAATTTTTATTGTTGAAACAATTTATTTATAACACGAATATTTTACATACTTCTTATATATATAATAAAAATGTGATTTTTATTGTTTGTACACTTTATTCATTCAACGCATGAATTTAATTTTCAACACATGACTTCTCAACACATGAGCATTTTCCACAAATGGATAAAGTTTCAACACATGACTTTGGTTTCAACACATGAAAATAATTTCAACATATGAAAATAATTCTAACACATGAATATTATTCAAAATTTCGGCAGCGTAACGGCAGGGTAGTTAAAACCGGCACCGTCCCGAGTACGGCTCCTCACTCTACCTTAAAACCTCGCGGTTTTTGACAATGGGGATTTCATACATCTAATTCGCATGCAGGCAAGTATGAATTTTCTTTTCCACAATTTATTTCAAATTTGTTTCAATCACCAATGGGTATTTTTCAACCACAACCAAACAATATCAACCACAAACAATTTTATCAACCATTCGCATTATTCAACAATTTTTTTTCACACCAATTCACAATCAATAAATATCGTCCATGGTTTGTGGACGAGGGGAGTGTGTGTGTGTGTATATATATATTTTTTATTTCCATTCCAACACACATATCATTTAAACAATGCATGTATAATTCAGACTTCGCTCATATAGCTTACACAACGCATGTACATGAGGTATACGACACGTGTGTAATTTATATTTCGCTTATATAATTTATACATGACATTTCCATTCACATTTCAGTTAGAAATCTCACATTGGTTTTCGAGGTGCTAAAAATCGTAGATAGCTCAGAAAAATCCGCTGTCTCTTCTAGATGGTAGAGAGCCTCCTTACGGTCACGATGTTTCCCGTTTCATCGAATTTCGTCAACACACGACACAGATATGATTTTTCAAAGTTTACAACACTTAAAAGTGTTATTTTCAATTCAATTTAACTAAAGCTGATACCTTTCAAAGATGTTCAAAACTAGGTTTTGAAAATTCGTGAAATCCATAGCACTTCGTCCCGATCAGGTTGTATGACGTCGAAGAGGGTGGAAAGGGCTTCAGGCGCAGGGGGGTTTCGTCGGGATCGGTGGTCGGAGGCGTGCTCGGCGGCGCTGGAAAGTCACCGACTTTGGCGAGCTCGTTCTCGTCGATGGGGCGACGAGGGGGGTCGAGGGTTGGTCGGATTTGAAGAGGGGAGGTGGCGCTGTCGAGATCGGGTGGTGGCGGACGCGTTAGGTGGTTGAGGCGGCGGCGATTTGGTCGGGAAGTGGTGAGGAGGTTTTCGCTGTTAATCGCGAGGGTGATGTGTTTTTTTTTAATTATGAAAGGACAATTTTGATTGGCCCGTGGTTTTATTAAATTTTAAAATAGTGTTTCTCTGCACGGACACCAATTCAAACCCAACGACCACCGCCCCTAGCTAAATACCCCATCTAGACACAATGGGATATGTTTCGTAGGCCAATTCGATCGTTACAGTCAGTTATTCTTCTAATTAAAATATAAAACATTCAATATTCAATTTGAACGCACATTTCAATTTGCCAGGACCATAAACTGATTCGAAAAATTCCAGAAAAATAAATCTAGTTATGTCTTGACGCTATGGTCCCAACAAAACTAGTTTCGTCGAATTCTGAGATCGTTTGAAAAATGGCCATTTTCTAGTCGATCCAATTTAACAGAAATTAACCAAACATGTTTTCTTTTGCCACGCTCACATACTAGCTTCAAAAATTACGAAATTTGAAAACTAGCAATAATTTGACATCCTGGATCCAACAAAACTGGTTTCGTTGAATTCCGAGGTCATTTGCAAAATGTCTATTTTCAAGGGCTATATATTCTCTATAGCGACCTTTCTGAAAATTCATTTGGCCATAACTTTTGATTCCCGCTATGAAACTTCAATTTTTCAGACTCGTTAGAGAGATATTCATCAATAGATTTAAATATTTTTGGTTTCACTAAAATCTGTTATATTTTGCACCCAATTCAAATTTTCAAGCTGCCACATTATTTCAAATTCAATATTTTATTGAAATATTCTGTTTCAATTGTTTAAATTTCTTTGAAACAACCAATTTAAATTTTTTTAAATTGGCTCGTATTTTCCGGGTTGTTAAATAATAGGTAGGTTTTTCCTAAGGACAAGTGGGAATTATAACTTTTGAAATAAGACAAGTTATAAGGAATGATAGGGAAAAATGAAATTATTCTCTTACCAATGTATTTGTGAATTAAGATGTGCTTAATTATAAATTAAGTAGAACTTGTTATGGTAACCATAGGATGGAATAATGAGTAGATTATGAGAATAACATGTTGTAGGTTTATTAATGAACTTAAATGGGTTAAGTTATAAATTGAATTAATATGCGAGGGTAACTTGGTAAACTTCAAAAGGAAGTCAACGTGAAGGAGAATAACCAAGTTAAATGGGAAAACTCACGAGGTGGCACAAGAGCGTGATTAATGGTTAAACGTAGGGTCTAATGACATATAAAACTGAGGCGCTAGTACCAGTTCATACGTTAGAGGATGAATAACCATAAGGGGTAGATCATCGGGGTGTCAAAAGACAAAAAGAGGAGCACATGTCCATCTTGATAATCTTGTAGGCTCCAACAGACTGGGTTAAGAAGCACGCAGCTTCCTAGGACATATGGTACTCTTGGTATTCCTCTGTGAGTGGCAGATGATCCGCGTTTACTTATAGAGGTTAGGTCTGCATAGGTGAACCAATGAGTATGCCTTTATTGCATTAATAAGGGGAAATCAAAAGACTAAGTTGGACCAGCGTGATTCGGCGAGACCAGTTTGTGCCCTATGATAGCAACTCGTCGTCTTCCTACCATCTTCAGTTAGTACGTAAAGCAGAAAGGCAGAGCACACCAAAAGACCATATACTTTGCTATCTAGTTATAGGTGAGGTTGGCCAATAGGTTTGAAGCGCATAGGGGGCCAGGGTTAAGTTCTCATTCTTGATATTCTTGGGTGCCTTTCATTAGTTGAGGGAGGGGTCTGGTGGGACCATAGCCACTATAAAAGCAGACCTTAGCATCTGCAATCGGCAGATATCTGAAAGCTCCCGACCGAGTTCCGTGTTTCTTGATTAGCCTTGCCACGGGACTTGGGCGCACATATAGAGAACATGCGCAATAGACACCGAGAACGATTGACGATACGCACATAGGAATGTCTAGGTACACTCATGTCGCTCTGGGTGGTGTATCATAAGACTAGAGGGCATTATTCGAGGATGGAACCTAATTTGATCGAATGGTTCAAAGATGGCAGTCCGAATGCTTACGTAATATAGAAGTAGTGGTTCTTTGCAGACATAGAATTGACATATATACAGAAATCCGTATGACATTCGGGCGTAGGATTAGAGACTGCTATATTCCTACGATAATATGGTGGACACCATGCGAGTAGGGTACCATGGGGTGTACCTTAGTTGGGGGTAGCTACATATACATTGTATTAGGTCAACCTACTAGAGAGTAGATGGGTGCGACGTGTGTAAGCCTTGAATGATAATAACACAGATAACTCAATAAATTAGAAAATGTAATTGAACAGTATATGTAGGATTATCAAGAAGTATAATTTAAATCCAGTCACACAGGACTTATGTTCTGACCACCCTCCTCACAACATTCGCAGGTTAGGTTAATGATAGAGACTGTTTAGCTTTGGATACTGGTTTAGCAGTATTATTATTAAGGTAAAACTATGTTTTAATTACATTATATTTTATTCCTTCTGCTATGAGATGTTTTCTGAACACTGACATGTTTCATGTCTTTGTCTTTTCTGCAGGATACCAGAGCAAACCAACTCGATTTTCGATGTATTGGGATTTTTGAAAAAAATTCGGTCCGTTAGAATCTGGGTTATTACAGTCTATATCATTCTGTTTCCTCTGTTTAACCTATGTATACCTGCTACTCATGTTACTATTATCTCTCATCCTGTTTTATTTACATGTCATGATACTATAATCTGTTTTTATGCTGAAAGTCACTGGACCCGCTAGACTTTATGTCTGACACTTTTTGCTTCGCCTCTTCTCTTCCTCCCCCCCCCCCCGGTTCTCAGGGTATGACCGTAGAAGCTTGATTCATATTTCTTTATGCTTAAAGTGCTGAAAGTAACGGTTAACTTTTTTTCTCTTAATATGGCATTTTGGAGTGGGATTATGGTTTTAGAAAATATGTACTTCGATGGCTTTTGTACAAGACATATATTATGTACTTGATTTTGTTGTTTGAAGATGTAACCAAACTTATTTCTGTTTCCGCTGCAATAAAGTTATAAAATTTTCAAGTACTACTTTATTTATCTGTCTTGTAATATTCTATTCTGTTTACTTATAACACTCCACGAAACTTAATGCATTCCATTTGTGAGTGACATTAATGGAATGGGGTGTCACGTTGGAAGGAGATTGGTAGAAAAGATCTTAGGAAATCAATCAGCTGGACACATGTCAACCAAGGATAAGAGGAGGATCGTAACATAATATTTGATGAGAAGACCCATTTATATGATTAGGGTTTTGCAACTCTGCTATAAATACACATGTGTACCTATTGCAAAGATATACTCTCTGCTGTACCTTTTTCTGCCATTAATCGAGCTTAGTTTTCTTTTACTTTTCTGCATTTTTTATTTTATTAGCATCTAGTGCCATCTACACAATTATGTATGGTAGAGTACTAGTTGTATGTTGCGCTTATTTTCATTAGTGATTGACCATGTGATTAGATTCAGCGGTAATCCTAATTTTATTTTCTGTTCGTTCTTTAATTTCTATAATTTTAATTTTTTTTTTGCTTTCCTAGTTCATATTGGATTGAATATAGATTTGATTAGATTCAGATCTGATTCTGTAGCACCCCGTGATCTTAAATATCAAAATTAAAGAATATTTAATTTCAAATGTGAAAATTAAGGGAAACGGCTTACGCCATTGCGTTCGTCTCCTAATTATGCTTGAGATAGATTCGAGTTTGTGTGAATTCGACTTCTTATGAAGAAGTTATGGCCTTTCAAAGTATCAGAATTTAAATAAATTAAAAACAGCTCAGGCACAGAAAATTTGAAATTCAAATTTCAAACAGGGAAGCGGGCTGGGCTGAAAAATTCCCGCCCAAGGCCAGGTCGACTAGGGGGTCGACCTGTCCCCCCTCCCCCCCCCCCAGGCAGATCTGAAAGATGACAATATTTTGACTCACTACTGAGTCATTAGGGCTGAGGTGTTATTCTATCTTAACTGAATGGTCTTGATTGCTTCTAGGTTAATCTGACGGCTCTAAATTAATTAAAATTCTATATAAGCAACCTAACTCTCAACTTAAAATCACACTAATTCATACCAAGAGCCGCCATGCAGTCAATGGAGAACCTAGAGTAGTTGCCGTTCTCTTTCAACTCAAAAACAAGATAGAAGCAAGAATCAAAATCAAATATAATCTAAATTAGGACAACAGTTAGTCTACATCAAGAGAAATTAAGTTTCAGAATACAGATCCCATAAAAACAAGACTGTTCTTTTGTTTGTGAGTATAATTTCTTTCACAAAATAATTAATTAATTTAATTGTGATAAGTTATAATTGGGATTATGAGAATATGACTTTGAATCATGTGATGTTATCGTTGATAGTTTTCTTATTGTGGATCTATTTCATATGTTGAATTGTACATGTTTAACTTGATTCATCTTATGCAAGTTTGGGATGTTAAATCATATGTTAGTTTATGAATCTTGTGCAAGTCTGTAGGTGGATTATACACAAGTTCATATGTGAATCATGTAGATACATATGCTAGTTTATATGCAAACATGTGATATTAATTTACATGTTTAGATCCATATGCAAGTTCACATCTTTGTGTTTAGATCTATATTTAGATCCATGGTAGTACATAGTTATGCAAATTTATGTTCTATATGCCCATTGCTTATGCTAGTTTTGCATGTGAATCATATGCTAGTTTGAATGAAATTCATATTGTAGTTATAGGAAAACCATATCCATATATGCAAGTTCACGATTACATGTTTAGACCTATATTTAGATCCATGATAGTTTATGCAAATTTATGTATATCCATTGCCTATGCAAATTATTGGCTATGCAAACTTATGTCATGATACTTAGATCTATTTTATGTGTTATGCAAGTTGTGATGTTGCTTTTCTTTTTATAAGTTAGACTATTTGCGAGTCTAACATATGTCATATTAATACGTACGAATAGCAGGGGGACAATGGGAAAATATTAAATATACATGATTGTGAATTGGCATAAAATAGCCTTAAAGGCATATAATTGATTTGAGACATTAATTGGTATAAATTTATATACCTGAAATTATGGACATAATTTAGGTGACAATTATGGACATAAATTAATTTGGAATTTATTGACAAATTTGAATAGGGATATTAATCCAATTTGGGGTTAAATAATTATGTGTAATTATTAACTGCCTAAGACACGAGGTTAAACTCGTTTGTGGTATAAGACTGCTCGGACCTGCCCGACAAATCTAGCAACCACAAAGAATAGTATAATGTGAGAGTTCAAAGGCACAAATTAAATGCGTAACCATTGTAAAGACACGAGGTTAGGATCGTTTGCGGTATAAGACTGCCCCGACCTGCCCGACAAATCCAGCAAATGGTAGTCTAATGTTGGAGGTCTTTACAAGGTTACAGTTCTAATGAATTATGTAACACTTAACCAGATAAGCATGTGGTGGGACATGGGGGTTAAGTGGGTGGCCTGCATGGCATGTGAAATACGATTAGAAACACTTAACGAAGTTAAAAACATGTAAGAAGACATGAATAAGAAGGGGTTAAGTGGGAAGTTCTAGTGGGGACCAAGCATAGGTGGAAAGATTGTGTCAAACATGTGGATCCTTTTCAAACCAGTAACCCATTAAGTATCTTTGAAAGCTCGAGTTAGATCAAGGGCGGAACACGCTTAATGGGTTTGATTGTAAGAGGTCAAAACGGGTTAGCAGTGGCAACGCAAGTCCAACGGTGTCATGTGCGTGCGTGGGCCCGGGATGGTAGGTAAGACGTTGTTGCATCGTGTAGATATAAGTCATGCATCTTTAGTGGTATCGGGTTGCCACTTTGGGGAGTGATACACCCCACTGTGGGACCAGCACGGGTATCTACGAGTTAGGGAGCCGATCGCATGGAGGTAGTGGGTACAACTAGTGGAGATAGGGGCAGGAGGCACCTATGAAGGCAACTAAGGGTACACGAAACTACCATTATCATTATTAAGTTCTGTAGGCGGGATCAACTTTTAGGATGACTACTAATGTTGTAGTATAGTAATTATCATATAGTAACTAGGAACGAGATTAACGCCAGAATATTCCTCTTGTTTGCTTTGTCATGTTTATGCCTTATCCTAATTACTTTAATAATTATATTGTTAAAGTTATTATACTTGCCAGACTTTATGTCTGCCCCCCTTGTTTTTGCCTCTTTTCTCCCCCTCCCCCTCCCCAAGTTCTCAGGGTGGGACTAGTACTAGTGGAGATTGATCTTGGATCTCTTTCTCTCTCTTTTGGAAGTGCTTGGATTGCTGAAAGTAAAGTTCAGCTCATCTCTTTTATGGCTACTTGTGTTGGGGTTATGCTTTTTACTTTATGTACTCAGAAAACAATTTGTCAAGATGGATATTAAGTGCAATTGGTTTTACTGTTGGCTTATGAAGTTGTTGTAATCAAACTATTTCCCTGCTACAATAAAAGTTGTTTTAAAATTTTCAAGTACCAATATATATATATATATACACATATATATATGTCTTATTATATTCTGTTCTATACACTAATAATGCTCCATGAAAGTTAATGCATTCCCTTTGAGAGTGATATTAATGGACATGGGGTGTTACACGTGGTATCAAAGCTGAAGGTTACCAGAACAAATATGAATTTTGAAAAACTGTTTTTCAAAAACGTTTTATAAAGAAGTAATTTTAAAAATATGTTTTAAGGAATGTAATTTCAAGAGAAAAGTTTGTTTTAAAAACATAACCCCAAAGAGCCATATATCTTTCCTTCGATTCTTCGTTTTGAATCTCTTCCTTTTTCTTTTTCAGCATGTCTGGGGAACCTGAGATACCCGAGGGCATACCGATACCAGGTTGGTTTAGAAGGTATCTGGAGGCTAGGGCCATTGCCGCAGGCCCAACAAATGTTCCTCATCCCCCAGCTGAAGTCGCTCCTCCTCTTCCTTCGCCCTACGTTGATACTTTTTCGAAGATATGCAAAGATTTTCGGGCAATGGGCGGGAAACCTATTCACGGATCATAGACGTTTGTCAAAGCTTGAAATTGGCTTAAGGAGGTGGAAGATCTATTTGGTATTTTCGAGGTAAAAGATGGAAGGAAGGTCCAATTGGATGCTTGGTTAATGAAGGACGAAGCTTCGTTTTAGTGGGAGTTCACGATTGGAGAGCATCCAGTGGAGGCATGGATGGATTTCAGGCATAGGTTCGAGATGAAATTTCTCTCATTAGAAGAAGAGAATTTATATATGGAGAGGTTCTTAGCATTGAAGCAAGGAAATTTATCAGTAAAGGAGTACGTCAACAAGTTCAATCAGTTGGCGAGATTTGGCTTAGACTTGGTAAACACACCAAAGAGGAAGGCCCTGAGTTTCGTTAATTGTTTAAATGAGCCGCTACATGGGTTAGCTAGGACCCACATTCCGATGGGGGCTACCTTTGAGAGATTGGTTGACATGGCGCTTTTGCATGAAGAGGAGAAAGGTGCTAATGCTAATAAGACACCAAAGAAGAAAGGGGATCAAAAGAAAACACAACAGAAAAACAAGAAAGGTGGTAAGGATAACAATAGCAAGGGAAAGAAAAGGTGCTCTAATTGTGGGACACCAGGCCATCTGAGCAAGGACTGTAGGAAAAAGAAGAAGACTGGCTGCTTCCACTATGGAGAGGTAGGACATCTAATTAAAGACTGCCCGAGGAAACAGGGGCAAGGGCAAAGGACAGGGTCCATTTCTGAAGGGCAGACTCAGGCTCTCATGGCACCAGGACAGACAAGAGGGCAGGTTCATGCTCTCATGGCACCAGGACAGGAGAGGGGTAGAAACATTTCAATTGAAATTTTAGTTTTTCTGTTTGATCATCCTGTCCGTACTTTGTTTGACTCTGGCGCTTCACACTCGTTTGTATCTGCTACGTTAGTTGGAACACTGCTCCTAAATACTAGTCTAGTTATGGATCCCATAGTAGTCTCAAATCCTATTGGTGGTTCAGCTCATCTTTCAATGATTTTTCGGGATTTGAGAGTGTCTATCTTGGGCGTTGGGTTTGAATGCAACGCCTTCGCTCTTGGCTTCATGGGCTACGACTTGATTCTAGACATGGATTGGCTATCTAGATACGGTGCCGTCCTAGATTGTGAAAGAAGGGTAGTAGATTGTTGACTCATTATGGAAAGACCCTCGATATTTCTTGTGACCCTAGAGGTCCGGTAATTCTTAGCTACCTAGAATCCCTTGACACATCCAATGATTATTTGGAATCTGTTCGTGTGGTCCGTGAATATAGTGAAGTCTTCGATGAGGTTCGAGGTTTACCCCCAAGGCGCGAGATAGACTTTCGAATATACCTACTACATAATGCAAATCCAGTTGCATTACTAGTGCGCCACATGGCTCCGAGAGAGAGAGAAGAGTACTCAGTAAGCAAGTAAAAGAGTTGCTTGCGAAGGGGTTCATAAGAAGAAGTATTTCGGAGTGAGGTGCTCCAGTCGATTTTGCTACGAAAGCTGATGGTTCACTTAGATTATGTGTGGACTATAGAGAGCTGAATAAACTAACAAAGAAGAACAGGCACCCATTGCCGAGGATAGATGATTTATTCGATCAGTTGGTGGGAGCTTCAGTTTTTTCGCAACTGGATTTGGCTATAGGGTTTCACCAGTTAAGCGTGGCTGAAGGCAGCATAGATAAGACTGCATTTAGAACTACTGACGGTTTCTTCGAGTGGCTCATCATGCCTTTTGGTTTGATGAATGCACCTGCATAATTTGTGGACTTAATGAGTAGGGTGTTTAGGAAGTTTCTAAACAAGTTTGTGGTAGTCTTTGTGGACGATATCCTGATTTTCTCTAAGAATGAAGAAGAGCATGACCTACATCTTAGGGAAGTCTTAGAGACCCTATGAGCGCATCAACTTAAAGCTAATTTCTCCAAGTGCCATTTTTGGAGAAAAGAAGTGAGGTTCTTAGGACACGTGGTCTCTAAGGCAGGGATAGCTTTGGATCCCGCAAAGGTGGTGGCAATCCAAGATTAGAAAATTCCTAAGAATGCCACAGAAGTAAGAAGCTTTTTAGGGTTGGCTGGTTATTATAGGAAGTTCATTAAGGACTTCGCGAAGATATTAGCCCCACTCACTTGGTTAACGAAGAGGAACTTGACTTTTGCTTGGGATGTTGATGTGATGATGCTTTCCAACGTTTGAAGAGGGCTTCGACGACAGCTCCAGTTTTATTTTTGCCGGGAGTAAGCCATTCACAGTATATACCGATGCTTGCGGGATAGGGCTTGGCGCAGTTTTAATGCAAGTGGGAAGGGTGATATGCTATGGTGGATGTCTGATGAAAGCCAACGAGAAAAATTACCCTACCCATGACTTAGAGTTGGCTGCCATAGTCTTCGCGCTTAAGTCATGGTGTCATTATATGCTTGGCGAGAGGTTTGAGTTGTATACAGACCATAAGTCACTAAAGTACTTGTTCTCTCAAAAAGATTAAACTTGAGGAAACAAAGGTGGATGGAGTTTTTGGCATCCTACGATTTTGAGATCCCATATACCCCTGGTAAGGGTAACGTTGTAGCCGACGCCTTAAGTAAAAAGAAGTTGACTTTAATTCCTTTATTCATAGAGCGGCATAGTTTGGAGTATATATATACCTTTGACTTTAGACCCTTTATCGATTATGTACCCGAATCTACACATTTGGGTCGAGTTGGAAAGGCACAGCAAGATGACCCATAGTTGGTTGAGATTGTAGGCAAGCTTATAGGAGGGGAGTCTTCAAGTCATCTTAATAGATATGCTATAGATGAGAGAGGCTGGCTGCGTAGATATGGGAGATTTTGTGTACCACAAGACAAGAGTTTGAAGAAGGCAATTCTTGAAGACCCACATCGCTCTAAGATGACCATACATCCTGGTGGTGACAAGATGTATAGGGATATGAAGAAAGTTTTCTTTTGGGCCGGAATGAAGAAGGACGTGGCTAAGTTCATTTCTAGATGGTTAGTGTGCCAGCAAGTGAAGGCTGAGCAAAAGAATCCCGGAGGTTCCTCCAACCTTAAGAGATTCCACTGTGGAAATGGGAAAGTGTTTCCATGGATTTTGTAGATGGGTTTCCAAGATCAAGGAAGGGTAATACGGGGATTTGGGTACTTGTAGACAGACTTAGCAAAAGTGCCCATTTTATTCCCGTTAAAAGTAGAAGGACCGCCGCATGGTTAGCATCTGTTTACCTTCGAGAGATAGTTCGCCTGCACAACATACCCTCTAGCATTGTGAGCGATAGAGATCCCATTTTCACAAGTGAATTTTGGAAAAGCTTACAAGAGGCGGTTGGAACACAATTGTGCTTAATTACCGCACGGATGGGCAAACCGAGAGAGTAAATCGAATTCTAGAAGACCTTTTGGGGCTATGCGTCCTAGACTTTGGAGGAACATGGGAAGAACATCTTCCATTAGTGGAGTTCGCCTATAATAACAGCTTTCGGGCTAGCATTGGCATGGCACCTTTTGAGGCTCTTTATGGATGACCATGTCGATCAGCTACTTGTTGGTGGGAATCCACGGACAAGGCTTTGCTTGGACCCGACATGATTAGGGAGACTTCAAAGAAAATAGACCTGATTCGACGGCGAATGAAGACGGCGCAGGACCGACAAAAGTCATATGCTGATAAGAGGCGAACCGATCTTGAGTTCAATATTGAGGACATGGTTTTTATTAAGGTGTCACCTTTAAGAAATGTAGTCTGTTTTGGATCAGTAGGGAAGTTGGCGCCGAGACTCATAGGAGCCTTTCCAATTACAGAGAGGATTGGGCAGACGGCGTATAGAGTAGAGATGCCAGAGAAGCTCTACGGTGTTCATGACGTGTTTCACGTTTCGCATTTGCGTAAGTGTTTACACAATACGGCGGAAGTGATGGATCCGAGCACGCTAAAAGAAGTAGAAGTAGAGCGCAATGCCACGGTTAGACGAGCTCCTACACGCATTCTCGGATCGGAGATCAACAAGCTATGCAACAAAGAGGTCAAGTTAGTCAAAGTGCAATGGGGAGATGATTAAAGAGACGCGACTTGGGAGATAGAAGACAAGATGCGTACGTTGTACCCTTTCCTTTTTGAGGGTATGTTTTTACTTCTCCTTTTTCTACCGCTTTGTTGATACTTGTCCTATCATTTAGTATTATCTTTGCGATGACATCTTCGATCTTTAGTTTGGAAGAACCCTATGGTTGCAAACATGTGTTTGACACATGTTATGTTTGGTGGATGCAAATGGATGCAAGTGGTTGCTAGTGGTTGCTCGTGGATGCATGTACACACACATTACGCACTAGATCGGCTCAATCACCTTCATGTTGCATATAAATGTGTGTGCATATCTAAATTGATGAATGTATAATGGTTGTGTTATCATATGGATGCTGCATTTTGATGAATGGTTGTGCACACTTGTAGAAATAATATGTATCGATAGGATTCTTTCGCATACGTAGTGGACGCATGGCACTATCATGATTTGCATTAAGGAGGTCAACTGAATTAGTAGACCGCCTGATTTTGCATTAGATAAGGAACATATACACACACTTTTTGCATATATTCATACGGCATTAGAAATCTTGTAAGGACAGTGGATGCCTGTGTTTGATGGTTGAGTAGATGGATGATTGGATGTTAGCATATACATTCTCCTTAGTTGGAGATTTCGGGGGCGAAATCATTTAAGGAGGGGAGAATGTAACACCCTGTGATCTAAAATATCAAAATTAAAGAATACTTAATTTAAAATTGGAGAATTAAGGGAAACGGCTTATGCCATTGCGTTCGTCTCGGAATTCTGCTTGAGATAGAGTCCGAGTTTGTGTGAATCAGACTTCGTATGAAGAAGTTATGGCCTTCCGAAGTTTCAGAATTTAAATAAATTAAAAACAGCTCATGTTCAGAAAATTCGAAATTCAAATTTTAAATAGGGAAGCGAGTTGGGCGGTAAAATCCCGCCTAAGGCCAGGTCGACTAGGGGGTCGACCAGGGCGTCGACATCCCTATACAGGTCGACCAGGAGGTCGACCTGCCCCCCTCCCCCGGGCAGTTCTGAAAGATGACAATATTTTGACTCACTGTTGAGTCATTAGGGCTGAGTTGTTATTCAATTTTGACTGAATGGTCTTGATTGCTTCTAGGTTAATCTGGCGGCTCTAAATTAATTAAAATTCTATATAAGCAACCTAACTCTCAACCTAAAATCATACTAATTCATAACAAGAGCCGCTATGCCGTCAATGGAGAACCTAGAGTAGCCGTCGTTCTCTTTCAACTCAAAAACAAGATAGAAGCACGAATCAAAATCAATTCTAATCTAAATTAGGATAACAATTAGTCTACATCAAATCCGAGCAACTCAGTTTAAGAATACAAATCCCAGAAAAACAAGATTGTTCTTTTGTTTGTGAGTATAATTTCTTTCACAAATTAATTAATTTAATTTAATTGGGATTATGAGAATATGACTTTGAATCGTGTGATCTTATCGTTGATAGTTTCGTTATTTTGGATCTATTTCATATGTTGAATTGTACATGTTTAACTTGATTCATCTTATGCAAGTCTGGGATGTTAAATCATATGCTAGTCTATGAATCTTATGTAAGTTTGTAGGTGGATTATACACAAGTTCATATGTGAATCATGTAGATACATATACTAGTTTATATGCAAACATGTAACATTAATTTACATGTTTAGATTCATATGCAAGTTCACATCTTTGTGTTTAGATCTATATTTAGATCCATGGCAGTACATAGTTATGCAAATTTATGTTCTATATGCCCATTTCCTATGCTAGTTTTGTATGTGAATCATATGCTAGTTTGAAAGAAATTCATATGCAAGTTATAGGAAAACCATATCCATATATGCAAGTTCACGATTACATGTTTAGATCTATATTTAGATCCATGATAGTTTATGCAAATTTATGTATATCAATTGCCTATGCAAGTTATTGGCTATGCAAACTTATGTCATGATTCTTAGATCTGTTTTATGTATTATGCGAGTTGTGATGTTGCTTTTCTTTTTATAAGTTAGACTATTTGCAAGTCTAACATATGTCATATTAAAACGTACGAATAGCGTGGGGACAATGGGAAAATATTAAATATACATAATTGTGAATTGGCATAAAATGGCCTTAAAGGCATATAATTGATTAGAGACATTAATTGGTATAAATTTGTATACCAGAAATTATGGACATAATTTAGGTGACAATTATGGATATAAATTAATTTGGAATTTATTGACAAATTTGAATAGGGATATTAATCCAATTTGGGGTTAAATAATTATGTGTAATAATGAACCGCCTAAGACACGAGGTTAGACTCGTTTGTGGTATAAGACTGCCCGGACCCGCCCGGCAAATCCAGCAACCACAAACGGTAGTATGATGTGAAGTTCATAGGCATAAATTAAATGCGTAACAATTGTAATGACACGAGGTTAGGCTCGTTTGCGGTATAAGACTGCCCGGACCAGTCGGCAAATCCAGCAACCGCAAACAGTAGTCTAATGTTGGATGTCTTTAAAATGTTACGGTTCTAATGAATTAAGTAACACTTAAACAGATAAACATGTGGTGGGACATGGGGGTTAAGTGGGTAGCCTGGGTGGCATGTGAAATTCGATTAGAAACACTTAACCAAGTTGAAAACATGTAAGAAGAGATGAATAAGAAGGCGTTAAGTGGGAAGTTCTAGTGGGGACCAAGCATAGGTGGAAAGATTGTGCCAAACATGGGGACCCTTTTCAAACCAGTAACCTATTAAGTATCTTTGTGAGCACGAGTTAGATCGAGGATGGGACACGCTTACAGGGTTTGATTGTTAGAGGTCAAAATGGGTTAGAGGTGGCAACGCAAGTCCAATGGGGTCATGTGTGTCTGTGGGCCCGAGCTGGTAGGTAAGACGTTGTTGCATCGTATAGATATAAGCCGTGCATCTGTAGTGGTATCGGGTAGCCAATTTGGGGAGTGATACACCCCACTGTGGGACCAGCATGGGTATCTACGAGTCAGGGAGCCGATCGCATGAGAGTAGTGGGTATAACTAGTGGAGATAAGGGCAGGCGGAACCTATGAAGGCTAATAGAGGTAAACGAAACTACCTTTATCATTATTAAGTTCTGTAGGCGGGATCAACTTTTACGTTGACTAGTAATGGTGCAGTATAGTAATTATCCCATAGTAACTAGGAACGAGATTATTGCCAGACTATTCCTCTTGTTTGCTTTGTCATGCCCACTTGTTTCACAGTCATACCTTGTTTTACCAGTTTTTGTCTTATCCTAATTACTTTAATAATTATATTGTTAAAGTTATTATACTCGCCAGACTTTTTGTCTGATCCCCTTGTTTTCGCCTCTTTTCTTCTCTTCCCTCCCCCCCGGTTCTCAGGGTGGGACTAGTACTAGTGGGGCTTGATCTTGGATCTCTTTCTCTCTCTTTTAAAAGTGCTTGGATTGCTGAAAGTAAAGTTCAGCTCATCTCTTTCATGGCCACTTGTGCTAGGGTTATGCTTTTTACTTTATGTACTCAGAAAACAATTTGTCAAGATGGATATTAAGTGTACTTGGTTTTACTGTTGGTTTATGAAGTTGTTGTAATCAAACTATTTCTCCGTTGCAATAAAAGTTGTTTTAAATTTTTCAGGTACCAATATATGTAACTGTCTTGTTATATTCTGTTCTATACACTAATAATGCTCCATGAAAGTTAATGCATTCCCTTTGTGAGTGACATTAATGGACATGGGGTGTTACAGATTCAATTTAGTAATAGTTTTATTTGCAGTTTCCATTTTTTTTCAAAATCAACCTCCAAGTTTTGTCTAAGTCGCCCAAGAAATATATAAATAATAAAATTTAATATTCCTCCCTGCATTCGACCTGGATATTATACGATCTGTGCGCTTGCAGTTATTATTACATAATTCGCGCTTTCTTGATTCCTAGAAAGCATCGATCACGTACACATGTCTCTTACAAGATTGGACTAGGCTCAAAGGTAGCCTAGGCATATAAAATGAAATGGGAATAAGAGAGGGAGAAGAACAAAAATGGACATATAGTAACAGAAATAGGCATAAATTAACAACTGAGCAGTAGAATAAGTGTATGGAAAATTACATGTAATTATAGTAGATCTATTTAGATATAAATCAGTTTCTTAACATGCATAGGGCTAGATCTGGTTTATTAACATGTCAAGGTTACTATTAAATTTTTATATCTAAAAGTAATATGAACTCATAAAGATTAGATCGGAGTAAAAGAAATATCTTTGTTGTATGTATAGGCTGTTGTTATGGAAGATAGTCTAATTAAATCCAAGCTAAGGCAGCATCTCCTTGTCTCTATTGTTTTGTTTTTGGTGTAGAAAACAATAGAAATGATAGCATTTATATAGACTTCTTATAATGAACCCAGCAAACATACAAGTCCAATGAACAGAAAATGAACCTAGCTAGATCTGGGGTGGGTCAACACACCCTTATGTGGGTCGACCCCCTTGAGGTTTGGGTCGAGCCCAAATGGATCTTATTCCCGCGGTTGTCTCCTGCTCGTCAAATTTGATTTATTTTGAATTTCTAGTTTTATTTTTTTGTACATATCTCCCTTATATGCATACAAACTTCTAACCTTTATATCTTCTTCGTACGAAGTCTGTTTTACGCAAACTCGGAGTCTATCTAAACCAGAATTCCAAGATGAATGCAATTTCCATTTTGCTTAATTCCCAAAATTAAATTAAGTATTCTTTAGTTTATTAATGTTCTTTAAAATTATGGGGTGTCACATTTTCCCAACTTAAAGGATTTCGTCCCTGAAATCTCTAAGTTAAGAAGAATGTTACTATCCTAACAACCATTTACTCATACATCATTCATAAGAATCCAATGTCCTTGAATTTTTCTAATACTTATATGAACACATGCAATGATGTGTGTATATTTCGTTACAGTAATGCAAAAATTAGGCGGTCGGCTAATTCAGTTGACCTCCTTAATGCAATTTATGTTCGTGTCATGTAACCAAAATGTATGCAAATATTCTAGTATAACATGTAAGTTCTATACGTGTGCACATTCATTCATCCAAATGCAACAGCCATATGATGATACATCTATGTTCATCCATATAGAGTCCTAATGTACACACATCCATGTACAATATGTAAGTGATTGAGATGATCTAATTCCTAGTGTGTGTGTATGCATCCACGAGCATCCACTAGCAAACACTTGCATCCACTTGCGTCCATCAACCATAACATGTCTCAAACACATGTTTACACCCATTGTATTCTTCCTAAGTATTGAAAGGTTCGAACGATAGGATATGCATGAATGATAGAATAAAATATTAATAAAATATTGGAAAAAAAAGTTAAGAACATAACCTTGAAAAAAAAGGGTACGAAGCGCAATTCTTATCCTTAGTCTCCTAAATTGCATCCTCATTGCATTATCCCTATTGTACTTTCATCAACTTGACCTCTCTGTTACGTAGCTTCTTAACCACTGATCCAAGTATACGGGTAGGAACTCGTCTAATCGTCGCCTCCCTTTGTACCTCTACTTTCTCAATCATGCTCGAATCAACTACCTTTGTCGTATCGTGCAAACATTTCTGCAAATGAAAAACGTGGAAAACATCATGAACACCCACCAACCTCTCTGGTAATCTCACCCTGTAGGCCATTTGACCTATCCTTTCCATTATGGGAAATGGCCCTACAAACCTTATGCCAATTTCCCTACAGATCCAAAGTGAACCACATTCCTCAACGGTGATACTTTGATGAAAACCATGTCTCTTACCTCAAACTTAATGTTAATCCTTCTCTTATCGGCGTTGGAATTCTACCTATCCTAAGCTGTCTTCATAGGTCTGCGGATAAGATCAATCTTCTCTGAAGTCTCTCTGATCATCTCAAGTCCAAGTAGAAGCCTATCCGTAGACTCCCACCAACAAGTCAGTAATCTATAAGGTCGTCCGTAAAGTGCCTCGAAGGATGCCATGCCAATACTAGTATGATAACTGTTATTGTAGGTTAACTCCACCAAGGGAAGGCGCTACGCCCAAGTCCCTCTGAAGTCTAGGATACACAACCTTAAAAGATCCTTAAGAACTCTATTCACCCTCTCAGTTTGTCCATCGGTTTGAGGGTAATATGCGGTGCTCAAACATAACTGTCTACCTAATGCCTCTTGCGGGCTCTTCCAGAACATACTAGTGAAGATGGGATCACGATCACTCACTATGATAGACGGTACTCTATGTAGATGGACTATATGACGAAGATAAATTATTGCCAACCATGTTGCCGTTCTCTTGCTCTTAACATGAATAAAATGAGAACTCTTAGTAAGCCTGTCTACTATAACCCAGATGCTGGCATTACCCTTCCTCGATATAGGCAAACCATCGAAGAAATCCATAGAGATGCTCTCCCACTTCCACTATGGGACCTTAAAAGGATGTAGCAAACTGCCAAGCTTTTTATGTTCAACTTTAACTTACTGACATATTAAACATCGAGCTACGAGTTCCGGTATGTCTTTCTTCATTCATCCCAAAAGAAAACCCTCCTCATGTCTCGATATATCTTATCATCGCCCGATGGATAGTCATCCTAGAATGATGGACTTCCTCAAGGACTTTCTTCAACAGACTTCCAAATCCGGGAACACAAAGCCTTACCATCTCATTGTAGCCACCCTTTATCATCCATGGAATATCTACTAAGATGACTAGAAGTCTCCCTCTGCTGAGCCTATTCAAGATGTCTGCTATCTGTGGGTCCTCTCGCTGTGATCATCCTATCTGATCCATAAGAGTAGGTCGCACCTCTAGAGATGCTAACAAAACATGTGTAAGATCCGTAAATAGCCTAAAATCGAAGGTCGATATATACTACACACTCTGCCTCTCTATGAACAGAGGACTCAATGTCATCCTCCTCCAACTTAACATGTCTTCCACTGCATTACCTTTGCCAGCGTTATAAGAAATCTCAAAATCATAGGACACTAGGAACTCCATCAATCTCTGTTGTCTCAAATTGAGATCCTTCTATGAGAACAGATACTTGAGAAACTTACGGTCTGTATATAACTCGAACCTTTCTCCCAAGAGATAATGCTGCCTAGTCTTAAGTGCGAACACTATAGCAGACAATTTCAAATCATGGGTAGGGTAGTTCCTATCGTAAACCTTCAACTGCCTACTACCATAGCATACTATCCTTCCCTCTTGCATTAATATGACACCTAGCCATGTACCATATGCATTAGTACACACTGTGGACACATTGCTTCCATCAGGCAATGTCAAAACTGGGGCTGTTGTTGGAGCCTTCTTTAATCGCCGAAAAGCATTTTCACAATCCATACTCTAAGCAAAGGACAGATTCTTCTTCATCAGTCTGGTGAGTGGGGTTGATATCTTCGCAAAGTCCTTGATAAATTTCTGATAGAAGCTCGCTAAACCAAGAAAAATTCTCACCTTCGTTGCATTCTTTGGAGCATTCCAATCTTGAAATGCAACTACTTTCGCACGATCCAACGCTATCCCATCCTTGGAGACTACATGCCCTAGAAATCTCACATCCTTTCTCCAAAAATGACACTTAGAGAATTTTGTATTAAGTTCGTTTGCTCTGAGATTCCTCATAACCTCCTCTAAATGTAAGGCATACTCTCCCTCGCTCTTCGAGAAAATTAGAATGTCATCAACAAAGACCACAATTAATTTATTCAAAAACTCCTTAAACACTTTGCTCAACAGATCCAAAAAATACGCGGGTGCATTCGTTAACCCAAAAGGCATAACTAGCCACTCAAAGAAGCCATCTAGAGTTCCAAAAGCGGTCTTGTCTATACTATCCTCGGCCACCCACAACTGATGAAATCCCATAGCCAAGTCTAACTGTGAGAAAATAGATGCGCCAACAAGTTGGTCAAACAGAACATCAATCCTCAGAAGCGGGTGCATATTTTTCTTCGTAAGCTTATTCAACTCACTGTAATCCACATATAGGCGAAGTGAATCATCTGCCTTAGTTTTGAAGACGATTGGAGCGCCCCGTTCTGATATACTTCACCTAATAAACCCCTTCTTAAGTTGCTCCCCTACTTGCTTGTTAAGCTCCCTCCTTTCCCTAGGAGTCATGTGGCACACAGGTAATGCGACGAGCTTCACATTATCCACCAAGTACATCCGAAAATAAATCTCATGTCTGGGAGATAAGCCCCTAACCTCATAAAAAACATCTGGATACTCATAGACTACAGGCATAGATAGAAAATCAATGATAGAAGCATCAAGTGATTCTAGGAAAGTAAGCATGACAGACCCCCTTGGGTCATTGGAAATCTCAACAGTTTTCCGATGGCAAGTCAAAAGTCTAACGACCCTCCTCTCACAGTCTAAAATGGCACCGTACATGGCTAGCCTGTCCATCCTTAGAATCAAACCATAGCCCATAAAACTAACCACATATGCATCGCACTCGAACTCAACGCCTAATACAGATATTCTCAAACCCCGACATGTCATAAACAAATGATCGTGCCACCAATGGGGTTTGAGACAATAATAGGATCAAAAACAATACTAGTACTAAGGTGTAGAAACTCAACCACAGAATCATATATTAAAGAATGAGAAGCGCTAGGATAAAAAAGAGTCCTAATTGGATGATCGGAAAGGGAAATCAAACCTACAACAGAAACTTTCGGTAACACTCCGAATTTTTAATGACACTATAAGATAATAAATTAAAGAATAATTAATCTAATATTAAGAATTAAGGGAAACAGACTATGTCTTTACGTCCGTTTCGAAATTCTGGTCAGAATAAACACCAGGTTTGCGTAAAACGGATAATATATGAGGAAGTTACGGACGATAAAAGTTTGACAATAAACCAGGCATAACTGGCACACTTCACAATTGTGCCAAGTGTGACGGCCCGCCCAGCATCAGCCGACGTTTCCCTGAAATGCGCTGTACATATGTCCAACCAGCATGGGATGGTCACCGAAGAAAGTAAAAGTAAGGAATTTGAACTAACAAGGAATCTGTAGAATGTCTCACAGCGCATGGAATAAAATATAATAATAACATACTTGAAATAACATAGGCGAGACAGTGCATAAGCTGAAAACTAAACCATAATCATCAGAGCAGCGGAAATTCAAAATATAGCTTATTACAACTCCAACATACTATCTCTAAAGCAAAGAAAAAGGTTCACTACTAATGCCTAAAGTAGTGTCCAGCAACAACACAGGGAGAATATCTACATATATCATACGTGGAAGCCTCCTGCTCGTCTCCAGTACAACTACTCATGCATAACACCTAACCTATCTCTAGTCTGCCCGTTTAAGAGCACCCAGAGTAATAAGAAGAGACATAGAACTTTGGGTCAGACAAAAGTCTGGTATGAGCGATAAGTAGAAAAACAGAACAATAACAGGTATACATAACCATACCTAAACCTGGACCTAAAACCAAAGAGTTAGCACAGCAGGATGTAAAATATTCTAAGGTGGCGCTAACACATGGTGAAAATAATGGGGAGGGGTGTGCATGTCATGGTGATATCAAACAATCAAGCATAGCAACCCGCACATCTCTCACTTGGTGCGTAAAGCATACGATATCCACTGCTTTGACCACCCATTCCTTTGCTATGATCACTCTAACCTATGGAGTCATGATGGGTTCACTGCACTGATCCATAGCCACTAATCCCTTTATCTGTCCACTCTTCCCCATGAAGTCATGATGACTAAACTGCACTGGCTCATAGCCTTGCTACGATCACTCTGTCCCATGGATTAATAACTACACCAATGCACTAATCTATAGCCTAATATCTGTCTTGGTGGTGAATGGACATCGATAACCCCTTAGCACACGTCCCTTAGCAAAGTCCAATCATGAAGTTAACTCATTGGTTCCAATCCGGATCCTGAGCTACAACTCCTTATTTGGACTACCTTTATATCACGTGTTTGGTCTACTCTGGATTGGTTCAGAAATGAGCTTCCATTTGGTTCGGTTTGGTCCTCCTAAGGAGGTTTCCCATTAGGTCGGTTCGTGGTGCCTCGTCAGGGTCGGGTCATAGTGGAGCAACCAGTTCGGAACTTTTGGTTCGTGGAAATCGAGAAAAGGCGGCTCATAGTGCTCCTGGTCAGAACGGTTCAGTCGTGATACCTCCTCTTGGTCATCGGTTCGTGGTTCGGGCTATGCCTTTGGTTTGGCTTGTGAGCCTTCATCTTGGACGATTCGGGCCAGCTCCTCCAATCGAGCAAGCGGCTCGTGATACACGTCCATGGTTGGGACTCTTGGGGATGGACTCGCGATCGGGTCGGTTCGGAGGGGGTGATCCGATCCGGTTCCTGCACAATTTTCCTATGACTTTTCCAGCGACTGTTTTACGCTATACGATGGCGTTTTCGACCATTCTAACTATTCTAAGCAATCATAAATCATACCAAACAGTCATAGCAGTATATAACATCAAGCATAAACACCAAAATGATAAATAACCACGTAAAAATGGATCAAACATACCCAAAACCCATGGTTTTCCCCTTAATCATGTTTAAATATAACTAATGATAGGATTAGAAAAACATGTCCAAATTAACTCAAATTTTTATCAGAGCTCCAAAATAATATTTAAGAATTTCTAAACATTTTTCCAAATGTTTTTGAGTTATAATTTCGCTAATTAATACTAATCACCCCTAATTAACCATAATTAGTGAAAAACAATGCAAATCACTCACCTTAGCCAAGATATAAACTCAGATCTGAAATGACTCTTTAAATGCCATGAATTCCAATGTTTAGTAGCAGCCCCAACTCTGATTTGGTGCTATTTATCCTTGATTTGACGTAGATTAGCTTGATCCTTTATTAGAGAGCGATTTGGGATGAAATTAGAAGGTGGAGGCCATTGTTAGGGTTTCTAAGAGGTAAATAGCGGCTAGAAAACAAAAATAGAATGAAAACCTAACTCATTTCAGCCTCCCCATAACCCTAATCCCTAAATGGGTTATGGACCCATTTGCTAATTACCATAATCAGCCCACTTAAATAGTTTTTCACCTTCTAAACCTAGTTTTAGCCATATCTCCCAAATGGTTTGTCCGTTTGGCTAATGCGACCACTCTACGGAAATGTAAACCATCATCCGAATTCAATGGATGTGGTTTCAGGTCAAAACTCCTTACCAATCAAAAGTTATAGGAGAAACAAGATTCGCCAGGGGCAAAATGTCATTTAAAAATCGGCAAAAATCGTGAACATGCGATAGTCGTTCCCCAAAATTACACGGTTATACGACCTCATACGAAAAAGAAATAAATATTCTATGATCCTCCGATGCGTAGAACGCGGGTCATTACACTCTCCCCCCTAAGAAATTTCGCCCCTCAAAATCCTCAACTAAGAAACAACAAATGGGTCCCGCATGCCTACCAGCCATATCTCGCAATCAAACATACAAAACAAGCCTATCCTAGCATGCGGAAAGACTAAGTCGAAATGAAAACCTTACCGGGTAAAGAGTTTTGGATACGTCTCCTTAATGCTCTCCTCTGTCTCCCAAGTACAGTCATTCTCATCCCCGCCCCACTGAACCTTGTCGAGATTCACCGCTTTCCTTCGATGTTTCTTCGTATCATGCTCGATAATACGAATTGGCTTACACTTCCCAACTGATCAGGTGAAATAGCCACGTCGGGGTCGTGCATGAATTTCCTTAACTGGGAAACGTGAAATACGTTATGAACTCCCGCCATCTTGTCCGGCAACTCAAGTTTACCTGCTAAATTCCCAAATTGTTTGAGAATTGGGTATGGACCAACAAATCTTGGTGTTAACTTGTCTCTCCAACCAAATCGTATCACACTCTTTAATGAAGAAATCTTAACAAACACCAAGTCGCCAACGTAGAATTTTAAATCTCTTCTCCTCTTATCATCATAACTCTTCTTCCTATCTTGGGCATCCTTCATTCGCTGTCGGATAACCTTGATCTTATCTAAGGTTTCTCTTATCACATCTGGCCCAAGCACAAATTTTTCACCGATTTCTAACCAACATGATGGTGAGTTGCACGGTCTTCCGTACAAATCTTTATATGGAGCCATACCAATACCGGAATGATAACTATTATTATATGCAAACTCCACTAGATGAAAATGGTCATCCCATGATCCACTAAAATCTAATATGCAAACTCTCAAGAGATCTTCTAATACTCGATTCACCCTCTCTGCCAGACCGTCGTTTTGATGATGGTATGCAGAACTGAGATGTAATTCTGATCCTAAAGCCTCTTGTAAGCTCTTCCAAAATCCACTAGTAAACAACGGATCTCGATCACTCACAATGCCCTTGGGTACTCTGTGAAATCTCACTACCCACTTCATATACAGTTCTGCTAACTTAGCTTCTATTATATTCGACTCGACGGGTATAAACCTTGCACTCTTAGTCAATCGTTCCACAATCACCCAAATGCTATCAAGGCCCGATCTAGTCCTTGGTAACCCATCAATGAAGTCCATCAAGACTTGTTCCCATTTCCATTCTGGAATTTCTAATGGTTGCAACAAACCACTAGGTTTCATTTGCTCGTCTTTAACTAGCTAGCAATTCATGCTTTTGGATATAAACTTCCCAATGTCTCCTTTCATTCCTTCCCAGTTGTAGGTTTGCTTCATGTATCGGTACATTTTATTACCACCTGGACATATAGTCGGTTTTGAGTGATGACATTCTCTAAGCACTTCATCTCTCAACCCATTGACAATGGGTACAACTAATCTCCTATTCTTTCTGAGCCATCCATCTCGATCAAGCCCACACTTGTTCATCTCCTCATCGATATCCATCTCTAATTTGGAGATGATTTCCAATAGTTTAGGATCGTCCCTCTGACTGGAACCAATCCGCTCAATCAAAGTGGGTCTGATCATCATACTTGCTAATACTTCTGGAACCAATTCGCACTTTGGTCTGAAATCATACCCAGCGATGTACTCCAGTTGCTTCCATTCCAGAAACATAACCCCTAAATTGGCATGTTTTCTACTCCGTGCATCAGCTACCGCATTGCCCTTTCCTGGTGTATATGCGATACCGAAAACATAGGAAGCCAAGAATTCTAACTATCTTTGCTATCGGAGATTTAGATCCTTCTGAGAGAAGAGATACTTTAATGACTTATGATCGGTAAACAACTCGAATCTTTTACCAAGAGATAATGTCTCCACATCTTCAACGCGAATACGATCGCTACCAATTCCAGATTATGGGTAGGATACCCTTTCTCATGCGGTTTCAGCTGTCGACTAGCATAAGCTACAACCCAACCTCCTTGCATCAATACAGCTCCTAGTTCGGTACCACATGCATCTATATATACTGTCATCTCTTTATTCACCTTAGTAATGACTAATACTAGTGCACATGTAAACTTTTCCTTTAGATTCTTGAATGCATTCTCACACTTTTCATCCAAGACGAAAGCTTTATTCTTCTTGGTTAACTGAGTCAATGGTGCCGCATCTTGGAAAAGTCTTGGATAAACTTACGGTAATATCCAGCTAACCCCAATAAACTTCTTACGTCTGTTGCATTCTTGGGCGTAGACCAATCCTGTACTGTAGCCACCTTCGCAGGGTCCACGGCAATACCATTCTCCGAAACAACATGGCCCAAGAATCTCACTTCCATTCTCCAGAAGTGACAATTAGAAAACTTTGCTTTCAATGGTGTTTTCTCAACACCTCAATCACTACTCTCAAATGTTCCTTTTGTTCTTCCTCTATCCTCGAATAAACAAGTATACCGTCTACGAACACAAGAACAAACTTATTCAATTGATCTCGGAATACCCTATTCATAAGATCCACAAAATATGTTGGTGCATTGGTCAACCTGAATGGCATGACCAACCACTCATAAAATCCATACGACGTACGAAATGTCGTTTTAGGGATACTCTCAGCTGCTACTCGGAGCTGATGAAAACCTGTCGTGGGATCCAACTAGGAGAACACTCTTGCTCCACTCAACTGATCAAAAAAATTCATCTATCCATGGAAGAGGATACTTATTCTTCCACGTCGCCTTATTCAACTCGTCGTAGTCCACACACAATTGAAGGGAACCATCGGCCTTGGTAGCAAACAAAACTGGTGCCCCCACTCGGAAACACTTCTTCTAATAAATCCCTTCTTCAAACGATCGCTCACTTACACGCCCGAGCACTCGCTGCTCCTTTGGTGCCATACAACCAAGTGGCATCACTATAGGTCTGGCATCTTTCAATAAATCAGTACATAACTCAATCTCTCGGTGTGGTCCGGTCACTTCCTTGAAGACGTCGGGATACTGGCTAGCCACGGGCACATCTGACAACTCATCATGCGGGATATCAAGGGAATTTTGAAAACTAGCCATTACCCCATCACTTGGTAGACCACCAAACACTACCCTCCGCCTATCATCCTCTCAAATTGTCACCAAAAAGCTCTAACAGTCTACCACCACCCCATACCTTTAGAGTCAATCGACTCCCAAAATAATACCAAACCCAGTAAAGCCCAGAACAAAGCAATCACAAACATGCATCCATGACTCGATAAGACCACATTACGACAAATCATACTAAGGCTAGTTGAACCACCTATTGAATTCGTCACCGCTAGGGATCTATCGACTATCTCGAGTTTCAATCCCAACCTATCTACCAGGTCACTAGATATAAGGAACGGGAAGCCCCAGTATCAGACAATACTCAAACAGGAACATCATAAACAAAAAGCAACCTTGAATGACGACATTCTTTCCTTTCTCCACCGTAGTTGGGGCATTCGACGAAGAAGGAACAATATTAATAGCATATGCTTTCACAATCTGCTTCTCTTTGGGGGGTTGCGGACATTTATCTTTGTGATGTCCCACTTGGCCGCAGTTTAAGTACTTCCTGTCCACTGGCTTTGCTCGACATTCTTTAGCATAATGGCCCTTCTTGCCTCAGTTAAAGCACTCAACATATTTCTTACTCTTCTTCTGACGATCCTTGGTCTGATTCTGTTTCCTTTTGTTCTGAGAATTATACTTGCCTCCACCGCTTGCTTGCGGCTTTGGCCCCTCTGCAGATGTAATAATAATTTCAGCCTTGGGCTTAGGATAAAGGCTCTCTAATCTCAATTCTTTCCCAACAATCGATTCAAAAGTCTCATCAATAGGGTTTATAAGCCTTCCCCCACGTACTGATCTAAGCCTGTGATGAACTACTCATTCTTCTTCTCGGGAGTGTCAATAAGGGATAATCCATACTTCGATAAAGTATCGAACTCAACAGTATACTCTGACACTGCCCAACCATTCTACTTAAGCTCAAAGAGCTTCCTAAACAACTCTGACTTCTGGGTAGCTGGGATAAACTTATCACTGAATTAGGACTTAAACTGATCCCAAGTAACTTGATCCTCAGGGGTAGCTGCCTTAATAGCGTTCCACCAATTCATTGCCCGTCCTTGCAGCTGACGGGATGCTAGCCTTCTCTTCATCGCATCCTCGATACCCAAGTCTTCAAAGATACGCTCACAGCTATCCAACCAATCCTGAACTTCTGTAGCCGATTCCATTCTGTGGAACGGCTTCCCACCAAGACTAGTGTAGTCCTTACAGAGCTTGGCGAAATCGTCCCTAGGCGCCTTCACCGCTGCACCACCACCGTTTGCAGCATTAGGAGCTGCCCTTTGGACATCCCTAAGCATCTCTCTCATGAAGTCAATGTACCTCGTCCTCATATCAGGAGCATTCCCATTATTAGCTCCTCTACCAGTACCCCTTGTACGTTGGCTCATCGTTCAATCTGTAAGGAGAAAACGATTAACCATCTCTCCATTTGTACTAGTGCAGTGCGACTCCATCCTTAGATATACTAATAGTACATATATATATAAATATATACATATCTTTTGAAAACCAAAATACTACAAATATGCGCTCTCATATACGTAATATCTCTTTTGGTGTCTTTCCCTAGGTTAACTACGCAACCTAGAGCTTTGATATCAAGTGTGATGGCCCGCCCCACATAAGCCGAAATTTCCCTGAAATGCGATGTACAGATGTCCAATCAGCACGAGACGGTCGCCAAAGAAAGGAAAAGTAAGGAATTTGAACTAACAAGGAACCTATAGAATATCTCACCACGCATGGAATAAAATATAATAATAACATACTTGGCATAACACAGGCGATACAATGCGTAAGCTGAAAACTAAACCATAATCATCCTAGCAGTGGAAAATCAAAATATAGCTCATTACAACTCCAACATACTGTCTCTAAAGCAAAGAAAAAGGTGCACTACTAATGCCTAAAGTAGTGGCCAGCAACAACACAGGGAGAATATCTATATATATATCATATGTGGAAGCCTCCTGCTCGTCTCCGGTATAGCTGCTCGTGCATACCACCTAACCTGTCTCTAGTCTGCACATTTAAGAGCTAGAGTAATTAGAAGAAACATAAAACTCTGGGTCAGACAAAAGTCTGGTATGAGCGATAAGCAGCAAAACATAATAATAACAGGTATACATAACCAGACCTAAACTTGGACCTACAACCAAAGAGTTAGCACAAGAGGATGTACAATACTATAAGGTGACAGTAACACATGGTGAAAATAATGGGGAGGGGGCGTGCATGTCATGGTGATAACAAACAATCAAGCATAGCAACCATCCGCACATCTCTCACTCAGTGCGTAAAGCATACGATATCCACTGCTTTAACCACCCATTCCTTTGCTATGATCACTCTACCCCATGGAGTCATGATGGCTCCACTGCACCGATCCATAGCCACTAATCCCTTGCTATGTCCACTATGGCCCATGAAATCATGACGACTCCACTGCACTGGCTCATAGCCTTGCTACGATCACTCTGTCCCATGGAGTAATAACTACCCCACTGCACTGCTCCGTAGCCTAACGTCCATCTTAGTGGTGAATGGACGTCGATAACCCCTTTGCACACGTCCCGCAGCAAAGTTTAATCATGAAGTTAACTCATTGTTTCCCATCTGGATCCTTTGCTACAACTCCTCACTTGGACTACCTTTGTTTCTCGTGTTAGTTCTACTCCGGATTGGTTCAGAAATGAGCTTCCATTCGGTTAGATTTGGTCCTCCTAAGGTGGTTCCCCATAAGGTCGGTTTGTGATGCCTCATACAGGTCAGGTCATGGTGGAGCAACCGGTTCGGAACTTCTGGTTTGTGGAAATCGAGCAAAGGCGACTCATGGTGCTCCTGGTCTGATCGGTTCAGTCGTGATACCTCCTCTTGGTCTTCGATTCGTGGTTAGGGCTATGCCTTTGGTTCGGCTTGTGAGCCTTCATCTTGGACGATTCGGGCCAGCTCCTCCACTCGAGAAAGAGGCTCGTGATACACGTCCACGGTTGGGACTCTTGGGGTTGAACTCACGATCGGGTCGGTTCGGAGGGGGTGATCCGATCCGGTTCCTGCACAATTTTCCTGCAACTTTTCCAGCGACTGTTTTACAACATACGACGACGTTTTCGACCATTCTAACTATTCTAAGCAATCATAAATCATACCAAATAGTCATAGAGGTATATAACATCAACCATAATCACCCGAATGATAAATAACCAAGTCAAAATGGATCAAACATACCCAAAACCCATGGTTTTCCCGTTAATCATGTTTACCTATAACTAATGATAGGATTAGCAAAACATGTCCAAATTAAATCAATTTTTTTATTAGAGCCTAAAATAATATTTAAGAATTTCTAAACATTTTTCCAAATTTTTTTGAGTTATAATTTCACTAATTAACACTAATTAACCCTAATTAGCCATAATTAGTGAAAAACAATGCAAATCACTCACCTCAACCAAGATATAAACTCAGATCTTAAGTGACTCTTCAAATGCCAAAAATTCTAATGTTTTGCAGCAGCCCTATCTCTGATTTGGTGCTATTTCTCCTTGATTTGACGTAGATTAGCTTAATCCTTGATTAAAGAGCGATTTGGGATGAAATTAGAAGGTGGAGGCCATTATTAGGTTTTCTAAGAGGTAAATGGCACTAGAAAACTGAAATAGAATGAAAAACTAACTCATTTCAGCCTCCCTATTAACCTAATCCCGAAATAGGTTATCGACCCATTTTCTAATTACCCTAATCAGCCCACTTAAGTAGTTTTTCACCTTCTATACCTTATTTCAGCCATATCTCCCAAACGGTGTGTTCGTTCGGCTAATGTAACCGCTCTACGGAAATGTGAACCATCATCCGAATCCAATGGAAGTGGTTTCAAGTCAAAACTCCTTGACAATCAAAAGTTATAGGTGAAACAATATTTGCCAAGGGCAAAATGGTCATTTAAAAATCAGCAAAAATCGTGAACATGGGAACTGACCATATTAGGCTTTCCCCAAAGTTACATGGCTATACGACCTCATACAAAAAAGAAATAAATATTCTACGATCATTCGATGCGTAGAACGCGGGTCGTTACACTCCCCCTCCCCCCCCCCCAAGAAATTTTGCCCCCGAAATTCCTCAACTAAGAAACAACCAATGGGTCCCGCATGCCTACCAGCCATATCTCGCAACTAAACATACAAAACAAGCCTGTCCTAGCATGTGGAAAGACTAAGTCGAAATGAAAACCTTACCGAGCAAAGAGTTCTGGATACGTCTCCTTAAAGCTCTACTATGTCACCCAAGTACAGTCATTCTCATCCCCGCCCCACCGAACCATGACTAGATTCATCCCTTTCCTTCGAAGTTTGTTCGTATCGTGCTCGATAATATGAATTGGCTTGCGGTTCCCAACCGCCTTGGGTTCTACTTTGATATCATCCAACTGATCAGGTGAAATAGCCACATCGGGGTCATGCATGAATTTCCTTAACTAGGAAACGTGAAATACTTTATGAACTCCCGCCATCTTGTCTGGCAACTCAACTTTACATGCTAAATTCCCAACTTGTTCGAGATTTGGGAATGGACCAACAAATCTTGGTGTTTACTTGTCTCTCCTACTAAATCGTATCACGCTCTTTAACGAAGAAATCTTAACAAACACCAAGTCGCCAATGGAGAATTTTAAATCTCTTCTCCTATTATCATCATAACTCTTCTGCCTATCTTGGCCAGCCTTCATTCGTTGTCGGATAACCTTGATCTTATCTGAGGTTTCTCTTATCACATCTGGCCCAAGCATAAATTTCTCACCGGTTTCTAACCAACATGATGGTGAGTTGCACGGTCTTCCGTACAAAGCTTCATATGGAGCCATACCAACACTGGATGATAACTTTTATTATATGCGAACTCCACTAGATGAAAATGGTCATCCCATGATCCACCAAAATCTAATATGAAAGCTCTCAAGAGATCTTCTAACACTCGATTCACCCTCTCTATTTGACCGTCGGTTTGAGGATCGTACACGGTACTGAGATGTAATTCTGATCCTAAAGCCACTTGTAAGCTCTTCCAAAATCCACTAGTAAACAATTGATCTCGGTCACTCACAATGCCCTTGGGTACTCCATGATATCTCACTACCCACTTCATAAACAGTTCTGTTAACTTAGCTGCTATTCTATTCGACTTGACGGGTATAAACCTTGCACTCTTGGTCAATCGGTCCACAGTCACCCAAATGCTATCATGGCCCGATCTAGTCCTTGGTAACCCATCAATGAAGTCCATTGAGACTTGTTCCCCATTTCCATTCTGGAATTTCTAATGGTTGCAACAAACCACTAGGTTTCTTTTGCTCGGCTTTAACTAGCTGGCAATTCATGCATTTTGATATAAACTTCCCAATGTCTCCATTCATTCCTTCCCAGTAGCAGGTCTGCTTCATGTCTTGGTACATTTTATTACCACCGGGACGTATAGTCGGTTTTGAGTGATGACATTCTCTAAGCACTTCATCTCTCAACCAATTGACAATGGGTACAACTAATCTCCCATTCTTTCTGAGCCATCCATCTCGATCAAGCCCACACTTGTTCATCTCCTCATCGATACCCATCTCTAATTTGGAGATGATTTCCAATAGGTTAGGATCGTCCCTCCGACTGGAACCAATCTGCTCAATCAAAGTGGGTCTGATCATCAAACTTGCTAATACTTCTGGATCCAATTCACACTTTGGTCTGAAATCATACCTAGCAATGTACTCCAGTTGCTTCCATTCTAGAAACATAGCCCTTAAACTACCATGTTTTCTACTCAATGCATCAACTACCACATTGCCCTTTCTTGGTGTATGTGCGATATCGAAAACATAGGAAGCCAAGAATTCTAACCATCTTTGCTGTCGGAGAGTTAGATCCTTCTGAGAGAAGAGATACTTTAATGACTTATGATCGGTAAACAACTCTAATCTTTTCCCAAGAGATAATGTCACCACATCTTCAACGCGAGTACGATCGCTACCAATTCCAGATCATGGGTAGGATATCTTTTCTCATGCGGTTTCAGCTGTCGACTAGCATAAGCTACTACCCAACCTCCTTGCATCAATATAGCACTTAGTCCGGTACCACATGCATTTGCATATACTGTCATCTCTTCATTTTCCTTAGGAATGACTAACACTAGTGCACATGTCAACTTTCCCTTTAGATTCTTGATTGCATTCTCGCACTTTTCTTCCTAGACGAAAGCTTGATTCTTCTTGGTTAATTGAGTCAATGGTGCCGTATCTTGGTGAAGTCTTGGATAAACTTACGGTAATATCCAGCTAACCCCAAGAAACTTCTTACGTTTGTTGCATTCTTGGGCATAGACCAATCCTGTACCGTAGCCACTTTCGCAGGGTCCACGGTGGTACCATTCTCCGAAACAACATGGCCCAAGTATCTCACTTCCCTTCTCCAGAAGTGACACTTAGAAAACTTCGCTTTCAATGGTGTTCTCAACACCTCCATCACTACTCTCAAATGTTCCTTGTGTTCTTCCTCTGTCCTCGAATAAACAAGTATATTGTCTATGAACACAAGAACAAACTTATTCAATTGATCTCGGAATACCCTATTCATAAGATCCACAAAATATGCTACTGCATTGGTCAACCTGAATGGCATGACCAACCACTCATAGAATCCAGACGGCGTCCGAAATGCCATTTTAGGAATACTCTCAGCTGCTACTCGGAACCTGTCGCGAGATCCAACTGGGAGAACACTATCGCTCCACTCAACTAATCAAAAAAAATCATCTATCCACGGAAGAGGATACTTATTCTTCCATGTCATCTTATTCAACTCGTCGTAGTCCGCACACAATCGAAGGGTACCATCGGCCTTGGTAGCAAACACAACTGGTGCCTCCCACTTGGAAACACTTCTTATAATAGATCCCTTCTTCAAACGATCGCTCACTTGTACCCCGAGCTCTCGCTGCTCCCTTGGTGCCATACGACGAAGTGGCATCACTACAGGTCTGGCATCTTTCACTAAATCAATACAGAACTCAATCTCTTGGTGTGGTCCGGTCACTTCCTTGAAGATGTCCGGATACTGGCCAGCCACTGGCTCATCTGACAACTCATCATGGGGGATGTCGAGGGAATTTAGAAAACTAGCGATTACCCCATCACTTAGTAGACCACCAAACACTACTCTCCGCCTATCATTACCGCTATAACTATCACCAAAAAGCTCTCACAGTCTACCACCACCCCGTACCTTTGGAGTCAATCGACTCCCAAAATAATACCAAACCCAGTAAAGCCCAAAACAAAGCAATCACAAACAAACATGCATCCATGACTCGATAAGACCACATTACGACAAATCATACTAAGGCTAGTCGAACCACCTATTGAGTTCGTCACCGCTAGAGGTCCATCGACTATCTCGGGTTTCAATCCCAACCTATCCACCAGGTCACTAGATATTAAGGAATGGGAATCCCCAGTATCAAACAATACTCGAACAGGAACATCATAAAAAGAAAGCATACCTTGAATGATGACATTTTTTCCTGTCTCCACCGTAGTTGGGGCATTCGACGAAGAAGGAACAATAATAATAGCATATGCTTTCACAATCTGCTTCTCTTTTGGGGGATTGCAGACATTTATCTTTGCGATGTCCCACTTGGCCGCAGTTAAAGCACTTCCGGTCCACTGGCTTTGCTCGACATTCTTTAACATAATGGCCCTTCTTGCCACATCTAAAGCACTCAACATATTTCTTACTCTTCTTCTAACGATCCTTGGTCTGATTTTGTTTCTTTTGTTCTGAGTATTATTCTTGCCTCCAATGCTTGCTTGCGGCTTTGGCCCCTCTGCAGATGCAACAGTAATTTCAGCCTTTGGCTTAGGATAAAGGTTCTTTGATCTCAATGCTTTCCCAACAATCGATTCAAAAGTCTCATCAATATGGTTTATAAGCCTTTCCCCCAAGTACTTATCTAAGCCTGTTATGAACTTCTCATTCTTCTTCTCGGGAGTGTCAATAAGGGATAATCCATACTTCAATAAAGTATTGAACTCAGCAATATACTCCGAGACTGCCCTACCATTCTGCTTAAGCTCCAAGAGCTTCCTAAACAACTCTGACTTCTTGGCAGTTGGGATAAACTTATCACTGAATCGGGCCTAAAACTGATCCTAAGTAACTTGATCCTCAAGGGTAGCTGCCTTAATAGCGTTCCACTAATTCATTGCCCGTCCTTGCAGCTGACGAGATGCTAGCCTTCTCTTCATCGCATCATCGATACCTAAGTCTTCGAAGAAATGCTCACAGCTATCCAACCAATCCTGAACTTCTGTAGCCGACTCCGTTCCGTGGAACGACTTCCTAGCAAGACTAGTGTAGTCCTTACAGAGCTTGGCGAAATCGGCCCTAGGTGCTTGCACCGTTGCACCACCACCATTTGCAGCATTAGGAGCTGCCCTCTAGACATCCCTAAGCATCTCTCTCATGAAGTTAGTGAACATCGTCCTCATATCAGGAGCATTCCATTTATTAGCTCCTCTACCAATACTACTCGTATGTCAGCTCATTGTTCAATCTATAAGGAGAAAACGATTAACCATCTCTCCAGTAGTACCAGTGCAGTGCGACACCATTCTTAGATATACTAATAGTATATATATATACATATCTTTTGAAACCCGAAATACCACAAATATGTGCTCTCATAACTGTACTATCTCTTCTGGTGTCTTTCGCTAGGTTAACTATGCAACCTAGAGCTTTGATACCATGTGTGACGGCCCGCCACGCACCAGCCGACATTTCCCTAAAATGCATTGTATAGATGTCCAACCAGCACGGGACGGTCGCCAAAGAAAGGAAAAGTAAGGAATTTGAACTAACAAGGAACCTGTAGAATATCTCACAACACATGGAATAAACTATAATAGTAACATACTTGACATAACACAGGCGAGACAATGCGTAAGTTGAAAACTAAACCATAATCTCCTAGCAGCGGAAATTCAAAATATAGCTCATTATAACTCCAACATACTATCTCTAAAGAAAAGAAAAAGGTGCACTACTAATGCCCCAAAATAGTGGCCAACAACAACACAGAGAGAGTATCTATATATATCATACATGGAAGCCTCCTTCTCGTCTCCGGTATAGCTGCTTGTGCATACCAACTAACCTGTGTCTATTCTTCCCATTTAAGAGCTAGAGTAATAAGAAGAGACGTAAAACTCTGGGTCATACAAAAGTCTGGTATGAGAGATAAGTAGGGCTGTCAATGGGTCGGGTTGGGTCAGGTTCGGGTTGGGTCAAGTCGGGTTCGGGTTGAGTTCGGGTCGAGTCGTCTCAACCCGTTTATTAAATGGGTCGGGTTCAGGTCAGGTCATTTATAATCGTGCGGGTTTTGGGTTTGGTCCATGTAACCCGTTAAGAAAAATATTTGTATAAAAAACTTTGTGGGTTTCAAATGATGACTGCATTTAATCGAGTCTTTGTAGCATAAATTAAGAAAGAAAAATGACTATGTTATAGTGAAATGCTCATTTTGTAAAAAAAAGGTTTACTCAAGATCAGGAAAGATGCAACGCCCTTTGTGAAGAAATCAAAAACTTAAACTTCCGTGAAGTATATCATCCAAAGTGAATAGCAATCACAATTTTGGTAAAGAACATAGATTTAATAAACAATGTCAAATCTATCGAGTATCAAGAGTCTCAAGAGTCAAGACGATGCTAATGTCGATGCTTTTTTTGGTGTCGCAGTTGTTCTTCGATATGATGAACGATTTTAGAAGGATATCATAAAATCTAGGGATTAGTGCAAAAAGGAAAGAGAAGACTGAAGTCTGAAGGAGCGAAGAGGTAGAACCGCAGAAATTAGTATGACTAAATGAGTGGTGGCTTGGTACTTGATAAATTAGGGTAAAGCGGCAAATGGGTAATGGACTAGGATGGGCCTATGTTTTGTAGATTGTAGATTAATAAAAATATGTTTTATATTAAACAGGTCATGACGGGTCAGAAATGGGTTCACGGGTTGGGTCAGGTCAACCCATTTATTAAACGGGTCAGAGCAGGTTGACCCGAAATTGACCCCTTTATTAATGGGCCAGGTCGGGTCGGGTTTTTATCGTGCGGGTTACGAGTCCTGTTTCGGGTCATGTTAGAAATTGACGGCCCTAGCGATAAGCAGCAAAACAGAACAATAACAGGTATACATAACCATACCTAAACCTGGACCTGCAACGAAAGAGTTAGCACAACAAGATGTACAATACTATAAGGTGATGCTAACACATGGTGAAAATAACGGGGAGGAGGTGTGCATGTCATGGTGATATCAAACAATCAAGCATAGCAACGATCCTCACATCTCTCACTCAGTGCGTAAAGCATATGATATCCACTGCTTTGACCACCATTCTTTGTTATGATCACTCTACCCCGTGGAGTCATGATCGCTCCACTGCACTGATCCATAGCCACGAATCCCTTGCCATGTCCACTCTGCCCCATGAAGTCATGACAAGTCCACTGCACTGGCTCATAGCCTTGCTACGATCACTCTGCCACATGGAGTAATAACTACCTCACTGCACTGATCCGTAGCTTAACATCCGTCTTGGTGGTGAATGGACGTCGATAACCCCTTTGCACACGTACCGCAACAAAGTCCAATCATGAGGTTAACTTATTGGTTTCCATATGGATCCTGAGCTACAACTCCTCATTTGGACTACATTTGCATCTCGTGTTTGGCCTACTCCGGATCGGTTCAGAAATGAGCTTCCATTCGGTTCGGTTTATTCCTCCTAAGGTGTTTCCCAATCGGGTCGGTCCATGGTGCCTCGTCCGGGTCGGGTCGTGGTGGAGCAACCGGTTCGGAACTTCTGGTTTGTGGAAATCGAGCAAAGGCGGCACATGGTGATACTGGCCAGATCGATTCGGTCGTGATACCTCCTCTTGGTCATCGGTTCGTGGTTCAGGCTATGCCCTTGGTTCAGTTCGTGAGCCTTCATCTTGGACAATTTGGGTCAGCTCCTCCACTCGAGCAAGCGGCTCATGATACATGTCCACGGTTGGGACTCGTTGGGTTGGACTCGCGATCGGGTTGGTTCGGCGGGGGCGATTCGATCCGGTTCCTACACAATTTTCCTACAACTTTTCCAGTGACTATTTTACGCCATACGATGGTGTTTTCGACCATTCTAACTATTCTAAGCAATCATAAATCATACCAAACAATCATAGCAATATATAACATCAACCATAAACAACAAAATTATAAATAACTATGTAAAAATGGATCAAACATACCCAAAACCATGGTTTTCATCTTAATGATGTTTAATTATAACTAATGATAGGATTAGTGAAACATATCCAAATTAACTGAAATTTTTATCAAAGCCCTAAAATAATATTTAAGAATTTCTAAACATTTTTCCCAATTTTTCTAAGTTATAATTTCGCTAATTAACACTAATCACCCCTAATTAACCATAATTAGTGAAAAACAATGCAAATCACTCACCTTAGCCAAAATATAAACTCAGATCTGAAGTGACTTTAAATGGCACGAATTCCAATGTTTAGCAGCAGCCCCAACTCTGATTTAGTGCTATTTCTCCTTGATTTGACGTAGATTAGCTTAATCCTTGATTAGAGAGCGATTTGGAATGAAATTAGAAGGTGGAGGCCATTGTTAGGGTTTCTAATGGGTAAATGGCGGCAAGAAAACTGAAATAGAATGAAAACCTAACTCATTTCAGTCTCCCTATAACCCCAATCCTGAAATGGTTATGGGCCCATTTGCTAATTACCCTGGTCAGCCCACTTAAGCAGTTTTGCACCTTGTAAATCTTGTTTCAGCCATATCTCCCAAAGGGTGAGTCTGTTTGGCTAATGTGACCACTCTATGGAAATGTAAACCATCATCTGAATCCAATAGAAGTGGTTTCATGTCAAAACTCCTTACCAATCATAAGTTATAGGAAAAACAAGATTCGCCAGGGGCAAAATGGTCATTTAAAAATTGGTAAAAATATTGAACATGGGAAATGACCCAGTAGTCGTTCCCCAAAGTTACATGGCTATATGACCTCATAAGAAAAAGAAATAAATATTTTACGATCCTCCGATGCGTAGAACGTGGGTCGTTACACCAAGGTAATTTTACACTGGCGGACCTGTAAAGTGCGCTCATAGGGGTTTTTGGGTATTCATGCCTTTTTCGAGTGGGTGGCGACCCGTGACCTGACTCACTCTAGGGATGATGTGGCATCCAAATTCTTGACATTAGCAACTATAAATATACCTCAATTCTCTTGTTTTCTTCACAAAGAATCAACGGCGGCCAAACTCTACTGGTTTGTGAATTGAATTGGATCCCTTATCTTCTTCAATCAACTAAGGCAAATCAATTGGAGATTCAAGATCCAATCTCTTCTAGTTCTATCTTCTAATCCAAACTTACTGAGTATAGTTACTTTGGAATTAAATATTTAAAAGTAAACTGGATAGGATTATAGTTTGGAATTTTTCATATATTATATTGGATCCATTGTAAATTATGAACATATAACATTTTGGATTGATTATAACTTGGATCGAAATTTCTATGATATAGATCTTAATCCCTATTTGTATTAGATCCACTTCTATCTATTATATCTGAATTATGTGGACATTTTGTGATGTAGATCTTAATCTTATTTGTTAGATCTACTTTTGCCTATTAGATCTATGTTATGTGGACAACTAAATCATTAATCAGATCTAGTTTATTATTAGGATCCCCTTGTGCTTTTCATATTAGATCTGAACTTATTGGACATCTAAATTAAAAGTTAGATCTTGTCATGTTCATCTTATCACCTATGCTATGTTACAACTAGTTAGCTACCAAAGTTCATAATATATGCTTATATGTTCACCATGTTAGTATGTGTTTATGCTAGTTATGTTAGAACATTCACCTTTGTCATATTTCCATTACTTCCCCTTTTTATCGTTTATGATTAGGCTATTATTTAGCCTATACCTGCCGTAAAATATGAACACGCTAGTTAGGGAACGAGGAAGGAAAAAGGTTAATATTGGCATAATTTGAATGTGAACATGAGTTGGACGTATAATTCAATAATTCGGTAAATGGGCATAAATACCTAATAAGGCATAGGTATAATTAATTGGACATATAATTCAAAAGGGGGAAAGTAGGGATATAATAACCTATAAAGACATAGGTAAGAATTTGATAAAAATGGCATGTTTAATAATCACAATTAGAAATTGTAATTGCACTTATGACATGAGGTAAGGTTGCATTAGTGGTGAATGTCTGCCCGGACCCGACTGGCATATCCAGCAGCCACTAATGTTGAACCTAATGTGAGTGGTCTAAGTGTGCAAATATGAATTGGGCAAAGACATGAAGTTAGGCCCAACTTGTGGAATAAGACTGTCCGGACCCGACCGGCATATCCAACATCCACAAGTTATAGGCCTAATGTGGGAGGTCTGGCCCATTATAAACCATAAATGGACATGGTAATAAATTGGACTACTTAACCTAATCAAACCCATAGGGATTGTATGATTATGAACTAAAGTTAGGGTTAAGTAAACATTGGTTGGACAATGGGTGGGTTAAGTAAATATGAGGGGGTAGGTAATATTTACATATAGGCCCAAGAACTTAACCCAATAAGGTTATGTAATTAAAGAAACTTAGTGGTATACATAACCGGTGGAAAATATAAAAGTTATGTAATTAAAGACACCTTTTAGGGTAAGCAAGTGGAAATGAATAGGGTTGTGTAATTAAATACACTTAGTGGTATACATAGTCAGAGAAAACATAGTGGGGGATACAAGACAAAGGGGAGAGCTTGGATCAAATTGTGTTGGACCCATTTTAGTTAGTAACCCAGAGTAGGTATCAAACAAAGTACTTCGTACTAGGAGGAGAAGGGGCACGCTAACTGACTGATTGTAAGAGATCCAAACGTAGAGGATGGTGTGGACGGCGCAAACCGACTGGGCCATGTGCGTGCATGAGCCGGGCAGAGGGAGATAAGACGACCATGACACCTGTAGATATAGAGCTATGCATATTAGTGGAGGGTTGCCACTTTAGGACGTGATACATCCTACTGCGGGACTGACGCAAAGTATCTATAGAGTAGGGAGCCGATCGATTAGGGTAGTGATTAGGGTACATTTGGACGTATGCCTAAATCTACCACCTTATAGTGTAAGGGATCATCTCATTCTGGTTATACTAGTAATAGTGCAGAGTAATCATTGGAAGCATATATACCTTATCCTGTCTACCTTGTCACAACTACTATTTATGAAGTGATCTCTCTTATCCACTTTATATGGCTGTCATGCAACTTTTATTTATTTACTTGCTAAAAGTCACTAGACTCGCCAGACTTTATGTGTGACCCCTTTTGTTTCTCCCACTTTCTTCCGTTCCCCCCTCCCCAGGTTTTCAAGGAGGAAACACTCAGGCTTGACCGTGATTCTGCTTATTTTGCTGGAGCTGCTAATATGTATGGCTCAAGCTCCTATCCTTGTTGCTATGGCTATATTTTGTTCTTGGGGAATTTTACTTCTTTTATGTACTCTCATATTTTTGAAGTACAAGACAGTAACTTTTATATTGTAATGTACTTTTATGTTTCAGACATGTGATGTTTTTGGACCACGGTATCTTATGATAAATAAAGTTTTTTTATTCCGCTGTTATTTTATATATCTGTCGTATAATATTCTGTGTCTGTTTACCTATAACACTTCACGAAACTTAATGCATTCCCTTTGTGAGTGACATTAACGGATGTTGGGTGTCACACTTTCCTACCTCTGTCCGGTCCGCTAGCCTTGAGAGCATGCATCTGCCCTCCAAAAGGTACTATCCTTTGCCCATGTCATTGTTTCTTCGGGCATTCCCTACTGTAGTCAAGCTTCACTACAATTGAAACAAGCATTCTTTCTTTTTATACAATCCTTAACCACATGATACAAGCTCTCACAACCATGACATTTCATCTTTCGATGAGCCTTGTTGCTCTTTCCACCTTTCATTTTTTGTTCTTTTTTGGGCCATACATTCTTGTTTTTTGTCTCATCGGTCTTGACTACTTTCTTCTCATCCTTACCCTCTTCATGCATCAATGTCATGTCAACAAGTCTTTCAAAAGTTGCTCTTATAGGTATGTGAGATAATGCCAATGCTTGGAGAGGTTGATTGAACCCTCTCGCAGACCTTAAAGCTTACTTGTGTGGGGTATTTACCAGTTCCGGACCAAACCTTGCCAGTTGATTGAACTTATTGACATACTATTTAACAGACATATTTCCTTGCTTAAGTGCCAAGAATATCTCCATCTGCATACTCTCTTCCTCCTGAGGAGTAAACTTCACCTCGAATCTCTGTGGGAAATCATCCTAAGTATCTATTGGATGCCCTACTTGCGTCACTTCCCACCAAAACGAAGCCTCGTCCTTAAGTTTCCATACAGCCAACTGTATCTCCTTATGGTCGTCGACCTCAAAAAGTCCAAACAAGTTCTCTATCTCTCGTAGCCAATACCGTTCTTCCATAAAGCTTTCATTCCACAGAATGGTTTTCCTCCCATAGCAAAAAGTCCTTGCATATCTTAGAGAAATAATTCGCTCATAGAGGAGGAAAACAATGGCTGAAGCTGGGGGAGGGGCATCTCCTTGGCTTCCGAAAGGCGCCATAGCCTCAAGATACTTATGGAACCAAGCCGGTATCTGAACTCCTCGAGAAGATTTGGTTCCCCTAGATATGCTGAAAAGAAAAGGGGTTTAAATAGAGAATTGAACGATATTTTATATGGCTTTGGGGAATATGTTTTTCAAAAACAGACTTTTCTTTGAAAATACCTTGCTATCGAAAGCAATTTTCAAAACTTTTACCCGATCTTGTAACCTATTGTGGTACCAAATGTGATACCCCACGTCCGTTAATGTCTCTCTTTATCATAATGGATTAAGTTCCATGAAGCGTTATAAGTAAACAGAAATAGAATCTCACAAGACAGATATATAAAATAGCAGCGTAAATTTAAAACTTTATTTTTCAATAGAAAACATTGTGGTCTCAAAATTTAGTTACAAGATCAGACTAAAATATTGGAACAAATACATCAAACAAAAAACATCTTTCTTGCGCTCAAAACCATCGGAGAATAGAAATGAAAAATCATAATCCCCATAAGTAGCCATAAACAAGTAGATAAGTAGTCAAAGCGATACATCAAAGAAATTCCAGATCCAAGCAGAAACAGAAGAGAGAAAAATTCCTAATCACACCTGAGCGTTCACACCCTGAGAACCTGGGGGGGAAGGAAAGATAAAAAAGGAAACAAAACAAGTCAAACAAAAAGTTTGGTGAGTCCAGCGACTTTTAGCATATAAAGAAGTAAAAGTATCAAGACAGTAAAAAACTGGATGAGAGATAATCGTAACATATAGCAGAGACAAACAAGATGGACAGGATAAACAGAATAAACAGGGTTCACTATTCTTCTTAACTACTTTCTCTGCACCAGTACTAGTATACCAGAAAGTGTTTTCCAATTACTTAACAGAAACAGAATGATCCCAACAGAAATATATTGGTAGACTTAGGTGTATTTCTACTAACGGGTTTTACCCTAAATAGAAAATAACAGGTACCCCACTAGAAATAATGGGTGTTACCCCAAACGGAAATAACATGTACCTAAACGGGCATGACTAGATGTGCCATAATTTTTTCCCCTAAGATATCGGCTCCCTAACACGTAAAGACCCTGTGTCGACCCCATAGTAGGGTGAATTACTTCCTAAAGTGGCAACTTATAGAAGGACACATACCTATTTATAGGTGTTACGGTGGCTTATTTTCCCAGGAAGGTCGGACCCATGCACACATATGACCCTGTTGGAATGCACCATCAGAACACCCCTTCCCAGATGAACCTTTTACAATTAGCTCTGTAAGCGTGCCCTGACCCTTACCTAATGCAGGGTCCCCATTTAATACTAGAATGGGTTACTGACTAATATGGGTCCCACACAAGAGATGACACAAGTTAAGTCTTACATCCTACCCCTCACCTCCCCTTATAAATTCAATAGTTTAAGTTTTCACGGGTTAACAATGTCCATACAACCCCAACAGATCAAACAGGTTTACTTAACCCTAAAAGATTTAACAGGTTACACATTTAGACATATAGTTTCATTAACATGTTCCACTTAATCTTTGAATTTAGCCTATAGATTTACATGTTCATATATACCAAATTACAGTCATATTCCACCGTATAAGGTATGCCCCAAATTCCCCTCATTTATTTTCATTCCAAATGTTCCCTAGTTTTTCCCAAATTCGTTCATACATATGTCCCTTACGAGATTGCCCTAGGCTTGAAGGTAGCCTAGGCTTATAAAATAAAAAGGGAATAAGAGAGGGGGAAGAACCGAAATAGGCATATAGTAATAGAAATAGGCATAAATTAACAACTGAACAGCAGAATAGGTGTATGGAAAATTACATGTAATTATATTAGATCTTTTTAGATATAAATTAGTTTCTTAACAGGCATAGGACCAAATCCAGTTTATTAACATGTCAAGGTTACTGTTAAATTTTTATATCTAAAAGTAACATGAACTTATAGAGATTGGATCGAAGTAAGAGATATATCTCTGATGTATGTATAGGCTGTTGTTGTAGAAGATAGTCTAATTCAATCTAAGCTGAAGCAGCATCTCCTCATCTCCATTGTTTTTGGTGTAGAAAACAATAGAAATGTTGGACTTTATATAGACTTCTTCCAAAGAACCCAGTAAACAAGTACAGGTTTAGAAAATGGACCTGGCCAGATCTGGAGTGGGTCGACCCTTGGGTCGACACACCGTTGTATGGGTCAACCCATAGGTCAACCCCGTTGTGGTGCGGGTCGACCCCCAATGGGACTTATTCTCGTGTTGGTCTCCCGCTCATCAAATTTGATTTATTATGTATTTATGGTTTGATTTGTTTACATATATCTTTCTTATATGTATACAAACTTCTAACCTTTATATCTTCTTTATACGTTGTCCGTTTTACGCAAATTCGGAGTCTATCTAAACTAGAGTTCGGAGACGAACACAATGGAACAGTCCGTTTTACTTAATTCCCAACATTAAATTAATTATTCTTTAGTTTATTAATGTTCTTTAAAATTACGGGGGTAACAAAGTATGTACTTTGTATAACATGTGGGTGCTAAAAGAAGCCATTTCCAGTATATATATATATATATTTAAACAATGTAATACTAATACATATTAAGTGCGTAACAAATATAGTTAAATTAGGAAACTGAATTTGAATGTCCCCATAGGAATCTATATGTTTGTGTGTGTTAGTGGTTTTAGATATATTAACGACACTTAAACACGAGGTTAACCATTATTTGTAATAGAAAGCTGGTCGAAACCGACCGGCATATCCAGCATCTACAAGTAAACCTGGATAATGTGAGGGGTTTAAGTCCCATGGGCCATTATAAGTAGTATGTTATATACGAAGTTAGGCCCAACTTATAGTAGAATCCAGTCCGGAATTGCTCGACAAATCCAGCATCTACAAGTGGTTAGTCTAATGTGAGATATCTAGTGTGTGTGTGTGTGTGTGTGTATATATATATATGTATGTGAAGTAGGCCTGCCTTAGGGAAAAGGTATTAAGTTGTTGACCTACCTTGATTTGGGTATTAAGTAGTTAGGACTAGGTCCATTCCTAAGCTTCACTCCTTGGTTTAGGACCCAAGTCACGGGACTTGACCTTATAAAGGTCTTAAATGGTGATTAGGTCCGCCTTCCTCTATCAAATTTACTATTGATAACGTGAGTAGGGTAGTTCTCTAAGTAATGTCCGTTTCTTATCCAGGGGCCGGTTTGGGCTAACCTAGGGACGGATTATATATATAGCCTAAAGGAACCACCTTCCAAAGGAAGTATTAAGTAGCTAGGAGTTCCCCCATAGGGACCGCTAGTTTGTAACAAGAGTGTCCGCTAGGAGGTATTTCCCAAAATGAAGTTGAGTTCCTGACCTAAACCAGGTATTAAGTCATTGTTTCTATTTCTCGACCAACAAGAGAAATTATTTATGATGTTGATTCTAGAGGCTAGGTCTTAAGTGACATGGGTCCATAGGGTATTAAGTGAATGTAGGGTTGTCCACCGTTAATAAATTTGTAAATGGCCTTAAGTTACTAGGAATAGCTCGCCTCATAGGGTATTAAGTGACCACAAGAATGTCCACCCTTAAAATTACCATGTGGGAGTATTAATTGACTGTAAGTGCGTCCGTCCTTAGATTTTCATATGGGCCTTAAGTGACTATTAGGGTGTCTACCTCATATGTTTAATTTTGTGTATGTATGTTTTGTAGACATAACACGAAAAGTTTATATTTCCAAATATAGGAAATAGTTATTCCCAATCTTATTTGTATTTCATTCACCAGAATTTTATGTAATAATCTCCCTCCTTTTAACATTAACAGGTTAGTAGGTGAGATTGTTGACTGAGGATGAGGAACAATTGCTTGGAGGAGGAGCCTACCGAAGATTTAGTTATTATGACAGTAACCTTATTATTGTTATTTTTATGTAATTAGGATAATGAATGATGTACCCGTTATCATCTGTGAGACTTATTATACCAGAGTTTGTGGTTTTTAAATAATGGTATGTCTATTTAATACTATTATATTTTATCCCTTCCGCTTTTTGAGATTTTGAATTTTCATTTAGATTGCTTTGTATATCTGATGGTAATTCCTTAGAAACCAATGATCCATTTAGAGTATCTTTAAGTTCCAATGAGCTTTTTCTGGGTTGAAAGGTTGGCCCATTTCCGAGCGAGTTGTTACGTTTGTTATCAGAGCATGGGTTACCCAGTTATGGGGAAATATATGCATGAGAGATATATTTGTTATTTGAAAAGGTTTTCATAGATATATAAGTACCATACCCCCAAAAACATAAGCAATTATACTAGGCAACCTTATCTTTCTTTCTTTAGGCCTTCATACTATCGCAGGAAGCCTACTAAAGGTTTTTTCCTTTTTCAAATAGTAGAAATGGCCAGCAACCATCCCGAGCAGGGGAACCCGACAATGTCTCGTTACCTGCCATAATGGTTCCAACAGTACCTTAGGACTATGGAATAAGTCCTTACTGTACCAACACTGCCCCAGCAGAACCAATAACTCTGCCCACTAAAGGGGGCCTCAATTTCACTTGTCATTGCAAAGATTTTATGACTTTAGGAGGCAAGTTATTTTTGGGAACTGAGAACATTGATGAAGCTAAAGCATGGATCTACGATTGCAAAAGGATCTTTGAAGCTACTCAATAGGACGATAAACTTAAGCGTAGGGCATCAGCTTGGTATTTGAAGGGAGAGGCCCTTGAATGGTGGAACCAGATTTCACAGGAGAATGTAGGCAGAGTATTTACTTAGGTAGATTTTAGGACCCATTTTGAGGCGAAGTTCTTACTCAAAGCTGAGAAGAGTTTTGTAAAGACCCGGATTTTTCAGCTATTTGGATTTGAAGTTATATGTTTCTTTATATATGATTATGATAATTTATTATTTATTTAATTGTTTTACAATTTATTTATGTTTTAGCGATAATTATATAAGCCGTATAAAAAATTATTTTCCAAACCGCCTCCATTTTCTAAAAAACGGATTTTTTTTTGGAAAATGTATCGCTAGTTATTGCTAAATTTCCAATTTGGAGCAAATCCGAGTTGTTTTGTCAGTACGCGACAATTTAAACATGAACCGATAAATAAATTAAATGAAAATAACATTGTTTTGCAAACAGAATGAAATTTCAACGAAATTAATTTCATTATATCGGAAACGTTAGGGCATAGTGACATGTCCATTTAATTACATTTGGAGATTGCATATTTTGGTACGATTGTTTAACGCTCGGCATAAACAAGGGTAAATACCAGTAGGAATTAATAACCGCATAAGATAATTGTACCTTGTTTAATCAATATAAAGTTTAAAACAATCCTGCCAGTCTCTTCCATCCGTGCATGGTTCGCAGTTATCATATGCAAATAAAAAAGCTTGAAGTTCACCTTAAACCATACGCTTAAAAAAATTTGAGCAAAGGATTTTTGTAAGAAATATACTGCAATGGAAATATATAGACTGTCGTGGCAAAACAAATGCAAGTAACCTGAAATTATGCTAACAAATTAAAGTGAATTGGGACATATTTGAACAGAAGTTTATCTCAAACCATACTTATTACAAGATGTAAACACAACAGATCTACACATGCCTATTTCTTCCTATTATGTAGTACTCAAATAAACCTAAAGTTGTGTATACCCATCAAAATAGACAATTGCACATGGTAAAGTCCACCACACAGCTACCGTGCACATGCTATGAAGGAACGTATTAGCTGCCTACTGTGTACAAATGGAAACAGCCTACCCAAAATCAAATTCACGCATTACCATCAATCACTCAGGTAGATGAAAGAAGAACACAGGCCTATCACCTTCTAGTTATACAGAGCTAGTTTGTGTTGGGAATGTATCTGCTCTGTTTGGTCTTTTCCATTAGCTGGAAGAAAAGAAACTACGGTATAGGATCCAAGCTACTACTTACCTACTCCAAGCCATGTCGTGCCATCCAAGGATACGCGCCTATAAATATAGTTGCCAATTCCATGTAGGATTCAAAACGCAAAACAACAGTGAAAGGAAAACTAAAATTTGAAAACTTCTTTGATTTTTAAAAAATCTGATACTTATTCTAAAATCAAGAAACTAGTCGAAAAATCCTCCTAAGACCATTCTCTACCCACCCATTGTTTGAATTTGTTTTATCACGGCTTTTCATTTTAAAGGTTGTGAACTAGGTTTGTACTTATGTCGGGATATAAAGGCCGATGCACAAATTCAGTGGTGGATCTGTGATCAGTGGAGAAAGGGGAAGTGCTGGAAATTTTTCGCAAAATTTTGGCATGATAACGTCGCACCTGGGAGGAGCCTGCACATCGTCGGATCTGGAAAGAAGCCACCGGAGTTGGTGGCGAAGGTATCTGCAAGACGAGGGAGGGGAGAGAAGTCGGATGGTGATTTTTAATTGGATGTTGGGGGGTTATTTGGCGGCATCACTGATATTGGTGCACAGGAGGTGCATCACGGAATGTTTCACGAAGGAGGAACTCATTACGGCGTTGAAGGAGTTTGCTGTGCTAGGTGGACTTATATGTGGAGGCGTGTCCTTTTAACATGTAGGTGGGCTTGCGGGCCATGTAAAAAAATATGAAAATGTTAACTGGAAGGATATAGGGGAGTGCGAAGGATGGTAGGTGGAAGAACAAGGCTTTACGTGTAAAGAAAATATGAAGTAGCTGGTTTCGAAAGATGTCAGGAAGGAAGGGGAGCAAACTGTGAAGTGGGGAGAGAAATACAACAATGGAAGAATTTAACGCAAAGAAAAATGGAGTAGGGATATTTTGAGTGGCAACGTACATGAGAGGGACAAAGGCGGATGGACGGAGAGGAAGTACGGTGAAGGAACTGCTTGGGGATGGTGAGGTCTGGCATTTGAACAGAATGGGAGAAACATTAATATTGCCTAATCAGTTATTAATATGCCTAAGCCTAAGTTATTATATTATAATATAACCACAAAGTAACGAAACCCAATTGTTAAATAGTATTGAAGCCAATTTGTTCTTCCTAAGTCACCAAGTTAACGTGCCCGATTATAATGTATATATTTTACTTTGCGGGTAGGAACTGGCATGCGGAACTGGCATGCGTACCTAATCAAACAAATTGATTGGCCCATATATATATATATATATATATATATATATATATATATTGTTAAACAAGTAATTAACGAAATTAATATTTAGTTAAGGTAATTATTAATTATAATTTAGCCATTAACTTATCCAACATATAACATGGGTATACATTAACAGAATGGAACCAAACTAGCAGCGCGTGGACAGTAAGAACGGACACTACACTATAGAGCTGGAACGGACAATGATGGGATCAACTGGAATTTCCTTTTTAATTAAATTAAATGCCAGTTTAATTTAATTAAAAACAAAGCATTTTAATGTCAAAATAAATCAAGGTGAGTTAAACTCACTCAGTTACCCCGCTTATAATTATTATAAGTCGGGTTTATTATTTTTATGCCATATTTGCTAATTGTTGGTTGTGATTGTTTAGACATTGTTAAATATTTTATATCGATTATTTAAATTAAATGTTTGTTTAATTTAAATAAAATAACATTGTTATTTTTAATGATGATTTGCAAACAAGGTAACTTACCCTGTTGGTTACGTTTATAATAATATAAACGTATTAAATTAAACTGGATGTTTGAATGGTTGTTATTAGTTGACCGTTATCAGTCAAATTTATTGTTTATTTTCCATATGATCATTATATGAACTGTTGAACCCATATGATTGGATTGTTTATTTGGTTATTTTTATTAAACCCAAATTCAACATTTGTTTGGTTATTAACCAATGAGTGATATTGGTTGAGGAATGTATAACAGATGACCAAAATACATACTATTTTATACAGACTGATTTACCGTCAGGTGAATTAATAGAATTGAATTTATTAAACTTATTTTAAGTTTATATAAAAGGAAAATAAACCAGCCACATATATGTATTGTTTGTTTTAACCACCAATCACAATATTTAGCAAAATCTGCCGTGTGCGAAGCACGTGTCTCATGTTAATTATTAAATAATTTATAAAGCTAATTCTTTTATTATTAGGATGGATAAGCAAGTGAGCAAGAATTAATGTGATGATTAATAACAGAGATAAATTGTTTTTAAGTAACATTGGGATTATATTACATCGATTGTTATTTTTTTAATAATAATCAAAGTAGAAGAAATTGATTTAATTAATTATATTAAATTAATGAAAAGAGCTAAGTGGAATTGATTAATAAGTAAATCGTGGTTAGAAATTGAATTAACTGGATTGTTTTATTAAATTAGTTTATTAATGTAACAAAGGCAGTTAATAGTGAAGTAACCCAGTTTTATTTTAATAAGTATTGGAAACTGACTATTAGTTATTTAATAATAATCAAAGCAATAATCTAGGTATATAAATGGAGGTTAGCGAAGTTTTAAAGCCATGATTATAGTTTAATGAATATGAAGTGATTTAATATTTATCATAATAAAAGTTATATTTAAATCGAAGTTTTGATTTAATTTCTTATTGAATTATGTTTAATTGGATTATATGAAATCCAAGGTTCTGTGAAGATATAAAAACACGAATTTCTATTAAATATATATTATTAAAACACGCTATTGGAAATGGCATTGGAATAAAGTAAAAAAAAACAAGGATTTGAAATGTAAGAATTAGAACTTAATTGGGAATCCGTTGAGATAACTGATTTTCTTAATATTGATCTAACGTAGGTTTCGGCATTCGAGGTTGATATTTAGGGAATTATTTTCTTACTCATTTACGGTTAAAAAATAATAAAGTTTGAAATGGAAATCAAAACGAGAACCCAGTTATGAATTAAGTTGGTTAGAAGAGCTAAATTATTAAAATGCGATATAGATTCGCTATATAGAATAAATGATGAGATTTCATCAAGGTATAATTAAAATGTGATTTTTTTTCATATTGGGAATGAATATCGGGTTTTGGTATTGCAACTGATATTTACCTTACGATAAGGACGTTGTTGACCAAGGTCTGAGAGGTAATTAAAATGCCCCAACTTGAACAGCTTCAGAATTATCGAAGGATGATATTAGTTGTAACAGTGAAGATTTAGAAGTAATTAGTTTGAGAAATAATAGTGTAATGTTATTTGAAGAATAAGGATATATATATACGACGAGATTCCGAAATAAAAGGAAATGAAAATGGCATGATATTGTGAATGGTTTTTCCATAATAAAAAAAAGCGGTTGTGAAAATACAATGATATTTTCAAAATAAGGAAAGGAGATTTGGAAAGAGTTTCTTCTAAAAGAATAAGTAACGATCATGGTGTTCAAATAACGGAAATAAAGAAGATGTTCTAACGATTGTTTTACAATGATAAGTTGAATCGATTTCCCAACTAGGGATAATAAATGATGTTATAAAAAGTGCTTTGAAATGGTAGTTAACGAGAATTGGATATTGTTTTAAGATATTTTTCAAAGTATGTGAATAAAATGATTTGAGAATACCTATATTATTTTGGTATTACAAATGATATCTTATTTTAATGGCCAGGTGATGCTGTATTATAAACCAATGGGTCTATTTTATTTTTATGATTGTTTATTTTGATAGTTAAATAACCGACTATCAAAACCATGCCAATGCGTTGTTGGTACGGAAAGACCGGGATCAAATTTATATTCGAAAACCATTCCGACCAATAAATACGAAGACGTCGAAGGTCCTGATCAAGGTGGGGATATTGATGACCGTGGATCTTCATAAAACGGAAGAGTTACTTACAATCTCTGGCTGATCCCTAGAGATGTACTGTGATTCTGTCGTGGTTGAAATCTACGGATTGCAAGGACTACTCGCTACTGATATTTACGGTGATTCCTAGGTTGTAGTAGGAGGGTGCCTTCGATTCATCATATTCCTGGATGACTTGTAGGGACTATGTGAATGATGGCCAGATGTTCCAAAAGTTGATTATAACCTCAAACCTCATCAACCAGGAAATGACAAAAAATGGGCAGGCAGCATGGCTATGTGGGTCGCACCCATTAGAGTGTATAATCACCTATCTAGAGAAAATCCATTTCATATTTTAATCTATTTTCGATTATGTCTCTTTTCGGGAAACGGTGGGTTGCACCCAACCGTTGCTGATATACGTTCGGTCACTCAAGCGAAATGAGTGTTCGGTGTGGGCCGAGTTTCAAGATGTTCTTGTTGAACCCAGTGTATCGGCACGTGGTTCCATACCTTGTCATAGTCAGAATCCAATCTCCAATAAGCTCCCGTGGTTTTGTTTGTATACTATATATGTGGAGTGTGAGATGCAAGCATTCTGCTAGATTCTATTTACTTGTATTTAGACACTATGGTAATATCAGAATAAGATATTGGTTTCAAAATATTTTGGGTTATCGTAAGGTAAAATTCGTCCGTATTTATTTGTGAACTTGGTCTTACGATTATCATTTTTCTTTCAAATGGATTTTAACTTTAAAATTAAGTTGGATGATATTATAAACTTAGCGAGATTTCTCACTCTGGTTCACCAGACTGACCCGGTGTTTGAAATACTCAGGTTAGACCGGGTTGTATAGGTTTAGGTTATCGAATGTCGTGACGTCCAAAAACAAGCTGAAGGAGTTTAGACATATGATGTATACCGTTTTTATTCCGCTATGTGTTATATATATATGAGGACAGACTATTATAACTGTCCAGATGAATTGATGTACTCTGATGATAATAAGTTTTATTTTAAAGCTTTCATTAAAGTTTATTTATCTATTATGTATTTTGTTCTGCTGCGATCTGAGGATCTGCGTTGTATCGGTTTTCTTATTCTTCTATTCTTAATTTCTTTCTTATCTCACCCTCTAATTTCTTTCTAATAATGATCTGGTTCTAATAATGATCTGGTGTTTTCAATGCTTGAATGTTCGACATGGTTTTTTGTTTCGATTTTCGGGATTGAAAATCCCTAGTCATTACAGTGGTATCAGAGCAATGGTTTAAGAATAACCTTGTCTCTTTGGTGTAACTTGATAGAGATGAGGTTAGTAATACCCTATATCGAGTTAAGTGTATATATATGAGAGTGCGTATTCGTAAATTTATATATAAATGTTTTATATTGTGTTATTTGATCGGTTCAAGTTGGACTGACAAATTTCTACAATATTGTTTGTGAAGAGGGTAAATATTTCCCAAAATATATTTACATATAGAAAAGAAATGGTTTTATCAAATTATTGAAATATTGATGTGTTTGGTTGATTTGAGTGAATTCAAATTGGATTATAAACTTGAATGGTTTAATATAACCGTACAAATTGTAAATAAGAATATAAATACCTGATTAAATGAATCAAGAGTTAATTTACAAATAAGTTAATATGGATGATTTGATTATGTTGATTGAGTGTTATTGAATAATGAATTGGTTGAATATAAGAATTCATTAACTGTAGAATGAACTGAAAACTAGAAAATAAATTTTAGCATAGTTAATTTGAATTAAAAACCCTCATGAAATAAAATTGAAATGATTTAAACTGGTATTTGTTACTTGCATTTTATATTGAGTTGATCAGTACAGGTTGGAGAGAAGAAAGAGCAATTAGTGCTTCGCTTGGTGATTAGAGTTTGGTTGCCAGACAAATAGGTAAACCTTTATTATATTGGTTGGGTGTTTGACTTTATACCCCTCAGTTGGGTAGCCACTTGGCTTTTATTTTCTTTTGATTGATGCGAGGCCCGAAATGACGAGTTGTAGATGTTTGGATCAAACAGAATAGAGGAGGTGCTAGCGAATTTTTCGTAAAATTTTAAAACTTAGAAATATTTTTGATTATATTTATATTATAATTATATTGAAAATAATCGAGTTCGGAGCATTCTTCTTACATAGCAATTTCGGGGACGAAATTGCTTTAAGAGGGAAAAATGTAACGACCTGGATTTTTCAGCTATTTGGATTTGAAGTTATATGTTGTTTTATATACGATTATAATAATTTATTATTTATTTAATTGTTTTACAATTTATTTATGTTTTATCGATATTATATAAGCCATATAAATAATTATTTTCCAAACAGCCTCCGTTTTCGACAAAACGATTTTTTTTTGGAAAATGAATCGCTAGTTATTGTTAGAATTCCAATTTGGAGCAAATCAGAGTTGTTTTGTCAGTACGCGACAATTTAAACGTGAATCGATAAATAAATTGAAATTAAAATAACAGTGTTTTGCAAATAGAGTGAAATTTCGACGAAATTAATTTCATTACATTCGAAATGTTAGGGTACAACGACGTGTCCATTTCATTATATTTGGAGATTGCATATGTCGGTACGGTTGTATAAAGTTCAGCATAAACAACGGTAAATACCGGTAGGAATTAATAACCGCATAAAATAATTGTACCTTGTTAAATCAATATAAAGTGAAAAACTATCCTGCCAGTCTCTTCCATCCGCGCATGGTTCACAGTTCTCACATGCAAATAAAAAGCATGACGTTCACCTTAAACCATATGCTTGAAAGTTTTTGAGCAAAGGATTTCAGTAAGAAATCCACTGCATTGGAAATAAATCCAATGGAAATATATAGACTGCCGTGGCAAAACAAATGCAAGTAACCTGAAATTAGGCTAACAAATAAAAGTGAAATGCGACATATTTGAACAGATGTTCATCTCAAACCGTACCTATTACAAGATGTAAACAAAACAGATCTACACATGCCTATCTCTTCCTATTATGCAATCCTCAAATAAACCAAAAGTTGTGTATACCCATCAAAACAGACATTTGCACATGGTAAAGTCCATCACACAGCCACCATGCACATGCTATGAAGGAACATATCAGTTGCTTATTGTGTGCAAATGGAAACAGCCTAACCAGAAATCAAATTCGCGCATTACCATCAATCACTCAGCAAGCTGAAAGAAGAACATAGGCCTATCACCTTCTATTACACAGAGCTAGTTTGCGTTGGGAACATATTTGCTCTGTTTGGTCTTTTCCATTAGTTGGAAGAAAAGAAACTACGGTATAGGATCCAAGCTACTACCTGCCTACTCCAAGCTATGCCATGCCATCCCAGGATACGCGCCTATAAATACAGTAGCCAACTCGTAGGATCCAAAACGCAAAAAAATAGTGAAAGGAAAAATGAAATTTGAAGACTTCTCTGATTTTTAAAAAAATCCAATACTCATTCTAAAATCGAGAAACCAGTTGAAAAATCCTCCTTATGACCATTTTCTACCCACCCATTGTTTCAATTTGTTTTATCACAGCATTTCATTTTCAAGGTTGCGAACTAGGTTTGTACTTATATCGGGATATAGAGGCCGATGCACAAATTTAATGGTGGATCTGTGATCAGTGGAGAAAGGGGAAAGTGCTGGAAATTTTTCACAAAATTTGGGCAAGATTAACGTCGCACCTAATAGGAGCCTGCACATCGTCGGATCGGGAAAGAGGCCGTCAGAGTTGGTAGCGATGGTATCTGCAAGACGAAGGAGGGGAGAGAAGTTGGATGATTATATTTAATTGGATGTTGGGGGGTTATTTGGCGGCATCACTGATATTGGTGCACAGGAGGAGCATCACAAAATGTTTCAGGATGGTGGAATTCATTTCGGGGAAGAAGGAGTTTACTGTGCGAGGTGGACTTATATGCAAACGCATGGGCTTTTAACAAGTAGGTGCGCTTGCGGGCCGTGTAAAAAAAAAGAAATATGAAAACGTTAACTGGAAGGATATGGGGGTGCGAAGGATGGTAGGTGGAAGAACATGGCTTTACGTGTAAAGAAAAAATGAAGTAGCTGCTTTCGAAAGATGTCTGGATGGAATGGGAACAAACTGTGAAGTGGTGAGAGAAATACAACAATGGAAGAATATAACCCAAAGTAAAATGGAGCAAGGATATTTGGAGTGGCAACGTGTATGAGGGGGACCAAGGCGGATGGACGGAGTGGAAGTACGGCGATGGAATTGCTTGGGGATGGTGAGGTCTGGCATTCGAACAGAATGGGAGAAACATTAATATTGCCTAATCAGGTATTAATATGCCTATGCCTAATTTATTATATTATAATATAACCACAAAGTAACAAAACCAAATTGTTAAATAGTACTAAAGCCAATTTGTTTGTGCCTAAGTCACCAAGTTAATGTGTACGATTATAATTATATATTTCACTTTGCGGGTAGGAACTGGTATGCGGAACTGGCATGCGTACCTAATCAAACAAATTGATCCGCCCATATATATAATGTTAAACAATTAATTAATGAAATTAATATTTGGTTAAGGTAATTATTAATTATAACTTAGCCATTAACTTGTCTAACTTATGACATGGGTATACATTAATAGAATGGAACCAAACTAGCAGCGCGGGCACCGTAAGAACAAACACTACACTCTAGAGCTGGAATGGACAATGATGGAATCAACTAGAATTTCCTTTTTAATTAAATTAAACGCTAGTTTAATTTAATTAAAAACAAAGAATTTTAACGTCAGAATAAACCAAGGTGAGTTAAACTCTCTCAGTTACCAGCTTATAATTATTATAAGTCGGGTTTATTATTTGTATGCCATGTTTGCTAATTGTTGGTTGATTTGATGATTGTTTAAATATTGTTAAATAGTTATATCGATTATTTAAATTAAACATTTGTTTTATTTAAATAAAATAACATCATTATTTTTAGCGATGATTTCCAAACAAGGTAACTTACCTTGTTGGTTACGTTTATAATAATATAAACGTACTAAATTAAATTGGATGTTTGAATGGTTGTCATTAGTTGACCGTTATCAGTCAAATTTATTGTTTATTTTCATATGATCATTATACGAACTGTTGAACCCATATGATTGGATTATTGAATTTGTTATTGATTGTTAAACCCAAATTCAACATTTTTGGTTATTAACCAATGAGTGATATTGGTTGAGGAATGTATAGCAAATGACAAAAATACAAACTGTTTTATAAAAACTGATTTACCGTCAGGTGAATCGATAGAATTGAATTTATGAAACTTATTTTATAACTGAATATAGATTTTAAACTTATTATTTTAATTGAATTTTATAAAAAAAGGAAAATAAACCAACCACATATATGTATTGTTGGTTTAAACCACTAGTCCCCATGTTTACCAAAATCTGCTGTGTGCGAAGCACGTGCCTCATGTTAATTATTAAATGATTCATAAAGCTAATTCTTATATTATTAGGATGGATAAGAAAGTGAGCAAGAATTGATATGATTATTAATAACAGAGATAAATTGTTTTTAAGAAACAAAAGGATTATATTACATCGATTGTTATTTATTTAATAATAATCAAATAGAAGAAATTGTTTTAATTAATTATATTATTAATTAATGAAAAGAGCTAAGTGGAATTGATTAATGAGTAAATAATGGTTAAAAGTTGCGTTAACTGGAATGCTTTATTAAATTAGTTTATTAATGTAACGAAGGTAGTTAATAGTGAAGTGACCCAGTTTTATTTTAATAAGTATTGAAACTTGACTATTAGTTATTTAATAATAATAAAAGCGATAATCTGGGTATATAAATGGAGGTTAGTGAAGTTTTAAAGCCATGATTATAGTTTAATGAATATGAAGTGATTTAAGATTTATCATATTAAAAGTTATATTTAAATCGAAGTCCTCATTTAATTACTTATTGAATTATGTTTAATTGTATTATATGAAATCTAAGATTTTGTGAAGATATACAAACATGAATTTCTATTAAATATATATTATTAAAACAGGCTATTAGAAATGGCATTGGAATAAAGTAAAAACCAGGATTTGAAATGTAAGAATTAGACCTTAATTAGGAATCAGTTGAGATTACTGATTTTCTGAATATTGATCTGATGTGGGTTTCGGCTTTCAGGGTTGATATTTATGGAATTATTTTCTTACTGATTTACGGTTAAAAACAAATGAAGTTTGAAATGGAAATCAAAACTAGAACCCAAATTTGAATTAAGTTAGTTAGACGAGTTTAGATATTAAAATGCGATATAGATTCGTCATATTGGATAAACGATGAGATTTCATCAAGGTATAATTTAAATGGGATTTGTTTTGATATTGGGAATGAATAACGGGTTTCGGTATTGCAACCGATATTTATCTTAAGGTAAGGACATTGTTGATCAAGGTCTGAGAGGTAATTAAAATACCCCAAATTTAACGGCTTCAGAATCATCGAAGGATGATATTAGTTGTAATGGTGAAGAGTTAGAAGTAATTTATTTGAGAAATAATAGTGCAACATTATTTGAAGAATTTGGATATATATATAATGGGATTCCGAAATAAAAGGAAATAAAAAGAGCATGAAATTGTGAATGGTATTTCCATAATAAAAAAGGGGTTGTGAAAATACAAAGATATTTTCAAAGTAAGGAAAGGAGATTTGGAATGAGTTTATTCTAAAAGAGTAAGTAACAATCATGGTGTTTAAATAACGGAAACAAAGGAGATTTTTAACGATGGTTTTATGATGATAAGTTTAATAGATTTCCCAACTAGGGAAATAAATGATGTTATAGAAAATGCTTTGAAATGGTAGTTAACGAGAATTTGGATACTGTTTTAAGATATTTTTCTAAGTATATGAATAAAATGATTTGAGAATATTTATATTATTTTGGTATTACAAATGAAATGTTATTTTAATGGCCATGTGATGTTGTATTATAAACTAATGGGTCTATTTTATTTTTATGATTGTTTATTTTGATAGTTAAATAACCGACTATCAAAATCATGCCAATGCGCTGTTGGTACGGAAAGACCGGGATCGAATTTATCGAAAACCATTCCGACCAATAAATACGAATACGTCGAAGGTGCTGATCAAGATAGAGCAATTGAAGACCGTGGATCTTCATAAAATGGAAGAATTACTTACAATCTCTGGCTGATCCCTAGAGATATACTATGATTCTGACGTGGCTGAAATCTACGGATTGCAAGGACTACTCGCTACTGATCTTTAGGGTGATTCCTAGGATGTAGTAGAAGGGTGATTTCGGTTCATCTTGTTCCTGGACGACTTGTGGGGACTATGTGAATGATGGCCAGATGTTCCAAAAGTCGATTATAAACTCAAGCCTCAACAGCCGGGAAATGATAAAAATCGGGCAGGTGGCATGGCTATGTCGGGTGCACCCATTAGGGTGTATAATCACCTATCAGAGAAAATTCATTTCATTCTTTAATCTATTTTTGATGCTATTCCTTTTCGGGAAATGGTGGGTCGCGCCCAACCGTTGGTGATATACATTCGATACACTCAAGAGAAATGAGTGGTCGGTTATGTATGGGCCGGGTTGCAAGATGTTCTTGTTGAACCCAGTGTATTCCCCTCTAGAGATACATTATCGCCAAGTGGTTCCATACCTTTTCATAGTCAGAACCCAATCTCCAATAAGCACCCGCGATTTTTTTTGTATACTATATATGTGGAGCGTGAGATGCAAGCGTTCTGCTAGAATTTATTTATTTGTATTTAGACACTATGATATTATCAGAATAAGATATTGATTTCAAAATGTTTTGGGTTATCGTAAGTTAAAAGCCTTCCGTATTTATGTGTGGATTTGGTCTTACGATTATCCTTTTTCTTTCAAATTGATTTTAACATTAAAATCAAGTTGGATGATATTCTAAACTTAGCAAGTTTTCTAACTCTGGTTCACCAGACTGACCCAGTGTTTGAAATGCTCGGGTTAGACCCGGTTGTACAGGTTCAAGTTATCAAATGTCGTGAAGTCCAAAGACAAGCTGAAGGAGTTCAGATGTATGATGTACACCGTTATTATTCCGCTGTGTGTTATATATATGAGGACAAACTATTATAATTGTTCAGATGAATTGATGTACTTTGATGATTTTAAGTTTTATTTTAAAGCTCTCAATAAAGTTTGTATATATTATGTATTTTGTTCCACTTCGATGTGAGGCTCTGTGTTGTGTCGGTTTTCCTATTCTTCTATTCTTAATTTCTTTCTTGTCTCACCCTCTAATTTCTTTCTAATAACGATCTGGTGTTTTCGATGCTTGAATGTTCGACATGATGTTTTTGTGTCTTTTCGGGATCGAAAATCCCTAGTCATTACAAGTTTGCAGCTAGAGAATTTTATCCAGTTGAAGCAAGGGCAGTTGGATCTGAAAGAGTATGTGGCAAAGTATATATAATTATCTAAATTTGGAAAGGGGTTAGTCGACATCCCAAGCCCATAGGTTTGTTAAAGGATTGAAATCTCCATTGAGAGAAAAGCTTTTGGCATAAGTGACGTTTGGAGCTACGTATGAAGCCCTGGTTGAGGCGGCTATCTTGTATTCAGCTGAGAACGTTAAGGAAGCTAAGACCAACAAGGGAGAAGGTACATCTACTATTGGAAAGACCAAGAAGAAAAAATTCTGGCTTAAGAAGAAGAATTGTAACACCCCACGTCCATTAAGGTCACTCACAAAGGGAATGCCTTAACTTCAATGGAGCATTATGGGTACTGGAACAGAAATATTACAAGACAGACATATATAAAACAGCGGAAAGTAAAGTGGAAGTACTTAAAATCATTTATTAAATATAAATGTTTACAATAAAAGCCCATCAACTTCCAATACCCAATTACATAGTTAAAATATATGTCTTGCTCAAAAACAAAGAAGCATAAAAAAAACAAACTGTAGTATTCCCCAATAAAGCGAAGCAAGCCATAGCCAAGAGAAATCCAAGTCATACATGAAAGAGCCTTGGAGCTTGGTAAGATCCGAACTAAGCTGTATTCCCACCCTGCAAACCTAGGGGGCGGGGGGGGGGGGGGGATGGAAGAGAAAGAGGCAAAACAAAATGGGTCAGTCATAAAGACTGAGTAAGTCCTAGTGACTTTTAGCATAAAAATAGTTAAGGATAATATGACATGAGTAAACTGAAAGTAAACATAAGCATGATGACAAGATAAGCAACAGGAAAGATAACTAAGGTTAACATGATGTGATTTTTGTCAAGTAAAGCGCAAGGTTCCCATTCAAGATAAACTAAGTATAATTTCGTAAGATTCCTATCGAACATAACAAGATTCCTCTGCTTCGCCATTAAAATATTTTTGTGATATCTATTTGCTCTGCACCACCTAACTAGCATCCTCACAAGTGTCTTACAAGGAATGATCCGTATTCTTACTAGTACTTCAACTAGTGTCCTATGTAACAAGGTTCCTTACCCATTACTAGTGTCCCAACTAGTAGCCCGTGTTATATAATAAGGTTATCCTGCCTACTAGGCGTAAGTGATAATAATAATGGTAGTTTCGTGTACCCTTAGCTGCTGTCATAGGTGCCGCCAGCTCCTATCTCCACTAGTGGTGCCCACTACCCTCCCCATTCTAATTACAATATTCATAATATGGTAGCTGTACTCCTAGTTGTTGTCATAGGTGCCGCCTGCTCCTATCTCCACTAGTCGTACCCACTACCTTCCCCATTCGATCGGCTCCCTAACTCGTAGATACCCGTGCTAGCCCCACAGTGGGGTGTTTCATTTCCCAAAGTGGCAACCCGATACAACTTGAGGATGCACGGCTTATACCTACACGATGCAACAACGTCTTACCTACCAGCCTGAGTCCACACACGCATATGAAACCCGTTGGATTTGTGTTGCCACCGCTAACCCGTTTTGACCTCTTACAATCAAATCCAGTATGCTTGTCCCGTCCTCGACATGGGTCGAGGTCACAAAGATACGTAATGGGCTACTGGTCTGAAAAGGGTCCCCTTTCCTCGACACAAGCTTCCCTCCTATGCTTGGTCCCCTCTAGTAATTCTTACTTAACCCCCTTCTTATTCATGTCCACTTACATGCTTAAATTTTGGTTATACACCAGTTATGCCTTACATGTTACCCATGTCCCCCACTTAACCCCTACATCATCCTCATGTCTTAATACATGCTTTATCTTGGTTAAGTGCTTATAGGTTATATTTTACATGTCATTCATATTACCCCCAACGTCTGGGTTTAACTAAGCGCCTTGGCTTTATCTGCCATTAGACCCTATGTCTATCCATTAATTATGTGCTTGTGCTACCTCATCAGTCTTATCATTTAACTTGGTTATTCCCATTCATACCAACCTTCAACTTTGCTTATTAATTCAATTCTTAACTTGCACTATATTAAGTCCATTAATAAGCCCACAACATGTTATTCCTATGATTCATACATTAACCCCCGTTATGGTACAATAACATATTCTTATTCAATCTTTACAGCCAAGTACCCCTTAACTTACAAACACACTGGAGTGAGAGAATAATTCCCTAAATACCAACCCCGAAGACCGGAATCAACATCAGATTGATACTCAGAGGATTATCCAACCTAACCAATGTTTTGTTCCTTTTTATAATATAACTTATGTCGCCTTCAATTGTAAATTCATTCTTGTCTTTACATATTGCTTAATCTACAATGAAGCACATCTTTCCATATTACATAAGTTATCTCATCTTATCTATTGTTCCGCCTAACTTACTTTATTCCATAAGTTATCATTCCCACTTAGGCATTAATTAAGATTTACTTAACTCAACCATTCATGTCATAACAATTAAGTGTCATTAGCCTGGTCATCTTACTTAACCCACCCACTCATACCATATTGGTTAAGTGTTCTTAGTTTACTTAACCCTATCCACTGGTCTAATTACCATGTTATGTTGGTTAAGTATTACTATTCGTATTTCCATATGTCACCCACATGTCACCCACTTAACCCCCATGTCCCACCACATGTTTATCTGGTTAAGTATTTCTTAATTCATTAAGGCCGTAACCCTATAAAGACCTCTCACATTAGACTAATATTTATGGCAGCTAGATTTGCCGGGCGGGTCCGGGCAGTCTTACACCATAAAAGAGTCTAACCTCGTGTCTTTACAACTGTTACGCTTTTAATTTAGGCCTAGGACCTCTCACATTGGGCTACCATTTGTGACTACTGGATTTGCCAGGCGGGTCCGGGCAGTTTTACGTCACAAATGAGTCCAACCTCGTGTCCTAAGCATTGATTATCACTTATAATCATTTACCCCAGTTTTAAATATATCCCTATTCAAATCATTAATTAATTCCAATTTTTAATGATGTCCATAATTGACTCAATTATGGCCATCGACTTACGGTATGCAAAATCATATCAATTGCACCCCAATTTCTTAATGTTAAATCCTTAATATTACCCCTACCCCACGTTATACGTTCGCTTATTCAACGCAAAATATACGTTAGACTCGAATAGTCTAACTCATATCACAAATATAAATCACCACAACATATAGACAAATAAAATAGATCTAATCATAAACGGGGTGAAACTTGCATGTGTGATAGACGTACAACACCTAAACTTGCATAGGCAAAAACTACAACTTGCATAAAGCTACATATATCATGGATCTAAAGGTGTCAACTTGTTTGGTAAAATGTCACAGTTTACATAATATGATCATAATCCAAATTCATGTCTAAACTGGCATATGTGGTTTATGCAACATAATGATGGTGTAAACTAGCATCTAACACATAGAACTCACACATGTCATAGCACAATTCTAGATCTAAATAGATGTCATGGCATATGTTCATAATCTTTACTAATCAATCTAAACTTGCATGTGTAATTTGTCATATAGATCAACATAGCCCAAATAATATCAACATTATGATTTGACTAACATGAACTAATTAGCATAGATAATAACACCATGACTTTATAACATGTATGATTTATCACAACTTAGCATAGAAAATTACAACCTATACAATATCATCATAGCAGGATTTACAACATATAGGATATCATCATCACATAACATAGGATTTTCAACATACATGATAGCATAAGATTTACAACAACATATATGACAATTCACATCATTTTCTTATGATCCATATCACATCTTAATCTAATTAGTTTGCTAATAATCTTGTTAAGATCATCATACTCACAATTAGAGAAGAATGAGAGTCTTGATTTGCTTTAGAGTTGAGTAGAATTAGGGTTTTGATTAGCTTTCTTCCTTCTTAGTTAGCGGTGGCTACACTGAGTTCCATGGCGATGGCATGACAGCGGCTATTCTATTTTTCATGTGAATTAGAGTGAGAGACTACCTAGGTATATATAGAGTTTAGGATTTATTTAGGCCGTCAGATCAACTCAGAACTAACCTGAACCGTTTAATTTGCCAACTCAGCCCCAAAGACACATCAGCAGCTCAAGATTGGGCTCAGTCAAACCCTAGCCGACTGGACCAGGTCGACACCCAGGTCGACTGCCCAGTCGACTCCCCATCGACCTGGGGGGTGTCGACTGCCCAGTCGACTCCCCAGTCGATCTGGGGTGCTGGGCGGGAAATTTCCCGCCTAGCTTGTTTGACTTCGAATTTTGAATTTTAAATTTTCTGAAATCTGTTTTAAATTTTCTGAAACTCCCGATGGCCATATCTCCTTCATACGAAGTCCAAATCACGCAAACTCGGACACAATTTCAAGCAGAATTCTGAGACGAACACAATGGCGCAACCCGTTTCCCACAATTCTCACGTCTGAGATTAGTTATTCTTTAATTTGTGAATATTAATATTAACAGAATTACGGGGTGTTACAAGAATGGGAGGCAAATTCAAGAAGGAAGCCAAGACATGATCTAGATGCCACAAGAAAGGGCATGAGGTGAGGGATTGCATTGCGAACCTAGCAAAATCTATTACCTTTAATAGAAAGTGAAATAGAAAAAATGCTTAGTTGGAATACTTATCCTATTTTTTAAGTCCGACGTGTCGCTCAATAGGCGACTCTTCCCATTTTCATTAAAATAAATCTATTAATTAAAATAACCGTTCCCTCTTTTCTTTATCGTCGGTAATTTCATCAATTTTAAAATTTTATTTTCCCTTTCGTAGCAAATTATTCTTCGACATCTCTGTCTAAGCCGCCAATCATTTGTTGCACCATACCTTCTCTCTTTTCAACTGAAAATTATAGTTCTATCGCTTCTTTCGGTGTTGTTCATGGTGAAATCAAATATGAAGTTGATGTCGTTCATGGTGAAATCAAATATGAAGTGGGGAAATAGAAGAAACCGCGATTGAAATCTTCTAGGTATTCCCATTTTCCATTTTACTTTGATTTTGGTTCCTTTGAAACCCGCTTTTCTACTATGTAATCTTTTTGTAAATTTGCTCTACATTTCTCATCCACTAAAATCTAATATTATGAATCAAATCCAGAATACTGATGAAAAAAATCGAATTCAGGGATAAAATCAGTGCAACCAAAAGAAAATTGATTGGAGAGAACTGATACGTTGCTAAATCAATTCTTAGATCACAATCTGGTAGGAATTTTTGTTCAATTTATGGAATTACAATATTCTATACGTTTGATCGTTTTTGTCTTTATGATTGAGGTGGTTTACCGCATCTTTTCAGCAGCTTATTTTAAGTTAGATGAAATTAAAATTTATCTCGGCTGAATTTGTGAATTTTTATTTAAAGTTTCACTATCTTCTTCTTTTTTTTGATATTCAAGTATATCCATTTTGTTTTTGCAGTGTGTAACGTTGTAGGATAATCAACTGTTTGTCGGCAGTATAAATTCTTCAATTTTTTTATGGATATTTCAGTTAAACTGAACAATTAGTTATGTGCGTCCTTTATAAAATTTAAAAGACCTTTCTTTTAAAATGAATAAAGTTTCTCTTCTTAACTGGACACAATTTTTTTCGAATGGAGGGAATACATATCAATCAACACTTGCAAAAGTGCAATAATGTAAGGAAATACTACATGTATTTTTTACAGAAAAGGAAACTAATCATTGAACCTTCCTTTGATATTAGTGAAGAGAATGGCACAAAATATCCTTACTGTAACTAAGTTTATACTAAATTACTATACTAAAGAAAAAAATTGTGATTATTTTTGCATACATATCACCTAACCTTCCTTTTCAATTAGGGCATTCTTCCAAACAATTGAGGTTCATTTTTATTCAAATATGATTGAAGCCAAAAATAAATGGAAATAATAGGATACGGTAATGAATTGCAAATTAACTGTAGAGTTATTTTAATATTGTAATTGATATTTGGGATGCTCACAACCTCAATTGTGATTAGAATTAGGAGCATGTTCCACGTAAAGAAGGAAGACCGTTGACTTTAGGTCAAAAATAGCTTAAAAATTCTCTATTGGTAATTGAGGTACCAAGCTTAATGAACATCTCAAGTGTGAATGGAAATCATAGTTAGCATGTTGTACATCATTGATATTGGCTTTTATAATCCAAATGTATTAAACCTGTTTAAATGGCAAATTCTGTCGCAACTTACCGGTGCTCAAAATACAGATCATGGGTAAGATAGGACACAAATGGTAGATTACGCATAGATATTATGTGAAATCTCAAGCAACATTTATCTATGGCAAAAAGGCATATGATAAATTTATTTGTAGGTGATAATAAAAGTACATTTGCCTGAGATTTCACGTAATATGGTAGATAAATAAAAAGTTAAATCCATTTGGCATTTGTGGGCAAACATAGCACAAACAGTCAATTAACCATTTGGTTCATTCATTTTATGTTTAGCATTAGGTGCCACAGTAACTTAGCCACAAATAACTAGATATATAATTTTATATTTTAGTAGAATGGGTAAACCATCCAAAAAAAATGGAGAAACAGAATGAAAGCTTGGAATCTACAATAAAGAACAAATTCAAAAAGGTGAAGTGAAAGAGCAACTCTGCATGCATGTAGATCGCTGGGTAGAATTGATAAATAAATATATATGTTTAGCAATATTGAATAGCCAAGCATAAGTGCTTAAGTTGATTGAGGTTGTAATAAATTATGTATGTGGGATATGGTCGAACAATGTTTATGTAGGTGCAAGACAACAATGATTGCTACAAGGTATCATTCAAAATATTCTGGATTGAGTGGCAGTTGGAGCTGTATTCATTCTACCTACTACTTGCAACTTCTTCCCAGCTTTTCAAATCTTTCCTAGCATGTTCCCTTTTTCCTTGAGAATTGAATAAATCATTTTGAATTGAATGACCACATCATCCAACAAATTCTCCCATTCATTGGAACATAATAAGACTTAAGGACAAATGACAGATTAGAGACTAATGACTCATGAAGAATCATTTATCTGCGACTATTGCTGGAAATAAAGATCATGAATAAGATGCAAATGACAATTTAGAGATGGATATTATGTGAAACCTCGGGAAATATTTATCTAACACAAAAGGTAATATGATGACATTCTTTATGGGTGATAATAAAAGTACAATTGTTGATTGAACCATGGGCATCGTATCCCTTTGTAACACCCCACCTCCACCAGGGCCACACTCACGAGTGATTGCACTAGCTTTGGAGGGGAGTTGTCTAGGTAAACATACACAGAGATATCACAAGACAGAACATAGATAAATAAATAAGTAAAGCAGCGGTAGAAATTTAAAAACCATAATTAACCATTTCAAAACCAAATAGTCAACTTACATCAAAGTACTTAGTCATTATTTTCCAACTACCACAAGTCTAGAAAACTTAAACTGAAAATAACATAAAGTAAACTATCCCCAAGATAGATGTGGTGAAGCCATAGCAAGCTCAAGTCCAAACCATACATGAGCTATCAAGAAAGCAAGCCAAATGTCCTAGCTAAGCACTAGTGTTCCCTCCCTGAGAACCTAGGGGTGGGAAGGGAAGAAAAGAGGCGAAAGAAAAAGGGTTAGTCATAAAGACTGGTAAGTCCTACCTACTATTAGTATAAAAACTAATGAAGTTAACTAAACATGAGAAACTGAGATGAAACATAAAGATGGTAACTAACTGGCATGATAAATAGATAAAAAGGTAGATCAAGTGTGGCATCGCATATACAAGGTTTAGTTTTTCACCAATAGTACTAGTATTCTAACCCATGTCAAGTATAAACAAGAAATGATCCTTTGGCCCAATATCATGAGATGACCCAAGTCAAGGTCCAACTATACTGTCTAGTCGATCGGCTCCCTATAAGCCTAACTCGTCGAGTGTCGGTGTCATACGGCCCAATCGCGGAATGTAGTCAACTGTGCTAGGTCCACCCTAGGGTGTATCAAGCCCTAGGGTGCCAACCACTGACACGAATCAAGCATGCACAGTCTAAACCTACTGGAGCCCATGTCTGCTATTTTTCAACTCCGGACTATGTGCACGACCATAGCCCGCCTGAACCTACACTGGCGCACCAACTCAGCCGTCTTTCTGGTCGCTTATAATCAGCCCAGTAATCGTGCCCCACCCTAGCCTAGTCCCTAGGGTATCGTGATACATCCAAGAGGGTTACTGCTGAAAAGGACCACGTAACTAGGGTTTCCAAAGGGTTAAGTGTGGTTAACCCTATCCAATCATGTATCAAGTTGGTTAAGTATATCCAAGTGGTTCATGACTTAACCCTAACATGTAGCATTAATTAATTTAATGCACCCAACCTCTCACATTAGACTTTGTTGTGGTTACTGGATATGCCGACGGGTCCGGGCAGCTTTACACCACAACCTAGTCTAACCTCGGGTTTCAAGCGCGATATGACCAACTTCTCACATTGGGTCCTATTGTTTGTAGCCACTGGATTTGTCGGGCGGTTCCGGGCAGATTTACGCTACAAACTCAACCCAACCTCGAGTTGGCCACTTTATGGTTTTCTACATGTCATGACCACATTCACGTTTTCAAGCATAATCAAGTTTCATGTCACATTTCAAGTCATGTTTTTCATGTCATTTCAAGTTTCCCTAACTACCCATAACGTATTCCCATTCGCACATAAATTCGCATCAACACAAGTGAACCAAGGAACATAAAAATATGACCAAGATGGGCATAAGGTGGTAAAGTTGGTCATAAGTTAAACATGATGATATTTGAGGAAAAGGTGTTCATCACAACTAGCATATAGGATTTATTGGTCTCAAAACATGTATGACATCAAACTTAGCAAATAGACTTGTGGGTAGCATGTAGTTCAACATCATAGGCAAAGGTGATAACATGATAATAGTTGACATAGAGTGATAAACTTGTGGGTAGCATGTAGTTCAACATCATAGGCAAGTTAACATCAAGGTTATGAGGGGTTCTATGTTGCATTATGCATAATCCCCAAATAAAGCTCATAGCTTTCTACCTAAAAATCAAGATGAACGGTACTAGGTTCATGATAGTTCCACAATCATAGATCAAAGGAGTCATAAATGGATCTATGCATACAAATATAGCCCCAAGACAAGTATTACACCAAAAATCCCATTTCAACTTGCTACATGTTCATATTAATTTCATAGTTTAAATCTAAGAGTAGAAAGGGGCTTACAAATAGTGGCTATGAGAACTAGAACCAAATAGAACAAGATAGAGACGTTGTAGAAGCTCTAGGAATGATGTAGCAACACTGGAAGCCTTGAGAAATAAGTAGCTCTTTTGATTTGATGGAGAAAGATTGCTCCTTTTTGCCTTAGAAGCTCTCAAGATGAAGATGGAGGCCATGATTAGGGAGCATTTTGGAAGAATTTAGTTGTTAGGATGATTTGTGATGGTTTAGGCTAGGTCTTAGGGTGTTTTTATAGGTGTAGAGACTAGTTTAGGCCATAGGATTAACCCTAGTTTAGATCTTAACAATCAAATCCTATCACAGGCTAGCTGAGCAGACCCAAAGGAGAAAACAGGTGCACCAGGAAAACATGGCCGACCAGGGAGGTCGACCCCCAGGTCGACACCCAAGTCGACTGGGCAGTCGACCTGGGCCGGGGCAGGTCGACTCCCCAGTCGACCTAGGGTTGGGCGGGAAATTTTCCCGCCCAATATGTTTGTAGCTGATTTTGAATTTCGGGCTGAATTTTGAATTTTCTAAAATCTTCTATGGGCCACATCTTGGTCATATGTACTCCGATTCACGAAATTTCGGACTCGTTTTCAAGCAGAATTTCGAGACGAACGCAATGGCGTAACCCGTTCCCATTAATTCTTAACTTATGATTTAATTCTGCCCTGATTTCTTGTTTTAACATGTTATAAAAATTCGGGTTGTTACACCCTTACTTGGTAAGATAACATCATCCGCTAAAGCAATGTTTATTCATTTTCTGGGATTTTCAGTTAAGAATGTCCCCAATTTTGTGAATGTCGGTTTCTTTTCACAGAATCAAGTATTTGCAAATCAATCAACACACTTGAAGTGGGCAACATAATCTCATTGCATTTGCATTTGAGGAGTTCTATTATGATTATTTGTGTCTGATATATCTTAACTGATGTGCATTGAATAAATTTTACTGACCAACCGTTTGCGCTACCTTTATGCTAGCCCTCAATATCAAAGATGTGGATATTTTTTTTCATTAATGTGGCTGGAGAAACAAAACAATGCAAAATCAATTTTTTCCGATGTTCAAATGAATCAATTCATCTTTATTCACAAATAAGTAATCAAACGGTTGAATTGAGTATTTAATTTATTTGTAACTCCTATAAAAGAAAATTTGAGGTTCATGTAAAAATCAGCTAATGTAACATAGATTATATTATTTTCCACCAATACTAAACTTTTTTTTAAGTATATACTTATAAAAACATGATTCTAATTATATTAACAAAATATTATAGAAAAAATCTAAAAATAAAAGCACTCATTTTATTATCTTATTATTTCAATTACAATTCCTACATAATGCACTATAAAATTTGTTAAAGTATTTCTACGAACAATAATTGACAATATACCGAAATTCAAAACTTGAGTTGCGATGGAATTTTGAAAGTCAACTGGGATTTCAACTTTCAAAACAATTGACATAAAACTATATTTATAAAAAAATTCGTTAATATGTGTTTCATTGTATTTTTAAATAAGGAAAATCTTTGGTGTGTGTTTGTGTTTCTATGTGTATAACACACTTGAATTCATGTTTCCATTGATTGCATCTTATGTAGAATCTATAATGGCATAATAAACCTGAAGCAAGAAGATTTTATGTGTGAGTAGTTGATTCTAGTAGGCATGTAAATTGACTAATTTTGTTTTGATTTTTCTAGAAATTATGCATCACTCTTGAAAATATTATTATTGGCAGCTAACATACATTAAGACATTGGTATGCTGATTGAACTAGAGCCATAATCCATTGTTATGTTATAATTTTCAGATTATTTATAGGTTAAGGGAGGGTATTATCAAGTGGATTATGGCATTGACGGGTTTAGCTCTTCATTGCATTGTCGAGCGGTCACATGTTATTTTCCCATTTTTCATAAGCAATCCAAGATGAACACAGATTAAAGTTCACGTGATGCATATTTTGGCATGCTTTTGAGAGGATTTTCAAGAAAGTCACCGGATCATTCTTTAACAAGCATTAGTCAGAGATCACTTTAGCATTCGACTGCTGCGAAGCTCATGGTTTCATGTTAAATTTCACTCCTTGACGAAGGTATTTTTCATCTAACCTTGGTAAGTTGTTTAATCCTTGTCTTTTGTTTTTTTCCAGTGCATAAGCCTCTTTAGTTTGTTGTTTTGGATTTTGGAAACTTACGCTATTAATATAGTTTACACTTGAACCAATAATGCTTCTTAATTCTATTTGATATTTTTGTTATTGCTATCGCTTCTACATATAGCCATACACATATGCTACTGCCAAATCTATACTACACTATTAAAGTTGAGTTTGATTTCAGTTTAGAAGACCCTTCCAATTTTTGCAAAACCATTTTGGTGCTGACACGTGCAATATAAATGTGAGATTCATATCAATTTCGAGAGATCTGGTGAAGATTAATGCAAGTGGCTACCAAAATAGACTAAAATGATAATCTAACGATGAATAACATAGAACCAGAAAATTGGTCATTTTATGCTTCGAAATAAAAATCATAATTTCTGAGATCACTATAGCATCATAGAGAAATATTGGTTTGTTTGTGTGTGAGCAAATAAATTTGAAAAAAGACTTCTAACCTTTGTTTCCTCGGTAGTAAAACTTATAAAAGAAATAACCTATTTCCAATACAACTTACAGTATGATTAACCCCATCAAAAAATGTTCCACATCCATTTTTTTTTACATTTATTTCGATGTATTTTTCTTTTCTTTTCTTTTCATATTTTTGTGAGTAGTGGGAACCATGGTTTATGAAATTGCCTATGTAGGAAGTGCACTTCAAATAAACTGTTACTTCATGTATGAGTTTTATTTTATCAGTTGTTTCTCATAGGCTAAAGTGATGTGTTAATGATTTCATATTAATTAATAGATGTCACAAAATAGAGATTCTAATTGTAACACCCTGAAATTTTAACAACACTAAAGAGGAAAAATTAAAGAATAATTAATTTAATATTCAGAATCAGGGTAAACTACTGCCCCCTTGCATCCATCTCGAAATTTTGGTCAAGATAAACACTTGGTTTGCGTAAAACGAACACCGTATAAGAAGTTATGAAGGTTTGAAGTTTGTATACGCACAAGAGAATTATATGTATACAAAAAAAATTAATATATATATATATTAAAAAAATTCGAAACTGCGAATTGGGAGGGGGAATACCCGAACCGCCCCATTTTAGACATTGACGCGAGACCCGTTGGGTCGACCCAGGGTGTTTGGGGGTCGACCCCCCTAGGCAGATCTGGGCAGATTCAATTTTCTGAACGTGGTCTCTTTTCTTGACCTGGTTCATTACTTCTAGGCTGTAAAAAGGACCGTAAACCTAGGTTTTATTCATCTGAAAAATAAAGGTGACTGTGGGGCTCTTCTTCATTGAAAATTAAATAGCTTATTCTTCTCCAAAATCAATTCAAAGAAGATTATACATACTCAAAGATTGCTATAGCAAAATCAACGTGCCCTTCTCAGTTATTTGGATACATTTTCTTAGATCTATTCACTGTGAGTTTATGTTATTTTTAGATCTAAATATTTAACTGGCAATCTTCATATGTATATAAAATAGGATCTTGAATCATCTCCTAAATCAATTCTATTATGACATATACACCAAATCTGTTCTTATATGCTTATAGTGCCACCATGCAAAATCTTGTCATAATATGCTTATTCTGTTTTTATGTCTGTTTCTGTCAGTTAATTATTGATTCATTATTATGCCTACTTTTGACTCTCTTCTCTCCCTCTTTTCCCTTTTTATTTTTATATAGCCAGGCTACCTTCGAGCCTTGGACTATCGCTGAAATATGCGAACGTGCGAAATTGGGAATTGCTGGGAAAAACATGAATTTGGGCAAAATTTGTATTGAAATATGTGAATATTAAATTGGGGCACAAAATGGAACATATGTGAATATTGAATTGGGGTATAAATTGGAAAATATGTGAATATTGAATTGGGGCATAAATTGGAACATATGTGGATATTGAATTGGGGCATAAATTGGAACATATGTGAATATTGAAATTGGGCATAAATTGTATATTGATTTATGACTTAGGTAAAAGGGCATATTAGGCATAATGATATGTGAATTGAAAAGGGGCATTGGAAAACCTATAATTAAATAGGATAGTTGCTAATATGAATATGCCTAAAAGTTTGAAACGGTAATAACGCTTAGACACGAGGTTAGATTGCACTTGTGGTATAAGTCTGCTCGGAGCTGTCTGACATATCCAGCAACCACAAGTGGCTAATCTAATGTGAGGTGTCTAATGCGAAATGGCACCACAACACGAGGTTAAGTCTAAGCTTGTGGTTTAAGTCTGCCCGTAGCCACTCAATATATCCAGTAGCCGTAAGTGATTGACTTAATGTGAGAGGTCTGGTGTGTTAACAGGTACAAATGAAAAGATAATGACAACATGTTAAATTGAAATACTTAACCAGTTTGAATGTGAAAAGGGGTAATATACGAACCCAACAAATGGAATAAAGGGTTAAGTAAATTTATATTAATTGATGGGGTTAAGTAAATATGAAATCTCTGGGGCTAAGTAAACCTGTTAAGTTTCTATAGGGTTAAGTAAACCTGTTAAATTTGTGGGGTTAAGTAAACATGTTAAGTCTGTCGGGTTAAGTAAACCTATTAAGTTTCTATAGGGTTAAGTAAACCTATTAAATCTGTAGGGTTAAGTAAGCCTGTTAAGACTGTAGGGTTAAGTAAACCTATCAAATTCGTGAGGGTTATATGAGCCTGTTAATCTAAAAGACCTGTTACATCTGTTGGGGTTATAGGGACCCGTTAACTTGTGAAGTTTAACCCGTAAATCTGTAGGGGTTATGCAAATCTGTTTAGTCTGTTAGGCATAACCTGTCAAAATATCAGTTAATTGGGGACATAAGATCTGTGGGAGTTAGCTTGTGTCACCTATTGTGTGGGACCCATATTAGTCAGTAACCCATTCTGGTATTAAAAGGGGGACCCCGCACTAGGTAGGGGCCAGGGCACACTTACTGAACTAATTGTAAGAGGTTCATCTGGGAGAAGTTGTGTACTGGCATGTTCCAACGAACTTATGTGCATGCATGAGTACGACTAGCATCGGGGAAAATAAGCCGTTGTAGCATCGGTAAATACATCTGTGTCCTTATGTAGGTTGCCACTTTAGGAAGTAATACACCCTACTGTGGGGCCGACACAGGGTATTTACGGAACAGGGAGCCGATCAATTGGGGGGTAGTAATTAGGGTATATTTAATCCTATCTGTTTCTGTAGGGTACCTATATTTCTGTTGGGTTTAACACCCGTTATTTTTGTTTAGGTACCGGTTAATTCTGTTTGGGGTAAAACCCGTTACTAGAGTACACCTAAAACTACCATTATGTTTCTTTTGGGATCATCTTGTTTCTATTGAGTATTAGGGAGTATGTAATCTTGTCACATATCTCTTATACTAGTATTGGTGCAGAGAAAAGTATAAGAGAAGCGTAACCTATTCTCTTCTTTTCATTCTGCTTATCTTGCTCAGTCTGTTATACCTGTCTTATTACTATTATCTATCTCTCCAGTTTATATGCCTGCCATGATACTTTTATTTATTTACTTGCTAAAAGTAACTGGACTCTCAAGACTTTATGTCTAACCCTTTTTGTTTCTTCTTCTTTCTTCCATTTCCCCCTCCCCCCTCGGTTTGAAGGGTGGCAATTCCCAGGCTTAGTAAGGACTTAGTTACCATCTTGCTTGGAGCAGCTTTTGAAGTATTGCTCAGTTTCTAACTTTGCTACTATAGCTTTGTCTCTTTTGGGGAATTGTGCTTTTTATGTATTTTCTGTACTTTGATGGTACAAGACAGAAGTTTTTATATTATTGTAATGGGTTTTATGTAGTCTCAGACTTATGGTATTTTGGACCACGATGTTATGATTTATGTTTGAAATAAAAATTTAAATTCCGTTTTTACTTTTATATTTGCCTTGTAACATTTTTGTTTCTGTTTACCTACAACGCTTTACGAAACTTAATGCATTCCCTTAGTGAGTGACATTAAGGGACGTGGGGTGTCGCACTAATGGTTTGTTATTAAATAAGAGATATCAACATATTCTGGCTGAAAATTTGATGTTGAACAGAGAAAGAAACGCGAAAGAGTTAATCCAATTCAAGTGCATCTTACATAAAGGCATGATAATTTTATGGAATAAGAGTTGAATTTATTTAATATTTTTTACGATATAATATATGATGATTATTATGTGTATGTAGTTATTAACTTTACTAACACATGCATGATAACTATTTAGAATTCTAATCAATTATTCTATTTTTGGAAAGTAGATTTGTATGAACTACTAATTTTGAGTGTTTTCTGTTACGTTCTAAAATTAAGTGTGATTTTCATGTTTCTTAAAAGTATTATTATTTTGAAGATAAGTAATGATTTATGTTGGAACAAAATACTTGCTTTTTCTTACGGACTTGAGAAGGGAAGAAGCAAGATATAAGATATGCTAAAAGGAAGATAGATTAGCAAGAACTTCACGTTTAGTTGTCGACCAGTGTTGAAAAAAAATAGTTGTTTGTGTCTTTATTGCACAAAATATTTGAATATTTATGTTAAATTGTTGTTTGGAACTTACGCTTACTAAGTAATGTGGTTCAACTACAATTTCCTAATAGTTTGAAGAAATTTTTTTAGTCTTGCGTTATATTCTTAATCAGTTGATAACAACGAGTGTTATCTACCCCATGTATTTATCTTTTTTTCATATAGTTTGTTCACCTGTCAATAAATAATGAATAGTAAAGTACACAAATGAGAGCAATTCCTCTGTACCTAAATTTCTGTGTTCCCCTGTACCTAACTAATCAGGATCCTCTAATTTTCATTTTTCGCAATTAAGTCAAAGAAAAAAAGAGTGTTTAATTGCAATAAGGTGGAAATCAAGTGGTCCTGATTGGTTGATATAGGGGGATAGGGGATTTTGGGTATAGGGGATTTGAACTCAGAATATATACCAAGGAAACATTGAGAATAAATAAGGTTGACTATGTGCTATATGAAAGTATTAATTAGAAATAATGAAAATAATAATTAAGGATGCTTATATTTGAAGTATAAAGCTGAATTTGTTTGGTTCTTACTGTTTCAACAAGATATTAGCTCAATTACAACAAAAAATACTGCGGTCATTTTCTTCTCTATTTTGGCATTAGTTGTGCGCTTTAAACTTAGCAGACAATGATAACTACAACGCAAAAAATTAAGTTACATTATGGGTTAGATATAGCAACTTAAACAGATAATTAGCATCGAACATTTAGAACTTTATCTAAAATTATAGTTTGGTAGTAACCTTAATGTATGTGTCAAAATAATAAAAAAAGATATATGTGCTGATTATTCAATGAAGATAAAGCTATTAGTGAATATTAAAGTATCGATGCATATAGAACTGTTTAAATAGAGCCACTTTTGCATAAATAAAGAACTCTTGCTAAGATGGTTTATAAAGTTTCCATTAAAACTATAGAACTGTCTTTCTTGTTATTGCTTCATAATTCTTTCTAAAGAATCAAATAAATTATACAGTAATAGTGCTTTTACCGTGAACAAAGGCTAAACGTAAATTTAGGTATATACGGTTATTCCCAAAAATAAGTTGAAGTAACCTTTTAATGTACATGAGTACTATCAAGAAATGGGTAATTCTAGTATATAACGATGTCTAAACATAAAAATTATGGCTGATTTTGGTTACCTTTCGGTGTATAACTAGAAGTGTTTGTTAGGGACATTGGAGTTTCATTTCATAAAAGAGTTGCTCATGTAAGTTGTATGCTCTTCGATTTTCTATGATTTAGGAAAAATAATAGTTTGCTCTATTCTCTTAACAATGCAGCATTTGTAGGAAGTTATACTAACTTTAATGAGAGTGACAATTTACTTAATAACCTTCAGGATTCTGTTGCTTCTTCAACAGTGCAGGATCTTTGTTCCTTAACATGGTTACTTCTTCACCAACATCAAATGCTATGCTTCCATTTAAGGTGCGTTTTTTTGAAAAAAATTACTTTCAACTATTTGGTTTTATAATTTATTTATTTTCATTTTCAACACTTAAATTACTTGGTCTACAAAAATCGTTTAATATATTTATGCGTAATCCTCCTAAGTTGGCAAAATTGTTACATGCATCTTTTGTGGTTCAAATAAGTGAGACTGCCAATCACTATTTGGAATGACAAGACAACCTTATTTATCTGTAGTAAATGAGAAAGAACCTAATATGTTTGCTTTTCCTACAGTTGCCATTTTATGGGAAACAAAATTTCAATATTTTTTTTGTTTTCATTTTTATTTTTGATTGGTAAATCCAGTTGTAAAATGTATCATTGTCTCATTTTTCGTAGTATACGCCAAATTTCTTTGTAGGATTTGCACAATGGTATATGTCATTGAACAACACATGGTGATTGGATATATTATTTCAGCCTACCTGCAATGCTAGCGGATTTCCCCGGACCTAATCGACAGCTAAACCGACCAAGACCGTTCAAAACCCGGATCGTAATGAGGACAAGATTCGTGGAACACAAACAGAAGAACATTTCATTGTATATTACAACAATTTCATCAGATTTCAAGAATAAACAGAGTATGAATAAATATTATACATCAGAGAAATATCAGAGATTTAAATACATTACCGCAGCGGAAAAATAATACAATACACAACTGAAAGAGATATACGGATACAAAGCTTCCCGGATATCATTCCAGCTGTAAACCAGGATCCTGTGAATATAAATCTGCAAAACCAAAACTACTAACTTCCCGTGTGGAAATAGGGGCACCCAGAGTTTAGGTTAAAACAATAAACTCCAGGTCAGTCATGTGACTGGTGTGAAAACTAAAACAGTTATTAATCTTTATTTTAAAGTTAGGTAAATCAATGGACCACGCCGTATAAAACGGAACGGGTTTTCTCCTAAGAATACCAGTGCATAAAACAACAGTGCAATGCTAAATAAAGAACAATGAAGCTATTATAAGACCCAGGTCCCATCACACAATGCAACACAAGCCGAAGGATAGGGTTTTACCTTATAATAGGCAAAGAATGCTTGATACGCTAAATTTCATCTTTTATTATTACTATAAGTGTATAGTGCCAAAACAATTTCAATCATAAGTATTAATCATAGACGGCATGGTACCATATATCATGTCGCCAATACTAGGCTCTACAATCAAAGCCGCAAATGTCACGTATTGGAAGTTGGATTTCCATCTGTGAACCAAGGCAAGGGATCGTCCTTAACGAATTCAAAATGCTCTAGCACGTGTCTCAGGAATAGAACGCATCGTCACTTGGAGCGACAGGGCTAGTCCACTGATGTGGATTAAAATGCTTGAACACTGCGTTTCCCCGCCTTATGGGGCGTCAATGAGCCAAATGACTCCATCGGTCCCTGATCGACCGATATATCCAAGGCGCCTCGCATTCCAACTACCACATAAGTCAAACTCGTCAGGGCGTGTAAAACCACTGACGCCACTTCTAGTTAGAAAGAAACGCATGTCCTCCCTGAGGTCCTCTCCTGTTTTTCGTTCACACCGGGGTGTGAGGCTCGCGAATTAACACTACACAAATCGATGCCACATAGGCCATGCTTTGATCATCAACCACAAGACTTTGTTTTTCACCAAAAGCCTTGATCATTTGCATCTCAGCATGCCACATAGGCAAACCACTCCATGCAACCGGTATCCATCAATCACACAGAATGATATCCAATGTCAGATACACAGTCCATTTTCATGTCCGCTCTGGGTCTGAACGAAATCGGAGGCACCTTGTGCCTTACATATCCATCGATCTCTAAGTACGTCAGGACGATCACCAACTGATTCCCTCCTCTTGGGTGTACGCCCCAATCAAGATCATCAGTAATTATCCAAACGATGTGAAGACCTCTGGTCTTCAATCATCGTCTTCATCTTCGACTAATCGTCGTATCAGTTATTCAGAATGAGATAAACCCGGTCTTTTCGAATAACTAGCGTATTTTATAAGCAAGTGTTACACAAACACAACGTACACCTCAATCCAATTCAGAATATTCTTTTATTCAAATATTCTTATACTTTGGGAATGGTTCCCATTAATTTTATCAAAGATAAATTCTTTAAATTTATTCATTAATCTTCTTTTGAATATCAATTCAAACCAAATTATGGTTTATCCAAACTAGTCGGGATTAGCGAACCTTACCGAAGTAATCCCTTGTTAAATTTCCCAAACCCAACCTATTCATCCAATGAAGTAAAACTAGTAATACTTCATATCTAACACCACGGTGTTATCGGTAAATTCGATTACCATTTCAAGTTCAAATCTAATTAAAGATTCAACTATCGCCTGGAGCAAAACAGGTGATACTCCATTCTCGATCATTTCAATCTAATTAAAAATTCATTAAAACTCCACTTGGTTTTAATCTTCCCAAAAATCAATATTAATGATTGTTTAACTTGGGAAACCATATCCTGTCTTTAACTGGGTTAAAGAACCAATGTCATTTAAACACGGTTCACGATAAACCCGAAATCACATTTCATTAACGATGGAATCTTCATGGAAAACAAATCGATACATATAATCAATATAAACTTCCAGATTCGACTAATAATATAAATGGAATAATGGCAACGCCTTTTAAATTCCAGATATATTAGCAGTCTTCCTCCACAGAAATTCACTTCGATTATTACCAAATCGAATTCCATTCCATTCCAATTCATTTTATTAAATTGGAAAACTTTATTTTGGAAAATCTCCTTTAAATCTTTACAAAAGATTTATAAATTCCAAATCACATTTCACTGTAAATCAGGTTAAAGAACGAATGTCGTTAAAACATAGTTCACGATAAACCCATTCCACATTCCATTAATTATCGGGTTAAAGAACGAATGTCGTTAAAACACAATTCACGATAAACCCAAAAATCAATTCCAATTATATCCCAATTAAATATTATTTAGTTTTTACACTTCATTAAATCTAAATAAAAAGATTTAATCTTTTTCTGAACTGGGTTTAAGAACAGTGTTAATGAAGACACCATTCATGACAAACCCAAATCCCATTTGATATTAAATACAAGGCTCTGAATAGAAAATATATCGGCTTATATTCAATATCAAATTCTACAACTAACAAATATCGTATTGGAAATAACGATATAAATATATCTTTCAAATTTCCATAATAATATCTGTACAATCACGAAATTCAATATCGAACTATTCCGATGATAATTTCGATTCAAATCCATTTCCAATTTACACATGTTGGAAATTCTGGTTATTTTCAGAACCATTTCAAATCCACTTTACTTATTTCAAAAATAAATGGATTATAATTCTAGTTCAAAACTAGTTCATTTTGATAAAAATCTATTTTTATCTTTTCAAATTTGAAATTTTTCATCCCAATTCTTCCCAAATCATTTCTTATGATTTCACACTAATTATTACTATTTTTAATAATTTTATCAAGGCCCGTACAGTAGATTTCCATCAACGGCCATCGAACTTCACTTACATCGACCTTTTCCAAATTTGATTTGGACATAATTCCAAATCCAACTGTTAGATTTCAAATCACTAATATTTATTAGAAAGCTCTTTTCGATATGAACCCATCGGTTCCGATTTTAGGAGAATCCGACGGTCGGATCTCCCATAATGTCCATTCGAAGTCGATGGTCGAAATTCACGAACTGCCGAAGCGCGGCACGTTCTATTCGACCATTATATATATATAATATATATATATATTTCATTGATTTTCTTTTAATACGTATTTTATAAATCGTTTTAAATTCGTTTTCAAAACGATTTCAACTTCATATTCAATTTCAAATCAAAATTGAATATTTTGTATCATCAATACATAAATGATAGTATTTTCAAAATATTATATTTTGAAATCAATTCCTTTTCGATATTTATTATAAAAATTAATAAAATCGATATAGATATCGTTCACATCAAAATGTCGCATATCTAATCAACACGGCTTTATATATCTCAATAACTTCGTTATTCTATTCAACAAATGAATATTCTCTTCAATACATGAATATATTTTATTCAACACATGAATTTTCCTTTATTTTCTAAATTGGAATGAGACCCACTCAATTACCATATAATGTTATTTATATGGATTTTTATACAACATATGTATATAATAGCAATGATAAATAATCAACCATAATCCAAAGTGCACCACACAACTGCATAAGCATTAAATATAAATAATTAACGCTTACACAGTCTGTCAAACAATCGATTAGCATACTACTAAACAATCGGGATTAGTGTACGTCAAATATCATCTTAATACCCGTGTGGGGTTTCAGTCAACAAACACATATTTTTATTTGTGCAGTTGGGTGATGTGTAAAATTTATCGTCCCAATCATTATCCTTCAAATGTGTGTACATAAACAAATCGTTCGATTTGTAAATGAATATTTATTTTATATACACGTTAAAAATTATACTTTTAACTATAAAATATTTTATTCCATTCCACATCACACCATCAATTTTCACACCACAAACAACAAACAAACAAGTGGTCCATGGTCTATGGACAATGGGTGTCGGGTGCTGCTAAGGACCGTCTGTATCCTAGTATATATTTCAACTAGAAAACAAATTAAAAGTGAGAAGTTCTCACTGAGGGTTCCACTCCGCCAGTAATTAATTCTGAACGGTTTGGATTCTACTCGTTTCCCGCTTGTTTTGTCCTTCACCGTATTTTTAACGAAATCTGTTTCACATAATTTATATGAAAATCATATTTTAAATTTGCTACATATATAAAAATCATGTTTTTATATTGTTGTTCATATAATAAAAATTAAAATTTGTATTCAAAAGGCATATATATAAAAGTTATATTTTTATATTTGCTTCATTCACATAAATAAAAATCATGATTTTAATTCGCTACTTCATTATAAAAACTTCATCCTGTCAAACAAACAAAATCAAATCTTTTCTTCATTAAAAATCAAATCTTTACTTGAATAAAAATCTAAACTTCATATTGATAAAAATCTAATCTTTTTATACGATAAAAATATCATCTTTCATTGATTTAAAAAAAATCTAATCTTTAGCAAATGAAAAATCTTAACTTTTTATCTTTACTTCATACCATATATAAAAATAAGGATCAAAGCTTTTAAACAAGCAAAAATCATATTTTTATTATCATACTTATATAAAATTATAGTTTTAACTTCATGCTCATATATAACTGATTTTTTTAAAATTTTAAAACCTATTTTCATTAAATAAATCGAAATAAATAGTAAAGTCAAGACAAAAGAAGTTACCGATGGGTTTGGCGGGGGAGCGGGGTATGGCTACGCCGAGGTGGTGGGGGTCCGACGGATGACTGGTGGCGGCGCCATTAGGCGTCGGAGGCGGCGGATCTGCTCGTCTTGGGGGTGCTACGCGGTTTTAGGGTTTGAATGGGGGGGTGGGTCACGATTTCAAGAAGACGGGGGTGCTGCTTCAACGAAGGAAGAAGGGGGGTCTCTCGCCTGATCGACGGCGATGGTGGGTTTGCGTGCCTCCTGAGGCAGTGGAGAATAGGGGAGCGACGGCCTTCGTCCTTCCCTTTTTTTATATTTTTTTTCTCTATGGGTTCTGAAAGAAAAGGAAGGGGAAGAGAGTATAAAGGGGCTTCATTTATTAATATATTTTAATTATTTTATATTTAAAAAAAAATGACTTTTCTTTTGAACGCCAAACCGAGCCCAACGACTGTCGCCCCTAGCAAATTACCCCCATTCCGAACACAATGGGATATGTTTCGTAAGCCAATTCGATCGTTTCGATCAGTTTCCATCAAAATCAAAATATAAATCTATATATTGAATTTGAACGTACATTTCAATTTATCGGGGCCCCATACGGACTCTAAAAATTCCGAAAAATATTTTCTAGCTTTGTATTGATGATACGGTTCTAACAAAACTAATTTCATCGAATTAGAAGATCGTTTGAAAAATGGTCATTTTCAGGTCGATTAAATTCAAACTGGAATTACCAAACATGTTTTCCTTTGCCACCCTCACATATTGACTTCAAAAATTATGAATTTTGGAATCTAGCAATAATTCGACACCCCGGATCCAACAAAAGTGGTTTCGTCAAAAACAGAGGTCATTTGCAAAATTTCCATTTTTAAGGGCCAAGATTCCATAGCGACTACTCTGAATTTTCAACTAGGCATAACTTTTTATTCCCGCTATGAAATTTTGATTTTTAGGATTCGTTGGAAAGATATTCTCAAATAGATAATAATATTTTTGGTTTCGCCAAAATCCGGTTTATTTTGAATCTTGTACATTCATTTGAAATTTAAAATCGAATTTTCAAACTACCGCACCATTTTCAATTCCTTTTATAATCTAAAATAAATATTTATATTCTAACGCCGATTCGAATAAATATATACATTCTAATTCTATTCAAAATAAATTTCTAATCGTTATTATTTAAAATAAGTCATTTTAAATATTCAAAATTCACTAAAATTGCCAAAATATAAATTTTAAATTGGCTCGGATTTCCAGGTTATTACAATCTCCCTGACTTAAAACTTTTCATCACCGAAAAGGAACGAAGCTGAAAGTTGTTTAACTAACCAACTCAACTTTCTTTATTTTCATTACGGCTTAAGTTCTTCAACTTTTCAGTTTCTAATAACTTTTCAAATTTTTCAAAAATTTGGCTTACACCCTAAATTTTCGAAAAATTTCGCCATAACCTCCCCTGCACAGGAGCACTGGGAAAATCCCGAAATTGCCATACATACCTCTCCAATCCAAGAAGAAAAAGAAACAGCCAAGCGGCTAGCTAATCGGCTCATAAAATCATCAAATACCCCAAGAAATACAATAAATATGTACCTATTTGTCGGGCAAACAATTTTATTCCTCTTCTCTAGCCTCCTTACTATGACCTGTTCAATGTAAATACATGTATATGCATGCAAATGCGAATAATTTTCAATACAACTCACTATTTGGTACAATTTGGCTAAAGGTTCAATATTTAATTAATCAAACAATAATCAAACTATACAATCAGCAATCAATTAGTTGATTATCATTTCAAATTCATAATTTTGATATATAGTCAAAAATCACATTTTTTATGCCAAATCACAACAATAGGCCCTATCTAGTTTTGGTTCTCACACCAGTCTATTGGAAATATACAGACATCACACCTTCGAAACTCGAACACAAATGCTGATGATGATGCATCATCATCAGGATTATCCCCGGGCGGCTAGAGTGTGATTCTATACCTATCTAGTACATTAAAATTTCGAATACACGTGGATCAGACGTATACGCAAAATCTCTATATACTTGATTGTCCAAATCAACACAAATAAATATACAAATACGAATAATTGAATTTAATTTTTCAAAACAAAATTTGTTTTCAATTTTATTTTAAAAACATCACTCTTCACACTCGTTCTAGGATACTACTGATCCCATCTCTAATGAGTCATTCTCATTGGATATTACTAATCCAATCTCTGATGAATCCTTTCGTTTGATTCTAACGTGTCTTATTCTCTGAGCTCTGTAAACCAAAGCTCTGATACCAAATGTAACGATTGCGGATCTCGCTCGGACCTAATAGATCGCTAAACCAACCAAGACCGTTCAAAACCCGGATCGTAATGAGGACAAGATTCGTGGAACACAAACAAAAGAATATTTCATTGTATATTACAACAATTTCATCAGATTACAAGAATATACAGAGTATGAATAAATATTATACATCAGAGAAATATCAGAGATTTAAATACATTACCGCAGCGGAAAAATAATACAATACACAACTGAAAGAGATATACAGATACAGAGCTTTTCGGATATCATTCCAGATGTAAACTAGGATCCTATGAATATAAATCTGCAAAACCAAAACTACTAGCTTCCCATGTGGAAATAGGGGCACCAAGAGTTTAGGTTAAAACAATAAACTCCAGGTCAGTCATGTGACTGGTGTGAGAACTAAAACAGTTATTAATCTTTATTTTAAAGTTAGGTAAATCAAGGGACCACGCCGTATAACACGGAATGGGTTTCCTCCCAAGAATACCAGTGCATAAAACAACAGCGCAATGCAAAATAAAGAAAATGAAGCTATTATAAGACCCAGGTCCCATCACACAATGCAATACAAGCCGAAGGATAGGGTTTTACATTATAATAGCCAAAGAATGCTTGATACGCTAAATTTCATCTTTTATTATTACTATAAGTGTATAGTGTCAAAACAATTTCAATCATAAGTATTAATCATAGACGACATGGGTACCATATATCATGTCACTAATACTAGGCTCTACAATCAAAACCAGAAATGTCACGTATTGGAAGTTGGATTTCCATCTGTGAACCAAGGCAAGGGATCGTCCTTACCGAATTCGAGACGCTCTAGCCCGTGTCTCAGGAACAGAATGCATTGTCCTTTGGAGCGACAGGCCGGTCCACCGATGTGGATTAAAATGCCTGAACACTGCGTTTCCCCGCCCTATGCGGCATCAATGAGCCAGATGACTCCATCGGTCCCGGATCGATAGATATATCTGAGGCGCCTCGCATTCCAACAACCACTTAAGTCAAACTCCTCGGGGCATGTAAAACCACTGACGCCACTTCTAGCTAGAAAGAAATGCATGTCCTCCCTGAGGTCCTCTCCCATTATTGGTTCACACCGGGGTGTGAAGCTCGCGAATTAACGCTACACAAAGCGATGCCACATAGGCCGTGCTTTGATCATCAACCACAAGAATTTGCTTTTCAACAAAAGCCTTGATCATTTTGTAACGACCCATATTTTTAACCGTTCAAATCGACAATAAACCACCCATGTCGACCCAAACAAATCACAAATGCAGGTAGTTATTGGAAAAAGAAGAAAAGAAAGAAAGAAGAGAAAAAAACCAATCACAGAACCTCACAGCGGGAGTACAACATATAATAAACAAATAGCAGTTTAAAAGCAGTTGAAATGATACATCGGTTATAGCATTCAATGATTATCAGAGTTACATATACATACAGCTGTACATAATAAGCAGCGGAAATAATGCAGCGGATATACATATGTATCGATAATAGATATACCAAATCTTCGTCTTCGATCTCTTAGTCACAGTCATCCCTGTTAACTGCAAACGCCTGCTGACCCGAGCGTAATGCATAAAAAATAAAACACAACAAACACTCGGATCAGCACTAAATCATTCTCATATTAATTAAATTAAAATACGAAATAATATCAGTGTCATGGGTGCAATAACTCAAGAGATGTTACGGAATTTTTCCATCTCTTGAGGATCCGTTAAACTAATATCTATATAATAATACGCTATTATTATAATGTCTATTCAGTAAAGTATAAATACTGAAAATAGCGTAAGCGGGATTACCATATTACCCTTACGCCGTTTATAGGCATCAACAGTCTATACAGTACCGTAAATTCACCGTACTGGTGTTATCAGAGGGCACTCCATAGAAGGCAATGCTAAATCAAAATCGTATGGGGCTCGATATGGATATATATGACAAGGTACTCGAGGCAATGCCCAGGGTAGGATTCTACCAATTGCACTCCCGTACCGGTGGTAACGCATAGCAGCCACTACCGCCCACCTCGGAACACACTCCCAAAGTCATAAATGGGCCCAAATCATCATCATCAATCATAGTCATAGAAATATTTTCGAAGGAGTGCGTCTGATCAAAGGTGCTACCTCAATTAGTCATGGTATAGCTCCTGTTTTAGTCATTTCAATTCTGACCCGAAGGTCAGGGCTATTTTGTCATCGTTCATCTCCTTCGATTCAATAATCGCCTCCAAGTGATCATATCTCGTTCTGGATACATCAAAACGTTCACAGTTGTCAAAGTGGTACCGACACTGACAGAGAGTATGCCTTATGTCGACTCCGGTCTCTTTAACAACCAACGCTTACATTTTCCACATCGGTTGGTTCTTTTACATTTCAAAGGTTCGCTTTCATATCAAAATATCATATTTTGTTTCGAACCCATTTTATATTCAAAAATAGAATATACTTTCATATCAATATATCCCAAATCATTCCCAAATCAATTTTTATTCCAAACTGGAATATATTTCCATGTCATTATATTATACTCGTATAATATTTCGAATCGGTCTATATTCACATAGAATGTACTTCATCTTAAAAGATTTCAGTTATTTCAAATAGATTTACATTCGGAATCCCTTCATATTCAATAGAATACATATATTTTCCCATATCTATTCATTTCAATCTTTGGAAATCCCATTTATTTTCAAGTAGAATAAAATCTACGTTTCCATATCAAAACCGATTCAAAACAATTCCTATTCAAATAGAATATAGCTTATCACAACTCCATTTGAACCAATGGTTTAACTCCAACATTTCCATTCGGAAGGAATTTACAATTCATAAAAATACTTTTGAAAATAAATGCTTATAAGAAAAGAACTTTAGATAAAATAAATATATATAGAATATAATAATTAAAATTAAATAAGTTAATTAAAACATTATGTACATACATAAATTAAAGTTTACTAGATAGTTTGAATACTAAATATAAAGGAAACTTTATTTAAAATAAAATAATTTATAGGTTAGAAGTTTGAATAACTAAAATTTAAAGAAAGAAATAATTAAATTTGAAATCAAGCCAGGTATAAATATATATAGATAATTTTAAACCAAAATTTTTCTTCCTTCCGAATTTCCAATACATGAATCTATATCCCAGTTTCCAATGGAGTTCATTCAGTTTCCATTTCTCATTTTCAAACCTTGTTCAAACAACCGTTCAATATAAAGGATTCAGCCCATATTTAAAACTGAGTTAAAACAACTCATAATACCCTCGATTTCCATTTCCCAGAATCTAAATTCCATAAGAATTTATTACCTTTAAATCCATATCCTTAAATTTGAAATTTTGAAAATTTGAAAATCATGTTCAAATCTAAATTTAAGAGTTTCCACTTGTTTTGGGATAAATTCCTTAACCCATTTTTAATAACATGCCAATTTAATTTTTTTAAGGAATGAATTAATCGAGTATCGGCACCTCCCTTAAAAAATGAAATTCCCGACCAATAATATTTTAATATTTAAAATCATTAAACCAACCGATGTCTGTATATAATTATCTATCCAATGGCCAAGTGATTTTAAATTTAATTTCTCGACATTTCAGGGATGGATCTATCATTTCAATCCAAATCAGGGTCACAGAGATTTATCATTTCACTCCGTGATCTTAAATTTATTTCATCGATAAATCCCGGTTCATTATATGCCCGTAACATCAAGGGTAAATGGGATTTATCGTCATAAATCAACATGCATTGCAAGATACTGAAATAAGGAGCATTAAAATGTCACTATAAATTCAATAATAAATTTCAACCAACATCCATCACAACAATTTCATTCAACTGATCAGCATTAAACTGTTTCAGGATTTAACACAGGTTCGAATCTCAACTAGAGATTTAAATTAACTTAAATAACAAATCATTTACTTAGATTGCATGTTAACACATTTGCATGTTAAATTTAAACCACACATCAACAATCCAACACAACCATGCAACCAGACTTACTTCATAATTTAATTCAATAAATATGGGAATAATTCAGTATTTCGTGAGCGAAGAATCACTCACCTTTGGGTCTTAATTGGACCGGACGTCCAAAAGAAGCCCAAAAATTTGACTGTCTCAGATCGCAACCAAACCAGTGCCAGAACGTCTGCAATTCCGCCACGATCCCAACGCAACAAACCGCGTCCAAATCCGAGTCAAAACGAAAGAGTTATCAGCGTTTTACTCTCTGAATTTCAAATATATATAAATAATTAAAATAATCTCCTTACTCAATAAATAGGTGCCACGTCAGCACTGGGAATTCATCTTCCCGCTCCAGCCTCTACTCGCTACAGTGAAAGGATGAAAGAAAAGAACCCAACCCGAAACTTTGACCACCAATACCTCGGAGCTCCGACCACATGGGGATGCGAGACCACCACCATTTGAACCTCCCTCGAAATCCGCACCTTTCCCCCTCGGTCTGACAGCCTCCGGTCGACCCTATCTTGAGCGCGCCACGGTTGAACGGAGCCCAAAACAAACCCTAAGCTGTGATTTCCCGACGATCTACTTAACGATAGATGTTGAGACCAAGTTCGTTGCGATCTCGGCAACGATACGAACAATACCCAGATCGTAGATTTCTCGATTAACTCGTAAATCAACAATCCCCAATTTGAACCCTAGGATTTCGAAATCAGACAGCTTTGACCGCATTTTCTGACCAAACCACTCACTGCATGTCGAAACGAATTGTAGATCTGGGTTCTACTCATCGAGAGCTTCGAAATGATATATAATACGTTGGGGTTTGAAGAGATTTCAAATTTGAGTTGAAATTTTGTTTTCTAGGGTTTTGATAATTGGTTTCAGCCATTAAAGAAAATTTTTGGAGGATGAAATGTACATGTAATGAAATGGCTGATGGAGGTGATAAGTGTAACACCCCACCTCCGCCAGGGTGACTCTTGCAAGCACTCTGACTTTGGAGGGGCGTTTGAATCAGGTAAACATGCATAATGATATATCAAGGCAGAACAAGAACATATGTATATATGTAAACAGAGTAAATAACATAGATAAAACAACGAAAGATTTTAAACCATTTCAAAACAAGTCTGGTACAACACAATGTCAATTTTCCAAATAAACAAGTCTAGTACATAAAACCACATCATCTGAAAACTGAAAAGGAAAACATAAAGTAGCTATCCCCAAATGGAAAAACCATAGCAAGCTCAAGTCCAAAGCATACATGAGCTATCCAAGAAAAGCAGCTAAGGTCCAAGCTAAGCTCCTGTATTCCCTCCCTGAGAACCTGGGGGGGGGAATGGAAGAAAAGAGGCGAAAGAAAACAGGTCAGTCAAGAAGACTGAGTAAGCCCTACTACAATCAATGTAAACTGATAAAGTTAACTGACATGAGCAGCAGGTATGAACATAAGGATAATAACATACTAGCGTGATGATTAACTAACCAAGCAGATAAAGGTGTCATCGCATAATCAGGATTAAGGTTTTTACACCACAGGTGTACTAGCAAACTAACATGACTTGAATAAACAAGTATTGATCCCTTGGCCCAAGCTTGGCCCAATACCAGGTGTTGACCTAAGTCAAGATCCAACTTCTTAGTACCAATACTAGTATAACAGTATTGGGTGTTACCCCAATGTTCACACCGAACAGAACGGAACAGAATGGTCCATACAGAAATAGAGTTTGGGAAAAATGGGCTTTTATCATCCTAACAGATAAAGTACAGAAACGGAATGCTAACAATAATGGGCCTTTACTACCCTAGCGGATAAAGTACAAAAACGGAATGCTAACAATAATGGGCCTTTACCACCCTAACAGAACGGTACCACGCAGAAACAGACGGGTGTTGCCACCCAACAAAACAGACGGTACCAATAGAACCAGACAGAGCTAAGTGTACCCTAAATCCTACCCAAGCTATCGGCTCCCTAATACATAAATACCCTGTGTCGGCCCTACGATAGGGTCTATCACTCCCTAAAGTGGCAACCAATTGGCACAGGCATATTTACAGATGTCACGGCGGCTTACATCCTCAGAGGCAGACCGGGATCCATGCACGCACATGACCCGGTTGGAATGCACCATCAACACCCATCGCCATTATCAGAATGAACCACTTATAATTAGTTCAGTAAGCGTGCCCGGACCCTACCTACAGTTGGGTCAAAGTTTTGATACCAGAAAGGGTTACTGACTAATATGGGTCCCAAACAACAGATGACACAAGTATTCCCCCTTGTGTCCCCAGACTATCAGATTCAGATTAACTTATTAACAGAGTTCAGACATACAAAGTTCAGACGATTAATTTTCAGACTAACAGATCAGATAACAGATTTACAAACCTGCCTAACTTAGTGTGGGTCCTACAGATCCGCAAAGCAGGTTCGTTTAACTTATCAATCAAGTTAGTTTATCCAGACCAGGTATCAAATCGGTTCTCAGCCTTATCAAATTACTGAGTTGGATTGGTATAGTTCAACTTAACCCCGTGAAATTACCGAGTTCAGATTGGTTAAGTGTAGGTTAACTCAACCCCGTTAATCTACCAAGCCCAAATTGGTTAAGTATTAAATGGACCATGACTTAACCCTAATCATGAGGCATTAATTAATTAATGCGCCTTAACCTCTCACATTAGACTTTGTTGTGGTTACTAGTTAGGCCGGGCGGGTCCGGGTAGCTTTACACCACAACTTGGTCTAACCTCGGGTCCAAGGTACAACATGACCAACTTCTCACATTGGGTCCTATCGTTTGTAGCAACTAGTTAGGCCGGTAGGTTCCGGGTAGGTTTACGCTACAAACTCAACCCAACCTCGAGTTGGCCACACTTATCTTTTCTTAGTGTCATGTCCACCATGTTTCCAAAACATGTTACAAATTTTCAAGCAATTGGGTAGACCTAACTTAATAGGTAAATTCCCAATGGGTAGACCTAACTTAATAGGTAAATTCCCAAGCTTATGTTTTTATGTCTTTTAAGTTTACCCAACCCCAAACGCAATCCCATCGCTTACATATCGCAATAGCGCATAAAGGATAGAAAGAGGGAACTTGGCATAATCATGACATAAAAGTGTTGAAGCCACAAGTTCAACATGGTGGCATATGAAATGTACATATGTTCAAATACTTGCATTAGGCCTCAAAAAGCATGCATAACTTGCATATCATGTGACAACTTGCATATCAAACTTGCATAGCATAACTTGCATATCATGTGACAACTTACATATCAAACTTGCATAGCATAACTTTCATATCATGTGACAACTTGCATATCAAACTTGCATAGCATAACTTGCATATCATGTGACAACTTACATATCAAACTTGCATAGCATAACTTGCATATCATGTGACAACTTGCACATCAAACTTGCATGACACAACTTGCTTATCATATGACAACTTACATATCAAACTTGCATAACACAACTTGCTTATCACATGACAACTTACATATCAAACTTGCATAACACAACTTGCTTATCACATGACAACTTAAATATAAAACTTGCATAACACAACTTGCTTATCATATGACAACTTACATATCAAACTTGCATAACACAACTTGCATATCATACATTTAACTTTAAAGTTTAAGTATGAGAGTAGAATAGGGCTTACAATGCTTATGCGGACTCAAATGAGTATAGCAAATGTAAGAAAACCCTTATGCAACCAATTAAACCCCAAAATGAAGCAAAATAGATCAAAACTCTCTCTTTATGATGCAAAGATAGAAACTTGACTTGAATGCAAGCTAATGATGATCATACAAGTCTAAAAACACGTGTATGCATGGAAAATCTCATAAGAATTTGTTTAGGAATTTATGAAGAGAGTGGAGGCCATGAGAGGATTGATTTTGCCATAGTTTGGTTGCTAGAATGAATAATGATGATTTAGGGTAGGTTAGGGTCTTATTTATAGATTAGGCAAGTGTTTTAGGCCATAGGATTAACCCTAGATTCAATCCAAGCCATCAAAGCATGTCTTGGGGAAGAAGTCAAGTGTAGGAACCATCTAGGGCCTTTAGATTAAAGATGGACCATGAGAACCATTCAAATGCAAAATCTGCATTTGAGCGAATCGGCCCACGGGTTGACAGCCAAACACCCTGGATTAACCCCTAGTCGACCCAGCGAGCTCGGGTCGACCTCAAAAATCGGCCGGTTCGGTTATTCCCCTCTCCCAATTCGCTGTTTTGAACATTTTTGCATATTTATTTAATTTTCAATTATATATATATATATATCAATATATATATATTTCTCTGCGCAATCCATTTCACTTAATTAAGTATACTTTAATTTGGGAATTTTTCGTGAAACTTCGCGAGGCCATAGCTTGGTCATACGGACTCCGATTTTCGAAAACTCGGACTCTATTTCGCGTATTTTTCCGAGACGAACGCAATGGCATAGCCCGTTTCCCTTAATTCAGATTTTACAGTTTAATTCTGCCTCCATTTATGTTATAACATGTCATTCAAAAATACGGGTTGTTACATTCTTCCCTCCTTAAAGGATTTCGTCCCCGAAATCTCCAAGTTAGGAAGAACGTATCCTACCATCCAACATCCATCTACTCAAAACACCATCCACGAGCAATCATTGTCCTTACTAGATTCTAAATGTTGTATGGACATATGCAAAGGTGTGTGTATATGTACTTATCTAATGCAAATATCATCAATGCAAATTATGTTAGTGAAATGAATCCATATGTATGCAATTCCTAACATAATGTATAGCATCTATATGTGTGCACATAACTTACATCCATATGCAACATCCATGTGCCGAATCAACCATCTTGCAACCATAAGAATTGAAAATGTACACATGTCCATATGCAATATGAGAGTGTAGTTCAAGCCGATCTAGTGCCTAGTGTGTGTTTATGCATCCACGAGCAACCACTAGCAACCACTTGCATCCACTTGCAACCATCAAACATAACATGTCTCAAACACATGTTTACATCCATAGGATTCCTATCTCAACAAGATACAGTCGAGTGATGGAACCGAGTACAGATAAAACAAAAACTTGGTATATATACTTACAGACTACTAGTACAGATCAGATCTTCCCAAATGATTCTTAGGAAACTAAGCATGGTAGGAACCCAGAATGTATTTGTCATAGTCACAGATACTCTCAAATCCCAATTTATCACAAACATATGAGTTATAACTCTCAGGGAGTTTGAGACTATTAACAGATCAGAAGCAAGACTAGCATTAAAGTACTGAGTTGCCATTACAGAATCAAGATACCAGAAAAAGAGTTTCAAACTGAAAATCAGACAAGGAAAATTAAACATCCTACAGACAAATTATTCTAGCCCTAATCTATTCACCGGCCATGCGAGTATTCACCGCTCCTTCCGATGTAGTCCCTTTCTTCTTCAGGCAGTCCCTAGTGAAGTGTCCCATCTCTCCACAGTTAAAGCAAGTGCCCTTCCTCTTTCGGCAATCCTTGTTTAGATGAGTTGAGCTTCCACAAGTAAAGCACTTCTTTTCCTTCTTATCTTCAGACTTCTCCTCCTTCTTTTGCATTTCCTTTTTGGGCCCCGTTTTCTTGTTTTGAGACTCATTCACCTTGACCTCCTTCTTTGCACTCTTGTTCTCTTCGTTGAGTAGGGCCATATCTACCAAACTCTCAAACGTGGCTCCCATGGGCACATGAGACATAGCTAACTCCTGTAACGGCTCATTCAATCCTCTAGCAAAACGAAGAGCCTTCTTCTGAGTAGTACTCACCATATCCAAGCCAAAACGAGCTAACTGATTGAACTTGTTCACATATTCTTTGACAGACATATCTCCTTGCTTAAAAGCAATAAACCTCTCCATTTGCAAATTCTCTTCAGTAGAAGACAGAAACTTAAGCCTGAATCTTGTCCTGAAATCGGCCCAAGTCTTAATAGGCCTAGTTGCGGTGGTGATCTCCCACCAATAAGCGGCTTCATCCTTCATAAGCCAAACCGCCAACAAGAGCTTCCTCTGATCGTCTAACCCAAAGATAGCAAACAAATCCTCGGTCTCTTTCAACCAATTTCTGGCCTCTACAAAAGTCTCAGTGCCTTGAAAGTTCTTGCCACCCATTGCTTTGAAATCTTTGCAAGTCTTTGCGAAGTCCACTTGAGGATGCTGAGGGGGAGGAGGAAGAGGAACCTCAGCAACAGGAGGAGGAGGAACATTAGCGACAGGAGGAGGAATATTAACCACTGGAGGAGGAGGAGGGACATCTGCGGGGCCGGCTTCGGTCGCCCTAGCCTCCAAAAGTCTCCTATACCAAACAGGTACGTGCACTCCCTCCGGGATAACAAAGTTATCGGCCATTCTGAAAAAGAAAAAGACAGATTTAGAATGGAGAAAACGAAGGGATTTTGCTAATGGCTTTTTTTGGGGAATAGCCTTTAAAATAAACTAGACTTTTCTTTGGAAAGTACTTTATACTTTGTTTTGAAAATAGTTTTCCAAAAGTTTTCTAAAAGCTTTTTTTTTGTTCCTTCTCGTACCATACGCTCTGATACCAAATGTAACACCCCACCTCCGCCAGGGTGACTCTTGCAAGCACTCTGACTTTGGAGGGGCGTTTGAATCAGGTAAACATGCATAATGATATATCAAGGAAGAACAAGAACATATGTATATATGTAAACAGAGTAAATAACATAGATAAAACAGCGGAAGATTTTAAACCATTTCAAAACAAGTCTGGTACAACACAATGTCAATTTTCCAAATAAACAAGTCTAGTACATAAAACAACATCATCTGAAAACTGAAAAGGAAAACATAAAGTAGCTATCCCCAAATGGAAAAACCATAGCAAGCTCAAGTCCAAAGCATACATGAGCTATCCAAGAAAAGCAGCTAAGGTCCAAGCTAAGCTCCTGTATTCCCTCCCTGAGAACCTGGGGGGGGGAAACGGAAGAAAAGAGGCGAAAGAAAACAGGTCAGTCAAGAAGACTGAGTAAGCCCTACTACAATCAATGTAAACTGATAAAGTTAACTGACATGAGCAGCAGGTATGAACATAAGGATAATAACATACTAGCATGATGATTAACTAACCAAGCAGATAAAGGTGTCATCGCATAATCAGGATTAAGGTTTTTACACCACAGGTGTACTAGCAAACTAACATGACTTGAATAAACAAGTATTGATCCCTTGGCCCAAGCTTGGCCCAATACCAGGTGTTGACCTAAGTCAAGATCCAACTTCTTAGTACCAATACTAGTATAACAGTATTGGGTGTTACCCCAATGTTCACACCGAACAGAACGGAACAGAATGGTCCATACAGAAATAGAGTTTGGGAAAAATGGGCTTTTATCATCCTAACAGATAAAGTACAGAAACGGAATGCTAACAATAATGGGCCTTTACTACCCTAGCGGATAAAGTACAAAAACGGAATGCTAACAATAATGGGCCTTTACCACCCTAACAGAACGGTACCACGCAGAAATAGACGGGTGTTGCCACCCAACAAAACAGACGGTACCAATAGAACCAGACAGATCTAAGTGTACCCTAAATCCTACCCAAGCGATCGGCTCCCTAATACATAAATACCCTGTGTCGGCCCTACGATAGGGTGTATCACTCCCTAAAGTGGCAACCAATTGGCACAGGCATATTTACAGATGTCACGGCGGCTTACATCCTCAGAGGCAGACCGGGATCCATGCACGCACATGACCCGGTTGGAATGCACCATCAACACCCATCGCCATTATCAGAATGAACCACTTATAATTAGTTCAGTAAGCGTGCCTGGACCCTACCTACAGTTGGGTCAAAGTTTTGATACTAGAAAGGGTTACTGACTAATATGGGTCCCAAACAACAGATGACACAAGTATTCCCCCTTGTGTCCCCAGACTATCAGATTCAGATTAACTTATTAACAGAGTTCAGACATACAAAGTTCAGACGTTTAATTTTCAGACTAACGGATCAGATAACAGATTTACAAACCTGCCTAACTTAGTGTGGGTCCTACAGATCCGCAAAGCAGGTTCGTTTAACTTATCAATCAAGTTAGTTTATCCAGACCAGGTATCAAATCGGTTCTCAGCCTTATCAAATTACTGAGTTGGATTGGTATAGTTCAACTTAACATCGTGAAATTACCGAGTTCAGATTGGTTAAGTGTAGGTTAACTCAACCCCGTTAATCTACCAAGCCCAAATTGGTTAAGTATTAAATGGACCATGACTTAACCCTAATCATGAGGCATTAATTAATTAATGCGCCTTAACCTCTCACATTAGACTTTGTTGTGGTTACTAGTTAGGCCAGGCGGGTCCGGGTAGCTTTACACCACAACTTGGTCTAACCTCGGGTCCAAGGTACAACATGACCAACTTCTCACATTGGGTCCTATCGTTTGTAGCAACTAGTTAGGCCGGTCGGTTCCGGGTAGGTTTACGCTACAAACTCAACCCAACCTCGAGTTGGCCACACTTATCTTTTCTAAGTGTCATGTCCACCATGTTTCCAAAACATGTTACAAATTTTCAAGCAATTGGGTAGACCTAACTTAATAGGTAAATTCCCAATGGGTAGACCTAACTTAATAGGTAAATTCCCAAGCTTATGTTTTTATGTCTTTTAAGTTTACCCAACCCCAAACGCAATCCCATCGCTTACATATCGCAATAGCGCATAAAGGATAGAAAGAGGGAACTTGGCATAATCATGACATAAAAGTGTTGAAGCCACAAGTTCAACATGGTGGCATATGAAATGTACATATGTTCAAATACTTGCATTAGGCCTCAAAAAGCATGCATAACTTGCATATCATGTGACAACTTGCATATCAAACTTGCATAGCATAACTTGCATATCATGTGACAACTTCCATATCAAACTTGCATAGCATAACTTGCATATCATGTGACAACTTGCATATCAAACTTGCATAGCATAACTTGCATATCATGTGACAACTTACATATCAAACTTGCATAGCATAACTTGCATATCATGTGACAACTTGCACATCAAACTTGCATGACACAACTTGCTTATCATATGACAACATACATATCAAACTTGCATAACACAACTTGCTTATCACATGACAACTTACATATCAAACTTGCATAACACAACTTGCTTATCACATGACAACTTACATATCAAACTTGCATAACACAACTTGCTTATCATATGACAACTTACATATCAAACTTGCATAACACAACTTGCATATCATACATTTAACTTTAAAGTTTAAGTATGAGAGTAGAATAGGGCTTACAATGCTTATGCGGACTCAAATGAGTATAGCAAATGTAAGAAAACCCTTATGCAACCAATTAAACCCCAAAATGCAAGCAAAATAGATCAAAACTCTCTCTTTATGATGCAAAGATAGAAACTTGACTTGAATGCAAGCTAATGATGATCATACAAGTCTAAAAACACTTGTATGCATGGAAAATCTCATAAGAATTTGTTTAGGAATTTATGAAGAGAGTGGAGGCCATGAGAGGATTGATTTTGCCATAGTTTAGTTGCTAGAATGAATAATGATGATTTAGGGTAGGTTAGGGTCTTATTTATAGATTAGGCAAGTGTTTTAGGCCATAGGATTAACCCTAGATTCAATCCAAGCCATCAAAGCATGTCTTGGGGAAGAAGTCAAGTGTAGGAACCATATAGGGCCTTTAGATTAAAGATGGACCATGAGAACCATTCAAATGCAAAATCTGCATTTGAGCGAATCGGCCCACGGGTTGACAGCCAAACACCCTGGATTAACCCCTAGTCGACCCAGCGGGCTCGGGTCGACCTCAAAAATCGGCCGGTTCGGTTATTCCCCTCTCCCAATTCGCTGTTTTGAACATTTTTGCATATTTATTTAATTTACAATTATATATATATATATATATATATATATATATTTCTCTGCGCAATCCATTTCACTTAATTAAGTATACTTTAATTTGGGAATTTTTCGTGAAACTTCGCGAGGCCATAGCTTGGTCATACGGACTCCGATTTTCGAAAACTCGGACTCTATTTCGCGTATTTTTCCGAGACGAACGCAATGGTATAGCCCGTTTCCCTTAATTCAGATTTTACAGTTTAATTCTGCCTCCATTTATGTTATAACATGTCATTCAAAAATACGGGTTGTTACAATAAGTGGGTTTTATTTATATATATTTATAGGGCCCAAACATGAGAAATACCCTATTATCGATTTACAATGCTCTCGATCACATTTTCTCTCGTACGGTCAAACGGTAAGTCGGATTGTAACGCAAATTGAAATCCAAAAATAATTCACCGTTCCGGTTCTGATGGCGCCAGTTTCGTCGAATTCCGAGACAGTCGCCAAAACAGTTAAATTCCATAGTTAATTAAATAATAAAATATTCAATTATTCGATTAACTGTTTTAAATTCAAATTAAATATTCATAATTCCAAATTTAAATCAAATTATAACTTAAAGAAATTCTATAAATAGATTTTCACACATTTTTAAATCTTGATTTGATTATTTTAAATTTCAATTTGAATCTCAGTTATAGTTTAACGACTTAAATTCCACCATCCAAACTAAAATATGAATTCCACTTTTAAATTAACCCACTGAATTTAATTTAATTATTTAAATACAGCCCTTCTAAATAAAAACTAAAATTTGAAAATTCTATTTACACTTAATTCAAACAATCACTACCATCCAAGTTAACAAAAATTTGGTTTTCTCTAATATATTCCAATTTATTTATTTTAAATTAAAATTCAAATATCCTGAAAATTATGGAATGTTACATTCTCCCCCACTTAAGATCTTTTCGTCCTCGAAAAGAGAGCGAAACGATATTAAGCACATATCCATTTCAAATCCATACTTAAAATAGTATTTACAAAAATAAGTATATAGTTGTAAAACTCACAAATTTTCTAACTTCTGAAATCACGAAAAATTTCGGCAGCATCTCCTTTGTATGGAGAGGCCCGGAAAACACATATATAGACAAAGCTTAAATATACATCCCATCATATGACAAGGCATCCCAAAAATGGGGAAGACACCATATATACACTAACCACAAACGATATAACACACATACATACCTTCTTTAGCGTTTATTTGCGAATTTATTTAGCTTAGCATTTAGTATTTAGCGCAAGCGAGCTCCGAAGCATAGCGCGACTTCCCTACACCTGCTACATACTCAGAAATACATGAGAATCAAACATATATATAGTACATAGCAAATATATATAGCTTACACAACACATACCAATCATTTCAACTATAAACCAAAGTGTAAACAACAGACCAGAAAACAAAATGAGGTTTATCGCCCTTTAAATGTTGGAATTTGACTAAAGCATACTAGGGAAAAATTGTTGCATTTGTTTCAGGCTTTCCGAATTGTCCGCATTCGTCGAATTCCGACAATTCGTTCAAAAGTTATAACTATTTTAGTAAAACCGAACGCTTCAGCCCGTACCCTGAAAATGCAGGTCTGAAATGTTCTATCCACTTTTTAGCCCTCTAAACATCAGAATTTGACTAGGCATATTAAGAGAAAGTTTTAGTTTACATTCTGGCCTTTCCGAATTGTACTCGCACATCGAAATCCTGCGCACCGTTAGGGAGTTATGGTCAAAACAACATGGGTATTCAGTTTAGATTTTTATTTTTCTGCGCTTACAACCACGACTAGTTCTTGGTTTTCAACCTAATATACATGAAAATTAGACAAGGCTCCATTAACAAAAGCTTTAGTTCTGTTTCTGAGGTTTCTAAAAAGTCTGGGCTCATTAAATTCCGATTATCCAATCAAAAGTTATGGCCATTTTACTTCAGCTTATTGAATATTTTAGAATTTTGCATCACATTGGTTTATTTCTTTGATGTTTTAATCTTTCGATTCCAAAATTTTTGGAAATTCTTAAACACTCAAAAATCGTTATCACTTCCTTACTCGAGAATGGATTAGCATTCGACTCTTAAACCATGATTCGAATTAAAGATGGTTCATAGCTCAAATTTATACTTAGTTTTCAATCAATTACTATTCGATTTTCTAAGTATACTTTACTTAATTAAATTTATTTCTCAACTTAACTCCTATCCCGTTTGATAATTGGATTTACATTACATTCATTTCACCATTTATACTTAGATTTCCATCTGATGTATTGTGCTAACGAGGTTTACCCCATTTAGATTTATATGCCTTGATTTCACCTATATATTAATTTGCCACTTTATTTCTTCATTGGTATTTATTGGAAATTCACGTTTATTAACTAATCTAAATTTTTTCCCACTTCTTCTCGACCACCTCACTTATTTGTTAATTAGCCAAACATATGCTATTGTCAAATTTTCTTATATAACATCTTTCCAACTGTTTTGGTTGACTTTAGTTAGAGTTTATTTCGCGGTTAACTCACTTCTCAAATACATATATCGACCAAATTTATAACCTATTTAACTTAATTATCGTCCATAATTATGTGTTTAAACGATGGCTCCTTTCTCTCAACGCTAAGTCCATCTCTTAGTTTCAAAATCAAATTCTCTAATTGCATTGAGTTGTTTTAGCTCTCAAGCCAATATTATTAGTTAGAATGAACCTGAATGCCTCGATTCCGGGTTATAACTAAGTTCAAATAATATATGTATTTATATTATTTATGAAAAACCATACCATGAATTATTATTTTCAAATGTAAACCTTAAATTTACAAGTAACAAATTTTCGATTCTGGTTAAATTTAAACCTAACTTAAACGACATATATTAATACCCTTTTATAAAATTAGTCCATATGAAATTAAATCCAAAATCCTTTGTCTAAACCAATTATAGAAATCATTGAGTGGTCTCCCCCACTTAGACGCTTCAGAATAAACATCGATAATGTGTGCACTCATTACCGAAATCTTTTCTGATGTCCAAGAGGGGAATTACCCTCTTATATCCTAAAAAAAAAACTTTTCGAAAACTATTTCCAAAACTGTTTCTTGTAATACAATATTATTTCAAACTTGACAAAACTAGTTCGAAAGTACCCAGGAACAACTTTCAAGTTCATCTCCATTTCGAATCTCAAACCTTTCTCATCTAATGATACTTAGAGTTTTCATTTTCAACTATTTTCTTAGACCATTAAAATTTCCTTATCAAATTTACTCTCGAATCAACCGTGATAGGTATTAACTTAATATTATTGCCTACCAACGGCCAAAGATTTTTCACTTAGACCACTAATAGTATATATATATATAAATATAATCGAAACCATATTATGTCAATTCATTCCATTCGATTATTTAGGAATTCCTATCGATTCTATGGCGTCCATATACCGACCAGAACCCATAAATATTCAACTGAACCAATCAACACAATAAAACCAAATTTTTTTTTATATCAAAATACAAATACGCTCTCTCATATATCACTCTAACTCATTCTAGGGCGTTTCTAACCCCATCTCTAATGAGTAAATTCCCAAACAGAGCCAAGGTTGTCGACAACCTCGCTCTGATACCAACTGTAACGACCCATATTTTTAACTGTTCAAATCGACAATAAACCACCCATGTCGACCCAAACAAATCGCAAATGCAGGTAGTTATTGGAAAAAAGAAGAAAAGAAAGAAAGAAGAGAAAAAAAACCAATCACAGAACCTCATAGCGGAAGTACAACATATAATAAACAAATAGCAGTTTAAAAGCAGTTGAAATGATACATCGGTTATAGCATTCAATGATTATCAGAGTTACATATACATACAGCTGTACATAATAAGCAGCGGAAATAATGCAGCGGATATACATATGTATCGATAATAGATATACCAAATCTTCGTCTTCGATCTCTTAGTCACAATCATCCCTGTTAACTGCAAACGCCTGCTGACCCGAGCGTAATGCATAAAAAATAAACATAACAAACACTCGGATCAGCACTAAATCATTCTCATATTAGTTAAATTAAAATACGAAATAATATCAGTGTCATGGGTGCAATAACTCAAGAGATGTTACGGAATTTTTCCATCTCTTGAGGATCCGTTAAACTAATATCTATATAATAATACGCTATTATTATAATGTCTATTCAGTAAAGCATAAATACTGAAAATAGCGTAAGCGGGATTACCATATTACCCTTACGCCGTTTATAGGCATCAACAGTCTATACAGTACCGTAAATTCACCGTACTGGTGTTATCAGAGGGCACTCCATAGAAGGCAATGCTAAATCAAAATCGTATGGGGCTCGATATGGATATATATGACAAGGCACTCGAGGCAATGCCCAGGGTAGGATTCTACCAATTGCACTCCCGTACCGGTGGTAACGCATAGCAGCCACTACCGCCCACCTCGGAACACACTCCCAAAGTCATAAATGGGCCCAAATCATCATCATCAATCATAGTCATAGAAATATTTTCGAAGAAGTGCGTCCGATCAAAGGTGCTACCTCAATTAGTCACGGTATAGCTCCTGTTTTAGTCATTTCAATTCTGACCCGAAGGTCAGGGCTATTTTGTCATCGTTCATCTCCTTCGATTCAATAATCGCCTCCAAGTGATCATATCTCGTTCTGGATACGTCAAAACGTTCACAGTTGTCAAAGTGGTACCGACACTGACAGAGAGTATGCCTTATGTCGACTCCGGTCTCTTTAACAACCAACGCTTACATTTTCCACATCGGTTGGTTCTTTTACATTTCAAAGGTTCGCTTTCATATCAAAATATCATATTTTGTTTCGAACCCATTTTATATTCAAAAATAGAATATACTTTCATATCAATATATCCCAAATCATTCCCAAATCAATTTTTATTCCAAACTGGAATATATTTCCATGTCATTATATTATACTCGTATAATATTTCGAATCGGTCTATATTCACATAGAATGTACTTCATCTTAAAAGATTTCAGTTATTTCAAATAGATTTACATTCGGAATCCCTTCATATTCAATAGAATACATATATTTTCCCATATCTATTCATTTCAATCTTTGGAAATCCCATTTATTTTCAAGTAGAATAAAATCTACCTTTCCATATCAAAACCGATTCAAAACAATTCCTATTCAAATAGAATATAGCTTATCACAACTCCATTTGAACCAATGGTTTAACTCCAACATTTCCATTCGGAAGAAATTTATAATTCATAAAAATACTTTTGAAAATAAATGCTTATAAGAAAAGAACTTTAGATAAAATAAATATATATAGAATATAATAATTAAAATTAAATAAGTTAATTAAAACATTATGTACATACATAAATTAAAGTTTACTAGATAGTTTGAATACTAAATATAAAGGAAACTTTATTTAAAATAAAATAATTTATAGGTTAGAAGTTTGAATAACTAAAATTTAAAGAAAGAAATAATTAAATTTGAAATCAAGCCAGGTATAAATATATATAGATAATTTTAAACCAAAATTTTTCTTCCTTCCGAATTTCCAATACATGAATCTATATCCCAGTTTCCAATGGAGTTCATTCAGTTTCCATTTCTCATTTTCAAACATTGTTCAAACAACCGTTCAGTATAAAGGATTCAGCCCATATTTAAAACTGAGTTAAAACAACTCATAATACCCTCGATTTCCATTTCCCAGAATCTAAATTCCATAAGAATTTATTACCTTTAAATCCATATCCTTAAATTTGAAAATTTGAAAATCATGTTCAAATCTAAATTTAAGAGTTTCCACTTGTTTTGGGATAAATTCCTTAACCCATTTTTAATAACATCCCAATTTAATTTTTTTAAGGAATGAATTAATCGAGTATCGGCACCTCCCTTAAAAAATGAAATTCCCGACCAATAATATTTTAATATTTAAAATCATTTAACCAACCGATGTCTGTATATAATTATCTATCCAATGGCCAAGTGATTTTAAATTTAATTTCTCGACATTTCAGGGATGGATCTATCATTTCAATCCAAATCAGGGTCACAGAGATTTATCATTTCACTCCGTGATCTTAAATTTATTTCATCGATAAATCCCGGTTCATTAGATGCCCGTAACATCAAGGGTAAATGGGATTTATCGTCATAAATCAACATGCATTGCAAGATACTGAAATAAGGAGCATTAAAATGTCACTATAAATTCAGTAATAAATTTCAACCAACATCCATCACAACAATTTCATTCAATTGATCAGCATTAAACTGTTTCAGGATTTAACACGGGTTCGAATCTCAACTAGAGATTTAAATTAACTTAAATAACAAATCATTTACTTAGATTGCATGTTAACACATTTGCATGTTAAATTTAAACCACACATCAACAATCCAACACAACCATGCAACCAGACTTACTTCATAATTTAATTCAATAAATATGGGAATAATTCAGTATTTCGTGAGCGAAGAATCACTCACCTTTGGGTCTTAATTGGACCGGACGTCCAAAAGAAGCCCAAAAATTTGACAGTCTCAGATCGCAACCAAACCAGTGCCAGAACGTCCGCAATTCCGCCACGATCCCAACGCAACAAACCGCGTCCAAATCCGAGTCAAAACGAAAGAGTTATCAGCGTTTTACTCTCTGAATTTCAAATATATATAAATAATTAAAATAATCTCCTTACTCAATAAATAGGTGCCACGTCAGCACTGGGAATTCATCTTCCCGCTCCAGCCTCTACTCGCTACAGTGAACCGACGAAAGAAAAGAACCCAACCCGAAACTTTGACCACCAATACCTCGGAGCTCCGACCGCATGGGGATGCGAGACCACCACCATTTGAACCTCCCTCGAAATCCGCACCTTTCCCCCTCGGTCTGACAGCCTCCGGTCGACCCTATCTTGAGCGCGCCACGGTTGAACGGAGCCCAAAACAAACCCTAAGCTGCGATTTCCCGACGATCTACTTAACGATAGATGTTGAGACCAAGTTCGTTGCGATCCCGGCAACGATACGAACAATACCCAGATCGTAGATTTCTCGATTAACTCGTAAATCAACAATCCCCAATTTGAACCCTAGGATTTCGAAATCAGACAGCTTTGACCGCATTTTCTGACCAAACCACTCACTGCATGTCGAAACGAATTGTAGATATGGGTTCTACTCATCGAGAGCTTCGAAATGATATATAATACGTTGGGGTTTGAAGAGATTTCAAATTTGAGTTGAAATTTTGTTTTCTAGGGTTTTGATAATTGGTTTCAGCTATTAAAGAAAAATTTTGGAGGATGAAATGTACGTGTAATGAAATGGCTGATGGAGGTGATAAGTGGGTTTTATTTATATATATTTATAGGGCCCAAACATGAGAAATACCCTATTATCGATTTACAATGCTCTCGATCACATTTTCTCTCGTACGGTCAAACGGTAAGTCGGATTGTAACGCAAATTGAAATCCAAAAATAATTCACCGTTCCGGTTCTGATGGCGCCAGTTTCGTCGAATTCCGAGACAGTCGCCAAAACAGTTAAATTCCATAGTTAATTAAATAATTAAACATTCAATTATTCGATTAACTGTTTTAAATTCAAATTAAATATTCATAATTCCAAATTTAAATCAAATTATTACTTAAAGAAATTCTATAAATAGATTTTCACACATTTTTAAATCTTGATTTGATTATTTTAAATTTCAATTTGAATCTCAGTTATAGTTTAACGACTTAAATTCCACCATCCAAACTAAAATATGAATTCCACTTTTAAATTAACCCACTGAATTTAATTTAATTATTTAAATACAGCCCTTCTAAATAAAAACTAAAATTTGAAAATTCTATTTACACTTAATTCAAACAATCATTACCATCCAAGTTAACAAAAATTTGGTTTTCTCTAATATATTCCAATTTATTTATTTTAAATTAAAATTCAAATATCCTGAAAATTATGGAATGTTACACATTTGCATCTCAGCATTCCACACAAAAAAACCACTCCATGCAACCGATATCCATCAATCACACAGAATGATATCCAATGTTATAGTCCATTTACAAGTCCGCTCTGGGTCTGAACGAAACCGGAGGCACCTTGTACCTCGCATATCCATCGATCTCCAAGTACCTCTGGACGATCACCAACTGATTCCCTCCTCTTGGGTGCGAGCCCCAATCAAGATCATCAGTAATTATCCAAACGATGTGAAGACCTCCGATCTACAACCACCGTCTTCATCTTCGACTAATCGTCGTATCAGTTATTCAGAATGGGATAAACCCGGTCTTTCTGGATAACTCGCGTATTTTATATACAAATGTTACACAAACACAACGTACGCCTCATTCCAATTCAGAATATTCTTTTATTCAAATATTCTTATACTTTGGGAATGGTTCCCATTAATTTTATCAAAGATAAATTATTTAAATTCAATCTTTAATCTTCTTTTGAATATCAATTCAAACCAAATTATAGTTTATCCAAACTAGTCGGGATTAGCGAACCTTACCAAGTAATCACTTGTTAAATTTCCCAACCTCAACCTATTCTTCCCATGAAGTAAAACCGGTAATACTTCATATCTAACACCATGGTGTTATCGGTAAATTCAATTACCATTTCACATTCAAATCTAATTAAAGATTCAACTATCGCCTGGAGCTAAACTGGTGATACTCCATTCTCGATCATTTCAATCTAATTAAAGATTCATAAAAACTCCAGTTGGTTTTGATCTTCCCAAAAATCAATATTAATGATTGTTTAACTTGGGAAACCATATCCTGTCTTTAACTGGGTTAAAGAACCAATGCCATTTAAACACGGTTCACGATAAACCCGAAATCACATTTCATTAACGATGGAATCTTCATAGAAAACAAATCGTTATATATAATCGATATAAACTTCCATATCCAACTAATAATATAAATGGAATAACGGCAACGCCTTTTAAATTCCAGATATATTAGCAGTATTCCTCCACAGAAATTCACTTTGATTATTACCAAATCGAATTCCATTCGATTCCAATTTATTTTATTAAATTAGAATAATTTACTTTAGAATATCTCCTTTAAATCTTTACAAAAGATTTATAAATTCCGAATCACATTTCACTGTAAATCGGGTTAAAGAACGAATGTCGTTAAAACCCAGTTCACGATAAACCCAATCCACATTTCATTAATTATCGGGTTAAAGAATGAATGTCGTTAAAACACAGTTCATAATAAACCCAAAAATCAATTCCAATTCAATCCCAATTAAATATTATTTAATTGGTACACTTCATTAAATCTAAATAAAAAGATCCAATCTTTTTCTCAATTGGGTTTAAGAATAGTGTTAATGAAGACAACATTCACGACAAACCCAAATCCCATTTGATATTAAATACAAGGCTCTAAATAGAAAATATATCGGCTTATATTCCACATCAAATTTTACAACCAACAAATATCATTTTGGAAATAACGATATAAATATATCTTTCAAATTTCCATAACAATACCTGTATAATCATGAAATTCAATATCGAAATATTCCGAAGATAATTTCGATTCAAATCCATTTCCAATTTATATATACTGGAAATTCTGGTTATTTTCAATACCATTTCAAATCCACTTTATTTATTTTAAAAATAAATGGATTATAATTCTAGTTCAAAACTAGTTCATTTCGATAAAAATCTATTTTTATCTTTTCAAATTTGGAAATTTTCATCCCAATTCTTTCCAAATCATTTTTTATGCTTTTACACTAATTATTAATATTTTTAATAATTTTATCAAGCCGTACAGTCGATTTGCATCAACGGCCATCGAACTGCACTTACAACGACCTTTTCCAAATTTGATTTGGACATAACTCCAAATAAAACCATTAGATTTCAAATCTCTAATATTTGTTAGTAAGCACTTTTCGATACGAACCCAACGGTTCAGGTTTTAGGAGAATCCGACGGTCGAATCTCCCGTAATATCCATTCGAAGTCAATGGTCGAAATTCGCGAACTGCCGCAGCGCGGCACGTTCTATCCAGGCCATTATATATAAACTTTACAAATTATATATATTTCATCGATTTCCTTTTAAAACGTATTTTATAAATCGTTTTAAATTCGTTTTCAAAACGATTTCAACTTCATATTCAATTTCAAGTGAAAATTGAATATTCCATATCATCGACATATAAATGATAATATTTTCAAAATATTATATTTTGAAATCAATTCCTTTTCGATATTCATTATAAAAATGAATAAAATCGATACAGATATCGTTCACGTCAAAATGACGCATATCTAATCAACACTGCTTTATATATCTCAATAACTTCGTTATTTTATTCAACGAATGAATATTATCTTCAACACACGAATTTTCTTTTATTCAATACATGAATATATTTTATTCAACACATGAATTTTCTTTCATTTTCTAAATTGGAATGAGACCCACTCAATTACCACATAATGTTATTTATATGGATTTTATACAACGCATGTATATAATAGCAGTGATAAATAATCAACCATCATCCAAAGTGCACCACACAACTGCATAAGCATTAAATATAAATAATTAACGCTTACATAGTCTGTCAACCAATCTATTGACATACCACTTAACAATCGGGATTAGTGTACGTCAAATATCATTCCAATACCCGTGTGGGGTTTCAGTCAACAAACACGGATTTTTATTTGTGTAGTTGGGCGATGTGTAAAATTTATCGTCCCAATTAATATCCTTCAAATGGGTGTACATAAACAAATCGTTCGATTTGTAAATGAATATTTATTTTATATACACGTTAAAAATTATATTTTTAACTATAAAATATTTTATTCCATTTCACATCACACCATCAATATTCACACCACAAACAACAAACAAACAAGTCGTCCATGTTCTGTGGACAGTGGGTGTCGGGTGCTGCTAAGCACCGTCTGCATCATAGTATATATTTCAACTAGAAAACAAATTAAAAGTGAGAAGTTCTCACCGAGGGTTCCACTCCGCCAGTATTTAATTCTGAACGGTTTGGATTTTACTCGTTTCCCGCTCGTTGTGTCCTTCACCGTGTTTTCAACGAAATCTGTTTCACACTGTTTATATTAAAATCATATTTTAAATTTGCTACATATATAAAAATCACATTTTTATATTGTTGTTCATATAATAAAAATCAAAATTTTTATTCTAAAGGCATGTATATAAAAGTTATATTTTTATATTCGCTTCATTCACATAAATAAAAATCATTATTTTAATTCGCTACTTCATTATAAAAACCTCATCCTTTCAAACAAACAAAATCAAATCTTTTCTTCATTAAAAATCAAATCTTTACTTGAATAAAAAATCTAAACTTCATATTGATAAAAATCCAATCTTTTTATACGATAAAAATCTCATCTTTCATTAATTAAAAAATCTAATCTTTAGCAATTGAAAAATCTTAACTTTTTATCTTTGCTTCTTACCATATATAAAAACAAAAATCAAAGCTTTTAGACAAGCAAAAATCATATTTTTATTATCATACTTATATAAAAATTATATTTTTAACTTCATGCTCATACATAACTGATTTTTTTAAAATTTTAAAACCTATTTTCATTAAATAAATCGAAATAAATAATAAAATCAAGACAAAAGAAGTTACCGATGGGTTTGGAGGGGTGTATGGCTGCGCCGAGGTGGTGGGGGTCCAGCGGATGACTGCGGCGGCGCCATTGGGCGGCGGCGCTGGATCTACTCGTCCTTGGGGTGCTACGCGGTTTTAGGGCTTGAATGGGGGAGTGGGTCGCGATTTCAAGAAAAGGGGGGAGCTGCTTCAACGGAGGAAGAAGGGGGGTCTCTCGCCTGACCGGCGGCGATGGTGGGGCTGCGCGCCTCCTGAGGCGGCGGAGAATAGGGGAGCGACCACCTTCGTCCTTCCCTATATATATATATATTCTATGGGTTCTGAAAGAAAAGGAAGGGGAAGAGAGTATAAAGGGGCTTCATTTATTAATATATTTTAATTATTTTATATTTCAACAAAAATTGACTTTTCTTTTGAACCCCAAACCGAGCCTAACAACTGTCGCCCCCACCTAATTACCCCCATTCCGAACACAATGGGTTATGTTTCATAAGCCAATTCGATCGTTTCGATCAGTTTCCATCAAAATCAAAATATAAATCTATATATTGAATTTGAACGTGCATTTCAATTTACCGGGGCCACATACGGACTTTAAAATTTCCTGAAAAATATTTTCTAGCTTTGCATTGATGATACGGTTCTAACAAAACTAATTTCGTCAAATTATAAGATCGTTTGAAAAATGGTCATTTTCGGGTCAATTAAATTCAAATTAAAATTACCAAACATGTTTTCCTTTGCCACGCTAACATATTGACTTCAAATATTATGAATTTTGGAATCTAGAAATAATTCGACACCCCGGATCCAACAAAAGTGATCGAAAACAGAGATCATTTGTAAAATTTCCATTTTTAAGGGCCAAGATTCCATAGCGACTATTCTGAATTTTCAACTGGGCGTAACTTTTTGTTCCCGTTATGAAATTTTGATTTTTCGGATTTGTTGGAAAGATATTCTCAAATAGATTCTAATATTTTTGCTTTCGCCAAATCCAATTTATTTTGAATCCTGTACATTCATTTGAAATTTGAAATCGAATTTTCAAACTACCGCGCCATTTTCAATTCCTTTTATAATCTAAAATAAATATTTATATTCTAATGCCGATTCGAATAAATATATACGTTCTAATTCTATTCAAAATAAATTTCTCATCGTTATTATTTGAAATAAGTCATTTTAAATATTTAAAATTCACTAAAATTGCCAAAATAAAAATTTTAAATTGGCTCGGATTTCTGGTTTATTACACTACATTTTATAAAACTAAAACCAATCACTTTGTCTTCCTTTTTTCCCCTATTTTTTCAGAATTAAATCTTAAATCTTAGGGATTGGTCATTAATAATAAATTGCTTATTTTTAGTATGTATAATTCTAAAATAGATGAAAATAATATAGCAAAATTATTGCAGTTGCAGTGTTTTACTCTTTTTCCTTTCTTTGAATAAACTGGTTAGACATAGCCAAGCTGTTCGCCCATTGTTATAATATCTTATTATTTTAGAGTGTGTATGTGTATATATAATATGTATATGTATATATATTAAGCAAAAGTAGAATGCTGACAAAAATCTAGCTGCCTAGAAATGGAAATGAAATTTAAGTTAATTTATAATAGTGAATTCTTAGTTTTATGCAAATATTTTGACTAATCCTGAAATTATAATTGAACATTTTATATTATGCAGATGATTACTGAGAAGAATACAAGTCTCATTGAGTTCAAACAAAACAATGAACATTTGGAAGCTCTAAAGCTAATGCAGGGTAATGATTTCAAAAATGTTTGTGCTAAGAAACTCGGTGGCTACTAATCAGAAGCAAAAGATGTTTCTAAAACTTTGTACTACTGACTGCTATAATGAGCCACAAATTGAGCAACTTGCAGAAATAGCAATAAAAAAGTCTTAGTACAACCGCATGTCCAAGATTTTGTTAGAGGAAAACCATTGGTTATATAAATTTTATAAGAAGACAGATTCAAGGGGTCTAGACCTGGAATCAATCATCGAACTAGAAGTTAATATGTACAATAATGGAACAAATAACTTAAAATAAGGCAAGGGCTGAATGAACTACCAGAAGTTTATTTTTTTTAATAATAAATGTGTTGATAAAAATAGTGGAAAAGCTTGCACTACAAGAACTAAGTTTGAACAACTAACTCAGATGCTGAAGATGAAAACCAAAGAACATAAATATGGGCTTTTATCTTATGGTGCGACTGAAGGAGAGTGGAATTTTTAGGTGAAACATCGTAGAAGGCTCAATGATATAGGAGGTTCTCCGATGAACCTGCCCTGCTATCAATTTTTGTTCATGGTCTATTATCATTATTTTCCTATTTTGTAGTGCTGCAAATGGCCACATATGGGAAAATAGTTCATGTAAATGACATCACAGGTTATTCTTCAAATTTATATGTTATTTTAGAGATAAATATGTTTAGGTTTAAGAGATTATTTTTGCTTTATTTATTGTGCTTTGTTCTTATAAGATTTGTTTGTTGATAAGTCATCATCATATATGTATGCTTAAGACAATGAAATTAGCATCGTCTTTTGAGTGCATGATGAATAGTGCTATAGTAGTAAGTTTGGGTTTTGGTAATTTGAGATTTTTTTTGACCTCACATTGATTCAGATGAGCAACCCAGTTTTAGGCATAGGTACAAGTTTCTATGACTTAAACATGTATAATATATGCATGTAATAATTATTAAGGTCCTAACAGCAAGAGTTATGCATAATTCGTGTGCGAAGAATGGGTTCACACTATTCAAAACTAAAAGGAAAAAAGCTTTAACTGTCATGAGGATGAGCACTTTGCATGGAACTGCCCTTAGCCAAAGGTTGTGCAAAGTAGTCAAAACTGTGCCTTCGAGGCAGCACCGATTCATAGTTAACCCCTAGTGATCAAGGACAGCCTACGTTGGAAGGTATAATTTCCATCTTAGGGATTCCTTTGTGTACCCTATTTGATTCGAGATCCACCCACTCCATTGCTAGGAAGATTGTTGATTTTTTGAAATTTCCCATATCCCTTGTCAATCGTCCGATAGAGGTGTCTAACCCTAACGGAGGGACTATGCAACTTTCGTTTGCGTGTAAAGACCCAATATGGGACATCAGTGATGCCGAATTCTTTTGCGATGCATATGTTCTTGAATATGAGGGGTATGGTCTTTTTTGGAATGGATTGGATATTATTTTATTGGGTCATCCTTAACTGCGATAGGAGAATCGTTTGTTTAAGAAGTCGTGGAGGCCACAACTTAGTAATCACTCATTGGACACGGAATAGTGATTCAACCTTATTTTCTTTATCCCTCGATTTAGAAGGACCCCCTTCATTACCAATTGTATGGGAGTTTCCCGATGTTTTAAGGAAGTGGAAGAACACCTACCCCACCGAGAAATATCATTTAGGATAGACCTCGAAATGGATGTGAGGCATGTAGTATTACCTTTAAGGCCCATGGCCCTTAAGGAAAGAAGAGAACTTGAAAATCTCGAAATTATTGTAGAAAGGGTATATTCGTAGGAGTACCTATGAATGGGATGCTCTAGTACTATTTGCAACGAAGCCTGATGGATCTTTAAGATTTTGCATGGATTATAGAGGGCATAACAAGTTAATTAAGAAGAATAGATACCCTTTACACAAGATTGATGACTTGTTTGACCATTTGGGAGGAGCCCAAATATTTCCTCAGTTAGATTTGACCATTGGATTTTACCAATTAAGGATTTCGGAAGATAGTAATCCGAAGATAGCGTTTAGGATGCCAGATGGACTATTTATGTGGGAGGTTATGCCTTTTGGTTTGACGAATGCCCCCGCTTTCTTTGTAGACCTTATGAGTACGGTATTTAGGGGCATACCCCATAAGTTTGTTGTAGTATTTTTATATGGTATTCTTATGTTTTCCAAGGACCATAAGGAACACGAGGATCACTTAAGAAGAGTCCGAGGAATTCTAAGGGAGAGCCAACTGAGAGCCAAATTCTTGAAATAACACTTTTGGAACAAAGAAGTCATGTTTCTAGGGCATATTGTTTCAACAGAAGGGTTAGCCATAGACCCCGCTAAGGTAGAAGTTGTCCAAGAGTGGAAGATACCTACTACACGACAGAGGTTAGGAGTTTACTTAGATTAGCAGGCTACTATTGAAAATTTGTTAAGGACTTCGCGAAGATTGTGACCCCTTTAACCAATTGATGAAGGTTGTGCAAAGTGGTCAAAAATGTGCCTTAGAGGCGGCACCGATTCGTAGTCAACCCTTAGTGATCAAGGATAGCCTACGTTGGAAAGTATAATTTCCATCGTAGGGATTCCTTTGTGTACCCTATTTGATTCGAGAGCCACCCACTCCATTGCTAAGAAGATTGTTGATTCTTTTAAACTTCCCATATCCCTTGTTAGTCGTCTGATAGAGGTGTCTAACCCTATCGGAGGGACTATGCAACTTTCGTTTGCATGTAAAGACCTAATATTGGACATCCTTAACTATGATAGGAGAATCGTTTTACGGGGTCATTTTTAACAATGATAGGAGAATCGTTGGTTTAAGAAGTCGTGGAGGCCGCAACTTAGTAATCACTTATAGGAAAGGGAATAGCAATTCAGCCTTATTTTCTTTATCCCCCGATTTAGAAGGACCACCTTTGTTACCAATTGTATGGGAGTTTCCCGATGTTTTAAGGAAGAGGAAGAACTCCCACCCCACCAAGAAATATCATTTAGGATAGACCTCGAAAAGGATGTGAGGCCCGTAGTATTGCCTTTAAGGCACATGGCTCCTAAGGATAGAAGAGAGCTTGAAAATCTAGAAATTATTGCAAAAAGGGTATACTCGTAGGAGTACCTATGTGACACCCCATCTCCATTAAGCTCACTCACAAAGGGAATGCCTTAATTTTGGTGGAGCATTTATTGTGTACAGAATAGAAAAGTAAACAAGACAGATAAATATATTGGTACTTGGAAAATAAAAACCACTTTTATTGCAGCAGAGAAATAGTTTGGTTACATCACATAAAAAACCAAGTACAAAACGAAATACATTTATTATCCATCTTGATAAATAAGTTCTGAGTACATAAAATAAAAGACATAACCCCAACATAAAATAGCCATATATAAGATAGGCTGAACTTTACTTCAGCAATCCAAGCAACTTACAAAAGAAAGAGAAAAAGTTGTCCAAATCAAGCTCCACTAGTACTAGTCCTACCCTGAGCACCTTGGGGGGGAGGGAGGAAGAAAAGAGGTGCAAACAAAGGGGGTCAGACATAAAGTCTGGCGAGTGCAATAACTTTAACAATATAATCATTGAAGTAACTAGGACAAGGCATAAGCTGGAAAATAAGGAAATGACTGTGAACAAATGGGCATGACAGTGCAAACAAAGGAAATAAGATGAACAAAGATAACGTTAAAGGCGCACCTAATCACTATAAGATAATTACTACATTGCACCACACCAAACACCCTAAAAGTTGATCCCGCCTACAAAACTTAATAATGATAATGGTAGTTTCGTGTACCCCTAGCTGCATTCATAGGTGCCGTCTTCCCCTATCTCCAATGGGTGTACCCACTACCCCCATTCGATCGGCTCTCTAACTCGTAGATACCCATGCGGGCCCCATAGTGCGGCGTATCACTCCCCAAAGTGGCTACCCGATACCACCAAAAATGTCCGGCTTATATCTACACGATGCAACAACCTGCCAACCCGGTGCCACACACGCACATGACCCCGTTGGACTTGTGTTACCACCACTAACCCGTTTTTACCTCTTACAATCAAACCTAGTACGCGTATCCCGTCCTCGACTTGGGTCGAGCCCACAAAGATACTTAATGGGTTACTGGTTTGAAAAGGGCCCCCATGTATGACATAAGCTTTCCACCTATGCTTGATCCCCTCTAAGGTTTTCCCCCAATTAACCCCATTCTTATTCATGTCTTCTTACATGTTTCAATCTTGGTTAAGTGCATCTAATCGTATATCACATGCCACCCAAGCACCCTCTTAATTTCACATGCCACCCAAGGCAACCACTTAACCCCCCCATGTCCCACCACATGTTTATCTGGTTAAGTGTTTCTTAATTCATTAAAACCGTAACCTTGTAAAGACCTCCCACATTAGACTGGCATTTGTAGCTGTTGGATTTGTCAGGCGGGTCCAGGCAGTCTTACACCATAAACGAGCCTAACCTCGTGTCTTTACAACTGTTACGCATTTAATTCATGCCTTTGACCTCTCACATTAGATTGGCATTTGTGGCTACTGGATTTGCCGGGCGGGTTCGGGCAGTCTTACACCACAAAAGAGTCTAACCTCATGTCTTAAGCGGTTTATAATTACACATCTTTATCTAACCCCAAATTGGATTAATATCCCTATTCAAATAAATTCCCAATTTATTTATGTCCATAATTTTCTCTTAAAATTATGTCCATAAATACCAATTTTTCCAATTAATGTCTTAAATTAATTATATGCCTTTTTAAGGCCATTTATGCCAATTCTCAATATGTGTATATTATATATTACCCCCATCGTCCCCACGTTGTTCGTTCGCTTATCATGACATATATATATATATATATATATATATATTAGACTAGCACTTAGTCTAATGACATAAAAGGGAAGAAACATCGCAAATTTGCATAACACACAAAATGGATCTAACTTACGAACAAGGATTACAACACATCTAGCATAAACTTGGTATTGTCGTGAATCTAAATGTAGGCCTAAAGGTGTGAACTTGCAAATATGAATATAGGTTTCACCCAAAACTTGCATATATGAATATAGTTTTCACCCAAAACTTGCATAGGCCACAATCACAAAATTGCATAAAACTATGTACGTCATAGATCTAAACCTAAAGGTGTAAACTTGCATATATGTGAATCCAATTTCTACCTAAACTTGCATATAGTCATTTTACTTGGTTCACATGTAAACTTGTGTACAATTCACATAGAAACTAGCATATAATCTACACCCAAACTTGCCTATAAAATGATGTCAAACATGAATCAAGTTGAACATAGGTGATTGGGCATATACAAAGGAATCCACAACAAAAATTATCATTATGAACAGCTAGCATATATTCACAAAATATCACATTTTTCCAATGTTTCACAAACATAGCCATATAACCCAAATTATAACTCAACCCAATTAATTTGTTAATTATCTTATTAAAGAAATTGAACTCACAACTCAAAGAAGGTCTTGAGTTCTGGGATCTGTGTTCTGAAATTGATTTAACTCGCCTTTGAAGTAGACAAATTTGCAGTTGTAGTTATAGACTTGAGTTGAATTGAGTCGATTAGCTTTTCTTTTCTCCTAGTTGGTAGCTGCTACTCTAGGTTGCAGGGTGATAGCATGACGACCATGGTTCTAATTTTTATTAGGTTTTAAGGTTTGAGTCTACATGTGTTTACATAGAGATTAGGATTAATTTTAGGCCATCCGATCAACCTAGAAGCAACCTGAACCATCCAAAAAGACAACTCAATCCTAATGACTCAGCAGCTGCTCGGAATTGGGCTTAATTCAAATCTGCCCGAGGGGGATAGGTCGACCCCCAGGTCGACACTAAGGTCGACCCCCTGGTCAACATGGCCTTGGGCGGGAAATTTCCCGCCATGCCCTGTTCTGAGTCTGAATTCGTTTTTGAATTTAAATTTGACTTTTCTGGAAACTTCCGACAACCATAACTTCTTCATACGAAGTCCAATTTACGCAAACACGGACTCTATCTCAACCAGAATTCCGAGATAAGAACAATGGCGTAACCCGTTTCCCTCGATTCTCACATTTAAAATTAATTATTCCTCAATTCATTAGTTTATGTTAACAGAAAACACAGGGTCTTACAACCTACGAATAGGACGCACTAGTAGTGTTTGCGACAAAGCCTGATGGATCTTCAACATTATATATGGATTATAGAGAGCTTAACAAGTTAATTAAGAAGAATAGATACCCTTTACGCAAGATTGATGACTTGTTTGACCATTTGGGAGGAGCCTAAATACTTTCTCAGTTAGATTTGGCTATTGGATTTCACCATAAGGATTTCGGCAGAAAGTAATCCCAAGATAGCGTTTAGGACGCCAGATGGACTGTTTAAGTGGGAGGTTATGCCTTTTGGTTTGACGAATGCCCCGCTTTCTTTGTAGACCTTATGAGCAGGGTATTTAGGGGGCATACTCAATAAGATTGTTGTAGTATTTGTAAATGATATTCTTATGTTTTCCAAGGACCATAAGGAACATGAGGATCACTTGAGAAGAGTTTGAAGAATTCCGAGGGGAGCTAACTAAGAGCTAAATTCTTGAAATTCCACTTTTGGAAGAAAGAAGTCAAGTTTCTAGGGCATATTGTTTCAACGGAAGGATTGGCCATAGCCCCACTAAGGTAGAAGCTGTCCAAGTGTGGAAGATACCCTACAACATGACGGAGGCTACGAGTTTCCTTAGATTAGCAGGCTACTATTGAAAATTTGTCAAGGACTTCGCAAAGATTGTGACCCCTTTAACCAAATTGATGAAAACGGATCATAAATTTGTGTAACACCCTGCATTTCTTAATGTTACCCATATATGAATTGCATTAAGAATTATGAAGCGCTTTGGGTATAAGATAGCATCACAAGACTAAAATTCAAAAGACATCAAAATAAAACATAGCGGAACTTAAAATTTTTCTTTTAAAGCAGAATAAAAAGTGACATTACATCTAAGACAAATAAAGTCACAACTGTCTCATAAAAACCACATAATCCTAGTATCATGTAAAAATCCTCCTCAAATGCGAAATACAAAAATAAGCAAAACGTGGAATAGTACATGTAAAGATAGATAACAAGACAAATGAAAACGTCTTATGGGTTGAGCAGGACAAAAGCTCTCTTAAGAGCCAGATCCTTCACCTTGAGATCCGGAGGGGGGAGGAAGGAAGAAGAGAAAAAGAAAACCAGTCAGACATAAAGCCTAGTGAGTTCAGTAATTACTAGCATGAGTGATAGTACAGGAAATCTAGACGGGATAATAAATTAATGCTCAAAATAGTAAATAGGAATAAGAACATACTTCCATGAATGTAGTCGATTGTCAAGCCATTCGATTTCTGCACTAATTATTACAACTTATAAATCAGGATATAACCTAATTCTACCCATTGATCGGCCCTAAATAACTATTGTGATAGCTTATGTCAACTATGGCCTCGGGTTTATCGAAACTGACCCATTACCTCAAAGGACATAGCGTAAATCACTGGCATCACAACATATTATCTTCCTTAATCGATATGATGCACACTTAACGCCCCATCGGAACGCGCAAGTTCCCACCATATTTGGGCCTTTACTACCCAGATTGGTATAAGCGTGTCTCCACCTCCTCGTGAGGTCTCAATGTGGTGTGACAAAAAAGAATACTAACTGATACGAATCCCCAACCAAAAAATACAAATTGACATAAGTCGTCCCCAGACTTAGTCCCCAATTTTATTTACTAACGCCAAGGCCCCCATAGAATTATTGTTGACCACCTAGCTACCCTAAACCCCCAAAGTATTATCAAAAAATGCCTAGGTTACAAAAAATATATTTATCTTAATTGGTTTCCTATTTTTGCCTAATTATCCTACCCTTACTGCCCAAACGAAGTAATACTACTGTTGACGCCAAAAGGTGGTCATCAACGGCCAAAAGTCAGATTTGAGCATGATATATGAAGAAATATCAGAGAAAGTGAGAAAAAGTAAGACAACAGCGTTTTTATAGTGGTTCGGCGTTAACGAGCCTACGTCTACTTTATAATCTCATAATAATATCATAAAGTCGGAGATACAATGAATGAGATCGTCAGGATCTCTATTACATAATCGTTTTTGGTGAATATAGCAAGCATTTTTGAGGTGAAAGTGGTTGGCAGCCATGATTGAGTTGTGGAGGACATGCTTGAGCTATAAAGTCAGGCTCAGATCTCAGCCAAAAGTCCTCTTCTTTGTTGTATAGCTTGGTGTATTTATAGGCAGTAGGCTTCAATAGTTGAAGGCTCCATGTGTCGATTGATCCATGTGAATAGCAGATAATGGAGCTGAGTCTTGATTACGTGGAGAAGTTCCCTCTAATATGTGGCTGCATAAATGTAGCTAGATCCGAGTTTATAGGCTTTAGAGTAGGTAGTTGGACCAAGTAAGTAGGCTACAAAATAGATCTCATGACCAAGGCATAGTTGTAGTGTAATCTCATCTCAAGACCATCGAGCCTAGGTCTTTTATGTCTAGGAGTGTTCCACCACTTCTTCTGAGAATGTCTGGACTTGTCAAGGCCCATGCTCGAGCCCTGAGCGGTCTTATGACGGGTCCATGGGTTGACGGCCTTGCCAAAAGGCGGGTCAACACTTTGTCCCCTAAAGTACATTGTGTGGCAGACATGATGTACTTTGAGTAAATCGAACTGCATCTCTTTGGAATGTCATTCATCTTCAGGAAAGCAATGTCGAATTGTCAAGTCTTTGGAAGTAGTCTTGAAGCTTGAATTCTTTTTCTTATCTGCCTTGTCGAGTCAAGAGGTCGAATGATATCATCATAAGCCAAGCTGTGCCGCTGTCTTCTACACATGGTCGTCATAAAGAGTTTTCGTCGAATGGTGTCATCTTCTTATGCAAGTCGAGAGCATGGTCAAGTGTAAGGTCAAGTCAGACCATTAGTCACACACAAGTCAGTGCATGGTTCGGTTATCCATGTCATGAGATAGCATAGAAAATCAGAAATGGCATGTGAACTTATCATCGCATATGGGTTTTTACTTCTCGAGTCATTGGAATAGTAGGCTAGGAATCAATGATCGCCATATCTTGCCACCAGAAAGCCAGAAAACCATGATCACTCCCGATCATATTAACAAAAGACTAAAAATCTATGGTCACGTCAAACCATATTTAATGAAATCCACGATCGCACCGGATCATTTTTATGTTCCAATGATCACACATGAGTCAGTACGAGATGTTGTTGAAATCATGTGAGTCGATGTCTATTATGATTGTCAAAATCATAAGGCAGTAGAAAAGTGAGTCTCGCTCTCTATTTAATGTACTTGCGATTTGAGTCTTCCAAGTCATGTTTTGCTCATAAGTTGCCTCACTTGAATGAGTAAGGCAAGTCATGTTGAACTCATAAGCGGTCTCACTTGAATGAGTAACCCAAGCCTTGTCATAGTCGGAAGGTATGGTATATATCCTTTGAATCACATGTCAAGTCAAAGACGTGTTCAAAGCTAGTCTGTAAGCTGTGCCCCAATCCCACAATGTCGGTGGGGTACAAACGAAGCCAGTGCTCTTGCCCCCAGCGTTAGTAGGGGTGAAGCTAAGTCAGTCGGACATCAAATCCTTAAGTCTTCATACTCTCCGTCGTTGTTTCAGGATAAAGTTGCAGGTTTGGCGATCTTAGTCAACCCAAGTCATTTTGTACTTTCTCTCGAGTCGGCGAGAGTTAAAGTTGAACATGCAAATAGTCGAATCTCATTTGCCTAGGCATCGTTCCTTCACTTTAGTTAGAAAATGAGGATTGACTCACCGAGCGCCAGTGAACTTAGTTACTTTTATCATTCGAGCCAGTTAGGTCAAACCCCTTTGTTCATGTTTCATTATCATACTTTAGTTGAGTCTTCTCTTCATGCACAGTTCTATTGAGGTCATCATTTTTGGCTGTAGTTTGAGATCCTGCGAAATTTTAAGAAGTTGAAAATGTGCATAGAGTATTCGAGTAGTAGATTCATGCTTTTCGTGGCTCGCGCTCTTCGTCCCTAGCCATTGGGGCTTGACTGAGTGGCGGACGTCAAATCCATGTCTTCTTAGGATTCATACTTCTTCATCATGTCGTGAGTATGATGCAAAATGATTTGTTGGTATTCAACCCATATTGGTTTCTGCTCTCCCATCCAGGCTCGGAGGATCGAAGTTGGGCTGCGAGTGGTCAGATAGTAGTCACTTTGAATGCTCTCCTTCTTCCCCTTCCAATTGGGAAGTAGGTTGGGATCAGTCAATGGATGGACACTCTACACCCTTTCGTGGTCCACATGTGGCCTTCCAAATGCTCGAGCTAATGCATCTTCTGTTCAGTGTACTTGCAATGTGAAAACTTGTCGTTGCTCTTGGTATGTGTGTCGATTCTAGATATCACTCTAGAAGCCCTCTTTCAGTTGTTGCCTTAAATCATGTGATGTGTTTTGAACATCCCACTCTCAAGGTCTCCTTTCGGTCATTGCATTGAGTCGTGTGGGAAGCTTAGCATTAGAAGTCGACGTCATTCCTTCGAACACGACCTCTTTGTTGTTGTATGCGAGTGTGTCCCTCGTGTCTTTGCTTTGTATCTATACATAATCTTGCAATTTGAAAAAGAATAGTTAGCTTAGTCTTGCAAGCTACTAAGTCAATCTTTAAGTCATAAGCAATTGTAGCTCGAAATGAAAACATGTTGAGTGCTAATCTATCTAGCATAGAATTATTAAATGTCAAAGTGTCAAGGTACTAAGTGTCGTAGTTTGGAGGTATAATGCATGTAGCCTCCATTTTACTTTGAAACATGGGTCGCGTCCGAAGCGTGTTTGAAGTTAATTCAGAAATCTATGCCCATGCCCCCAGCATCGGGTGGGAACCGGGTTAAGTCGTTTGGACATTCGGCCCATAAGTCTTTTATAATCCTGTCCTCAGTCGGAGGGCGATGGAGATTGCATGCACGTCGCAGCATTGTCCTTTATACTCTGTCCCAAGTCGTGAGAGTTAGACTTATGGTTTTAGTGGTCTTAAGTCGTGGTGCACCAGTCACACTTACCCAACAGATTTATACTCTCTCTCTAGTAGTGAGAGTTATAGTTATGGACGTCGTGGTTTGTCCTTTATACTCTCCCAAAGCCAGTTTGGGTTAGAGTTATAGATCGAGTGGTCTTAAATCTTGGCGCGCCTGTCACACTCGTCCTAAGTTTATACTCATATCCAAGCTCTGAGGATTAGAGTTAATCGGGCAAACAGTCGGATCATATTTGCCTTGGCATCATCCCTTTACTTCCACGTCAAGGGCGAAGGTCGCAATCAGGGGTGGTCAGTTCATGCCCCTATTGAGTTTATACTCCTCCCATTAAAGTCATGGGAAAGAGTTAGAGACGTCGTTGGAGAGCGGTCGAGTCATACTTATCCCCGCCTTAACATTTCTCTTTTGCCCCCCACATCGAAGGAAAAAGTTATTATGTTGTTCATGGATCCTGTCCCGGTCATTGTTGTGCTCTTCCCGTCGGATCAAGGGATGGAGTCGTCGATCTGTTGGATTGTTATGTCACACCCGAATACATCTCTACGTCTTTCCTGGCGAATCAAAGGCTGATTTATGTCAGAATGTTGGCGTCGGGCCAACAGTAAGCGGGTGAATATTTGAATCATGTTCGCCAAACTTTACGTTCCTCCGATCAAACTATGGAAGGGGTGATTGGTACCAAACCTCGGGTACCTGCATCATTCATATACGAATTTGAACGGGTTAGTCATGCCAATAACTCAAGGAGAAGGTAAAGAAAAAATGCATGATTGGAAAGTATGTTGATGGGCAGTGCGACCTCCTTTATTTATATTTATGTAATTCGATGGCATCGAGTGCAGGGTCTGGTCGTATGGACAGTCGAACCGCGTCCATCTGGAGTTGGATCTCAACTTTCAGATGCAATGATCGATGCACAATTATCTTGAGTCATGCCATGGATGAGCCGAGTAGTGGATGGTCATATCAAATCCATCTTAAGCTGTGTAACTTTTCTCGGACGGATGACATGATTCTGCAAACGAGCACTTCAGTCAGGCCCGTTATGGCAATGCTTTGTAGTTCTGTATGCAGGTATTGGAAGTATGATCAGTACCAGACTCTGGGTACCTATATCATTCACACATAAATTCATAGGAGTTATTAGTCACATAAATTACTCATAAAGCATGTAAAGATAAAAATATGGGTAAAAAAATCCTGTTAAGGGAATGAGTATTATTCAAAATGAGAATGGTATCGCATATCCTTTTCCAGCCCATTCTGACTTGTCCCATCTCTAATAGGTGATGACCTCTGAAGCTTTAATTGATGAAGGAAGTCTTTTCAAATCCTCATGGGGCGGCAATGCCAAGAATGATCAGATCTTGATCGGGGTATTGGGATAATAAAGGCAATCAGGCGGCCTTTGTGGGTGAATGATGAGGGTGTGTTTCCTTTGAATTGCCTTCTTTGCCCCCACGTCGAGGGCAAGGAATAAAGGTCAGGTAGTCAGATCAGAACCGCTAATGGTGGCATCTTGTCTTGTCGGTGCTAAGGCTGTGATCGACAGGAGAACAATGGATCCATGCTTATAGAAGCTTTGTCTTTTCCATGTCAGGAAGTGGGATACGGAGGCTAAGAACGTAGACATGCCTCGTCCATCTGCGGTAATGTCTTTGATTTCACGTCGGGAAATGAGAGCCGATATATAGACAATCAATCAGCATCCAGGCTTAAGTCTTTCAAATTTTTAACTTGTCGATCATTGGGCAAGACTGACGCAGTCGATCAGGATAGAATAACCTTAGTAAATGAGGGTGATGGCTCTTGGATGAATCCCGGTTGTTACCATCTTGCTGTTGATATTCTCGGACCATTCGTCGAATCTTGGATGATAAGATTTATTGTTGGCCAAAATATATGTCGACCCTAATGCAGGCCATCAAGCGGGTCCAGGCGCAGCGCCGGTGAGGGTCCGGGGCCCCACAGTCCCGGCAGCGATCGACCTAGCCAGTTAGGTCGAAAATGCGGGCACCGCACAATTTTTTCGATTGTGGAAAATGGAGCTTTTTCTGAAACGATCAGAAAAATGCATTTTTTCTGAAAATGTCCTTGTCTTGGGTCGATGTGCAAGAATTTAGAAATGACTAGTAATCCGAGTCAGTATATCTAGAAAAGTTGGTTCGAAGCAGGTCGACCTGGAGATCTTCAGAGGAGTCGGTCGACCTGCAGAGCTTCAGACGAGTCGGTCGATCCGAAGTCGGTCGACCTAGACTTGAATATCATTACGAGGATGGTTGTTCGAACTGATCTCACCTCGACCCATGACCTGCTCTGGGGCAAATTACATACTGGGAGCTTTCCAAAGTGCAATTCCTTCTGGCCGGTTCTCTGGTCGGGTCGATGTCGACCCAGGAAGGGTCAACCCGACTGGGGTCGAACCCAGAACTGAAAAAAAACAATTTTTTATGCAGATGTTGCTACTTCTGCTTTCCAAAGCATGTCCAAAAGTATTAGAAACCATGGTTGCTGAAGATGACTGAAAATAAGATTTTGTCTTGGACTTGGTGATCCAAAAGTTGAGCAAAACAATTAAGACGTTGAAAATTCATTTCTCAGTGAAAGCACCAAACTGTTGACGCCAAAAAGTGGTCATCAACGGCCGAAAGTCAGATTTGAGCATGATATATGAAGAAATATCAGAGAAAGCGAGAAAAAGCAAGAAAAAGTAAGACAACAGTGTTTTTATAGTGGTTCGGCGTTAACGAGCCTACGTCCACTTTATAATCTCATAATAATATCATAAAGTCGGAGATACAATGAATGAGATCGTCATGATCTCTATTACATAATCGTTTTTGATGAATATAGCAAGCATTTTTGAGGTGAAAGTGGTTGGCAGCCATGATTGAGTTGTGGAGGACATGCATGAGCTATAAAGTCAGGCTCAGATCTAAGCCAAAAAGTCCTCTTCTTTGTTGTATAGCTTGGTGTATTTATAGGCAGTAGGCTTCAATAGTTGAAGGCGCCATGTGTCGATTGATCCATGTGAATAGCAGATAATGGAACTGAGTCTTGATTACGTGGAGAAGTTCCCTCTAATATGTGGCTACATAAATGTAGCTAGAACCGAGTTTATAGGCTTTAGAGTAGGTAGTTGGACCAAGTAAGTAGGCTATAAAATAGATCTCATGACCAAGTCATAGTTGTAGTGTAATCTCATCTCAAGACCATCGAGCCTAGGTCTTTTATGTCTAGGAGTGTTCCACCACTTCTTCTGAGAATGTCTAGACTTGTCAAGGCCCATGCTCGAAACCTGAGCGGTCTTATGACGGGTCCATGGGTTGACGGCCTTGCCAAAAGGCGGGTCAACACTTTAATATCATAAAGTCGGAGATACAATGAATGAGATCGTCAGGATCTCTATTACATAATCGTTTTTGATGAATATAACAAGCATTTTTGAGGTGAAAGTGGTTGGCAGCCATGATTGAGTTGTGGAGGACATGCATGAGCTATAAAGTCAGGCTCAGATCTCAGCCAAAAGTCCTCTTCTTTGTTGTATAGCTTGGTGTATTTATAGGCAGTAGGCTTCAATAGTTGAAGGCGCCATGTGTCGATTGATCCATGTGAATAGCAGATAATGGAGCTGAGTCTTGATTACGTGGAGAAGTTCCCTCTAATATGTGGCTGCATAAATGTAGCAAGATCCGAGTTTATAGGCTTTAGAGTAGGTAGTTGGACCAAGTAAGTAGGCTATAAAATAGATCTCATGACCAAGTCATAGTTGTAGTGTAATCTCATCTCAAGACCATCGAGCCTAGGTCTTTTATGTCTAGGAGTGTTCCACCACTTCTTCTGAGAATGTCTGGACTTGTCAAGGCCCTTGCTCGAGCCCTGAGCGGTCTTATGACGGGTCCATGGGTTGACGGCCTTGCCAAAAGGCGGGTCAACAACTACGAACCTCTTATTTTCCCAAATCAGCCTTTGTCGTCGGAACAGATTCATATTGCACATTTTCTTAATAGGCCTCTTATTTCCCTCATCAGCTTATGCTGTCGAAACGGACCACTGCTTCTCATGCTTATTATTTCTTTATTTTAAAATTAACATCAATCTTAAGTTCATTAATAATTCTACCTTCTTTATGTAACTTTTTTCATATCATAAACTTGAATTTATAGGTGGTCTCTAAACATCACTTTTGTTTAGTATCATTATACAACCTAACGCCCTCCATTTAGCATCTACCAAAATGTCATTTACTCAGTTTGTCGAAGTTACATTTTAATTATCTATATTATATAATTTCAGTAAGCCCACTTTATCTTTTTTATGCATATTTCTTATTATTTTTCCAATTGCGCTTTTATTGTTGATTTCATATTTTAACCCCAAACAATGCATAAACAAGAAGAAATAAATGGTTTAGGCTCTTGAAGGCCTAAACTCAATGTCAAAATAAAAAGGATAATGGCTTAGGCTCTTGCATGACCTAGACTTAGATAAATAAGGAAAACTCTGAAATAAAATAGGACTGAAACTGAACTGTAATTAAATTACATATATAGAAAAAGGATATAGATGAACTGAATAAAACTTCAGTAACATAATAAATTACTGAATCAAATAGAAGAAAGGATAGAACAATAATCAGATTACATATATTATTGATAGAAAAGAAAATAGAAATCGGAAGGAACCTACAACTTATTATACTATCAGGAAAACCTCATTTTGCACTGAATCTTACAATTACTAAAATTACTCACAATCTTAAGAAAATCTATTTAACCCCTAGTAAGAAATCTCTATCTATGAATATTCTCCAAAATATGTGCAAACTCAAGCCTCAATAATCCATTAAAATTATTTGAGAAGAAGGTTGTTTTAGGTGGAGGCAGAGAATGGAGTAGGGAGAAATAGGTTAGGTTTGGAGCATATTTATAATTGAGCTAAGGGATTTAGATCCATTGGATTTTAGGTTAGAAACTTAGACTATCAGATTAAAGAATCTTCCATAAAAACACACCTTAAAAGTAAGCCAAATCAATCGACACCGTGTGCACCGTGTTGCGCATGCTACCCAGGTGGGTTGACCCATCCAATAAGTGAGTCGACCCCTGGGTGGACCCACTTGGGTTCTGGTTTGACCCTCAGGTTGACCTAGCTATGAGTTGGGTCACCCCGGCTGATCGTGATCAGTGATGTATTTATTTTCACTTTAATTCAACGTTTATTCCATTTTCAAAGTTTGAATTTCAACCTTCTTTCTTTCTTATATTCTTCGTTTTACGTCTGATTTCAGCAAGTCAAATGTCTATCTTAGCCAAAATTTAGTAATGGACCCAATGGCGCAACCCTCATTGCTCATTTCTCAATATTTTTTAATTAATATTTATTTTATTAATCATTTGTTTATATTGCTTTTATAAAATTTTGGGTTGTTGTATTATACCTTTCTTAAAGGATTTCATCCCTGAAATCTCTAAGGCTATAAGAATGTCATAAATATTATCATACCATCATCTACATCCATATAATCATCCACCAATCATAGGCATCTATTGTCCTTAGGATTTCTAATGCTCATGAACATATGCAATACTATAGTGTATATGTCCCTAACTAATGCAAGAAATTAGGCGGTCCACAACTTTAGTCGACGTCCTTTTATATATGCAGTTTATGTCAGTGCTAAGAGTCCAAAATGTTTCAAAGAGAATCCTAATGATAAATAAAGTTCTATATATGTTCTACAACCACCATCAACAAAGTGCAACATTCATATGATAATCACCTAATTTTCATCCATAAACTAAAAATGAATTAAAAGTGCACACACATCCATATGCAATTATGTTAGTGTTCTAGTTGTCGATCACTAAATATTTCCTAGTGTGTATGTATATGCATTCATAGCATCCACTAGAAAATACTTGCGTTCACTTGAATCCATCAGACATAACATGTCCTAATAACATGTTTAAACCATGTCCTATCATCTATAGGATTTTCGAAGACCTAGAAATTCAAAACATAGGAAATAGATAAGGTTTAAATTCAAAACTAAGAAAGGGTTGAGAGCTCACAATCAAAAAGGAATGGAAAAGATGTTCGAATATTCTCCTCTGGTTCCCACATTACTTCGTCATTATCCTCCCCTACTGAACCTTGACGATTCTAATCTCCTTATTTCTTTACTTTTTTATTTCAAAATTAAGAATCCTTGTGGGTACTCATCTGATAAAAGCCTACTTCTTGGCCTCAACCTCCTCTAATGTGCTCGGCTCTACTACCACCACAGAATCATGTAGGCATTCCCTCAAATGCAAAACATGTAATACATCATGGATCACTGATAACCTCTCTAGTTGTTAAACCCTATAGGCCATACGACATATCCTCTCTTCCATCGGAAATGATCCAACAAATCTCAGTGCTAATTTCCTAACTAAACAAAATCGCACCATGTTCCTAAGGAAATACTTTAATAAAAACCATATCCCCTACGCTAAACTCAAGATCTGATCTTCTTCTGTCTGCATAAGATTTCTGCCTATCTTGAGCTGCCTTCATTCTTTTTCAAACTAATTCGATCTTGTATGAGGTTTCTTTGATCATCTTTGTTCTAAGAAATATATTTTTCGGTAGTTTTCCACCAACAAGATGGTGATTTGCAGGGTCGTTCATATAAAGCTTTGATAGGTGTCATGCCAACACTTTCCTGGTAGTAGTTGTTATAAGCAAACTCAGCCAAGGGAAGACGCTCCTCCCAACTTCCTTAGAAGTCCAAAGTGCACAGCCGTAATAAGTCCTCAAGAATCTGATTAACCCTCTCGGCCTGTCCATCTGTATGAGGCTGATATGCAGTACTAGGTCTCATTTGTGTCCCCAATGCATCCTACAAGCTCCTCCATAACTCGTTGGTAAAGATGGGATGAAATAAGCACTCTTGGTTAATTTAATTACGATCACCCAAATGTTGGTATTTCCTTTCCTTGTCCAAGGAAAACTGTCCATGAAATCCATCGAGATACCCTCTCACTTCCACTGTGGCGCATCTAAGGGATGAATTAATCCACTTGGTTTCTTTTTCTCATCCTTAACTCTTTGACATGATATGCATCTAAGTACAAAATCCGCCATGTCTCTTTTCATCCATTTCCAATAGAAGACCCTATTCAAATCCCTATACATCTTATCTCTTCCGGGATGGATAATCGTCTGAGAGTGGTGGGCCTCCGATAATACCACACTCGTCACATCCCCCGTGCAGGGTACACATCGCCTGCTGTCATGGCGTAGTCATTCTCTCTCATCCACTGAGTATCTAGAAAGGTGTTCAGAGGTCTCCCCTCTATCCAATTGGTCCCAAATATCGGCTAACTACTAATCAGCCCACTAACTGGGTCCAATCTATTCAAATAGTGTAGGTTGCACCTCAAGCGATGCTAATAATCCTGGTGCATAATTCGTAGATAGTCTGAAATCAAAAGATGAGATGAACTCCAAACTCTGGCAGTCTACAAATAATAGGCTTAAAATCATCCTCTTCCTACTCAGAGCATCCACCACTACATTCCATTTCCCTAGGGTATAAGAAATCACGAAATCGTAGAATGCCATAAACTCCATCCAATATTGCTGCCTCAAGTTAAGATCCTTTTGCAAAAAAAGATACTTAAGAGACTTATGATCTGTATACAACTCAAACCTCTAAACCAACAAGTAATGCCTTAAGGTCTTAAGGGAAAAAATAATAGCTGTTAGCTCGAAATCATGCGTAGGACAATTCTTCTCATGCACCCTTAGTTGTCTGCTCCTATAACAAATAACCCTACCCACTTGCATTATCAGTGCACCCAATCATGTACCACAAGCATCTGTATACATTGTAAATATCTTATCTCTGTCTAGAAGAGTCAACACTGAAGTAATCGTGAGAGCCTTCTTCAATCTCATGAAGGAATCCTTGCAATCCAAATCCCATGAGAATACCAAGTTCTGCTTAGTAAGGTGGGTAAGTAGAGATGAAATCCATGCAAAATCCTTAATAAATTTCCAATGAAATCCCGCCAAACCTAGAAAGCTCCTCACATCAGTCATATTCTTCGGGAACTTCCAGTCTTGTACACCAACCACTTTAGCGGGATCCACCGCTATACTATCTCCCGAAACACCATGCCCTAAGAATCTCACTTCCTTATGTCAAAATGGCGCTTTGAGAACTTCACATTCAACTGATGGGCACGAAGAGTACAGAGAACCCCTCCCAAATGAAACACATTCTCATTCTCGTCTTTTGAGAAAATCAAGATGTCTTCAACAAACACTACCACAAACCTATTTAGGAACTTTCTAAACACTCGGCTCATCAAATCATCAAAATATGCCCGTGCATTAGTTAGCCCAAAGGGAATAACCAACCACTCGAAAAACCCATCTTGAGTCCTAAAAGCGGTCTTATCCACACTATCATCTGCAACTCAAAGCTAATGAAACCCAGTTGCCAAATCTAATTAATAGAAAATGTATGCACCCGCCAACTAATCAAATAATTCGTCTATTTGAGGGAGTGGGTGTCGATTCTTCTCTGTTAACTTGTTTAATTCTCTACAATCCACACATAGGCAGATAAAGCTATCTTCCTTAGTAGAAAATACAATTGGTGCTCCTTACTCAGGAATACTCCGTCTAATAAAGCCTTTCTGTAACGACCCGGAAAATCTGAACCAATTTAAAATTTTTGAATTGGCTAAAATAGTGGATTTTAAATATTTAAAATAAATATTTTGAATAATAACAATGAAGAGTGAGTTTGAATCGACGTTTGAAAATGAATATAATTAATTCTAATTATAAACAAGGCCTGAAATGGCGCTGCAGTTTCAAAAATTGAATTCAAACTTCGACTGACTGTACCGGGTGCAAAAAAAACGAATTTGAGTGAAACCAAAAATATTTAAATCTGTTAGTGAATACCTTTCTAACGAATCTGAAAAATCGAAGTTTCATAGCGGGAAGCAAAAGTTATGGCCAAATGAATTTTCAGAAAGGTCGCTATGGAATTTATATAGCCCATGAAATTGGCCATTTTGCAAACGACCTCGGAATTCGACGAAACCACTTTTGTTGGATCCGGGATGTGAATTTATTGCTACGTTTCAAATTTCATAATTTTGGAAGCTAGTATGTGAGCGTGGCAAAGGAAAACGTGTTTTGGTCAATTATAGTTAAATGGGATCAACCAGAAATGGGCCTTTTTGCAAATGGTCTCAGAATTCGACGAAACTAGTTTTGTTGGGACCGTATCATCAAAACATAGCTAGATTTATTTTTCTGGAATTTTTTAAACCAGTTTGTGGCCCTGGAAAATTGAAATGTACGTTGAAATCGAATATTGAATATTCTATATTTTATTCTGAAGGAAAACTAACTGAAACAGTCGAATGGGCCTACGAAACAAATCCCATTGTGTTCGGAATGGGGGTAAAACGCTAAGGACGACAGTCGTTGGGTTTGGATTGGAGTTCGTGTGTGAAAAGGGGTATTTTCGAAATTTAAAAATTTATAAATATAAAAAAATATTTCATTGGTCGGTTGACTTTCTCTCTCCCTGTAAGCACCGCGCGCACGACGGAAATTCACTCCAACCTTCTCTCTTCAAATTCTCCGCATCCGCTCAACGAAATCAAGTGATTCTGGATCCATTTTGAAGATCTTCTCAAGAGCTTCAGATCCATACCAGGATTGGATTTTCTCGTTGTGTATTCTAGTCGAACGAGCCGAATGAAGTCGCGGACTTTGAAGCTCCGCCGCCGCCAGCACGAGCCACCGCAGGTGGTCCCACTTCCGGCGATCCTGCACCACACCCCCCTCTTCGACGTCGTGTAGCCCCATCCCCGCAACGCTACACCATTTGGACGATAAATCGAAACCTAGTTTCGAACCACAAACGAAGGTAAACGGCTGTTTAATTCTGAAGTGATTTCAACACTTTAAAACCATCGCGAATGTAGATTTTACAATAAAAATCGTATCTTTCTCGTTCGTTAACGAAATTCGATGAAACAGGAGACATCATACTCGTGAGGACGTTTTCTAACTTCTAGAAGAGACCGCAAATTTGTCTGAGCCTTCTGCTACTTTTGTTGCAGTGGAACCCAATGTGAGATTTCTAATTTGTAAACAATATGGAAAACGACGATGTATAAATTATATAGTTGATGTATGAGTTATATAAGCGTTGTACACCTCTTGTATAAGCGTTGTATAAGTTGTACGTTCGATGTATAAGCTGTATATGCGTTGTAAAAATTATATATGTGTTGAAATAGAAGTGATATGCTATATATAAATATATATATATATATATATACGCCCCTCGTCCACAAACCATGGACGATATTTATTGGTTGTGATTGGTGTGAAAATTGATTGGTAGCGAATGGTTGATTGGAATTGTTTGTGGTTGATATTGATTGATAGTGGTTGAAAAATACCCGTTTGTGGTTGAGAAATATTTGGTTGAAACCACATAGGATTAGTTTGTGGAAATGAAATAAATATACATGCCGCCTGCATGCGAGCTAGATGCATGAATCCCCATTGTCAAAAACCGTGAGGTTTTAAGGTAGAGCGAGGAGCCGTACTAGGGACGGTCCCGGTTTTAACTACCCTGTCTTTATGCTACCGAAATTTTGAATAATATTCATGTATTAGAATTATTTTCATTTGTTGAAACTATATTTATTTGTTGAATAGAAAGCCTTCATGTGTTGAGTTGATATTCATTCGTTGGATAGAAATTCATGTGTTGAATGGTATTCGTGTTTTAAATATAAAAATCACATTTTTATCTATATATATAAACTATAGAAAACCTTTATGTGTTGAATCGATATTCATTCGTTGAATTGAAATTCATGTGTTGAATGGTATTCGTATTTTAAATATAAAAATCACATTTTTATCTATATATATAAACTATAGAAAACCTTCATGTGTTGAATCGATATTCATTCGTTGAATTGAAATTCATGTGTTGAATGGTATTCGTGTTTTAATTATAAAAATCACATTTTTATCTATATATATAAACTATAGAAAACCTTCATGTGTTGAATCAATATTCATTCGCTGAATTGAAATTCATGTGTTGAATGGTATTCGTGTTTTGAAATAAATTGTTTTATAATAATAAAAATCACATTTTTTATCATCTATATGAACTATATAAACTAATCTTGTTTTGAAAGAAATTGTTTTATAATAAAAAAAAAATCCTATTTTTATTACCTATATGAACTATATAAAATAGTAGAGTTTTGAAATAAATTATTTTACATTAAAAATCACATTTTTATTATATACGTGAATTGTTAAAAATAGAGAAGTGTTGAAATAGAAGACAGTTGGATAAAAATATAATTTTTATCAGATGTATGAAAAGAATATAGCTTTGGAATCGAAGAATCGATATATATATATATAATTAGAATTAAAATATATAGAATAACGAAGCTGCGGTTCGTATTTTGAAACCGTGATTTCAAACGATTAGTGCGGGAGATCCGACCATCGGATTTTCCAGAAACCGCAACCGTTGGGTCCGCTTTGGAAATATCTTTCCAACGGCACCAACTTTGTAAAGATCCAACGGTTGGATTGTCTGGAATGTTTAATTCAAATCTGAAGAAAAACAGCGCCAGAATCGATTATATTTATATATATATATATAATTATATATAATCGAATAACGACGCTGCAGTTCGTATTTTGAAATCGAAACTTCAAACGATTATAACGGGAGATCCGACCGTCGGATTTTCCTGAAACTGGAACCGTTGGATTCGTTTTGAAAAGATCTTTCTAATGATGTAAATTTTGTGAAGATCCAAAGGTTAGATTTTCAGATATGTGTAAATCAAATCTGAAAAAAACAGCGTCACGGCCGCGTTATGGCCCGAAGCGTCGTTTTGAATAAATTGGCTATTTTAAAATAAATAAAAATAGCGATAAATCATTATAAAATATTATAAACGATATGGATGTGAAATTTAGAAACTAACTGAAGGTTGGCTAAGTCGAATGGTTTCATGGGTGTTGATCTGATGTTGGTTTCGGCCTTCGGGGTTAATATTTTGGAAATCGTTCTCTTACTGATTGACGGTTAGTGACTAATGAATTGAAATGATGCGTGTGTATGTTAGTGTTGCACTTGTTTATTATATACGCGAGTTGCTCAGAAAGACCGGGTTTATCCCATTATGAATAACTAAATCGAAGATAAGAAATCGAAGATGAAGACGGTGGTCGAAGACCGGTGATCTTCATCTCGTTTGGATGGTAACCGAGGTCCTGATTGGGAGGCATCCCGAAATATGGATAATGAGTGGTGATCGTCCAGACGTACGTGGTGATCGATGGGTTTGCGAGGTATATAGTGCCTCCGGTTTCGTTCAGACACAGAACGGACTTGTAAATGGACTGTGTGTCTGACATTGGATTTTATTCTGTGTTGATTGATCTCTATTAAAGATACATCTGTTTGGCAGCGGAGAATTTATTCTTTTGCTTAACGCCCTTCTCTGAAACGCACGAGCTCAGAGGTTATATATCGATGGATATCAGTCGCATGGCATGAATTGCTAGTGTGGCATGCCTAAGTTGTAACACCCCGCCCCCGCTAGGGTCACTCGCAAAGGAATGCACTAGCTTTAGAGGGGCATTATTGGTAAACATACACAGAAATGTCACAAGAATATAAAATAGCTGAAGTAAAATCAAACCTTCATAACATGAATAAATAAGGTCTAAAGCCTTTTACATCAGAGTACATCAAAACCTGTCTTGCAATAGTAAAGAAGCATAAAGACATTTTCATAAATTATTCCCCAAGTAAAAACAGTAAAGTAGCCATTAGCCAAGAAAAGTCCAAGCCATCCATGATGACCTTCAAGCAGAAGAAGTCTGAACTAAACAGCATTGTTTCCTCCCTGTAACCTGGGGGGGAAACGGAAGGAAAGAGGCGAAACAAAACGGGTCAGTAAAAAAGACTGAGTAAGCCCTATCTACTATCAGTATAGAAACTAGTAAAGTTAACTGACATGAGAAACTGAGATGAACATGAGCATGATAACAAGATAGATAAGCTAAATCAAAATAACAGGATAAACTACTGAACTAAGGTATCATGATAAACTACGGTGTCATGATAAATCAAAGTATCACATCGTCAGATTTCTATCAAGTATACTATCCCAAGGTATCTACCCCGTCTAACATCCCACGGTATCTATTCCGTATGTTCTTCCTGGTTCTAACATGTATATTTGCTCTGCACCCTCCGTACTAGTATCCCAGCCTTGTTATGTGTTAACCATGAATGTCCCTTACTCAAAGTCGTGTAATGGTCCATGTCAACCTAATATATCGCATATATAGGTTACTCAAATCATATGTTTCTTTCCATGTATATAAGTTCAGTCCCTTGCTGTACCTCGTACGGGCTTCCTCATGTCGTATTATCCTTGAAATCGTTTGGACTGTCACCCTTGTTCTAGCTAGGCTCTTCCATATGAATCATCGTTTGAACTACTAGGACTTACGCCACCTAGCACCACTAGGGATTACGCTTACCTATTGCACGCTTTCGTATTTCGGTTTGGGTTAAACCACCTAGGCCACTAGGGATTACGCTAACCCTCAACCGCGCCCTTTTTCCCACGCATTCATCGTGAATCGTTTTTCTATAACTGTATGCACATGTATCACATCGTGCCATCCGAGTCCTGTCACAGGGCAAAACAAGAAATACAAGACTCGGTCGGGAGCTTTAGATTTATCTGCCGATGCAGATACTAAGGTCTGCTTTTCTACACGTGGCTATGGTCCCACGAGACCCCTCCCTCAACTAGTGAAAGGCAACACAAGAGAAAATCTTGCATGAGAACTACACTCCGGCCAGCCCACATCCTACGGCCTACCTCACCCATAATTAGATAGCAATTATGGTATGTTGGGTGTTCCCTGCCTTTCCGTACGTACACGCTTGACTCAAGATGGTAGATGATCGACGAACTTGCTATCTCGGGCACCTTATGTATTCGTCGACTCACTGTTATCCACCCCAGTCTTTAGGTCGCTCGCATAGCAACCAAGGCATATTCTTGGTTCTTCTACCGCAGACCTCAACCTCTCGTGAGCCTAGTATATTGACCTGGCAGCTCACAGATGGATCCCAAGAATATCCTCACGTTCCCCGAAGCCGCTGCTTCGTTACCCAGTTCGTTGGAGCCTTTATCTAAATCAGATAGCCTGCTCCTACACGCATACTTAAACGTTGACCTAACGTATCGGGTTACTAATCTATCTAAGAAATGGTCCAAATTTCCTTGACTAAGAATTATTACTTAGTTTCCCTTAACTAAGGTTTACCACTTAGCCTTATTTCCATAATCCTTGTTAACTATGGTTATTTACCTAATCCTCCGGATTAGGGTTTATCTAATGGGTTAAGTGTCACTTAAGTTCATAACTTAGCCCGTCTACGAACCATGTCAAAATTGGCTAAGTATCCAAGTCCAAGACTTAACCCTACAAACCATGTGTCAAGTTGGCTAAGTATATTAAGCAATCCATAACTTAACCTTGTCTAATTATCATTTTAGATTGGTTAATTATATAAATTAACTTGACCTTGTCAAATTACCGAGTCAAATCGGTCAAGCGTATTCAAGTGATTCGTGACTTAGCCTTATCATGTTTTCACGTTAGATTGGTTAAGTATAGGTCACTTAACCACATCAAACTAACGAGTTGAATTAGTTAAGTGTAAATTAACTTAACCCCGTCCAATTACCATGTTTAGATTAGTTAGGTCTGAGTTGACTTAACCCCATCCATTAACTGTATTAAACGGTTAAGTGTTACTAAGAAAATTTACTTAACCTTATCAAGTTATCGTGTTGGATTGATTAAGTGTTGGTTAACTTAATCCCGTCCCCTCATCGTATAAAAATGGTCAAGTGTCGTTAGGCAAATCAAGTTACTTAACCTACCCAACCCTGTCATGTTTTGTTAAGTATCATTAGCCTAATCAAATTACTTAACCCATTTGTCCATGTCATATTTGGTTAAGCCTCATTAATCAAATTAACTTAACCCTATTATGTGGCATTAATTATTTAATGCACCCCAACCTCTCACATTAGACTTTGTTGTGGTTACTAGTTAAGCCGGGCGGGTCCGGGTAGATTTACACCACAACTTGGTCTAACCTCGGGTTCAAGCACAACATGACCAACTTCTCACATTGAGTCCTATTGTTTGCAACTACTAGTTAGGCTGGTCGGTTCCGGGTAGTTTTACGTTGCAAACTCAACCCAACCTCGAGTTGGCCACTTTCATGTTTAGTCTAGTGTCATGTTCATAGTCAAGTTTTCAAGCAATTGGGTAGACCTAACTTAATAGGTAAATTCCCAATGGGTAGACCTAACTTAATAGGTAAATTCCCAAGCTTATGTTTTTATGCATACTTACATGTCAACTTCCATGTTACATTTCAAGTTATGTTTTCAAGTATAAACACATGTCATATTTAACGTTACATGTTGTCATGTTTATACCCATTTACCCAAATCATATTCATGTCATTATGTTTCCCCATAATGTGACCCCAACGCTTTTTAAACTCGCATATACGTTTGCAACAACGTGATGGATTAAAAGAAGAGACTTGGCGAAGGCATGACAAAAATGGATATTAATCCACAAGTTAATCATGGTGGCAAATGAGGCACACATGTGTTCATTAACTTGCATGTTACATTCCTACACCTCAAAAACATGCATAAACCCAAACTTGGCACATAAACGAATCATGGTGACAAAAGACAAGGAATGATGACTAGTAACTCGCATATATCATCATATAAGGGTTATGACTTCATATGCAAGTTGACATAATGATTATGAAGGTTTTCATGTTGCATAATGCAACATTTCAACATAAAGGTTGTGGCTTTTAGCTCATAAGATCAAGATAATGACTTCATAAACTTGCATAACATGATAGCATGCATCATTCTCAATGATCAAACCCAAACTTTCAACATGAACTTTTAACTTCATAGTTAATACCTAAGAGTAGGGAAGGGCTTACATTGATTTGAAGGCTTAAATCGATTAAACTAAAGCTTGTGAGGAAGCCTATGCATGCCATCACCCAAAAACCCAAAGATGGATGCCCCAAATCAACAAAAACACCATCTTTATGAACAAAGATCAAAGCTTTTGCCTTGAAATCAACTTGAGAGGCTCTCATACTAACATAGGGACTCTCTAACACTCTCATGATCATGAAACCTTACATAGAAATGAAGTGGAGGCTAGGATAGTTGAGTGGAGGCCATGAGAGTAGAAATTTTGCCATAGTTTAGTTGCATGAATGAATAATGAGGATTTGGGATAGGTTAGGGTCTTATTTATAGATTAGGCAAGTGTTTTAGGCCATAGGATTAAACCTAGATTCAATCCAAGCCATCAAAGCATGTCTTGGGGAAGAAGTCAAGTGTAGGAACCATCTAGGGCCTTTAGATTAAAGATGAACCATGAGAACCATCCAAATGCAAAATCTGCATTTGAGCGAATCGGCCCACGGGTTGACAGCCAAACACCCTGGATTAACCCCTAGTCGACCCAGCGAGCTCGGGTCGACCTCAAAAATCGGCCGGTTCGGTTATTCCCCTCTCCCAATTCGCTGTTTTGAACATTTTTGCATATTTATTTATTTAATTTTCAATTATATATATATCAATATATATATATTTCTCTGCGCAACCCATTTCACTTGATTAAGTATACTTTAATTTGGGAATTTTTCGTGAAATTTCGCGAGGCCTTATCTTGGTCATACGGACTCCGATTTTCGAAAACTCGGACTCTATTTCGCGTATTTTTCCGAGACGAACGCAATGGCATAGCCCGTTTCACTTGATTCAGAATTTAAAATTAAATTCTGCCTTGATCCTCGTCTTAATCATGTTATCGAAATACGGGTTGTTACATTCTCCCCACCTTTTAGGATTTCGTCCCCGAAATCTCCAAGTTAGGAAGAACATATCCTACCATCCATCATCCATCTACTCAAAACATCATCCACGAGCAACCATTGTCCTTAGATGATTTCTAATGCTGTATGAATATATGCATGACGTGTGTGTACATGTTCCTTAGCTAATGCTAATGATCAGGCCTGAATAATCTTTCTAATGCAAAAATATGTATAGTGCCATGAATCCAACATGTATGCAAATAGTCCTAGTCATATAGATACTATATGCGTGCACAATCATTCATTCATATGCGACAACCGCATGATAACACGTTCAATTTCATCCATAAACAAGTATAAATACTCGTGCATATGCAATATGAAATGTGACCGAGTCGAGCTAATATCTAATGTAAATTCGCGCATCCACGAGCAACCACTTGCAACCATTTGCAACCATATCAACCATAACATGTTTCAAATACATGTTTACATCCATAGGGTTCTACCTAGGATTCCATGAAACAGGGTCGAGAAGATAAACAAGACAAACTCCTTATGGGGTTTGTAACAGAAAATAGGACCGAGAGGATGTCCACAAAAGATAGCCTACAAGCAAGCTCTACAGGAAAACAGGGATCAAGGATATACTCCCAAAAAGAGATATCATGCGCGTATCTAGTCTTTGACCATCAAAGTCGTCTTTTATCTTCGCGATTTTGTAGCTTCTTATTCCTTTTTCCATAACATGAGCTGGAACTCATTTCTTCGTCGCCTCTCGTTCCACTTGCACTTATCCTTTTCCTAGAATACTTGACGTAAACATGACTGCGTACTCATGATCTCATGCAAGCTTTCCAAAATTCACTAGTGAATCTCGGACCTCGTACCATAAGGTATTCCACGTAGAAGAACTTTCTCTTGAAAGTAAACAGATGCCAACCAGGTTATCAAGCGCACTAACTAAGGTGATTTCTATAACCCATGCATCAGTGAAATAAACCATCCGTCTTATCGGCGAACACCACTCGATCGGGCTTCAAATTTCCAATAAAGGTATCAAGGGGTTCTAAGTAACTAGTCATGACAGAATCTCCAAAAAGGTTACACGATACTTCGAGGGTATTACCAAGGCTAGTCAAAAGGTCTAACTACCCTCCTATCAAAACCGAAAGTGGCACCCCTTACTGGATAACCACTTCATCCATAACCGAGGCATGTTATTCTCAAATCCAAAACAAGTCCTGAATAAATGGACCGGTTCTCCACAGGACTTGAGACAAAAATGGGATTCTCTATTACGCTAGTACTTAAGGTGCAAAGACTCAACTATCGAAGCAGACTTAAATGATACGAACAACGAAGTCCTAACGGGATGATTGAGAAGAAAAGCTAAACCTTTAACAAGATCGTTACCCTCCTTCCGAGGTACTCTAGAAATGAGAGCATACTACTGCCCTCCCGATGATCTTGTCCTTGTCCCATAATACTTAACTATCCGCCCCGTTTTACCATGCCAAATGTACTCTCTCGTCATGGGTTTCATTGTTCATCTTTCTCCCTCCTTTGAGGACTAAGCCATACCAACAAGTTGCTCATCCTTAAACTCGTATCCTTTATCCTCTTTCCCACTATCCTTTCTTATAACGCGGCCACTGGTCTCCCGAGAACAACCTCCATCGCATGGAAAGCGCTTTCGTAGATAGAAAAGACTAGTCGCAGTTAAAACCACTGTGACTACAGATGGAGGAACGAAAGGAAAAGAGACTCAATCAAGGAAACAAGGATAGTGCTAATGGCCTTTGGGGAATAGTCTTTTTCTTTTAAAAGAAAATTTTCTTGAAAAATGCTTCTTTATAAACGATTTTTCAAATAGTTTTCAGAAGGTCTTTAAAAACTTTTGCCCAGTCCGGTAACCTTCTGCTCTGATACCAAATTGTAACACCCCGCCTCCGCTAGGGTCACTCACAAAGGAATGCACTAGCTTTAGAGGGGCATTATTGGTAAACATACACAGAAATGTCACAAGACAGAACATATAAAATAGCGGAAGTAAAATCAAACTTTCATAACATGAATAAGGTCTAAAGCCTTTTACATCAGAGCACATCAAAACCTGTCTTGCAATAGTAAAGAAGCATAAAGACATTTTCATAAATTATTCCCCAAGTAAAAACAGTAAAGTAGCCATTAGCCAAGAAAAGTCCAAGCCATCCATGATGACCTTCAAGCAGAAGAAGTCCGAACTAAACAGCATTGTTTCCTCCCTGTAACCTGGGGGGGAACGGAAGGAAAGAGGCGAAACAAAACGGGTCAGTCAAAAAGACTGAGTAAGCCCTATCTACTATCAGTATAGAAACTAGTAAAGTTAACTGACATGAGAAACTGAGATGAACATGAGCATGATAACAAGATAGATAAGCTAAATCAAAATAACAGGATAAACTACTGAACTAAGGTATCATGATAAACTACGGTGTCATGATAAATCAAAGTATCACATCGTCAGATTTCTATCAAGTATACTATCCCAAGGTATCTACCCCGTCTAACATCCCACGGTATCTATTCCGTATGTTCTTCCTGGTTCTAACATGTATATTTGCTCTGCACCCTCCGTACTAGTATCCCAGCTTTGTTATGTGTTAACCATGAATGTCCCTTACTCAAAGTCGTGTAATGGTCCATGTCAACCTAATATATCGCATATATAGGTTACTCAAATCATATGTTTCTTTCCATGTATATAAGTTCAGTCCTTTGCCGTACCTCGTACGGGCTTCCTCATGTCGTATTATCCTTGAAATCATTTGGACTGTCACCCTTGTTCTAGCTAGGCTCTTCCATATGAATCATCGTTTGAACTACTAGGACTTACGCCACCTAGCACCACTAGGGATTACGCTTACCTATTGCACGCTTTCGTATTTCGGTTTGGGTTAAACCACCTAGGCCACTAGGGATTACGCTAACCCTCAACCGCGCCCTTTTTCCCACGCATTCATCGTGAATCGTTTTTCTATAACTGTATGCACATGTATCACATCGTGCCATCCGAGTCCTGTCACAGGGCAAAACAAGAAATACAGGACTCGGTCGGGAGCTTTAGATTTATCTGCCGATGCAGATACTAAGGTCTGCTTTTCTACACGTGGCTATGGTCCCACGAGACCCCTCCCTCAACTAGTGAAAGGCAACACAAGAGAAAATCTTGCATGAGAACTACACTCCGGCCAGCCCACATCCTACGGCCTACCTCACCCATAATTAGATAGCAATTATGGTCTGTTGGGTGTTCCCTGCCTTTCCGTACGTACACGCTTGACTCAAGATGGTAGATGATCGACGAACTTGCTATCTCGGGCACCTTATGTATTCGTCGACTCACTGTTATCCACCCCAGTCTTTAGGTCGCTCGCATAGCAACCAAGGCATATTCTTGGTTCTTCTACCGCAGACCTCAACCTCTCGTGAGCCTAGTATATTGACCTGGCAGCTCACAGATGGATCCCAAGAATATCCTCACGTTCCCCGAAGCCGCTGCTTCGTTACCCAGTTCGTTGGAGCCTTTATCTAAATCAGATAGCCTGCTCCTACACGCATACTTAAACGTTGACCTAACGTATCGGGTTACTAATCTATCTAAGAAATGGTCCAAATTTCCTTGACTAAGAATTATTACTTAGTTTCCCTTAACTAAGGTTTACCACTTAGCCTTATTTCCATAATCCTTATTAACTATGGTTATTTACCTAATCCTCCGAATTAGGGTTTATCTAATGGGTTAAGTGTCAATTAAGTTCATAACTTAGCCCGTCTACGAACCATGTCAAAATTGGCTAAGTATCCAAGTCCAAGACTTAACCCTACAAACCATGTGTCAAGTTGGCTAAGTATATTAAGCATTCCATAACTTAACCTTGTCTAATTATCATTTTAGATTGGTTAATTATATAAATTAACTTGACCTTGTCAAATTACCGAGTCAAATCGGTCAAGCGTATTCAAGTGATTCGTGACTTAGCCTTATCATGTTTTCACGTTAGATTGGTTAAGTATAGGTCACTTAACCACATCAAACTAACGAGTTGGATTAGTTAAGTGTAAATTAACTTAACCCCGTCCAATTACCATGTTTAGATTAGTTAGGTCTGAGTTGACTTAACCCCATCCATTAACTGTATTAAACGGTTAAGTGTTACTAAGAAAATTTACTTAACCTTATCAAGTTATCGTGTTGGATTGATTAAGTGTTGGTTAACTTAATCCCGTCCCCTCATCGTATAAAAATGGTTTAGTGTCGTTAGGCAAATCAAGTTACTTAACCTACCCAACCCTGTCATGTTTTGTTAAGTATCATTAGCCTAATCAAATTACTTAACCCATTTGTCCATGTCATATTTGGTTAAGCCTCATTAATCAAATTAACTTAACCCTATTATGTGGCATTAATTATTTAATGCACCCCAACCTCTCACATTAGACTTTGTTGTGGTTACTAGTTAAGCCGGGCGGGTCCGGGTAGATTTACACCACAACTTGGTCTAACCTCGGGTTCAAGCACAACATGACCAACTTCTCACATTGAGTCCTATTGTTTGCAACTACTAGTTAGGCCGGTCGGTTCCGGGTAGTTTTACGTTGCAAACTCAACCCAACCTCGAGTTGGCCACTTTCATGTTTAGTCTAGTGTCATGTTCATAGTCAAGTTTTCAAGCAATTGGGTAGACCTAACTTAATAGGTAAATTCCCAATGGGTAGACCTAACTTAATAGGTAAATTCCCAAGCTTATGTTTTTATGCATACTTACATGTCAACTTCCATGTTACATTTCAAGTTATGTTTTCAAGTATAAACACATGTCATATTTAACGTTACATGTTGTCATGTTTATACCCATTTACCCAAATCATATTCATGTCATTATGTTTCCCCATAATGTGACCCCAACGCTTTTTAAACTCGCATATACGTTTGCAACAACGTGATGGATTAAAAGAAGAGACTTGGCGAAGGCATGACAAAAATGGATATTAAGCCACAAGTTAATCATGGTGGCAAATGAGGCACACATGTGTTCATTAACTTGCATGTTACATTCCTACACCTCAAAAACATGCATAAACCCAAACTTGGCACATAAACGAATCATGGTGACAAAAGACAAGGAATGATGACTAGTAACTCGCATATATCATCATATAAGGGTTATGACTTCATATGCAAGTTGACATAATGATTATGAAGGTTTTCATGTTGCATAATGCAACATTTCAACATAAAGGTTGTGGCTTTTAGCTCATAAGATCAAGATAATGACTTCATAAACTTGCATAACATGATAGCATGCATCATTCTCAATGATCAAACCCAAACTTTCAACATGAACTTTTAACTTCATAGTTAATACCTAAGAGTAGGGAAGGGCTTACATTGATTTGAAGGCCTAAATCGATTAAACTATAGCTTGTGAGGAAGCCTATGCATGCCATCACCCAAAAACCCAAAGATGGATGCCCCAAATCAACAAAAACACCATCTTTATGAACAAAGATCAAAGCTTTTGCCTTGAAATCAACTTGAGAGGCTCTCATACTAACATAGGGACTCTCTAACACTCTCATGATCATGAAACCTTTCATAGAAATGAAGTGGAGGCTAGGATAGTTGAGTGGAGGCCATGAGAGTAGAAATTTTGCCATAGTTTAGTTGCATGAATGAATAATGAGGATTTGGGATAGGTTAGGGTCTTATTTATAGATTAGGCAAGTGTTTTAGGCCATAGGATTAAACCTAGATTCAATCCAAGCCATCAAAGCATGTCTTGGGGAAGAAGTCAAGTGTAGGAACCATCTAGGGCCTTTAGATTAAAGATGAACCATGAGAACCATCCAAATGCAAAATCTGCATTTGAGCGAATCGGCCCACGGGTTGACAGCCAAACACCCTGGATTAACCCCTAGTCGACCCAGCGAGCTCGGGTCGACCTCAAAAATCGGCCGGTTCGGTTATTCCCCTCTCCCAATTCGCTGTTTTGAACATTTTTGCATATTTATTTATTTAATTTTCAATTATATATATATATCAATATATATATATTTCTCTGCGCAACCCATTTCACTTGATTAAGTATACTTTAATTTGGGAATTTTTCGTGAAATTTCGCGAGGCCATATCTTGGTCATACGGACTCCGATTTTCGAAAACTCGGACTCTATTTCGTGTATTTTTCCGAGACGAACGCAATGGCATAGCCCGTTTCACTTGATTCAGAATTTAAAATTAAATTCTGCCTTGATCCTCGTCTTAATCATGTTATCGAAATACGGATTGTTACATAAGTGGCAAATGATCAGGGCTTCTGTTGAAAAGCAAAGTCTTGTGGTGATGATCAAAGCACCGCCTGTGTGGCGTAGCTTTGTGTATAACGTGAATTCGCGAGCCTCACACCCCGGTATGAACCAGAAAAGGGAGAAGGACCTCAGGGTGGGCGTGCGTTTCTTTCTAGCTAGGAGTTATGTCGGTGTTTTTATACGGCCTGACATTTTACTTATGTGGATGATGGATAGCAAGGCGCCTCGGATATATCGGTCGATCCGGGACCGATGGAGTCATTCGTTGGCTCACTTACGCCCCATAGGGCAGGGAAACGTAGTGCTCAGGAATTTTAATCCACATCGGTGGACCGGCCCTGTCGCTCCAAGGGTCGATGCGTTCTGATCCTGAGCGGCGGGCTAGAGCATCTCGAATTCGGTAAGGACTATCTTTTGCCTTGGTTCATGACGGAAATCCAATTTCCAAATACGTGACTGTGCGGTTTTGATTGTATACCTATATTTGGCGACATAGTGGGATGGGACGCTCATGTCGTCTATGATTGATAGTTATGATTCGAAATTGCTTTTGAAACATATAAGCACTAGTAATAATATCAAATTCTTTTGTTTTATTCGTATCAAGCATATCTTGGCCATTATAAGGTAAAAACTCTATCCTCCGGTTTGCGTTGCATTGTGTGATGGGAACTGAGTCTTATAATGGCTTCATTTTTTATAAAAAGCATTGCGATGTTTAAAAGAATGATTTGTTTTTAAAGCATTGGCAATCCAATGGAGTAAACCCATTCCACGAAAGTGGCGTGGTCCTGTGATTAGCCATATTTTAAATGTGTTGAGTAGATTTCTCATACCAGTCCCATGACTGACTCGTAGTTTGTTTCACTTTCAAACTCGGGTGCCCTTTTTCTACACGGGCAGCCTTGTCTTCAGGTTTAGCTGGCTCTTTATGGATAGCTGGAGCTGAAGATGGATTCTATTATTTATCTCTTTTTATGCTGTCCAGCTCCTTTTGTACATTATGTTTGTTTTTCCGCTGTAGACATATGTATAGCTGAACTGTATTTGTACTAAGTATGATCCTGTATACTGTGTAACTCTGATGATTACGTTTATCCAGTATATTCTATTGTGCATTATCTGATGTATTTATTTATTTCTGTTCTGCTATTATCATTTTATGTGTTATATTCCAAAGATTACCCTTGCCGCTGTCAGTACGGGGTTTGGGGTCATCACACTTTCTCTAAAAGCTTACCTACCCGCTTACTCAACTCTTTCCTTTCCCTTTGAGCCATATGTTGTAATGGCAATGCAATAGGCTTAGCATTCTCTGTTAAATAAATATGAAAGTTGATATATCATCGAGAAGGTAGTCTTCTCACATCCTTAAATACGTCCTGAAAATCTCTCACTATGGGTACCAAGCCCAGATCATCGATAAAAGTATCTAAGGACTCTAAGAAGCTCAACATGACTGACCCTCGTGTGTCGCAAGATATCTCAAGGGCCCTACCATGAAAAATCACAAATCTCACTACCCTCCTCTCGCAGTCAAGAATGACACCATACATGGCCAGCCAATCCATCCATAGAATAATAATGAACACCGAAAAATCTAGTACATAGGTGTCACATCGAACTCGACGGTTAATGTAGAAAGTCTCAAACCCTTACACATCATAGATAAATGAGCAAAAACTCCTACAGGGTTTGAAACTACTACTAGATTAGAAACAAGAGATATACTAAGGTGCATACAATCGACTAATGAAGTAGAAACGAAAACTTATGAAGCAACAAAATCAAATAAGGTCCAAACTGAAAAGTCATAAAGAGAGATCAAACCTTCGATTATGACCTTCTTTCCCATATCCTGACCAATACTAGCCTAAGACGCCTCTAATGCATGCATCTGCGCTCCGGATGAACCAGTTTTTTGTCCTTGCTATTGAGGACACTGCTTACTATAATGACCTTAGTGTCCACAACTAAACTAGCTTCCTTTCTTAGCAATCCTCCTGCATTCCCTCATAAAATGGCCTGTCATGCCGCATTCATGGCATTTAACATCTTTCTTTATATGAGATTTCTCTGGCCCCTCGCCCTTCTTCTTATTATCTTTCTTCGGCCACCATTTCTTCTTCCCAAAATTATCCTTAGCCATCTCATCATTACTTTTCACTAAATCACATTTCCCATCATCATGCATAAGTGTCATCTCAATAAGATTCTCAAATGTAGAACTTATCGGAATACGATTTATATCAAGTCCCTGTAGAGGTTGATTCAAAGCCTTAGAAAACCTCACAGCCTTCTTTTGAGCTGTATTCACCAAATTCAGTCCAAATCTAGTGTACCACTGTAACACCCCGAATTTTTGAATAATCAAATTAACTAAATTTAAGAATACTTAATTTCAAATGTGGGAATTAAGGGAAACGTGTTGCGCCATTGCGTTTGTCTCGGAATTCTGCTTGAGATAGAGTCGGAGTTCGCGTAAAATGGACACCATATGATGGAGATATGGACGAACGAAGTTAGGCGGAAAAACCACAAGATGAAAAAGAAAAAAAATGCACTGGCGCACTTGGGAAGTGCGCCAGTACAAAAATACACTGGCGCACTTCCCATGTGCGCCCAGGCCGAGCAGAAAACCTGCACAGCATTCTGGTGTGATCAGATCCACACTGTGACTCTTTGCTGAGTCCTTTCTGACTCCTTGCTGAGTCATTAGGGCTGAGGTATCACCCTATCCTGATTGAGTGGTTTTGATTAACCCTAAGATCATCCGACAAGTATAATTAAATTGAAATTCTATATAAACATGGGTAGACTCAAACCCTAAAATCAAATCAAAATTTGATCAATGTCCATCATGTTGTCACTCCAAACCCTAGAGTAGCCGCCACCAACTAGAAGCAAATTAAAGACAACACTTCAAATCATATCAAAGTCTAATCTCAACAACGAAATTGTCTACAACAAGGGAACACTAATCAATTACAGAATTCATACCCAGAACTCAAGACCCCTTTTTCTGTGAGTTCTAGTCAATTTTAGGTTTAAATAGATAAAAGTGAATTGTGGTAGACTATGATTTGGGTATATGTTGTTTGTAGTTATGCAAGTTTAATGTTGTTGTGGATCATGAAATTATACAAGTTTATTGTTGTTGTGGATCATGAAATTATACAAGTTTATTGTTGCTGTGGATCATGAAATTATACAAGTTTATTGTTGTGGTGAATCATGAAATTATGCAAGTGAAATTCATAAACCTATGCAAGTTATTATGTTGCGAATTCATGAATCTATGCAAGTTGTTATCATGAACCTATGCAAGTTGTTATGAGATAATGCAATTACCTATGCAAGTTATTGTGTGATGAATTCTTGAACCTATGCAAGTTGTTATGTTGTGAATCATGAAACTATGCAAGTCACCTATGCAAGTTGTTATGTTGTGAATCATGAACCTATGCAAGTCACCTATGCAAGTTGTTATGTTGTGAATCATGAACCTATGTGGGTTGTTAATTATGTTGTTAATTCATGAACCTATGCAAGTTTTTATGTTGAAAATCATGAACCTATGCAAGTTGTTATGTTGCAAAATCATGAATCTATGCAAGTTGTTAATTATGTGGTGAATCATAATTACATGCGAAGTTATCATGTCATTTTCCCTAGTTGTCTTGCTTATGCCAAAAATTGTACTGAAAACAATCACCTTGTCATTCCCTTTATTTTATTGTTGTGGCGAGGCTACCTTGTAGCCTCGATGATGCCAAAAAGCAAACGGTTACACTAGTTAAGAAACGAGGAAAAGGGGAATTTGTAATAGGCATAATTTACATAGTGTTTATGTAAATTGGACACATGATTCTAGTAGGGAAACATATAAATAATTACCTATTATGACATAGGTAAAGTTGAGTAAAAACGGTATAATTTGAATATGACCATTTATGGATTGGAAATTCAAATTGTTAATAAAATAGGTATTGATACCTATAAAAAAGGAAAGGATTAATTAATTAACTTAATTAATCAAAAGAGGAATGTTTAAGCAATTAAAGTCTGAAAATTTAATTAACACTTATGACACGAGGTTAGGTTACATTAGTGGTGGAAGTCTGCCCAGACCCGACCGGCATATCCAACAGCCACTAATGTTAAACCTAATGTGAGAGGTCTAATTGTGTGAATACGACTCGGGTTAAGAAACGAGGTTAGACCCAACTGTGGAATAAGACTGCCAGGACCGGACCGGCATATCCAACATCCACATGTTGTAGGCCTAATGTGGGAGGTCTAGCCCAATATAACCATAATTGGACATGGTAATAAGAAAAGACTACTTAACCTAACTTAATACATGTGGACGGTATGATGATAGACATAAGTTAGGGTTAAGTAAAATGAGTTGGATTGTGGGTGGGTTAAGTACAACTGATGGGTAAGTGGGTAATATTAATATATATAGGCCCACAAACTTAACCATTAAATAAATAGGATTAAATCAGTGGGAGGGTTAAGTATAACTGAAGGGTAGGTGGGTAATATTAGTATATATAGGCCCACAAACTTAACCGGATAAAAAGGGTTATGTAATTAAAGGCACCTAATGGTATACATAACCAAGGCAAAATAGTAAAGTTATGTATTAAAGATACCCTTAGGGGTACGCATAACTAATGGGAATAGATAGAGTTATGTATTAAAGACACCTAAAGGTAAGCATAACCGATAGGTAGATTAAGGGTTATGTATTAAAGGCACCTATAGGTACGAATAACTGATTGAGGGCTATGTAATTAAAGATACCTTAGGGTACACATAGTCAGTAGAAAACCTAGTGGGGATACAAGACATAGGGGATAGCTTGTATCATGTTGTGTGGGACCCATTTCAATCACTAACCCGGAGGGGTATCAAAGTAAAGAAATCTGTACTTGGCGGGGAAGGGGCACGCTTACTGATTGATTGTAAGAGATCCAAAATGAGACGGATGGTGTGGGAGGCGCAAACCGACCGGGGACATGTGCGTGCATGGACCGGGCAGAGGGGGACAAGACGACCGTGACACCATTAGGTATAACTGTGCACACCTTGGGTTGCCACTTTAGGGAATTGATACCCCCTAGTTGTGGGACCAGCACAGGGTATCTATAGAGTAGGGAGCCGATCGATTAGGGTAGTGGTTAGGGTATGCCCGGACGTATGCCCTAAGTCTACCAATTTATAGTTGGAGGGTAGTGGGTACGACTAGAGGGTAGTGGGTACGACTAGGGGGCAACTTTAGAGAAAGACTTGTTAGCATGTAAGAAGGTTGGTTGTTTTCGGTGCCATGAGACAGGACATCTGATCTAGGATTGCCCAAGAAGGCGAGGGCAAAGGATAGAGTCTTCTAGAGGGTAGTGGATGCTCTCGTTGCAAATGGATAGAGATAGGAAAAATTTATGTAAAAGGTTTAATTTCCTTGTCTGATTATGAAGTTAAGACTCTTTTGGATTCTGGCATTGAGACTCTGCACTTTAATACTAGTCTTTTTTCTGATCCCGTAGTTGTTTCAAACCCCTTTTGTGGTTCGGCTCATTTATTGGTGATTTGTAAGGGGTTGAAATTATCTATGTTAGGCGTCAAAAATTTGAATGTGACATTTGTGTGCTCAAGTTTATGGGCTATGGGTTGGTTCTAAATGGAACAGCTTTCTATGTAGAGGGTCGTTCTAGATTTTGAGAGGAGGGTCGTTAAGCTTCTAACTTGTCAAGGGAAGACCCCCAAAATTTCTTGTGACCCGCAAGGGTCTGTTATGCTTAGCTTTCTGAAAATCATTCTGTAATCTGATCTGTACCAGTAGTCTGTAAGTATCTGAACATTTCTGAAGGATAAGGGCTTCTACTCGAAGCATGAAGTAGATTTCCAGTTTTGACATTGTTTAATGGGAGTAATTCTCCGAGTGCCAGTCTGATGTTGATTTCAGTCTTCGGGGCTGAAACTTAGGGAATTATTCCCTTAACTGATGTCAAATGGGAATAGAGCTTTTGTTTTAGTTATATCATTTGTTTGTATCCCATCAACTAAATCTTCGACCTCTAGATAGGAAATACATGGATGTAAACATGTGTTTGAGACATGTTATGTTTAACGGTTGCAAGTGGATGCAAGTGTTTGCTAGTGGTTGCTCATGGATGCATTTACACACACATTAGACACTAGATCGACTCAAATCACTTTCATATTGCATATAAAAATGTGTGCGTATTTAGGGCAATGGATGTATAATGGTTGTGTTATCATATGGATGCTGCATTTTGATGAATGGTTGTGCACACGTGAAGACATAATATGTATCAAATAGGAAAATTGCATACATGTTGGACTCATGGCACTGACATAATTCGCATTAAGGTGGTCAACTGAATCAGTAGACTGCCTAATCTTTGCATTAGATAAGGAACATATACACACACTTTTGCATATGTTCATACAATATTAGAAGTTTTCTAAGGACAATGGATGCTTGTGGATGATGGTTGAGTAGATGGGTGATTGGATGGTAGGACACATTCTTCTTAACTTGAAGATTTCGGGGACGAAATCCTTTAAGCAGGGGAGAATGTAACACCCCAAATTTTTGAATAATCAAATTAACTAAATTTAAGAATACTTAGTTTCAAATGTGGGAATTAAGGGAAACGGGTTGCGCCATTGTATTCATCTCGAAATTCTGCTTGAGATAGAGTCCGAGTTTGCGTAAAACGGACACCATATGATGGAGATATGGACGAACAAAGTTAGGCAGAAAAACCAGAAGAAGAAAAAGAAAAAATGCATTGGCGCACTTGGGAAGTGCGCCAATACAAAAATACACTGGCGCACTTCACAAGTGCGCCCAGGCCGAGCAGAAAACCTGCATAGCTTACTGGTGTGATCTGATCCACAGCGTGACTCATTGCTGAGTCCTTTCTGACTCCTTGCTGAGTCATTAGGGCTGAGGTGTCACCCTATCCTAAGTGAGTGGTTTTGATTAACCCTAAGATCATCCGATGGCTATAATTAAATTGAAATTCTATATAAACATGGGTAGACTCGAACCCTAAAATCAAATCAAAATTTGATCAATGGCCATCATGTTGTCACTCCAAACCCTAGAGTAGCCACCACCAACTAGAAGCAAATTAAAGACAACACTTCGAATCATATCAAAGTCTAATCTCAACAACGAAATTGTCTACAATAAGGGAACGCTAATCAATTACAGAATTTAGATCCCAGAACTCAAGACCCCTTTTTCTGTGAGTTCTAGTCACTTTTAGGTGGTAGACTATGATTTGGGTATCTGTTGTTTGTAGTTATGCAAGTTTAATGTTGTTGTAAATCATGAAATTATACAAGCTTATTGTTGTTCTGGATAATGAAATTATACAAGTTTATTGTTGTTGTGGATCATGAAATTGTACAAGTTTATTGATGTAGTGAGTCATGAAATTATGCAAGTTAATTTCATAAACCTATGCAAGTTACCTATGCAAGTTATTATGTTGCGAATTCATGAATCTATGCAAATTGTTATCATGAACCTGTGCGAGTTGTTATGAGATCATGCAAGTTACCTATTCAAGTTATTGTGTGATGAATTCATGAACCTATGCAAGTTGTTATGTTGTGAAACATGAAACTATGCATGTCACCTATGCAAGTTGTTATGATGTGAATCATGAACCTATGCAAGTCACCTATGCAAGTTGTTATGTTGTGAATCATGAACTTATGTGAGTTGTTAATTATGTTGTTAATTTATGAACCTATGCAAGTTGTTATGTTGAAAATCATGAACCTATGCAAGTTGTTACGTTGCAAAATCATGAATTTATGCAACTTGTTAATTATGTGGTGAATCATAATTACATGCGAAGTTATCATGTCATTTTCCCTAGTTGTCATGCTTAGGCCAAAAATTGTACTGAAAACGATCACCTTGTCATTTCTTTATTTTATTGTTTGGCGAGGCTACCTTGTAGCCTCAATGACGCCAAAAACGCAAACGGTTACGCTAGTTAAGAAACGGGGAAAAATGGAATTTGTAATAGGCATATTTTACATAGTGTTTATGTAAATTGGACACATGATTCTAGTAGGGAAACATATAAATAATTACCTATAATGACATAGGTAAAGTTGAGTAAAAATGGTATACTTTGAATATGACCATTTATGGATAGGAAATTCAAATTGTTAATAAAATCGGTTTTGACACCTATAAAAAAGGAAAGGATTAATTAATCAACTTAACTAATAAAAAGAGGAATGTTTAAGCGATTAAAGTCTGAAAATTTAACTAACACTAATGAGAAGAGGTTAGGTTACATTAGTGGTGGAAGTCTGCCCAGACCCGACCAGCATATCCAGCAACCACTAATGTTGAACCTAATGTGAGAGGTCTAAGTGTGTGAATACGTCTCGGGCTAAGACACGAGGTTAGACCCAACTATGGAATATGACTGCCCGGAAACGACCGGCATATCCAGCATCCACATGTTGTAGGCTTAATGCGGGAGGTCTAGCCCAATATAACCATAATTGGACATGGTAATAAGAAAATACTACTTAACCTAACTTAATACATGTGGACGGTATGCTGATAAACATAAGTTAGGGTTAAGTAAAATGAGTTGGATTGGGGGTGGGTTAAGTACAACTGATGGGTAGGTGGGTAATATTAATATATATAGGCCCACAAACTTAACCATTAAATAAATAGGATTAAATCAGTGGGAGGGTTAAGTACAATTGAAGGGTAGGTGGGTAATATTAATATATATAGGCCCACAAACTTAACCAAATAAAAAGGGTTATGTAATTAAAAACACCTAATGGTATACATAACCGGGGCAAAATAGTAAAGTTATGTATTAAAGACACCCTTAGGGGTACGCATAACTAATGGGAATATATAGAGTTATGTATTAAAGAAACCTATAGGTAAGCATAACCAATAGGTAGATTAAGGGTTATGTATTAAAGACACCTATAGGTACACATAACTGATTGAGGGCTATGTAATTAAAGACACCTTAGGGTATACATAGTCAATAGAAAACCTAGTGGGGATACAAGACATATGGGAGAGCTTGTATCATGTTGTGTGGGACGCATTTCAGTCAGTAACCCAGAGGGGTATCAAAGTAAAGAACTCTGTACTAGGCGGGGAAGGGGCACACCTACTGATTCATTGTAACAGATCCAAAACGAGACGGATGGTGTGGGCTGCGCAAACCGGCCGGGGACATGTGCATGCATGGGCGGGGCAGAAGGGGACAAGACGACCGTGACACCAGTAGGTATAACTGTGCACACCTTGGGTTGCCACTTTAGGGAAGTAATACCCCTAGTTGTGGGACCAGCACAGGGTATCTACAGAGTAGGGAGCCGATCGATTAGGGTAGTGGTTAGGGTATACCCGGACGTATGCCCTAAGTCTACCAATTTATAGTAGGAGGGTAGTGGGTACGACTAGTTGAGATAGGAGCAAGCTGCACCTATGACAACAGCTAGGAATACACGGAACTACCACCATTGTTATCGTTATTATGGTTAGCGGAAGGGATCATCCCTTCTTGATTTTACTAGTAATAGTGCAGAGTAGTTTGTAGTGAAGCATACATCTTACCTTATTTGTCCTGTCATACCTGCCATCTGTACGTGAATACTCTTATCCACTTTGTATGACTATCATGTTTACCTTTATATATTTACTGGGTAAAAGTTACTGGACTCACCAGACGCATGTGTGACCTAGTTTGTTTCGCCTCTTTTCTTCTGTCCCCCCCCCCCCCAGTTCTCAGGAAGGAAACACCCAGGTTTAGTCAGAATTTGGATATCATCTTCTAGGAGCTACTTCTAAAGTATGGCTCGAGTCTCAGTCTCGTATATGGCTTACTCTTTAATATGGGGAATGGTGTTTTTCTTTTAAATACCTATGCACTCTGATAATATAAGACAGAAGTGTTTTGTTGTAAGGGTTTTATGACTAATGGCACTATGTAACGAAGTATTTTGGTGATTTAATAAAGTTGTTTATTTTCCGCTGCAAAAATTTTATATCTATCTTGTGATGTTCTGTGTCTGTTTACCTAAAACGCCCCACTGAAGTTAAGGCATTCCCTTTGTGAGTGACCTTAATGGAGGTGGGGTGTTACAAGCACCCACATTCATTAATGACACTAAAACGACCCAAACTTCCCCGTGAAGGAAAGCACGGATAGAATTAAGGACAAGCCACATCGGAACGCAAACAGAAGTACATTTCATTGTTAATTACAACTATTCATCTGAATACAAGAATATACAGAGTATGAATCAATATTACACATCATAAAATATCAGAGATTACAATACATTACATAGCAGCGGAAAATAATACAAAGCACAACTGAAGGAGATATACGGATACAGAGATTTTCGGATATCATTCCAGCTGTAAATCAGGAACCTGTAAATATAAATCTGCAAAACCAAAACTACTAGCTTCCCATGTCAAAATAAGGGCACCCAGAGTTTAGGTTAAAACAATAAACTCCAGGTCAGTCATGGGACTGGTGTGAGAACTAAAACAGTTATTAATCTTTATTTTAAAGTTAGGTAAATCAAGGGACCACGCCGTATAACACGAAATGGGTTTCCCCCCTAGAACACCAATGCATAAAACAATAGCGCAATGCTAAATAAAGAACAATGAATCTATTATATGACCTAGCTCCCATCACACAATGCAGCGCAAACCGGAGGATAGGGTTTTTACCTTATAATAGCCAAGAATGCTTGGTATGTGAAATTTCATGTTTTATTATTACTATAAGTGTATAGTGTCAAAACAATTTCAATCAAAAGTATCAATCATAGACGGCATAAGTGCCCCATACCACTATGTCGCCATATATAGGTATACAATCAAAACCGCAAAGTCACGCATCGGAAGTTGGATTTCCATCTGTGAACCGACGCAAAAGATAGTCCTCACCAAATTCGAGACTCTCTAGCCCGAGCCTCAGAATTAGTACTCAGTCAAGGCCGGTCCACCGATGTGGATTAAAATGCCTGAACACTGTGTTTCCCCACCCTTTGGGGCGTAAATGAGCCAAATGACTCCATCGGCTCCACACAGTCACCGATATATCCGAGGCGCCTCGCAACAGCAACAACCACATAAGTCAAACTCGTCAGGGCGTGTAAAACCACTGGCGCCACTTCTAGCAAGAAGGAAATTCATGCCCTCCCTGAGGTCCCCTCCCATTTCTGGTTCACAGCCGGGGTGTGAGGCTCGCGAATCAACGCTACACAAAGCTTTGCCACTCAGGCCGTGATTTGATCATCAACCACAAGACTTTGCTTTTCAACAAAAGCCTTGATCATTTGCCACTTAGGCATGCCACACAGGCAATTCACTCCATGCGATTGATATCCACCATTATATAAGCACTAAGCTTGTACGTATCAGAGAAGGGCGTTAAGCAAGAGAATAAATTCTCCGTCGCCAAACAGATATATATTTAATAGAAATCAATCACACAGAATAAAATCCAATGTCACACACAGTCCATTTACAAGTTCGTTCTGGTTCTGAACGAAACCAGAGGCACCTTTTACCTCGCATATCCATCGATCTCCAAGTACGTCTGGACGATCACCAACTGATTCCCTCCTCTTGGGTGTACAGCCCAATCAAGATCATCAGTAATCACCTAAATGACGTGAAGACCTTCGGTCTTCAACCACCGTCTTCATCCTCGACACCACGTCGAATCCGTTATTCAGAATGGGATAAACCCGGTCTTTCTGAATAACTCGCGTTTATAATAAACAAGTATTACACAAACACAACATACGCCTCATTCCAATTCAGAATATTCCTTTATTCAAATATTCTTACACTTTGGGAAAAGTTCCCATTAATTTTATCAAAGATAAATTCTTTAAATTTATTATTAAATCTTCTTTTGAATATCGATTCAAACTAGTCGGGATTAGCGAACCACACCGAAATAATCATTTATTTTATTTTCCCAATCCCAACCTATTCATCCCATGAAGTAAAACTGGTCATACTTCATATCTAACACCACGGTGTTATCGGTAAATTCAATTACCATTTCACGTTCAAATCTAATTATAGATTTAACTATCGCCTGGAGCAAAACCGGTGACACTCCATTTTCGATTATTTCAATCTAATTAATGATTCATTAAAACTCCACTTAGTTTTAATCTTCCCAAATATCAATATTAATGATTGTTTAACTTGGGAAATCACATCCTGTCTTAAACCGGGTTAAAGAACCAATGTCATTTGTAACACAGTTCACTATAAACCCAAAATCACGTTCCATTAATTATTGGGTTAAAGAACAAGTGTTATTTAAAACACCGTTCACGATAAACCCAAAATCAATTCAAATTCAATTCCAATTAAATACCATTTAATTGGCACACTTCATTAAATTTAAATAAAAAAATTTAATCTTTTTCTCAACTAGGTTTAAGAACGGTGTTATTAAAGATACCATTGATGACAAACCCAAATCACATTTGATATTAAATACAAGGCTCTGAATAGAAAATATATTGGCTTATATTCAATATCAAATTCTACGACCATCAAATATCATATTGAAAATAACGATATAAATATATCTTTCAAATTCCCATAACAATACCTGTATCATCACGAAATCCAACATCGAAATATTCAAAATGCAATTTCGATTCAAATCCATTCCAATTCAATTATTGGAAATTCTGGTTATTTTCAAAACCATTTCAAATCCACTTTATTTATTTCAAAAATAAATGGTTTATAATTCTAGTTCAAAACTAGTTCATGTCGATAAAAAAAACTATTTTTATCTTTTCAAGTTTGGGATTTTTCATCCGAATTCTTCACAAATCATTTCTTATGATTTTAGACAAATTATTGATATTTTTAATAATTTTATCAAGGCCCGCACAGTCGATTTCCATCAACGGCCATCGAACTGCACTTACATCGACCTTTTCCAAATTTGATTTGGATATACTTCCAAATCCATCCGTTAGATTTCAAATCTCTAATATTCATTAGAAGGCTATTTTCGATACGAACCCAACGGTTCCGGTTTTAGGAGAATCCGACGGTCGGATCTCCCACAACGTCAATTCGAAGTCAATGGTCGAAATTCGCGAACTGCCGCAGCGTGGCGCGTTCTATTCAAGCCATTATATATATATATAACATATATATTATATATACTTCGTCGATTTCCTTTTAAAACGTATTTTATAATTCGTTTTAAATTCGTTTTCAAAACGATTTCAACTTCCTATTCAATTTCTAAAATATTTCATGTCATCGATATATATATATGATAATATTTTCAAAACATTATATTTTGAAATCGTTTCCTTTTTTTATATTCATTATAAAAATGAATAAAATCGATATAAATATCGTTCGTGTCAAAATGGCGCATATCTAACCAACACGGCTTTATATATTTCAATAACTTCATTATTCTACTCAACAAATGAATATTTTCTTCAACACATGAATATATGTTTTATTCGACACATGAATATATATTTTTATTCAACACATAAATATATATTTTCTATTCAACACATGAATATTTATTTTCTATTCAACACATGAATATTTATTTTCTATTCAGCACATGAATATTTATTTTTCTATTTGACACATGAATATATATTTCTATTCAACACATGAATTTATATTTCTATTCAACACATGAATTTATATTTTCTATATTGGAATGAGGCCCAATCAATTACCATATAATGTTAGTTATATGGATTTTTTGCAACACATGTATATAATAGCAACGATAAATAATCAACCATCATCTAGAGTGCACCCCACAACTGCATAAACATTAAATATAAATAATTAACGCTTACACAGTCTGTCAACCCATCGATTGACATACAACTAAACAATCGGGATTACTGTACATAAAATATCATCCCAATACCCGTGTGGGGATTCAAATCAACAAACACATATTTTATTTATGCGGTTGGGCGATGTGTAAAATTTATCGTCCCAATCCATATCAGCGAAATCAGTGTATATAGAGAAATTGTCCGACTTGTTTATAAATATTTATTTTATATACACATTAAAAATCATATTTTTAACTATAAAATATTTTCCACTATAAAATATTTTATTTCATTCCACATCACACAATAAAATTTCACAACACAGCAATCAAACAAACAAGTCATCCATGATTTATGGACGATGGGTGTCGGGTGCTGCTATGCACCGTCTGCATCCTAGTATATATTTCAAACTAGAAAATAAACTAAAAGTGAGGAGTTCTCACCGAATTCGAGACGCTCTAGCCCGCCCCTCGGCTTTTATCACTTTTGTTGTCCGCATCCACTACATATATCAAAATCACATTCTTATTATCTACTTTATATAAAAATCATATTTTTATTATCTGCATTATTTAAAAATCATATTTTTATTTTTCACATATGATAAAAATCATATTTTTATTCTCTCTATAATATAAAAATCATATTTTTATTCTACCTATAATATAAAATTCTTAACTCAATTGAAATAAAAATCCAATCTTTTATCTTCGCTACACATATAAAGATTCATTTTTCCTAACAAAAATATAAAGATTTCATTTTTATTTATAAAAATCTATTCTTTACTTTATAAACTAATTTTTTTTATTTTTCTAATACCAATTACATTAAACAAGGGAAGTAAAATAAATAAAGAAGAGCTATTACTCACTGATTTTCGGTTTTACTAAGGAGGGGTTCACCATTGCTGAGTTGGGGCGCGGGACATTGTCGGAGGAGCGGGGTTTCATGGCACGGAGGTGGCAGCTGGTCTATGCGAAGGCGGAGGGGCGAGCTCTAGCTCCAGGCGCTGCGGATTCGGGAATTGGAGACAAGGAGTTGGAGGCGAGAGAAAATCGAGAGGGAAGGGGGAAGAAGGATGAGGCGGCGCGGCAATGAGGGGGGTGACGCGTCATGCGGCAGTGGTGGTAGAGGGGGGCCGCGCTGTAGTCGGTTAGGTTTTTTTCCTTTTTCGATTTATGAATTGAGGAAGAATAAAAGGGGGAGGAGAGTGTATATGAATATATATATAGTTAATTATTTTAATTTTAAAAAAGCAACTTTTTATTTCAACCTCCAAACAAGACCCACCGCCTGTCGTCCCTAGCTAAATACCCACATTCCGAATACAATGGAATATGTATCGTAAGCTGATTCAATCATTTCGATTAGTTTTCGTCAAAATCAACGTATAACTCTATATATTGAATTTGAACGCGCATAATAATTTACCGGGGCCACATACGGACTCTAAAAATTCCCGAAAAATATTTTCTAGCTTCGTATTGACGATACGGTCCTAACAAAACTAATTTCGTCAAATTCTGAGACTGTTTGAAAAATGGTCATTTTTCAGTTGATTAAAGTCAACTGAAACTAGTCAAACGCGTTTTACTTCGCCACGCTCACATATTGATTCGAGAAATTACGAATTTTGAAACCTAGCAATAACTTGACATCACGGATCCAACAAAAGTGGTTTCATCGAAAACCGAGGTCGTTTGCAAAATTTCCATTTTTAAGGGCCAGAATTCCATAGCGACTATTCTGAATTTTCAACTGGACGTAAATTTTAACTCTCGCCATGAAATTTCAATTTTTTGGATTCATTGGAAAGATATTCTCAATTGGATTCAAATATTTTTGGTTTCGTCAAAATCCGGTTTACTTTGAATCCTGTACATTCATTTGAACTTTGAAATCGAATTTTCAAACTACCGCGCCATTTTCTATTCCTTTTATAAATAAAAATAAAATATTTATATACTAATGACGATCTATATAAATATATACGTTCGAATTCTATTCAAAATAAATTTCTTGTCGTCATTATTTAAAATAATTCATTTTAAATAATCAAAATTCGCTAAAATTGCCAAAATAAAAATTTTAAATTGGCTCGGATTTCCGGGTTATTACAATCTCCCCCACTTAAAACTTTTCGTCCCCGAAAAGGAACGAAGCCGAAAGTTGTTTAACTAATCAACTCAACTTTCATTCTTTTCTTCACAGCTTAAGTTCTTCAACTTTTCAGTTTCTAAGAACTTTTCAAATTCTTCAAAAATTTGGCTAACACTCTAAATTTTTGAAAAATTTCGCCATAACCTCCCCTGCACCTGGGACTTGGGGATATTTCAAATAGCCTCCCATGGCCCTCACCAATCCAAAAAGAAAACGAAATAGCAAAGTGGCTAGCCAATCGGCTCATAAAATCATCAAATCCCAATAAATTTGTAAACATGTACCTATTTGTCGGGCAAACAATTTTATTCCACTTCTATAGCCTCCTTGCTATGACCTGTTCAATGTAAGTACATGTACATGCATGCATATGCGATAAATTTTCAATACAACTCACTATTTGATTCAATTTGGTTGTAGGTTCAACATTTAGTTAATCAAACAACACAACCAGCAATCAATTAGATGATTATCAGTTCAATCACATAATTTTGATACATAGTCCAAAAATCAGATTTTTGATGCCAAATCACAACAATAAGCCCTATCTAATTTTGGTTCTCACACCAGTCTAATGGAAATATATAGACATCACACTTTCGAAACTCGAATATAAACACTGATGATGCACGTGTTATCATCAGTACCATCTCCGGGCGACTAGAGTGTGATTCTATATCTATCCAGTGTATTAAAACTTGGAATACATGCGGATTAGACGTATACGCAAAATCTTTATATACTGCATTGTCCAAATTCAATATAAAATAAATAATCAAATACGAATAGTTGATTTAAATTTTCAAAACAAAATTTATTTTCACTTTTATTTCAAAAATACTACCCTTCACACTCGTTCTAGGATACTACTGATCCCATCTCTAACGAGTCATTCCCATTGGATATTACTAATCCAATATCTGATGAATTCTTTCGTTTGGTTCTAACGTGTCTTGTACTCTGAGCTTTGTAAACCAAAGCTCTGATACCAAACTAAAACGACCCGAACTTCCCCGTGAAGGAAAACACGGATAGAATTGAGGACAAGCCACATCGGAACGCAAACAGAAGAACATTTCATTGTTAATTACAACTATTCATCAGAATACAAGAATATACAGAGTATGAATCAATATTACACATCATAAAATATCAGAGATTACAATACATTGCGTAGCAGCAGAAAATAATACAAAGCACAACTGAAGGAGACATACGGATACAGAGCTTTCCAGATATCATTCCAGCTATAAATCAGGATCCTGTAAATATAAATTTGCAAAACCAAAACTACTAGCTGCCCGTGTCCAAATAAGGGCATCCAGAGTTTAGGTTAAAAAAATAAACTCCAGGTCAGTCATGGGACTGGTGTGATAACTAAAACAGTTATTAATCTTTATTTAAAGTTAGGTAAATCAAGGGACCACGTCGTATAAAACGGAACGGGTTTCCTCCCAAGAACACCAGTGCATAAAACAACAACGCAATGCTAAATAAAGAACAACAAAGCTATTATAAGACCCAGGTCCCATCACACAATGCAACGCAAATCGGAGGATAGGGTTTTTACCTTTTAATAGCCAAGAATGCTTGGTACGTGAAATTTCATGTTTTATTATTACTATAAGTGTATAGTATCAATCATAGACGGCATAAGTGCCTCATACCACTACGTCGCCATATATAGGTATACAATCAAAACAGCAAAGTCACGTATCGAAAGTTGGATTTCCATCTGTGAACCAAGGCAAAAGATTGTCCTCACCGAATTCGAGACTCTCTAGCCCGAGCCTCAGGACTAGTACTCAGTCAAGCCCTTGGATCGTCAGGGCCGGTCCACCAATGTGGATTAAAATGCCTGAACACTGCGTTTCCCCACCCTTTGGGGGCGTAAATGAGCCAAATGACTCCATCGGCTCCACACAGTCACCAATATATCCGAGGCGCCTCGCAAAAGCAACAACCACATAAGTCAAACTCATCAGGGTGTGTAAAACCACTGACGCCACTTCTAGCTAGAAGGAAACACATGCCCTCCCTGAGGTCCCTTCCCGTTTTTGGTTCACAACCGGGGTGTGAGGCTAGCGAATCAACGCTACACAAAGCTATGCCACACAGGACGTGCTTTGAACATCAATCACAAGACTTTGCTTTTCAACAAAAGCCTTGATCATTTGCCACTTAGGCATGCCACACAGGCAATTCACTCCATGCGATTGATATCCACCAATATATAACCTCTAAGCTCGTACGTCTCAGAGAAGGGCGTTAAGCAAGTGAATAAATTCTCTGCCGCCAAACAGATATATATTTAATTGAAAACAATCACACAGAATAAAATCCAATGTAAGACACACAGTCCATTTACAAGTTCGTTTTGGGTCTGAACGAAACCGGAGGCACCTTGTACCTCGCATATCCATCGATCTCCAAGTACGTCTGGACGATCACCAACTGATTCCCTCCTCTTGGGTGTACAGCCCAATCAAGATCATCAGTAATCACCCAAACGATGTGAAGACCTCCGGTCTTCAACCACCGTCTTCATCCTCGACACCACGTCGAATCCGTTATTCAAAATGGGATAAACCCGGTCTTTCTGAATAACTCGCGTATATAATAAACAAGTGCTACATAAACACAACATACGTTTCATTCCAATTCAGAATATTCCTTTATTCAAATATTCTTACACTTTGGGAAAAGTTCCCATTAATTTTATCAAAGATAAATTCTTTAAATTTATTCTTAAATCTTCTTTTGAATTCCGATTCAAACTAGTCGGGATTAGCGAACCACACCGAAGTAATCATTTATTTTATTTTCCCAATCCCAACCTATTCATCTCATGAAGTAAAACTGGTCATACTTCATATCTAACACCACGGTGTTATCGGTAAATTAAATTACCATTTCATGTTCAAATCTAATTAAAGATTTAACTATCACCTGGAGCAAAATTGGTGACACTCCATTTTCGATCATTTCAATCTAATTAAAGATTCATAAAAACTCCACTTAGTTTTAGTCTTCCCAAAAATCAATATTAATGATTGTTTAACTTGGGAAATCACATCTTGTCTTTAACCGGGTTAAAGAACCAATGTCATTTAAAACAAGGTTCACTATAAACCCACAATCACGTTCCATTAATTTTTGGGTTAAAGAACAAGGTGTTATTTAAAACCCCATTCACGATAAACCCAAAAATCAATTCAAATTCAATTCCAATTAAATACCATTTAATTGGTACACTTCATTAAATCTAAATAAAAAAATTTAATCTTTTTCTCAACTAGGTTTAAGAACGGTATTATTGAAGATACCATTCACGACAAACCCAAATCACATTTGATATTAAATACAAGGCTCTGAATAGAAAATATATCGGCTTATATTCAATATCAAATTCTACGACCATCAAATATCGTATTGAAAATAACGATATAAATATATCTTTCAAATTCCCATAACAATACCTGTAACATCACGAAATCCAACATCGAAATATTCCAAAAATAATTTCGATTCAAATCCATTCGAATTCAATTATTGGAAATTCTGGTTATTTTCAAAACCATTTCAAATCCACTTTATTTATTTCAAAAATAAATGGTTTATAATTTTAGTTCAAAACTAGTTCATGTCGATAAAAAAACTATTTTTATCTTTTCAAATTTGGGATTTTTCATCCCAATTCTTCACAAATCATTTCTTATGATTTTACACAAATTATTGATAATTTTAATAATTTTATCAAGGCCCGTACAGTCGATTTCCATCAACGGCCATTGAACTGCACTTACAACGATTTTCCAAATTTGATTTGGACATAATTCCAAATCCAACCGTTAGATTTCAAATCTCTAATATTCTTTAGAAAGCTCTTTTCGATACTAACCCAACAGTTCTATTTTTAGGAGAATCTGATGGTCGGATCTCCCGCAACATCACTTCGAAGTCAATGGTCGAAATTCGCGAACTGCCGCAGCGCGGCGCGTTCTATTCAGGCCATTATATATATAATATGTATTATATATACTTCATCGATTTAGTTTTAAAACGTATTTTATAAATCGTTTTAAATTCGTTTTCAAAACGATTTCAACTTCCTATTCAATTTCTAATCAAAATTGAATATTCCATGTCATCGATATATATATATATATATATGATAATATTTTCAAAACGTTATATTTTGAAATCACTTCCTTTTCTATATTCATTATAAAAATGAATAAAATCGATATAAATATCATTCTCGTCAAAATGACGCATATCTAACCAACACGGCTTTATATATTTCAATAACTTCGTTATTCCATTCAACAAATGAATATTTTCTTCAACACATGAATATATATTTTATTCAACACATGAATATATATATTTTTATTCAACACATGAATATATAATTTCGATTCAGCACATGAATATTTATTTTCTATTCAACACATGAATATTTATTTTCTATTCAGCACATGAATATTTATTTTTTTTGTTCAACACATGAATATTTATTTCTATTCAACACATGAATTTATATTTCTATTCAACACATGAATTTATATTTTATATATTGGAATGAGGCCCAATCAATTACCATATAATGTTAGTTATATGGATTTTCTACAACACATGTATATAATAGCAACGATAAATAATCAACCATCATCCAGAGTGCACCACACAACTGCATAAGCATTAAATATAAATAATTAACGCTTACACAGTCTGTCAACCCATCGATTGACATACAACTAAACAATCGGGATTAGTGTACGTCAAATATCATCCCAATACCCGTATGGGGTTTCAAATCAACAAACACATATTTTATTTGTGCGGTTGGGCAATGTGTAAAATTTATCGTCCCAATCCATATCAGTCAAATCAGTGTATATAGACAAATCGTCCGATTTGTTTATAAATATTTATTTTATATACACGTTAAAAATCATACTTTTAACTATAAAATATTTTATTTCATTCCACATCACACAATAAAATTTCACAACATAGCAATTAAACAAAAAAGTCATCCATGGTCTGTGGATGACGGGTGTCGGGTGCTGCTAAGCACTGTCTGCATCCTAGTATATATTTCAAACTAGAAAATAAATTAAAAGTGAGGAGTTCTCACCGAACTCGAGACGCTCTAGCCCACCCCTCGGCTTTTATCACTTTCGTTGTCCGCATCCACTACATATATCAAAATCACATTCTTATTATCTACTTTATATAAATATCATATTTTTATTATTTACACTATTTAAAAATCATATTTTTATTTTTCACATATGATAAAAATCATATTTTTATTCTCTCTATAATATAAAAATCATATTTTTATTCTACCTATAATATAAAAATCTTAACTCTATTGAAATAAAAATCCAATCTTTTCTTTTCGCTACACATATAAAGATTCATTTTTCCTAACAAAAATATAAAGATTTCATTTTTATTTATAAAAATCTATTCTTTACTTTAAAAACTAATTTTTTTATTTTGATAATACCAATTACATTAAACAAGGGAAGTAAAATAAATAAAGAAGAGCTATTACACACTGATTTTCGGTTTTACTAAGGAGGGGTTCACCATTGCTGAGTTGGGGTGCCGGACGTTGTCGGAGGAGGGGGTTTCGTGGCGCGGAGGTGGCAGCTGGTCTATGCGACGGCGGAGGGGCGAGCTCTGGCACCAAGCGCTACGGCTAAGGAGGGATTCACCATTGCTGAGTTGGGGCGTCGGACGTTGTTGGAGGAGGGGGTTTCGTGACGCGGCGGTGGCAGCTGGTCTATGCGACGGCGGAGGGGCGAGCTCTGGCACCAGGCGCTGCGGATAATGGAGGCGAGAGAAAATCGAGAGGGAAGGGGGAAGGAGAAGGAGGCGGCGCGGCGATGGGGGGATGGCGAGTCGTGCGGTGGTGGTGGTAGTGGGGGGGCCGCGTTGTAGTCGATTAGGTTTTTTTTCCTTTTTCGATTTATGAACTGAGGGAGAATAAAAGGGGGAGGAGAGAGTATATGAATATATATATATATATATTTAATTATTTTAATTTTAAAAAAGCAAATTTTTATTTCTAACTCCAAACGGGACCCACCGCCTGTCGTCTCTAGCTAATTACCCCCATTCCGAACACAATGGGATATGTATCGTAAGCTGATTCGATCGTTTCGATCAGTTTTCGTCAAAATCAACATATAACTCTATATATTAAATTTGAACGCGCATTTCAATTTACCAGAGCCACATACGAACTCTAAAAATTCCTGAAAAATATTTTCTAGCTTCGCATTGACAATACGGTCCTAACAAAACTAATTTCGTCAAATTCTGAGACTGACTGAAAAATAGCCATATTCCAGTCGATTAAAATCAACTAAAACTTGTCAAACGCGTTTTTCTTCGCCACGCTCACATATTGATTCGAAAAATTATGAATTTTGAAACCTAGCAATAACTTGACATTACAGATCCAACAAAAGTGGTTTCGTCAAAAACCGAGGTCGTTTGAAAATTTTCCATTTTTAAGGGCCAGAATTCTATAGCGACTATTCTAAATTTTCAGCTGGACGTAACTTTTGACTCCTGCTATGAAATTTCAATTTTTCGGATTCGTTGGAAAGATATTCTCAATTAGATTCAAATATTTTTGGTTTCGTTAAAATTCGGTTTATTTCGAATCTTGTGCATTCATTTGAACTTTGAAATCGAATTTTCAAACTACCGCGCCATTTTCTATCCCTTTTATAAATAAAAATAAAATATTTATATTCCAACGACGATCTATATAAATATATACATTCGAATTCTACTCAAAATAAATTTCTCGTCGTCCTTATTTAAAATAATTCATTTTAAATAATCAAAATTCGCTAAAATTGCCAAAATAAAATTTTTAAATTGGCTCGGATTTCTGGGTTATTGCAGACACTCACTAAGGGAATGCATTAACTTTAATGGAGTATTATTAGAGTATAGAACAGCATATCACAAGACAGATATATAAAATGGTATTTAAGAAAATTCAAAATTTATTCATTGCAGTGGAAAAGAAAAACATGTTTGGTTACAATATCAAAACAACATGCTAAACCCAAGTACACAAATATCCATCTTGTGTAAATTATTATCAGAGTACATAAAATTAAAACCATTATCAACTCCAAATAGCCATAATGAAAAAGAGATAAAGCTGAGCATTACTTTCAACACCTACAAGCACTTCAAGATGAAAAGGAATCCAAGTCAAGCTTTACTATCCCCACCCTGAGGACCTGGGGGGAAAAGAAAGAAAGGAGGCAAAACAAAAAGGGGTCAGACATACGTCTAGAAGTCTAGTGACTTTAACAATATAATTAGTAAAGTAACAGTATAAGAACATAAACTGAATATAAGAGATGACTGTAACCTAAGAAGATGTGACAAGGTAAACAAGATATAACATTGATTGTGTTTCTAATCACTATAAGATAATTCCTACACCGCACCAATTCTAGTTCCATACTGAAAGTTGGTCCCTCTTACTAAACATAGTAACAATAATAATGATGGTAGTTTCATGCACTCCTAGCTGCTGTCATAGGTGCCGCCTGCCCCTATCTCCACTAGTTGTAGCCACTACCCTCCCCATTCGATCGACTCCGTAACTCATAGATACCCGTGCTGGTCCCACATTAGGGTGTATAACTTGCTAAAGTGGCAACCCGATACTACTAAAATGCACGGCTTATATCCACACGATGCAACAACGTTTTACCTACCAGCCCGGACCCACGCACGCACATGACTCCATTGGACTTGCGTTGCCACCGCTCTTTACTCTTTTGACCTCTTACAATCAAACCAGCAAGTGTGACCCGTCCTCGACCTAGTTTGAGCTCATATATATACTGAAATGGGTTACTGGTTGAAAAGGGTCCACACACTTGACACAAGCTTCCCTCCTAAGCTTGGCCCCCACTAGGAATTCCCACTTAACTCATTTTTTTATCCACATGTCTAATCACATGTCTCATCTTGGTTAAGTGCTTTTATTATATTTCACAAGCTACCCAAGTTACCCACTTAACCCTTCAATATCCCCATGACTATTCACATGTCTCATCTTGGTCAAGTGCTTTTATTATATTTCACATGCTTCCCATGTTACCCACTTAACCCCTCTACTATTCCCATGTCTTATACCACATGTTCTATCTTGGTTAAGTGTTCGCTAATTCATTATAATCGTAATCTTACAAGAGCTCCCACATTAGATTGTCGTTTTGCAGTTGCTGGATCTGCTGGGTGATTCCGGGCAGTCTTATACAGCAAATCGAATCTAACCTCGTGTCTTTGCATTATTAGGCATCTAATTTCGGCCTTTGACATCTCACATTAGATTACCAAATTGCGGTTGCTGGATGTGCCGGGTGGTCATATACCACAATTCGCAAACCTCGTGTCTTAGGCGTTCATTATCACTTTCTTGATTCAAGTCCCAAATTTAAGTCTTGGATTAAAATGTACTCCAATTAACCATTATTTCCAACCTAAAATTATGTTTATAATTTTTAATCCAAATCAGGCCTATAATCTTATGTATACATGTTAATCTTTTGTATACATGTTATGCCAAATTACGCCCAAATTAATTTGCATTCATCGTTATTAACAATTCTTGCCAAAACTCATGTATACGAATTATATCTAATTATGCCCAATCCATCTTATGACAAGTCTCATGTATACAATTTAAAAACAATTATGCTCGAATTGATTTATGCTAGTAATATCATTTTTTTTACAAATTTCCCCAAACTTTTCCAAACCATTCAAACATTATTCGTACGCAAATCTCAACGCAATATGTTAGGTTCGAAGTTAGCCTAATCACGTAAAAAAAGGAAAAGAATAAGGGAAAAGAATCATGTCATCAAAACTGGCATAAAAGAGACATATGAAATATGAACTGGCATAGAACAATAAAATAGATCCAATTAGGCATATGATAACAGTGATTTGGGTATGAATCTGAAAGATAAGAATTTACAAACTTGATATGATTCTTCTTACAGGCATGTTCATAAAATCCAATTTACAATCCTATCACAATCACTTTTTAATTAATTATATGTGAAAGTAACATAAACTCACTGTGATTAAATTTAGGAGAGAGATAGTTCTGAGTTCCGATTTTTGAATTTGATAGCTAAACCATTGTTGTAGAATTTAATTCCAATTTTAAGACTCCTATTTCTGATTTGCTTTGGTGGAGAAGACGGGCTAGACTAATTTAGATTTGAGCAGCATGGAGGCGCCATGGATGAATGACAATGATACTAGGGTTAGGTTAGAGGTATTTTACAAATGCTCTAGGTGTATTGGGATCTTTAGATTAGATTAGAACCCATCTAAACCATTCAAACCAAAAAGATACGTCATCCAACCAATTCCAAAAGGACACATTGGCCCTAGACCATTAAAACACGTCTGCTAGATATGGGCAAATGGGGGGTCGACACCCCTGTCGACACCCCTATAGGGGGTCGACACCTATGTCGACTCCCCTGAGGGGTTGACACCATAGAGCTTGAGATTTACTGCTCACCCAAATTTTCTGATCTTTGATTTTTGAACTCGTTTTGATATTATTTTAAATTCTGCTTTAAAGTGAAATCTTCCAAGCTTCATAGCTTCTTCATATGATATCCGATTAATGCAAACTCAGACTCTATTCCAAGTAGAATTCCGAGACGAGCGCAATGGCGTAACCCGTTTCCCTAAGTTCTCATTATAAAATTTAAGTACTCTTTAATTATCCCTTATGCCACGTTTTAAAATTACGGGTTGTTATATTTTCCCCTCCTTAAAGGATTTTACCCCCGAAATCATCAAGTTGTATAGAATGTATCCTACCATCCAATCATCCATCTACTCGTCCATCAACCACAAGCATCCATTATCCTTAAAAGATTTCTAATGCTATATGAACATATGAAAAATTTTGTGTATATGTCCCCTATCTAATGCAAAGATCAGGTGGTCTACTGAATCAGTTGACCTCCTTACTGCAAAACATGATAGTGCCATGCATCCATTATGTATGCAAAAGAATCCTAATTATACATATCATTTCTATATGAGTGCACAACCATTCATTCAAATGCAGCATCCATATGATAACACATTCAATATACATCCATTAACTTAAATATGCATACTCATTCATATGCAATATGAAAGTGATTGAGCAGATCTAGTGCCAAATGTGTGTGTAAATGCATCCACGAGAAACCACTAGCAAGCACTTAAATCCAATTGCATCCACCAAACATAACATGCCTCAAACACATGTTTACAGCCATAGGATTTTCTACCTAAGGGTTGAAGATATAATCGAAAGGATACACTAAACGATGGAACAAGTATAAACAAAGCGGTAGAAAAAGGAGAAGTTAAGAACATACCCTCAAAAAGGAAAGAGTACTATGCACGTTCTTGTCTTCAGTCCTCCAAGTCGCGTGTTTTCGAGCGTCACTCCACTGTACCTTTACCTACTTAACTTCGCGGTTACGTAGCTTTTTAACCTATGTTTCGAAAATGCGTGTTGGAGCCCGTCTCACTGTAGCCCCTCGTTCCACTTCGATGTCCTCTAGTATATTCGGCTCTACGACTTCAGCAGTCTCATGTAAACACTTCCGTATGTGTGAAACATGAAAAATATAATGAACTCCGACCAACTTTCTCTATGATAGGAAACGACCCTACAAACCAAGGCGCCAACTTCCTACATATTAGAAGCGAACTATATTCTTTAAAGGAGATACTATAAGGAAAACCATGTCTCCAACTTCAAACTCAAGATTGGTTCTTCTCTTACCAACGTATGACTTTTGCCGGTCTTGTGCCGTCTTCATGCGTCTTCGAATCAAGTCTATCTTCTCTGAAGTTTCTCTAATCATCTCGGGCCCAAGAAAATTCTTATCTGTAGGCTCCCACCAACAAGTCGGTGATCAGCAAGGTCATCCATTTAGAGCCTCAAAAGGTGCCATGCCAATAATAGTCTAATAGTTGTTGTTGTGGGCGAACTCTACTATTGGAAGGTGTTCCTCCCATGTCCCTCCAAAGTCCAAGATGCATAATCTCATAGGATCTTCTAGAATCCGATTCACTCTTTCTGTTTGACCGCCTGTCTGAGGGTGATAAGCGGTGCTCAAACACAATTACGTTCCTACTGCCTCTTGCAAGCTCTTTAAAACTCACTAGTGAAAATGGGATCTTGATCGCTTACTGTACTAGGAGGTATGCCATATAGACGAACTATCTCTCGGAGATAAACAAATGCTAACCATGCCACTGTTCTTTTACTCTTAACGGGGATGAAATGGGCGCTCTTGGTAAGTCTATCAACTACTACCTAAATCCCCGTATTACCCTTCCTTAACCACGGCAACCCGTCGACGAAATCCATGGAAAACACTTTCCCATTTCCACTGTGGAACCTCTAAAGGGAGAAGCAAACCACCAGGCTTCTTTTTATCAGCCTTGACTTGCTGGCACACCAAGCATCTAGAAATGATGTAACACCCCACCTCCGCTAGGGTCACTCTTTCGGGGGCACTAGCTTCTGGGGGGCGTTAGAACTGGGTAGGCATGCATAATGATATATCAAGGCAGAACCAGAACATAAATTTATATGTAAAATAGAGTAAGTGAGAATAAACAGCGGAATATCTCAAACCATCTCAAAACAAGTCTAGTACATCATAAAGTCAACTGCCAAAATAAACATGTCTAGTACATCATAAACAGAAATACTGAAATACATAGTGCTATCCCCAAAATAAAGATGATAAACCATAGCGAGCTCAATGTCCAGACATACATGAGCTATCCAGCAAATAAGCAAGCGATCCAAGCTAAGCACCACTATTCCCTCCCTGAGAACCTAGGGGGGGGGGAAACGAAAGAAAAGAGGCGAAAGAAAACAGGTCAGTCAAAAAGACTGGTAAGCCCTACTACGATCAGTCTATAAACTAATAAAGTTAACATCATGATGGAAACTGAGATGAGCATACTGGCAATAGATAAAGGTGTCATCACATAAAGAAGATTAAGCTTTGCACCACGGTGTACTAGCAAACTAACATAACAGGTATTGATCCCTCAGCCCAAAACTTTGGCCCAATAACATGAGGTGACCTTAATACAAGGTCCAGCCCAACGGTCTAGTCGATCGGCTCCCTATAAACCTAACACGTCAAGTGTTGGTGTCCATACGGCCCACATATGGTTGTAGTCAGACTGTGCTGCGTCCACCTTCGGGTGTATCAAGCCCTCGGGTGTCAACCCCAGACACCTAAGCAATAATGCACAGTCTAAACCTACTGGTACCCGTGCCTCGAGTTTGTCCAACACCGGACTACGTGCACGTCCGTAGCCCGCCTGGACCCGCACCGCTGTACCACTCAGCCATCGCTTTGGTCGCTTACATCCGTCCAGTAATCGTGCCCCCGCCCTAGCCTAGCTTCTAGGGTTGTGAATGATACCCAACTGGGATTACTGCTGGAACATACCACGTTGCTAGGGTTTTCTAAGAGGGTTAAGTGTGGTTTAACCCCTCACTAATCATGGATTAAATTGGTTAAGTGTAACCGACAGTTCACAACTTAACCCCATTTCAATCCCTCGAATCCCCAAATTGGTTAAGTATTTGTGGACCCTGACTTAACCCTAATCATGAGGCATTAATTAATTTAATGCACCTTAACCTCTCACATTAGACTTTGTTGTGGTTACCTAGTTAAGCCGGCGGGTTCCGGGTAGATTTACACCACAACTTGGTCTAACCTCGGGTCTTGGCACCACATGACCAACTTCTCACATTGGGTCCTATTGTTTGTAGCCACTAGTTAAGCCGGTAGGTTCCGGGTAGAATTATGCTACAAACTCAACCCAACCTCGAGTTGGCCACACTTATGTTTTCTAAGTGTCATGTCTCCTTTATTTCAAAACATAATTACAAGTTTAACAAATACTTGGGTAGACCTAACTTAATAGGTAAATTCCCAAGGGGTAGACCTAACTTAATAGGTAAATTCCCAATCTTATATTTACATGTATTTTAAGTTTTACCCAAACCCCCCAACGTCATTCTATCGCTTACATATTCGTCATAACGTATAAAGGATAGAAAGAGGGAACTTGGCACAACATACATGACGCATCTTACATATCATAATAAACATGCATAACATGTTGGACTTGCATAACTTAGCATAGTGAACTTGCATAAACATGCATAACTTGTTAAACTTGCAAATCATGGCATAGTGAACTTGCATAAACATGCATAACTTGTTAAACTTGCAAATCATGACATAGTGAACTTGCATAAACATGCATAACTTGTTAAACTTGCAAATCATGGCATAGTGAACTTGCATAAGCATGCATAACTTGTTAAACTTGCAAATCATGGCATAGTGAACTCGCATAAGCATGCATAACTTGTTAAACTTGCAAATCATGGCATAGTGAACTCGCATAAGCATGCATAAATCATTAAACATGCATAAATCCCAACTTTCATCACATATTAACTTTAGAGTTTCTAAAATGAAGGTAAGAGGGCTTACAATGCTTATGCGGACTCAAATGAGTATAGCAAATGTAAGAAACCCCTTATGCAACTAATTAAAACCCAAAAATGCAAGCAAACTTGATCAAGACTCCTCCTTTATGATGCCAATAGAGAAACAAGCCTTTAATGCAAGCTAAAGAGGATCATACAAGCCTAAATATGCTTGTATGCATGGAAAATTACTTAGGAATTAATTTAGGAATTGTATGAAGAGAGTGGAGGCCATGAGAGGTTTGATTTTGCCATAGTTTAGTTGATAGAATGAATAATGAATGATTTAGGGTAGGTTAGGGTCTTATTTATAGATTAGGCTAGTGATTTAGACCATAGGATTAAACCCTAGTTGAATTAGGTCCATCAGATTTCGGAATTCTCTAGAACCAAGCCACACAACCAAGCCCAGATCAGAAATGGTGCGCCAGGCAAAACTGCCCGGCACCCCGTGTCGACAGGGCTGTCGACAGGGCAGTCGACACCCTTAGACCCCTGTCGACATGCCTGTCGACTTGGGGGTCTTGGCGGGAGTTTTCCCGCCTGACGCCAGTTGTGCCCTAACCCTTGTTTTAAACTTAAAATTTAAATCTGTTTTTAATATGGAAATTTCTGAAAACTTCAATGGGCCTTAACTGGGTCATACGGACTCCGATTTTCGAAAACTCGGACTCTATTTCGCGTATTTTTCCGAGACGAACGCAATGGCACAGCCCGTTTCCCTTGATTCAGATTTTTGAATAAAATTCTGCCTCGATTTACATTATTACAGGTTATTGAAAATACGGGTTGTTACATTCTCCCCTCCTTAAAGGATTTCGTCCCCGAAATCTTCACGTTAGGAAGAACGTATCCTACCATCCAATCATCCATCTACTCAAAACATCATCCACGAGCAATCATTGTCCTTACAAGATTCTAAATGTTGTATGAACATATGCAAAGGTGTGTGTATAAGTACATATCTAATGCAAAGATCAATGCAAAATATGTTAGTGAAATGTATCCACATATATGCAATTCCTAACATAATGTATAATATCTATATGTGTGCACATAACATACACCCATATGCAACATCCATGTGATAACACACAGTTTTCATCCATGAATAAGCATAAACACTCATGCATATGCAATATGAGGAGTGTGCGAGCCGATCTAGTGCCTAATCGTGTATAATGCATCCACGAGCAACCACTTGCAAACACTTGCAATCACTTGCAACCATCAAGCATAACATGTTTCAAACACATGTTTCATCCAAAGGGTTTCTACCTAAGGTTCTCATGACAAGATTAACACGATAAACTAGATAAATATGGGTAGCAAAGAGAAAGATATGTTAACAAAAGGAAAGAGATTGAGAGTGTACCCTCAAAAAGGAATGGATAAAGCCCACGCATCTTCTCCTCGGTTTCCCAAGTTGCGTCTTCTTCGGCTTCACCCCATTGAACCTTCACCAACTTGACCTCTCGATTCCTTAGCTTCTTGGTCTCCGTCCCCAAGATACGAATCGGAGCTCTCCTCAAGGTAGCTTCTTTCTCCACTTCCACATCTTCCAAAACACTTGGCTCCACAATCTCTGCTGATTCATGCAAACACTTCCGGAGATGCGAGACATGAAAAACATCGTGTACTCCGGCAAGCTTCTCGGGCAACTTCACTCTATAAGCCATCTGCCCGATCCTCTCAACAATGGGGAATGGTCCAACAAATCTCGGGGCTAACTTCCCAACGGCTCCAAATCGGACCACATTCCGCAAAGGAGAAACCTTTACGAAAACCATATCCCCTACATCAAACTCCAAATCAGATCTTCGCTTATCAGCATAGGATTTCTGTCTGTCTTGGGCCGCCTTCATCCGTCTTCTAATCAACTCGACCTTCTCGGATGTATCTCTAATCATGTCAGGTCCAAGTATAAGCTTATCTGTAGTCTCCCACCAACATGTAGGCGACTTGCACGGCCTCCCATATAAAGCTTCAAATGGTGCCATCCCTATGCTTGCCTGATAACTGTTATTATATGCAAACTCAACAAGTGGAAGATGGTCTTCCCAAGTACCACCAAAATCCAGAATGCAAAGCCTCAACAAGTCCTCAAGTACCCTATTCACCCTTTCTGTCTGACCGTCCGTTTGTGGGTGATAAGCCGTACTCAGGTTCAACCTCGTGCCCATAGCTTCCTGCAGACTGTTCCAGAACTGACTAGTAAAGATGGGGTCTCGGTCACTGACTATGCTAGAAGGGACTCCATGAAGTCTCACAATCTCACGAAGATATACAGACGCTAGCCAAGATGCTGTCCTCTTGCTCTTCACTGGAATAAAATGAGCACTCTTCGTAAGTCTATCCACAATAACCCAAATGCTCGTATTCCCTTTCCTTGACCTTGGAAGCCCATCAATAAAGTCCATGGAGATACTCTCCCACTTCCAAAGTGGAACGTCCAGAGGATGCAATAGCCCACCGGGCTTCTTTGACTCGGCCTTAACTTGCTGGCAAATGATACATCTAGAGACAAACTCCGCCACATCCTTCTTCATCCCAGGCCAAAAGAAAATACGCCTCATATCTTGGTACATCTTATCCCCGCCTGGATGTATAGTCAACTTAGAGCGATGCGCTTCCTCCAGAACTTTTCTTACTAAATCTTCTACCATGGGGACACATAACCTTCCATCTCTCCTCAGCCAACCCTTGTCATCAATAGAATATCGAGCGAGATGACTAGACGTCTCTCCTCGAATCAGCTTATCCATAATCTCAACTATTTGAGGGTCTTCTCTCTGCGAAGCGCCAACTTGATCCAGGAGGGTAGGCCTGAGCTTAAGAGATGCTAAAGAACCGGTCATCGACTCAACTGCCAAAGAGAAATCAAAGGTTGCCAAGAACTCTAAATTCTTCATCTCAACAAAAAGAGGACTTAGTGTCAACCTTTTTCTACTCAACGCATCCGCTACAACATTCCCCTTGCCAGGGGTATAGGCTATATCAAAATCATAGGACGCCAAGAATTCCATCCACCTTTGCTGCCTCAAGTTCAGATCCTTCTGCGAAAAGAGATACTTCAAAGACTTATGATCAGTATACAGCTCAAATCTCTCTCTCAGAAGATAATGACGCCAAGCCTTGAGTGCATATACTATTGCTTCCAGCTCTAGATCATGAGTGGGATAATTCTTCTCATGCACCTTAAGTTGCCTACCACCAAAACATATAACTCTGCCTTCTTGCATCAGAACGGCGCCCAATCCCGTGCCACAAGCATCAGTGTACACGGTAAACATCTTACCACCATCAGGTAAAGCTAGAACTGGTGCTGAGGTAAGGGCTCTCTTGAGTCTCTGAAAAGCAAGCTCACAGTCCGTATCCCAAGCAAAAACTAAGTTCTTCTTTGTCAACTTAGTAAGAGGAGCGGATATCTTCGCGAAGTCCTTGATGAACTTCCGGTAAAAACCTGCAAGACCTAGAAAACTTCTCACTTCGGTTGCATTCCTTGGAGTCTTCCAATCCTGCACAGCAACTACTTTAGCGGGATCCATCGCCAAGCCTTGCTTAGATACTATATGCCCAAGGAACCGAACTTCCCTTCTCCAAAAGTGACACTTGGAGAACTTGGCCTTTAACTGATGCGCTCTAAGCGTATCCATCACCTCTACAAGATGCCTCGTGTGCTCTTCTTCATCCTTAGAGAAGATCAGAATATCATCCACAAAGACCACGACAAACTTGTTCAAGAACTCTCGAAACACCCTACTCATCAGGTCCACGAAATACGCGGGTGCATTCGTCAAACCGAACGGCATAACAAGCCATTCAAAGAATCCATCTGGAGTTCTGAATGCAGTCTTGTCTATACTATCTTCAGCCACTCTGAGCTGATGAAATCCAGTAGCAAGATCAAGCTGAGAGAAAACAGAAGCACCAACAAGCTGGTCAAAAAGATCATCAATCCTCGGTAATGGGTGTCTGTTCTTCTTAGTCAGCTTATTCAACTCTCTATAGTCCACACAAAGTCGAAGAGAACCATCTGCCTTAGTAGCAAACACCACAGGCGCTCCCCATTCGGATATACTTCGTCTGATGAAGTTCTTCTCAAGCAACTCCTTTACTTGCTTGCTGAGCTCCCGTCTCTCACGCGGAGCCATGTGCCGAACGGGCAAAGAAACAGGCTTAGCATTATCCACCAGATAAATGCGAAAATCAATCTCTCGTTTAGGGGGCAACCCCTTAACTTCTTCAAAAACATCTGGATAATCTCGGACCACCCTTACAGACTGAAGGGTTTCCTCTGACGAGTCGAGAGATTCAAGATAGCACAACATGACGGGATCCTTCGGATTGCATGAAATCTCTAAGGTTTTGCTAAGGCGAGTCACAAGCCTCACAACCCTATGCTCACAATCAAGAATGGCTCCATGTCTAGACAGCCAATCCATGCCCAAAATCAATCCGTATTCCCTGAAACCAAGAACATACGCACTACACAAGAACTCTACACTGAGTATAGAGATCCTCAGATCCTCACATATCATAGATAGATGAGCAGAACCCCCAGTGGGATTCGAAACACAAACGGGATCATCCACTAAGCTAGTACTAAGGTGCAAACTATCAACAAGATCAGATGAAATAAAGCTGTGTGATGCACCAGAATCAAACAAGGTACGAACTGGAAGATCGGAAACATAAACAAGGTTCTCAACAGAAACACTACCTTGATCGGGAACTGGAGCGGTATTGAGAGCATGAACTTGCCCTCTTGAAGGTCCAGCACGCTGAGTCTGACCCTGCCCTTTCTTCTTCGGGCATTCCTTGCTGAAGTGTCCAGTCTCACCACAGGAAAAACATCCACCACTAAGCTTCCTTTTCTTCTTCCTACAATCCTTAGCAAAGTGTCCAGGCGCACCACAGTAATTGCACTTTCCCTTGCCTTTGTTGTTGTTCCCCTTCTTGTTCTTGCTCTGATTCCCCTGACTGCTTTGACCACCTTGATTGCCTTTACCCTGAGAATCAGTCTTCTTTGCTTGAGTATCACTCGACTTGACCTCTTTCTTTCCATCACCCTGAAGTAGAGCCATATCGACCAAACTCTCAAAAGTAGCCCCATGCGGAATATGTGACATCGCCAATCCCTGAAGCGGCTCATTCAACCCTCTAGCAAATCAAAGAGCCTTCTTCTCAGGAGTGTTCACCATATCCAAACCAAAACGGTCCAGCTGATTAAACTTGTTCACATACTCCTTGACCGACATATCACCTTGCTTTAATGCAATGAACTTCTCCATCTGTAAATTCGCCTCAGCAGTAGATAGAAACTTGGCCACAAATCTAGCCCTCAAATCGGCCTAAGTCTCGACGGGCCTCGTCCCATTGGTGACCTCCCACCAATAGGCTGCTTCGTCCTTCAAAAGCCACACTGTCAATAAGATCTTCCTCTCGTCATCAATCCTAAAGATAGCAAACAAGTCCTCAGTGTCTTTCAGCCAATTCCTAGCTTCAACAAAAGATTCCGTGCCTAGGAAATTCTTGCCTCCCATCGCCTTGAAGTCTTTACTAACCTTCGTGAACTCAACCTGAGGATACTGAGGGGGAGGAGGAGGAAGAGGAGCCTCAGCAACTGGAGGAGGAGGAACAGGAACCACCGGAGGAGGGACATTAGGGGGAGGATTCTCAACTATAGGAGGAGGAGTGGGAGTAGGGTTTGCGGGGCCAGCTGCCGCCCTAGCTTCTAGAAGTCTCCTATACCAGAGTGGTACGTTTACTCCATCCGGGATGGCAAGATTCTCAGCCATACTGAAACGAAAGATAAGATAAGATTAGGTCAAGGGAACGAAGGATAACGCTAATGGCTTTTTGGGGAATAGCCTTTTAAAATACTTGACTTGGAAAATACTTTATACTTGTTTTGAAAATAGTTTTTCAAAAGTCTTTTAAAAACTTTGTGTTCCTTCTCGAAAACCATATGCTCTGATACCAAATTTGTAACACCCCACCTCCGCTAGGGTCACTCTTTCGGGGGCACTAGCTTCTGGGGGGCGTTAGAACTGGGTAGGCATGCATAATGATATATCAAGACAGAACAAGAACATAAATTTATATGTAAAACAGAGTAAGTGAGAATAAACAGCGGAATATCTCAAACCATCTCAAAACAAGTCTAGTACATCATAAAGTCAACTGCCAAAATAAATATGTCTAGTACATAATAAACAGAAATACTGAAATACATAGTGCTATCCCCAAAATAAAGATGATAAACCATAGCGAGCTCAATGTCCAGGCATACATGAGCTATCCAGCAAATAAGCAAGCGATCCAAGCTAAGCACCACTACTCCCTCCCTGAGAACCTGGGGGGGTGGGGGAAACGAAAGAAAAGAGGCGAAAGAAAACAGGTCAGTCAAAAAGACTGGTAAGCCCTACTACGATCAGTTTATAAACTAATAAAGTTAACATCATGATGGAAACTGAGATGAGCATACTGGCAATAGATAAAGGTGTCATCACATAAAGAAGATTAAGCTTTGCACCACGGTGTACTAGCAAACTAACATAACAGGTATTGATCCCTCATCCCAAAACTTTGGCCCAATAACATGAGGTGACCTTAATACAAGGTCCAGCCCAACGGTCTAGTCGATCGGCTTCCTATAAACCTAACACGTCAAGTGTTGGTGTCCATACGGCCCACATATGGTTGTAGTCAGACTGTGCTGGGTCCACCTTCGGGTGTATCAAGCCCTCGGGTGTCAACCCCAGACACCTAAGCAATAATGCACAGTCTAAACCTACTGGTACCCGTGCCTCGAGTTTGTCCAACACCGGACTACGTGCACGTCCGTAGCCCGCCTGGACCCGCACCGCTGTACCACTCAGCCATCGCTTTGGTCGCTTACATCCGTCCAGTAATCGTGCCCCCGCCCTAGCCTAGCCTCTAGGGTTGTGAATGATACCCAACTGGGATTACTTCTGGAACAGACCACGTTGCTAGGGTTTTCTAAGAGGGTTAAGTGTGGTTTAACCCCTCACTAATCATGGATTAAATTGGTTAAGTGTAACCGACAGTTCACAACTTAACCCCATTTCAATCCCTTGAATCCCCAAATTGGTTAAGTATTAGTGGACCCTGACTTAACCCTAATCATGAGGCATTAATTAATTTAATGCACCTTAACCTCTCACATTAGACTTTGTTGTGGTTACCTAGTTAAGCCGGCGGGTTCCGGGTAGATTTACACCACAACTTGGTCTAACCTCGGGTCTTGGCACCACATGACCAACTTCTCACATTGGGTCCTATTGTTTGTAGCCACTAGTTAAGCCGGTAGGTTCCGGGTAGAATTACGCTACAAACTCAACCCAACCTCGAGTTGGCCACACTTATGTTTTCTAAGTGTCATGTCCACTTTATTTCAAAACATAATTACAAGTTTAACAAATACTTGGGTAGACCTAACTTAATAGGTAAATTCCCAAGGGGTAGACCTAACTTAATAGGTAAATTCCCAATCTTATATTTACATGTATTTTAAGTTTTACCCAAACCCCCCAACGTCATTCTATCGCTTACATATTCGTCATAACGTATAAAGGATAGAAAGAGGGAACTTGGCACAACATACATGATGCATCTTACATATCATAATAAACATGCATAACATGTTGGACTTGCATAACTTAGCATAGTGAACTTGCATAAACATGCATAACTTGTTAAACTTGCAAATCATGGCATTGTGAACTTGCATAAACATGCATAACTTGTTAAACTTGCAAATCATGGCATAGTGAACTTGCATAAACATGCATAACTTGTTAAACTTGCAAATCATGGCATAGTGAACTTGCATAAACATGCATAACTTGTTAAACTTGCAAATCATGGCATAGTGAACTCGCATAAGCATGCATAACTTGTTAAACTTGCAAATCATGGCATAGTGAACTCGCATAAGCATGCATAACTCATTAAACATGCATAAATCCCAACTTTCATCACATATTAACTTTAGAGTTTCTAAAATGAAGGTAAGAGGGCTTACAATGCTTATGCGGACTCAAATGAGTATAGCAAATGTAAGAAACCCCTTATGCAACTAATTAAAACCCAAAAATGCAAGCAAACTTGATCAAGACTCCTCCTTTATGATGCCAATAGAGAAACAAGCCTTTAATGCAAGCTAAAGAGGATCATACAAGCCTAAATATGCTTGTATGCATGGAAAATTACTTAGGAATTAATTTAGGAATTGTATGAAGAGAGTGGAGGCCATGAGAGGTTTGATTTTGCCATAGTTTAGTTGATAGAATGAATAATGAATGATTTAGGGTAGGTTAGGGTCTTATTTATAGATTAGGCTAGTGATTTAGACCATAGGATTAAACCCTAGTTGAATTAGGTCCATCAGATTTCGGAATTCTCTAGAACCAAGCCACACAACCAAGCCCAGATCAGAAATGGTGCGCCAGGCAAAACTGGCCGGCCACCCCGTGTCGACAGGGCTGTCGACAGGGCAGTCGACACCCTTAGACACCTGTCGACTTGGGGGTCTTGGCGGGAGTTTTCCCGCCTGACGCCAGTTGTGTCTTAACCCTTGTTTTAAACTTAAAATTTAAATCTGTTTTTAATATGGAAATTTCTGAAAACTTCAATGGGCCTTAACTGGGTCATACGGACTCCGATTTTCGAAAACTCGGACTCTATTTCGCGTATTTTTCCGAGGCGAACGCAATGGCACAGCCCGTTACCCTTGATTCAGATTTTTGAATTAAATTCTGCCTCGATTTACATTATTACAGGTTATTGAAAATACGGGTTGTTACAAATGAACTCAGCAACATCCTTCTTCATTCCGACCTAAGAGAAAACTCGCTTCATGTCCCTATACATCTTGTCACCACCGGGATGTATGGTCACCTTAGAACGATGTGCGTCTTCAAGGATCGTCTTCCTCAAGCTCTCGTCTCAAGATACGCAAAGTCTCGCATCCCTACGCAACCAACCTTTATCACTGTTAGATCAAAATTTGCACCTAACACCCAAATTGTTCTGAATGTTATAGAGTTTCAAATGAAGAACGAGGAAAAAGAAAATAACACACAGAATTTGTAGTGGTTCGGCGTTAACGAGCCTACGTCCACTTTATATATTATTGATTATGCTTTGAAAGCTAATACAACAAGGATTTCTCTCTATACTCTCGTACTTTGACAATAATGGCGAATTTTGTACTCAATATTGCCAAAAGATCCCAAAAAATCTAAGCTCCGGGCTATTTATTGCTGATTTTGTCAGGCGGGTCGTGGTAACACGTGGCACGAATCTCGAGAACATCGGATCGCATCGCCACCGTTGAGGAAATAGTCAAATTAGCCGTTGTGGACAGGTGTCGCGATCAGCTTGAAAATCGGATCGTGCAGATGGGGAGAATCGGTCCAAGTGACGGTTAGGGACACGTGTCGCCAGATCCGTGCGATTCGGATCGCTGAAGACTAGCTTGCGCTTGAACGGGTCAGAGGGTTCGCCATGCACCAGGGGATCGAATCGGTTCGCTCTGGGCAACAATATAAGTTTGGATCGGATCGCCTGGATGCGTCGTTCGCTGATGAGATGGGGGTGATCCGTCGAGACGCGATCCTCCGTGGGCGATCCGTCGAGACGCGATCCTCCGTGGGCGAGTCGATAGAGTGCGATCCGTTCCTTCATATTCTTGGAGAACGTGGTTTCATGCTTTTCTCTTACGAATGATCCTGGGTGGCTTGGTCAAAAAGCGAGCCAACATTTTGCCCCCTCGAAGTATGTTTTATCGATGATGGAACATGTTTCGAAGCTATAGAATCGTCTTTTCTCAACGAGTCGCGGATCGGAGAACGATTCTCTTTCTGGGATTTTTCAGAATCCTCATTTCTGAATTTATCGACTCGTTTCGCGGGGTCGAGTCATGGTCCGTTAGAGAGATATTCGTTCCGCTCTTGGGTGTGCACTTGGGCCTCGGAACGAAACGGGCTCCTCCTCGAGTCGTGGTGGGCTTTTGGTTCGCGGCCCGCCGGTCTTTCGTGGATCGAATTGGACAAAGAAAGGGAGACAAACGATCGCCCTCTTTGCCTATATAAGCCGATCCTCTCCTCTTCACTTTCCTTCCTTTTTCTTTCTGCCGTATCGTTTCGCCTGCACTATCGAAGAACGAACCCAAGTTTTTTCAACTCTCGAAAATCCAAGCATTCCTTCAATTTTTAGAAAGGTAAGTCCACAAAAAGCATTCTTATTCGTGAACGCCGCTCTTTTATGAATTTTCTCGACTAATTTGAGGGAGAAACGATGGAAATTTGGGCTTTTCTGAAGAAAACATCAAAAGGACATGGCTGACTGTCGTAGAGCTTGGAGTTCGAGGGTGGAAAGGAGAGGAGGAAAACGAAGGAGGAAGAAGAAGAGGGAAGGCTGGTTCGGATCATGGGCAAGGAGAGGAGAAGATGAAGGCGAGTGGCGAGACGAAAGATCGTGGTGGCAGCAAAGACGCATATCGTTGGGGGCTGCAACGATTCGTGAAGGAGCGATCCCTTTGCCCTGCGATCCAATGGGGGTCGATCCCTTCTACCTCGCGATCCAAAAAAAAGGGGCGATCCCTCTGCCTTGCGATCCAAAAAAGGGGGCGATCCCTCTGCCTTGCGATCCGACCCATAGCTGACGATGCGAAGAAATTTCAGACTTTAATCAACGCCTTGTCACCATAAAATTCTGAACAGTTGGGCTAGAGCCTTGACGTTGGACTTCTCGGACTAAATGACCACATAATTTGACTGCACACGACGACTAATATTTTGATGATCTTGATTGCTTTCACACTTTATTTTTAATGCACACACAAGCACACACACCGGCACTTGCACACACAGAGGACGGGTAGTGTTAATCTCATTGTTCATATTTTCTCGTCCTAGCAGCAATGTCGAATGATCACTCTTCTTCAAGATCCGCAACAGAAACCGAATCCGAGATTCCTGAACAGTACAACCCTGAAATTCCTCCAATCTATCCGGGAGGTGAAGATTCTGGATCTGAGTACGAGGCCACAGAATCAGATCCGGCAGAAAGTACTTCATCTAGCAACGATTCTGAGATAGATGGGCGAGCTCCCGACGAGATTCCTGGCGCTCTCGGGATAGATAAATTTTCCGATTCTCTAGCATCTAAGCTCGATGATATAAAGCTTAAACGAATCTGCTTGAGGCACGGAATTCCTTGGGATGATGTTTTGACGCCCGGAAGCAAAGATAGACCCCACCTAGCTCCAGAAGGATATATGGCGATTAGCCGAACCATGTGTTTGGTAGGGGCCATCCCTCCGTTCCCTCCGATTTCCATCGAAACTTTAAGACGACTGGGAATTGCTCCGATGCAACTCCATCCGAACGCCTACGCATCGCTATATACCCTATACATTGCATACGCGGAGATCTTACATGCCGAGCTTAAATTCAAAGATTTGACGTTCTTCTTTCTTTTCAAGCACCGTTCTTCAACAACTCCAAATTTCTCCTTCTTCGAATCGGTGGCAAATAGGAAGGTCCTGTACGATGGGTATAGCAATATAGGGGATCCTAAGTCTGATTGGTTTTACATAAGGAAACAAGCCGGATGTTCACAAAGATGGCTCAAATCAAGTAAACTTTTAAGCCTCTAATCGAATATCTTGTTCAAGAAGTTTAGGCATTAACATCCTCCCTTTATCTCAAACAGATCATGTCTTCCCGAAAACGGAGGGTCCACTATACAGCAATCGGTTATCCATTCTTTCACAGAGCAGATCCGACTTTCTAAGGATCAAAAAATGCATTACTGATGACAATCTTCATAAGCATCGTCTTCTAGACAGAAGATTAGGACTTGGCACCGGCGGCAAACCTTATAAGTATGTGCCCCCAACAGAGGGAGAGGGAACTTCACAAGCGATAGAAACAACTAAATTTCGCAAGAGTCCTTCTCCGATAGTCATCCAAGACGATGAAGACTTGAACATATACAGAGGGGATGAGGCCCGCGGTGACGTGTCCAAGGAAATTCCTATTTCTGCTCCAATTGAAACCGTTGCTGCCGATGACTTGACAGAAGAGCAGTTATTTGATGAGCTGAATAAAATCCCTTTACCCGATGTTGTATATACAGAAAAGGACTTTGAAGAGGGGCCTTTCTTCCTTGCTCCTGAAGGGACCAGTGCTCTAACTAGAGGACGAAAAACTGGTCAGATGAGCCTGTCTTCGGGCCCGGGTCTGTTAGGGGGAATTATATGGGATGCACACATCACACACACTGTCTGACTCTGCACTCTTATATCGTGGGTATTCAAAGTCTTAATGTGATCTTTTCCTTTTTTGTAGGAACGATGTCCCGCAGGAAATCTTACTCGTATCGTTCTCTTCGTGAGGGCACACCCAGCCTTCGCCCAGACACTGAGCGCTCTCGCGGCCCTTCTTACAGGCCGACTTCCTCGCAATCTCGGTCTCCACCAAAATCGACCTCCACCAAGCCTTCTAGTTATCTGGCAGTTCCTACAGGGGGAAAGAAACTTCCCAAAGAACTGACTCCTCCAAAGAGTGCACCTTCTCACAGTCGGTCGTCCAAAAGGCATCATGAATCCAAAGATAGGGACAAGGATTCATCCAAAGAGACCGAAAAAGAGAAAAGTGACATTGTCCCCTCCAGCCAGCCAGAGTTGGCTGCCCCCGGGTCACGGGATTACGTCCATGGTCCCGAGATCCAAGGTAGGCTGGGAAAGCTGCGGGAACAATTCCCAAACATATTCTTCGACAGGATGGTGTTTGTTCCTGCCTTGGAACCGGTTCCTAAAAATTGGGATAATGAAGTTATCGGGCACATCCGCCACGTGGCCAGGCAATATGAGATGATGAAAAAGCACGCAGTTAACCTTTCAAAAGTCATCCGATCACTCGAAATAGAAGCACACAGGTCTAAGGCGAAACTTGAAAACAAACAAAGGGCCAGGACAAAAATGGAGAAGGACCTGGAAGATGCCCAGTCCCAGCTTGCTTTAGCACGGAGGGACACTGAAAATTATAAGATTGAATTAGAGAATGCCAAGCAGCGCTTTCATTCGGAGCTGGACTCCAATAGCCAAGAGAAAATGGCCTTAAAGAAGGAGGTCGAAGATCTCAAAATGGCCAACATCGAGTTGAAAACAGCACAAGGCCATTTTGAAGCTGAGAAGGCTGCTTGGGAGGCAGAAAAAGCGAGGTTAAAAGAAAGTTTGGCCTTGGCTAAAGCAGAAAAGTTGATTTTGAATGACCAGGTCGCGGACGCGGAGAGACGGGCAGCTCTCGCCGAAAAGAATGTTGAAAGTGCCATCGAATTGGCCACTGCTTCTAACAACAAGCTCCTCGAAAGAGAGAAGGAGATCGAGGGGTTTGAAGAGATGATTTTCGATTTCCTTGGCCAGGTTCTCAAAACTCGCAACATCTCATGGATCCCGGATTACCATGTTACTTTGGCCAACTTATGGGATGCCATCGTGGAGGGTGAAAAACATAGATTGGGGGTCGAAGAAATCGATGAGGATGAACTGATGAAGAGCATCCTAAGAGACAATGAGCCTTAGGACCTGGCAGAGGGTCGTCGCTTAATTCTGGCGGAGATGGAAAAGGATAGGGCCCTGGCTAAGGGTAAAGGTAAAGCTGATGAGGGCTCGAGTTCAGCTGTGGAGCCCAAGACCTTCGGGGTTGAGGAATATCATCCCGATGATCCACTAATCCCTTTGGGTCTAACTCCCGTAGTTGTTGGAGCTCCCGTGACTATTCAAGAAGGAGAATCTACGGAAGGTATCTCCCTTCTTTCTCCACAATTTGTCAAAGCAATTGTGAATTGTCGTCGTTTGGTAGAACAACCAATTGAATTAGCAACATGTGCTCCTCCTGGTACAGGTGGCGAACCTGTTGACAAGGGTGTTGACAAAGAAAAAGAAGCGGAGAAGGAGGCTGTCCCACAAGGTGTCGGTGCTGATATATCAAGATAGGATGAGGTCACAACAGCAGAGAAAAGTGTCCCGACACCTAGCACTGACGTTCCCAAAGATGCTGAGACCATTGAAGCCTTGAGAGACATAGATGGGCGCCATGTAGATGACGAAGAGGACGTTATCAGCGCCAAAAAGGTCGACGATGATGACGAGGAAACCTTGGCCAGCCGAAAAGCCAGACAGGAGAAAGAGTTGTCTTCGAAGAAGGTGGGAGATAAGGCTTTGGACGTAGTCCCTCTTGCAGAATTCGATCCCAAAACTGGGATGATTGTGAAGATTCAGCCCAAATCTATTAGCCAACAGCTTCATTTTGCAAATCCCGATGACTTCCCGGCTTCCCTTTCTGATAGAAGGAAGAGAAAAGAGGCGGAAGAGGAATCTTCAGAAGAATCGGATGTTCCTCTTATTGACAAAAGGAAGAGGAAGAAAGGGGATCCGTCTGATTCCGACAAGGCGAAGCTGGAGAGGCAGAAGCAAGAGAAGACGCCAAAGCGTAAATAGGATATTTGTTGTTTGTTGATATTTTGTCTTTAGGTTTTCCACTGGCCAGGAAATGTAACTGTGAGACTGGTCCTCACTTTTGTTTCTAGTTTGTTTTTCACTTTGTTGATTCATAGTATATAAATAAAAGTTTATCTCTCCTTGCATCATTGTGTACCTGTATTCAGATAAACTTTCCATGTTTAGTCATCAGCTAACTAATAATAATTACAAATTAGTCAAACAACAGAAAGAAGAATTTTCATGCTATGTTGCACTGCTGTATCAAAGTTCGGTGTATGTATACGAGTGCGTGCGCCCCCCAATCAGTTGTTACTGTAGCATCTGACTGGGGTTTACTAAGGATTGATTAGTACTGTCGGCAAGTTGCCCCCTATTTCTGAATATGGGGACATAGGAGATTTCATGGGATAACAGTAGTTCAGTTAGCCCTTGTTCCTTTAGCAGGGAATAAGTTCTTTCTCAGCGCTCAATCGGAGACGCTTTTATACTCTCTCTCTCTCTCTCTCTCTGGAGAGTTAGAGTTTGCGCTCGGCGATTCATTCGCTCCCCGATCCTTCAGCGGGGAAGGAGCTATTTCTCAGCGCTCAATCGGAGACGCTTTTATACTCTCTCTCTCTAGAGAGTTAGAGTTGGGACTCAGCCGTTCCATCGCTCCCCGATCCTTCAGCGGGGTAAGAGTCCTTTCTCAGCGCCAAGTCATGGACGCTTTTATATTCCCCTGGCGGTCGCCAAGGTTAGACTTTTTCTCAGGCGGCTCCGATCATGGTACACCGCCCTACCTTGTCATCTTCGCGTCCTTTATACTCTCTCTCAGCTCTGGAGAGTTATAGTCACGGATCAAGCGGTCTGCAATCATGCACGCTCATCAAACTCGTTCTAGGTTTACTGAGACGACCCGAAATCCCGTTCAAACGGAAACAAGGGTTATCTTTGGAATATAACACAGAAACATACAATAGCAGAACAGAATTAAATAAATACACCAAAATGATGAACAATAGAATATACTGGATAAAAGTAATCATCAGAGTTACACAGTATACAGGATCTTACTTAGTACAAATACAGTTCAGCTATACATAAATGTCTACAGCGGAAATAAACAAAATATGTACAATAGGAGCTGAACAGCATAAAAAGAAATAAATGATAGAATCCATCTTCAGCTCCAGCTATCCAGAAAGAACCAGCTAAACCTGATACAAGGCTGCCCGTGTAGAAAAAGGGGCACCCGAGTTTGAGAGTGAAACAAACTACGAGTCAGTCATGGGACTGGTATGAGAAATCTACTCAACACATATATAATTTGGCTAATCACAGGACCATGCCACTTTCGTGGAACGGGTTTACTCCATTGGATTGCCAGTGCTTTCAAACAAATCTTTCTTTTAAACATCGCTATGCTTTTTATAAAAATGAAGCCGTTATAAGACTCAGTTCCCATCACACAATGCAACGCAAACCGGAGGATAGAGTTTTTACCTTATAACAGCCAAAATATGCTTGATACGAACAAAACAAAGGCATTTGATATTATTGTTAGTGTTTATATGTTTTGAAAACAATTTCAAATCATAACTATCAATCATAGACGGCATTAATGCCCCATACCACTATGTCGCCATATATAGGTATACAATCAAAACCGCATCGTCATGTATTTGGAAATTGGATTTCCGTCATGAACCAAGGCAAAAGATAGTCCTTACCGAATTCGTGACTCTCTAGCCCGAGCCACAGGATCAGAACGCATCAACCCTTTAGATCGTCAGGGCCGGTCAACCGATGTGGATTATTATGCCTGAACACTACGTCTCCCCGCCCTTTGGGGCGTAAACGAGCCAACGAATGACTCTATCGGACCCGGATCGTCCGATCAAACCGAGGCGCCTCGCAACAGCAACAACCACATAGGTGAAAAGTATATAAATGTCAGGGCTGGTAGGTCACTGACACCACCCTAGCTAGAAAGAAACGCAGGCCCTCCCTGATGTCCTCTCCCGTTTTAGGTTCATACCGGGGTGTGAGGCTCGCGAATTCACGTTATACACAAAGCTACGCCACACAGGCGGTGCTTTGATCATCACCACAAGACTTTGCTTTTCAACAGAAGCCCTGATCACTGCATCTTAGCATGCCACACAGGCAATTCATGCCATGCGACTGATGTCCATCGATATACAACCTCTGAGCTCGTGCGTCTCAGAGAAGGGCGTTAAGCAAAAGAATAAATTCTCCGCCACCAAACAGATGTATATTTAACAGAAATCAATCAACACAGAATAAATTCCCATGTCCGACACACAGTCCATTTACAAGTCCGTTCTGGGTCTGAACGAAACCGGAGGCACTAAATACCTCGCAAACCCATCGATCACCACGTATGTCTGAACGATCACCACTCATTATCCATATTTCGGGATGCCTCCCAATCAGGACCTCGGTTACCATCCAAACGAGGTGAAGATCTCCGGTCTTCGACCATCGTCTTCGTCTTCGACTTTCAATCGTCGGTCAATTATTCGAAATGAGAATTAACTCGGCCTTTTCAAATAATTCGCGTATATTTAGAATTTCAAGTCAATTTATTTCAATGGTTAAAATATTCGACAACACCAATAGTGTTCTTTAATGTAATTTTCACACCAAACACATTCAACCATCAAATACAACATAAATCGAGCAAATTCAGTTTATTTCTATTCCATATCGTTTGTGATATTTTATAACGATTTATCGCTATTTTTATTTATTTTAAAATAGCTCATTTATACAAAACGACGCTTCGGGCCATAACGCGGCCGTGGCGCTGTTTTTCTTCAAATTTGATTTACACATATCTGAAAATCTAACCGTTGGATCTTCAAAAAATTTACATCATTAGAAAGGTCTTTTCAAAACGAATCCAACGGTTCCAGTTTCGGGAAAATCCGACGGTCGGATCTCCCAGTACAATCGTTTGAAATTTCGATTTCAAAATACGAACTGCAGCGTCGTTATTCGATTAAATATATAATTATATTTATATATATAAATATAATCGCTTCTGGCGCTGTTTTTCTTCAGATTTGAATTAAACATTCCAGACAATCCAACCGTTGGATTTTTACAAGGTTGGTGCCGTTGGAAAGATTATTCCAAGGCGGACCCGACGGTTGAGGTTTCGGGAAAATCCAATGGTCGGATTCCCCGTACTAGTTGTTTGAAATCACGGTTTCAAAATACGAACTGCACGGCTTCGTTTCGTTTTAATTTCATTTATATTTATATATTTATATAAATATAGTTCATTCAATGATTTCCATATCGTTTTCACTTCAAATATTTTTCTAACGCCTTAAATTTTGGAAAAATTTCGCCATAACCTCCCCTGCACCGGGAGCATCGGGAAATCGCAAATAGCTTTCCCGGTCCTTCTAATCTCAAAAAGAAAAAGAAAAAGCCAAGCGGCTAGCCAACAGGCTCATAAAATCATCACCCAAACAAAGCAGTAAATGTGTACCTATTTGTCGGGCACAAAATTTTATTCCTCTTCTCTAGCCCCTTTGCTATAACCTGTTCAATGAATATGCATGTACATATATATACAATTCTTATCATTTATCATTTTCTATTCAACTTCATATTTGATTTCTATTTGGTTTAAAAACACCATTTATCCTAATGTTACATACATAGGTGCAAATCATTTCATTAGCTAATTAATGAATATTTCAACTCATATATGTTTATTTTGAACAAGTGGCTATTTTTAACACTTCACATTTCAACATTTATGCATACAATAAAAATGTGATTTTTATTGTAAAACAATTCATTTCAAAACACTATTCTTCTATATAGTTCAAGTCGGTGATAAAAATGGGATTTTTATCATAAAACAATTTATTTCAAAATATGAATACCATTCAACACATGAATTTCTAATCAACGAATGAATATCAATTCAACACATGAATGTTTTCTATAGTTTCTATATATACATAAAAATGTGATTTTTATTATCGAACAATTTATTTCAAAATATGAATACCATTCAACACATGAATTTCTAATCAACGAATGAATATCAATTCAACACATGAATGTTTTCTATAGTTTCTATATATATAGATAAAAATGTGATTTTTATTATCGAACAATTTATTTCAAAATATGAATACCATTCAACACATGAATTTCTAATCAACGAATGAATATCTATTCAACACATGAATGTTTTCTATAGTTTCTATATATAGATAAAAATGTGATTTTTATTATCGAACAATTTATTTCAAAATATGAATACCATTCAACACATGAATTTCTAATCAACGAATGAATATCAATTCAACACATGAATGTTTTCTATAGTTTCTATATATAGATAAAAATGTGATTTTTATTATCGAACAATTTATTTCAAAATATGAATACCATTCAACACATGAATTTCTAATCAACGAATGAATATCAATTCAACTCATGAATGTTTCCTATAGTTTCTATATATAGATAAAAATGTGATTTTTGTTATCGAACAATTTATTTCAAAATATGAATATCATTCAACACATGAATTTCTAATCAACGAATGAATATCAATTCAACACATGAATGTTTTCTATAGTTTCTATATATAGATAAAAATGTGATTTTTATTATCGAACAATTTATTTCAAAATATGAATACCATTCAACACATGAATTTCTAATCAACGAATGAATATCAATTCAACACATGAATGTTTTCTATTCAATGAATAAATATGGTTTAAGCATATGAAAATAATTCAAACACTCGAATATTATTCAAAATTTCGGCAGCATAACGGCAGGGTAGTTAAAACCGGGACCGTCTCTAGTACGGCTCCTCGCTCTACCTTAAAACCTCGCGGTTTTTGACAATGGGGATCATGCATCTAGTTCGCTCGCAGGCGGCATGTATATATTTATTTCATTTCCACAAACTAATCCTATGTGGTTTCAACCAAATATTTTCCAATCACAAACGGGTATTTTTCAACCACAATCAACCAATATCAATCACAAACAATCCCAAACAATCATTCGCTATCAATCAATATTCACAACAATTTCAACCAATAAATATCGTCCATGGTTTGTGGACGAGGGGCGTAGATATATATATATATTATATATAGCAATTCATTCTAATGTTTCACCCATATATATATTTTTAAATCAGAAATCTCACCGAATAGCTAATTCAATCCCACGACTCTTCCTTGCATAAAATCGTCGTCAATCTCTCTTTTTGTCGCTTTGTTGCCCGTATTCTCTACATCTGTAAAAATCGAATTTTTTTACTATGTTATTCAATATATAAAAACTGCATTTCAAAAATATAAATTCCGCATTTTCAAAAATAAGGATTATATTTTTAATATTCCTATGATGTAAAAATTATATTTTTATTGCTTTAAAAATATAAATTTTCATATCTTACTTCTTTTACTTAATAAAAATTCCGTCTTTTCTATTTTAAAAATATGATCTTTTCCATTCTAAAAATCTGATCTTTTTCTATTTAAAGTTTTAATCTTTTTCTATTCAAAGTTTAAATCTTTTCCTATCCTAAAGTTTAAATCTTTTTCTTTTTTAAAATCTTAAAAAAATCCAGTTTTAAATCCTTTAAGAAAATTCAGTTTTAATCTTTTTTTAAAAAAACAGTTTTAACCTTTTTAAAAAAAACAGTTTTAATCCTTTTTTTTTTAAATCACATTTTTAATCCTTTATAAAAAAAACAGTTTTAAATCTTCATAAAAATCACTTTAAATCTTCTTAAAAAATCAGTTTTAAAATCATAATTAAAATCAGTTTGAAATCCTAATTAAAATCAGAAATTAGTTTTAAAGAATTAAAATAAAAATAAAAATACAATAAAATACTTACTGTATCTCGAAGAAGGGGGGGCTCGCGATTCAGCGTCGCGATGGCTTCGAGGGGGGCAGCGCTAGGGTTTCGAATGGGGGAGGCGGCTTCGAGGTCTCGAACGGGGAAGGCGGCGCGGTCTTCGTCGGAGTTCGTGCGATCTGGGGGGCTTCGGGGGTTGCGCCACTGGGAGGAGGAAGGCTGGACGGAGGGGCGATGGATCGGTGGCGTCGAACTGGGCGGAGCTCGCGATAGTTTTAGGGTTTTTCTTGTTTTTTTTTATTTCGAACTGCAGAAAGGAAATGAGGAGAGAGAGCGAGAGAGAAAAGGGTTTATATAAATTATTTTTATTATTAAATTTCTATTTAAAAGTTGTCTTTTTATTCGAAGTCGAAATGGGACCCACCGACTGTCGCCCATAGCGTTTTACCCCCATTCCGGACACAATGGGATATGTATCGCAAGCTGATTTGATCGTTACAATCAATTTCTGTTGAATTTACATTTAAATCGCTATATTGAATTTTAAACGTACATTTCACATTACCGGGGCCACATACTAACTAGAAAAATTCCAGAAAAATATTTTCTAGCTTCGTATTGACGATACGGTCCTAACAAAACTAGTTTCGTCGAATTCCGAGACAGTTTGAAAAATGGCCAATTTCCAGTCGATTAAAATCAACTGAAACTGGTCAAACGCGTTTTCCTTTGCCACGCTCACATATTGATTCGAAAAATTATGAAATTTGAAACCTAGCAATAACTTGACACTGCGGATCTAATAAAAGTGGTTTCATCGAAATCCGAGGTCGTTTGCAAAATGTCCATTTTTAAGGGTCTGAATTCCATAGCGACTATTCAGAATTTTCAACTGGGCATATCTTTTGATTCCCGCTATCGAATTTCGATTGGTCGGATTCGTTAGAAAGATATTACCAATTAGATCCTAATGTTTTTGGTTTCACTAAAATCCGGATTGTTTTGCACCCGATACAGTCCGACAAAGTTTGAATTCAATTTTCGAAACTACAGCGCCCTTTCAGGCCTTAGTTATAATTATAATTAATTATATTCGTTTTCAATCGTCGACTCAAACTCAGTTTTCATCGCCTTTATTTAAAATATTTATTTTAAATATTTAAAACCCATTATTTTAGCCAATTTAAAATTTTTAAATTGGTTCAGATTTTCTGGGTCGTTACAATCTCCCCCACTTAAAACTTTTCGTCCCCGAAAAGGAATAAAGTCGAAAGTGGTTTGATAAATCTACAATCATACAATACAACAACCAATTTGTTTTTAACCTTTCTAAAATATTCTGATCAAATCCTATATTCCTTCAAAAATCATTCAGAGTATATAATTAAAAGTGTATATCTACGAAAAGAAAATAACAATAGAGTAGAGAATTGAATGGTAGTGCAAAGTAGGTTAAATGTGCCTTGCACTGGAGTCAATCAGAGATATCTACTCGGCATCTAGGGTAAGCTTTCTGAATGCTCTCCTCAGTTTCCCAAGTACAATCTCGTGGATCTCCACTCCATTGCACTTTGACTAAGCGAACCTTCTTGTTCCTCAGCTCCTTGGTTTCTTTGCCGATAATCTTTAGCGGCTCTCGCCTCACAGCTAATTCTGGAGTAATTTCAATATCCTGCTGAGCTGCTTCTTCCACGATCAAGTCTGGATCATGAACGTGCTTTCGAAGTTGAGATATATGAAATACATCATGCACTCCAGGCAACCAGTCTGGCAATTTAACTTTATATGCGAGAGTCCCGATCCGTTCCAGAATAGGAAACGGACCAATAAATTTGGGTGCCAACTTTCCAGTTTTACCGAACCGGATAACTCCTCTCATCGGCGATACTTTCAAATATACATAGTCGCCAACTTCAAAGGATATATCTCTTCTTCTTCTATCGGCATAGCTCTTTTGTCGGCTTTGAGCGGCGAGTAATCGCTTCTTAATAAAATCGACTTTGTCGGCAGCTTCGCGAATCATATCAGGGCCCAACACAAGTCTATTTCCAGGTTCGACCCAACAAGCCGGAGATCGGCACGGTCTACCATATAATGCTTCGAATGGCGACATTGTCAGACTCGCCTGGTAGCTGTTGTTATAAGAGAATTCAGCCAAATGCAGATGGTCTTCCCATGATCCACTGAAATCTAGAACACAAGCCCGCAATAGATCTTCTAAAATGCGATTCACCCTCTCAGTCTGTCCGTCTGTCTGAGGATGATAGGCGGTGCTTAGGTTTAACTTCGTTCCGAGCTCGACTTGAAATGCTTCCCAGAATTTGCTAGTGAATATTGTATCTCTATCACTGACTATGCTGAGCGGCACTCCATGTAGTCTAACTATTTCCCTGAAGTAAATCTGCGCCAGACTCTGAGCGGTTCTGTTTGATCTGACAGGTATGAAATGAGCGGTCTTCGTGAAACGATCTACGATCACCCAAATACTGTCATTTCCTTTCCTGGTTCTGGGCAAACCATCAATGAAATCCATAGAAATATGTTCCCACTTCCAACCAGGAACTTCTAGCGGTTGTAACAGTCCAGCCAATTTCTGTTGGTCACTCTTGACTAGCTGGCAAGTAGGGCATCGGCTAACATATATTGAAACATCTCTTTTCATAGCCTTCCACCAGAATGTTCTTTTGAGATCGTTATACATTTTGGCCACACCAGGATGGATACTCAACTTGGACTTGTGACACTCGTCTAACACTTCCCTTTTTTGCTCAGGAATGTCAGGAACACAAATCCTTCCTTTCAATCTCAGGGTCTCGTCGTCATCTATTTGAAAACACGAGGGTTCACCTTTCTGAATCCTTTTGATCATATCTTTAACAAAGTTATCCTCCTTCTGAAGAATAGATATTTTTTCAATCAAGGATGTTGTGATAATAAAGCTGGCGATCATTACGTTCTTTCGGCTCAGCGCATCAGCCACGACATTGGCTTTTCCTGGAGTGTATATAATTTCAAAGTCATATGCTGCAAGAAACTCCAGCCAACGTTGCTGCCTCAAGTTCAGGTCTTTCTGAGTGAACAGATACTTTAACGACTGGTGATCTGTAAACAGTTCAAACCTCTCACCCAGAAGATAATGTCTCCAGATTTTCAAAGCGAACACAATAGCCAATAACTCAAGATCATGAGTTACGTAGTTTTTCTCGTGCGGCTTCAGTTGACGGCTAGCATAAGCAATCACTTGACCTCTTTGCATTAACACTGCGCCAAGGCCTTCTCTAGAAGCATCAGTCCATACTTTTAAATCCTGGTTGCCATCGATGATGGTTAACACTGGAGCTGTCGTTAATCTCAACTTCAGCTCTTCGAAAGCCTCCTCACTCTCTTGAGTCCATTTGAATTTAGAATGCTTCTTTGTAAGCTTCGTTAAGTGACCAGATATCTTCGAAAAGTCTTTAACGAACTTTCGGTAATAGCTAGCCAATCCGAGAAAACTGCGGACTTCAGTGGGAGTACTAGGCTGCTTCTAGTTCTGAATAGCTGTGATTTTACTTGGATCCACAGCAATTCCTTCTTTCGATACGACGTGGCCCAGAAATTTTACTTCATCTTGCCAGAAGATACATTTGGAAAATTTGGCTTTTAATACATTCCGTCTCAGAATTTCTAGAACCTGTTCCAGATGCTTTTCATGTTCGGCCTTTGATTTAGAGAAGATTAGAATATCGTCAATTAAAACGAGAACAAATTTATTCAAAACTCCTCTGAACACTCTATTCATCAGATCGACGAAGTAAGCTGGAGCGTTACATAAGCCGAATGGCATTACTAACCACTCGTAGAATAGGTCGGGACCTCTGAACGCTGTCATTGGAACACACTCTTCGGCAATTCGAAGTTGATGGAATCCTGTAGCTAGGTCCATTCGTGAGAATACTTGTGCTCCATTTAATCGATCCAACAAATCATCAATCCGCGGCAATGGATACTTGTTCTTTATTGTCTGCTTGTTCAGATCACGATAATCCACACATAGCCGTAGAGTACCGTCAGATTTTGGGACAAATACCACGGCTGCACCCCAATCAGAGAAACTAGGCCTGATCAGACCCTTCCATACTAGCTGTCGTGTTTGGTTGTCTAATTCCTCCTTCTCTTTCAAGGACATTCTTCGAATAGCGTGAACTACCGGCCTTGCATTGGGAATCAAAGCAATCTTGAAATCTATTTCTCTCTGCGGAGGCAAACGGACAACTTCTTCGAACACATCCGCATAGTTCTTGACGACAGGAATGTCTTTGATGAGGTCAGGAATATTCTCTGTGACCTCAGGGACATTTTCAATTTGTGCTGGAGAAACATTCAAAGCTGCCCAGAAGTCTTTTCTATTAGCATTCTGACCTTCACAGGGAATGGTTATATAACTCCCTGATTTAATCTTAGCTCTGACAACTCTCTCGGCGCATCTAACTTCAGCTTCATATTTGGTTAGCCAATCCAACCCCAGAATAAGATCGAATTCATTAAAATTCATGACGACAGAGATAATAGGGAATTTATAGCAAGAAAAAGAGACGGGTACTGCACCAACCCAACTGAGATCGATGGAACCTCCAATTGGATTTCGGACAGTCATTGGTTCCTTGAGCTTCCTCAAGTTCAAATCAAGTTTCTTAGCTGCATCTTTCGAAATGAAGCTTCGTGACGCGCCTGTGTCAAACAGTACTTTGACTGGAATGTTTTTGACAGTAAGCGTGCCTTCTAAAACATCGGCCCTTTCTTGACTAGCTGAGGGCTCAGAAGTTTCTGCTATTTCATTCACCTGAACTGTTTTGGTCTTTTTTAAGAGCCAGCAATCCTTTGCGAGATGACGAGTCTGCCTGCATTTACTGCAACCTCTTTTCTCTTGGAAATTCTTCTCTGATTTAGATCCACTCTTGATTCGTTTCTTTAGAGATCTGCAACTTATCGAGAGATGTCCTTGCTTATTGCAGTTAGAGCATACAGTTGCCGTTACTGGTTTCTTCTCAGCTTTGGCCCTTTTCCTCTTGGCACTGGGCTTCTTACTGATCTCAGACATTGTACTTGCCTCAGGATAATCAGTTTCAGACTCAATTTTATTACTAGAGCTGACTTCTTCTTCGTCGCATAACATTCCTTTCTTATGGAGATCTTCATACTGATAGGCCATATATATCATTTCAGAAAAAGGAAGCTTCACATGCCCCAATACTTTATTATGGTATTTCCTTTGAAGTCCATGAATAAATCTCAGATTCTTTCTCCTCGTATTTTGAATCAGATGGGGAGCAAAGTGAGAAAGTTCATTGAATTTCTTGTGATATTCTGGGATGGTCATATCGCCTTGAATTAGATAGGAAAATTCATCACATAATCTCTCGGTTGCTTCGGGAGGGGTAAATCTCTCTAAGAAAATAACTTTGAATCTGTCCCAGGTGATATCACCTTCTGGATTATCTTTGATGATGGTTTCCCACCAAATTAAAGCTTCTTCTTTGAGCGCCCAAGATGCTACTAACCGTTTCTGGTCATCCCTCAGCTGGATGTGCTCAAAGATTCTTTCGATAGAACTCATCCAAGCTTGAGTTTGAATTATTGATTCATTGCCCGAGAACTGTGCTCCATTCAGATTTCGATATTTCTTTAATAGAGCCTCTAGATCGGGTTCTGTATTCCTTCTGCTTCTGGCACTCATTTTTCTAGTACTTCTGCAATTAGCAGATCAAGTGTCAGGTCACAGAAAAGATATTTTAAAACATAGAAACATATACTTCAAGTGTAAATGTGTCTATCGAGGTGTAATTTCATTCTGCTTTACTCATACTAGGATATTACTGATCCTATCGGTATGGGGTTACCCGTCCTAGAACACTACTGGTTCCATTTCTGACGAGTTCGTTCAAATGTTATATTCCAGAACTAAGCTTAACCAAAGCTCTGATACCACGTTGAGACGACCCGAAATCCCGTTCAAACGGAAACAAGGGTTATATTTGGAATATAACACAGAAACAGACAATAGCAGAACAAAATTAAATAAATACACCAAAATGATGAACAATAGAATATATTGGATAAAAGTAATCATCAGAGTTACACAGTATACAGGATCTTACTTAGTACAAATACAGTTCAGCTATACATAAATGTCTACAGCGGAAATAAACAAAATATGTACAATAGGAGCTGAACAGCATAAAAAGAAATAAATGATAGAATCCATCTTCAGCTCCAGCTATCCAGAAAGAACCATCTAAACCTGAATACAAGGCTGCCCGTGTAGAAAAAGGGGCACCCGAGTTTGAGAGTGAAACAAACTACGAGTCAGTCATGGGACTGGTATGAGAAATTTACTCAACACATATATAATTTGGCTAATCACAGGACCACGCCACTTTCGTGGAACGGGTTTACTCCATTGGATTGCCAATGCTTTCAAACAAATCTTTCTTTTAAACATCGCTATGCTTTTTATAAAAATGAAGCCGTTATAAGACTCAGTTCCCATCACACAATGCAACGCAAACCGGAGGATAGAGTTTTTACCTTATAACAGCCAAAATATGCTTGATACGAACAAAACAAAGGCATTTGATATTATTGTTAGTGTTTATATGTTTTGAAAACAATTTCAAATCATAACTATCAATCATAGACGGCATTAATGCCCCATACCACTATGTCGCCATATATAGGTATACAATCAAAACCGCATCGTCATGTATTTGGAAATTGGATTTCCGTCATGAACCAAGGCAAAAGATAGTCCTTACCGAATTCGTGACTCTCTAGCCCGAGCCACAGGATCAGAACGCATCAACCCTTTAGATCGTTAGGGCCGGTCCACCGATGTGGATTATTATGCCTGAACACTACGTCTCCCCGCCCTTTGGGGCGAAACGAGCCAACGAATGACTCTGTCGGACCCGGATCGTCCAATCAAACCGAGGCGCCTCGCAACAGCAACAACCACATAGGTGAAAAGTATATAAATGTCAGGGCTGGTAGGTCACAGACACCACCCTAGCTAGAAAGAAACGCAGGCCCTCCCTGATGTCCTCTCCCGTTTTAGGTTCATACCGGGGTGTGAGGCTCGCGAATTCACGTTATACACAAAGCTACGCCACACAGGCGGTGCTTTGATCATCACCACAAGACTTTGCTTTTCAACAGAAGCCCTGATCACTGCATCTTAGCATGCCACACAGGCAATTCATGCCATGTGACTGATGTCCATCGATATACAACCTCTGAGCTCGTGCGTCTCAGAGAAGGGCGTTAAGCAAAAGAATAAATTCTCCGCCGCCAAACAGATGTATATTTAACAGAAATCAATCAACATAGAATAAATTCCCATGTCCGACACACAGTCCATTTACAAGTCTGTTCTGGGTCTGAACGAAACCGGAGGCACTAAATACCTCGCAAACCCATCGATCACCACGTACGTCTGAACGATCACCACTCATTATCCATATTTCGGGATGCCTCCCATTCAGGACCTCGGTTACCATCCAAACGAGGTGAAGATCTCCGGTCTTCGACCATCGTCTTCGTCTTCGACTTTCAATCGTCGGTCAATTATTCGAAATGAGAATTAACTCGGCCTTTTCAAATAATTCGCGTATATTTAGAATTTCAAGTCAATTTATTTCAATGGTTAAGATATTCGACAACATCAATAGTGTTCTTTAATGTAATTTTCACACCAAACACATTCAACCATCAAATAAAACATAAATCGAGCAAATTCAGTTTATTTCTATTCCATATCGTTTGTGATATTTTATAATGATTTATCGCTATTTTTATTTATTTTAAAATAGCTCATTTATTCAAAACGACGCTTCGGGCCATAACGCGGCCGTGGCGCTGTTTTTCTTCAGATTTGATTTACACATATCTGAAAATCTAACCGTTGGATCTTCACAAAATTTACATCATTAGAAAGGTCTTTTCAAAACGAATCCAACGGTTCCAGTTTCGGGAAAATCCGACGGTCGGATCTCCCAGTACAATCGTTTGAAATTTCGATTTCAAAATACGAACTGCAGCGTCGTTATTTGATTAAATATATAATTATATTTATATATATAAATATAATCGCTTCTGGCGCTGTTTTTCTTCAGATTTGAATTGAACATTCCAGACAATCCAACCGTTGGATTTTTACAAGGTTGGTGCCGTTGGAAAGATTATTCCAAGGCGGACCCGACGGTTGAGGTTTCGGGAAAATCCAATGGTCGGATTCCCCGTACTAGTTGTTTGAAATCACGGTTTCAAAATACGAACTGCACGGCTTCGTTTCGTTTTAATTTCATTTATATTTATATATTTATATAAATATAGTTCATTCAATGATTTCCATATCGTTTTCACTTCAAATATTTTTCTAACGCCTTAAATTTTGGAAAAATTTCGCCATAACCTCCCCTGCACCGGGAGCATCGGGAAATCGCAAATAGCTTTCCCGGTCCTTCTAATCTCAAAAAGAAAAAGAAAAAGCCAAGCGGCTAGCCAACAGGCTCATAAAATCATCACCCAAACAAAGCAGTAAATGTGTACCTATTTGTCGGGCACAAAATTTTATTCCTCTTCTCTAGCCCCTTTGCTATAACCTGTTCAATGAATATGCATGTACATATATATACAATTCTTATCATTTATCATTTTCTATTCAACTTCATATTTGATTTCTATTTGGTTTAAAAACACCATTTATCCTAATGTTACATACATGGGTGCAAATCATTTCATTAGCTAATTAATGAATATTTCAACTCATATATGTTTATTTTGAACAAGTGGCTATTTTTAACACTTCACATTTCAACGATTTATGCATACAATAAAAATGTGATTTTTATTGTAAAACAATTCATTTCAAAACACTATTCTTCTATATAGTTCAAGTCGGTGATAAAAATGGGATTTTTATCATAAAACAATTTATTTCAAAATATGAATACCATTCAACACATGAATTTCTAATCAACGAATGAATATCAATTCAACACATGAATGTTTTCTATAGTTTCTATATATAGATAAAAATGTGATTTTTATTATCGAACAATTTATTTCAAAATATGAATACCATTCAACACATGAATTTCTAATCAACGAATGAATATCAATTCAACACATGAATGTTTTCTATAATTTCTATATATAGATAAAAATGTGATTTTTATTATCGAACAATTTATTTCAAAATATGAATACCATTCAACACATGAATTTCTAATCAACGAATGAATATCAATTCAACACATGAATGTTTTCTATAGTTTCTATATATAGATAAAAATGTGATTTTTATTATCGAACAATTTATTTCAAAATATGAATACCATTCAACACATGAATTTCTAATCAACGAATGAATATCAATTCAACACATGAATGTTTTCTATAGTTTCTATATATAGATAAAAATGTGATTTTTATTATCGAACAATTTATTTCAAAATATGAATACCATTCAACACATGAATTTCTAATCAACGAATGAATATCAATTCAACTCATGAATGTTTTCTATAGTTTCTATATATAGATAAAAATGTGATTTTTATTATCGAACAATTTATTTCAAAATATGAATATCATTCAACACATGAATTTCTAATCAACGAATGAATATCAATTCAACACATGAATGTTTTCTATAGTTTCTATATATAGATAAAAATGTGATTTTTATTATCGAACAATTTATTTCAAAATATGAATACCATTCAACACATGAATTTCTAATCAACGAATGAATATCAATTCAACACATGAATGTTTTCTATTCAATGAATAAATATGGTTTAAGCATATGAAAATAATTCAAACACTCGAATATTATTCAAAATTTCGGCAGCATAACGGCAGGGTAATTAAAACCGGGACCGTCCCTAGTACGGCTCCTCGCTCTACCTTAAAACCTCGCGGTTTTTGACAATGGGGATCATGCATCTAGTTCGCTCGCAGGCGGCATGTATATATTTATTTCATTTCCACAAACTAATCCTATGTGGTTTCAACCAAATATTTTCCAATCACAAACGGGTATTTTTCAACCACAATCAACCAATATCAATCACAAACAATCCCAAACCATCATTCGCTATCAATCAATTTTCACAACAATTTCAACCAATAAATATCGTCCATGGTTTGTGGACGAGGGGCGTAGATATATATATATATATATTATATATAGCAATTCATTCTAATGTTTCACCCATATATATATATATTTTTAAATCAGAAATCTCACCGAATAGCTAATTCAATCCCACGACTCTTCCTTGCTTAAAATCTTCGTCAATCTCTCTTTTTGTCGCTTTGTTGCCCGTATTCTCTACATATGTAAAAATCGAATTTTTTTACTATGTTATTCAATATATAAAAACTGCATTTCAAAAATATATATTCCGCATTTTCAAAAATAAAGATTATACTTTTAATATTCCTATGATGTAAAAATTATATTTTTATTGCTTTAAAAATATAAATTTTCATATCTTACTTCTTTTACTTAATAAAAATTCCGTCTTTTCTATTTTAAAAATATGATCTTTTCCATTCTAAAAATCTGATCTTTTTCTATTTAAAGTTTTAATCTTTTTCTATTCAAAGTTTAAATCTTTTCCTATCCTAAAGTTTAAATCTTTTTCTTTTTTAAAATCTTAAAAAAAATCCCGTTTTAAATCCTTTAAGAAAATTCAGTTTTAATCTTTTTTAAAAAAAAAAACAGTTTTAACCTTTTTAAAAAAAACAGTTTTAATCCTTTTTTAAAAAAAATCACATTTTTAATCCTTTATAAAAAAAACAGTTTTAAATCTTCATAAAAATCACTTTTAATCTTCTTAAAAAATCAGTTTTAAAATCATAATTAAAATCAGTTTGAAATCCTAATTAAAATCAGAAATTAGTTTTAAAGAATTAAAATAAAAATAAAAATACAATAAAATACTTACTGTATCTCGAAGAAGGGGGGGCTCGCGATTCAGCGTCGCGATGGCTTCGAGGGGGGCGGCGCTAGGGTTTCGAACGGGGGAGGCGGCGTCGAGGTCTCGAACGGGGAAGGCGGCGCTGTCTTCGTCGGAGTTCGTGCGATCTGGGGGGCTTCGGGGGTTGCGCCACTGGGAGGAGGAAGGCTGGACGGAGGGGCGATGGATCGGTGGCGTCGAACTGGGCGGAGCTCGCGATAGTTTTAGGGTTTTTTTTTATTTATTTCGAACTGCAGAAAGGAAATGAGGAGAGAGAGAGAGAAAAGGGTTTATATAAATTATTTTTATTATTAAATTTCTATTTAAAAGTTGTCTTTTTATTCGAAGTCGAAATGGGACCCACCGACTTTCGCCCATAGCGTTTTACCCCCATTTCGGCACAATGGGATATGTATCGCAAGCTGATTTGATCGTTACAATCAGTTTCTGTTGAATTTACATTTAAATCACTATATTGAATTTTAAACGTACATTTCACATTACCGGGGCCACATACTAACTAGAAAAATTCCAGAAAAATATTTTCTAGCTTCGTATTGACGATACGGTCCTAACAAAACTAGTTTCGTCGAATTCCGAGACCGTTTGAAAAATGGCCAATTTCCAGTCGATTAAAATCAACTGAAACTGGTCAAACGCGTTTTCCTTTGCCACGCTCACATATTGATTCGAAAAATTATGAAATTTGAAACCTAGCAATAACTTGACACTGCGGATCTAACAAAAGTGGTTTCATCGAAATCCGAGGTCGTTTGCAAAATGTCCATTTTTAAGGGTCTGAATTCCATAGCGACTATTCAGAATTTTCAACTGGGCATATCTTTTGATTCCCGCTATCAAATTTCGATTGGTCGGATTCGTTAGAAAGATATTACCAATTAGATCCTAATGTTTTTGGTTTCACTAAAATCCGGATTGTTTTGCACCCGATACAGTCCGACAAAGTTTGAATTCAATTTTCGAAACTACAGCGCCCTTTCAGGCCTTAGTTATAATTATAATTAATTATATTCGTTTTCAATCGTCGACTCAAACTCAGGTTTCATCGCCTTTATTTAAAATATTTATTTTAAATATTTAAAATCCATTATTTTAGCCAATTTAAAAAATTTAAATTGGTTCAGATTTTCTGGGTCGTTACATTTACATTTTAACCCAAGCTCCGAGGATTAAAACCAGTCGGACAAGCAGTTGGAGTATTTGCCAAGGCTTTGAGTTCCTCCGAACAGTCTACGGGAGGAATGGTTGGCAACAGACTTCGGGTGCCTGCATCATTCTATTGATTTTCACAAAAATAATTAGGCAGATAAGTAAAGATGCAATAAAGGTAAATGACACACAATATTTTATAGTGGTTCGGTCGAATCATGACCTACGCCCACTTTATAATCTCTTGCTTTAAGGAATCAGACTATTCTAGGCAAGTCATGCCCTGTACATAGTTTTTTAACAAAGCAAAAGAATAAATTTGAAACTTTCATGTTAAATATGGCCGTAAATGTTGGGCATTCCACACTCTGGGGATTTCCTTTCCATCTACGGTTGCTAGCTTGAAGGTTCCATTATCAAGCTTTCTCAGAATGGAGTACGGTCCTTCCCACTTCGCTCCCATATGAGTTGGGGGTGGGAAGACACGTTTCAGAACCAAGTCTCCGGGTTCCCATGTTCGGGCTCGAACCTTTTTGTTGTAATATCGGGCGACCTGTTGTTTGCATCTCAAGGCACGCAGGTCTGCTTCATCCCTCTTTTCTTCGATCATATCCAGGGACTCAAGGAGCAATTCATTATTGGTCATTGGATCATAATAAGTCACCCGATGAGAAGGTACCTTTATCTCAACCGGGATGACTGCTTCCGTTCCAAAAGCAAGGGAAAACGGGGTGTGTCCTGTTGCCGATTTATATGTTGTCCTGTAGGCCCATAGTGCCAAGGGCAATTCATCAGCCCACATGGCTCTAGCCCGCTTCATTCTTCTTTTCAGAATGGACTTAATTACTTTATTTGCCGCTTCGACTTGTCCATTCGATTGTGGGTGCGCCACAGAGGTGTATCGATTCTCGATGTGGTATTTTTGGCAGAAGTTTCTGAATTCAACACTATCGAACTGAGTTCCGTTGTCTGTTATTACAATCTTTGGAATCCCAAATCGACAGATGATGTTTCTCATGATAAAGTTGATCACTCGTTTGGTTGTGATTGTAGTTAGTGGTTCAGCCTCGACCCACTTAGTGAAATAATCTACGGCCACAATAGTGAACTTTGCTCCGCCCCTTGCTATGAGGAGACTTCCAATGATATCAATTCCCCACATAGCGAAAGGCCATGGACTCATCATTGTTTTTAACTGACTAGGAGGCGCTCTAGGTATCTTTGAAAATCTCTGGCACGCATCACACCGTCGTGCATATCTTGCTGCATCCTTGTTTATGGTAGGCCAGAAATAACCATGCCGCAACACCTTTTTTACCAAAGTTTGCCCTCCAGTGTGGTCGCCACATTCGCCTTCGTGGACTTCTTGTAGCACACGTTTGATGTCATCGTGGGCTACACACCGAAGGAGGGGCATTGAAAACCCTTGTCTGTAAAGAACTCCGCCTTGCAGAACGTATCGGGCGGCTTTACGAATCACTTTACGCCTCTCGCTTTTCTTGGTCGGAAGCGTTCCATCCATCAGGAAATTCTTTAGAGGGGTCATCCAGGACTCCCTTTCTGGTTCCGTCTCTAGTACTAGGTCGATTTCCATCTGATCTATGCTAGGGGACCGAAGTACTTCAACGGAGGCTAGCCCAGTCACTTCAGGATCATCAGAACTAGCCATCTTTGCCAACTTGTCTGCCTGTTGATTCTCTGACCGCAGAATATGAGATATGCTGTAGTGATCAAAATCATTCAGCAGTTCTTTCACTTTCTTTAAGTACAAAATCAATCTTGCACTTTTAGCTTGGAATCTTCCAGTGACTTGATTCACAACTAACTTGGAGTCGCAGAAGATGTTCAGCTTTGTGACTTCTGGTTCCTTTGCAATCTTTAATCTGGCTATCAGTGCTTCATATTCGGAATCGTTGTTAGTGGCATGAAACTCCATTCGGATTGCATAGGTTATCAATCGTTTCTCGGGGGTTTCAAGCACTATTCCAGCACCAGATCTTTCGTCGTTCCTAGCGCCATCAGTATACAATCTCCAGGCATTGGGATCGAAAAGTAACTTTGAAGGATCAACTTCCTCATTTGCTATATCTTCCTCAGGGACAGTGAACTCTGCTATGAAGTCGGCTATCACTTGCCCCCGAATTGACCTTCTGGGCTGAAAGTTCAAATCAAATTGACTTAACTCAATATTCCATTTGAGTAACCTTCCAGATGCCTCCGGTCTCTGTAGAACTTGCTTGAGTGGATGATCAGTGTATATGGTGATAGGATGTGCCTGAAAATAATGCCGAAGTTTTCTAGAGGCGATCAGTAAACTATAAGCCAACTTTTCTATCCGTGGATAATTACGCTCTGCTGCTGTCAATTTTTTGCTCACATAATACACAGGTCTTTGGACCTTATCCTCTTCCCTTACCAATGCTGAGCTGATCGCATGGGATGACACTGCCAAATACACGAATAAATCCTCGTGATCTATTGGCTTAGATAAAATCGGAGGTTTCTCCAAGTGCCTGAGCAAATTCTGAAACGCTTCTACGCAGTCAGGTGTCCATTTGAAGTGGCGTTTTCCTCGCTTTATTAATTCGAAGAATGGGATGCACTTATCCGTAGCCCTGGAGATAAATCTGCTTAGTGCGGCCACTTTTCCGGCAAGGCTTTGCACATCCCTAATTTGCCTAGGTTCCTGAATGTCTCTGATTGCCGCGATCTGGTCTGGATTAATCTCAATACCACGGGAACTGACGATGAATCCCAAGAATTTTCCAGAGGTAACACCGAACGAACATTTGGTTGGATTGAGTTTCATTCCGTACTTTCGAAGAATGCCGAACATCTCTGCCAAGTCAGTAGTGTGTTGAGAAGATTGCTTGGACTTAACCAACATATCGTCGACGTATACTTCCATTGTTCTCCCGATCTGGTTATAAAACATTCTATTGACTAAGCGTTGATATGTAGCGCCCGCATTCTTCAAGCCAAAGGGCATCACCACATAACAATATAATCCTAGATCAGTGATAAAACTAGTGTGCTCTTGATCTGGAACATGCATCGGAATCTAGTTATATCCTAAATAAGCATCCATAAATGAGAGAAGCTCATGACCTGCCGTTGAGTCTACCATCTGGTCAATCCGGGGCAACGGGAAACTATCCTTTGGACAGGCTTTGTTCAAATCTGAGAAGTCGATACACGTTCGTCACTTCCCGGGGGCCTTCTTTACCAGGACTGGATTCGAAATCCAGTCTGGGTAGGTCGAGTCTCTGATAAATCCATTACTCTTTAGCTTTCCAACTTCTTCTTTCAAGGCAGCGGACCTCTCTGGGCCCAGCATTCACCTTTTTTGCTTTACTGGAGGATGTTTAGGGTCAATGCTCAAGGAATGGCTCATGATTGATGGGGATATCCCACACATGTCCGCGTGGGTCCAAGCAAATACATCCAAATTGTTTTTTAGGAAATCCGTCAATTCTTTAGCAAGATTCGGACTTAACTGGGATCCAATCTTAAGGACCTTCTCCGGGTCACTGTCATCGATCGGTACATCCACAGTTGTCTCGTTGGGAGTCGCCATTCTGCCCCCGGGTTCTTGATCCTCTCTGGGATCTATATCCTCGGGCATCTCTGTGGGCGACTCTCCAATGACTATCCTCTTTGGTTGCTATAAGGTCTCCGCCCCCGAAGGGGGAGAGGTGCCTTTAGTTTCGATATCCCCTCCATTACGAAGTAACTTTAGTTCGGCAACATAACACGCTCGCGCAGCAACTTGATCCCCTCTGACGATACCAATGCCAGCTTCTGTGGGGAATTTCAATAACAAGCACCAGGGGGCTATACAGGCTCTGAACTTTGCGAGGGCCGGTCGGCCCAAGAAGGCATTGTAGGGCGATTCAACATCCAAAACCACAAAGGTAAGGATTCTCACTCTCTGGCGTTCTCCTTCCCCAAGTGTAACTGGTAACTCTACATAACCCATTGGAGCGGTGGATGCTCCGTTGAATCCACGGATCCATCCTTGGCAGGGCTTCAAGTCTTTTATTTCGAGATTCATCTGGTCAAAGGTCTTTTTGAAAAGAATATTGACGGAACTCCTGTTGTCCACTAGAACCTTATGAACAGTGGCTGGTCCAATGGGTACTGTAATTACAAGTGGATCTTCAGTTGGAGCATGGACTCCAATGCTTTCTCGTTCTCAGAAGACGACATCGTCGGTCATCATCTTTTGCTGCTTCACCGGGATACTGTCCTCAGGGTTGCTACACTCCCCTACCTCGAGGTGTTGTTTGGCTGCATTGACGTATTGATCCAATGCTTTGGAACTGTGCCCAGCGAGATAAAGTCCTCCGATCACGGTATTGATAACAATATTCTTTCCTTTTTGCTGAGCAGTCGGCCTAGCAGCAAGTTGATTTTGGTTCTGATTCGGGGCCTGCACTGCTTGCCCCCAGTCCCTGGGCGTTACTCTGTATTCATCTAACTTTTCTTCTCGAAGCAGACTTTCGACTACATCCCTTAGGTGACGACATTCATTCGTCGAATGGCCGTGAATCTGATGAAAGAGACAAAACTTCCCTGTTTCACGCTCTTTCTCTGTCGACTCTCTGGGAGGTGGCCTCTTATTCTGGAGGACTTCGTACGCATCCATGAAGATATTTTCCAGAGTATCACTTATTGGTGTATAACTTTCAAAGGCCCTGGGACGAGTCCTTCTCTGGGAGTCGTTCCCTCGGTTCCTCTTCCGGTTGTTGCCGTTACCATTATTATTGTTGTTACCTGGCTGACGACCACCCTGATTCTTATTTCCGACGTTAACTTCAACTTTCCCCGAGCTGTCTCCCGTCTGTTTGATGGCAACATTGCTCTGAATTTCCTCCTTATCAGTTGTTTTAGCCTTTCGGTTAGCATATACCTCTTCCCGGCGTAAATGTACGTTGGCTTTCTCGTAGAATAACTCTCTAGTGTGGGGCGGTTTGCCTGTAGGTACCTCCCGAATTCAGTGTCCTTATCTACTCCATCAATCAGTGCTGCGACAATGGTCGGTTCATGGGGATCTTTAACCTCAGTAGCGGCCAAATTGAAACGATCCAGGTACACCTTTAAACTCTTGCCTGGTCGCAGCTTGACAAGGAACAAATCGATCACACTTTTTGTCTTCTGTGCGTAGATACGGAATTGTTCTACGAACTTCTCACTCAGCTCCCTGAAGCTAGAAATCGATCTCGCCGGCAAGCGAGTAAACCATAACAAAGCCACGTCCTCCAGGAATATGGGAAACGCTTTGCCCTTAACAGCGTCAGAGGCTGCGGCAGCGGTCATTGACCAAGAGTATCTCATCAGGTGCTGGACAGGATCAGATCTTCCCGCATATCGGTTCATTTGTGGCATGTTGAAACGCCTTGGAAAAGTCGCATCCAAAATATCATCAGTGAAGGGGTGTGACTGCGGTCGATCCCCCAATCTTCATTCCGTTGTCCACGGCTATCTGCCAGAATCTGGTGGACCATGGCTGCAACATTTGCACTGGTCAAAGGAGGTTCAGGGTCAGTGCCTCTGGCTCGGCGGGGTTCTCTGATCTCTCTTCGGGGAGCAGTCACAAAATCCGGGGCTCGGATAGGGCTTCGTTGCCCCCTATTATCATGAGTATGTGTGCGGCGACGGGGTTGAGGTGGTCTGTTATGCACAGGACTATTCACATCTCGAGTCCTGAGAGCTGTGGCTTGATCGTTCACATTACGATTTAAGGGCCCCGCCCCTAGCGCTTCTTCTTCCTGTGATGGCAGGGTTCCGAACCGAAGTTGCTCTATGTTCTCGGCTCTCTCATACGGTCGTCACGGAGGTCATGGCGATTCCTCAGACGGAGAAGAATATCCCGGGGTGGGTGAATGAACCGGCGGCGTTCTTTGCCTTGCGAGTTCGTCAAGCCTTCTATCCATAGCCGTCAAATTTTGCCGCAGGATGGAACATTCCTGCCTTTGGGCAGCCAACTCATCAAACAATCTATCCCACATTTCGGCGAAGCGAGAGAGATCCCCCTCAGTGACAGGAGCAGTAGGATCATATTGGTCATCATCACTCTCTCTTATGCGCAAAGAGCTCGAACCGGGTCGAGCAGACGTGCCAGGACGATAGCAGCGGGTCATAGGTTCCTTTCCAGGTCGAGTTGTAGTCTGATCATCAATTCGTATAGCTGCGGTTCGTGGATGGCAACTCGCTGCGCCCCCCTGAGGTTGACTCGTGGTCGTGGTACGCGGAGGCTGCGAGGCGTTGCCTCGGGATCGAGTAACAACCCCTTCAGCGGCCCGGATCGTCTCGTTCTCATTGACTCGGAGCGTGGTGTCTTCATCGGATCAGTTCGCCCCCTGCGCTCCGCGATCCAGAGTTTCTTCATTGCCCAGCTCGTGCACACTCTCTTCAATCGTTTCGTTGGTCTGTGAAGCTCGCACTTCCTTAGATCTTTTTCCAGCCATGATATCTGAATCGCTGGAATCATCAAAGAACTGAATAGTGAAACTTTAGGACTAAGTTCTCAGTGAAAGCACTAAAATGTTAGATCAAAATTTGGACCTAACACCTAAATTGTTCTGAATGTTATAGAGTTTCAAATGAAGAACGAGGAAAAAGAAAATAACACACAGAATTTATAGTGGTTCGGCGTTAACGAGCCTACGTCCACTTTATATATTATTGATTATGCTTTGAAAGCTAATACAACAAGGATTTCTCTCTATACTCTCGTACTTTGACAATAATGGCGAATTCTGTACTCAATATTGCCAAAAGATCCCAAAAAATGCCAAGCTCCGGGCTATTTATAGCTGATTTTGTCAGGCGGGTCGTGGTAACACGTGGCACGAATCTCGAGAACATCGGATCGCATCGCCACCGTTGAGGAAATAGTCAAATTAGCCGTTGTGGACAGGTGTCGCGATCAGCTTGAAAATCGGATCGTGCAGATGGGGAGAATCGGTCCAAGTGACGGTTCGGGACACGTGTCGCCAGATCCGTGCAATTCGGATCGCTGAAGACTAGCTCGCGCTTGAACGGGTCAGAGGGTTCGCCATGCACCAGGGGATCAGATCGGTTCGCTGTGGGCAACAATATAAGTTTGGATCGGACCGCCTGGATGCGTCGTTCGCTGATGAGATGGGGGCGATCCGTCGAGACGCGATCCTCCGTGGGCGATCCGTCGAGACGCGATCCTCCGTGGGCGAGTCGATAGAGTGCGATCTGTTCCTTCATATTCTTGGAGAACGTGGTTTCATGCTTTCCTCTTACGAATGATCCTGGGTGGCTTGGTCAAAAAGCGAGCCAACAATCATCTATAGTATACCTACTAAGATGGCTCGAAGACTCCCCTAAGATGTAGGGCATGTTCTTCCTTCTTCTAGAGAATATCAAGATATCATCCACAAAGGCTACCACGAACTTGTTTAGAAACTCCCTAAACACCTTATTCGTCAAATCTACAAAATGTGCGGGTGCATTCATCAAACCATAAGGCATGACGAGCCATTCGAAAAAACCGTTAGGAGTTCCAAAGGTGGTCTTATCTATACTATCCTCAGCTACCCTCAACTGATGAAATCTTGTAGTTAAGTCCAACTGCGACAAAACCGAAGCACCAACCAATTGATCGAACATATCATCTATCCTCGACAATGTGTATTTGTTTTTCTTCATGAGCTTATTCATCTCCCTATAGTCTACGCACAATATAAGTGAACTATCAGCCTTCGTAGTAAAAACAACAGGAGCACCCCACTTCGAGGTACTTCTTCTTATGAACCCTTTCTCAAGCAACTCTTTCACTTGTTTACTAAGCTCCCTCCTTTCTCTTAGAGCCATGTGGCGCATGAAATATCAAGGGTCTTTCCACAACGAGTCAACAGTCTGACTACCCTCCTTTCACAATCTAGGATGGCACCATATCTAGCTAGCCAATCTATCTCTAGTGTCAAACCATAGCCAACGAAACCAAGAACGTAGGTGTTGCATTCAAACTTAACGCCCAAGATAGACATTCTCAAATTCCGACAAATCAGGGATAAATGAGCCGAACCACCAATAGGATTTGAGAATAAAATGGGATCCATAACTAAATTAGTATTTAGGTGTAATGTTTCAACTAATGAAGTAGATATAAACGAATGCGAAGTGCCAGAATCAAACAAAGTTCGAATAGGATGATCAAAAAGAAAAATCAAACTTTTGAGAGAAATGTTTCTACCTCTCTCCTGTCATGGTGCCATGAGAGCATGAACCTGGCCTCCAGAAGTAGGCCCTGTCCTCTGCCTTTGCTCTTGTCCTTGCCCCCTCGGGCAGTCTTTATCCAGATGTCCTACCTCATAATAATAAAAACAACCATGCTTCTTTTTCTTCCTACAGTCCTTAATTACATGGCCCGTTATACCACAATAAAGACATTTCCTCTTGTCACGGGGTTTATTATTCTTTCCACCCTTCTTAGGTTCTAATTTCTTGTTCTGTGATTCTTTCACTTTCTTTTCACCTTTACCTTCTTCGTGGATTAAGGCCATATCAAAAAGTTTCTCATCCTTGGGTTGTGCTCCTTAGCCTAAACTCCCCCATTCTCATTTTTACCATCTTTGTGTAGCATGTTAACAAGTCTCTCGAAAGCTGGCTCCATTGCACAGGAAACCCTACGAAGCTTGAAAGAAGATTAGCCGCAGGTGAAACTACTATGGCTACAGATGGAGGTTGGGCACTTATGTGGCCTCCGACATATGTCAAAGTTTTAACATGCCTACGGAACTAGGGCGAAAAGAAAGGAAAAAGAGATTCAAGCAGAGAATCGAAAGAAAGATATATGGACTTTGGGGATTATGTTTTTCATAATAAACTTTTCTCTTGAAAATACCCTCTTTAAAACATGTTTTTGAAAATACTTCTTTCCAAAAATGCTTTTGAAAATGGTTTCCAAAATCTTTTATCTGTTCTGGTAACCTTCAGCTCTAATACCACGTGTAACACCCCACGTCCATTATTGTCACTCACTAAGGGAATGCATTAACTTTCATGGAGAATTATAAGAGTATAGAACATAATATCGCAAGACAAATATATAAAATGGTACTTAAGAAAATTCAAAATTTATTCATTGCAGCGGAATAGAAAAACATGTAACACCCCACCTCCTCTAGGGTCACTCACAAAGGGAATGCACTAGCTTTGGTGGAGCATTATCTAGGTAAACATACACAGAAATATTACAAGACAAAACATATAAAACAGCGGAAGAAGAACCAAATTTCATTGCTTTAAAATCTAGAAAGGTTTAAAGCCTTTTACATCAAAATGCCATTAAATCCATTACATCGAAATCTGTCTTGCAATAGTAAAGAAGCATAAAACCATAGTCATAAATCATTCCCCAAGTAAAACAGTAAAGCAGCCATAGCCAAGAGAAATCCAAGCAGTACATGAAAGAGCCTTGGAGCTTGGTAGGATCCGAACTAAGCTGTATTCCCACCCTGCGAACCGGGGGGGAGGGGGAAAAGAAAGAAAAAGAGGTGAAACAAACTGGGTCAGTCATAAAGACTGAGTAAGTCCTAGTGGCTTTCAGCATAAAAGTAGGTGAAGATAATATGGCATGAATAAACTGAAAGTAAAAATAAGCATGATGACAAGGTAAGCAAGTTAAACTAGGATAACAAGATAGACTATGCAAACCAGATAAACTACGGTAACAAGATAAAATATGCTAACTAGATAAACTGCGGTGACAAGATAAACTATGTATAGCATCGCATGTTTAACATTCTCTGCACCAACTGTACCCCAACCCGTATCATCCTTTCCATGTACATGTACAGTCCCTTGCCGTATATCGTACGGGTTTCATCATGTATTTCAATACTACTTCAACGTAGTGCCACCATTCTTGAAATCATTTGGACTGCCACCCTTATTCTGGCTTGGTTTCCTTATTATGAACTATCGCGTGTTCAACTAGGATTTATGCCATCTAGGACCACTAGGGATTATTCTACCTATTGAACATTTCCTAGATTCGATTAGGGTTTATGCCACCTAGGACCACTAGGGATTATGCTACCTAACGAACAACACCCTTTTTCCATGTAACGATCTATTAATCGATCGGCTCCCTACAAGTCCTAGCTCGTTCATGTGTCTGTGTCATACAGCCCAATCACGAAATGTAGTCACCTGTGCTAGGTCCACCATAGGGTGTATCAAGCCCTAGGGTGCCAACCACCGACACGAATCAAGCACGCACAGTGTAAACCTACCGGTGCCCAATGCCTTCTTTTCAACGTCAGACTTCGTGCACCACCATAGTCCGCCTGAACCTACAACGGCGCACCAACTCAACCGTCGTTCTGGTCGCTTACAATCAGCCTAGTAATCGTGCCCCACCCTGCCTAGTTTCAGGGTACCATGATACATCTAGTGGGTTACTGTTGAAAAGGACCGCGTAACTAGGGTTTCCGTCCAGTAGGTTAAGTGTTGTCATTTAAATTCGAGACTTAACCCCATCAGTCTAGCATGTCAAGTTGGTTAAGTGTTGTCATTCAAGTTCGTGACTTAACCCGCCTACGTGTCATGTGAAATTGGCTAAGTGTTGTCGTTCAAGTTCATGACTTAGCCCTATGAATCATGTGTCAAGTTGGTTAAGTATATTCAAGCGGTACATGACTTAACCCTATCATGTGGCATTAATTCATTAATGCACCCCAACCTCTCACATCATACCTGTTGTTGTGGTCACTAGATATGCCGGGCGGTTCCGGGCAGATTTACACCACAACTCAGTCTGACCTCGGGTTTCAAGCGCGATATGACCAACTACCCACACTAGATCCTATTGTTAGCAGTAACTGGATTTTCCGGGCGGTCCCAGGCAGATTTACACTGCAAACTCAACCCAACCTCGAGTTGGCCATTTTCATGTTTATTATAATGTCATGTCCTTGTTCAAGTTTCATGTTTTCACTTATGCCTATTATCAAGTTAATGATTCATATTCATAACCAATTCATGTTTCAAGTTCATAAGCATGCTTACGTGCCTTCTAGATGTCCAATACATACCAAATACCCAAAACCCAACTTAGGCGCGTTCATATTAAACTTTCTCCAAGTCATAAATTATCATATATGTTTCTACTCCAAATTTTACATAATTAACATATGCCCAAGTTCTAGATTACATGTCAGTTTTACATATGCCCAATTCATACCAAATTTACATATGTTCAATTCATGCCGTTTTACATGTATGCCAATTTTTATGCCATTTTACCATATCAAGTTCTAGCCAAAATTACATGTATCAAGTTTTATACCTAATAAACCCAAATCATGATTCATGATGTAGTTATCCCAAACTATAATCTTTTTATTACAATACATGTCAGTTGCCCAAGTTCATAATACATGTTTATGCCAATTATCAAATTTACAATTGCTTTCATGTTCAAACTCCCAATTCTACATATAACTAATTAACATAAGCCCAATCTTTTGATTTAAACTTACATAGTCCCAAACTCGTGATTTAATTTACATGCCAATTCATGTATGCCCAAACTTGCAATTTCAATTATATTGACAATACCCAAATTTCAAATTTCATGTTATGCCATCAATTCCACCACACACATATATCCAAATAGGTAATATCCCTATATTTCCCCCGTATACAAATCGCACGTATATCGTAGTTTAGGCCTAGGTCCGAAATTGACCAAGGTTCATCAAAAGAAAATAAATAAGGGAAGGTAGAATTTGTATAACAATAAGTACAGAGAGAAAACTGGCATAAGAACATCGTTTCAGGCATAAAAGATAGATCTTGATAATAATATCAACATGAATCAAGAAAAAACTGATTTATAACAAGTTGAATAGATCATAGGCTTAACATGAAAAATGAGAATAGAAAAGTCCCAAAACTCAAGATCCAAGAAGCAACAGAAATAGATCTGAATCGATAAACATACTTAGATCCAATTCCACTTTATTTCATGTCCATATTATAATTAAATGTTTAAATCTAAAAGTAACTAGCACTTACAGAGCATGGCTAATGAATTAGGAACTGAAATTGTCATAGAACGTTGTAGTAGTGTTGATTTATTGTCTTGAATCATTGTTGAAGCTTTGTTCTTCGAATTGATTTGAGTTTGAATGCTTAATCTTTAATTTGGGGGCGGCGGCCATGGTTCAAGAGGGAGTTCAGCAGAATAATAGTGTAAAAATGATTTGTTGTGAATTAGGTTAGGTCTAAGGGTGTTTTTATAGGTGTAGCAACTAGTTTAGGCCCTTAGATTAACCCTAGAATCAATCAGGACCATCAAAACATGTCTCAGGCTTCAAAAATGAGTTTTGGGTCAAAACAAGCCGACCAGGTCGACCTGTAAGGGGGGGAGGTCGACACTATGGTTGACCTGGGGGTAGGTCGACCCTATGGTCGACCCCCTGGTCCAGTGCTACCTGAAAACTGCTGAAACTTGTACAGGCCATAACTTCTTCATCCAGACTCCGATTTTTGAAAACTCGGACTCTATTCATGTAAAATTTCGAGATGAACGCAATGGCGTAACCCATTTCCCCTGATTCTGAATTTAAAATTTAATGCTTCCTTGATTTCTTTTTTTAACATGTTATAAAAAATACAGGTTGTTACATTCTCCCCTCCTTAAAGGATTTCATCCCCGAAATCTTCAAGTTAAGAAGAATATGTCCTACCATCCAATCATCCATCTACTCAATCATCAATCACAGGCATCCATTGTCCTTAAGAGATTTTTAATGCTGTATGAACATATGCAGAAAGTGTGTGTATATGTTCCTTATCTAATGCAAATGATCAGGCCTGATTGATCTTCTTAATGCAAAATATGTTTAGTGCCATGAGTCCAACATGTATGCAAATAGTCCTAGTCACATAAACACTATATGTGTGCACAAACATCCATCCATATGCATCATCCATATGATAACACATCCAATTTCATCCATAAACAAGTATAAACACTCATGCATATGCAATATGGAAATGTGTCTGAGCCGATCTAGTGCCTAATGTGTGTTATGCAATCACGAGCAACCACTAACAGCCACTTGCAACCATCAATCATAACATGTCTCAAACACATGTTTACACCCAATTATTCCTACCTAAAGGTATAGTCGAACGATAGAAGCAAGTAAAAACCTTGTTCCCCTTAGGCAATGTCAAAACTGGAAATCTATGTCACATATATACTGGTTAGGAGAAGACTCCCTAGGCACCATCCCCGAAGACCGAAATCAATATCTGACCGATACCCAAAGAATTAACCGACCAATATATATGTTTCTAGGAAACTAAGCATGATGGACTCCTTTTTGGTCACAAGAAATCCCCTCCTAAGACCAACCCATATCCTATAAAACCCAAAAAGTTTAGTCAAACCAACGGACACCCTCAAGCCCCAACATGTATTACTAACAGATGAGTCATACTCCCTATGGGGTTTGCGACAGAAATAGGATGGAGAATAGGACCAAGAGGATATACATAAAAGATAGCATGCAAGTAAGCTCTACAGGAAAAGAGGGATCAAGGATATACTCTTAAAAAGAGATATGATGTGCGTATCTAGTCTTCAATCTTCTAAGTCGCATTTCCTTGAGCTTAACTCCATTGTGCTTTGTCCGTCTTTAACTTCATAATTTCATAGCTTCTTAATTCTTGTTTCCAAAATATGAGTTGGAACTCATTTCACTGTTGTCTCTCGTCCCATTTTCATTTATTCTTTTTCTAGTATACTCGGCTCAAACATAATTGCATACTCATGGTTTCATGCAAGCTCTCCAAAATTCACTAGTGAATCTCGGATCTCGTTTATAGGATATTCCATGCAGAAGAATTATCTCTTGCAAATAAACAGATGTCAACCATGTTGCCAAGTGTACTTACTAAGGTGATTTTATATAACTCATGCATAAGCGAGATGAACCATCCGCCTTAGTGGCGAACATTACTCGAGCGGACCAATAAATGTGTTAAGAGATTCTAGGTAACTAAGCATGGTAGAACCCTAAGGGTTACACTCGACTTCGAGGGCATTACCAAGGCAAGTCAAGATTCTAACTACCCTCTTTTCATACTCAAGAATGGCACCATTACTGGACATCCACTCCATCCCTAGAATAAACCCATAGCCCAAAAAACATAAGCATTACTTCTAAACTCAACACTTAGCATAGACATTCCCAAATCCAAACAAGTCATGAATAAATGAGCCAATTCCCCAACAAGATTTGAGACAAAAATGGGATCCTCTACTACGCTAGTACTAAGGTGCAGAGACTCAACTATCGAGGCAGAATTAAAAGGATGTGATGTATAAAAACAAAGTTCCCACGGTATGATAGAAAAGAGAAGCTAAACTTTTAACAGAAACGGTACCACCTCTCTTAGGTATGCTAGTAGTGAGAGCATACAATTGCCCTCTCGACGATCTTGTTCTTTGCCCTTGTCCTTGTCCTATGATACTTAACTACATGTCCCTTTTTACCATACCAACGATGTTCTTTCTTATCATGGGTTTTATTATTCTTTTACTTTGACCTCTTCCCTTTCACCTTTTCCTCCTTCGTGGATTACGCCTTATCAACATGTTTCTCATCCTTAGGCTTGTGTTCTTTATCCTTGTTCTTACTATCCTTGTACAGCTTGTTGACAAGTTTCTCGAGAGCTACCCCCATCGTACGGAAATCCTACAAAGCTTGAAATAAGATTAGTCGCAAGTAAAACTACTGCGGCTACAAATGGAGGTTGGACACTCCTTTGCCCTCCGACATGTGTCGCATGCCTACAAACTATGGTGAAAAAGAAAGAGAGAAGAGACTCAAGGAGAGAATCAAAAGATAGTGCATATGGCTTTGGGGAATATGCCTTTCGTAAAACAAAACTTTTCTTTTAGAAAAATTCTTCTTTGTAAACATTTTGAAAATAATTTCAGAAGGTTTTTAAAAGCTTTTGCCCAGTTTGGTAACCTTCTGCTCTGATACCAAATGTAACACCCCACCTCCGCTAGGGTCACTCACAAAGGGAATGCACTAACTTTGGTGGAGCATTATCTAGGAAAACATACATAGAAATATTACAAGACAGAACATATAAAACAGCAGAAGAAGAACCAAATTTCATTGCTTTAAAATCTAGAAAGGTCTAAAGCCTTTTACATCAAAATGCCATTAAATCCATTACATCGAAATCTGTCTTGCAATAGTAAAGAAGCATAAAACCATAGTCATAAATCATTCCCCAAGTAAAACAGTAAAGCAGCCATAGCCAAGGGAAATCCAAGCAGTACAAGAAAGAGCCTTAGAGCTTGGTAGGATCCGAACTAAGCTGTATTCCCATCCTGCGAACCTGGGGGGGACGAAAGAAAAAGAGGCGAAACAAACTGGGTCAGTCATAAAGACTGAGTAAGTCCTAGTGGCTTTCAGTATAAAAACAGGTGAAGATAATATGGCATGAGTAAACTGAAAGTAAACATAAGCATGATAACAAGGTAAGCAAGTTAAACTAGGATAACAAGATAGACTATGCTAACCAGATAAACTACGGTAACAAGATAAACTATGCTAACCAGATAAACTATGGCGATAAGATAAACTGTGTATAGCATCGCATGTTTAACATTCTCTGCACCAACTGTACTAGTACCCCAACCCGTATCATCCTTTCCATGTACATGTACATTCCCTTGTTGTATATCGTACGGGTTTCATCATGTATTTCTATACTACTTCAACGTAGTGCCACCATTCTTGAAATCGTTTGGACTGCCACCCTTGTTCTGGCTAGGTTTCCTTATCATGAACTATCGCGTGTTCAACTAGGATTTATGCCACCTAGGACCACTAGGGATTATGCTACCTATTGAACGTTTCCTAGATTCGATTAGGGTTTATGCCACCTAGGACCACTAGGGATTATGCTACCTAACGAACAACACCCTTTTTCCATGTAACGATCTATTAATCGATCGGCTCCCTACAAGTCCTAGCTCGTTCATGTGTCTGTGTCATACGGCCCAATCACGAAATGTAGTCACCTGTGCTAGGTCCATCATAGGGTGTATCAAGCCCTAGGGTGCCAACCACCGACACGAATCAAGCACGCACAGTGTAAACCTACCGGTGCCTAATGCCTGCTTTTTCAACTTCGGACTACGTGCACGACCATAGTCCGCCTGAACCTACAATGGCGCACCAACTCAGTCGTCATTCTGGTCGCTTACAATCAGCCCAGTAATCATGCCCCACCCTGCCTAGTTCCAGGGTACCATGATACATCTAGTGGGTTACTACTGAAAAGGACCGTGTAACTAGGGTTTCCGTCCAGTAGGTTAAGTGTTGTCATTTAAATTCGAGACTTAACCCCATCAGTCTAGTATGTCAAGTTGGTTAAGTGTTGTCATTCAATTTCGTGACTTAACCCACCTACGTGTCATGTCAAATTGGCTAAGTGTTGTCGTTCAAGTTCATGACTTAGCCGTACGAATCATGTGTCAAGTTGGTTAAGTATATTCAAGCGGTACATGACATAACCCTATCATGTGGCATTAATTCATTAATGCACCCCAACCTCTCACATCATACCTGTTGTTGTGGTCACTGGATATGCCGGGCGGTTCCGGGCAGATTTACGCCACAACTCGGTCTGACCTCGGGTTTCAAGCGCGATATGGCCAACTACCCACATTGGATCCTATTGTTTGCAGTAGCTGGATTTGCCGGGCGATTCCGGGCAGATTTACACTGCAAACTCAACCCAACCTCGAGTTGGCCATTTTCATGTTTATTCTAATGTCATGTCCGTGTTCAAGTTTCATGTCAAGTTTCATGTTTTCACTTATGCCTATTATCAAGTTAATGATTCATATTCATAACCAATTCATGTTTCAAGTTCATAAGCATGCTTACGTGCCTTCTAGATGTCCAATACATACCAACTACCCAAAACCCAACATAGGCGCGTTCATATTAAACTTTCATTAAGTCATAAATTATCATATATGTTTCTACTCCAAATTTTACATAATTAACATATGCCCGAGTTCTAGATTACATGTCACTTTTACATATGCCCAATTCATACCAAATTTACATATGTTCAATTCATGCCGTTTTACATGTATGCCAATTTTTATGCCATTTTACCATATCAAGTTCTAGCCAAAATTACATGTATCAAGTTTTATACCCAATAAACCCAAATCATGATTCATGATGTAGTTATCCCAAACAATAATCTTTTAATTACTAAACATAGTAACAATAATAATGATGGTAGTTTCGTGTACTCCTAGCTGCTGTCATAGGTGTCGCCAACTCCTATCTCCGCTAGTCGTACCCACTACTCTCCCTATCTGATTGGCTCCCTAACTCGTAGATACCCGTGTTGGTCCCACAGTAGGGTGTATCACTCCCTAAAGTGGCAACCCGATACTACTAAAATGCACGGCTTATAACTACACGATGCAACAACGTTTTACCTACCAGCCCGGACCCACGCATGCACATGACTCCGTTGGACTTGCGTTGGCACCGTTCTTTACTCTTTTGACCTCTTACAACCAAACCAACAAGTGTGTCCCGTCCTCGACATAGTTCGAGCTCATATATATACTGAAATGGGTTGCTGGTTGAAAAGGGTCCACACACTTGACACAAGCTTCCCTCCTAAGCTTGGCCCCCACTAGGAATTCCCACTTAACCCCTTTTTTATCCCCATGTCTAATCACATGTCTCATCTTGGTTAAGTGCTTTTATTATATTTCACATGCTACCCAAGTTACCCACTTAACCCTTCAATATCCCCATGACTAATCACATGTCTCATCTTGGTAAGTGCTTTTATTATATTTCACATGCTTCCCATGTTACCCACTTAACCCCTCTAATATTCCCATGTCTTATACCACATGTTCTATCTTGGTTAAGTGTTCGCTAATTCATTATAATCGTAATCTTACAAGACCTCCCATATTAGATTGTCGTTTTGCAGTTGTTGGATCTGCCGGGTGATTCCGGGCAGTCATATACCGCAAACCGAATCTAACCTCGTGTCTTTGCATTATTACGCATCTAATTTTGGCCTTTGACATCTCACATTAGATTACCAAATTGCGGTCGCTGGATGTGCCGGGTGGTCATATACCGCAATTCGAACCAAACCTCGTGTCTTAGGCGTTCATTATCACCTTCCTGATTCAAGTCCCAAATTTAAGTCTTGGATTAAAATGTACTACAATTACCAATAATTTCCAACCTAAAATTATGTTTATAATTTTTAATCCAAATTAGGCTTATAATCTTATGTATATATGTTGTGCCAAATTACGCCCAAATTAATTTGCGTTCATCGTTATTAACAATTCTTGCCAAAACTCATGTATACAAATTATATCTAATTATGCCCAATCCATCTTATGACAAGTCTCATGTATACAATTTAAAAACAATTATGCTCAAATTGATTTATGCCAATAATATCATTTTTTTACAAATTTCCCCAAACATTTCCAAATCATTTAAACATTATTCGTACGCAAATCTCAACGCAATATGTTAGGCTCGAAGTTAGCCTAATCTCGTAAAAAAAAGGAAATGAATAAGGGAAAAGAATCATTTCATCAAAACTGGCATAAAAGAGACATATGAAACATGAACCGACATAGAACAATAAAATAGATCCAATTAGGCATATGATAACAGTGATTTGGGTATGAATCTGAAAGATAAGAATTTATAAACTTGGTATGATTCATCTTACAGGCATGTTCATAAAATCCAATTTACAATCCTATCACAATCACTTTTTAATTAATTATATGTGAAAGTAATATAAACTCACTGTGATAAGATTTAGGAGAGAGATGGTTCTGAGTTTCGATTTTTGAATTTAATTAGCTAAACCATTGTTGTAGAATTTGATTATTATCTTCCAACTTGAAGACTCCTATTTCTGATTTGCTTTGGTGTAGAAGACGGGCTAGACTAATTTAGATTTGAGCAGCATGGAGGTGCCATGGATGAGTGACAATGATACTAGGGTTAGGTTAGAGGTATTTTACAGATGCTCTAGGTGTATTGGGATCTTTAGATTAGATTAGAACCCATTTAAACCATTCAAACCAAAAAGATACGTCATCCAACCAATCCCAAAAGGACACATCAGCCCTAGACCACCAAAACACGTCTGCCAGATATGGGTAAATGGGGGGTCGACACCCCTATAGGGGGTTGACACCCTTTTCGACACCCCTATAGGGGATCGACACCTATGTCGACTCCCCTGAGGGGTTGACACCTTAGAGCTTGAGATTTCCTGCTCACCCAAATTTTCTGATCTTTGATTTTTGAACTCGTTTTGATATTATTTTAAATTCTGCTTTAAAGTGAAATCTTCCAAGCTTCATAGCTTCTTCATATGATATCCGATTAATGCAAACTCAGGCTCTATTCCAAGTAGAATTCCGAGATGAACGCAATGGCGCAACCCGTTTCCCTAAGTTCTAATTATAAAAATTAAGTACTCTTTAATTATCCCTTATGCCATGTTTTAAAATTACGGGTTGTTATATTTTCCCCTCCTTGAAGGATTTTACCCCCGAAATCAACAAGTTGAAAAGAATGTATCCTACCATCCAATCATCCATCTACTCGTCCATCAACCACAAGCATCCATTATCCTTAAAAGATTTCTAATGCTATATGAACGTATGAAAAAGTGTGTGTATATGTCCCCTATCTAATGCAAAGATCAGGTGGTCTACAGATTCAGCTGACCTCCTTAATGCAAAACATGATAGTGTCATGCATCCATTTTGAATGCAAAAGAATCCTAATTACACATATCATTTCTATTTGAGTGCACAACCATTCATTCAAATGCAGCATCCATATGATAACACATTCAACATACATCCATTAACTTAAATATGCATACTCATTCATATGCAATATGAATGTGATTGAGCAGATCTAGTGCCAAATGTGTGTGTAAATGCATCCACGAGAAACCACTAGCAAGCACTTAAATCCAATTGCATCCACCAAACATAACATGTCTCAAACACATGTTTACAGCCATAGGATTTTCTACCTAAGGGTTGAAGATATAATCGAAAGGATACACTAAATGATAGAACAAGTATAAACAATGCGGTAGAAAAAGGAGAAGTTAAGAACATACCCTCAAAAAGGAAAGAGTAATATGCACGTGTCTTGTCTTCAGTCTTCCAAGTCGCGTGTTTTCGAGCGTCACTCCACTGTACCTTTACCTACTTGACTTCGCGGTTACGTAGCTTTTTAACCTATGTTTCGAAAATGCGTGTTGGAACCCGTCTCACTGTAGCCCCTCGTTCCACTTCGATGTCCTCTAGTATATTCGTCTCTACGACTTCAGCAGTCTCATGTAAACACTTCCGTAGGTGTGAAACGTGAAAAATATCATGAACTCCGGCCAACTTTCTCTATGATAGGAAACGACCCTACAAACTAAGGCGCCAACTTCCTACAGATTAGAAGCGAACTATATTCTTTAAAGGAGATACTTTAAGGAAAACCATGTCTTCAACTTCAAACTCAAGATTGGTTCTTCTCTTATCAACGTATGACTTTTGCTGGTCTTGTGCCGTCTTCATGCGTCTTCGAATCAAGTCTATCTTCTCTGAAGTTTCTCTAATCATCTCGGGCCCAAGAATCCGTAGGCTCCCACCAACAAGTCGGTGATCGGCAAGGTCGTCCATTTAGAGCCTCAAAAGGTTCCATGCCAATAATAGTCTAATAGCTGTTGTTGTGGGCGAACTCTACTAATGGAAGGTTTTCCTCCCTTGTCCCTCCAAAGTCCAAGATGAATAATCTCATAGGATCTTCTAGAATCCGATTCACTCTTTCTGTTTGACCGTCCGTCTGAGGGTGATAAGCAGTGCTCAAACACAATTGCGTTCCTACTGCCTCTTGCAAGCTCTTCAAAACTCACCAGTGAAAATGGGATCTCGATCGCTTATTGTACTAGAAGTTATGCCATATAGACGAACTATATCTCGGAGATAAACAAATGCTAACCATGCCACTGTTCTTTTACTCTTAACGGGGATGAAATGGGCGCTCTTGGTAAGTCTATCTACTACTACCCAAATCCCCGTATTACCCTTCCTTAACCACGGCAACCCGTCGACGAAATCCATGGAAAACACTTTCCCATTTCCACTGTGGAACCTCTAAAGGGAAAAGCAAACCACCAGGCTTCTTTTGCTCAGCCTTGACTTGCTTGCACACTAAGTATCTAGAAACGAACTCAGCAACATCCTTCTTCGTTCCGACCTAAGAGAAAACTCGCTTCATGTCCCTATACATCTTGTCACCACTGGGATGTATGGTCATCTTAGAACGATATGCGTCTTCAAGGATCGTCTTCCTCAAGCTCTCGTCTCAAGATACGCAAAGTCTCGCATCCCTACGCAACCAACCTTTGTCATCTATAGTATACCGACTAAGATGGCTCGAAGACTTCCCTAAGATGTAGGGCATGTTCTTCCTTCTTCTAGAGAATATCAAGATATCATCCACAAAGACTACCACAAACTTATTTAGAAACTCCCTAAACACCTTATTCGTCAAATCTACAAAATGTGCGGGTGCATTCATCAAACCATAAGGCATGACGAGCCATTCGAAGAAATCGTTAGGAGTTCTAAAGGTGGTCTTATCTATACTATCCTCAACTACCCTCAACTGATGAAATCTTGTAGCTAAGTCCAACTGCAACAAAACCGAAGCACCAACCAATCGATCGAACAAATCATCTATCCTCGGCAATGGGTATTTGTTTTTCTTCATGAGCTTATTCAGCTCCCTATAGTCTACGCACAATATAAGTGAACTATCAGCCTTCGTATTAAAAACAACAGGAGCACCCCACTCCAAGAAACTTCTTCTTATGAACCCTTTATCAAGCAACTCTTTCACTTGTTTACTAAGCTCCCTCCTTTCTCTTGGAGCCATGTGGCGCATGAAATATCAAGTGTCTTTCCACAATGAGTCAACAGTCTAACTACCCTCCTTTCACAGTCTAGGATGGCACCGTATTTAGCTAGTCAATCTATCTCTAGAGTCAAACCATGGCCAACGAAACCAAGAACATAGGCGTTGCATTCAAACTTAACGCCCAAGATAGACATTCTCAAATTCCGAAAAATCAGGGATAAATGAGCCGAACCACCAATAGGATTTGAGACTAAAATGGGATCCATAACTAAATTAGTATTTAGGTGTATTGTTTCAACTAATGAAGTAGATATAAACGAATGCGAAGCGCCAGAATCAAACAAAGTTCGAACAGTATGATCAAAAAGAAAAATCAAACTTTTGAGAGAAATGTTTCTACCTCTCTCCTGTCCTGGTACCATGAGAGCATGAACCTGCCCTCCAGAAGTAGGCCCTGTCCTCTGCCCTTGCTCTTGTCCTTGCCTCCTTGGGCAGTCTTTATCCAGATGTCCTTCCTCACAGTAATGAAAACAACCGTGCTTCTCCTTCTTCCTACAGTCCTTAATTACATGGCCCGTTATACCACAATAAAGACATTTCCTCTTGTCACGGGGTTTATTATTATTTCCACCCTTCTTAGGTTCTAATTTCTTGTTCTGTGATTCTTTCACTTTCTTTTCACATTTACCTTCTTCGTGAATTAAAGCCATATCAATAAGTTTCTCATCCTTGGGTTGTGCTCCTTAGCCTAAACTCCCTCGTTCTCATTTTTACCATCTTTGTGTCGCATGTTAACAAATCTCTCGAAAGCTGGCTCCATTGCACAGAAAACCATACGAAGCTTGAAAGAAGATTAGCCGCAGGTGAAACTACTATGGCTACAGATGGAGGTTGGGCACTTCTTTGCCCTCCGACATATGTCATAGTTTTAACATGCCTACGGAACTATGGCGAAAAGAAAGGAAAAAGAGATTCAGGCAGAGAATCGAAAGAAAGATATATGGATTTTAGGGATCATGTTTTTCATAATAAACTTTTCTCGTGAAAACACCCTCTTTAAAACATGTTTTTGAAAATACTTCTTTCCAAAAATGCTTTTGAAAATGGTTTCCAAAATCTTTTATCTGTTCTGGTAACCTTCAGCTCTAATACCACGTGTAACACCCCACGTCCATTAATGTCACTCACTAAGGGAATGCATTAACTTTCATGGAGTATTATAAGAGTACAGAACAGAATATCACAAGACAGATATATAAAATGGTACTTAAGAAAATTCAAAATGTATTCATTTCAGCGGAAAAGCAAAACATGTTTGCTTACAACATCAAAAATACATGCTAAAGCCAAGTACACAAATATCCATCTTGTTCAAAATTATTATCAGAGTACATAAAAGTAAAACCATAATCCCACTCCAGATAGCCATAATGAAAAAGAGATAGAGCTGAGCATTAATTTCAACACTTCCAAGCACTTCAAGAAGAAAAGGAATCAAAGTCAAGCTTCACTATTCCCACCCTGAGGACCTGGGGAGTAAAAGAAAGAAAAAGGCAAAACAAAAAGGGGTCAGACATACGTCTAGTGAGTCTAGTGACTTTAACAATATAATTAGTAAAGTAACAGAATAAGAACATAAAATGGATAAAAGAGATGACTGTAACATAAGCAGATGTGACAAGGTAAACAAGATGAACAAGATATAACGTTGATTGCGCTTCTAATCACTATAAGATAATTCCTACACCACACCAATGCTATTTCCATACTGAAAGTTGATCCCTCTTACTAAACATAGTAACAATAATAATGATGGTAGTTTCGTGTACTCCTAGCTGCTGTCATAGGTGTCACCTGCTCCTATCTCCGCTAGTTGTACCCACTACTCTCCCTATTTGATTGGCTCCCTAACTCGTAGATACCCGTGCTGGTCCCACAGTAGGGTGTATCACTCCCTAAAGTGGCAACCCGATACTACTAAAATGCATGGCTTATATCTATACGATCCAACAACGTCTTACCTACCAGCCCATACTCATGCATGCACATGACTCTGTTGGACTTGCGTTTCCACCGCTCTTTACTATTTTGACCTCTTACAATCAAACTAGTAACTTTGTTCCGTCCTCGACCAAGTTCGAGCTCATATAGATATTGAAATGGGTTACTGGTTGAAAGGGTTCACACACTTGACATAAGCTTCCCTCCTAAGCATGGCCCCCACTAGGAATTCCTACTTAACCCTTTTTAATCCCCATGTCTTATCACATGCCTCATCTTGGTTAAGTGCTTTTATTATATTTCACATGCCGCCTACCCACTTAACCCTTCAATATCCCCATGTCTAATCACATGTCTCATCTTGGTTAAGTGCTTTTATTATATTTCACATGCTTCCCATGTTGCCCACTTAACCCCTCTACTATTCCCATGTCTCATACCATATGTCTTATCTTGGTTAAGTGTTCACACTAATTCATTATAATCATAATCATGCAAGACCTCCCACATTAGATTGCCGTTTTGCAGTTGTTGGATATGCCGGGCGGTTCCGGGCAGTCTTATACCGCAAATCGAATCTAACCTCGTGTCTTTGCATTATTACGCATCTAATTTCTGCATTTGACCTCTCACATTAGATTACCAAATTGATGTCGCTGGACGTGTCGGGCGGTTCCGGGCAGTCTTATACCACAATTCGAATCTAACCTCGTGTCTTTGGTGTTCATTATCACTTTCTTGATTCAAGTCCCAATTTTAAGTCTTGGATTAAAATATACTCCAATTACCCATAATTTCCAACCTAAAATTATCTTTATAATTTTAATCCAAATTAGCACTATAATCTTATGTATACATAACTCACGTATACAAATTATATCTAATTATTCCCAATCCATCTTATGCCAAGTCTCAAGTATACAATTTATGCACAACTATGCTCAAATTTATTTATGCCAATAATCTCATTTTATTACAAATTTCCCCAAACTTTTCCCAATCGTTCAAACGTTATTCGTATGCAAATCTCAACATAATATGTTAAGCTCGAAGTTAGCCTAAAAAAATAAAAGAAGAAGGGAAGAGAATCATGTCATCCAAACTAGCATAAAGGAGACATATGAAACATGAACTGGTATAGAACAATAAAATAGATCCAATTAGGCATATGATAATAGTGATTTGTGTATGAATTTGAAAGATAAGAATTTACAAACTTGATATGATTCATCTTGCATGCATGTTCATAAAATCCAATTTACAATTCTATCACAATCACTTTTTAATTAACTATATGTGAAAGTAACATAGACTCACTATGATAGGATTTAGGAGAGAGGGTAGTTCTGAGTTCTGATTTACGAATTTGATTAGCTAAACCGTTGTTGTAGAATTTGATTCTTATCTTCCAATTTGAATACTCCTATTTTTGATTTGCTTTGATTGAGAAGAAGGGCTAGACTAATTTAGATTTGAGTAGCATGGAGGCACCATGAATGAATGACAATGAGATGAGGGTTAGCTTTAGAGGTATTTTATAGATGCTCTAGGTGTATTAGGAGCTATAGATTAGATTAGAACCCATCTAAAACATCCAAACCAAAAAGACATGTCATCCATCCATTCCCAGAAGGACACATCAGCACTAGACCACCAAAACACGTCTGCCAGATCTGGGCAGATGGGTGTCGACACCCCTGTCGACTCCCCTAGGTGGAGTCGACACCCTAGAGCGGGAGATTTCCTGCTCAGCCAGATATTTTGATTTTTGATTTTTGAACTCGTTTTTGATATTATTTTAAATTCTGCTTTAAACCGAAATCTTCCAAGCTTCATAGCTTCTTCATATGATATCCGATTAACGCAAACTCGGACTCTATTTCAAGAAGAATTCCGAGACGAACGCAATGGCTCAACCCATTTCCCTTAATTCTTCTTATAAAAATTAAGTATTCTTTAATTATCCCTTATGTCATGTTTTAAAATTACGGGTTGTTACATCTAACAAGCTCAGTAAACTGATTAACATACTCCTTCAATACTAGATCACCCTCCCTCAAAACTAAAAATTTGTCCAATTGCAGGCTCTCTTCCACCAAAGATAGAAACTTTTTTTTCCAAATCTCACCAAAAGTCATCCCAAGTCTGAAAATAACGCTCTTCCTCAGCCATCTCCACTACAACGGAATCACCATATTACAACGGTGTAACACAGTTGTAAATGATTTTTTTACAACGGTTATTACGCCGTCATATTTAAAGAAGTTGTAATACACTAAAATCTTTTACAACTGTATATTAATATTGCAACTAAACGTTGTCATATATCCTACTACAACTGTTATGCACCATTGTAGTAATATCTACTACAACTGTTATGCACCATTGTAATTCATTATTTTTACAACTATTTCTAACAGTTGTAATACACTTTATTACAACTATAATTAACAGTTGCGTTTTAAATCTCAAAAAGTAATATATGGACCAATTATTCATATATTAATAATAATAGAATTTGTTTATATATTAGTAACAATATAATTCAAAAACTAATGCAACAAATATAACTAAATCAAATTCATTCATGTATATTAATAATCATAATTTTCGACTAAAATACAATACATATCCAACAAAACAATCTAAAGTAATCATTCACATCACCCACTAAACCATTATAAAAAACATAGTCATTCCAAAATATATACATCGATACAATACAAAAGGTACATATGAAAGATAAAAGTTTTGTCCATAAAAGATTACATACCTTATAGGAATACACTAGTCAAAGACAACAAAATCTTTACGTCAATCTACAGTTGATCCAAAAGGTTCTTTAATGATACTCATATTGGAATTCGGCTTTCACTAGAAAGCTTCTTAATCCACAAAAAAGAAAGAACACATCATAATAGGAAAATGGAAAGCATAGAAACATATATTACTTTAGTTTCAAAAGTTTCTAAGTGACTAGCATATATGAAATAACAAAAAATATATATATTAGTTTTTACTTATAATAATTAATACACTAACATACAATAATTGATATAATAATTAATATACTAGCATGTTTTTCTTGCAGAAGTAACTGCTGAATGAATTATTGTTTAACTTACAGTAACAATCCTAAGAAAGTAAACACCTGACAATCAAAGTAAGAAAGTTAGAAATGGTATCTCTTACAGCATAAACAACTCCAATGACATTAATCAAAAATCCGTTCATTGGTTAAAATTTCTTTAGAATCCATAAAAGAACCAAGAAGATCACTAGTCATCGCATTTCTTCCCTTCTTGATGATGTGATGGATGAAAAAAGCGAAATAGGTAAATGAATTTGTGTAGTGGAAGCTTATTTTTAAAAAAGAGTAAAGTTTTACATGATGGATTCCAATAACGTGATATGCTAACTTTTAAGCATAAACTTTCTTAGTGAATTTTATTTTCTTTAGTACGTTGTACTTATATTGTAATTTCTTGCGGTGTATATAAAATTGCACGTATGATAGCAACAGTTTGTTGAACCACATGCAATTTATATTAGGTGTGTTGCTATTCGCACTCCATTTCCTCCTTCTGGCCACCACGACATTCGATTGCTAACTGCCGAATGACTTACCCCTTAAATTTTACACTGTTCGGCAGTCGTTTATGGTCGACGAACATGAAGGGGTTTATTCATTAACGGCCGAGCAAAAATGTGTAGTGGACGGAAGTGGAAAGTAGAGTGTGAATATCAGCACATTATATTTGTTACCATGCTTAACAGATCAATAACATGGTTAAAAAGCATTTCGAAAGGTGGAAATTAAGCTCGCATTCTCGTTTCCAGGTTTCGTTTGAATGACATCTCTCCCCAAGTTTTGATTTAAATTAGGTCCTTGTTTTCCGAAAATCAGCAAAGAATCAGCAAAAAAATCATGAAAATTTGTAAATAAATTCAACAAGTAATCATAATTGAATTCATGCATTAAAACTACCAAAAAAAAATTCAGACAAAAAAATGACGAAGCTCCGGTATATTTCAGCAGACAATGCAATTTTTTGCAAATATTGCTGATATTTTAGCAAATATTGCAATTATTGCATCAACTGTAGTATTATTACTGAAAAATCAGCAATATAATGTAATAATTGCAGTATTTGATTCAATATTTCATCTGTCATTTGTTTTTCAGCTATAAATCAGTTTTAAACATATTTATTGATATTTCAGCAATTATAAACAGTAATTACAGATGTATAAGCACATATTTATAAGCCTTCATCTCCTTTAACATAGTTGCTGACATTTTAGCAATTATACAGGATAATTGTTGACATATCAGCAATAATTCACCATACCTTGCGAACAATTCAACTTTATTTGCTGATATATCAGCAAGAATGTAAAATAATTGCTAACCTATCAGCAACAATTCATCCCTATTTTCAACTAAAACTCAGGATGAATTGTTGCTGACTTCTTAGCAATTATAGAGTATAATTGCTGATTTTGCCGATTTTTTTTCCTAGAATGCTCCCGTGAATATTTACAATTTTTTGATTTTTTTATGCATCAGATCTCATTTTTTTTTTTAAACATGAAGGGGCAAAAACAGGGACCCGCTTTGTATTAAAACTTACGGGATGAGGCCGTTTTAATCTAACTTTGAATACAATTATCACCAATTTTCTATTCGCTTACAGTTAATGAAAGTTGTTGGAGATTGGAATGCAAACATAAATGCATCAATATACTCCCTCCGGTTCATAATGTGAGAAGTTATAGAGGTTTGCACAAGAATTAAGGAAAACATCAAATGACACTTTACCCCCACACTTAAATTAGTTTGGTCTTGCATATTAATTTCTCTTTTCATGTCTGCCAACTACTATTTCTATTCCCATCAACCACTTTTTATCTTTTCATGGATAAAAAATACTCAAAAAATAGCTTTCGGTTTCTATCATTTATTATAAGTCAGGGATAATGTTTGAACAACAAGCTTAAACATGCTACATTTTGAAACAGAACAAACTTCTTAAAACATCTTACATTATGAATCGGAGAGAGTACTTGTTAACATTGAAAACTCCCAAAGAAAAGAAATTACAACACCAATAAATGAAACTGAGCTGACAAATATCACAGTAAAAGAGTAAACAATTTTGTAACAGCAGTAAGCAGACTTATTTCATTAATACCACACTGAAATCTCAATCAGCTTTTTGTATATATTTTTATCAAGTATATGGCTTGTGATATTCAGCAGCACACTTAGCAAACTCATGAATAAAATTTGGCTTAGCATGGATGCAAAATTATGTCAACAATAATCATTAATCAGTCCAAGTTATTCTAACTGTTTAAGAACAAAAATTCCAGAAAATGGATTGATATATTCTTACCTTCAATCAGTAAACTGTGAAATAGGTGGTAAAAAGTTGTACTAAGCAAACCAACAATAGCTGATGCAAAAGTCTCTGTTGCAGCAATCCTTTGTTGTTTTTCCCAGTTGACAACCCTCCTTCGAAAAACTACATATGTGCCAAACTAGCATAGGTTTTAGGTGAAGTTTAACTGTGTTAAGCTAGTTGTATTTGTCAGCAAGTACAAATAGAAATCTAAGGAATGGTCAAGATTAACAAACGTATTTGTTAGAAATTGAAAACGCAGCAAACATAGATCTACAAACAAGTGGAAGAGGAAGGAGTAATGTTAATTCATAATAACGGCATTTACTTCAATCATATTGTGGTTAACTCGTAGGAGGGATACCGGGCTTGTCATTCGAAGCCCCGAGCAAGTTGCCTACATTCGACTACATCGAACTGGAGTTAGACTGCAGACTTGATAAGAGATTCACCTTCAAACCTAAACAATAAACAACATGTCCTCTTCAGAAAAAATCATGATTGAGGCAACATCTATGCTACTGGGTTCGGGTTTGGATGATTTTAGCTCACCGGATTTTGGTCAGGACTTGGGGGAAGAACGTTAGCTTGTATCTCATCGGGTTTGGCTAGCTCTGGACGAAGCGCGCTGGTAGATTAGAGGTTGAATTTATGAGGAAAGAGGAGAAGATGCGGTAATTATATGTGAAAATTTGGTTTAGAGCCCGAAAATATGGTTTGGAGCCAACCAAAAAAAAAAAACCAATTTTGGAGCCAATGTAATTTGTGTGCCTTCAGCCTGGAACATGTTACGTAAGAGCAACCTCAACAGTATATAGTATTTGAATATTACAACACGTAATATTCAACTGAATATTACGTGCCGAGCCCAGCAATCTAAAATATAAAAAAATCACCGGATGCCTATTTTTTAGGTGCCTAGCTATAGGCACCTAAAAAATAGATGTCCAACCGTTTTCCATAAATATTCAGCAAAGTAGCGCGCCGAAAAAATAAGTGCCTTATCAATAGGGCACCTATTTTTTTGGCGGTCTACGGTGCGTTACAACAGGATTGACCCTTGAATATTTCCCCGAATGTTACGAGGCAGAGCAGATGTTGGGAGGCTTTTCTCCCCTAATTCATGATTTAGAAACTGAATACAACTTCTGTTGGAATTGCTCTAAGGCACCGTTCACGGCTTGTAATATCTAATTGTTTATTAATTACTAGTTCTTAACAGGAATTTTTATTTAATATTGATTCTAAACTTTTTACAGTTATGTAATCAATATTTATTATTTATTCAATATTTATTTATTTATAGAGGACCCTTGTTAATGACGGCGTCTTTATTCCTCATCGACTCCCTCCCTCTCTTCGTCCTTCTTCTTGCTTTTTTCGTCCTCCTTTCCTCCCCTTCATGTTCGTCCTCCACCCCCGATCCTCCACCTCCTCCTTGTGCTTCTTCATCTAATGTCAATCATTCTTCGTAAAATGGGATAATTGGTGAGGCATTTCTTACCAATATGAATCCTAGATCTGGATCCTCTTCGGCCATTGTAAATCCTGCTTCTAATCTTGATAATTCTTCAAACTCGTGGAATGATCTGTCTCCTGTTGTTAATAAAGATTATGTTAATCTTGAATCTGCTGTTAATAATGCAAAGGTTCCTAATCGTGCTAACCCTGAACTTTCTTTGAATAAATCTGTTTCTTCTGACAATCCATCTGCTTATCCTGTGAATATACGTTATGGCAATTCATCGTACACTAATCATAATATTTCCTCTAGGGTTGACAATGCTTTTATTAATCTTGGTTCGACCAATAATGGTTTGGGTAAATCTTCTGTTTCCTCAAAAGCTCCCTCTGACATTGATCATCCAAAAACATCTAATCACAATTTGTCAAACATTTCTTGTTCTTCTGTTCCAGCCTCAAAATCAGATTATCTCTCTTTAAGCCACAACCCCATAATGCAAGAAGCTTTAAGCCGTTGCATTTCGAAATGGTGAAAGATGGTAAACCAAAAGCACCTCCTGAAATGGCTAAGGCAGAAGTACAAAATATTGGCCAGATCATTTGGTGGGTTTCTTTTTATATGATACTCTTTTATATCTTACTTTTTCAAATTTTTTGGGAAAATTTTGGAAACAACACGGTGAAGTTAGCATGAAATTGGATGGGGTTTATTTCTTTTTGAAGTTTTCGAATGATGAGGATAAGGAAATTTTTTTGAAAGCTGATCCTATTTTCATTAGAGGCAGAATGTTCATAATCACAAGTCGGGACCCTTCAATTGGTAATTTGTTATCTCAAATCAGGAAAGTGCCAGTTTGGATTCACCTACACCGAATTCCATTGTTAATTTGGATGACGGTTGGCATCAATTAGTTAGCCTGTCATGTTGGCAGGTTGATATGCTTTGATTCTAACATTGAGAAATTGCATAGAATAAAGTACACAAAATTTTTGGTTGAGGTATCCCCTGATTATGAATTACCTCAAAAAATTGAATTGGATGGGCTTGGTGATAAAAGTCCATCGGTATTGCTCTCCTATGACTGGAAGCCCAAAATCTGTACACACTACAAGTATTTGGGCATGGGACTATTCAGTGTGAATTCTTGAAAAAGGATGAGCCTCAATAGGATAATCAAAATGACCTTGTTGGTAGAGAATAACAAGAGTACAAGTATGTCAAGATGAAGCAAGTCAGGCAAAAGCCAATTCCAATTAATATTGGATAGGGTTGGAATAAAGTGGTTAATAAAAAGAAACAGGTTTGGAGAAAGGAAGTGTATATTAATAGAGAAAATTGAACAATGATATTAACAAAGCTATGGATGACGTAGTGGAAATAGTTAGGAGAGTTGTTGACGTTGAAAATAATGATAATGTGGAAATGGATACTAATAATAGTAAGAAGGAACAGATTGTGGAAATGGATACTAATAATAGTAAGAAGGAACAGATTGTGCAGAATGTATGGTTAGTAGATGATAATGGTAAATGTCATGCACATGAACCAGAATTGGTAAATCAAATGTAGATAATATCCATAATCGAAATGATAGCTTTGAAACTGTGCTTAAGGAGGAAGTGGATATTGAATTTCATGTCAATAATCCATTTGAAATCTTGAATAGCCATGCATCCTTTTCTAATATAAACTCTGCTAATGCATCCCAATCTTTCACCAATGCATTAATGTCCACCTCCTTTAAACCTACTTCATCTTTTTCTGCTTGTCGTACTTCTACTTGTGATTCATCCTTCACCTTCCAAATCCCATCAAACTCTTCTTTTAACTCCAGACTAAATATAGCCAACAGCTCTTCTACTTCCCCTTACTCCCACTTGTCACTTCCACCAAACATTATTCTTCCACCTCTTAATTCTCCCTCTTATGTGAACCCAGATTTACAATCTACTGACGTTTCTCCAAATTCGGTAGTAAAAAGAAAACAAAAGCTAGAAAGGAAAAACCAAAGAAGCAATCTGCAGCTAGTGAAGACTTAATTGAGGTTGTTGAACTTACTCCAAAAGATGCTACCATCAGGTAGTCAACCCTCTTCTCCGAGACATCTTAGGAGCAATCCTAACCCACTCTTTGTCCCACTTATGATTAAACGATTCATAAATTAACTTTTTGGAATGTAAGACGTTTGCATCTAGCCTCAAAGCAAAATGAAATAAAGGCTTTGATTAGAGTAAGAGATATTCGGTTATTATGTTTGTCCGAAACAAAGTTGGATAGATGTTTAACTACCAAGGTTGTTTCCTGCATTGCAAATTCATGGGAACTTGATCATAATCTTGATAACGTCAGCTATGAAAGGTTACAACCCATCTTATTTTCAGCTCTCAAACATTTCCTCGTCTGACCAATACATTCATTTTAAATGTATTCACATTCCTCCAAAATCTTGTTTCTTTTTAACTTCTGTTTATGCTTAAAATGATCTATCTTTAAACTTCCTTTCTTGCAAAATTTACATAATATTCATTCAACATCTGATCCTTGGCTTATTGGAGGGGATTTCAATTGTATGTTCTCTTTCTCTCAGAGATCAAGTGGCTGTCCTCTCTCCATTGAAGATATTGCTCCTCTTTATCAAGCTCTTTTAAACTCTAACTTGCAACCTATCAATTTCTTTGGTTCCAATCATACTTGGTCTAATAAAAGTAAGTCTAGCTTTTCTACTCTTTACAGAATTGATCATATCTTGGCTAATCTATCATTTATCAACCACTGCCTAACTCGTTTTACCAAGTTCTTCCTTCCTTGTTCTCTGATCATCGTCCTTTACGTTTTAATGGGGAACGTGATGTTTCCATTAGTAGGGGTAATTCCTCTTTTAATTTATTTGTTAAAGGATTTGGAATTTTCTAACATTTTAGTGGGGGTTGGGAACAATGATAGCAACAATAATCGTCTATGATCTCTCCTTAATAAATTGAAGGCTCTAACATTGCACCTAAAGGACTGATAGAGGATCCGTTCAATATACCTCAATCAAAAATGAATTATTAATGGCGCCAGAGGCTATCAATTATGATCCATATGACATTCAATTGGGTACATTAAAGAGGGATCTCAGATTTAAACTGGAGCATGCACTCAATGCTAAAATTCAATCAGTAAAATAGTAAGCTTTTATGAGAAGAGAAATGGATGCTGATAGGAATACAATTTTTTTTCATAATTCAATCAAAGTTAAGAGAGCTAATAACATAGTTTTTATGATTGCAAATATGAATGGTATTATTTAGGATAAGGAGGAAGGAATTAATGATGCTTTTGTACATTATGTTTCCTCTATTCTGGCATCTCCTTGTCCTTTTGCAGTTAATGTTTTCCCTCTTTTTAATATTCAACTACTAGTTTTATCAGCTCAACATCAACAATCAGAAAATCTATAGCTACTATATACCTGGGAATGAAATTAAACCTGCAATTTTTAGTTCGGATCCAAATAGTTGTGGAAGACCGGACTGATTTAATGCTTTTTTCCTCCAATAATGTTGGTCATGGATTGGGGAAGATGTAGTTAAAGGCATTCAACATTTCTTCATGCATAACCAACTACCTTCTAGCTTCAGTGCAATGACTATTTCCTTAATTACTAAAACTGATAATCCAACATCCATTTTAGATTTCAGACCAATTTCATGTTGTAGTCTACAAAGCCATATCTAAAGTGCTCTCTAACAAGCTACAACAGGTCTTACCTTCTATTATTTCAGAAAATTAGGGTGCTTATATTATGGGGAGGACTATGAGTGATAATATACTATTAACTCATAAGCTTTTGTATGGATATAATAGGAAACATATTTCACCTCGGTGCACGCTAAAACTGGATATCAGGAAAGCATTTGATACAGTTTCTTGGAATGCAATTCTAGCTGTGATGCCCAAAATGAACTTTCCTTTACCTTTCTTAGCCTGGATTCATACATGTGTATAGTCTCCAAGGTATTCTATTGCCAGGAATGGAAGATTACACGGTTTTTTTAAAGGCAGTCAAGGAGTGAGACAGGGTGATCCTATATCGGCTTATATGTTCATTATTGTGATGGAGCTTCTTAATGCATTGTTGTTTGATCAAGTCAAGAAGGATAATTTGGAACTCCATCCTAAATGTAAGCATCCAATGATCACGCATTTATTATTTTCTGACGGTCTCATTATATTCACTAAGCCTACTATAGCAAATATTCAATGCATCATGTCTATACTTCAGTCTTTTTACCATATTACTGGTCTTCAATTAAATAGAAGTAAATCTTTTATATTGATTGCTGGGCTTAATGATAATAGGAAGCATGATATTATTAAGTTTTATAGGTTCCATGTACTTCCTAGGAATGCTTCATACTTAGGAATGCCACTTATTTTTTCTCGTATAACAAAAGACATGTGTGCTCCTTTATTTGAGAAAATCATTAACAAGCTTCAGCAGTGGCCTAGTGATAAACTATCTCAGGTTGGAAGACTAACTGTCATTCAGTCAGTGGCTAGTGCGATAACAACTTATCGGATGCTTCACTATATTCTTCCATTCAAGCTTCTAAAGATGATCAGTAGTGCATTTAACAGGTTTCTTTGGCATGGTGACCCCTTTTTGAAAAAGTTAATTCCTTTTTATATCACAAAATATATGGGGGGAATAAGCATGGAGGCTTAGGCATCATCAACCTCTTTAATTGGAATAAGCTGTTGTTTCGGTTTACATTCATAAATTGCTCGGCAATGATAAGGGAATATGGTCTCATTGGGTACATAATAAGCTTATTATTAAGAGAGATTTTTGGTGATGCAAATTCCACAATCTTGCAGCCTGAGTTGGAGGTGTATACTCAAAATGAGGGATACTTTTGTACCTTTCATTCAGGTTAATGGTAGCTCATTGAGAAATGTATCATTTTGGCACTCTCCTTGCCCCATGCAAGGTATTATTTTTAGTAAGATTATAAACTATAATTTCTTATGGAATTCAGGAATTCCATATTCTACATTAGTAGAGGATTATATTCATAAAGGTGATTTGATCTTACCTCACTCCGGTTCCATTACTTTGAGAATTCTTTGGACGTAAATAACAAAATCTTTTGTTATGAATGGTGATAGTTCAGTTTATTGGGATGGTAGGTTGCACTCTATAAACATATGTATAAATTGTTGCAAAACGATACAAAAATCTTTGGCTGATCATCAAGAATCTGGAATATTAGAAGTTTAGCCAAGAACTTCTTGCTATGGAAAGTAATGGTTAACGCATTTAATATTAAGAAGAAATATCATTCATTTGGATTGATTGGTAATAGTGCTTGTCTCTTTTGTAATTCCAGTGAAGAGGCTAATGTTCGTCTCTTTTTTGAGTGCCCTGTTGTGTTTAGGTTATGGAAAAGAATACTTGCAAATGTAAGCTTCTGTAGACCATTAACTTGCTGTGCAATGGAGTGGTTTAATATCTTCAAAGCCACGAGATGGACAAATGATAGAACCAGAATTTTGCTTAAGATTCTAAAGTGTTTTATATAAGTGATATGGTCTGAAAGAAATAATAGAGTGTTTGGAGTTAGTTTCTTGAATGAAGATCAGATGTTTGCAATGATTCATAGTAGTATTATGCATGATATTTCAATTTGAGCTGAAGTGGGCATTATATGATTACGATAGGGATTTCTACATCAATATTGCATTCGGCAGTCTTGTATAGCAAGTTGAGAAGAGCAGCAGTCTTGAATTTTCTTTGGGCTATATTATATTTGTTTAGAGTTCCCCCCATTTCTATCTACTGTGAGTTTTGTTTGTACTTATAGTTGCTATATAGCTTGTCATTTACTGCTGTGAAACTTGTAATTTGTTTAGTGTTAATAAATTTTACTTGCCTTTCAAAATGTTTAATTATTTATTTTTTGTTATGATAAACTATATTACTTATTAAGTAATATTATTTAACATTAATTATTATTTATCAACAAATACATCAATATTCATGATTTATAAATTATTTATTGATTAATTCGTAATCACTAATTAATTACTATGATGGTTAGCATCTCGACATCAACTTCATTCATCTCGAGCTGCGTCCCCATTGAAGCAATTCAGGAAGATACAACACATATCATCATCACATTCGAAATAGAAGGCATCATTTACTTTGGAGCCAAATTTTCGCACTTCCCTCCTAAATTTCATCCTGGTGCGCTAACTTTTCATGATAGCCAACTTTTCGTTGATCTTGACCAAAATTTCACCGAAATGTATAAAATTAAATGTTATAAGTTAGAACTACTAAGTAAAAATTTATATAAAGTATAAACGGATTTCTTATGAATTAATTTTTATTAAAATATTAAATTGTACTTATTGATAACAGATAGTATTAATTGTTACCTAATTCTTTTTAGCTATAATTGAATATAAAGTATTAAAATTTTATTATGTATACGTTAGTAGTTATTAATTATTAAGCACTTAACAATTTTTTTAAGATAATTACTATTTATCAAGTATTAATTATTAATTTTTTGGTTATTATTAATTATTCTTAAATATTAATATTATTCATTATTGAATATTAACTATCATTAATATTTAGTATGCCACTATAATAATAAATAGAAAAAATAAATTTTGAACTAGCTCCTGGACTGTAATCTAGATTAGATTTATTGGCAGCCCACTATAAATGTCGTTGATGGTGGACGGTCCACCTTAAAAACCGAATTAGCTGACTGCTAACTACAGTCATCTGTACTATATTGTAGTTCTATCATTAGTCATAATAAAAAAAGTGTTACGGAAACTACAAAAACTGGTCGGCTATGCCCAAAAAAAAATCGTTGAAGATAAGTTTATATAACTTTCTAATAAAAATGTTTTAATTATGAATTTTCAAAAGTTAATTACTAAATATTAAATATTAATTTTCGATAATTACTTCTTAATTATTAATATTAATGATTACACCTTAACTATTAGTCATTAAAAATTAATTATTAATTATTATTATTTGTTATACTAATTATTAATATTAATTATTAAATACTGGAAACATTTACCAGTTGTTAAAAATGGGCACCTATCACAATTGGCAAAAAAGTAAGGTTATAATAATCACCTATTACAACTGTTAGAAAAAAAGTTGTTAACAATATGTTTATTACAATTCTCAAGAAATAGCAGTTGTAAAAAACCTTTTCTACAACAAGCATTTTGTGACATTTGTAAAATTGAAGTTGTAAAATGGTATTTTTGTTGTTGTGCTTCCGCTAAAATAAAGATTCGCCCTTGTAGTTGCCATGTAGCCAACCTAACTCTCCTTTTATTATCAAGCTCTAAAAGTTCAAATATGCGCTCGGTGTTCTTAAGACAAGAGCCCCTAAGCACGGGCTTCACCAAAAGTGTATAAACCAAGGAATGTCTTGCTGCCAAGAGAAGTTAAATCCTTGCAAAGCTTTGAGAAATCAGCCGTTGATGGTGGGTTAGGAGGAGCCACCACGGCTAGAGCGGGAGCTTGGGCATTCCTTTTCCCTCCAGCTTGTGTCCTAGTTTCTACATATGTATGGAAACAAGTCGGAATGTGGATATCCTCAGGAAAATTGGGATCCTCGAAAATGCTGGTTACAAAGAAAAGAGTAGAATTCACAAACAAAATCAAAGGAACATGGTAATTAACTTTAGGGGATATTATTCAAAAACAACTTTTTATTTTGATAATTCTTTTCCTTAAAAGACTATTTCTTTTAAAAACAAAAACTTTTTACTGATCTTGTAACCTTAGGCTCTGATACTAAATGTAACACCCCACATTTCTTAACATTACCCGTATAAAGGTTGCATTAAGAATTATGAAGAATTTTAGGTATAAGATAGATTCACAAAGACAAAATTCACAAGACAACATAATAAAACACAATGGAACTTAAAAACATTCATATAAAGAAGAATAAAAAGTGACATTACATTGTAGACAAATAAAAACCACTGCTGTCTCATAAAAAACAGAATAATCAGAATATCATTATAAAAATCCTCCTAAAATGCCAAATAAAGAAATTAGCAGAATGTGGAACAATACATGCGAAGATAGAGATAAAGACAAATGAAATTTTCTAATGGGCTGAGCTGGGCCAAAGTTCTCTTAAGCGCTAAATCCTCCACGCTGAGAACTTGGGGGGAAAGGAAGAAGAGAAAAAGAAAACAAGCCAGACATAAAACCTGGTGAGTTCAGTAATTACTAGCATGAGTGATAAAAGAAGAAATCTAAACAGAATAATAAATTGAAGCTCAACATAGTAAATAGTAACACGAATATACTTCCATGAATATAGTTCATTCTCAAACCTTGGATTTCTGCACCAATTGTCACAACTTACAAATTAGGATATAACCTAATTTTACCTATAGATAGACTCCTAAACAACAATTGTGATAATCTATGCTGACTATAGCCCCGGGTTTATCAGACCCATCCAATCAATTCTAAGGACATAGCATAAATCACGGGCATCACAACATCTTATCTTCCCTGTAACGCCCCGCCTCTATATCCACTATCGTCCAGTTCATTTCAGAGAAATGTCGTAGACCATAATGGAGAATGAGGTTTGTAAAGAGCGACCGATTGTATAATTTCTCCATATGAGGAATGTACATCGAATTCTGATACCGATTAAAATTTCGACATGACCATTCAGCGTATAGGGTAACTACACAACGACTATATGCAATCTGGAAAGCAGTATAAAATAGACATCAATAATATTATAAATATGGTATATCTCAAAGCCAGACACAGAATAATCATATCACAAAGGCGGAATAGATATGCATAAACTAAGAGTGTGTAAAACAAGTTAGTGGTCAACAAAGATCCGCTAATATATGTACCATGATCTACATAAAAGCATATGTACACTACGATAGATAATGTCATAGGTACAAAAGTACATAAAGCTGCGAAGACAGAGTAGCAAGCTGAAAGCGGAAGATCAATCCTGTGATGAATCCCAGAGGAGTACCTAAAATGGCTCGGCGGTCTGACCCAAGTATTATTTATAAGAATAAACAATAAACGGATCAGTCTAACTGTACTTATCAAATAAACTGAGATAACAAGAGATATAACACATGATGACATGATTCTAGTAATAATATCTAAGCATAAATAAATATGAAATATGGCATGTCAACATAATCAGGAAATGACAATGGAATGTCAGCACACAAATATCTCTAAATAATCTCCTAGCTAATGTAGAATGCAACATTCAAACAATAGCATGCAATAGGAAATGATAGAGGAAATCAAGAATCCAGAAATCACTAGAAATCCAGAAAATATTTATCAAATTGACACGTAATGCATCAAAGTAATCAAGAATCAGAAATAATTTATCAAATTGAAACGTAATGCATCAAAGTAATCAGGCATCGGAAATCATTTATCAAATTGACGCGTAATGCATCAAAGTAATCAAGAATCAGAAATCATTTATCAAATTGATGTGTAATGCATCAAAGTGGTCAAATTGATGCGCAATGCATCAAAGTAATCAAGCACCAGAAATCATTTATCAAATTGACGCGTAATGCATCAAAGTAATCAAGAATCAGAAATCATTTATCAAATTGACGCGTAATGCATCATAGTGGTCAAATTGACGCGCAATGCATCAAAGTGGTGAGATACGATCTCTAGGTAGCGAACCCATTTGTTTGAGCCGAAGCTCCCCACGGAGCCGGTCGTGACCCCAGATGAGCGAAAATACATAAACCGTGAAATATCTAAAAAAAAAAATCATAAATCATAGAATGTTGGACCAAGGTCCCATAGGTGAAATCCAAGAATCATAAATCCCTCTCGGGCGATCGAGGACCACAAAACATAAGTCATAAAATGAACTAGAGGTGTCAATAGATAGTGCAGAAACAATTTGGCTGGAGTTCCCCTGATAGTGTGGAAACTATTATAGTAAACCACAGTCCTCCGGAGACATAGCCAGGAAGCTAAGTCCAAATCATAAAATGAATCACATCGATCCGGGTGAATAGAAATTACTCCGAGCTAATTAATATAAGGAAATAGCAACATGTCCCATAACCACATGCTATTCTCAAATATTTACGAACCCGTAATTGGTTTCTATTCAAAACAGAGAAAATCACCACACATGTTCGAACACACGAGTCCAAGAGTTATTCGCCGAAGTAAACATGTAAGGGGTCATAGTCCTCAGTTTTACTAAGTTAAATAAACTAAATTTCTCGTCCGATTGATAGGATAAAGAAGCGTATATAAATCAATAGAATCAAAACCGGGTGTAGAAACCATTATTTTAAAAGGATTTGAATTTAAAAACTGATTAAACGTTGGTTCGATGCCCATTGACAATATAAAACCCCATTATTCATCGTGGTTCAATTATTCATGAAACCGTCGCCGTAGCAAATAAACATAATGAAACATAAACTAATATCACAACAACATACAAGAAATCAAGGGATAACAGTTGTGATTTCGATCAGCGAACGAGTCGAAATCCCAAACTAGCACCCGAAAGTTTAAACTACATCGGAATAGACTCGAAGGATATCGAGTCGATAATTCACATTTTAGAGTCATGAAAAATGTTTATGAAATCATAAAAAGGTTACAGTTGATCACAAATAGTGCAAATTACTCTAATATTAGCTTCATTGGAAAGCTCTCGTTAGGACGGTTCCAAAGCACCTGATTTCGTTGAATTCCGACAGCGTATGAAAAAGTTATGATCGTTTTAAGAATTCAACTATTTTGCCCCTTAACAGATGTCTGCTTCATTGGGTCAGACGTCCGAGCAGATGCAAAAAGTTATTGTAGTTACAGAGAGTTCTACAGACGTTTGTTGCTTCGGTCAGACGTCTGAAGCGGTGCAACAGACGTCTGAGCTCAAGCCAATAATTATGTTCATTCCAGAGAGTTCTATAGACATCTGTTGCGTCGGTCAGACGTCTGAAGCGATGCAACGGACGTCTGAATTGGGCCAAATATTGCATTTTGCCTATGTAATGATATGCAATCGACTTTCGAACAAGCCCGGACATCCCGCATTGATTCTAAACGTTTAGAGGGCTTGCATACACTCTCTAAAGAACAAAAACAACGTGCATATACACACATTCACATACATAAACATATATACATAAGGTTGCAATGATTTTGATTATCTATTCAAATATGAACTGAATTCCAAACCGAAGCCTACGAAAGCGATTCAAACAACTTGTGAAGACTTAGAACTTTGTCGGGGGACAACGGAGCTTCACAACATCTCCAAATCAACTCAAAATATATGCATAAGATCATGTAAACAATCCTACTTATAATTTCAACTCAATGGAACATAAACATATGGAATCGGCTAAGTTACACTAACACAACCAATTCACTAGCACATGCAAACACATATGAATACTAAATTATACTTGTACAAGCCAATTGCTTGTGGCATCGATGTGAGTTCAAAAAGAACTCACCTTTGCTTGTTAGAAGCAAGAAATCAACCCAAAGCTTTACTAAATCAACCTCTCTTCCAATATAGCTTGCTAATCTCCAACCTAAACTCATATAAATGAATTTATTAGGAATTAAGTCATAGGAAACACCATAAATTGAAGAGGAAACGAGATGGAGAAGATGGAGAGGAGCTTACCTAAGCTTTTCCTTGGATTTGTATATGATTTCAACTTGGATTGGATTTCTAAGACCAAGCTAGGGCTTAGGGAATTTTAATTTCCCTTTCCCTCCTCCATTTTCTGTTTCTTTGTTGAAGTGAGAATGAATGAAGGAATGGAAGCTGATTTGGCACTTAAAGGAAGTGGGCTAGTTGGATAACCAAGCCCTAACCAAAGTGCCAAATTTTCGAAACTCGGAACATATCGAACCTTATACTTTGCGAACACCTAAACGATGTTTTGAACCCAATGGAAGTGGTTTCAAGTCCAAATTCATTGATATGCGAAAAGTGATATTTTGGTCATACACTCAAATGAGAATGACCGAATTCTTCCAAACTTTGAACCTATCGACGCTTACAGTCAAAAAGGTCATAAACGATGATCCGGACTCAATGAAAGTGGTCCCAAACCTTAATTTTATCGTTTGCGAAAAACGACATTTTGAGTGACACATCGGACACAACGATATATTTAAATAAAATATTTAAATCTATTATCATCGATTGAGCGGGTTGTTACAGACTTCCCCCTTAAAAGAATTGCGTTCCTGCAAGTCCTTAAGAATGAAGTAATAAGTAACAACCAAAAACAATACCACAGAGTAGTACCACAAGAACCGACACGAAATGGAAAAATCACACCAACGTCTAGGTGAGATCCTAACTTCATGTCACAAGATCATAAAAACTAGAGTTCAATCTCAAATTCCATTACCCATGAAGGTTGTCATCCCAAACAGGTAAAATAATTCCAAAAAAATTCACAAGCGCTATGAATTCAAATAGACTCGCCTTTCTTCATATGATTCTCAAGGGAATGAGAACCAATAGAATGCACAAAAACCAAGCGAATCTAATTTGGAATTTTAAGGAGCAACGGGACTGCGTCCTACAGACGCCAGATATCAATAGTAGATATTTCTCTTAGGATATGAGATGGGAAATTACGGTGGTTGAATAATCCATTCCCAAAACTCAATCACGACGATGTAGCGAACACCGAACTTCAGCACTTTAGTCTTGCGACTAGGTGGATGACACCAACAAAAGCACAACATAGAGATTCCAACGAAATTAGCAAAAGAGAGCAATTCTTGAAGGAATAATCAATTTTAATATCAATGATTCAAGGTTGGTAATGGAATACCAATGAGCTAGAAACCGATAAACAAATATAACAAAATGAGATTAAACCAAAGAGGTCATAATCCCTAAAAATTTGATTGACAATGGTTAACAAACGTGCGAAGACAATTGTCAAGCCAAGTGATTCAAACCAACAAAGGAGGAATATCAAAAAAGCTCATCCTTTCGATATTCATGTCTAAGAACAACGCAAGGCTAAGTCCATAAGTGAATTGACTATAGAACTTCCAGCTGATTGACTAGATCATAGATTCGAAGAAAGGAAATATTGAGTTTGTCGTGGATCGCAAAAACTCAAATTTCCCTCCACCCATTGGATTCCCATTCTGTCGAGCGATCGTTCACCAGAGAAAATAAGGAGACTCATGGAATCATAAGAATAATAAAATCTCTTTAGAAAATCAAAACAAGGACTAAGAATTGAGGGAGATTCTCAATGACTAAGAATTTCCGAGAATTAAAGAACTAAAATTCAGAAATTTTAGACATAAATAAACAATTTTGAACCACTCAAAAACAGGGATTAGGAATAATGCGGGGCTCCCAATCCTGGAGTTGTTTATTTACTCAAAGAAAAAGATTCAACATAATTTCTTATTAAAATTCAAAATATTATTATTTTGATTAACTTATTAATATTAATTTAATTTTAGGGATCATTTCAAATGTCGGATTGTCACATAATGGTATTTAGGAATTACGAACTACAACATGGCGTCCCACGTTTCGTTCGAGAACCTTAACGCACCCAACGGATAAGTAAACACAAGAAAGTCCTCAAAATTTCTAAAATTCATGCAAAACTCGTGAAAATATAAAAATTCAATAAATCCTTCAGGATGGCATAAAGGAAATAAAATTCCTTTATCAACTTACGAATTAAACACGAATGATATCTTTTGATACCGAAGAGCACGATTCACGTATATCAAAAGAACATAAATAAAATAATCTCTAAACAAGGTAAATGACATTAAGGAATTAATGACACATACTTTGAATCAAGAAGAGGGATCACAAGAAGCAGGATGCTTTCCCTCATTCTTGATCTTGAGTTTGGAACACAATGATACATTTGCTGAGTTAATTTAGCAAAAATGCTTGGTGACTCACACCGGCACAACGAGGTAACAAATGTGTTGTTTTAGCCCAAAGGCTTGGTGATCTCACACTGAACTAGAACTATATAGCTGACAACAAGGAAGTAGATTTAGTCACAAAGACATGGTATCTCCATACCGACCGATAAGAGATCATTAGACCATGCTAGGTACGTAATGATGTACGAAACAATCTTAACTAGAAATCAAGAAATATCGGGATCAAAGATGCTTACAACATGCACAACGACACACGAGCAAGATATCCAATGATCAATCAACTTCAAGGATAATAAATTATCAACAAGATATGTGTGATACACAATGTGGCAAACAGACGTCGATTAGCAACTCAAGTCAAAGAATGAATCAGAAGCACCACTAGAGCACACGAGCCCTAGATGGACTACAGAAATCAACCCAATGGAGAATGGGTCGATAACTATTCTAAAGGACCAGAAATAGGCCGCTTGAGACATAATCACCCCTCCCGTAGGGGGTACACTGGGTGAACCGACACTTGCACGGCTACGACCAACTATTTCACTTCTTTAAGGAAAAAGAAGGAAGAAAAAGTTAGTCTCAAGTGGAATTCAAACGAGGCGAATTCAATCAAAATGGAATCATATATGAAGATAAGCTATGACGGGTCTTAAGACTCTAACTTAAACCCTGAAGCATGATTCCCAAGAGAGGCTTAAAGACAATACCATCATCATACTATCTTACACTGTTCTGGAAAGTTATCTCTGATACCAAACTGTAACACCCCGCCTCTATACCAACTATCGTCCAGTTCATTTTAGAGAAATGTCATAGACCATAACGGAGAATGAGGTTTGTGAAGAGAAACCGATTGTATGATTGCTCCATGTGAGAAATGCACATCGAATTCTGATACCGATTAAAATTTCGACATGACCATTCAGCGCATAGGGCAACTACACAACGGCTATATGCAATCCGGAAAGCAGTATAAAATAGACATCAACAATAATATAAATATGATATATCTCAAAGCCAGACACAGAGTAATCATATCAGAAAGGCGGAATAGATATGCATAAACTAAGAGTGTGTAAAACAAGTTAGTGGTCAACAAAGATCCATTAATACATGTACCATGATCTACATAAAAGAATATGTACACTATGATAGATAATGTTGTAGGTACAAAAGTACATAAAGCTGTGGAGACAGAGTAGAAAGCTGAAAGCGGAAGATCAATCCTGCGATGAGTCCCAGAGGTGTACCTAAAATGACTTGGCGGTCTGAACCAAGTATTATTTATAAGAATAAACAATAAACAGATCAGTCTAACTGTACTTATCAAATAAACTGAGATAATAAGTGTATAACACAGGATGACATGATTCTAGTAATAATATCTAAGCATAAATAAATATGAAATATGGCATGTCAACATTATCAGGAAATGACAATGGAATGTTAGCACACAAATATCTCTAAATAATCTCCTGGCTAATGTAGAATGCAACATTCAAACAATAGCACACAACAGGAAATGAGAGAGGAATTCAAGAATCCAGAAATCATTAGAAATCCAGAAAACATTTATCAAATTGACACGTAATGCATCAAAGTAATCAGGAATCAGAAATCATTTATCAAATTGATGCATAATGCATCAAAGTAATCAAGCATCGGAAATCATTTATCAAATTGACGCGTAATGCATCAAAGTAATCAAGCATCAGAAATCATTTATCAAATTGACGCGTAATGCATCAAAATAATCAGGAATCAGAAATCATTTGTCAAATTGACGCATAATGCATCAAAGTGGTCAAATTGACGTGCAATGCAACAAAGTAATCAAGCATTAGAAATCATTTATCAAATTGACGCGTAATGCATCAAAGTAATAAAGAATCAGAAATCATTTATCAAATTGACGCGTAATGCATCAAAGTGGTCAAATTGATGAGCAATGCATCAAAGTGGTGAGATAGGATCTCTAGGTAGCGAACCCATTTGTTAGAGCCGAAGCTCCCCACGGAGCCGGGTCGTGGCCCCTGAAGGGAGAAAACACATAAATCGTGAAATCTATTAAAAAACATCATAAATCATAGAAAGTTGGACCGAGGTCCCATAAGTGAAATCCAAGAATCGTAAATCCCACTCGGGCGATCGAGGACCACAAAACATAAGTCATAAAATGAACAGGAGGTATCGACAGATATTGCGGAAACTATCTTACTGGAGTTCCCCCGATAGCGTGGAAACTATTACAGTGAGCCACAGTCCCTCAGAGACATAGTCAGGAAGCTAAGTCCAAATCGTAAAATGGATCACATCGATCCGGGTGAATAGAAATTACTCCGAGCTAGTTAATATAAGGAAATAGCAACATGTCACAAAACCACATGCTATTCTCAAATACTAACGAACCCATAATTGGTTTCTATTCAAAACAGAGAAAATCACCACACATGTTCGAACGCATGAGTCCAAGAGTTATTCGCCAAAGTAAACATGTAAATGGTTATAGTCCTCAGTTTTACTAAGGTAAATAAACTAAATTTCTCGTCCGATCGATAGGATAAAGAATCATATATAAATTAATAGAGTCATAATCGGGTTTAGAAACTAAATTTATTTTAAAAGGAATTGAATTTAAAAACTGATTAAACGTTGGTTCGTTTCCCATTGACAATATAAAATCCCATTGTCCATTGTGGTTCAATTATTCATGAAAACCGTCACCGTAGAGAATAGAACACAAACATCATAAAACATAAACTCATATTACAACAACATATAGGAAATAAAGGGATAACGGTTGTAATTTCGCTTAAATAATGAATCAAAATCCCAAACTAGCACCCGAAGGTTTAAACTACATCAGAATAGACTCGAAGGACATCAAGTCGATAATTCATGTTTTAGAGTCATGAAAAAAGGTTTATGAAATCATAAAAAGGCTACAATTGATCTCTAGTGTAAATTACTCTAATATTAGCTTCATTGGAAAGCTCTTATCAAGACGGTTCCAATGCATCTGGTTTCGTTGAATTCCGACAACGTATGAAAAAGTTATGATCGTTTTAAGAATTCAACTATTTTGCCCCTTAACAGACGTCTGTTGTGTCGTGTCAGACATCTGAGCAGATGCAAAAAGTTTCTTTAGCTACAAAGAGTTCTACAGACATATGTTGCATCGGTCAGACGTCTAAAGCAGTGCAATAGACGTCTGAGCTGAAGCCAATAATTATGTTCATTCCAGAGAGTTCTATAGACGTCTGTTGCGTCGGTCAGACATCTCAAGCGATGCAACAGACGTCTGAACTGGGCCAGATATTGCATTTTGCCTTGGTAATGTATGCAATCGATTTTCGAACGAGCCCGTACCTCCCTCATTGATTCTAAATGTTTAGAGGGTTTGAATACACTCTCTAAAGCACAAAAACAACATGCATATACACACATTCACATGCATAAACATATATACATAAGGTTGCAATGATTTTGATTATCTATTCAAATATGAACTGAATTCCAAACCAAAGCCTACGAAAGCGATTCAAGCGACTTGTGAAGACTTAGAACTTTGTCAGAGGACAACGGAGCTTCACAACATCACCAAATCAACTCAAAACATATGCATAAGATCGTGTAAACAATCCTACTTATAATTTCAACTCGATGGAACATAAACATATGGAATTGGCTAAGTTACACTAACACAACCAATTCACTAGCACATGCAAACACATATGAACACTAAATTACATTTGTACAAGCCAATGGCTCGTGGCATAGATGTGAGTTCAAAAAAAATCACCTTTGCTTGTTAGAAGAAAGAAATCAACCCATAGCTTTGCTAAATCAACCTCTCTTCCAATATAACTTGCTAATCTCCAACCTAAACTCATATAAATGGATTTCCTAGGAATTAGGTCATAGGAAACACCACAAATTGTAGAGGAAACGAGACAGAGAAGATGGAGAGGAGCTTAACTAAGCTTTTCCTTGGATTTGCATATGATTTCAACTTGGATTGGAGTCCTAAGACCAAGCTAGGGCTTAGGGAATTTTAGTTTCCCTCCTCCATTTTCTGTTTCTTTATTGAAGTGAGAATGAATGAAGGAATGGAAGCTGATTTGGCAATTAAAGGAAGTGGGCTAGTTGGCTAACCAAGCCCTAACCAAAGCGCCAAATTTTCGAAACTCGGAACATATCGAACCTTATACTTTTTTAACTCCTAAACGACGTTTTGAACCCAATGGAAGTGGTTTCGAGTCCAAATTCATTGGTATGCGAAAAGAGATATTTTGTTCATACACTCAAATGAGAATGACCAAATTCTTCCTAACTCTGAACGTATCGACGCTTATAGTCAAAAAGGTTGTAAACGATGATCCGGACTCAATGGAAGTGGTCCCGAATCTTAATTTTATCATTTGCGAAAAACGGCATTTTGAGGGATACATCGAACACAACGATATATTTAAATAAAATATTTAAATCTATTATCATCGAATGAGCGGGTTGTTACATTCCCTAACCGGCACAATGCACGCTCATCGCCCCTTCGAAATGCGCCGGTACCTACCATGTTTGGACCCCTTACTTCCCAGTTCAGTATAATCATTCCTTCACCTCCTCAGGAGACCTTGGTGTAGTGTGATAAAAAGGAATATTGACTCATATGGATCCTTAACCAAAAATACAAATTGACGTAATCACCCCTAGACTTGTCCCTAATTTTATTTACTAGATACAAGGCCCCCATTGAAGTATTATTGATCTCTTTGCTAACTTAGACCCCTATAGTATTGTCAACAAATGCCTAGGTTAACAAAATTTGTTTATTTTAATTGGCCTCTTATTTCCCCTAATATGCCTTCCCTTATTGCCGGAACGGACCAATACTATGAGCCCTTTATTTCCCTAATCAGCCTTCGCCACTAGAACGGACTTCTATTACACATTTTCTTAACAGGCTACTTATGTTCCCTAATCGGCATATGCCGCTGAAACGGACCACCACTACTCATTCTTATTAATTTCTTTATTTTTAACTTAACTCCAATCTTAAGTTCATTAATAAGCCTACCTTCTTTATGTAACTTTTGTCATATCATAAACTTCAATTTATATGTTGTTTATAAACATCACTTTTGTTTAATTTCATTGCATAACCCAACTCCTTCCATTTAGTATCTGTCCAAATATCATTTATTCAGTTATCAAAGTTATAATTCAACCATCTTTACTGCATAATTTTAGTAAGCCCAATTTATCCTTTTTTATATGTATTTCTTATTTATTTTTCCTATGGCGCTTTTATTTTCGATTTCATATTTTAACCCAAACAGCGCACAAACAAGAAGAAATAAATGGTTTAGGCTCTTGATAGCCTAAACACAATGTCGAAATAAAAAAGGACAATGGCTTGGGCTCTCGCATGGTCTAGGATTGGATAAATAACAATAGATATGAGATGAAATAGGATAGAAACTGAACTGTAATCAAATCACATATGAAGAAAAGGGGGTATAGACGAACTAAATGGAACTACATTAACATAATAGATTACTCAATCAGATAGAAGAAAGAATTTAACCATAATCAGATTACATAGATCATTGATAGAAAAGAAAATAGAAGGAAGGAATCTACAGCGTATTATACTGTCAAGAAAAACCTCAATTTGTACTGAATTTTGGAATTACTGAAACCACTCACAATTTTAAGTAAAATCCAACTAAGACCTATTAGGACATCTCTATCTATGAATATTCTCCAAAAACCAAAACTCAATACTCCATTAAAAATATTTGAAAGAAGGTTGTTTTAGGTGGAGGCAGAGAATAGAGTAAGGAGAAATAGTTTAGGTTTGAAGCATATTTATAGTAGAGCAAGGGGATTTAGACTCGTTAAATTTTAGGTTTAAAACTTAGGTTTAAAACTTAGGCCATCAGATTAAATAATCTTCTAGAAAAAACCCCAAAAGTCAACCAAATCGATTGATAACGTGAACACTAGTCTGTGCATGCTACCCATGTAGGTCGACCCCTGGGTCAACCCACTTAGGGTCTAGGTCGACCCTTGCTCCACCCAGTTATAGGCTCGGTTACCTAGATAATCAAGTGATTAGCACAGTATTTATTTCTTTTTTTAATTTGACATTTATTATATTTTCAAAATTTGAATTTCAAACTTCTTTATTATGTTCTTCATTTAAGTTCGATTTCAGTAAATCATATGTCTATCTTAGTCAAAATTTCGTAACAGACCTAATGAAACAACCTTCATTGCCCATTTCTTAATATTTTTCTGATTAATATTTATTTTATTAATCTTTTATTTATATTGCTTTAGTAAAATTTTAGGGTGTACAGTTTGTATGGGCTGAGAAATATGGAGTTACCTCAGAAAGGTAGAAGAAATCTCTCACAAGTGCACCTATTCTTATTATCCTGGACGAAACCAATACGTTTACAGATTTCACAAATGCATTGGGATTGTTTTGGGAGCGGTACTCATACAGGATGGTAGAGTACTTGCCTACGCAGGTAAATAACTCAAGGACCACGAAAAAAGTACCTTGTCCATGATTTAGAGTTAACAGAAGTGGTTTCCGCCCTTAATATGTGGAGACATTATCTTCTTGGAGAAAAGTTTTAACCGATCATAAGTCTCTTTGGTATTTTTTTCTCAGCGAGATCTGAACCTTCGGTAGCAGAGATGGATGGAAGACCTTGCATCTTTTGATTTCATCATTCAGTATAGCCCTGGTAAGGGTAACGTTGTGGCCGATGCTTTGAGTTGGAAGCACGCTATACTTAGTTTTAGCATCAAATGGAGACAAATAGAGTTTGTCTCTAGTTTTAATTTGCAACCACCGTATGAGGCAGCTCAAGGATTTCTTGGAGCTACAGAGATAAGACCAACTATAATGGGGAGGATCAAGAGTGAGCAAGACCATGATGATGACTTAAGGGTATTAAAAAAGAAAGTTTCTAAAGGAGAATCTTCCCTTCATTCTGGTAGATATTTTGTTGATGGTAATGGTAGCTTGAGGAGAGGTGGCTGGATTTGTATCCTTATAAGTGTAGACCTTAGGAAGGAAATTCTTGAGGAATGTCATAGGTCAAGAATGACCATACAACTTGGAGGTGACAAAATATTTAAGGACATGAGGAGAAGCTTTATTAGAAAGGAATGAAAAGAGACGTGGCTGAGTTTGTTTCTATATGCTTAACTTGTTAAAGGGTGAAGGTAGATCAAGGGAAAGTCTGTAGGATTTTTGTTTACCTTTGAGACTTCCACTTGGAAATGGGAACACATTTCTATGGATTTTATTGATGGGCTTCCTAAGAGTAAAAAGAGGAATGAAGATATTTGGTTCATGTAGACCGGTTAACGAAGAGCACCCATTTTATTCTGATCAAGAAGAGTAGGACCACCAACTTATTAGCCCAGTTGTATGTAAGGAGATTGTTATATTACATGGATTCCAAGTACTATAATCAGTGACAAAGACCTTGTATTTAATAGCGAATTTTGGAAGAGTCTTCAAGAAACTTTGGGAATGACCTGAGTTTGAGTATAGCCTATCATCCACAAATAGATGGCCAGACAGAGAGAGTCAAGAGAGTCTTTAAAAATCCTCTCAGACCTGCATAGTTGACTTCGGAGGAGATTAGGAGGAGCACTTACCTTTGATAGAGTTCTCGCATAATAATAGTTACCAAACAAATATTTTTATGGCTCCTTATGAAGCTTTTCATGGGCAACCATGCAAATTGCCAACTTTCTAGTGGGAAACTATCAACAAGTCTTACTCGAAGTCGACCTTATCCGTGAGTCTATGGAAATTATCGCTTTGATTCGATAGAGAATGTAGGTTTCCCAATGTCAAAGAAGTCATACACAGATAGAAGGGGGAAGGAACTAGAATTTGATGTTGGAAATTTGGTATTCTTTAAGGCTACCCCTTTAAAGAAGATGGCTTGGAAAGACTGGGAAGTTGGCTCCTAGGTTTATTGGCCCTTTTAGGGTTCTGGATAGTGGGAAGATGGCTTACTGAGCGGAAATCCCCGAGAGATTTTAGGAGTCCACAACGTTTTCTATGTCTCTCATCTTCGCAAATGCTTTCATGATTCTTCCTACAAACTCTAGCATAATGATATTGGGGATATAGAGAGCTTCAAGTAGGAGTCTAGGGTGCGCCATGCCACCGCAATAATCATGAAGCACGGATTCAAACGACTCCGCAACAAATCTATTCTCTAGTCCGAGTCGAGTGGGGGATAACCCTGTGGAAAGCACTTGGGAAACTGAGTAGAAGATTAGACTAACTCGTCCAAAGCTTTTCTCGGGTAATTAATTTCTACCAAATTCTCGTTTTTGGTTGCATGGTGGTTTCTGGATTGTATAATAAGAGATGGACGCAACACAGGTGCACTGTACATGCATATAGAATTATATGCATATTATAGTGTTTTGCATACATATTGCATCACTTATTACACATACACGCTAGGACTAAGCTCATTACCAGCAAGTTTGCAATCCATAATCTCTACGAGTTTTGGATGTTTGTAAAAATAACATGGATGTACAACATGGTTTTTTAGAGCGAGTTGTATTCTTAGCCGCTTCAAAAGATTTCGGAACGAAATCTCTAATAAAGGGAGGGGAGAATGTAACACCATGTAAAATAAACATATATTAAACATATAGTATATAATTTAAAATAAATAACGAAAATCAATAATAAGCTAATGGACTGAAAAATGAAAATTAGAGTAGTTAGGAATTGAGGCATGGAAGTATTGTAGTTGCGTTCATGGAAGGATTATGATCCGTTTTCGTACTTTATTTATTGAAAATGGAGTCTATAACAAAAGTTACTAACAAATCAAGTTGTATGTATATATTAACACACAAAGTTGGAATTTCAAACAAATAAATATACAAACCTGGAATATATAAATTGGATTAGCATGAAAAAGAATATTTCTTTTGAATTCAAATTTGTGTGTATATGGTTATACTCAATGGGAATAAGAATAATCAATATAAGGTAAGCAATCAATTGAATTAATTAAAAATTAATTAAAACATAATGTACATAAGACGTAATCTCCTAGGATCAACCCAAAAGGGGGGTCGACCTCCCCTCTAGGAGGAGTCTCAATCGCCCTGGTTGACTTCCCTCCTATAGGTGTAGTCGACAACCCTCCTATAGGGTACCCAGTGAAGGAGTTTTTTCAAAGGATGATTATTTACATTTTTCATCAAACGGACTTCTTAGCCTAAATCATTGAATCTAACAGTCTACATACACGATGTCAACTATAAATAAGACCCCAAACACTCACTTAAAACCCTTAATCTATTCCTCTTCACGCCTCTATGATGCCTTTCCGCCATTGCTAATTCTAGAAAAGAAAAGAGTTTAGGTTCTTCTTCGATCTTTCTAACATATTATGTCATTCTATTATATTCTAATATTGATTTAGATTTATTCTGGAATTAAGTTATAATTATATATATATATAAGATTCATATATATAGATATAAGATTCTAATATGTAACCCTTATATATATATATTTGAAAGGTTGAAGCACGATTGTTTGCGAAGGCCAAATCCAAAACTTACTATTCAGTTCTATTTTTGCTCGTTCTTATAGCATTGTGAGTGAGATTCATTTAAGATATTATTTTCTATGATTTACTAGTTTAAAGTTGGATTATTGTGCCTATGAAGATTTGAGTTGTTACTAAAAGAAAACAGTATCAAACTCCTCAAATCTTTTATTTTTTTATGTTTAAATGAAGGAATTGTCAATCTATTTGTGTATATGGTTTTGAAGAGAATCATGAATAGTGTTGTATAATTCTCCATATTGATCGAATTTATCTTATTTTATTTTTGTGAATTCATATGTATGTTTTTATGCAAAAGGTTAAGATCTATATGGAATTGTAAATTTGAATAGTTTTAAACCTCTATTTTCTAAATAGATTATTTGAACATATTGTTTATAAGATGTCCAAACATTAAGGTTTGCGTGTAAACGTACATAAAAGTGAACCCGTTTAAAAAAGGAATTATACATGTATAATAGATATATGGTACTTTATTTATCTTTTTTTACAAGTATAATCGAAAAAACAAGGTTGGAAATTCTATGTTTCTATTATTGTTTTCTCATTTTGATTATTACATGTCAATATGTATATTTATGCCAGTTTGAAGGAAATATGGAAAATAACTTGTACACCTTGAACTTGAAATAGGGATTGATATTTCAAACGTGGTTCTATTTCAAATGTGGTTAGGACATTAATTTCGTTCACTTAATTCATGCTTATATATAGCGTAAACAACGTAATATTAATACGTATTAAGTACGTAATAAATACGGTTAAATTAGGAATTTGAATGTCCCCATAGGAATTTGTGTGTTTATGTGTGTTAATGGCTTTAGATATATTAACAACACTTAGTATGAGGTTAACCATTACCTATACTAGAAGCCTTTCCGGAACCGACCGACATATCCAGCATTTACAAGTAAACCTGTTTAATATTAGGGATCTAGGTTACATGGACCATTATAAGTAGTACACTATGATACGAGGTTAAGCCCAACTTGTAGCAGAATCCTATCCGGAATCGCCCAGCAAATCCGCCATCTACAAGTGGTTGGTTATATATATATATATATATATATATATATATATATATATATATGTGTGTGTGTGTGTGTGTGTGTGTGTTTGTGTGTGTGTGAAGTGGGATTGGCTTGTAGAAAATGTATTAAATGGCTGACCTACCTTAATTTGGGTAATAAGTAATTATGACTATGTCCACTCTTAAGGTTCACTCCTTGGTTTAGGACCTAAGTCATGAGACTGGCCCTTATAAAGGTCTTAAATGGTCATTGGGTCCGCCTTCCTCCTATAAGGTATTAAATGGTCTTGATAGACGATAATGTGAGAATGGTAGTTCTCCAAGTAATGTCAGCTTCTTATCTAAGGGCTAGTGAGGGTTGACTTAAGGACGAATTATGTATATAGCCTAGAGGAACCACCGTCTAAGGAAAGTATTAAGTGGATCGGAGTTCAACCATAGGGACAGTTAGATAGTAACAAGAGGGTCCATCAGGAGGGTTCTCCTAAAATGAAGTTGAGTTCTTGACCCAAACCTAGTAGTAAGTGGCTATAACAGCCAAGAAAATCAGAACCAATTTAAAATTTGTATTTTGGGAATTTTAATGAATTTTGAATATTTAAAATGATATATTTTAAATTATAAAAACAAGAAATTTATTTTGAATAGAATTAGAACGTATAAATTTATTTGAATCGAAGTTAGAATATAAATATTTGTTTTAATTATAAAAGGAATTGGAAATGGCACAGTAGTTTGAAATTTTGATTTCAAACTTCAAATGAATGTACATGATTCAAAATAAACCGGATTTTAGTGAAACCACAAATATTTGAATCTGTTAGAAAATATCTTTCCAACGAATCAAAAAAAAATCCAAATTTCATAGCGGGAATAAAAAGTTATACCCAGTTGAAAATTTAGAATATTCGCATTGGAAATATAGCCCTTAAAAATAGAAATTTTGCAAATGACCTCCGTTTTTGACGAGACCACTTTTGTTGGATCCGGAACGTCAAATTATAGCTGGATTCCAATTTTCATAATTTTTGGAATCAAATGGTGAGTGTTAGACCAAAAATTGGCTCTAACACCCAAACTAGATATGAATTCAACAAAATAAAATCAAAAAGCAGTAAAGAACACGCTATTTATAGTGGTTCGGTGTTAACGAGCCTACATTCACTTTATTTTCTTTGATTTGATAATTTGAATATGAATACAGCAGGAATTCTCACTCAACCTCACGATTACAATTCATAAACTCACTCAAATCTCTCAAAAATGGGCTTTAAGAGATGATTTTGGTCTGAATATGATTGTAGAATTCGGCTATGGAGGAAGTATGGATTGAGAACTTGCCAAAAGATCCTTTCAAATGCCTCTAAGTGGTGTATTTATAGGTGAAAAATCTCCTCGAAGTGTCTCCGGTTCGGAATTGCGTGGCATTCATCCCTTAAGAGTCGGGTTCGGAAACTCTAAGATGGCTACAGCGCATTGATTCAGTAGAAAATCGTGGGAGAAATGGTCAAATCTTGTCCGAGTCTTCAGGAGATATACGCAGGAATGGTTGCGGGTTTGGATAGGAGAAGGGGTTCGGATCGGGGCCTTCGATCCGATCCGATGATGCAACTTGTTGTCCTTTGATGCTGGTGACGTATTCATCTGATCCGAACCGTTTTGATCGCTTGCTTCCTTCTGATGCCACTGAAGTATCCCTCTGATCCGAACCGCCGAAGCCACTTTCTTCATGATGCTGATGCCATTTCGATTCGATCCGAATCATTCTTGGTCTTTACTTACCTCCTGTGCTATCTTCATCCGATCCGAACCGACTGATGACTTTTTCGTTGTTTCCTCTTTGTGTAGCCTAGTTCACAAAGTAGGCTAACATTTTTTCCCCTCGAAGTACACTCTTATTTAAGATAAAGTGTTCTTCGAAGCGGTTTACAAAACATCTTTTGAATTAGAACCATTTAATGATCACTTCCATCCACTTATAGCAGCGTGTCGCTTCATAATATCGTGGCTTTTGCTGCTTATATATATATCCATAATCGATATGGGTTACCTCCTTCATTTTCAAACAACTTTGATAGTTTTATTTAACGTCCAGTGATTCTTCCATGCAAGCTTTTTCTTTATTTTTCCTCAAATTCACCCCGCGTGTCAGATTAGTGTATAAAACCTCTTTCGGTTCGGATTCCGATCCGAATGGGTTTCCTCTTGTGGCACACCCGAGCAGACGCATCAATCCAATAATTTTCTCTAGCGGATCAACAGGCCATAGGGCCTTGGTGAGCTTGACCTCCGGTCCAAACGGGCTGAGGGATTCCAGGAATACGAATAGTCACCGCGACTTCATATAAATACCCCCCTTGTCTTTATCTTCCTTTCTTATTATCCTTTTCCAGCGAAATTAACATCCAAACCCTAGAATTTTAAAAACTCTGAAACTCCTCTCGTTTTAATCTCCGAATTAAACACATAGGTAGTCTTATAATCTCGAATCACCTTGCTATAGTTGTTTTCATTTTGGACTTGCAGTTAAATTGAACAATACGAGCATGGTATTTACGTAATTCTGACATCGCGGCGCCTTCCACCCTCCGCCATCTTCGTCAATGGCATCAATCGCCATATCGAGGCAGCGATGGAGAGCGTTAGGGTCTTTCGTCGAATATTTGAACACACGAGCACTCGATTTCAATTGGGGCTCCTGGCATGGAAGTGGGTTCGATGTTAAGGAGGAGGTAGAAGAAGAGTATGGGGAACCGGTTCGGGTAAAGAAGCGTGGGAGTGGAGATGGGAATTGAATTCGCTTGATCGGATCGAAACGGACTAAAAAGCAAAGAAGAGGGAGAGGGCTCACTTGATCGGATCGGGTCGGAGCTAGAAATAAGGAGAAAAGTGGTAAGATCACTCAAGTCGCTCCGATCCGCTCCAAGTGCTTTTTCCGAACCGATCCGGCTTGCCTGTCGGGTGCCAATTTTTCTTCAAACCAAGAGGAGGCTCTGTCCCCCGATCCGATCCCACACATGCACCCGAACCAAACCGGAGCAACATAACTTAATGAGCAAGAATCTATTTGACTAAATAAATCAACATTCAACATCATCTTCAACTTAATGGACAGTTAGGATAGTGCCTTGCGAACATAAACGAATATCAAGAACCGTTCCGAACATTACTGCTTCCTTGGACGTCTACATTATACTTTCATGTATTTGCTTTGTATCTTTGTTACACGTAGCACACACTTTAGTTCACATGCACACACGGGGTCACGAGCAACTTTGCTCTAATCCTTGCTATTGTTTCTTCAATAGTCTAACGATCATAGCCGACAGACGTTCTTCTAGATTAGCAAAGAAGACGGAAACTACAGAAATTTCCAAGAAATATACTCTCGATGACATATCTTCTTCTTCAGACCCTGAATGGGATGACGAGGGCTCAGATTATGAAATAGGAACGCATAGCAACGAAACATCCTCGGACAACGAAGCTTCTCTGGGCTATGAGGAAGAAGGAGGGATTGAAGACTGCTGAGCCCCTGACGAACTTGAGTCTGCCATTATCTTGGAATCACCCAAGGACTCTGTTGAATCAACAATTGACAATGATAGACTTGCTCGCATATGTCTAAAGCACGGTATATTAAGAAAGGATACTCTGGTACCGTCAAAAACCCGATTAATGTGCAAGGTTGGGGATATCCCACCATTTTTTCCTTTTGTTGTCACTTCCTAAGACAGATGCGGATTTCCCCCATGCAGCTGCATCCCAACTCTTATGCTTACCTATATACCTTATATGTAGCATACCGTGAGATCTTAGATACAGAGCTCACTTTCGACGACGTTCGTTTCTTTTATAACTTCAAGCATTGGACTTGAGCAACTCCTTCTTTCTCTTACTTCGAGTCAGTCCCAAAAAGAAAAATAATTTCGGCGCCGTTCAGCAGCAAGGCCGGCGACTCCAAACTGGAATGGTTTTATATAAGGCAACAGCCGGGATGCGCTAGGAGATGGACAAAATCAAGTAAAGCATTGGTTTTCTAAATCTCAACTCTGAGTGTCCATGCCAATACATTAATCCATTTTCCTTTTGTTTGCAGTTGATAATCCGGAACAAATATCGGGTCAAGTGTTTTTTGATCGGATGCATCAGCTCCTCAATGGTGACCAAAAATTTCTAACTATCAACGAGGTCCTCAAGGACGAATATCTTCATCACCACGGGCTACTGTCCATTACCCATAGCATAGGTCATGGGTCAGGTCCATATGTATATATCCCTCCAGTGGATGTAATTCTAGAAATGGGCGAGAGCTCGAAAGGCCCCACCATGCCACTTCGAACTTCACCTTCTCCAACTTCGACTCAAGACGATGAGCTGGCTAACATACCTGAAAAGCATCGAGAAGGGTACATCACCCCTGGGGATGCTATTTCTCCTGAAAAATCGTTGTCTCCTAAAGAACTGCCAACAGACGCTTCCCAAGGAGATGCCCCAACTACTGATGATCCTATATTCCAGGGCTTGGGAGATCTCCCCCTACCTGAAACTATCTACACATCCGAGGATTTTGGCACAAATCCTTTGGTTTTTCCTTCTTCAGAGGAGACTACTCCTGTCAAGGCCAAAGAGCCCACTCGTGCTGGCTTGGCTTCAGACTCTGGTTTGTCGGATGGGGGACACCACTTAGGATGCACTTAACACAATAGCACCCCACTTCACAGCACTTTCTTCTTATAAGAATACTGATTCTGAATTCCACTTACATTGTTGTGCAGGTACAATGTCTCGTGCTCACTATGACATCAAGAAACTACGCCGCCGTATGACCAGACCCCCTCATGATGTTGAGCATGATCGCCGCGAAAGCCGCGGTAGGTAGGATAGAAGGCCTTATGATTCTTATCAGTCGCGGATCTCGCGTTCTCGCTCTCCCGTTCGGTCGGATCCAGAGCGATACAAAGGCTACCAAGGTCATCGAGGAGATGACACGTCGCAGTCAAAAGATCAAATCTCTTCTCAAAAAAACGCAGTAGGGAAGGGAGCCCGCTGAGAGATACCGACCCGCGAGGCAAGCACAAGCTTCCTGCTAAGCGGCCTAGAAAGGGTAAGGAGGCCATTGAGCCCTCCATTCATAAGGATACTGAGCTGACATTCCCCGCACCTCCACCATCAAATGTTAAAACTGCAGTTAAGCGAGCATACCTGGAGGAGCAGTTCCCCGATCACTATTTTGAGAACCTAACTTTCTTACCTGCCCTCGAGCCCATTTCCTCAAGGTGAGCGGACGAGGCCAAGGCGAAAATTGACGCAGTCGAGAAACAATATTCAGAGATGTTCAAGTATTCGCGTAACCTTTCCAGAATCATCTGAGCTCTAATCACGGATACTAACTCAATGATGAAGACTGAAGAAGCTGACGCAAAGGCCTTGAAAAATTTGTGGAAAGACCTTGAGGATACATAGGCCCAACTTGCAATCGCTCAATGGGATGCTGCTAGCTTCAAGCAATAATTTGAAGATCTACAAAAACGTTATCATGACTTGCTTGAGTCTCATAGCCAAGAGCGCTCGGAGCTGAAGAAGCAAGCAGAAGACGCTAATTCAGATAACACCAAAATGCAACTTTCTTACGCTGCCCTTGAGCGAGAAAAGGCCGAGTTAGCGAAGAAGAACGCCGAATTAGAGAAGAAAAATGCTGACTTGGCTTCCAATTTGATGGAGGCCGAAAACAGGGCTGCCCTAGCGGAGGGTAATGTTGAAAGTGTCATCAAGTCGGCCGAAGAGTCCCGCAAGCAGCTGGCAGAGGCCCAGGAGGATGTGCAGGGCTTCGGTGAATTAATTATCGAATCTTTTGCACATATAATTCGTCACCGAAACATCTCTTGGATCGACGATTATCCGACTACCTTGGTTCATGTGTGGAGCCAAATTGTTGAATGGGAGAAAGAAGAACTCAAGGTAGATTCCATCGACGAGGACAAGCTCATGGAAAAATATCTAAGAGATGACGAGCCGACACGTCTAGCTGAGGGGCATCGACTGATCGCTGCTGCCATGGAGGAGGAAAAGTGGAAGGGTAAACAAAAGGACATCTCGGAGGCTGGTTCTTCTTCCACTGCCGCTGAAACTTCTGAAGTAGAGGGATATGACCCCGAAAACCAGGCGATCCCTCAGGCATCTCTTTTATCCCCTATTCCTGAGTCGGTGTCAGAGACGGCAGTTACTCCAGCTGAGAAATCATCAGAAGGTATTTCTACCTTTTCACCTCAATTCGTCAAAGCTGTCTCCACTTTCCATCATATAGTCGGGCAATCAATGAAGGACCCTTTATTTTCTCTCGAGTTGATAACTGTTGCTTCTCATTCCGTAGATGCTGATCCGTCCGAGAAGACAAACGTGCCTCAGGGGACCACCGCCGGAACAGAATTTGCGGAGAAGGCCGAAGGAGAAAAGGATAAGACTGATGCTCCCCACGATGACGAGATGATAGCCGCCTTGAAAGATGATGGCTGTGGCGAGGAGCATGAGGAAGACCTTGAGGTGGCTATGGTTGGGGAATCAAGAAGCGCTCATGACATCACTTTAGCTGCATTCAAAGACGAACAAGACAAACGTATGCAGCTTAAAGTTGAAGACCTGGACCCCGAAAACCTTAAGCCTCTCACAGTGGTGGATGCTGGGTCAAGGTTAGTTGTTAAGATTTCGACTAGGTCTATTACAGAAGATCTTGCTAAAAAGTCTTCTCCTGATTCCATCATTCCGACTCCTGGGAAAAAATCAACCGATTCCAGCACTTGAGTCACAGGAAGGAAAAAGCCTAGGCGCATTTTAACTGAGGCTGAAAGAGCGGCGAAGGATGCTCAGAAGGCTATTAAAAAATCCAAGTCCACTTTAACGTCTAAGTGATGAAGTGTTTTGCTTTATTTTAGTGTTTAATTGGCCCACAATTGTTGCAGCGAGTGTGGCCCTCGCATCTTCTTTTTTGCTTGTTTTCCTGTACAAACTCACACGTTTGTAAATAAAAATAATTCATTTCCTACAATGCCTGTTAGTCGTTAGTTCAATACTTATGTAAAAGTATTAATGCGTATCATACTAAAGTCATGTAACGGAGTCATGGTGGAGGGGAATATGTGTGTACATGTATGCCCCCAGTCAATCTTGAGTAACTGAAGGAGAACTATTCAAGGATAAATTAAAAAGTCCGAATGTCCCCGATTCTCTGACAGGGATCACATTCCTTTCGTCATTGACGCCCGTTCTTTTCCGTCATCTTTTATACTCTCCTATCTTATATCGAGGTTAGAGTTCTTGCAGAGGCGATATCTCATCTGGGTGCACCTTCACGCCTCAGAGGACGTCGTCTTTCCGTCCTTTATACTCTCTCTCGATTCTTGAGAGTTAGAGTTAAGAATGTCGACTTCCCATTCTTTTATGTCTTATTGTACAAACAGTCGTTTTGTTTGTCCCCGCATATAGGTCATCTTCAACTTTAGTTTAACATTCTGTGTTTCACAGTCATAATATAATAATAGTTGAAGATATAAATAATGCAGGAAAGTAAATGACACACAATATTTTATAGTGGTTCGGCTAAATCGTATCCTACATCCACTTTATAATCTTTTGTTCACATAAACAGACTTTTTAAGGCAAGTCATGCCTTTTTACATAGCTTATGAAAACAAAAGAAATGACATTTCATATTTAGCTCAGATATCGTCGTAAATACTGAGCGTTCCAGGCTCTGGGAATCTGTTCACCGTCCACGGTCATTAGCTTGAATGTTCCTTTATCAAGCTTCCGTTGGATGGCGTACGGTCCTTCCCATTTGGGACCCAACCGGGTAGAAGGCGGGAAGACTCGCTTCAGTACTAGGTCTCCTGGTTCAAAGGTTTTGAGGCGAATCTTTTAGTCATAATAACATGCCACTTGATGTCAATGTCTTTAGGCATGCAAGTCGGCTTCATCTCTTTTTTCTTCAATCATATCAAGAGACTCTAGGAGGAGCGCTTTATTCGTCATCGGGTCATAGTACGCGACTCGATGAAAAGGAACTTCCAATTCTACCGGGATCAGCGCTTTAGGCCCGAATGAAAGTGAATAGGGAGTATGGTCAGCAGCCATCTTAATGGTCGTCATGTATGCCCATAAGGCTAATGGCAACTCATCTGCCCATCTGGATTTGGCCCATTTCAGTCGCTTCTTTAGAATTGATTTAATGACTTTTTTATGGCCTCGACCCGTCCTTTTGACTGCGGATGAGCTACTGTAGTGTATCGCTTATCAATTTTGTATTTCTGACAAAAGTTTATGAACTCCATGCTGTCAAACTACTTCCCATTGTCAGTTATGATGGTCTTCGATATCCCAAATCGACAAATAATGTTTCTCATCATGAAACTGATCACTTTCCTTATCGTGATGGTTGTTAAAGGTTCAGCTTCCACCCATTTCGTGAAGTAATCCACGGCAATGATCTCATACTTGGCTCCACCTCTAGCAATGGGTAGCACTCCAATAATGTCAATTCCCCACATGGAAAACGGCCATGGACTTACCATTGACTTGAGCTGAGTAGGAGGCGCTCTGGGAACTTTGGCATATCTTTGTCTGTCGCAGCATCGTGAATAAGCAGCTGCGTCTTTGTTCACGGTAGGCCAGAAATATCCATACCGTAACACTTTCTTTTCTAGGGTTTGGCCCCCAGTGTGATCTACACACTCACCATCATGCCCTCTTGCAGTACAAGCTTGATGTCGTCGTGTGCGATACACCGTAACAGGGGCATTGAAAACCCTTGACGATAAAGGACGTCGTCCTGTAAAACGTATCTTGTGGCCTTACGTCTTACAGCTCGTCCTTCGCTCTTTTTCAATGGGTGAATTCCGCTTTTGAGAAAGTTCTTAATTGGTGTCATCCAGGATTCTCTTTTTGGTTCAACTTCCAAGGCAAGCTCTACTTCCATCAGGTCAAAACTGGGTGAATCTAACACCTCTATCGGAACCATTTCAGATTCTCTAAGACTATCTGAACTTTCTAGTTTCGCCAATCGATCTGCTTTCTGATTTTCTGCTCTTGGAATGTGTGTTATGCTATAACGCTCCAAACCTTCCAACAATTCTTTTACCTTCTTAAGGTAAGTGATGAGTCGAGGTCCTTTAGCAGCAAATTCTTCCCGAACTTGACATACCACTATTTTAGAATCGCAATATATATCTAGTGTCTTCACTCCCAAATCTTTGGCGAGTTTCAGCCCGACAATCAGGGCTTCATACTCTGAGTCATTATTGGTAGCAGCAAACTCTAACCACAACGCATAGTAGATAGATCGTCCTTCAGGAGTTATTAAAACAACTCCAGCGCCGGACTTTCTATCGTTCTTGGCTCCGTCCGTATATAATCTCCACGGACTAAGCTCTAATTCTTGATCCAAAGTAACTGTCTTGTCACCCACCGTTTCTTCTTCAAGAATTGTAAATTCAGCTATGAAGTTAGGCAAGGCCTGCCCACGTATTGATCTTCGCGGCTGAAAATTCAAATCAAACTAGCTCAGCTCGATATTCCATTTGAGTAGCCGCTCTGATGCTTCAGGTTTCTGCAACACTTGTCTCAAAGGTTGGTCGGTATACACAACTATTGGATGTGCCTGAAAATAATGGCGGAGTTTGCGAGAAGCAATCAGGAGTCTATAATCAAGCTTCTCTATCTTTGGGTAGTTGCATTCTGCAGCAGCTAGTTTTTTGCTTACGTAATACACGGGCTTCTGGACTTTTTCCTCTTCACGTACTAGTGCAGCACTGACGGCGTGAGATGATACCACCAAGTAGACGAACAAATCTTCATTTTGCATGGGCTTTGGTAATATTGGAGGCTTTTCTAAGAAGTCTAACAGATTCTGGATTGCCTCCACACAATCGGGGGTCCACTCAAAATTTCGTTTTCCCCGTTTTATGAGATCAAAGAAAGGCACACACTTATCTGTTGCTTTGGAGATGAACCTGCCCAGTGCTGCAACTTTCCCAGCTAAGCTCTGAACATCCCTAATCTTTCGCGGCTTCTCTATATTCCGGATTGCTGCTATTTGGTCTAGGTTGATTTCAATTCCTCTGGAGCTCACGACAATGCCAAGGAACTTGCCTGATGCCACTCCAAAAGAGCACTTCAAAGGGTTCAACTTCATCCCATACCTTCGTAGTATGCCAAACATTTCTGCTAAGTCTTTTGTGTGATCGGAAGATTGCTTGGACTTCACTAGCATATCATCTACATAAACTTCCATAGTCTTCCCAATTTGACTGTAAAACATGCGGTTGACTAAGCGATGATATGTGGCTCCCGCATTTTTAATCCAAATGGCATTACGACGTAACAATACAACCCCAAGTCTGTAATAAAGCTTGTATGCTCTTGATCTGCTACGTGCATGGGAATTTGATTGTACCCGGAATAAGCGTCCATAAAGGATAAAAGTTGGTGCCCGACAGTTGAATCTACTAGTTGATCAATCCTGGGGAGAGGAAAACTATCCTTCGGGCAAGCCTTGTTCAAATCAGAGAAGTCGATGCATGTTCTCCATTTCCCATTTGACTTTTTGACCAGGACGGGATTCGATATCCAGTCGGGATATTTCGAATCCTTAATGAATCCGCTACCTTTTAACTTTTCTACTTCTTCTTTCAAAGCTGCTGACCGCTCTGGGCCCAACACCCGTCTCTTCTGCTTGACTGGTGGGTGCTTTGGATTAATGCACAAGGAGTGACTCATGATGGCAGGCGAAATCCCACACATGTCAGCGTGGTTCCAAGCAAACACATCCAGATTTTCCTTCAAAACATCAGCCAATTCTTTTGCTCTAACTGGATCTAGTTGCGAGCCAATCTTTAGTACTCTTGTTAGGTTAGTTTCATCAATAAATATGTCGATCGTTATTTCATTGGGAGTCGCTTTCATGTCCCCAGGCTCTCTATCCTCTCTGGGATCTATATCCTTGAGCACGTCTGAGGGTGATTCTCCCGGGGCAGGGCCCCTTAGTTGCTATGCTAAGGCCCCTTTGGGGAGGCGGAACTGTCTTTAGCATCTAAATCCAGCCCCTTCATCAGCATCTTTAACTCTGCCACATAACAAGCCCGTCCCGTGGCTTGGTCGCCTCTCATTGTTCCAATTCCCGAGTCAGTCGGGAATTTTAGCAGCAAAGACCAAGGCACAATACATGCCCTAAATTCGGCAAGGGCTGGTCGGCCTAGAAAGGCATTATAAGGCGATTCCAAATCCAGTACTACAAACGGTAGGATCCTTACTCTCTGGCGATCCCCCTGCCCTAGTGTGACTGGTAGTTCCACAAAACCCATTGGAGCCGTAGATACTCTGTTAAAACCACGTATCCATCCTTGACATGGCTTTAAATCTTTTGCTTCGAGTCTCATTTGTTCGAAGGCTTTCTTGAAGAGGATATTGACCGAGCTTCCATTATCCACTAACATCTTATGAACCAAAGCGGGGCCAATCGTCGTGGTTATCACCAGCGGATCGTCGGTTGGGGATAGAACTCCAATCTCGTCTCTGTTGCGGAATACGACGTCATTGGACATCGTTTTTTGCTGCTTTATCGGAGCGACCTCTTTAAGACTGCTGCATTCTCCCACTTCATAATGCTTGGCGGCGTTGACATACTGGTCCACTGCTTTAAAACTTCGACCAATCAAATGAGGCCCGCCTATAATGGAGTTAAGGACGATCCTCTTACCCTTTTGCCGAGTCGTGGGTTTTGAAGTGGGTTGTTCTTGATTCGGGGCTTGTCCCCCTTACCCCCTGTACCTTGGGGCAACTTTGTACTCATCCAACTTCCCTTCTCGCAGCAATTTTTCAACGATGTCCCTCAAATGACGACACACATTGGTGGAATGACCGTTTATACCATGAAACAGGCAAAATTTTCCTGTCTCAATCTATTTCTCTGTAGAATCTCTAGGTGGTGGCTTTTTGTATTGCAATACGCTGTATGTGTCTAGATAGATGTTCTCCAACGTATCATTTAACGGCGTGTAATTTTCAAAACTCCGGAATTTGGGTCTTTTATTGGAGCTGTTCCCACGGTTTCTGTTTCTTCTATTGTCGTTTCCATTCCTGTTGCTATTACCACCACTCTGGTTGCCAACATTTACTTCTACTTTTCCTAAACTATCACCAGACAGTTTCACAGCGACATTACTCTGAACACTTCCTTCGAGGTCCCTTCGGACTTTCTCTTCCGATTTGCCTTAGCTTCTTTTATCCTCAGGCGAACATTAGCCTTTTCATAGAAAAACTCTCTTGTGGGAGGTGGTTTTCCAGCCAAGTAATCCCCGAACTCTGTGTCGGGATCTACTCCTTCTATCAAGGCCATCAGGATAATGGGCTCATGGGGATCAGTGACTTCGGTGACGGCCAGGTTGAAGCGATCCAAATATGAATTCAAAGATTCTCCAGGGCCCTGTTTGATTCGAGACAACTCTATGACGGTCTTGGACTTTTGGTCATGGAGTCGGAACTGATTCATGAAACGCTCACTCAATTCTGTGAAATTGGACACCGACCGAGGAGGAAGTCGAGTGAACCACATTAATGCTACATCTTCAAGATAAATAGGAAAAGCTTTGCACTTTACGGCATCGGGAGCTGCTGCCATGTTCATAAATCATGCATATCTCATTAGGTGCTGCCCTGGGTCTGTCCTTCCTGAATATCGATCCATCTGAGGCAAATTGAATCGTCGGGGGAACTGGTATTTCAGGATGTCATCTGTGAAAGGGGTATGACTTCGCTCAATGCCCCAGCCTTCATTAGTATACCGCCGGCTTTCTGACATAATCTGTCACACCATCGCCTGTACATCGGCGTTGGTTAGTGTCTGGACAGGCTCTCTAGATCTGATGTTCGGGTTACCCCTGGGTTCCTGATCAGGGGATAACCTTCTGTTTTTGGCGGTTGCTGCTCTACGTTGCTCTCTGTGCTCCCGGTCAATCTCTGGAGGAAAAGGTTGGAGAAGTTGTTGCTGTGTGGGGTTAGTAATATTGGGTTCCCTGGGGAAGACGTGGGATCCACGCATAGGCGGCAACATAGGCTGTTGCAGACTTGGGTCATCAGGACCCAATACACGGGCAGTATCTTCTTGGGATCCTAAAGATCCAAAGGTCAATTGGTCAAGGTTCTAAGGTCGTTCAAGCGGCCTTCTCTTGCGAGGACGTTCCTCCTCTGAAGAAGACGAATCATCTGTAGGAATGTGGCGTCGTGGGGAAGGAGTTCTCTGCCTCCGAAGCTCTTGTAATTCTCTACCCATGGTGATCATGTTTTCCGGCAGGCGAAGGTTGTCACGCCTTTGGGCTTCCAATGCTTCTTTAGTGCTCTGAAGCATATCGAGAAAACGTGAAAACTCTCCCTGAGTAATGGGTGCAGATGGATCAGGCTGGACATTGGTCGTTGTGGCTGGAATTGGAGCATCGGATGGAGCTCGAGTAGAAGTTCCAGCTTCGTTCTGATTCGGATCAGATCGGCCCATAGCAGCCTGGTCGGGGCGGTTCGGATGGAGAGAGTGAGAGCCCCCGGCACCTTCGGTTCGGATCGGGTCTTCTGGTCGGATCGGTGTTAACACAATCCGGTTTGCTTCCTCTCGATTTGGACCAGCTCCTCCGATCCGATCCAGATTCTTCTGGTTGGTGTAATCTGCTCTAGAGCTTTGAGCGCGTGACCTTGTTAACACAATAACTTGCTAATTTTCTCTAGCATCATTTCCCCTAGCACCTTGCACTTCATTTCCCTTGGTCTTAGCCATAATGCTTAGTTCTTCAATGATTAGGCAATGAGTACTGAAAGTTGTCGAAAAAGGGGATTAACTTCTTTGAACTTGAGGGTCCAAACAGTAGAATGATAATACCAAAAAAGGCTTAGAATTCGAAGTTTCTCAGTGAAAGCACCAAAATGTTAGACCATAAATTGGCTCTAACCCCCAAATTAGATATGAATTCAACAAAATAGAATCAAAAAGCAGTAAAGAACACGCTATTTATAGTTGTTCGGCATTAACGAGCCTACGTCCACTTTGTTTTCTTTATTTGATAATTTGAATATGAATACAGCAGGAATTCTCACTCAACCTCACGATTACAATTCATAAACTCACTCAAATCTCTCAAAAATGGGCTTTAAGAGATGATCGTCTGAATATGATTGTAGAATTCGGCTATGGAGGAAGTATGTACTGAGAACTTGCCAAAAGATCCTTTCAAATGCCTCTAGGTGGTGTATTTATAGGTGAAAAATCTCCTCGAAGTGGCTCCGGTTCGGAATTGCATGGCATTCACCCCTTGAGAGTCGGGTTCGGAAGCTCTAAGATGGCTACAACGCATTGATTCAGTAGGAAATCTTGGGAGAAATGGTCAAATCTTGCCGAGTCTTCAGGAGATATATGCAGGAACGGTTGCGGGTTCGGATAGGAGAAGGGGTTCTGATCGGGGCCTCCGATCCGATTCGATGATGCAACTTGTTGTCCTTTGATGCTATTGACGTATTCATCCGATCCGAACTGTTTTGATCGCTTGCTTCCTTCTGATGCCACTGAAGTGTCCCTCCGATCCGAACCGCCGAAGCCACTTTCTTCATGATGCTGATGCCATTCCGATCTGATCCGAATCATTCTTGGTCTTTACTTTCCTCCTATGCTATCTTCATCCGATCCGAACCGACTGATGACTTTTTCGTTGTTTCCTCTTTGTGTAGCCTAGTTCACAAAGTAGGCTAGCAGTGAGCATGGTGAATTTAAATGTGTTTGGTTAATTCAGTTTAAATTTAATCGACTGGAAAATGATCGTTTTTCAAACGGTCTCCAAATTCAACAAAATTAGTTTTGTTAGGACCATATCACCAAAACATAGCTAGATTTATTTTTCTGGAATTTTTGGAGTCAGAATGTGGCCCCGGTAAATTAAAATGTACGTTAAAATCAATTTAGAATGTTATATTGATTTATATTTTAATTTTGATGAAAACTGAGCGAAACAATCGAATCGACTTACTGGACATATCCTATTATGTTCGAAATGGGGGTAATTAGCTAGGGACGACAGTCATCGGGTCTCGTTTAGAGGTCGAAATTAAAATAAACTTTGGAGGAATTAAATACTGTAGTTAAATTATTATAAAACCTTATTACCCCCTTTATCTCCCTAATACTTCAGATCTAAAAAAATAAGGAAAGAAAAGAAAAGAAAAAACCCCACGAAGAACGACGGAGCCGCTCCAGCCCACCACCGCGCATCGCGCTCCTGCCTCCGCCTATCTCCGACCGTGGCGCCTTCCCCCAGACCCCCCTTCCCCCAACTCCGATCTGCCCCTTCTACCTCCACGCCCCCAAACCCTTTCTACCCAAACGAGACTGCTACAGCCCCTTGAAACCCTAGCCGCTTCACCACTGACCTGTGCGCAACACCCCTCCCTACCTCCGACGACTTGCACCACCACGAGGCACCACTCCAAGCTGTGATTCATCTCAGCTTCGCCCATCCCTCTATGTCACTGTGTTCAAATAGGAAGAACTGACAGCGATCTAAAGGTGTGAATAAATCAGCATTGTTTTTTGTAATTATCTCTTTTCTGATTTTTGTATAATTAGTATTGAATTTAAAATCTTTATATATTTTTAGCGATGTAAAAATTGAATCTTTATAAATATTTTAGTGATGTAAAAATTGAATCTTTATTTATATTTTAGCGATGTAAAAATTGAATCTTTATACATATTTTAGCGATGTAAAAATTGAATCTTTATACATATTTTAGCGTTGTAAAAATTGAATTTTTATATACATTTTAGTGATGTAAAAATTGAATCTTTATATATATTTTAGTGATGTAAAAATTGAATCTTTATATATATTTTAGACTTGTAAAGATATGATTTTTATGTAGACCACACGATAATAAAAATATGATTTTTATTTAAATAACTTCGATTCGAAAATGTGATTTTTATATATAAAAAGCAAGATAAAAATACAATATATATATATATATATATGAAATAAAAATATGATTTATATTTATATAGTAGCGAAATAAAAATATAATTTTTATATATGAAGTGGCAAAATAAAAATATGATATATATATATATTTGATAGCACCATAAAAATGTGATCTTTAAAATGTAAACGTCATAGTGGGAACGCGATTTTTATATATGAAGTACAGGTATAAAAAATGGAATTTTATATATGAGTAGCGATATAAAAATATCATTTTTATATATGGAGCGAAATAAAAATGAAATCTTTTATATGTAAAATGCGATTTTTAAATATATAAATATCATATTAAGAATGCGATTTTTATTATGAATAGCATGGAAAGGACTGCATTGGAATTTTGGAAAAATCCAAACGATTCGGAAATTCAAAAATAAAACTAGAGGAATGGATCCCAAAGGTGAGAACTCCTCACTAAAATTTCTTGTACAGTTATTTATTTCATAACTGCATATATGAACTGCTCCCCGTCGTCCACATACCATGGACGACTTGTTTGATTTGTTTGTGTTGTGGAAATTGATTATGATTGTTATATGAAATGGAAAATAAATTATTCATGTCTTGAAATATATATTTTATAGTTAAAAATACAATTTTTAATGGTATATGAATAAAATAAACATTCATTTACAAATTGGACGATTTGTTTATGTACACCCATTTGACTGAAATGATTGGGACGATATATTTTACCCATCGCCCAACTGCATAAATAATAATCAGTATTTGTTGTTTGAAAACCCCACACGGGTATTGGGATGATTTTGGACATACACTAATCCAAATATTTAGTTGTATGTCAATCAATGTGTTGACAGGCTGTCGTAAGTGTTAATTATTTGTATTTAACGCTTATGCAGTTGTGTAATGTATTCTGAATGATGCTTAACTGTGTTTGATTATTGCTGTGTACATGTGTGTATGAAATCCATATAAATAAAATTATATGGTAATTGGTTGTGTCTGATTCCAGTTCGAAAGGAATGAATATTTTAAAATAACTTTAAATGGCGAATAACGAATATTTTAAAATGGTGAAGAATGAATATTTTAAAATAACGAATATTTTAAAATAATGAATATTTTAAAATAATGTTAAGTAAAAGATCAAAATCTGATTTTGATGTCCGATTTGGGATGGACACGAAAATATTTAAATATATAAAGCCCGGTTGATTAGATTAAAGCCATTTTGACGTGAACGATATTTATATCGATTTTATTCATTTTAATAACGAATATTGAAATGGAAGTGATTTCAAAATCCAATGTTTTGAAAATATTATCATTTATATATTAATGATATGGAATATTCAATTTTGATTTAAAATTGAACATGAAGCTGAAATCGCTTTGAAAACGAATTTAAATTGATTTATAAAATATGTTTTAAATGATAATCGATGAATATATATTAAATATATTTAATGGTCTGAATAGAACGCCCCACGCTGCGGTAGTTTACGAATTTCGACCATTGACTTCGAATTGAAGTTACTGCAGATCCGACTGTCAGATTCTCTAAAACCAGAATTGTTGGATTCGTACCGAAAATAGCTTTCCAACAAATATAAGAGATTTGAAATCTAACGGTTGGATTTGGAATTATGTCCAAATCAAATTTGGAAAAGGTCGGTGTAAGTGCAGTTTGATGGCCGTTTATGGAAATTGACTGTACGGGCCTTGATAAAATTAGTAAAAAATTCATTAATTTGTGTAAAATCATAATAAATGATTTGCAAAGAATTAGGATGAAAAATTCCATATTTGAAAAGATAAAAATATATTTTTATCGAAATGAACTAGAATTATAATCCAATATTTTTAATAAATAAACAGGATTTGAAATGGTTTTAAAAATAACCAGAATTTCCAATATATGAATTGGAACTGATTTGAATCGAAATTATCATCAGAATATTTCGATATTGGATTCCGTTATTATATGGATATTGTGGAGGAATTTGGAAGATATATATCGTTATTCCCAATACGATATTTGTTGATTTCAGAATTTGATATTTAATATAAGACGATATAATTTCTATTTAGAGCCTTGTATTTAATATTGAGTTGGATTTTGGGTTTGTCATGAACTATGTTTTAAATGACACCGTTCTTAAACCCAGTGTGAAAACAATAAATCTTTTAATTAAGATTTAAAGAAGAATTACCAATTAATTAGCATTTAACTAGAATTGAAAATGGAATGTGAATTGGGTTTATTATGAATTGTGATTTTAACGACATTTATTCTTTAACCCGACTTATAGTGAAATGTGATTTGGAATTTATAAATCTTTTTATTTAGAATTAGTGGGAATTTTCCAGAGTAAAGTTTTCTAATTTAGCAAAATAAATTGGAATTGAATGGAATTCGATTTGGTAATAATTGAAGTGAGTTTCTGTGGAGGAGGACTGTTAATATATATGGAATTTAAAAGGCTTTGTCATTATTCCATTTATATTATTGGTCAGATACGGAAATTGATATCGATTATATATTGATTTGTTTTTCCATGAAGTTTTAGTGGAATGGGATTTGGGTTTATCGTGAACTGTGTTTTAAAAGACATTAGTTCTTTAACCCAGTTAAAGAAAGGATAACATGTCAAACATTGTATTTCGAACTATATGGTTGATCTCTGCTAAATATATATCTGTTTGGTGGCAGAGAATTTATTGTCTTGCTTAAGGCCCTTCTCTGAGACGTACGAGCTCAGTGGCTATATATAGGCAGAAATCAATAGTACGGTGTAGATTGTCGATTCAGCATGTTTGATTTTCCAAAGTTAAATAATCATTAATATTGATTTTTGGGAAGATTAAACTAAGTGGAGTTTTAATGAATATTTAATTAGATTGAAATGGGAATTAATAATTTAAATTATCAGATTTGGGAAATGATCGAGAATGGAGTATCACCAGTTTTGCTCCTAGCGATAGTTAAATCTTTAATTAGATTCGAACGTGAAATGATAATTAAATTTACCAATAACATCGTCGTGTTAGTTATGGAGTAACACCAGTTTTGCTCTATGGGATGAATAGGTTGGGATTGGGAAATTAAATAAATGATTACTTCGGTAAGGCGCGTTAATCCCGACTAGTTTGGATAAACCTTAATATGGTTTGAATGATATCCAAAGGAAGATTAAAGAATAATTTTGAAAGAATTTATCTTTGACAAAATTAATGGGAACCTTTCCAAAAGGATATGAATATTTAAATAAAAGAATATTCAGGATTGGAATGGGGCGTATGATGTGTTTTTATAGCACTTGTTTATTATATCCGTGAGTTATTCGGAAAGGCCGGGTTTATACCCATTCTGAATAACTGAGTCGACGATAAGTCAACGACGAAGATGGTAGTTAAAGACTGGAGGTCTTCACATTGTTTGGATGATTACTGATGTCTTGCGTAATAACCCGGAAAATGCGAGCCAGTTTAAAATTTTGATTTTAGCGAATTTTGAATATTTAAAAAGAATTGTTTTAAATAATATCGACGAGAAATTTTTTTTAATAGGAATAGAACGTGTATAGTTATACAGATCGTCGTTAGAATATAAATAATTATATATAATTATAAAAGGAATTGAAAATGGCGAGGTAGTTCGATAATTCGATTTCAAATTTCAATTGAACATACCGGGTGCAAAATAAGCCAGATTTTAGCGAAACCAAAAATAATAGAATCTAATTGAGAATATCTTTCCAAGAATCCAAAAATTGAAATTTCATAGAGGGAATCAAAAGATACGTCCAGTAGAAAATTCTGAATAGTCGCTATGGAATTCAGGCCCTTAAAAATGGGAATTTTGCAAACAACCTCGGATTTCGACGAAACCACTTTTGTTGGATCCGCGATGTCAAGTCATTGCTAGGTTTCAAATTTCATAATTTTTCGAATCAATATGTGGGTGTGGAAAAGGAAATCGTGTTTGACCAGTTTCAGTTGATTTTATTCGACTATAAAATGGCCATTTTTCTAACGGTCTCAGAATTCAATGAAATTAGTTTTGTTAGGACTGTATCATCAATACAAAGCTAGAAACTATTTTTCGAGAAATTTTATAATTAGTTTGTGACCCCGGTAAATTGAAATGTGTGTTCAAATTCAATATATAGAGTTATATGTTGATTTTGACGAAAACTGATCGGAACGATCGAATCAGCCTGCGATACATATCCCATTGTGTTCGGAATGGGGGTAATTAGCTACGGACGACAGGCGGTGGGCCTCGTTAAGAGGTCGAATAAAAAAGTCAACTTTTTGAAAATAAAATAATAAAAAAAATAAAACCTCTCTCTCTCCTATATTCCTCTCAGGCCCCCCTCCCCGTTCATTTCACAATCGAAATTAAAAAAAAAATACGAAGAGAGGGGGAGGAGCGCCATCGCTCCTCCCATCGGAGCGCCACCGCGCCCTAAGGCGGCGCAACCGACCTCCACCCCTCCCTCGCCTCTCTCTCTCTCTCCCCCAACGCGAACCACCACGCCTCGAAACCCCACGTCGAGCCACCGTATACCCCTAGCCGCGACCAGACCTCCCTCCCCCATCGCAGCCCCTCCTCCGCACCCCTGCACCCAATCCGCCGACCACTGGAAGCACCGCGCCGCATCAGCGAACCCCAACGGCGCATCCCCACCTCCTATGACTCCCTGTAAGTTTATTTATTTATTTATTTATTTATTTATATTGTTTACTTTCTATGTAATTTGATTTAAAATTGAAAAATCGGTTTTAATAAATAACCCCGTGTTTTAAAAATCTGATTTTGAAGGGATATAACATTGTTTATAAAATAATGAAAATTTATATATCTTTTGTTTGTTAAAGGTTTGATCTTTTGGTTGTTGAAGATTTGAGGTTTATACATATATAATATATATAAAAATATGATATTTATTAAGGTAAAGTAAGAAAAATCTAATTTTTATAAGTTAGAGAATATAAAAATATAATTTTTATATATGTAGTATAATAAAAATAAAATTTTTATTATATGAGAAGTGAAATTAAAATATAATATTTGAAAAGGCGAAATCTTTATATTTGAAAAGGCGAAATCGTTATATTTGAAGAGGCTAAATCTTTGTATAGAGAATAGCGTGATAAAAATATAATCTTTATTATATGAACACCGTTATAAAAATAGAATTTTTATCTATATAGTAGCGGTGTAAAAATAGAATTTTTATCTATATAGTAGCGGTGTAAAAATAGAATTTTTATATATATATATAGTAGCGGTGTAAAAATGGAATTTTTATCATATATGTAGCAAAGTAAAAATATGATTTTGATCATTAGAATGGTTAAGGAAAAAATATGATTTTTAAATTGAAATTTAACAAATAAAAATGTGATTTTTATTTTAAAGATAACAGTATAAAAATGTGGTTTTTATATATGTAGTGGCTACGGACAGTGGAATGGACGAAAGAAGAAACAACGGAGATTTTCTACATAAGGAGAGTGGTGGCATTTAGATTAGCCAGGGTGAGAATTTCTCACTTTAAATTTCTTTTCTAGTTTGAAATTATATACTAGGATGTAGACGGTGCTTAGTAGCACCCGACACCCGTCGTCCACAAACCATGGACGGCTTGTCTGCTTGTTTGATGTGTTGTGAAATTTGTTTGTGATGTTGATGTGAAATCGATAATAAATTGTAGATGGTTGAAATAAATTAATTATCGTTAAAAATATAATTTTTAACGTGAATATGAATATAGTGAACGTGAATATGAAAATAGTGAATGTGAATAAATAAATATTTATAAACAAATCGGCCGATTTGTATATATACACTGATTTGACTGATATTGATTGGGACGATAAATTTTACACATCGCCCAACTGCACAAATAAAAATATGTGTTTGTTGATTTGAAACCCCACACGGGCGTTAGGATGATATTTGGCATACACTAATCCCAATTATTTAATTGTATGTCGATCGTTTGATTGACAGGCTTTGTAAGCGTTAATTATTTATATTTAATGCTTATGCAGTTGTGTGGTGCACGTTGGATGATGGTTGATTATTTATCGTTGTTATTTATATACATGTGTTGTATGGAAACCATATAATTAACATTATATGGTAATTGATTGGGCCTCATTCCAATTGGGAAAATAAAGAATATAATAAAATATGGATTCAAGTGTTGAATGGAAGAAATAGTCATGTGTTGGCGATATTCATGTGTTGAAACTATTCATGTGTTAAGTAAAATATTTTAACAATAAAATTTACATCTTTATCATATTTAAGATTAGAACCAACTTTACGGTAGGAGTCTGATTAAAAATCAAACAATAGATACCATAATTTTATAAAATATATTGCATAACAAAAATAGTCGTGTGTTGACAGTACTCATGTGTTGAGATTAGTCGTGTGTTGAAAGAAATATAGATTCATGTGTTGGATAGAATATATATTCATTTGTTGAATAGAATAACGAATTTATTGAAATACATAAAGCCGTGTTGATTAGAGTTGCGCTATTTTGATGTGAACGATATTTATATCGATTATATTCGTTTTTATTGTGAATATAGAAAAGGTTGTGATTTCAAAATAAAACGTTTTGAAAATTATCATTTATACAGTAATGATATGAAATATTCAATTTTGATTTGAAATTGAATATAGAGTTGGAAAATGGTTTTCAAAACAAATTTTAAAATGATTTATAAAACACATTTTTAAAAGGAAATCGACAAAATATATATAATATATATATTATATATATTAAATGGCCTGAATAGAACGTGTCGCGCCGCGGTAGTTCGTGAATTTCGACCATTGACTTCGAACGGACGTTGCAAGAGATCCGACCGTTGGATTCTCCTAAAACCAGAACCGTTGGGTTCGTATCGAAAAGAGCTTTCCAATGAATATTAGAAATTTGAAATCTAACGGTTGGATTTGGAATTATGTCCAAATCAAAATTGGAAAAGGTCGCTGTAAGTGCAGTTCGATGGCCGTTGATCGAAATCGACTGTGCGGGCCTTAATAAAATTATTAAAAATATTAATAATTTGTGTAAAATCATAATATGTAAACTGGAAAGAACTGGGGTGAAAAAATCCACATTTGAAAAATAGAAATATATTTTTATCGAAATGAACTAGTTTTGAACTAGAATTAAAATCAATTTATTTCGAAATAAATAAATTGAATTTGAATTGGTTTTGAAAATAACCAGAATTTCCAATATATATGAAATGGAAGTGGATTTAAATCGAAAATGTCCTTGAAATATTTCAATGTTGGGTTCTGTGATTATACAGATATTGTTATGGGAATTTGAAAGATATTTTATATCGTTATTTCCAATATGATATTTGTTGGTTTCAGAATTTGATATTGAATATAAGCCGGTATATTTTCTATTCAGTGCCTTGTATTTAATATCAAATGTGATTTGGGTTTGTCGTGAATCGTGTTTTAGATGATATTGGTTCTTTATCCCAGTTAAAGAAAGGATATTGATTTTTGAGAAGATTAAAACTAAGTGGAGTTTTAATGAATCTTTAATTAGATTAAAAGTGAATTGATAATTTAAATTATCAAATTTGGAAAGTGATCAAGAATGGAGTATCACCAGTTTTGCTCCAAAGAGATAGTTAAATCTTTAATTAGATTTGAACGTGAAATGGTAATTAATTTTACCGATAGCAGCATGGTGTTAGATATGGAGTATTACCAGTTTTGCTCCATGGGATAAATAGGTTGGGATTGGGAAATAAAATAAATAATTACTTCGGTGTGGTTCGCTAATCCCGACTAGTTTGGAAAACCATAATATGGTTTGAAATCATATCCAAAGGAAGATTAAAGAATAAATTTAGAAGAATTTATCTTTGATAAAATTAATGGGAACCTTTCCCTAAGAATGTGAAAATTAGAATAAAAGAATATTCTGAATTGGAATGAGGCTTATGTTGTGTTTGATTAACACGTGTTTATTATATACGCGGGTTATTTGGAAAGGCCGGGTTTACACCCATTTTGAATAACCGATTGGACGATATGTCGAAGATGAAGATGGTGATTAAAGACCGGAAGTCTTCACATTGTTTTGGTGATTACTGATGATCTTGATTGGGCTGTACACCCAAGATGAGTGAATTAGTTGGTGATCGTCCAAACGTACTTGGAGATCGATGGATATGCGAGGAAAGTGCCACCGGTTTCGTTCAGACCCAGAATGAACTTGTAAATGGACTGTGTCTGACATTGGATTTTATTATGTATTGATTGATCTCTATTAAATATACATCTGTTTGGCGGCAGAGAATTTATTATCTTGTTTAACGCCCTTCTCTGAGACCTATGAGCTTAGAGGTTGTATATCGATGGATATCAGTCGCATGGAGTGAATTACCAATGTGGCACGCCTAAGTGGCAGATGATCAAGGCTTCTGTTGAAAAGCAAAGTCTTGTGGTTGATGATCAAAGCATGGTCTATGTGATGTAGCTTTGTGTATATCGTGGATTCGTGAGCCTTACACCTCGGTATGAGTCAAAACGGGATAGTGACTACAGGGAGAGCACGACGTTTCTTTCTAGATATGGCGGTGTCAGTGACCTACCAGCCCTGACATTTATATACTTTTCACCTGTGTGGTTGTTGGAATGCGAGGCGCCTCGGATATAGGTCTGTTAGGACCGGGAAACGTGTGCTCAGGAATAACTAATCCTCCAAAGTTAAGTGAGGACTGGCCCTGAAGATCCAAGGATCATAGTGGGGTCCTGAGACATTTGCTAGAGTGTCTCGAATCAGAGAGGAGCTTGCCCCTTGCCTCGACTCATGACGGAAATCCAATTTCCAATACGTGATATTGCGGTTTTATTTGTAGAACCTAGTATGGCGACATAGTGGTATGGGCCATTAATGCCGCCTATGATTGATATTTATGATTGAAATTGTTTCGACACTATACACTCATAATAGTATCAAATAATGTGTTTTTAACGTATCAAGCATGCTTTGGCTATTATAAGGTAAAAAACCTATCCTCCAGCTTGTGTTGCATTGTGTGATGGGACCTGGTTCTTATAATAGCTTCATTTTTTTCTTTATTTAGCATTGCGCTGTTTGTTTTATGCACTGGTATTCTTGGGAGGAAACTCGTTCCGTGTTATACGGCGTGGTCCCTCGATATACCGAACTTTAAAATAAAGATTAATAGTTGTTTTAGTTCTCACACCAGTTCCATGACTGACCTGGAGTTTATTGTCTTAACCTAAACTCTGGGTGCCCCTATTTTCCACATGGGCAACTAGTAGTTTTGGTTTTGCAGATTTATATTCATAGGACCCTGGTTTACAGCTGGAACGATACTCGGAAAGCTCTGTATCTGTGTATTACTTTCAGTTGTGTGTTGTATTATTTTCCGATGCTATATAATTTATTGTAATCTCTGATATTTATCGAATGTAAGTTATTCATTTATACTCTGTATATTCTTGTATTCTGATGGAATTGTTGTAATAAACAATGAAATGTTCTTCTGTCTGCATTCCAATTTGTCTTGTTCTCAAAACGATCAGGGGTTTCGAACGGTCTTGGTCGGTTTAACGATCGATTCGGATCGGGCGAAATTCCTTACCGTTACAGTTGGTATCAGAGCTTTGGTTTACAGAGCTCGAGAACAAGACACATTAGAACCATACGAAAGAATTCATCAGATATTGGATTAGTAATATCCAATTAGAATGACTCGTTAGAGATAGGATCAGTAGTATCCTAGAGCGAGTGTGAAGAGTATACTTTTCAAGTGAAAACCAATATTGTTTTGAAATTTAAACCATTTTATACGTATTTGAATATTTATTTATTTTGAATTTGGACAGTCCAATATATAAAGATTTTGCATATACACGTCTTGAACGTATATTCGAAGTTTTAATATACTGGATAGATATATAATCACATTCTAGACACCCGGGAATGATTCTGATGATGGTGCATCATCATCAGTATTTATATTCGAGTTTCGAAGGTGTGATTTCTATATATTTCCATTAGACTGGTGTGAGAACCAAGGTTTATTGTTGTGATCTGGCATCAAAAAGATGATTTTTTGTATATATATCAAAATTATGAATTTGAAACGTTAATCCACTAATTGATTGATGGTTGTGTAGTTTGATTATTTATTTGCTAATTTTGAACCATTACGCCTAATTGAATCAAATATTGAACTGTATTGAAAATTGGTCGCATTTGCTTGCATATACATGTACTTACATTGAATAGGTCATAGCAAGGAGGCTAGAGAAGAGAAATAAAATTGTTTGCCCAACAAATAGGTACATGTTCACCATAATTTACTGTTTTGTTTGGGTGATGATGATTTTATGAGCCGATTGGCTAGCCGCTTGGCTTTTTCTTTTTCTTTTTGAGATCAGAGGGCCTGTATGGCAATTTCGGGATTTTCCCAGTGCTACCGGTGCAGGGAGGTTATGGCGAAATTTTTCGAAAATTTAGAGTGTTAGCCAAATTTTTGAAAAATTTGAAAAGTTCTTAGAAACTAAAAAGTGGAAGAACTCAAAGCCGTAAAGAAAATAATGGAAGTTGAGTTGATTTGTTAAACAACTTTCGGCTTCGTTCCTTTTCGAGGATGAAAAGTTTTATGTGGGGGAGAAAGTAACAACCAGGAAAATGCGAGCCAGTTTAAAATTTTGATTTTGGCGAATTTAGTGAATTTTGAATATTTAAAATGAATTATTTTAAATAATATCGACGAGAAATTTATTTTGAATAGGAATAGAATGTTTATAGTTATATAGATCGTCGTTAGAATATAAATAATTATATATAATTATAAAAGGAATTGAAAATGGCGCGGTAGTTCGATGATTCAATTTGAAATTTCAATTGAACATACTGGGTGCAAAATAAGCCGGATTTTAGTGAAACCAAAAATAATAGAATCTATTTGAGAATATCTTTCCAACGAATCCGAAAAATTGAAATTTCATAGCGGGAATCAAAAGATAGGTCCAGTAGAAAATTCTGAATAGTCGCTATGGAATTCAGGCCCTTAAAAATGGGAATTTTGCAAACAACCTCGAATTTCGACGAAACCACTTTTGTTGAATCCGCGATGTCAAGTTATTGCTAGGTTTCAAATTTCATAATTTTTCTAATCAATATGTGGGCGTGGCAAAGGAAAACGCGTTTGACCAGTTTAAGTTGATTTTAATCGACTGGAAAATGGTCATTTTCTAACGGTCTCAGAATTCAGCGAAATTAGTTTTGTTAGGACCGTATCGTCAATACGAAGCTAGAAAATATTTTTCGAGAATTTTTCTAGTTAGTTTATGACCCCGGTAAATTGAAATGTGCGTTCAAATTCAATATATAGAGTTATATGTTGATTTTGATGAAAACTGATCGAAACGATCGAATCAGCCTGTGATACATATCCCATTGTGTTCGGAATGAGGGTAATTAACTGTGGACGACAGGCGGTGGGCTTCATTTAGAGGTCGAATAAAAAAGTCAACTTTTTGAAAATAAAATAATAAAAAAATAAAACCTCTGTCTCTCCTATATTCCTCTCAGCCCCCCCCCGTTCATTTCACAATCGAAATAAAAAAAGAAGACGAAGAGGGGGGAGGAGCGCCGTCGCTCCTCCCATCGGAGCGCCACCGCGCCCTAGGGCGGCGCAGCCGACCTCCACCCCTCCCTCGCCTCTCTCTCCCCCAACGCGAACCACCACGCCCCGAAACCCCACATCGAGCCACCGTATACCCCTAGTCGCGACCAGACCTTCCTCCCGTATCGCAGCCCCTCCTCCGCACCCCCGCACCCAATCCGCTGACCACTGGAAGCACCGCGCCGCACCAGTGAACCCCAACGGCGCATCCCCACCCCCTATGACTCCCTGTAAGTTTATTTATTTATTTTGTTTACTTTCTGTGTAATTTGATTTAAAATTGAAAAATCGGTTTTAATATATAAGCCCGTGTTTTAAAAATCTGATTTTGAAGGGATATAACATTGTTTATAAAATAATGAAAATTTATATATCTTTTGTTTGTTAAAGGTTTGATCTTTTGGTTATTGAAGATTTGAGCTTTATATATATAATATATATAAAAATATGATTTTTACTAAGGCAAAGTAAGAAAAATCTAATTTTTTATAAGTTAGAGAATATAATAATATAATTTTTATATATGTAGTATAATAAAAATATAATTTTTATTATGTGTGAAGTGAAATAAAAATATAATAATTGAAAAGGCGAAATCTTTATATTTGAAAAGGCGATATCTTTATATTTGAAGAGGCTAAATCTTTGTATAGAGAATAGCGTGATAAAAATATAATCTTTATTATATTAACACCGTTATAAAAATAGATTTTTTATCTATATAGTAGCGGTGTAAAAATTGAATTTTTATCTATATAGTAGCGATGTAAAAATAGAATTTTTATCTATATAGTAGAGGTGTAAAAATAGAATTTTTATCTATATAGCAGCGGTGTAAAAATAGAATTTTTATCTATATAGTAGCGGTGTAAAAATGGAATTTTTATCATATATGTAGCAAAGTAAAAATACGATTTTGACCATTAGAATGGTTAAGGAAAAAAATATGATTTTTCAATTGAAAGTTAACAAATAAAAATGTGATTTTTATTTTAAAACAGCAGTATAAAAATGTGGTTTTTATATATGTAGTGGCTACGGACAGTGGAATGGACGAAAGAAGAAACGGCGGAGATTTTCTACATAAGGAGAGTCGTGGCGTTTGGATTAGCTAGGGTGAGAATTTCTCACTTTAAATTTCATTTCTAGTTTTAAATTATATACTAGGATGCAGACGGTGCTTAGTAGCACCCGACACCCGTCGTCTACAGACCATGGACGTATTGTATGCTTGTTTGATGTGTTGTGAAATTTATTTGTGATGTTGATGTGAAATCGATAATAAATTGTAGATGGTTGAAATAAATTAATTATCGTTAAAAATATAATTTTTAACATGAATATGAATATAGTGAACGTGAATATGAATACAGTGAATGTGAATAAATAAATATTTAATATTTATAAATAAATCGGTCGATTTGTTTATATACACTGATTTGACTGATATTGATTGGGACGATAAATTTTACACATCGCCCAACTGCACAAATAAAAATCTGTGTTTGTTGATTTGAAACCCCACACGGGTGTTGGGATGTTATTTGGCGTACACTAGTCCCAATTACTTAATTGTATGTCGATCGTTTGATTGACAGGCTGTGTAAGCGTTAATTATTTATATTTAATGCTTATGCAGTTGTGTGGTGCATGTTGGATGATGGTTGATTATTTATCGTTACTATTTATATACATGTGTTGTATGGAAACCATATAATTTACATTATATGGTAATTGATTGGGCCTCAATCCAATTGGGAAAATAAAGAATATAATAAAATATGGATTCAAGTGTTGAATGGAAGAAATAGTCATGTGTTGGTGATATTCATGTGTTGAGTAAAATATTTTAACAATAAAATTTACATCTTTATCATATTTAAGATTAGAACCTACTTTACGGTGGGAGTCTGATTAAAAATCAAATGATAGATACCATAATTTTATAAAATATATTACATAACAAAAATAGTCGTGTGTTGACAGTACTTATGTGTTGAGATTAGTCGTGTGTTGAAAGAAATATAGATTCATGTGTTGAATATAATATATATTCATTTGTTGAATAGAATAACGAATTTATTGAAATACATAAAGCCGTGTTGATTAGAGTTGCGCTATTTTGATGTGAACGATATTTATATCGATTATATTCGTTTTTATTGTGAATATAGAAAAGGTAGTGATTTCAAAATATAACGTTTTGAAAATATTATCATTTATATAGTAATGATATGAAATATTCAATTTTGATTTGAAATTGAATAAAGAGTTGGGAAATGGTTTTGAAAACGAATTTTAAAATGATTTATAAATCACGTTTTTAAAAGGAAATCGACGTAATATATATAATATATATATTATATATATTAAACGGCCTGAATAGAACGTGCCGCGCTGTGGTAGTTCATAAATTTCGACCATTGACTTCGAACGGACGTTGCGGGAGATCCGACCGTCGGATTCTCCTAAAACCGGAACCGATGGGTTCGTATCGAAAAGAGCTTTCCAATTAATATTAGAAATTTGAAATCTAACGGTTGGATTTGGAAATATATCCAAATCAAAATTGGAAAGGTCGTTGTAAGTGTAGTTCGATGGCCGTTGATGGAAATCGACTGTGCGGGCCTTAATAAACTTATTAAAAATATTAATAATTTGTGTAAAATCATAATATGTGAATTGGAAAGAACTGGGTCGAAAAATTACACATTTGAAAAGATAAAAATATTTTTTTATCGAAATGAACTAGTTTTGAACTAGAATTGAAATCAATTTGTTTCAAAATAAATAAATTGAATTTGAATTGGTTTTGAAAATAACCAGAATTTCCAATATATATGAAATGGAAGTGGATTTGAATCGAAATTGTCTTTGGAATATTTCGACGTTGGGTTCCGTGATTATACAGATATTGTTATGGGAATTTGAAAGATATTTTATATCGTTATTTCCAATACGATATTTGTTGGTTTCAGAATTTGATATTGAATATAAGCCGGTATTTTTTCTATTTAGAGCCTTGTATTTAATATCAAATGTGATTTGGGTTTGTCATGAATCGTGTTTTAGATGACATTGGTTCTTTAACCCAGTTAAAGACAGGATATTGATTTTTGAGAAGATTAAAACTAAGTGGAGTTTTAACGAATCTTTAATTAGATTAAAAGTGAATTGATAATTTAAATTATCAAATTTGGAAAGTGATCGAGAATGGAGTATCACCAGTTTTGCTCCAAAGCGATAGTTAAATCTTTAATTAGATTTGAACTTGAAATGGTAATTAATTTTACCGATAGCACCGTCGTGTTAGATATGGAGTATTACCAGTTTTGCTCCATGGGATAAATAGGTTGGGATTGGCAAATAAAATAAATAATTACTTCGGTGTGGTTCGCTAATCCCGACTAGTTTGGAAAACCATAATATGGTTTGAAATGATATCCAAAGGAAGATTAAAGAATAAATTTAGAAGAATTTATCTTTGATAAAATTAATGGGAACCTTTCCCTAAGAATGTGTAAATTAGAATAAAAGAATATTCTGAATTGGAATGAAGCATATGTTGTGTTTGTGTAACACGTGTTTATTATATACGCGGGTTATTTGGAAAGGCCGGGTTTACACCCATTCTGAATAACCGATTCGACGATATGTCGAAGATGAAGACGGTGGTTGAAGAACGGAAGTCTTCACATCGTTTGGGTGATTACTGTTGATCTTGATTGGGCTGTACACCCAAGATGAGGGAATCAGTTGGTGATCGTCCAGACGTACTTGGAGATTGATGGATTTGCAAGGAAAGTGCCTCCGGTTTCGTTCAGACCCAGAACGAACTTGTAAATGGACTGTGTGTCTGACATTGGATTTTATTCTGTGTTGATTGATCTCTATTAAATATACATCTGTTTGGCGATGGAGAATTTATTCTCTTGCTTAACGCCCTTTTCTGAGACGTACGAGCTTAGAGGTTGTATATCGATGGACATCAATCGCATGGAGTGAATTGCCAGTGTGGCACGCCTAAGTGGCAGATGATTAAGGCTTCTGTTGAAAAGCAAAGTCTTGTGGTTGATGATCAAAGCATGGTCTGTGTGACGTAGCTTTGTGTATAACGTGGATTCGCGAGCCGCACACCTCGGTATGAGTCAAAACGGGATAGTGACTGCAGGGAGAGCACGACGTTTCTTTCTAGCTATGGTGGTGTCAGTGACCTACTAGCCCTGACATTTATATACTTTTCACCTGTGTGGTTGTTGGAATGTGAGGCGCCTCGGATATAGGTCTGTTAGGACCGGGAAACGTGTGCTCAGGAATAACTAATCCTCCAAAGTTAGGAGAGGACCGGCCCTAAAGATCCAAGGATCATAGTGGGGTCCTGAGACATTTGCTAGAGTGTCTCGAATCGGAGAGGAGCTTGCCCCTTGCCTCGACTCATGACGGAAATCCAATTTCCAATACGTGATATTGCGGTTTTATTTGTAGAACCTAGTATGGCGACATAGTGGTATGGGTCATTAATGCCGCCTATGATTGATATTTATGATTGAAATTGTTTTGACACTATACACTCATAATAGTATCAAATAATGTGTTTTTAACGTATCAAGCATGCTTTGGCTATTATAAGGTAAAAACCCTATCGTCCAGCTTGCGTTGCATTGTGTGATGGGACCTGGGTCTTATAATAGCTTCATTTTTTCTTTATTTAGCATTGCGTTGTTTGTTTTATGCACTGGTATTCTTGGGAGGAAACCCGTTCCATGTTATACGGTGTGGTCCCTTGATATACCAAACTTTAAAATAAAGATTAATAACTGTTTTAGTTCTCACACCAGTCCCATGACTGGCCTGGAGTTTATTGTTTTAACATAAACTCTGGGTGCCCCTATTTTCCACACGGGCAGCTAGTAGTTTTGGTTTTGTAGATTTATATTCACAGGGCCCTGGTTTACAGCTGGAACGATACTCGGAAAGCTCTGTATCCGTGTATTACTTTCAGTTGTGTGTTGTATTATTTTTCACTGCTATATAATTTATTGTAATCTCTGATATTTATCGAATGTAAGTTATTCATTTATACTCTGTATATTCTTGTATTCTGATGGAGTTGTTGTAATAAACAATGAAATGTTCTTCTGTCTGCATTCCAATTTGTCTTGTTCTCAAAACAATCAGGGGTTTCGAACGGTCTCGGTCGGTTTAACGATCGATTCGGATCGAGTGAAATTCCTTACCGTTACATCTTGATTGGGTTGTATACCCAAGACGAGGTAATAAGTAGTGATCGTCCAGACGTGCTTGGAGATCGACCAAATATGCAAGGACCTCTCTCCTGTATTGGACATATGGGACGAGGAATAAGATGCCTTCGGTTTCGTTCAGCCTCAAAATGAACTTGTAAATGGATGTGTGTCTGACATTGGATTTTATTCTTTGTTGATTTATCTCTATTAAATATATATTCGTTTTGCAGCGGAGAATTTATTCTCTTGCTTAACGCCCTTCTCTGAGACATACGAGCTCAGATGTTATATATCGACAAACATCAGTCGCATGGCGTGAATTTCCCGTGTGGCATGTTGTGATGCAAATGATCAAGGCTTCTGTTGAAAAGTAGAGTCTTGTGGTTGATGATCAAAGAACGGCTTTAGTATAGCATATCTTTGTGTATAGCGTTAATTCGCGAGCCTCACGCCTCGGTATGAGTTAAAAAAGGGATGAAGGACCCAAGGAGGACATGGCGTTTCTTTCTAGCTATGGGAGGTGTCGGAGTTTTGCAAGCCCAGAGATTTATATTATTTTTACCTTTGTGGTTGTTGGAATGCGAGGCGCCTCAGATATATCGGTCTCTACGGAGCCGATGGATATAGGTCCTATAGGACCGGGAAACGTGTGTTTAGGAATTGCCAATCATCAAACGTAAGGTAAGACCGGCCTTGGAGGATCCAAGGGTCTTCTGCGGGAGATCCTGGGCCATTTGCTAGAGTGTCTCGAAGCCGGCGAGGAGTACATCCCTTGCCTCGACTCATGAAAGAAATCCAATTTCCAATACGTGACATTTCGATTTGATTGTAGAGCCTAGTATTGGTGTAACACCGCACCTCCGCTAGGGTCACTCACAAAGGGAATGCACTAGTTTTGGAGGAGCGTTATCGAGGTAAACAAACACAGAAATATTACAAGACAAAACATAAATAAAACATCGGAAGAATCAAAAGATAAATTTCATTACTTTCAAAATAGTCAAAAACTTTTACATCAAATAGCCAAGGTCATTATTTTCCATTACAATAAATTCTGTCTTGCATAAATAAAGAAGCATAAACTTGAAACAACAAAAGGAGCTTAATTCCCCAAAGGTAGCAGAAATGCAGCCATAGCATAGCTCAAGATCAAGCCGTACATGAGTTCAACCGAAAGCAAGTGAAATCCAAGCTAAGTGCTAGAGTTTCCTCCCTGAGAACCTGGGGGGAACGGAAGAAAAAGAGGCAAAAGAAAATGGGTCAGTCATAAAGACTAGTAAGTCCAAGTGACTTTCAGCATAAAAACAGATAAAGGTAACAAGACATGTATAAAATAAAAGTAAACAAACGGATGATGACAAGATAGGCAAGATAGACTAAGATAACATGATAAATCAAGTATAAATCAAGTATAGGATCACGTATTCAAGGTTCGCTGCATCAACTGTACTAGAATCCCAAACCCATGTCTTATATAAATCATGAAATAATCCCTTGGCCCAATATCATGAAATGACCCATTTCTTGGTCCAACGAAACGATCCACTAGTCGATCGACTCCCTACAAGTTCTAGCTCATCGTGTGTCTGTGTCATACTGCCCTATCACGAATGTAGTCACCTGTGCGAGGTCCACCATAGGGTGTATCAAGCCCTATAGTGCCAACCACCGACACGAATCAAGCATGCACAAATAAACCTACCTGATTTTTCAACTCCGGACCACGTGCACGACCATAGCCCGCCTGAACCTACACTGGCGCACCAACACAGCCCTCGTTCTGGTCGCTTACAATCAGCCCAGTAATTGTGCCCCACCCTGCCTAGTTCCAGGGTACCATGATACATCTAGTGGGTTACTGCTGAAATGGACCACGTAACTAGGGTTTCCGTCCAGCAGGTTAAGTGTTGTCATTTAAATTCGAGACTTAACCCTTATCAGTCTAGCATGTCAAATTGGCTAAGTGTTGTCATTTAAGTTCATGACGTAGCCCTACAATTCACGTGTCAAGTTGGTTAGGTGTTGTCGTTCAAGTTCATGACCTAACCCTACTAATCATGTCTCAAGTTGGTTAAGTGTTGTCTTTCATGTTCATGACTTAACCCTATCATGTGGCATTAATTCATTAATGCACCCCAACCTCTCACATTAGACCTGTTGTTGTGGTCACTGGAGCCGGGCGGTTCCGGGCAGATTTACACCACAACTCAGTCTAACCTCGGGTTTCAAGCGCGTTATGACCAACTGCTCACATTGGATCCTATTGTTTGCAGTCACTGGATTTGCCAGGCGGTTCCGGGCAGATTTACACTGCAAACTCAACCCAACCTCTAGTTGGCTATTTTCAAGTTCATTCTAGTGTCATGTCCATGTTCAAGTTTTCTTGTCGAGTTCGTGTCAAGTTTTCAAGGCAAGATTCATGCCAAGCTTCCTATGGTTACCAATTTTTCCCAACGTTACCCCGTCTAAATATTAGGCTAACAATCTTAGCCTAATTTCTCGTCTGCATGATTTTTGACATATAATATTAAGCTAGAAACTTAGCCTAATTTAACGTACGCAAAATTGGCATAAAGCAATTCATTAACATAAACATGACATAGGTGTAAACTTGGCATTTTCGGCATAGTCAATATGAACATCATAGGTGTGAACTTGCAAAATAGTCAACATGAATATCATAGGTGTGAATCTTGCAACGTAGACTAAATCAACATACATATATGTGAACTTGCAACATAGACTAATTCAACTTACATATATGTGAACTTGCAAATCAATCACGAACATGTGAATAAGTGTGAACTTGAAATATGACATAGGTTTAACATATACACATAAACATGTAGATCTAACATTTGGTCACATATGTTGATTTGATTTCACAACCTAAAACTTGCATAACATGATAAACTACACAACTTGTCATAACGGGTTATACTTCAAGTTCATATACACGTGAATAGACTTATTCATTAACTCCCAATTCAACATGATAATAAAATAGAACCACGGGCCCAGACCAATATCATTCAATCCTACATATAACATAATTGAAATTATTCTATTATCAATCTATTTTTAAGGCATGACATAACTGAATAAATTGTTTAAAACATCGCAGGCATAACATTATGAACATGAAAAGGTTTGGATAATAATCTTGATTCAATTTCATAGTCATAATTCTAGGCAAAAACCTCTTGGTCATGAATCATAGGTGATTAGTCACAATTTTCCTTGTCATAATCATGGAAAATAGTCTTATTGTTCATAGTCATAGACAGTCTTATGTTCACCGTCATAGTCATAGGCGTAGTCTTATGTTCACATCACAGTCATAGGCATAGTCTTATGCTCACCGTCATAGTCATAGGCATAGTCTTATGTTCATAGTCATAGGCATAGTCTTATGCCATTAACAATAGTTTCAACGTCGTAGACAATATTCCCAATAGTCAAGATCCAATAAGAAAACAAGAATAGATATGAATCAAACATAAATCAATTCCAATTTAACATGCCCATATTAGATTTATAGTTTTTATCTAAAAGTAACTGGAACTTACAGATCGTGGTCTAAGAAATTTAGATGCAGAAGTCAAGTCTAGAAATTTGTCGTTGAATTGTTGAATCGTTGAATCTTGCTTTGATTGTAGAAGCAAATCCCCAAATATGCAATTCCTAGTCGTAGTCTTCAAGGAATAATCTTCGTGTTTTAATTTAATTTAATTTAATTTAATTTAGAGGAAGAAGAAGAAGCCATGATCACCAAGAGTTTGAGCAACATAAGGTTAGAGAAGAATGGTGTAAAGAGAATGAGACTAGGAGGCTGTTTATATAGAATTTCAAACTAATTAGAGCCATCGATGAAGCTAGAGTTAATCAAGGCCATCCATCTCAAGAGAAGCCAATCAGAAAGTGACAAGTCAGCCATAGTGACACATCAGAGCTCAGAAATTCGATCAGAACCCGACCAGGCCAGCCTGGGCCAGACCAAGCAGGTTTCTACTCGGCCTAGCCGCACCTGCCAAGTGCGCCAATGCAAAATTGCATGGGCGCACTTCCCAAGTGCACCAGTGCAATTTTGTTCTGGAGCACTTCCCAAGTGCGCCAGTGCATTCTGGCCGGTTTCTGGTTTTTCTGCCTAACTTCGTTCGTCCATATCTTCTTGGTACGATATCCGTTTTACGCAAACTCAGACACTATTTTTAACACCCCACATCCGTTAGTGTCACTCACAAAGGGAATGCACTAAGTTCTGTGGAGCATTTTAAGGTAAAAGATGCAGATGAATTACAAGACAGACAAAAATTAAAATAGCGGAAAATAAAACTTTGCTTTATTGATAAAATAGTTTGTACAACGATTTCTTTACAATATCAGAGTATCATCTGTCCTACAAAATAAAGAAGCATAAAACAACATTTATATTCCCCAATGTAGCAAGAGGCAGCCATAACATCTGAAAGAAGAATCCAAGAAAAAATTCGACAAATCTTCAAGCTGGGAAAGAGTGATAGTCCAACTTAACCTGAGCTATACTATTCCCTCCTTTACTACCTAGGGGATGGGGCAACGGAAGAAAAGAAGACGAAAGAAAAACAGAATCAGACGTAAAGCCTGAGTAAGTTCAGTTACTTCTAGCATGTGAACATGGAAAATCAAAACGACATGAATTAACTGAATACAAGATAACACCATGATGATAGGGTCAGCAAGATTAGACAAGATTAACACAAGATATGCTAAGACAAGATAAACTGGATATGCTCTAATACTTTCGCCGCTTCGCTATTTCCTTGTTATGCTGGTTTCTATATCTCTGCACCACCTAACTAGTGTCCCAACTAGTACTGATAACGTGATCCCAATCCCGGTAATTTCGGTTGCCTTCAGTCATACATTTATTATCTATTACCTAGATCTAATCTAGGGTTTTCCATTGAGTGCTTCCTAGATTCAACTAGGGTTTACGCGACTTGTCTAATGCTTACAGATTCAGGGTTTATGCCACCTAGGTCCACTAGGGATTACGCTACCTGTCGAACGATGCCCCTAGTCTAGGACACACTACCTAGAGTTGTATATGTTCCTAGACTTTCCCCACGTATGTGTCGCGAATCGTTTATCATTGTCTAGATGCACATGTCCTGAAATGTGCGACCCGAGTCCCGTGGCAGGGCTACTCTAGAAACACAGATCTCGGTCGGGAGCTTTTCAGATATCTGCGGGTGCAGATGCTAAGGTCTTCTTTTCTACCAGTGGTTATGGTCCCACGTGACCCCTCCTTCAAATAATGAAAGGAAATCCAAGAAAATCAAGCGTGAGAACTGTACTTTTGCCACCCTATGCCCTACTTTCCTATTGGCCAGCCTCACCCATAACTAGATAGTAAGTATATGGTCTGTTGGGAGTTCTCTGCCTTTCTGCATACGTACAACGATTGACTAAAGATGGTAGGTAGACGACGAGTTGCTATCACAGGGCTACTGGTCTCGCCGAATCATGCTGGTCCATCCTAGTCTTTAGGTTGCCTTGTATTGCAACCAAGGCATACCCTTGGTTCTTCTACCGCAGACCTTAACCTCTATGAGCCCAGGAGGATCATCTGCCACCTCACAGAGGGATACCAAGAGTACCCTCACGTCCCCTCGAAGCCTCGGGCTTCGTAACCCAATTCGTTGGAGCCTTCTTTTTAATCAGATGGACGTTCGCTCCTTCCCGTGTTATACTAAGAATTACTACTTAGTTTTACTAACTAAGGTTTACCACTTAGTTTCCAGAATCATTTTTTTCTTAACTAAGGTTCACTACTTATCTCCTTTTAACTAAGGTTTACTACTTAGTTCTCTTTCTCGTCAATTTGGATTGGTTAAGTGTCATTAGTCAATTCAAGCTAACTTAACCCTCTTCATTTATCCTGTTAAACTGGTTAAGTGTTATCAGTAATTCATGTTAACTTAACCCTACCACAAACCAAGTTATATTGGTTAAGTATTTCTTATTACTTAACCATAGTCATTCATCCTGTATTGGTTAAGTGTTCCTTTTTTACTTAACCTTCCCATCTGTTTTAACTAACATTTTATTAATGGTCAAGTATTATCCCTTCATGTTTTAGACTTAACCCTATTCATTTATCACAATCTGATGGTTAAGTGTTCAAGTTTGCTTAACCGTACGGTCTAGTCCAGCTAACATATCAAATTGGCTAAGTGTATTAAATTTTACTTAACCCCAACCTCTAGTCTAGTTAACATGTTAATTTGGCTAAGTGTATTAACTTTACTTAACCCCACCTTCTAGTCTAGTTAACATGTTAACTTGGATAAGTGTATTAACTTTACTTAACCCCACCTTTTAGTCTAGCTAACATGTTAATTTGGATAAGTGTTTTCTTAGTTACTTAACCCCTACAAATCTTGTCTTGTTACGATGTTAAGTTTGGTTAAGTGTTCCTATGGACTTAACCCTCCCATTCTAGCTTAACTGTGTTAAGTTGGTTAAGTGTTCCTATGGACTTAACCCTCCCATTCTAGCTTTAACTAAATAAATTAAAGCTGCGACCACTCACATTAGACAGATATTGTTGCGATTACTGGATGTGTCGGTTGGTTCCGGACAGGTTTACATCGCAACTCAGTCTAACCTCGGGTTATGCATATTCGTGTTTTCTAAGTTCAAAGGGTTTTGATTAATTTTCAAATCAGGTTTTGAAAGTAACCATCACGTCCGTCGGATCAGTTAGGGATAGCCAGGGAGAGCAGGAAACTTGTATTTTCCAAACCCAAGCCTAAACACTATCCTCTCTGTCACCCTAGAACTTTCTGGTGTATGTATTTTTAAAAGAGATGTCATTAATAAACCTTTCTTTTGTATATATATAAATTGTTAACAATTTATCCTCAAAGCTTAACCATTTATCCTCAAAGTCCATTTTCCTTTTTTAAATAAATTTGGCCTATACCATATACATTTGCCATGCCTACTAATGGACTTGTATTCTAGGCCCAAATCTTGATTTTGCCTATCTTACAGTTTATAGCAATTTAGATCCAACATCCTCATTTACAGTTCAGGCCAAAACTAGATTTTATATTCTAGTTTACAGTTTATGCCAAACTAGGTTTCATATTCTAGTTCACTGTTTATGCCCAAAACTTAATTTGCATACCAACTACCTACTTTGTGGCCCATTTAACCATTTACCATTTATGCCCAATGTATGTAGAATATTCACAATTCTGCTAATATACTTATCATGCTTAATTTAGCCACCCAATTCTGATTTAATATTCTAATTTCAGTTCATGTCAAAACTAGACTTGTTATTCTAATTTTTCATCTTAATAGTCATGCTATAATGCATGTTCCCAAATTATGCCAATTTCCAAGTTTAGTCAATTTCATGTTTTTCCCAAAACGTATTCCCATCGTTCGTATAATCGTGATTCAACCTAGATTATAAATAAATCTAGATTCATGGATAAAAGGGAATGAACCAAAATGCCATGAAAGAATAGACATAATAACTGGCATAAGATGATAATTCACAGGCATATAGATCTGGTAATATTACGACATGAAAAGGGTTGAATAGTATAGGTTCAAGAACATGGGTAGACCTAACTTAATAGGTAAATTCCCAAGATCAAGATCCAAGAATAACTAAGAATAAACTGAAATAGAAAGTCAAGCCTAGATCCAATATAATGCCAGTTTGGGGTACAACATGGTTTTGTAACTACTGTGTCATGGGCATAAATAATAATCTTATATCCATAGTCATAAGCAATGAACCCTCACAGTTAATGAATCACAGTGATAGGCGATGTTCATAGTCAAAGGAAAATAATTCTCACAGTCATGAGTCACAGTCATAGGCAATGTTCATAGGCAATGTACATAGACAAAGAGGCATATGGTTTTAAGGTCCATAGTTTCATAGTCACAGTCTTATTGGTCATCGAATCATAACAGTTCTTAATTAGATCCAAGGATATAAGCACTGATTCGAACAGAAAGATTTGGCATATTCTTTTATTCCTTTAATTTCATGTCACGAATAGAGAAAACGTTCAAATCTAAAAAGTAACCGACTTACAGAGATTATATTAGATTCGTAGAAAAACAGTCGTTGAAGTCGTTTGAATCTTCACTTGAATCCTAGCTTGTTTTGAATCTCCTCTTGAAAGTCTTGAGCAGCATTTCCTCATCTTGATTTATTTTACATATTATTTTATTTATTATTTAATTTAGAGGAGGAGAAGAAGCCATGTCCACCAAGAATCTTTGCATCATAAGGTTAGAGAAGAATTGTGAATAGTGAAGGAGACTAGGGGCTGTTTATATAGGATTAGGCAGACGAATCTAGGTAAAAAACGAGACCAGGTACATCAGAATGCACCCAGGCCCAAAAGTGGGTTTTGCACCCAGGTCGACCCACAGGTCAACTACCCAGTCGACCTGGTCAGGGGCGGTCGACTACCCAGTCGACTCCCCAGTCGACCTGGGTCCTGGGCGGGAATTTTCCCGCCCAGCCTGCTTCTGGGTTTTGAATTCGAATATCAAATTCGAATTTCGAGCTGTTTTCGATTCTGAAAATTCCTGAAACTTCGGAGGGTCATATCTCCCTCATACGGACTCCGATTCTTGCAAACTCGGACTCGTTTTCAAGAAGAATTTCGAGACGAACGCAATGGCGCAACCTGTTTCCCTTGATTTTGATTTTAAAATTTAATTCTGCCTTGATTTGTGAATCTTAGTGTTATAAAATTACGGGGTGTTACATTCACCCCTCTTAAAAGGATTTCGTCCCCGAAATCTTTAAGTTAGGAAGAATGTGTCCTACCATTCCATCATCCATCTAATCAACCATTCAATCACAGGCATTCATTGTCCTTAAAAGGATTTCTAATGTTTTCATGTTCATATGCATAGTGTGTATATGTCTTTATCTAATACAAAATCAGGCGGTCTACTGATTCAGTTGACCTCCTTAATGCGAATCATGTCAGTGTCATGCGTCCAATCATGTATGCAAGCATCCCTAGTTATGTAAATACTACATGTGTGCATAGCCATTCATCCATATGCAACATCCATATGATAACATATCAAGTTCAACTTACAAACAAATACATATATGTAAATGCAATATGAAAGCGTCTGAACTGATCTAGTGCCTAATACGTATGTATATGCATTCACGAGCAACCATTAGCAACCACTCGCAACCATCAACCATAACATGTTTCAAATACATGTTTACATCCAAAAGAGTTTCTACCTAAGGATCGAAGATACGACCTAGAGGATATACTTTGGAAGGAGAGAAACAATTATGCGTAAAGCTCCTACAAAAAAAAAAGAAAGAAATCAAGGATGCACCCTTAAGGAAAAGGGTATGATGCTAGTATCTAGCCTTCTTGAGCTTTACTCCACTGTATCTTAACTAATTTAACTTCACTATTGTGAAGTTTCTGACCTCCATTTCCAAAATAAACAGATGACAATCACGGTACCAAGTGTATGTACTAAGATGATTAGAGGTCTCCCTCTTATCCACCATGCCATAACTATAAGGGTCGAAAGGTCACTACATGCTTTTTAGAGTGCCTGCCACAACTATTCATCTCTCACGCAAACCATCCTAGTCGAACTCGACATTCCTCAAGTACAAGCCCCAAAGGCCTAAACCAATATCAGACAAGCACCCAAGGAATATCTCCTCCGAATTTAGACGATCTACGTGAGATGATATAAGCAAACTCGATAGCTATTCTCAAATCCCTACTAACCAAAAATAAACTGGTCGGACCACCAATTGGATTTGAGACTCTAGTGGGATCTTTCTACTATACAAGTACTATGGTGCAGAGACTCAACTATGGAAGTGGATATGAACAAATGCGAAGCGCTAAAACCAAAGGAAAGAGTACGAATAGCATAACTTGACTCTTCCAACAGAACTTTACTACCTTTCTCCTAGTTACGCTTGGTGGCGAAAGTAGGTACTTGCCCTTCTGAAAATCTCGTCCTTTGCCTTTAATTACATGCCTTATTACACCATAGTAAAGATACTTCCTCTTGTCTTAGGTTTTATAATTCCTTCCTCCTTTGTGAGCTAAATCTACATCCATGAATTCCTCATCCTCTTCTGTGTGTAGTCAAATTGACAAATCTCTCAAAAGTTGCTTCCATCGTACAGAAAACCCTATAAGCTTGAAATAAAATTGGCCGTAGGTGAAACAACTACGGCTATGGATGGAATCCAGGCACTACTTCGCCCATCGATGAGGTTACCTCCCAGAAAGCCAGGAGCCCCAGAGACTCAAGAAAGAAGGAGACAAGAATTCAAACAGAGGAAGAGAAGATAGTGCGTATGGCTTTGGGGAATATGCCTTTTAAACAAATCTTTTCTCGTGAAAATGCTTCTTTTAAAACCGTTCTGAAAATAAATTTTCAAATCCTTTATCTGATCTGGTAACCTTCAGCTCTGATACCACATGTAACACCCCACATCCGTTAGTGTCACTCACAATGGGAATGCACTAAGTTCTGTGGAGCATTTTAAGGTAAAAGATGCAGATGAATTACAAGACAGACAAAAATTAAAACAGCGGAAAATAAAACTTTGCTTTATTGATAAAATAGTTTGTACAACGATTTCTTTACAATATCAGAGTATCATCTGTCCTACAAAATAAAGAAGCATAAAACAACATTTATATTCCCCAATGTAGCAAGAGCCATCCATAGCATCTGAAAGAAGAATCCATGCAAAACTTCGACAAATCTTCAAGCTGGGAAAGAGTGAAAATCCAACATAACCTGAGCTATACTATTCCCTCCTTTACTACCTGGGGGGGGGGGGGGGAAACGGAAGAAAAGAAGACGAAAGAAAAACAGAGTCATACATAAAGCCTGCGTAAGTTCAGTTACTTCTAGCATGTGAACATGGAAAAACAAAACGACATGAATTAACTGAATACAAGATAACACCATGATGATAGGGTCAGCAAGATTAGACAAGATTAACACAAGATATGCTAAGACAAGATAAACTGGATATGCTCTAATACTTTCGCCGCTTCGCTATTTCCTTGTTATGCTGGTTTCTATATCTCTGCACCACCTAACTAGTGTCCCAACTAGTAATGATAACGTGATCCCAATCCCGGTAATTTCGGTTGCCTTCAGGCATACATTTATTATCTATTACCTAGATCTAATCTAGGGTTTTCTACTGAGTGCTTCCTAGATTCAACTAGGGTTTACGCGACTTGTCTAATGCTTTACAGATTCAGGGTTTATGCCACCTAGGTCCACAAGGGATTACGCTACCTGTCGAACAATGCCCCTAGTCTAGGACACACTACCTAGAGTGGTATATGTTCCTAGACTTTCCCCACGTATGTGTCGCGAATCGTTTATCGTTGTCTAGATGCACATGTCCTGAAATGTGCGACCCGAGTCCCGTGGCAGGGCTACTCTAGAAACACGGAGCTCGGTCGGGAGCTTTTCAGATATCTGCGGGTGCAGATGCTAAGGTCTGCTTTTCTACCAGTGGTTATGGTCCCACGTGACCCCTCCCTCAACTAATGAAAGGCAATCCAAGAAAATCAAGCGCGAGAACTGTACTTTTGCCACCCTATGCCCTACTTTCCTATTGGCCAGCCTCACCCATAACTAGATAGCAAGTATATGGTCTGTTGGGAGTTCTCTACCTTTCCGCATACGTACAACGATTGGCTAAAGATGGTACGTAGATGACGAGTTGCTATCACAGGGCTACTGGTCTCGCCGAATCACGCTGGTCCATCATAGTTTTTAGGTTGCCTTGTATTGCAACCAAGGCATACCGTTGGTTCTTCTACTGCAGACCTTAACCTCTGTGAGCCCAGGAGGATCATCTGCCACCTCACAGAGGGATATCAAGAGTACCCTCACGTCCCCTCGAAGCCTCGGGCTTTGTAACCCAATTCGTTGGAGCCTTCTTTTTAATCAGACGGACGTTCGCTCCTTCCCGTGTTATACTAAGAATTACTACTTAGTTTTGCTAACTAAGGTTTACCACTTAGTTTCCAGAATCATTGTTTTCTTAACTAAGGTTCACTACTTAGCTCCTTTTAACTAAGGTTTACTACTTAGTTCCCTTTCTCGTCAATTTGGATTGGTTAAGTGTCATTAGTCAATTCAAGCTAACTTAACCCTCTTCATTTATCCTGTTAAACTGGTTAAGTGTTATCAGTAATTCATGTTGACTTAACCCTACCACAAACCAAGTTATATTGGTTAAGTATTTCTTATTACTTATCCCTATTCATTCATCCTGTATTGGTTAAGTGTTCCTTTTTAACTTAACCTTGCCCATCTGTTTTAACTAACATTTTATTAATGGTTAAGTATTATCCCTTCATGTTTTAGACTTAACCCTATTCATTTATCATAATCTGATGGTTAAGTGTTCAAGTTTACTTAACCCTACGGTCTAGTCCAGCTAACATATCAAATTGGCTAAGTGTATTAAATTTTACTTAACCCCAACCTCTAGTCTAGTTAAAATGTTAATTTGGCTAAGTGTATTGCCTTTACTTAACCCGACCTTTTAGTCTAGTAAACATGTTAATTTGGCTAAGTGTATTAACTTTACTTAACCCCACCTTCTAGTCTAGCTAACATGCTAATTTGGATAAGTGTTTTCTTAGTTACTTAACCCCTACAAATCTTGTCTTGTTACGATGTTAAGTTTGGTTAAGTGTTCCTATGGACTTAACCCTCCCATTCTAGCTTAACTGTGTTAAGTTGGTTAAGTGTTCCTATGGACTTAACCCTCCCATTCTTGCTTTAACTAAATAAATTAAAGCCGTGACCACTCACATTAGATAGATATTGTTGCGATTACTGGATGTGCCGGTTGGTTCCGGGCAGGTTTACATCGCAACTCAGTCTAACCTCGGGTTAGGCATATTCGTGTTTTCTAAGTTCAAAGGGTTTTGATTAATTTCCAAATCAGTTTTTGAAAGTAACCATCCCGTCCGTCGGATCAGTTAGGGAGAGCAGGAAACTTGTATTTTCCAAACCCAAGCCTAGACACTATCCTCTTTGTCACCCTAGAACTTTCTGGTGTATGTATTATTAAAAGAGATGTCATTAATAAACCTTTCTTTTGTATATATATAAATTGTTAACAATTTATCCTCAAATCTTAACCATTTATCCTCAAAGTCCATTTTCCCTTTTTAAATAAATTTGGCCTATACCATATACATTTTCCATGCCTACTAATGGACTTGTATTCTAGACCCAAATCTTGATTTGCCTATCTTACAGTTTATAGCAATTTAGATCCAACATCTTCATTTATAGTTCATGCCAAAACTAGATTTTATATTCTATTTTACAGTTTATGCCAAACAAGGTTTCATATTCTAGTTCACCGTTTATGCCCAAAACTTAATTTGCATACCAACTACCTACTTTGTGGCCCATTTAACCATTTACCATTTACGCCCAATGTATGTAGATTATTCACAATTATGCTAATATACTTATCATGCTTAATTTAGCCACCCAATTCTGATTTAATATTCTAATTTCAGTTCATGTCAAAACTAGACTTGTTATTCTAATTTTTCATCTTAATAGTCATGCTATAATGCATCTTCCCAAATTATGCCAATTTCCAAGTTTAGTCAATTTCATGTTTTTCCTAAAACGTATTCCCATCGTTCTTATAATCGTGATTCAACCTAGATTATAAATAAATCTAGATTCGTGGATAAAAGGGAATGAACCAAAATGCCATGAAAGAATAGACATAATAACTGGCATAAGATGATAATTCACAGGCATATAGATCTGGTAATATTACGACATGAAAAGGGTTGAATAGTATAGGTTCAAGAGCATGGGTAGACCTAACTTAATAGGTAAATTCCCAAGATCAAGATCCAAGGATAACTAAGAATAAACTGAAATAGAAAGTCAAGCCTAGATCCAATATAATGCCAGTTTGGGGTTCAACATGGTTTTTTAACTACAGTGTCATGGGCATAAATAATAATCTTATATCCATAATCATAGGCAATAAACCCTCACAGTTAATGAATCACAGTCATAGGCGATGTTAATAGTCAAAGGAAAATAATTCTCACAGTCATGAGTCACAGTCATAGGCAATGTTCATAGTCAAAGAGGCATATGGTTTTAAGGTCCATAGCTTCATAGTCACAGTCTTATTGGTCATCGAATCATAACAGTTCTTAATTAGGTCCAAGGATATAAGCACTGATTCGAACAAAAAGATTTGGCAGATTCTTTTATTCCTTTAATTTCATGTCACGAATAGAGAATGTTCAAATCTAAAAAGTAACCGACTTACAGAGATTATATTAGATTCGTCGAAAAACAGTCGTTGAAATCGTTTGAATCTTCACTTGAATCCTAGCATGTTTTGAATCTCCTCTTGAAAGTCTTGAGCAACATTTCCTCGTCTTGATTTATTTTACATATTATTTTATTTATTATTTAATTTAGAGGAGGAGAAGAAGCCATGTCCACTAAGAATCTTTGCAGCATAAGGTTAGAGAAGAATTGTGAATAGTGAAGGAGACTAGGGGCTGTTTATATAGGATTAGGCGGACGAATCTGGGCAGAAAACGAGACCAGGTACATCAGAATGCACCCAGGCCCACAAGTGGGTTTTGCACCCAGGTCGACCCCCAGGTCGACTACCCAGTCGACCTGGTCAGGGGGGGTCGACTACCCAGTCGACTCCCCAGTCGACCTGGGTCCTGGGCGGGAATTTTCCCGCCCAACCTGCTTCTGGGTTTTGAATTCGAATTTCGAATTCGAATTTCGAGCTGTTTTCGATTCTGAAAATTCCTGAAACTTTGGAGGGTCATATCTCCCTCATACGAACTCCGATTCTCGCAAACTCGGACTCATTTTCAAGCAGAATTTCGAGACGAACGCAATGGCACAACCCGTTTCCCTTGATTTTGATTTTAAAATTTAATTCTGCCTTGATTTGTGAATCTTAGTGTTATAAAATTACGGGGTGTTACACTATTTCAAGAAGAATTCTGAGACGAATGCAATGGCGTAACACGTTTCCCTTGATTCTTATTTAAGAATTTGATTCTGCCTTGATTTATGGTTTTAACATGTTATTAAAATTCGGGTCGTTACATTCTCCCCTCCTTAAAGGATTTCGTCCCCAAAATCTTCAAGTTAGGAAGAATGCATCCTATCATCCAATCAACCATCTACTCAACCATCATTCGCAAGCAACCATTGTCCTTAAAAGATTTCTAATGCTATATGAACATATGCAGAAAGTGTGTGTATATGTTCCTTATCTAATGCAAATGATCAGGCCTGATTGATCTTCTTAATGCAAAATATGTTTAGTGCCATAAATCCAACATGTATGCAAATAGTACTAGTCACATAAACACTATATGTGTGCACAAACATCCATCCATATGCAACGTCCACATGATAACACATTCAATTTCATCCATAAACAAGTATAAACACTCATGCATATGCAATATGAAAATGTGTCTGAGCTGATCCAGTGCCTAATGTGTGTTATGCAACCACGAGCAACCACTTGCAACCACATGCAACCATTTGCAAACATCAATCATAACATGTTTTCAATCACATGTTTACATCCAAAAGGGTTCTACCTAAGGTTCTCAAGATAGGATTGAGGAGATAAGCAAGATAAAATAAAGCACCTAGGAGAAGAAGTTAAAGATGTACCCCCATATGGTCCTTCCTGCGGGCCTTGCCCTTGCTTCTTAGGGCAGTTCTTGTTGATATGTCCAGTATCACCACACTGAAAGCATGCTCCCATCTTCATCTTTTTCTTTCTACAATCTTGGACTATATGCCCCTCAATACCACAGAAGTGGCATTTTCTTTTCTCACGTGTCTTGTTATCCTTATTGTTGTTGTTCTTGCCTCCTTTCTCGGAGTCTACATTCTTGTTTTGAGACTCATCCACCTTAACTTATCACTCATACCTTCCCTATGTAACATGTTAACAAGTCTCACGGAAACTATCTCCATCGTATGGAAAACCCTCTACGAAGCTAGAAAGAAGATTAGCCATAGGTAAAAACTACTGCGACTACAGATGGAGAAAAGAAAGGAAAACAGATTCAAAAAAAGAAACAAAGGATAGTGCTAATGGCTTTTGGGGAATAGCCTTTAAATAAAACAAGACTTTTCTTGAAAAATTCTTCTTTGTAAATGGTTTTGAAAATAGTTTCAGAAGGTCTTTTAAAAACTTTTGCCCAGTCTGGTAACCTTCTGCTCTGATACCAAATGTAACACCGCACCTCTGCTAGGGTCACTCACAAAGGGAATGCACTAGTTTTTGAGGAGCGTTATCGAGGTAAACAAACACAGAAATATTACAAGACAGAACATAAATAAAACAGCGGAAGAATCAAAAGATAAATTTCATTACTTTCAAAATAGTCAAAACGTTTTACATCAAATAGCAAAGGTCATTATTTTCCATTACAATAAATTCTGTCTTGCATAAATAAAGAAGCATAAACTTGAAACAACAAAAGGAGCTTAATTCCCCAAAGGTAGCAGAAATGCAGCCATAGCATAGCTCAAGATCAAACCGTACATGAGTTCAACCAAAAGCAAGTGATATCCAAGCTAAGTGCTAGAGTTTCCTCCCTGAGAACCTGGGGGGGAACGGAAGAAAAAGAGGCAAAAGAAAATGGGTCAGTCATAAAGACTGGTAAGTCCAAGTGACTTTCAGCATAAAAACAGATAAAGGTAACAAGAAATGTATAAACTAAAAGTAAACATACGGATGATGACAAGATAGGCAAGATAGACTAAGATAACATGATAAATCAAGTATAGGATCACGTATTCAAGGTTTGCTGCATCAACTGTACTAGAATCCCAAACCCATGTCTTATATAAATGATGAAATAATCCCTTGGCCCAATATCATGAAATGACCCATTTCTTGGTCCAACGAAATGATCCACTAGTCGATCGACTCCCTACAAGTTCTAGCTCATCGTGTGTCTGTGTCATACGACCCTATCATGAATGTAGTCACCTGTGCTAGGTCCACCATAGGGTGTATCAAGCCTTATAGTGCCAACCACCGACACGAATCAAGCATGCGCAGATAAACCTAATGATGCCCAATGCCTGCTTTTTCAACTTCGGACCACGTGCACGACCATACCCCGCCTGAACCTACACTGGTGCACCAACACAGCCATCGTTCTGGTCGCTTACAATCAGCCCAGTAATCGTGCCCCACCCTGCCTAGTTCTAGGATACCATGATACATCTAGTGGGTTACTTCTGAAATGGACCACGTAACTAGGGTTTCCGTCCAGCAGGTTAAGTGTTGTCATTTAAATTCGAGACTTAACCTTTATCAGTCTAGCATGTCAAATTAGCTAAGTGTTGTCATTTAAGTTCATGACTTAGCCCTACAATTCACGTGTCAAGTTGGTTAGGTGTTGTCGTTCAATTTCATGACCTAACCCTACCAATCATGTCTCAAGTTGGTTAAGTGTTGTCTTTCATGTTCATGACTTAAACCTATCATGTGGAATTAATTCATTAATGCACCCCAACCTCTCACATTAGACCTGTTGTTGTGGTCACTGGATATGCCGGGCGGTTCCGGGCAGATTTACACCACAACTCAATTTAAGCTCGGGTTTCAAGCGCGATATGACCAACTGCTTACATTGGATCCTATTGTTTGTAGTCACTGGATTTGCTGGGCGGTTCCGAGCAGATTTACACTGCAAACTCTACCCAACCTCGAGTTGGTCATTTTCAAGTTCATTCTAGTGTCATGTCCATGTTCAAGTTTTCTTGTCGAGTTCGTGTCAAGTTTTCAAGAAAAGATTCATGCCAAGCTTCCTATGATTACCGAATTTTCCCAACGTTACCCCGTCTAAATATTAGGCTAACAATCTTAGCCTAATTTCTCATCCGCATGATTTTTGATATATAATAATAGGCTAGAAACTTAGCCTAATTTAACATACGCAAAATTGGCATAAAGAAATTCATTAACATAAACATGACATAGGTGTAAACTTGACATTTTTGGCATAGTCAATATGAACATCATAGGTGTGAACTTGCAAAATAGTCAACAAGAATATCATAGGTGTGAATCTTGCAACATAGACTAAATCAATGTAACACCCCGTATATTCTATAATAGTGAAATACATAAATTAAAGTATAATTAACTCTAATGAAAGAATTAAGGGAAATGGATTACGCCATTGCGTTCATCTCGGAATTCTGGTTGAGATAGAGCCCGAGTTTGCGTGAAACAGACTCTGTATGAAGGAGTTATGATCTCCGGAAGTTTCAGAATAAATTTGAAATTCAAAAACAGCTCAGAACAGGTTTAAAATTCAAATTCGAGTTCAAACTGGGCTGGGCGGGAAAATTCCCACCCAGTGACCAGGTTGACACTAGTGTCGACTGGGCAGTCGACCTGGCCCCCCCCAAGTCGACTGCGCAGTCGACTTGGGTGTCGACCTGCAGGTCGACTTGCCTGGTCGGCCTGACCAGGTGGGTCTGACCCTGGTTCGACTTCTGGTGTGCTGTACAGTCTGATTTCCCTCCCTGTTTGCATCTGACGACTCAAATTAACTTGAAAACTCTATAAATACACACTAAGACTCAACTAATTCACATAAGAAAATAAGAGAGAAGTCGTCATGCTGCTAGGAAGGAGTTGATCGTAGCCGCCAAGAATCAAACTAAGAAGCAAACTAAAGTCTAATCAAATCAATCAACGAATTGCTACCCAAAGGAGAGCACCTCCAAATTCAGAAAACAGAAATCAGAAAAAAAGATCTCGTCACACGTTGTAAGTATAGTGGTCTTTCAGAATCTGAATAAAATTATGATGTGATACGACGTAATTGAGAATCGAATTATATTGTTGTTGTATAATTATGTAGATCTTGTGTATTGTGATGTTTCTATCGTGATTATGTGTATTGATTAGTGGCATAAATGGGTCGATGCAAGTTTATTATACGATTGTATATGAAAGTAATTGCAATTGCAAGTTTGTGGTAAAATCTATGATTAGATACCTCTCATGTTTATGTTAATATCCCCTTTATGTTTATGTTGATATCATGGGCCATATACTTATGTAAACTTATCCTAGATCTGAGATCTTTTATGCCTACATTATTTCAAACTTATGTATACATCTTAGATCCATTACAAGTATGATTAGATTTATGTTAAATGCAGTTTGGGTTATATAAACTATGCAAGTTCATGTGGAAATAGACTATATATTAGATTTGGACATTTTTGGGTTAATTTACAACATGCTAGTTTTGTGTTCGACATTATGCCAAGTTAGTATGTTAAAACCCAAGTTTGTATAAATCTACATATGCCATCCTATGTGACACCTATTTAGTTGTATACCAATTTTGAATGCAAGTTCACATGATCCAATGTTTATGTTAACGCCAATTTGCAAGTTCATGCGCTACACCTTCTATGTATCACAGAAAATATTATATTTTCTGGATTTCCCCTTTTCTCACGTTTATCAAGTTGGGCTGAATTGTGTCGAGCCCAACATTAGTACGTATAAACGGGGGTAATAGCGTTGGGTGTAAAACATGATATAAATAAATATGTTGGCATGTTTGGCGCGTGCCAATGACTGTGACATTTTAGCGGTATAAATTGTTATACCCAAATTAAAAGACGACATGACATTTACATAAATAATGAAATATGTAAATCTAGAAAAGACGACATGTTTGACCCGAGGTTGGATTGAGTTGTGACATAAACCTGCCCGGACCAGCCCGGCTGTCCAGTAGTCACAACAATACCTATCCAATATGGGTGGTTAAACATTGAGCCCAATAAAGACACGAGGTTAGACTGAACTTACGGTGTAAACCTTCCCGGAACCAACCGGCACATCCAGTAACCGTAGTGATATCTGTCTAATGTGAGTGGTCGGTGCTCTAAAAGGCTAAGGACAGGTGGTAGGGTTAAGTCAATTGAAAACACTTAACCAAAGATTCAACATGTTAACAAATATTGATGGGTGGGGTTACGTATATAGAAACACTTAACCACTTAACATGTTGACTAGAAAACCCTGCTAACGTAGGGACCTGTTTCAGTAGTAACCCAATTTAGGTATCAACGGTACCCTGAAACTAGGCAGGGTGGGGCACGATTACTGGGATGATTGTAAGCGGTCAAATAACGACAAATTGTTGGGTGCACAGTGTAGGTCTAACGGTGTGCGGTCGTGCACGCACTCCGGAGCAGACAAGCAGCGCACTGGTGGCACCAGCAGTATAACCTATGTCTTCTAGTAATTGTGTCGGGGCCGCCACCATGGGCCTTGATACACCCCATGGTGGGACCAGCATAGGTATCTATACTTCTTGGGGTAGCCGTAAGACACACGTACGAGTAAGAGCCGATCTTTAGAAAACAAAAAGGATCACTTCACCCTCAGAATGGGGTGCCGGTTAGAGTAATTCTAGTAAATGCAGAGATACAGTGTGGGTTTGATAGTATATTCGATTCTAGACTACACTCCCTTAGTTATGATACTATCCTGTTTTCAGGTTATGTCTATCATATTCTTTTCTTATTCACATACTGAAAAGTCACTAGATTTACTCAGGCTTTATGTCTGACTCCGTTTTTCTTTTCGTCTTCTTTTCTTTCGTTTCACCCCCCCAGGTCCACGGGGAGGAAACAACTCAGCATAGTCAGACTCTTTTGCGAGCTTGAAGACAGTAGATGTACGGTTTGGATCTCTTTGGCTTGGATCATGGTTTTGGACATCATTATGGGGATTTTGTTGCTTTATTTTATGTTTTATGCTTCTTTGATAATCAAGACAGTTATGGAAAGGTAATGTTTTTGGAAGTATTGTAAGACAATAATGGTATGGTTTGTGTAACACGTATTTTGATGAAATAAAAGTTGCTGTTGTTTCCGCTGTTTAAAAATATGTGTATTCATATCTGTCTTGTGTATCTGTGACTTATACTTATAAACCGCCATCAAAATTAGGGCATTCCCTTTGTGAGTGACCCTAACGGATGTGGGGTGTTTCACTTGGTATCAGAGCATAGGTTTACCAGATAAGATAAAGTTTTTGATATTATTTTCAAAAGAAAGTTTAAAGAAGCATTTTTTTAGAAAAAGTGTTATATTTTAAAAGGCATGATCCCCCAAAGCCATGTGTACTATCTCCCTCTATCCTTCGTTTTGAATCTTTCCTTTTTGTTTCAGCATGTCTAGAGACCTTAACATTCCTGAAGGAGTACCGATACCCGGTTGGTTTAGGAGGTTCTTAGAAGCTAGGGCCGCAAATGGCGCGGGCCCGGCAGATATCCTTCCTCCCCCAGTAGCACCAATTCCCCCTCCTCCTGCTCCTCCCCTTGGAAATGCTTTTGCCAAAACATGTAGAGACTTCAAGTCTGTGGGTGGAAAAGACTTCCATGGAACTTAACCCTTTGTAGGAGCAAGAAATTGGCTAAAGGAGACCGAGGATCTTTTTGACATCTTCGGAGTTGATGATAGGCAAAAGATACAGCTAGCAGTGTGGTTGCTCAAAGATGAAGCTTCCTATTGGTGGGAGATCACCAATGCTCAAAGGGCAGTAGAAACTTGGGATGATTTTAGGACAAGGTTTGAGTTGAAATTCCTCTCCCAAGCTGAAAGGAGCCTGCAAATAGAGAAGTTCTTGAATCTTAAACAGGGAAGCATGACGGTCAGGGAGTACGTTAACCAGTTCAATCAGCTGGCCAGATTTGGGCTGGACTTAGTAAATACCCAACACAAGAAGGCGTTTCGCTTCGTCAAAGGTCTGAATGAGCCTATACACAGCGTTGCCATGACCCATGTGTCCACGGGAGCGACTTATGAAAGCTTGGTGAACATGGCATTGCTACACGAGGAAGACCACGGCAAGAAAGAGACTAAGGCGGAGGAAAAGAAAGAAAGTTTACAGGCTAAGAAGACAGACTTTAAGAAAGGAGGAAAGAACAAGAAGTCCCGTGAGAAGAGAAAGTGCCATTTCTGTGGCATAGTTGGACATATAGAGAAAGACTGTCGGAAGAAGAAGGCAAAGATGGGTGGTTGCTTTCATTGCGGAGAGACTGGGCACCAAGCTAAGGACTGCCCAAAGAATTAAGGAAAGGGACAGAAAGCTGGATCTACTTCAGGGGGTCAAGTTCATGCTCTGACAGCACCTCCACAGGAACGAGGTAGTAATATTTCTGTAGAAAGTGTAGTCTATCTTTATGATCATCCAGTTCGCACACTTTTTGACTCTGGTGCATCACACTCCTTTATTTCATCTGCTTTAGTAGAATCTCTGCATCTAGACACTAGTATGGTTGAGGATCCCTTGGTACTTTCAAATCCAATTGGGGGCTCCGCTTACTTGTCAATGGTTTGTTTGGGTTTGAAAATCTCTATTCTCAGTGTTGAGTTTAATTGTAATGCCTTTGTTCTAGGCTTCTCGGGATATGGTTTGATCCTTGGCTTGGACTGGTTATCCAGTAGCGGTGCCATTCTTGATTGTGAGAAAAGAGTAGTTAGACTCTTGACTCGGCTTGGTAACACTCTAGAAATTTCCTATAACCCTTTGAATGCAGTTATGCTTAGTTATCTAGAGTCGCTTGATGCTTCTGACGAGAATTTGCAGTCGGTTAGAGTAGTCCGGGAATATCCGGATGTCTTCGAGGAGGTGAAAGGCTTACCTCCGAAGCGGGAATTAGACTTCCGTATCTATCTTGTAGATAATGCAAAGCCCGTAGCTTTACCTGTCAGACATATGGCTCCAAAAGAGAGAAAGGAGCTCAGTAAGCAGGTTAAAGAGCTTCTAGAAAAGGGGTTCATTAGAAGGAGCATTTCAGAATGGGGTGCTCCAGTGGTGTTCGCAACCAAAGCAGACAGTTCGCTTCGCCTCTGTGTTGACTATAGGGAGTTAAACAAGTTGACCAATAAAAATAGGCACCTTCTTCCCCGAATCGACGATTTGTTTGATCAGCTTGTAGGCGCGTCGGTTTTCTCCCAACTTGATCTAGCAACTGGGTTTCATCAGCTAAGAGTGGCTGAAGATAGTATTGATAAAATGGCGTTCAGAACCCCAGACGGTTTCTTTGAGTGGCTTGTTATGCCTTTCGGCCTGACAAATGCACCCGCTTATTTCGTGGACCTAATGAGCAGAGTGTTCAGAGAATTCCTCAACAAGTTTGTGGTTGTCTTCGTAGACGATATCTTGATCTTTTCAAAGAGTGAGGAGGAGCATGCTCAACATCTAAAGGAAATCATGGATACTCTCCGAGCACATCAGCTAAAGGCAAAATTTACAAAATGCCACTTTTGGGACAAGAAGTAAGATTTCTTGGGCATGTAGTATCTAAAGAAGGGCTGGCCGTAGACCCCGCGAAGGTAGTTGCGGTGCAAGACTGGAAGGCAACAAAGAATGCAACTGAGGTCCGAAGTTTTCTAGGACTAGCAGGTTTCTACCGAAAATTCATAAGGGATTTTGCGAAAATCTCAGCTCCACTCACAAGGCTGACAAAGAAGAATCTAGTGTTCAATTAGGACTTGAATTGCGAGTTGGCTTTCCAACGCCTAAAAAGGGCTCTTACAACAGCCCCAGTCCTGACTCTGCCAGACGGAAGCAAGATGTTCACAGTTTATACAGATGCATGTGGGACAGGGCTAGGCACTGTCTTGATGCAAGAAGGGAGGGTAGTAGCTTATGGTGGAAGGCAATTGAAAGTTGATGAAAAGAACTACCCGACCCACGATCTTGAGTTAGCCGCCATCGTCTTTGCACTTAAGTCTTGGCGACATTATCTCCTAGGTGAGAAGTTCGAACTTTCACTGACCATAAATCGTTGAAATATCTTTTCTCGCAGAAAGATCTTAACTTGAGGCAACAGAGATGGATGGAGTTTCTTGCCTCGTATGACTTCGAGATTTCCTATACTCCGGGCAAGGGCAATGTGGTGGCAGACGCCTTGAGTAGAAAGAAACTGAGCCCACTCTTTGTAGAAAGGCAAAGCCTAGAGTATATAGCCAGTTTTAACTTTAGGCCCTCCTCTGATTTCGTACCGGGTTTGTTAGCATCTCTTGAGGTGCGCCCCACTCTTTTGGATACAATAGGGATGGCACAACGTAAGGACCCTCAGCTAGTTGAAGTGGTTGATAAGCTAATTAGGGGTGAGACTTCTAGTCACCTCGGTAGATACTCTATCGATGATAAAGGCTGGCTGAGACGCGATGGAAGACTATGCGTCCCACAAGCGAGAGAATTGGTAAAGAAGGTTCTCGAGGAAGCACATCGTTCCAAGATGAAAATACATCCAGGCGGAGGCAAAATGTACAAGGACATGAAAAGAGTTTTCTTTTGGAACGACATGAAGAAGGACGTGGCAGATTACATTTCTAAGTGTATAGTATGCCAACAGGTCAAAGCGGAACAGAAAAAGCCTGGAGGACTGCTTCATCCCCTAGAGGTCCTACAGTGGAAGTAGGATAGCATTTCAATGGACTTTGTTGATGGGCTGCCTAGGTCCAGAAGAGGCAATACTAGCATTTGGGTAATAGTGGATAGGCTTACTAAGAGCGCCCACTTTTTACCTGTCAAGAGTAGAAGGGCCGCCTCATCCCTAGCGTCTCTTTACATCAAGGAGATAGTTCGACTCCATGGGATACCCTCCAGCATTGTTAGTGACCGAGACCCTATCTTCACAAGCGAGTTTTGGCGAAGTTTGCAAGAAGATGTAGGCACTCAGTTATGTTTAAGCACGGCCTATCACCCTCAGACCGATGGCCAGACGGAAAGGGTGAATAGAGTTTTAGAGGATCTTTGAGACTTTTCGTTCTAGACTTTGGAGGGACATGGGAGGATCACCTTCCCTTAGTGGAGTTTGCTTACAACAATAGCTTCCAAGCTACCATAGGCATGGCACCCTTCGAAGCATTGTATGGAAGACCGTGAAAGTCACCAACTTGTTGGTGGGAGTCTACAGATAAGTTTATACTTGGTCCAGACATGATCAAAGAAACTTCAGAAAAAGTGGACTTGATACGAAGAAGGATGAAGACTGCCCAAGATAGACAGAAATCCTACGCCGACAAGAGAAGGACCAACCTTGAGTTTGAGGTTGGGGACAGAGTTTTTCTTAAGGTATCTCCTCTAAGGAACGTTGTTCGTTTTGGATCCACTGGAAAGCTAGCACCGAGATTTGTAGGACCATTTCCTATCATCGAGAAGGTTGGGAAGATGGCCTATAGATTGGAGCTACCCGAAAAACTGGCCGGAGTTCACAACTCTTTCATGTTTCTCATCTCCGGAAGTGTTTACATGAGTCTGCTGAAATAGTAGAGCCTAGCATTCTAGAAGAAGCCGAAGTGGAACATGAAGCAACTGTGAGAAGAGTTCCAACGCGCATCTTAGGAACTAAAGTGAAAAGCTACGCAACCGCGAAGTCAATCTCGTCAAAGTTCAGTGGAGCGACGCCGAGGAAGATGCGACTTGGGAAACTGAGGCTAGAATACGCGCAGCCTACCCTTTTCTTTTTGAGGGTACATCTTTGATCTCTCTTTTTCCTTAAGTTATGCTTTATCTATCTTTTAGGCATATTTCCTCGACCCTTTCTCCTTAACTCCTTAGGTAGAAAACAAATGGATGCAAACATGTATTTGAAAACATGTTATGGATTATGGCTGCAAGTGGTTGCAAGTGATTGCTAGTGGTTGCTCGTGGATACATATACACACACACCCTAGGTTTTAGATCGGCTCAGTCACTTCATACTGCATATGCATATATGTATTCTCGTTCATATGTGGTTGAAATTTTATATGTTATCATATGGTTATCGCATTTGTATGAATTGTTGTGCACTCATGTAGAATTATGAATAGGAAAAAAATTGCATACATAATGGATTCATGACACTTACATGATTCACATTTAGGAGGTCAACTGAATCAGTCGACCGCCTGATTTCTGCATTAGATAGGGACATTTACACACACAATGCATATGATCCTAAAGCATTAGAAGTCTTTAAGGACAATGGACACCTGTGTTTGTTGGTTGAGTAGATGGACGATTGGATGGTAGGATATACATTCTTCTTAAACTTGAAGATTTTGGGGACGAAATCCTTTTTAAGTGGGGGAGAATGTAACACCCCATATATTCTATAACAGTGAAATTCATAAATTAAAGTATAATTAATTCTAGTGAAAGAATTAAGGGAAATGGCTTACGCCATTGCGTTCATCTCGGAATTCTGGTTGAGATAGAGTCCGAGTTTGCGTGAAACGGACTCCGTATGAAGGAGTTATGATCTCCGGAAGTTTCAGAATAAATTTGAAATTCAAAAACAGCTCAGAACAGGTTTAAAATTCAATTTCGAGTTCAAACTGGGCTGGGCAGGAAAATTCCTGCCCAGTGACCAGGTCGACACTAGTGTCGACTGGGCAGTCGACGTGGCCCCCCCAAGTCGACTGCGCAGTCGACTTGGGTGTCGACCTGCAGGTCGACTTGCCTGGTTGGCCTGACCAGGTGGGTCTGACCCTGGTTCGACTTCTGGTGTGCTGTACGGTCTGATTTCCCTCCCTGTTTGCATCTGACGACTCAAATTAACTTGAAAACTCTATAGATACACACTAAGACTCAACTAATACACATAAGAAAATAAGAGAGAAGTCTTCATGCTGTCAGGAAGGAGTTTATCGTAGCCGCCAAGAATCAAACTAAGAAGCAAATTAATGTCTAATCGAATCAATCAACGAATTGCTACCCAAAGGAGAGCACCTCCAAATTCATAAAACAGAAATCAGAAAACAAGATCTCGTCACACGTTGTAAGTATAGTGGTCTTTCAGAATCTGAATAAAATTATGATGTGATACGATGTTATTGAGAATTGAATTATATTGTTGTTGTATAATGATGTAGATCTTGTGTATTGTGATGTTTCTATTGTGATTATGTGTATTGATTAGTGGCATAAATGGGTCGATGCAAGTTTATTATACGATTGTATATGAAAGGAATTGCAATTGCAAGTTTGTGGCAAAATCTATGATTAGATCCCTCTCATGTTTATGTTAATATCCCCTTTATGTTTATGTTGATATCATGGGCCATATACTTATGTAAACTTATCCTAGATCTGAGATCTTTTGTGCCTACATGATTTCAAACTTATATATACATATTAGATCCATTACAAGTATGATTAGAACTTTGTTAAATGCAGTTTGGGTTACATAAACTATGCAAGTTCATGTGGAAATAGACTATATATTAGATTTGGACATTTTTGGGTTAATTTACAACATGCTAGTTTTGTGTTCGACATTATGCCAAGTTAATATGTTAAAACCCAAGTTTGTATAAATCTACATATGCCATCCTATGTGACACCCATTTAGTTGTATACCAATTTCGAATGCAAGTTCACATGATCCAATGTTTATGTTAACGCCAATTTGCAAGTTCATGCGCTACACCTTCTATGTATCATAGAAAATATTATATGTTCTGGATTTCCCCTTTTCTCACGTTTATCAAGTTGGGCTGAATTGTGTCGAGCCCAACATTAGTACGTACAAACGGGGGTAATAGCATTGGGTGTAAAACATGATATAAATAAATATGTTGGCATGTTTGGCGCGTGCCAATGACTGTGACATTTTAGCGGTATAAATTGTTATACCCAATTTAAAAGACGACATGACATTTACATAAATAATGAAATATGTAAATCTAGAAAAGATGACATGTTTGACCCGAGGTTGGATTGAGTTGTGACATAAACCTGCCCGGACCTTCCCGGCTGTCCAGTAGTCACAACAATACCTATCCAATGTGGGTGGTTAAACATTGAGCCAAATAAAGACCCGAGGTTAGACTGAACTACGGTGTAAACCTACCCGAAAGCAACCGGCACATCCAGTAACCATAGTGATATCTGTCTAATGTGAGTGGTCGGTGCTCTAAAAGGCTAAGGACAGGTGGTAGAGTTAAGTCAATTGAAAACACTTAACCAAAGATTCAACATGTTAACAAATATTGATGGGTGGGGTTAGGTATATACAAACACTTAACCAGTTAACATGTTGACTAGAAAACCCTGGTAACGTAGGGACCTGTTTCAGCAGTAACCCAATTTAGGTATCAACGGTACCTTGAAACTAGGCAGGGTGGGGCACGATTACTGGGCTGATTGTAAGCGGTCAAATAACGGCAAATTGTTGGTTGCACAGTGTAGGTCTAACGGTGTGCGGTCGTGCACACACTCCGGAGCAGACAAGCAGGGCACTGGGGGCACCAGTAGTATAACCTATGTCTTCTAGTAATTGTGTCAGGGTCGCCACCATCGGCCTTGATACACCCCATGGTGGGACCAGCGTAGGTATCTACACTTCTAAAGGTAGCCGTAAGACACACGTACGAGTAGGAGCCGATCTTTAGAAAACAAAAATGATCACTTCACCCTCAGCATGGGGTGCCGGTTAGAGTAATTCTAGTAAATGCAAAGATATAGTGTGGGTTCGATAGTATATTCGATTCTAGACTACACTCCCTTAGTTACGATACTATCCTGTTTTCAGTTTATGTCTATCATATCCTTTTCTTATTCACATACTGAAAAGTCACTAGATTTACTCAGGCTTTATGTCTGACACCGTTTTTTTTCGTCTTCTTTTCTTTCGTCCCCCCTCCCTAGGTCCACAGGGAGGAAATAACTCAGCTTAGTCAGACTCTTTTGCGAGCTTGAAGACAGTAGATGTACGGTTTGGATCTCTTTGGCTTGGATCATGGCTTTGGACATCATTATGGGGATTTTGTTTCTTTTTTTTATGTTTTATGCTTCTTTGATAATCAAGACCATTATGGAAATGTAATGTTTTTGGAAGTATTGTAAGACAATTATGGTATGGTTTGTGTAACACGTATTTTGATGAAATAAAAGTTGTTGTTGTTTCCGCTGTTTAAAAATATGTGTATTCATATCTGTCTTGTGTATCTGTGACTTATACTTATAAGCCTCCACCAAAATTAGGGCATTCCCTTTGTGAGTGACCCTAACGGAGGTGGGGTGTTTCAATCAACATACATATATGTGAACTTGCAACATAGACTAATTCAACTTACATATATGTGAACTTGCAAATCAATCACGAACATGTGAATAAGTGTGAACTTGAAATATGATATAGGTTTAACATATACACATAAACATGTAGATCTAACATTTGGTCACATATGTTGATTTGATTTCACAACCTAAAACTTGCATAACATGATAAACTACACAACTTGTCATAACGGGTTATACTTCAAGTTCATATACACGTGAATAGATTTATTCATTAACTCCCAATTCAACATGATAATAAAATAGAACCACGGGCATAGACTAATATCATTCAATCCTACATATAACATAATCAAAATTATTCTATTATCAATCTATTTTTAAGGCGTGACATAACTGAATAAATTGATTAAAACATCGCAGGCATAACATTATGAACATGAAAAGGTTTGGATAATAATCTAGATTCAATTTCATAGTCATAATTCTAGGTAATAACCTCTTGGTCATGAATTATAGGTGATTAATCACAATTGTCCTTGTCATAATCATGGAAAATAGTCTTATTGTTCATAGTCATAGGCAGTCTTATGTTCACCGTCATAGTCATAGGCATAGTCTTATGTTCACCGTTATAGTGATAGGCATAGTCTTATGTTCACCGTCATAGTCATAGGCATAGTCTTATGTTCATAGTCATAGGCATAGTCATAGTCTTATGCCATTAACAATAGTTTCAACGTCATAGACAATATTCCCAATAGTCAAGATCCAAGAAGAAAACAAGAATAGATATAAGTCATACATAAATCAATTCCAATTTAACATGCCCATATTAGATTTATAGTTTTTATCTAAAAGTAATTGGAACTTACAGATCGTGGTCTAAGAAATTTAGATGAAGAAGTCAAGTCTTGAAATTTGTCGTTGAATTGTTGAATCGCTGAATCTTGCTTTGATTGTAGAAGCAAATCCCCAAATATGCAATTCGTAGCCGTAGTCTTCAAGGAATATTCTTCGCGTTTTACTTTAATTTAATTTAATTTAGAGGAAGAAGAAGAAGCCATGATCATCAAGAGTTTGAGTAGCATAAGGTTAGAGAAGAATGGTGTAAATAGAATGAGGCTAGGAGGCTATTTATATAGAATTTCAAATTAATTAGAGCCGTCGATGAAGCTAGAGTTAATCAAGGCCATCCATCTCAAGAGAAGCCAACCAGAAAGTGACAAGTCAGCCCTAGTGACACACCAGAGCTCAGAAATTCGACCAGAACCCGACCAGGCTAGCCAGGGCCTGACCAAGCAGGTTTCTGCTCGGCCTGGGCGCACCTGCCAAGTGCGCCAATGCAAAATTGCATGGGTGCAATTCCCAAGTGCGCCAGTGCAATTTTGTTCTGGCGCACTTCCCAAGTGCGCCAGTGCATTCTGGTCGGTTTCTGGTTTTTCTGCCTAACTTCGTTCGTCTATATCTTCTTCGTACGGTATCCTTTTTATGCAAACTCAAACTCTATTTCTAGTAGAATTCGGAGACGAACGCAATGGCGTAACCCGTTTCCCTTGATTCTTATTTTAGAATTTAATTCTGCCTTGATTTATGGTTTTAACATGTTTTTAAAATTCAGGTTGTTACAATTGGCGAGATAGTAGCATGGGATACTATGCTGTCTAAGATTGATACATTTATATTTGAAGTTGTTTTCTTACACTTTACCCTATAATAGTATCAAAATGATTTGTTCAAGCATGTTTGGCTATTAAAGGTAAATCTCTATCCTTCGGCTTGCGTTTCATCGTGTGATGGGACCTGAGTCTTATAATAGCTTCATTTTTCCAAAATACATTGCGCTATTTGTTATATGCACTGGTATTCTTGGGAGGAAACCCGTTCCATGTTATATGGCGTGTCCCTTGATTTACTTTATTTTTAAAGTAAAGATTTAATAACTGTTTTAGTACTCACACCAGTCACCTTACTGACCTGGAGTTTATTATTTTAACCTAAACTCTGGGTGCCCCTATTTTCCACACGGGCAGCTAGTAGTTTTGGTTTTGCAGATTTATATTCACACGATCCTGGTTTACAGCTGGAATGATATTCGGAAAGCTCTGTATCCATTTATCTCTTTCAGTTGTGTTATGTATTATTTTTCCGCTGCACTGTGATTTAAATCCCTGCTATTTCTTTGATGTATAATATTTATTCATACACTGTATGTTCTTATACTCTGATGTAAATTGTTGTAATAAGAAATGAAATGTTCTTCTGTTTGTGTTCTGATTTGTCGTATTCTCTGACAATCCGGGCTTTCCTTTACGAGGAAGTTTGGGTCGTTACATCTGGTATCGGACTTTGATTTACAGAGCTCGAGAACAAGACACATTAGAACCAAACGAAAGAATTCATCATAGATTGGATTAGTAATATCCAATGAGAATGACTCGTTGGAGAAGGGATCTGTAGTATCCTAGAACGAGTGTGAAGAGTATTATTTTCAAAATAAAAATAAAAATAAAATTTGTTTTGAAAATTTAAATCATATTATACGTATTTGAATATTTTATTTTAAATTGATTTTGACAATCGAGTATATGAAGATTTTGAATATACGCCTAGCTAGCGCGTATTTGAAGCCTCAAATATAATGGATAGACATTGAACCAAACTCTAGTTGCCTGGGGATGGTACTGATGATTGACATGTCATCATCAGTATTTATGTTCGAGTTTCGAAAGTGGGATTTCTATATATTTCCAATTGACTGGTGTGAAAACCAAAACTAGTTAGGATATATTGTTATGATTTGGCATCAAAAATATGATTTTTGACTATACGTATTAAAAATATATGTTTGAAAACATAATCAACTAACTGATTGCTGGTTGTGTTGTTTGATTATTAATTTGATTAATAAAAATATTATCCATGATAATACAAATAAGAGAATATAAGGTGAATTAGCCAAATTGAACCAAATTTTAACTGAATTGAAATTGATTGAAATTGCATACATGTACATGCATATATATATTGGACAGGTCATAACAGGGAAACTAAAAAGAGGAATAAAATTGTATGCCCGACAAATAGGTATGTTCTTACTAGTTTTCTTTTTCTTTTAAAGAGTTTAAGAGCCTAAGGCTGGCCGCTTGGCAATTTTCATTTTCTTTTAAAGAGTTTATGAGCCTAAGGCTGTCCACTTAGCAATTTTCTTTTTCTTTTAAAGAGTTAATGAGCCTAAGGTTGGCCACTCAGCAATTTTATTTTTCTTTTAAAGAGTTTATGAGCCTAAGGTTGGCCTCTTGGCATCGTTTTCTTTTTAAAGAGTTTATGAGCCTAAGGCTAGCCGCTTGGCATTCTCGCTTTCTTTTGGATTGGTGAGGGCCCTGCGTGACAAGTTGCGGTTTTAAATGTCTCCCCATACAAAGGAGGTTATGGCGAAATTTTTTGAAAATTTAGGGTGTTAGCCAAATTTTTGAAAAATTAGACATTCTTAGAAACTGAAAAGTTGAAGAATGAAAACCAAACTGAAACTTGAGTTGATTAGTTAAACAACTTTCAACTCCGTTCCTTTTCGAGGACGAAAAGATTTTAAGTGGGGGAGATTGTAACAACCCGCAAAATCAGAACCAAATTAAATTTTTTATTTTGGCAATTTTAATGAATTTTGAATATTTAAAATAATTTATTTTAAATAATAACGATAAGAAATTTATTTTCAATAGAATTAGAACGTATATATTTATTTGAATCGAAGTTGGAGTATAAGTATTTATTTCAATTATAAAAGGAATTGGAAATGGCACAATAGTTTAAAATTTTGATTTCAAAATGTACAAGATTCAAAATAAACTGGATTTTAGTGAAACTAGAAATATTTGAATCTATTTGAAAATATCTTTCTAACGAATCTAAAAATTCAAATTTCATAGCGGGAATAAAAAGTTATGCCCTGTTGAAAATTCAGAATAGTCGCTATGGAAATATAGGCCTTAAAAATAGAAATTTTGCAAACGACCTCCGTTTTCGACGAGACCACTTTTTTTGGATCTGTAATGTCAAATTATAGCTGGATGCCAATTTTCATAATTTTTTGAATCAAAAGGCGAGCGTGGTGAATTTAAACGTGTTTGGTTAATTTAGTTTGAATTTAATCGATTGGAAAATGACCGTTTTTCAAACGGTCTCCAAATTCAACGAAATTAGTTTTGTTAGGACCATATCATCAAAACCTAGCTAGATTTATTTTTCTAGAATTTTTGGAGTCAGTATGTGGCCCCGGTAAATTAAAATGTACGTTAAAATCAATCTAGAAAGTTATATTGATTTAAAATTTATTTTTGATGAAAACTGAGCGAAACAGTCGAATCGGCTTACCGGACATATCCCATTGTGTTGGGAATGGGGGTAATTAGCTAGGGGGGACAATCGTTGGGTCTCGTTTAGAGGTCGAAATTAAAAGTCAACTTCGGAGGAACTAAATAATATAATTAAATTATTATAAAACCTTATTACCCCCTTTCTCTCCTCGATACTTCAGGTCTAAAGAAAACCACGAAGAACGATGGAGCCGTTCCAGCCCACCACCGCGCATCGCGCTCCTGCCTCCGCCTACCTCCGACGACGCCTTTCCCAGACCCCCCTCCGATCTGCCCCTTCTTCCTCCGCGCCCCCCAAACGCTTTCCAACCAAACGAGATAGCCGCAGCCCCCTGAAACCCTAGCCGCTACACCACTGAGTTACGCGCAACCCCCCTCCCCACCTCCAACGACCTGGACCACCGCGAGGCACTACTCCAAGCCGTGATTCATCTCAGCGTCACCCATTCCTCTACGTCACTATGTTCGAACCGGAAGAACGGACATCAATTTAAAGGTGTGAATAAATCAACATTTTTTTTATTTTTTTATTTATTATCTCTTTTTTGATTTTTGTACAATTAGTATTGAATTTAAAATCTTCATATATATTTTAGCAATGTAAAAATTGAATATATATATATATATATTTAGGTATGAAAAAAATTAAATCTTTATATATATTTTAGAGATGTAAAAATTGAATCTTTATATATTTTTTAGCGATGTAAAAATTGAATCTTTATATATATTTTAGCGATGTAAAAATTGAATATTTACATATATTTTAGCGTTGTAAAGGTAAGATTCTTATGTAGACCACATGATAATAAAAATACGATTTTAATTTAAGTAACTTAGATTTAAAAATGTGATTTTTGTATATAGAAAGCTAGATAAAAATACGATTTTTACATATATAGATTTGAAATAAAAATATGATTTTTATTTATATAGTAGAGAAATAAAAATATAATTTTTATATATGAAGTGGCAAAATAAAAATATGATTTTTATGTATATGATAGCACCATAAAAATGTGATCTTTAAAATTTAAACATCGTAATGGGAATGCGATTTTTATAGATGAAGTAGAGGTATAAAAATTGGATTTTTATATATGAGTAGTGATATAAAAAATATAATTTTTATATGTGGAGCGAAATAAAAATGTAATCTTTTATATGTAAAATGTGATTTTTAAATATATAAACATCATATTAAAATGTGATTTTTATTATGAACAGTGTGGAAAGGACTGCGTTGGAATTTAGGACGAATCCAAATGATTCAGAAATTCAGAAATAAAACTAGAGGAGTGGATCCCAAAGGTGAGAACTCCTCACTAAAATTTCTTGTACAATTATTTATTTCATTACTGCATATATGAACTGCTCTCCGTCGTCCACAGACCATAGACGACTTGTTTGATTTGATTGTGTTGTGGAAATTGATTGTGATTGTAGAAATGGAAAATAAATTATTCATGTGTTGAAATAAATATTTTACAGTTAAAAATATAATTTTTAACGTGCATATGAATAAAATAAATATTAGTTTACAAATCGGACGATTTTTTCGTGTACACCCATTTGACTGAAATGATTGGAACGACATATTTTACACATTGCCCAACTGCACAAATAATAATCAGTGTTTGTTGTTTGAAAATCCCACATGAATATTGGGACGATATTGGACATACACTAATCCCAATATTTAGTTGTATGTCAATCGATGGGTAGACAGGCTGTTGTAAGGGTAAATTATTTATATTTAAAACTTATGCAGTTGTGTAATGCACTTTGGATGATGGCTGACTATGTTTGATTATTGTTGTGTACACGTGTGTATGAGATCCATATAAATAAAATTATATGGTAATTGGCTGTGTCTGATTCCAATTCGAAAGGAATGAATATTTTGAAATGGCGAATAACGAATATTTTAAAATAGCGAATAAGGAATATTTTAAAATGGTGAATAACAAATATTTTAAAATGGCGAATAATGAATATTTTAATATGGAGAAGAATGAATATTTTAAAATAACAAATATTTTAAAGTAATGAATATTTTAAAATAATATTCAGCAAAAGATCAAAATCTGATTTTGATGTCTGGTTTGGGATGGACACTAAAATATTTAAATATATAAAGCCGTGTTGATTAGATTAACGCCATTTTGATGTGAAAGATATTTATATCGATTTTATTCATTTTTATAATGAATATCGAAATGGAAGTGATTTCAAAATCCAATGTTTTGAAAATATTATCATTTATATATTAATGATATGGAATATTCAAATTTGATTTAAAATTGAACATGAAGTTGAAATCGTTTTGAAAACAAATTTAAAACAATTTATAAAATACATTTTAAATGAAAATCGATGAAATATATATAATATATATATTATATATATTTAATGGCCTGAATAGAACGCGCCGCGCTGCGGTAGTTCACAAATTTCGACCATTGACTTCGAATTGACGTTACGGGAGATGCGACTGTCGGATTCTCCTAAAACCGGAACCGTTGAGTTCGTATTGAAAAGAGCTTTCCAACCAATACAAGGGATTTGAAATCTAACGGTTGGATTTGGAATTATGTCCAAATCAAATTTGGAAAAGGTCGTTGTAAGTGCAATTCGATGGCCGTTTATGGAAATCGACTCTACGGAACTAGATAAAATTAGTAAAAATATCAATAATTTGTGTAAAATCATAATAAATGATTTGGAAAGAATTGGAATGAAAATTTCCATATTTGAAAAGATAAAAATATATTTTTATCGAAATGAACTAGAATTTAATCCAATATTTTTAAATAAATAAATTGGATTTGAAATGGTTTTAAAAATAACCAGAATTTCCAATATATGAATTGGAACGGATTTAAATCGAAATAATCATCAGAATTTTTTGATATTGGATTCCGTGATTATACGGATATTACGGAGGAATTTGGGAGATATATATATATATATCTATATATATCGTTATTCCCAATACGATATTTGTTGATTTCATAATTTGATATTGAATGTAAGCCGATACAATTTCTATTCAGAGCCTTGTATTTAATATTGAATTGAATTTTGGGTTTGTCATGAACTGTGTTTTAAATGACACCATTCTTAAACCTAGTGTGAGAAGAATAATTCTTTTAATTAAGATTTAAAAAAGAATGACCAATTAATTAATATTTAACTGGAATTGAAAATGGAATGTAAATTAGGTTTATTGTGAATTTTGTTTTTAACGACATTCGTTCTTTAACCCGACTTACAATGAAATGTGATTTGGAATTTATAAATATTTTTATTTAGATTTAATGGGAATTTTCCAAAGTAAAGTTTTCCAATTTTGCAAAATAAATTGGAATTGAATGGAATTCGATTTGGTAATAATCGAAGTGAGTTTCTTTGGAGGAGGACTGTTAATATATATGAAATTTAAAAGGATTTGTCGTTATTCCATTAGAATTATTGGTCGAATACGAAAGTTGAATTGATTATATATTGATTTGTTTTTCCGTGAAGATTTCATAATTAATGGAATGGGATTTGGGGTTATCGTGAACTGTGTTTTAGAATACATTAGTTCTTTAACCCAGTTAAAGACAGGATAACATGTCTAACATTGTATTTTGAACTGTATGGTTGATCTCTTCTAAATATATGTCTATTTGGTGGTGGATAATTTATTCTCTTACTTAACGCACTTGTTTAGGACGTACAAGCTCAAAGGTTATATATAGGCAGAAATCAATAGTACAGTGTAGATTGTCGATGCGGCATGTTTGATTTTCCAAAGTTAAATAATCACTAATATTGATTTTTGAGAAGATTGTAACTAAGAGGAGTTTTCATGAATCTTTAATTAGATTGAAATGGGAATTAATAATTTAAATTATCAGATTTGGGAAATGATCGAGAATGGAGTATCACCAGTTTTGCTTCTAGCGATAGTTAAATCTTTAATTAGATTTGAACATGAAATTGTAATTAAATTTACCAATAACACCATGGCATTACTTATGGAGTAATACCAGTTTTTCTCTATGTATGAATAGGTTGGGATTGGGAAATTAAATAAACGATTACTTCAGTAAGGTGCGTTAATCCCGACTAGTTTGGAAAAACCATAATATGGTTTGAATGACATCCAAAGGAAGATTAATGAATAAATGTAAAAGAATTTATCTTTGATAAAATTAATGGGAACCTTTCCCAAAGGATATGAATATTTAAATAAAAGAATATTCAGGATTGGAATGAGGCGTACGTTGTGTTTTTATAGCACTTGTTTACTATATGCATGAGTTATTCGGAAAGGTCGGGCTTATACCCATTCTGAATATCTGATTCGACGATAAGTCGACGATGAAGACTTGGATGATTACCGATGTCCTTATTGGGCTTTACGTCCAAGACAAGGTAATAAGTGGTGATCGTCCATACGTACTTGGAGATCGACCGAATATGCAAGGACCTCTCTCCTGTATTTGACATATGAGACGAGGAATAAGGTGCCTTCGGTTTCTTTCAGACCCAGAACGAACTTGTAAACTGATGTGTGTCCGACATTGGATTTTTTTCTGTGTTGATTGATCTCTATTAAATATATATCTGTTTGGCGGCGGAGAATTTATTATCTTGCTTAATGCCCTTCTCTGAGATGTACGAGCGCAGAGGTTATATATCGATAGACATCAGTCGCATGGCGTGAATTGCCTGTGTTGCATGCTAAGATGCAAATGATCAAGGCTTTTGTTGAAAAGCAGAGTCTTGTGGTTGATGATCAAAGCACGGCTTTAATATAGCATAGCTTTGTGTATAGCGTTAATTCGTGAGCCTCACACCCTGGTATGGGTTAAAAACAGGATAAGGGACCCAAGGAGGACACGACGTTTCTTTCTGGCTATAGGTGGTGTCGGGGTTTTTCAAGTCCAGACATTTATATTATTTTTACCTTTGTGGTTGTTGGAATCTGAGGCACCTCGGATATATCGGTCTCTATGGAGCCGATGGATATAGGTCCTATAGGATCTAGAAACATGTGTTCAGGAATTTCCAATCCTCAAATGTAAGGTAGGACCGGCCTTGGAGGATCCAGGGGTCCTCTGCGGGAGATCCTGAGGCATTTGCTAGAGTGTCTCGAAGTCGGCGAGGAGTACATCCCCTGCCACAACTCATGACGGAAATCCAATTTCCAATACGTGACATTTCTGTTTGATTGTAGAGCCTAGTATTGGCGACATAGTAGCATGGGATACTATGCCGTCTATGATTGATACATTTATATTTGAAGTTTTTTCTCACACTTTACACTATAATAGTATCAAAATGATTTGTTTTAAACGTACCAAGCATGTTTGGCTATTATAAGGTAAAACTCTATCCTCCGGCTTGCGTTGCATTGTATGATAGGACCTGAGTCTTATATTAGCTTCATTTTTCCAAAAAACATTGCGTTGTTTGTTATATGCACTGGTATTCTTGGAAAGAAACCCGTTCTGTGTTATATGGCGTGGTCCCTTGATTTACTTTATTTTTAAAGTAAAGATTTAATAACTGTTTTAGTTCTCACACCAGTCACATGACTGATCTGAAGTTTATTGTTTTATCCTAAACTCTTGGTGCCCCTATTTTCCACACGGGCAGCTAGTAGTTTTGGTTTTTGCAGATTTATATTCACAGGATTCTGGTTTACAGATGGAACGATATTCGGAAAGGTCGGTATCCGTTTGTCTCTTTCGATTATGTTATGTATTATTTTTCCGCTGCATTGTAATTTAAATCTCTGATATTTCTTTGATGTATAATATTTATTCGTACTCTATATGTTCTTATACTCTAATGTAAATTGTTATAATAAGCAATGAAATGTTCTTCTGTTTGTGTTCTGATTTGTCGTGTTCTCAGACAATCCGGGCATTTCTTTAGGGGGAAGTTTGGGTCATTACAGTGGCCGTTACTATTTCTTGACCTACAAGAAAAATTATTTATAACGTTGACGCTAGAACGAGGTCTTAAGTGGCTAGGATCCACCATAGCATATTTAGTGACTGTAGGGATGTCCACCTTTAATAAATTAGTAAATTTCCTTCAGTTACTAGGAATAGCCGCCTTGTGGGATATTATGTGACCACAAGAATGTTTGTCCTTAAATTTACCTTGTGGGATATTAAGTGACTGTGTGCTTGTCCACCCTTAGGTTTACATATAGTCCTTAAGCGACTATTAAGGTGTTCGCCACATATGTTTAGCTTTGTGTACATTTGTTGCGTAGATATAATATGAAATGTTAATACTGCCAAATATAGGAAATAGTTATTCCTAATCTTATTTGTACTTCATTTGCTAGAACTTTATGTTCTGACCTCCCTCCTTTTAACATTAACAGGTTAGTAGGTGAGACTGTTGATTGAGGATGAGGAACGATTGCTTAGAGGAGGAGCCTCTCGAAGATTTACTTATTATGGTGGTATCCTTACTATGGTTGTTGCTCTTATGTAATTGGAATATGAATGATGTACCTATTATCATTTGTGAGATTTATTGTATTAGAATTTGTGGTTTTTAAATAATGGAATATCTATTTTGTGTTATTATATTTTATCCCTTCCGATGTGTGAGATTCTGATTTTTCGTCTAGACTGCTTTAAATTCCTTATAGCAACCAACGATCCATATAGAGAGGATCTAAGTTCCGATCGGACTTTTCTAGGTCGATATTTAGGCCCATTTCAGAGGATGTTGTCAGAACAAACTCCAATATGAACCTTTTGCGGTTTAGTTGTATACTTTTATGTTGGAATTTAGTTAATGTAACATTTTTGGCTAGATTGATGAATATTTATATTTAGACACTATTATAAGATAATGAGATTTTCTATAAAGTGTTTTTGTTATTGTAATGTAAACTCCGATTCATGTTTATGTATGATGTGGTCTCAAGATATCTTTTATTTCAAAAGGTTATATAAGCTAATAAGAAGTAAAGTTTCTTATTACTTGAGTTTTCTCATGTTGTTTTTTTAGACAGACCTTGGCATTATTTTTTTCATAATAATCAGGTCAATCTGAGAATACTTGTCATGTTAGATTAGATGCTTAGAGCTTAGGAGAGGAGATGAAGTCCAAGATGGACTTCCGTTGATACTTATTTCCACCGTGCTAGTGTATTTTGTGTTATTTGAATTAGTCTGGACATGTTGTTATTTATATCCAGGTTAGTGTTGCTTGTTTTCACTAATGTTTTATATGTATATTAAATAAAAGTCCTTTCAATTTGTAAAGACTTGTTACGTATTACATATTATCTGCTGCAATTACGAGATTTTGTTTTGTCTTTTTTTCTTTAACCCCTAGTTATTTGTTTTTGGCACCTAGATTTCAACATATTAATACCATGAATGTATTAGTGTCGACTTTAAGGGTCAAAAAATCGGGTCGCTACATTATGGTATTAGAGCTGAAGGTTAAGTGAGAACCTTTGCTCTGCGGGGTAAACTCAATAAAAAATGAGGTATTGGAATGCCTTATTATGAGTTTGAGTGTACATGTTCAAGAGAACGTACTTGTTAGTGTTACAAAAACTGTTTTGTGTTGTATTTGTTTATCTACTGAGTGGCATATGAATTCTAGTTGATGCGTCTTGCTAACGTTGTTAATAGGATCTTTGAAACACAAGAATAAGGCAAATGGACATAATATTGATTTAAAGATTGGTAAATGAAATAATTTTGCCAAAAATTATATTTTATATATAAAGGTATATTTTCTAAATAGTTATACAGACTTATAATATTCAATTATTATCGTAAGTTGGTTAATTTTTCTTTACTTGGCTAGTTTACTTACAGATTTCCTCTGTTCTATATGGGTCAGGTATATAATATATTTTAGTAAACATTAAAATGATCTCCTTGTAAATTTAGTTCACAATATGACTATAAGCCATTTGGTATCAGTATTGGACTAAAATTAGTAATCATGAAGAATAATTTACAAATTGGGATTATATTTAGAAATGAATTTGAAACTGAGAATTTAAGGAATTAAATCCCGGTGATTTCAAAATTTATTTTCGAACTTTTTGAGTAAATTATATTATGATCATTTGATAATATTTCCAATTAAAAATGTTCTAAAAGGGATTTTTGAGAAATAAAAGAATTAAACTTACTATGGTCATTCGAAAATAATTCTGATAATGATCGCGACATTACCATTGTTCATTTTCGAGGTTCTAAGTGGTGAATTGCAACCAATGGAGAACTTTGTTTCAAAATATTTTAGGAAAACAAATTTTATTTAATATACTAAGTTCAAGTAACATATATATATATATATATATATATATATATATGAAGTATAATTTCACAATACGTTGAAATAAAACCCAGATGTTTGATGTAATGTCCCGTATTTTTCAACAGTATAATAATTAATTTATATAATTATTATAGTATAATGGTTCGATAATTTAAACGATTTGAATTCAAATATTTTGAGTACTTAAATTAATATAAAATATAAGGGTAATAGATTCAATTTCCAAATTGTTCGGAAATGGTTAAAATGCAGTATTGTGTGAATTGGGTAATACAAGGTGTAACGACCCAAGGATTTTCGGCCTAGAAATCATCATAAATACATTTGCCGTAACTCTTGCCGATCTTCCAAACACCGATAAACACTGAAACGTTATTAGAAAGAATTTACAGGGTGAGATAAGAAAGAAAGAAATATTAGAATAGAAGAAGAAGAAGAAACAACACAACACAGAGGCTCACATCACAGCGGAGCAAAATGTAATATAGAAATAAATCTTTATTGAGAACTTTAAAAATACTTACAACATCAGAGTACATCAAACAACGGGATAGTTATAATAACCTGTTCCCATATACAACACAAAGCGAAATAGTAACTATATAATATCATATGTCTGAACATCTCCAGCTCGTCTCTGGACTTCACAACATTCAATAACCTGAACATGTACACCCCGGGCTAACCCGAGCATTTACAAAACACTGGGTCAGTCTGGTGAACCAGAGTGAGAAAAACTTGCATGGTATTAATGGTATCACATGACTTGATTTTTAAGTTAAAATCGTTTCGAAAGAAAAGGACAATCGTAAGACCAAATCCACACATAAATACAGACGGTTTTTACCTTACGATAACCCAAAACATTTTTGGACTCAATATCTTTTCTGATATTATAATAATGCCTAAATACAAGTAGATATCAATCTAGCGGAACGCTTGCATCTCATGCTTCACATATATAGTATACAATCAAAAACAGCGGGCACGTATTGGAGATTGGATTCCGACTATGACAAGGTATGGGACCACCTGCCCATAGTGTATCTCTAGAGGCGAATACACTGGGTTCAACAAGAACGTCTTGCAACCCGGCCGACACATGACCGACCACTCATTTCGCTTGAGTATATCGAATGTATATTACCAACGGTTCGGAGCTACCCACCGTTTCCCGAAAAGGAACAACATCAAAATAGATTAAAGAAGCAAATGAAAATTTCTCTAGAATAGGTGATTACACACCCTAATGGGAGCGACCCATATAGCCATGCTGCCTGCCCTTTTTTTATTTCCCGGTTGGTGAGGCTTGATGTTTAGATTAACTTTTGAACGTCTGGTCATCATTCACTTTGAATACCACATCGTCAGATCCGCCAGATATCACTAATTGACGTCCACAAAAATACTCTAGTAGTTAAGCTAAGAGAATGTCTATTCTCCGCCAACAACTATAACACGTTTGAAGAAATCAACGTACGTGACCCTTTGGAAATACTCTGTTAGACATCTGTCTATACAAGTCATCCAGGAATAGGATGAACCGAAGGTACTCTCCTACCGCATCCCATATAGGAATCAACCCATAGATCAGTAGCGAGAAGTCCTTGCAACCTGTAGATTCCAACCACGACAGAATCACTGCTTATCTCTGCTTGCCAGGCAGAGAATATTAGTGGTTCTTCCGTTTATGAAAATCCACGGTCTTTAGTGCTCCATCTCGATCATCTTTTGATATCTTCACCTATTTGTTGGTCGGAATGGTTTTCTAATATAAATTCAATCCCGACCTTTCCGTACCAACAATCGTATTGGACAGATTTGATAGTCGGTGATTTAACTATCAAAATATACAGTGATTTAATCATGACAATCCAACGAGTTCACTGGTTCAGTATTCAGCATCACTTGGCCTTTTAATTAAAACAAACTGATTCACTTCTGTTTAATTTATAACTTAAAACTCTTTTAATATTTAAAAATACGATATTTGACTTCTTACTTAATATACTAATGTACTCAAAAAACATTTCATATTCATACTTAGTGAAATAACTTATAATCATATTAAATTTCCACTTAATTCTCCTTTCAAAACATTAGTTACATTATTCTTTATTATTTAAACGTGGGAAATCCACTTAATTTATTATTCGTAATCAAAGTTACGTAATATCTTTTATTATATTCTTTAAATAATAACAAATATCTAATTATATAAAATAAAAGGTCAACCATACATTTCCTTCTTACTAATTTCCTTTACTTCGTATATTCTCCAAATTTTCACCAAACATCGCATTATTATTTCTCTAATGGAAATAATAAATTATCACTAACCTCTTTTCCGATTACCAAATAATGTCGTCTTTAGATAATCCTGTTGTTGTTCATGTTGGGGTATTTTAATTACCTCTAAGACCTTGATCAACAACGTTCTTATCCTCAGATAAATATATGTTGTAATCAAACCAATATTCTATTCCAGTCTCAAAAAAAAATTCCATTATAAATTGGATTTGGTTATACAATCCCTTGACCCACTTCACTTTTACCAATCTCCTTTTAAATCTATTTGACCATTTCCACTTTTGGAAATCTTATTTCAATTTTCCCCTTTCTACTTGATCTCATTTTCAAGAATCGTTAATGTAAAATTAACGCCTTAACACTTTAAACCTCATTTACATAACCCTGGTTTACTATAAACCTTTTATCTTAATTTCCTTTGACTTAATTCAAATAATTAAGCAATATTTATTTCAAGCTATTGTATTCGCTTGAAATTCTCTTTGTAAAAATTCGGGTTTCGAATATAAATCCGTTCATAAACTCCTTTCACCATTCAACTAGATTTCATTTCAACATCGATTACTTTTTAAATGAATTTCCATTAAAAAGTAATAATAATTTATTTCAATCATTAACTACTTCAGTAGTTAATTACTTTATTAACTAAGACAAATAGTAAATCCTCTCTGAAAAAACTTATTAAAATTTATCAATATTCATTTAACTAATTTATTCCAAACACATTAATTTAATAATCAATTCAATTCAAAACTGTAACGATCCTTATTGTAACAACCCACTTTTATTAGGGATATTGAATTGGGAATCAAATAATTGCTTTGGTAATTTAGAGGAAAAATATATATAATAATGAATAAATAAATAAAAAGTATCAAAACATATATTTTTGGGATGAGAGGATAATGCATGTTTTATGAATTACTGGGCGTATGTATTTGATGTAAAATGTTGCACGTTCTGTTGTAACAATGATAAAGTTTCTTGTTTTGACTAAGTAACAATTTTAAAAGGAAAAATGATTACATAACGAAGTTTTGCCTTTATGTATGAGAAATTTAAATAACACAACATTTTTATGTGTGTGTTAGTTTTCAAGTGTGCATTTGAAGAAAAAAAAAGAAGTTCACATAATGTTGAAAACGTATGTATAAGGTAAAAAAAAAAAATTATGTCCAATTTCTTTTCATAAGAAGAAAAAAAGAGAGAAATATCTTTTATATTAAAGAAAAAAATGTGAACAAAATAAAAATAAAAATAAAGTATGCATTTTTGATGGAATCTCTAGAAACAAATTAAATAAAAAGGGAAAGTAAAAAAATCTCCTAATGAGACAAAACTTAATCATTGTGTTGCATAGAAGAATAAAAATAAAAATAAAAAAGAGGGGTGAAATATTAAAAGAAAGGGGGGAACTTGGTTGAATGTTCTAGAGAGGGGCCTTGGGATAAAATATGCCTATCCTTCTCATCTCATTCACTGATTAAAACAGTACGTATTTCTTATTCCTCCTCAGAAACTACCGCGAAGAAAACTGAAAAAAAAAATCTTTCTCTCATCCTTAATCTTTACTATTCAAACAAGTTTTTATATCAAATTGAAGATAAGAGAAGGTTCCTAACTCAGTAAGTATCCCTAAATCTAATCCTATTTCGTTTTCTTCCTAGCCTTTCTATGAATTGTTATTTAGGGGTTTTTTATTTTTGTTTGAATTGGAAAGGAAGAGGATTGTAATCAAAAGCAAGCTGTTATAGGGCTTTAAAATAGCATTTTTGGCGTTGGAGGTGAGTGAAGTTTCAATCTTTCTCCTCTTTTTGGTTGATTTGGGTATGCATGTAGGAGAAAAGGTCAAAACCTTTTTGTAGTTATATATTGGCTCCTCCCCTTTTGTGGTTAATCTTTATCTAATTGAATTTGTGCAAATTGGTTGAAAAAAAAATGTTACGTAGTGAAGGTTATTGTAGGTATGTAATTTTGATGCATACAAAATGCTTGCTTAATTGCTTCAAAGAGAAGTACATTAATAAACCTTGATGAACAAACCTACATGTCTTTGTTAAACTTCGATTCCATTGAAAATAAAGGGAAAAAAATTTGCTGAAAGTTTCAGCAAGGGGAGGGGGAGGACTGCTGTGCAGTCCTGTGCAGCTAGGCTGCACTGTGCACCCAGAACTGGGCTGCACAGGTAGCCCAGGCGCAGGCTGCACAGCAGCCCTAGGGTGGGCTGCACAACAGCCTGCGTTTGGGCTGCCATGCAGCCCAGAAAGGGCTGCAGTGCAGCCAAAAACGGGCTGCAATGCAGCGCAGAACGGGCTGCACCAGCCCGTATCTAGGCTGCATGCGGCAGCCCAAAACGGGCTGCCATGCAGCCCGTATTTGGGCTGCATGCGGCAGCCCAGAACGGGCTGCCATGCAGCCCGTGACTGGGCTGCATGCAGCAGCCCAACATGGACTGCAGTGCAACCCAGAATGGGCTACGGTGCAGCCCAAACAGGCTGTGCAACAGCCCACACATGGGCTGCACAGTGCAGCCCAGCAGAGCAATTTTTTTTTTAAAAAAAAAAGAGAAAAAAACCTTATATTTATTTTGGTTAAAATAAGATCTTCATTAAAAAAAAAATTAATTATATGTTTTACGGTTGTAAATTATTATTTTTTGAAAGCAAATTTTTTTTTTCTATAAACGAAAATTTTGCTAATATATTAATTAAATGGTCAAATAGTTGTATTAATTCCAAACAAGTTAAACATGCTAAATAATGCTTATGTTTCGTTATGATACATAAGTATTATGGGGTACTTGTGTATTAGAGCGAAATAGTAGTGTAACCATCTATGGACATGCGTTGATAAGCTTTTTGAAAAATATACTGGGTTTATAAAACTTTGTTTTATGAATATTGCCATGATTGGTTTTATATAGTGTTTTGGTGTTATAAACACTACGAATTTTTAAAGCATGATTTTACAAAATAATATTTTAAAAATACTTTTAATTTTGGGATTGGGATAGATTGGACTCTGTTGTACCAATGGGCCAAAACTCCATCTTGGTCGACCTGATTCAGGTTCGCTACCTGAGTCACGGTGGTTTTAAATTTCGCCCACCTACCACCAAAGGTCGAACGGTCTGCTACATCGAGCAATTTTGTTGTTTGATCGGGATTCCCGATCGGCGGGTCGCGGACTACATCAAATGGAGGCGTGGGTGTGCCACGTGTAGTGCCGCGAACCGGTAGCATACGACCTTCGCCTTAGACCGTCTTGGTTATCCTGGGTTGATCGCTAGGTGTCGTTATGGCGTTATCAGTAGGTTACAGTGCTGATGTCTCCGCGCGCGCCCGAGCTCTACCACTGTGATTTTACAATACTAACATCTGTTTATTTGGTATCTGTTATGAGTCATATTATATTTATCCCGTAGTTCCCATAATTCTTTATTACCCTCTTATTTACTTGAATAAGGTTGGCATATTACCCAAGTTAATTTGGAAATACAATATTATATTGTCATATTGTTTTATATATGATAATTGTTTTTGTATTATATTGCTTTACATACAATACCTGTGCCTTTTAATCTTACTTTTTATATTATCATATTGCTTTACATATGATAATTGCTTGGTATTGTATTGCTTTACATGCAATACCCGTTCCTTTTAATCTTACTCTTTTATATATTATCATATTGCTTTAGATATGATAATTGTTTAGTATTGTATTGCTTTACATACAATACCGATGCCTGAGATTATGGCATATTAATGCGAGGACTATGCTAAATTGTTCATATATTGTAACATTCATATGCCTCATGTTGACTTATACATGTGACACCTTTACTTCTTTGTTAAATTATTTAATGTCCATAGATACTTACTTCACTCACACTAGACATAGTCTGACCCGTGTGATTTGTTTTGTTAAAACAATCCTCGGGTCAGGCTGAGGATTGTTGGCAGGTTAGGTTTGCGTGGACTGCAGCGTCACTTTTATCCTTTTCCACGTTTTGTGGTTTTGGACTATGCAGCTTCAAACTATCAGTAGCATGTAGTATTATGGTATGTACACTATTATGTATTTTGGGGAATGATATTATGTATGATGGACTATGTATTTGGACATCTCTATTATGATATGTATTATGTATTCTGCTGTTACTATTGTGCTACGCTTGATGCTATTATATTTTGTACTATGTAACTTGGGAAATTTTCTTGTACTATTCTTTTGAAATTATACTGAGCACGAATGGTAAGTTGATAAATTTTAAAAATTCTTGTGTCAGTGTTCGTTCAAGGCAATGAGTACAACTTTTAGCCCTATCGAGTCCCATTCTCTGTGCTTTCCGACAGTAATACTTAGTGTTGCTCTTGGTTAGCACGGATCTAGGGGCCGGGCGTTACATTGTTGGTATCAGAGCCCAGGTTTGACATAGTACAAAGTATATTTAGAACATGGGTTAGCACAAGACAGTAGAAACATCATACATGTATGTTTATTTTACAGTATCACTCCTATCATATAATAATAGCTGTACATACCTGAATCGAAACCCCAATCTTTTAGCATTTTAGTGTGAGTATTGTTTTAATTCCAGCTTAATGATATATCTCACTATATGCAGATTAGTGAGAAAGATGGCTGGAAGACCTCCCCGTTTGACGATGGAGCAGTGGTTGGAGTTGATGCGGAACATGCCTCAAGCCGTACCCGCTCCTAATGCTGCTCCTAGGGCTGATTTCGCTCGTATGTGTAAGGACTTTACGAGCCTTGGAGGGAAGCCTTTCCTTGGGAAAGAAGGTGTTGTTGAAGTTCAGGCCTGGTTTAAGACCTATGAGCGTGTTTTTGGGCATATGGGTATGACGGACCGTCTAAAGGTCGAGATTGCTTCTAGCTTCCTCCAAGGCAATGCCGCTGATTAGTTTGACATTATGAATGCTGAGAGGGTTCAGCTTCAGGCTCACAAAAGCAAGCTAAGGGTGGAGTAGAACGCTATAAGTGTGGAGCAAAGGGGCATTTTGCTAATGTCTGTTCTCAAAGGGAGTGTTATGAGTGTCACCAGATTGGTCATCTAAGGAACGAGTGTCCGCAATTCTCAAAGAAAAAGCAAGCAGCTAAGCTTCATGTCATGGAGGGAGATCCGGGTCCAAGCCAAAGAAAGGAAAACAAGTAATGGAAGGTACAATCCCATTTAGAGATACTTTTATTTGCATACTTTTTTGACACCGGTGCATCACACTCCTTTGTATCTAAAGATTTAGTTGATAGATATGCTTTGGATGTAGTTTATCTTGTCACATCTCTAAGGGTTACGAATCCCATTGGCTGATCCACAACGCTTGGAATGTTGTGCAAGAACCTTGAGCTATTCTTGGGAGGGCTTCCTTTCTCATGTGACTTGCATGTATTTGAGTGTCTTGGCTTTGATATTGTTTTGGGGATGGATTGGTTGGAACGATATGAGGCTCATCTTTCTTGCTTAGACAGAGTTGTTACTTTGAAACACCCCTCTTTCAAAAGCTTGTTAATATAACACTTGATATGCAAGGCCCTAATGCTCATGGTTCTCTTTATTCCATTGAGTCGCGAGAAGATGAGGAGATAGCTAGAGTTCCTGTTGTTAGGGATTTGGTTGATGTGCTTGAGCCTGTTACCGGCTTGCCGCCTAAGAGGGCTGTGGAGTTTCGCATAGATCTTATCCCTGGAGCCAAACCAGTCAGTAGACCTATGCCTCGTGTTGAGATGGAGGAGCTTCGGAAGCAGTTGACTGAGTTGGAAGGGAAGTAGTTCATCCGATCGAGTAGCTCTCCTTGGGGAGCCGCTGCAGTCTTTGTGAAGAAGGCTGACGGCTCTCTCCGCTAATGCATTGATTATAGAAAGCTTAATGAGCTGACGGTAAAGAATAAGTATCCACTCCCTCGTATTGATGACCTTTTTGATTAGTTAAGTGGACCAAAAATCTTTTCCCAGCTTGACTTAGCCACTGGATTCCATCAGTTGTGAGTAGCAGAAGACAGCATCCCTCTCACTGCCTTTCGCACTCGATATGGCTCTTATGAATGGTTGGTAATGCCGTTTGGACTTACGAATGCTCCTGCATACTTTGTAGACCTGATGAATAGAGTGTTCAGAAGCTATCTTGATAGATTCGTCTTGGTCTTCATTGATGATATATTAGTATATTCCAAGTCTGAGCAAAAGCATGAGGGGAAGTTGAGGATTGTTTTGGTGACTTTAAGGGAACATAAGATGAAAGCAAAGTTTTCCAAGTGTCACTTTTGGCAGAAGGAGGTAAAGTTCTTAGGCCATATTATATCCGAAGCTGGTCTAGCTGTGGATCCTTCTAAGATAGAAGCAATTCATAATTGGAAAAGGCATGAGACTATTACAGAGATTCGAAGCTTCCTCGGTCTAGCAGGGTATTATCGTCGCTTTGTTAAGGATTTTTCGAAGATTGTCACTCCTTTGACAAGGCTAACAAAGAAGGGTGTAAAGTTTGAGTGGACAGAAAAGTGTGAAGAAGCTTTCTCTAAGATGAAGGAGATGCTCACTAATGCACCAGTTTTGGTGATTCCAGAAGGTAATCAAGATCTTGTGGTGTATACTGATGCTTGTGGGTCTGGATTGGGTGTTGTGCTTATGCAGAAAGGACAAGTCGTGGCTTATGCATATAGACAATTAAGACCTAATGAGGTTAGATATGTTGTTCATGATTTAGAGCTGGCAGCTGTAGTTTTTGCTTTGAAGCTATGGCGACATTATCTTATGGGTGAGAGGTTTGTCCTTTATACTGACCATAAGTCTTTGAAATACCTCTTTACTCAAAAAGAGCTGAATATGCGCTAGCAAAGATGGTCAGAGTTTTTGGCAGCATACGATTTTGATATTCAGTATACACCTAGGAAAGGTAATCGTGTAGCCGATGCTCCCAGCCATAAGCATCAAACAGTTGTATCAATGATGATAGCTGAATGGCGAGACTTGGAGGTGTTGGCTTCTAGTGGAATCTATTGTAATATGCCCACTCATAGCTCTGGAAGGATGTTGGCCAATATGGTTATGAGACTGAGCCTAATGGATAGGATTTCTCATGCTCAGACGGAAGATCCTACTGCTTTAGAGCGTATTCATCGGCTGAAGAATGGAGATGATGCTGATAATCTGAAAGGACTTGAGTTGGATGCTCAGGGTTGTTTAAGGACGAAGGGCAGGATCTTTGTACCTAATGTTGCAGGTCTTAGGCATGAGGTGATGAGTGATTGCCATTGTTCGTGATATACCATTCACCCAGGTGGCAGTAAGATGTATATGGACATGAAACGTCTATATTAGTGGGAAGGAATGAAGCGCGACATAGGCGAATATGTGAAGAATTGTATTACCTGCCAATTGGTGAAGTGCGAGCAACAAAAGCCTAGCGGTCTTCTTCGGCCATTGGAGATTCCGCTATGGAAATGGGATCAGGTATAAGTGAATTAAGATTCTAAATCGTTCATTTATACTTAGATCCTTTGGTGTAATGTTGTAAATATAAATGCTTTGTTCAGCTATCCATGGACTTCATTGATGGATTGCCAAGATCAAAGCAAGGGCATGGTAACATATGGGTAGTAGTGGATCGTTTGACTAAATCTGCCCATTTTATCCCATTCAAGTCAAAAAGAACCGCTCCTTATTTGGCAAAGCTATATGTGAAGGAAGTAGTTCGTCTCCATGGTGTACCTAGTGCAATAGTTTGTGATAGGGATCCACTATTTACTAGTGGATTTTGGAGAAGCTTACAGTCTGCTTTGGGGACGAAGTTGAATATCAGCTCAGCATATCATCCTCAGTCTGATGGGCAAACTGAGCGAGTTAACAAGATATTGGAGGATTTGTTGCGTTCTTGCATCCTTGATTTTGGCGGGTCTTGGGAGGACCACCTATACTTGGTCGAGTTTGCATATAACAATAGCTTTCTGTCCAGTATAGGCATGGCTCCTTTTGAAGCATTGTATGGAAGACCCTGTAGATCTCCTTCCTGCTGGCTTGAGACTGGGGATAGGTTGGTGCTTGGTCCCGACACTATGCGTGAAGCTTCTGAGAAGGTAGACCTAATTAGAAGAAGGATGAAAGAGGCGCAGGATAGACAAAAGTCCTATGCAGATCGTCGAAGAAAGGACTTGGATTTTAGTGTTGGAGATCATGTATTCGTGAAGGTTACTCCTTTAAAAGGAGTAATGAGGTTCAGTAAGACTGGTAAGCTTGCTCCGAGATTTATTGGCCCTTATCCTATCGTGGAGCGAATTGGAAAACTTGCATATAGAGTTTCCTTACCTGAACACTTGTCGAGTGTGCACAACGTCTTCCATGTGTCTCACTTGAGGAAGTGTTTAAGGGACTCCGAAGAGGTCATAGAGGCAAAGCAGTTGCAGCAGTCTGAGATCGCTCCTAACATGACTTTTACTCGATAGCCTATTCGTATTATTGCCTCTGAGATGAAGAAGCTTCGTAGTAAAGTGGTTCCTTTAGTCAAGGTGCAGTGGTCAAGTAATTCAAAAGACTGCACTTGGGAAACACAAGAGTCGATGCTGAGGCATTATCCCAAATTGTTTGGCGCTTGAGTAAGGTATCTCCTACTATTTTGAGTAGAATCAATAATTTTGTTACAGATGTATCCCTTATGCAGAAATTGCGAGGACGCAATTTTTGTAAGGGGGGAAGTCTGTAACAACCCACTTTTATTTGGGATATTGAATTAGGAATCAACTAATTGTTTTGGTAATTTAGAGGAAAAATAAATATAATAATGAATAAATAAAAAGTAGCAAAACATATATTTTTGGGATGAGAGGATAATTCATGTTTTATGAATTATTGGGCGTATGTAGTTAATGTAAAATGTTGCACGTTTTGTTGTAACAATGATTAAGTTTCTTGTTTTGACTAAGTAACAATTTTAAAAGGAAAAAAAAAAGATTTTTTATGATTACATAACGAAGTTTTGCCTTTATGTATGAGAAACTTAAATAACACAACATTTTTATGTGTGTGTTAGTTTTCAAGGGTGCATTTGAAGAAAAAAAGAAGTTCACATAATGTTGAAAATGTGTGTATAAGGTAAAAAAGAAGAAGAAAATTTTATGTCCATTTTCTTTTCGTAAGAAGAAAAAAAAGAGAGAAATAACTTTTATATTAAATAAAAAAATACGTAAAAAAATAAAAATAAAAATAAAATATGCATTTTTGATGAAATCTCTAGAAACAAATTAAATAAAAAGGGAAAGTAAAAAAATCTCCCAATGAGACAAAACTTAATCATTGTGTTGCATAGAAGAATGAAAATAAAAATAAAAAAGAGGGGTGAAATATTAAAAGAAAAGGGGGAACTTGGTTGAATGTTCTAGAGAGGGGCCTTGGGATAAAATGCCAATCTTTCTCATCTCATTCACCGATTAAAACAATATGTATTTCTAATTCCTTCTCAGAAACTACCGTGAAGAAAACTGAAACAAAAAAAATTCTTTCTCTCATCCTTAATCTTTGCTATTCAAACAAGTTTATATTTCAAATTGAAGATAAGAGAAGGTTCCCAACTCAGTAAGTATCCCTAAATCTAATCCTATTTCATTTTCTTCCTTGCCTTTCTATGAATTGTTATTTAGGGGTTTTTTATTTTGTTTGAATTGGAAAGGAAGAGGATTGCAATCAAAAGGAAGCTGTTATAGGGCTTCAAAATAGCATTTTTGGCGTTGGACGTGAGTGAAGTTTCAATCTTTCTCCTCTTTTTAGTTGATTTGGGTATGCATGTAGGAAAAAAGGTCAAAACCTTTTCGTAGTTATATATTGGCTCCTCCCCTTTTGTGGTTAATCTTTACCTAATTGAATTTGTGCAAATTGGTTGAAAGAAAATGTTATGTAGTGAAGGTTATTGTAGGTATGTAATTTTGATGCATACAAAATGCTTGCTTAATTGATTCAAAGAGAAGTACATTGATAAACCTTGATGAACAAACCTACATGTCTTTGTTAAACTTCGATTCCATTGAAAATAAAGGGAAAAAATTGCTGAAAATTTCAGCAAGGGGAGGGGGAGGACTGATGTGCAGTCCTGTGCGGCTAGGCTGCACTGTGCACCCAGAACTGGGCTGCACAGGCAGCCCAAGCGCAGGCTGCACAACAGCCCTGGGGTGGGCTGCACAACTGCCTACGTTTGGGCTGCCATGTAGCCCAGAAAGGGCTGCAGTGCAGCCCCGTGTGGGTTGCAGTGTGCAGCCACGTTCGGGCTGTAGTGTAGCCTAGAACGGGCTGCAATGCAGCCCAGAACGGGCTGCAATGCAGCCCAGAACGGGCTACACCAGCCCGTATTTGGGCTGCATGCGGCAGTCCAAAACGGGCTGCCATGCAGCCCGTATTTGGGCTGCATGCGGCAGCCCAGAACGGGCTGCCATGCAGCCCATGACTGGGCTGCATGCAGCAGCCTAGCCCAGAATGAGCTACGGTGCAGCCCAAACAGGCTGTGCAGCAGCCCATACATGGGATGCACAGTGCAGCCCAGCAGAGCAGTTTTTTTTTAAAAAAAAAGAGGAAAAAAAATTATATTTATGTTTGGTTAAAATAAAATCTTCATTAAAAAAAATAATGATATGTTTTATGGTTGTAAATTATTATTTTTGAAAGCAAATTTTTTTTTTCTATAAACGAAATTTTTGCTAATATATTAATTAAATGGTCAAATAGTTGTATTAATTCCAAACAAGTTATACATGCTAAACAATGCTTATGTTTCGTTATGATATACAAGTATTATGGGGTACTTGTGTATTAGAGCGAAACAATAGTGTAACCATCTATGGACATGCGTTGTTAAGCTTTTTGCAAACTATACTGGGTTTATAAAATTTAGTTTTATGAATATTGCCATGATTGGTTTTATATAGTGTTTTGGTGTTATAAACACTATGAATTTTTAAGGCATGATTTTACAAAATAATATTTTAAAAATACTTTTAATTTTGGGATTGGGATAGATTTCACTCTGTTGTACCAATGGGCCAAAACTCCATCTTGGTCGACCTGATTCAGGTTCGCTACCTGAATCACGGTGGTTTTAAATTTCTCCCACCTACCACCAAAGATCAAACGGTCCGCTACATTGGGAAATTTTGTTATTTGATCGGGATTCCCGATCGGCGGGTCACGGACTACAACAGATGGAGGCGTGGATGTGCCACGTGTAGTGCCGTGAACGGGTAGCATACGACCTTCGCCTTAGACCGTCTTGGTTATCCTGGGTTGATCGCCAGGTGTCGTTATGGTGTTATGAGTAGGTTACGGTGCTGATGTCTCCGCACGCGCTCAAGCTCTACTAATGTGATTTTACAATACTAGCTTCTGTTTATTTGGTATCTGTTATGAGTCATATTATATTTATCCCGTAGTTCCCATAATTCTTTATTACCCTCTTTTTTACTTGAATTAGGTTGGGATATTACCCAAGTTAATTTGGAAACCCAGTATTATATTATCATATTGTTTTATATATGATAATTGTTTTGGTATTGTATTGCTTTACATACAATACCTGTGCCTTTTAATCTTACTTTTTATATTATCATATTGCTTTACATATGATAATTGCTTGGTATTGTATTGCTTTACATACAATACTCATGCCTTTTAATCTTACTCTTTTATATATTATCATATTGCTTTACATATGATAATTGTTTGGTATTGTATTACTTTACATACAATACCGATGCCTGAGATTATGACATATTAATGCGATGACTGTGCTAAATTGTTCATGTATTGTTACATTCATACGCCTCATGTTGACTTATACATGTGGCACCTTTACTTGTTAAATTATTTAATGTCCATAGATACTTACTTCACTCACACTAGACATAGTATGACCTGTGTGATTTGTTTTGTTAAAACAATCCTCGGGTCAGGCTGAGGATTGTTGGCAGGTTAGATTTGCGCGGACTACAGCGTCACTTTTATCCTTTTCCACGTTTTGGGGTTTTGGACTATGCAGCTTCAGACTATCAGTAGCGTGTAGTATTATGGTATGTACACTATTATGTATTTTGGGGAGTGATATTATGTATGATGGACTATGTATTTGGACATCTCTATTATGATATGTATTATGTATTCTGCTGTTATTATTGTGCTACGCTTGATGTTATTATATTTTGTACTATGTAACTTGGGAAATTTTCTTGTACCATTCCTTTGAACTTATACTGAGCACGAATGGTAAGTTGAGAAATTTTAAAAATTCTCGTGTTAGTGTTCGTTCAAGGGAATGAGCACAACTTTTAGCCCTATCGAGTCCCATTCTCCGTGCTTTCTGACAGTAATACTTAGTGTTGCTCTTGGTTAGCATGGGTCTAGGGGCCGGACGTTACACGTATTCTTACGGTATAATAATTAATTAATTTAATTATTTAAAATGAGTGTTTGGTAAATTAATGGTGGTTTAAATTAAATAATGGCGAATATTTAATTAATATAATAATTAAATAATATATTTAATTCTGAAATAATCAGAATTAGTGAATTGGCAATATAATGTGAACTGGGCAATTCAAATTTATATAATTCAGTTTATAATTGAATTAGAATAATGAATATATTATATAAACGAAGTTTGAACGTGTAATTTTATTATAATTAAAATCAGGCTTGAAATGGCGCCGCAGTTTGTTATTTGGCGATTTAAACTTCAACTGAATGTACAGGATTCGTTTATAATCGTATTTCTGTGAAATACGAAACGTTAGGAGCTGGTGAAGTATATTTTTCTGATGGAAGACAAAAATCAGGATTTCGTCGTATAGATTGTGAGTTGTGTCCAAATCAAATTTTAAAATGGTCACTATAGAATCGTTTGTCGACCGTAATGGTTTTTTCGATATAACTAGATAACAATTTCGAATTTAGACAAGGTTCTTTTGAGACGTAGTGATAATTTAAATTTTAGAATTTTACTGTGATTTTTAATTAATTAAATAAGCAACTTTTTATTGGGAATATATTGCACCCTTAATCAGCGATTTTGGGGTTTCACAATATAAGCTAATCTACCGATATTATTATATTTTTGGGACTGTGACACCTTGATCGTCATAACGGCGTCTTTATCCCTGTCTGTGACGCTTGGACATTAACGTAATTGTAAGTAAAGCGTAGGTAAACTTTTTAATGCTTTAAAATAAAGAAACATGGTTCCTTCCGTGCTTAGTATACGTCTGTACTACCCCTGCTTACACGCGGTTGAACAAGCTATGAATGGTCACCACCTCGCCAACCTATAGCCTATGCGTTCACTTAAAGACCAAGTATCCTACCCACTTCTATTTCTTAAGCTAAGTCAGTACCCCTATATAAACACTAATGCAAGCACCCATACGCCATTTTTGAGGTCTCAGGACATGTATCGTTTAAGTGGGTTCACAGTAGCTCTCGGCGGAGCTGGAACATGGAAATTCAGGGAGACCGCGAGTTGAGTGCAAGAAGATGCGGGTCTTTGAAGAAGCAGGAAGTATGTTAGAAAGTATGATATGCTTCTGGGGATGAGCAAGTGTGTACAGGCGTAGGAGTGCATGGATATTTGTGAACGAAAGTTAGCATTGAAATGATAGAAGAGAGGGTGCAGATGTATATTTTTCTGAGGGAAGGATTCTTGCTAGAACGTGTTGGTGTCGATCAATCTGTAGTAGCAGGGCATTTTCCTGTTCGACGAAATAGGGATCCGGTGATGCGAATTTGAGGAAACTGGGTAGAGAAGGAAGAGCAGTCGAAGAGAGTGATATTGGTCATTTTAGTTTGATGTTTAACATGTAAGAGGGAGGGTGAGCGGAGGTTGGAACTTCGTTCATGGCGTTGTGTTTTATCGGGAAGCAGGAGACCGAAAAATCAAAAGGGAGAAGATGGACATAGCGGGTTGGGTTTTTGAAGGGGTTAGTGGGCTGAGTGGAAATGGTAAAGCCCAATAGGTTAATGAATTGTAATGACCCGCAATTTCAGCAATATAATTTATTTAATTATTTAAAGGGTGATTAAAATGATTTAATAGTCATTGAATACAATAATAGTGAATATTTAATTAAAATATTAAATTAAATAATATATTTAATTCTGAAATAATCAGAATGGGCTGAAATGGCAATATGGTATGAATTGGGAAATTCAAAATATATAATTCAGTTTAGAATTGAATTTAGATTAACGAATATATTATTTAAAACGAAGATTGAACGTATAATTATATTATAATTATAATCGAGCTCGAAATGGCGCTGCAGTTCGTAAATTGGCGATTCGAACTTCAAATGAATGTACAAGGTTCATTTTAAATCGGATTTCTGTGAAACAAGAAATGTACGGAGCTGGTGGAGTTTATCTTTCTAGTGGAAGAGAAAAATCGGGATTTCGTCATATAGATTTTGATTTATGTCCAAACCCAATATTCAAATTAACAGCGATATATTCTTTCGTGGCCATAACGGTTATATAAAAATATTTGAATATCGGGTTTGAATTTAGACAACGTTCTTTGGAGACATAACGATAATTTAATTTTTAGAATTTTACTGTAATTTTTAATTAATTAAATATACAACTTTTTATTTGGAGTATTTTGCACCCTGTAATCAACATTTTGGGGTTTCACAGAATAAGTAAACGGACCTATATTATTATATTTCTGGGATCGTGACACACCACTAAGCACGATGGTATTTTTATTTTTGTCCGTAACAATCGATAAATAACTGAAGTTCTACTTAATGAGGTACGCTCTATATTATAACTTAACTACTAATAGAAGTATACTGTTGACAATCGCTACGTCCTATTACTTAGTGCAGAAGATAAAATAGAAGTTCTCCTCACATGCTACTCTCGTTAGGACATAACACATACACGTCTACAGCCCATTCCCATTAATACTCTCCACATGTTTTCTGGGGCCATGAAGTGAACATGTTCACTTAAGTATTAACGTCCTCCAAACTATAAAATACAAAGCATTCTTTCTTCCTATTGTTTCCTCATCCCACAAACAAAGCAAAAAAAAATGGCAATGGATCTTTAAAAATAAATTTCCACTCAAGTAATCATCTATAAATTACAAAATATATATGTATAGGTTCGGATTCGAGTCCTCTACAATCTGGTTTAGTATTTATTGAACTCGACGTCTTCGAATCTCGGGTGCTGGAAGTCTACAACAAACTAGGGTTGAGCACCATTGAAAACTAAAGCCTTAATTTGGTGAATTCGAGTTCATAATGGGATTGAGGAGGAATAGTGGAACGTGTCAGCAAAGTTTGGGCGAAATCGAGGTGCAAAATTGTCGGTAAATGCTGCAGAGTTCCGCCCTACTGTTCGAACGCAGTCAAGGGAAGAGGATCCGAGCTTTGCAAAAGGGTGTCCAGGAGATGGAATGCGGGATGAGGAGTTCAACGGTGGGTCTATTTTGTGGTTTTATTGAGAAATGAAGTAAAGAGGTTGGAAGGAGGAGTTGAAAACACGGTTGAAAGAGGAGCGGCTACAGGAATTATGATGAGGAAGATGGTTATAAACCGATGCGGTTTATATTGTGTGTTGGGTCGGGGAATTAATTGGGTAAATCCCAATAACCTTACATTTTAATTTTAGAACTATTTAAATTGTTGTATTAACTTGTAAAAATCAGAACTTGATCATACGTTATCAGTTTTGCGAACGGTCAGATCCGTTGGGATTGTATGGACGGTGGCTACACATGGAACAGACTGAGAGTGAAATGAGGCTCTCTACAATTTATTGTAAAATAAATTGTCCGTTGAAATCGAGAGATGGTTACCGTTATTAACGTTGATCGTCCAATGTGAGTAAAACTCACCAATTCTGAACAGTTATATTTTTATAACATATTATTAGAACAGTTAATCATCTGTTGATTGTTGTGTGTTAACTGTTTGGTTGAATTGTTTGTGTATTGGTTGAAATTATAGATAACGATATATATATATATATATTGTTAATCAAATAGTGATTCTGTTTAACAGAATATTTCATATTGAAATAAAATCGATGTTAATTATGTTGTTTAACATCTGTGATGCAAGGAAACAGGTTGGAGGAATCCAACTGGATTCCTCAACATTTATTTTATTGTTTTTCATATATTTTGATATATAATGTAATACATAATCTGTTATGGATCTTGTGTGTTAGAATGATGTTGATCATTGTTATTCGATATTTCTAATGTCATAAGAAACCCTGGGATGTAAAAAGAAATATTTCAATGTATATTGAAATAAAGGAATTTTATAATATCAACAGATTTTATAAAAGGAAATATTTTGACAATAAAGTATTTATAAAATCATAGGATTTTATAAAAGGGATATTTATTTAGAAAGTAAATAGAATTAATAAAGGAATATTTATTTAGGAAATAAATAGAATAAAGGGATATGTATTTAGAAAGTAAATAGAATTATAAAAGGAATATTTATTGGGAAAATAAACAGGACTTATAAAAAAAGGAAGTTGACGAGATATAAAAGAGTTAATCGAATTTAGTTATTCGAAGTCGAGTTAATCGAATAGGTTAGTTGAATAGAGTTAGTCAAACATAGTTATTCAGGATAAGTTGCCATAATGCACGACTGCTAGCGTAATTCGTAGGGCTGCAGATAGCCTACGGCGGTCGGATGTTTCCTGAGGGGATCAGGCGTAACCATTGTGATCGCTGCGATCTAGAGTTAAGCGAATGGAGTTAAATCGAATATAGTTATTCGAAAGGAGTCAATTGAATATAGTTATTAAAAAGGAGTTAATCGAACATAGAAATTAAGAAATGGAGTTAAACAAAAATTAGAAACTGACTAGAGATAAATAAATTGAATGTTTCTTAAGTATCGATCTGATGTTGGTTTCGGCCTTCGGGGTTTATACTTTGGAAGTTGTTCTCTTGTTATTTTATAGTTAGAGTCTGATAGATGTGGAAGAATAGTGATACGTAATTAAGCCATGGAAATGTTTTCCAGCGTTAATAACATATATTTTCGAATTATAGAAAATAAGGAAATATGAATATATATACATGGTTGATGATTGATCGATATGATTTCCATTTGGAAATGATATCGTTGTTTGTACACGTGTTTTTCTTTGATAGTTAACTCACCGACTATCGAAGTTTTTGACCATTTTAATGTTGTTAATATGGAGAGACGAGTTGGATTATTATCCGAAGAACCACTCCGTATTGGCATAAGCGTTGCGAATCATATATACCAAAGATATTGAAGACGGAGTCAAGTGCAAGGGCTGTTGTATAAATTTTTGGTAAAGATTGCCTAAGATGGTTGTACTGAATAGTGCCTTCAGTTTGTCCACTCCCAGGACGACCTGTATGGAAGAATGTCTGACAGAGTATATTTAATAGATTGTGTAAGTTGATCTCTTCAAACGTATTCACGTTTGGTGGCGGAGGAATTCTTTTCTCTTAGTTGTATACCCGTGTTATTTTTGGATAAATCAATTTGTGATTTGGCGGGTATGACGATGTGACATTCTAAGTGAATGAAGATGTGTCATGTAAAAGATAAGCGTAGCTTCTAGCCTCACATCCAGTAAATGACAGAAATCGGGCAGACAGCATGGCTATGTAGGTCGCACCTATTAGGGTGTATAATCACCTGATCTAGAGTTTCATTTACTTCTAAAAATCTATTGTTGATGTTGTCCCATTCGGGAAACGGTTGATGATCCCAACCATTGGTGATATACATTCGATACACTCAAGCGAAATGAGTGGTCAGTCATGTGTGGCCGGGTTGCAAGATGTTCTTGTTAAACCCAGTGTATTCCTCTTTATAGGTACACTAGCGAAAGGTGGTTCCATACCTTGTCATAGTTGGAAATCCATTACCCAATACGTACTTGCGGTTTTGATTGTATACTATACATGTAGAACGTGAGATGAAAGCGTTTCTGCTAGATGATTATTATATTGTGGTTGATAGATATTATTATAATATCAAAAGGTTTTGGATTCTGATAAGGGGAAAACCCGTTCCGTTATACGACGTGGTCTTATGAGATATCGATTACTTGTTCAAACTGTTTTTAACTGTTTTACTCATACCAGTCCCATGACGGACCTGGAGTTTTTTTTCCCCTAAACTCTTGGGTGCCCAATTTTGTATGGGCAGTCAAGTTGTTGGGATTTACAGATATACTGGAAGAGCTTGGAGCAGGAGGCTTCAGGATTATATAGCTATAGTTATTTCCGCTGTGTTGTAAGTGTTGTACTCTGATAATGTTACTGTATACATATACTGTTTGTATTTCAAAAGTTATGTTATATTTTATTCGTTCCGCTGTGAGATCCGTGTTACTCTGATGATGAGGTTCTTCTTCTTCTTTTCTATAAGTTCTATCTTATCTTTCCTCACCCTCTGTATTCTTTCTAATAGTTTTCTGAATTTCATTGCAAATTGGGTTGGACTTGCGTTATTTGGTTAGCTCGAATTGAACCGGAATTTCGGGTCACTACAGTTGGTATCGGAGCTTAAGTTAAATTTTACCTTGGCTCTGTGGCGTGACTCGGTAGAGATGGGGTTAGTAATACCCTAGATTGAGTTTGAGTGTATGTATACGAGCGAACGTATTTGTTATTGACATAAAATTTGTTTTATATTGTGGTGATTTATTGGTTGAGTTGTTTATGGGTTCTGGTCGATCAGTTTGATCCACTGTATCGGTAGGAGTTTATAAACACTCGAATACGATGGGTCGACACGATATGTTTTGAAAAGAGGGTAAATGAAATAATTATACCCAAAGTATATTTGTTATTATATTAGAGTAAGATTATAAAAAGTGAAATGGTAATGTAAATAACCAATCAAAATTCGTATAAGTGTTACGAAATGAATTAAATCTGAATTTGAATCAGAATTGAAATTAAAACCCTGGAAATTTGGAATAGAATTAGTAAATAGACTTGGATTAAATATATGTAAATTTTAAGATCTTGGGGGATTTTAAATTGTTTTACAACCATTGCGAAGAATATTTTGAAAGTGATTTCAAAATTATGGTGTTTAAATGGTTTTGAAAGGTGACATAGTATTGAACTCACTTCGGTCGCTGGAAAATAAATTCCGATCCGGACATCATCGGTGTTCATTTTCGAGTTCTAAGTGACGGATTACTACCAAAGAGATTGTTTTTGAAATTATTTAGAAAAATAAGTGTTTGAATCCTGCAAAGGAAAGTTTGGGTTTTGAGAAATACAAAGCTTTTTAAAACTCCCAGGGAAAAGATTAATGAATTAAAACCAAATTGAATTGAAATATGGTAAAGCAATTGGAATTGAGTTGAAATCAGTTAAGTAGTAACTGAAAATGAATTAAAATATATCGAGACAAATTGGATTTGTGAGATTTGAATTTGAAGAGTAATTTGATAATCGAGTTAAGAGTTTGGAATCGAGAATGAAACTCGAGTTTGAAATTAAAATTGGTTCAGTTGAAACTGAAGATTTAGAAGTGAACAAATAAGTTCTAACCAGTCAGGGTTTGTTTTCTACCTTAGCAATTTCGAGAATGAAATTATTCTAAGTGGGGAAGAATGTAATGACCCGCAATTTCAGCGATATAATATATAATTTATTTAATTATTTAAAGGGTGATTAAAAGGATTTAATGGTCGTTGAATTAAATAATGGTGAATATTTAATTAAAATAATAAACTAAATAATTTATTTAATGCTAAAATAATCAGAATGGGCTAAAATGGCAATATGGTGTGAATTGGGCAATCCAAAATATATGATTCGGTTTAGAATTGAATTAAGATTAACGAATATATTATTTAAAACGAAGATTGAACGCATAATTATATTATAATTAAATCGAGCTCGAAATGGCATTGGAGTTCGTAAATTGGCGATTTGAACTTCAAATGAATGTACAGGGTTCGTTTTAAATTGGATTTCTATGAAACAAGAAACGTATGGAGCTGGTGGAGTATATCTTTCTAGTGGAAGAGAAAAATCGGGATTTCGTCGTATTGATTTTGATTTATGTCCAAACCAAATATTCAGAAAAACAGCGGTATATTCGTTCGTGGCCATAACGGTTATTTAAAAATATTTGAATATCGGGTTTGAATTTAGACAAGGTTCTTTTGAGACATGACAATAATTTAATTTTTAGAATTTTACTGTAATTTTTAATTAATTAAATACACAACTTTTTATTTGGAGTATTTTGCACCCTGTAATCAACATCTTGGGGTTTCACAGAATAAGTTAACAGACCTATATTATTATATTTCTCGGATCGTGACACACCGCTGAGCACAATGGTATTTTTATGTTTGTCCGCAACAATCGATAAATAACTAAAGTTCTACTTAATGAGGTACGCTCTATATTATAACTTAACTACTAATAGAAGTATACTGTTGACAATCCTACGTCCTATCACTTAGTGCAGAAGATAAAACAGAAGTGCTCCTCACATGCTACTCTCGTTAGGACATAACACATACACGTCTACAGCCCGTTCCCACTAATAATCTCCACATGTTTTCTGGGGCCATGAAGCGAACATGTTCACTCAAGGATTAAGGTCCTCCACACTATAAAATACAAAGCATTCTTTTTTCTTGTTGTTTCCTCATCCCACAAACACAGTGAACAAAATGGCAATGGATCTTTAAAAATAAATTTCCACTCAAGTACTCATCTATAAATTACAAAATATATATGTATAGGTTCGGATTCGAGTCCTCTACAATCTGGTTTAGTATTTATTGAACTCGACGTCTTCGAATCTCGGGTGCTGGAAGTCCACAGCAAACTAGGGTTGAGCACCATTGAAAACTAAAGCCTTGATTTGGTGAATTCGAGTTCATAATGGGATTGAGGAGGAGTAGTGGAATGTGTCAGCAAAGTTTGGGCGAAATCGAAGTGCAAAACCGTTGGTACCTACTGTTGAGTCCCGCCCTACTGTTCGAACGCAGTCAAGGGAAGAGGATCCGAGCTTTGCAAAAGGGTGTCCAGGAGATGGAATGCGGGATAAGGAGTTCAACAGCGGGTCTGTTTTGTGGTTTTGTTGAGAAACGAAATAAAGAGTTTGGAAGGAGGAGTTGAAAACACAGTTGAAAGAGGAACGGCTACAGGAATTTTGATGAGGAAGATGGGTATAAATTGATGCGGTTTATATTGTGTGTTGGGCCAGGGAATTAATTGGGTAAAGCCTAATAACGTTACAGTCAGATCCATTGGGATCGTATGGACGGTGGCTACACCATGGACTGACTGGGAGTGAAACAGGCTCTGTACAATGTATTGTAAAATAAATGGTCTGTCGGAATCGAGCGATGGTTATCATTATTAACAATGATCGTTCAATGAGAGTAAAACTCACCAACTCTGAATAGTTATATGTTTACAACATATTGTTAGAACTGTTAATCATCTGTTGATTGTTGTGTGTTAACTATTTGGTTGACTTGCTTGTGTATTGGTTGAAATTATAGATAACATTATATATATATATATCGTTAATCAAATAGTGGTTCTGTTTAATAGAATATTTCATATTGAAATAAAATCGATGTTAATTATGTTGTTTAACATCTGTGATGCAGGGAAACTGGTTGGAGGAATCCGACTGGATTCCTCAACATTTATTTTACTGTTTCTCATATATTTTGATATATGATGTGATACATAATCTGTTATGGATTTTGTGTGTTAGAATGATGTTGATCATTGTTATTCGATATTTTTAATATCATAAGAAACCCTGGGATGTAAAAAGAAATATTTCAATGTATATTGAAATAAAGGAATTTTATAAAATCAACCGATCTTATAAAAGGAAATATTTTGACAATAAAGTATTTATAAAATCATAGGATTTTATAAAAGGGATATTTATTTAGAAAGTAAATAGAATTAATAAAGGAATATTTATTTAGGAAATAAATAGAATAAAGGGATATTTATTTAGAAAGTAAATAGAATTATAAAAGGAATATTTACTGGGAAAATAAGCACGACTTATATAAAAAAAGGAAGTTGACGAGATATAAAAGAGTTAATCGAATTTAGTTATTCGAAGTTGAGTTAATTGAATATGGTTAGTCGAATAGAGTTAGTCAAACATAGTTATTCAGAATAAGTTTCCATTTTGCACGACTACTAGCGTAATTCGCAGGGCTGCAGATAGCCTACGGCAGTCGGATGTTTCCTGAGGGGATCAGGTGTAACCATTGTGATCGCTGCGATCTAGAGTTAAGCGAATGGAGTTAAATCGATTATAGTTATTCGGAAGGAGTCAATTGAACATAGTTATTCAAAAGGAGTTAATCGAACATAGAAATTAAGAAATGGAGTTAAACAAAAATTAGAAACTGACTAGAGATTAATAAGTTGAATGGTTTCCTAAGTATAGTTAGAGTCTGATAGATGTGGAAGAATAGTGATACGTAATTAAGCCATGGAAATGTTTTCCAGCGTTAATAACATATATTTTCTAATTATAGAAAATAAGGAAATATGAATATATATATATATATATATGGTTGATGATTGATCGATACGATTTCCATCTGGAAATGATATCGTTGTTTACATACGTGTTTTTCTTTGATAGTTAACTCACCGACCATCGACGTTTTTGACCATTTTAACGTTGTTAATATGGAGAGACCAGTTGGATTATTATCCGAAGAACCACTCCGTATTGGTATAAGCGTTGTGAATCATATATGCCAAATATATTGAAGACGGAGTCAAGTGCAAGGGCTTTTGTATAAATTTTAGGTAAAGATTGCCTAAGATGGTTGTACTGAATAGTGCCTTCAGTTTGTCCACTGCCAGGACGACCTGTATGGAAGAATGTCTGACAGAGTATATTTAATAGATCGCGTAAGTTGATCTCTTCAAACGTATTCATGTTTGGTGGCGGAGGAATTCGTTTCTCTTAGCTGTATACCCGTGTTATTTTTGGATAAATCAATTTGTGATTTGGCGGGTATGACGATGTGACATTCTAAGTGAATGAAGATGTGGCATGTAAAAGATAAGCGTAGCTTCTAGCCTCACATCTGGTAAATGACAGAAATCGGGCAGGCAGCATGGCTATATAGGTCGCACCTATTAGGGTGTATAATCACCTAATCCCGAGTTTCATTTACTTCTAAAAATCTATTGTTGATGCTGTCCCATTCGGGAAACGGTTACTGATCCCAACTGTTGCTGATATACATTCGATACACTCAAGCGAAATGAGTGGTCGGTTATGTGTGGCCGGGTTGCAAGATGTTCTTGTTGAACCCAGTGTATTCCTCTCTAGAGGTACACTAGCGAAAGGTGGTTCCATACCTTGTCATATTTGGAAATCCATTACCCAATACGTGCTTGCGGTTTTGATTGTATACTATATATGTAGAACGTGAGATGAAAGTGTATCTGCTAGATGATTATTATATTGTGGTTGATAAACATTATTATAATATTAAAAGGTTTTTGATATAAAGATGTTTTGATTCTCATAAGGGAAAAACCCATTCCGTTATAAGGCGTGGTCTTATGAGATATCGATTACTTATTCAAACTATTTTTTATTGTTTTACTCATACCAGTCCCATGACTAACCCGGAGTTTATTTTGTTTTGTTTCCCTAAACTCCTGGGTTCCCAATTTTGTACGGGCAATCAAGTAGTCGGGATTTACAGATATACTGGAAGAGCTTGGAGCCGGAGGCTTCAGGATTATGTAGCTATAGTTATTTCCGCTGTGTTGTACTCTGATAATGTTACTGTATACATATACTGTTTGTATTTCAAAAGTTATGTCATATTTTATTCGTTCTGCTGTGAGATCGGTGTTACTCTGATGATGATGTTCTTCTTCTTCTTCTTTTCTATAAGTTCTATCTTATCTCTCCTCACCCTCTATATTCTTTCTAATAGTTTTCTGGATTTCAGTGCAAATTGGGTTGGACTTGCATTATTTGGTCAGCTCAAATTGAACCGTAATTTCGGGTCACTACATGAATTAAGTTTTGTTTTAATTTCATTAACTAGTAAATGCTTTAACTTTATCATACGTGATCAAAAATTGACGAAACAAGATCTGTTGGGATTGTATGGGTGGTGGCTCCACAATGGAACTGACTGGAAGCGAATCGAAGCTCATTACAATTTATTCCAAAATGAATTGTTCGTCTGAATCAAATCAAGCGATGGTTATCGTTATTAACGATGATCGTCCAATGTGAGTAAAACTCACCAACTCTGAACAGTTATATTTTTACAACATATTGTTAGAACTGATAATTAACTATTGATTGTTGCATGTTAACTATTTGGTTGAATTGCTTGTGTACTGGTTGAAATTATAGATAACGATATATACATAAATCGTTAATCAAATGTTGATTCTGTTTAGCAGAATATTTCATGTTGAAATGAAATCGATGTTAATTATATTGTTTAACATCTGTGATGCAGGGAAACAGGTTGGAGGAATCCAACTGGATTCCTCAACATTTATTTTACTGTTTTTCATATTTGTAATATATGATGTGATATATAATCTGTTGTTGATTATTTGTGTTTGAATGATATCGATTATGGTTATTTGGTATTTTAAATACCATATGAAATACTGGGATGTAAAAAGGGGATTTTCAAAGTGTATTTTGAAAGTAAATTATTTATATAAAATCAATGGATTTTATATATAAAAGGAAAAGGGTTTTATAAAAGGAAATTAATTTATAAAATCATAGGATTTTATAAAAAGGATAATTGTTTATAAAATGAAGTAGAATTTATTAAAGAGAAAATATTTATAAAATCAAGGGAATTTATTTATAAAATCAAAAGGGTTTTATAAAGAGGAATATTTATTGGGATAATAAATAAAATCACATAGAGGAATATTTATTGGGATAATAAATAGAAGTATAAAAGGATTTTTTTAATTTAGAAAATAAATACAATAGAAAGAGAAATATTTGTAAAACATTTACAAATAGAATTAAAAAGGAAATATTTATTTAGAAAATAAATAGAGTTATAAAAAGGAAATATTTATTTAGAAAATAAATAGAATTATAAAAAGGATTTATTGGGAAATGAAACAGGATGTCATATAAGGAAATATTTGGCAAATGAGTAGAATCTTACATCAGGAAAGTTTAGACCCGTGCTTCGCACACGGGTATAACATGATATGGATTTAAAGCAAAGATTTTAAATAGAATCTGTTGTACCCTATAGATTGAGAAGATTAATTTACAAATAATATTATATAAATTAAATAAAATATTTATCATTGGATAAATAGAATATATAAGTCAGGACTTATATAGAGAAGTAAGAATCGATTTCAACATCGATATTTGAAACTTAATATGGACGTAGAGTAAATCGATTAGAGTTAGAGTTAATCGATTAGAGTTAGAGTTAATCGATTACAGTTAATCAATTAAGAGTTGAACTAAAATTAGTTATTCGAAGTGAGTAAATCGATTAGAGTTAAATCAGTTGGAGTTAGTCTAGTGTTAGTTAATCAAATAGAGTTTGTCGAGTATTGGTAAATCGAAGATAAGAATTTATAAAATATAGTTTTTCGAAAAGGAGTTATTCGAAATAGTTTATTTGACTGATTTAGTCGAGTGTTAGTTAATCAAATAGAGTTCGTCGAGTATTGGTAAATCGAATATAAGAATTTATAAAATATAGTTTTTCGAAAAGGAGTTATTCGAAATAGTTTATTTGAACGAAAGAGTAATCGAATATTAGTTATTCGAAGAGAGTAATCGAATATTAGTTATTCGAAGAGAGTTAATCGAATATTTGTTATTCGAAAGAAGTTATCGAATATTTGTTATTCGAAAGAAGTTATCGAATATTTGTTATTCGAAAGGGTTATCGAATGTTAGTTATTTGAAAGGAGTTATCGAATATAGTTTATTTGAATAGAGAAAGGAGTAAATCGAATATAGTTTATTCGAAATGGGTTAATCAAATATAGTTTATTTGATAGGAGTAAATTGATAGGAGTAAATTGATAAAAGTTAATCGATTAGGGTTAATCAAAAAGAGTTAATCCAATAGAGTGAATCAAATAGAGTTAATAGAATAGAGTTAATCAAATAGAGCTAACTGATAAGGGTAAATCGATTAAAGTTAATCGAATAGTGTTAATTGAATAGAGTTAATCGAATATGGCTATTCGAAGAGTTATTATTGAATATAGTTTATTCGAAGGAAAGGGTTATCGAATAGAGTTTATTCAAAAGGGAGTTATATGTTGAAATTGGATTATATCGAATTCGGGAAAGTAATATTTAATTTCCGGTTTTCAAACCAAGATTTATTTATTTAATAAATCGTTTAGTTATTTATTCAAATTAAATAATAAAAGTTATATTTGAAGTTAGATATTTCAAAAGTAGGAATTATAATGTTGTCGTTATAACCAATGTTTTTATAAAAGTAGTGGATTCGTAAATAGAATCCGTGAGGTTCGCAAGGAAGATGTTAAAGGTTTAAAAAGATAAACTTTGACTATTTCGAAGTTAAAAAGTTGTTCGGTTAAGGTCTGAGAGGTAATTATACCCCAACTTGATTGACTTTCTTCTTAACAAAGGAATGGTGAGGTTTGATAGTGAAGGTTGGTTATGTAAATATAGTTAATGAAGGTAATGGTGAATTGGCATAACGATATTTTATTTAAACATCTGTTTAAATCCAAGGAATATTTTTGAAAACGTTTTCCAAATATAATCAAAGATATTTTCTAATCATAGAAAATGAAATGTTGGATGGTAAAGAATACTGGAATGACAGTGATATGTGGAAAGGAGATGGAAATGTTTTCAAATGATTAATAACGTATATTTTCTAAATTTAGAAAATAAGGATTTCTGTACATATATACAGAAACAAGAAATGGAGAATGAATAAATTAATGATAAATTAATTTAAGAGATACATGTTGAATGTTGATTGATTTATAAAATTTCAATTTGGAAATAATATCGTTGTTTGCACACCTGTTTTTCTTTGATAGTTAACTCACCGACTATCGAAGTTTATGACCATTTTAACGTTGTTAATATGGAGAGACCAGTTGGATTATTATCTGAAGAACTACTCCGTATTGGCATAAGCGTTGCGAATCAAGTATGCTCGATATATTGAAGACGAAGTAAAGTGCAATGGCTGTTGTATAAATCTTAGATAACAATTGCCTAAGATGGTTGTACTGAATAGTGCCTTCGGTTTATCCAGTCCCAGGACCACTTTTATGGACGAATGTCTGTCAGGGTATATTTAATAGATTGCGTAAGTTGATCTCTTCAAATGTATTTATGTTTGGTGGCGGAGGAATTCGTTTCTCTTAGCTGTATACACGTTGTATTTTTGGGGAAATCAATTTGTGATTTGGCAGGTATGACAATGTGACATTCAAAGTGAATAAACGTGTGATCTATTAGAGATAAGCGTGGCCTTTAGCCTCACAACCGGGAAATGACAGAAATCGGGCAAGCAGCATGGCTATGTAGGTCGCACCTATTAGGGTGTATAATCACCTAATCTAGAGTTTCATTTACTTCTAAAAATCTATTGTCGATGCTGTCCCATTTGGGAAACGGTTGTTGATCCCAACCGTTGGTGATATACATTCGAAACACTCAAGCGAAAAGAGTGGTCGGTCATGTGTGGTCGGGTTGTAAGATGTTCTTGTTGAACCCAGTGTATTCCTCTCTAGAGGTATACTAGCGAAAGGTGGTTCCATACCTTGTCATAGTTGGAAATCCATTACCCAATACGTGCTTGCGGTTTTGATTATATACTATATATGTAGAACGTTAGATGAAAGCGTTTCTGCTAGATGATTATTATATTGTGGTTGATAGACACTATTATAATATCATTGAGTTTTGATATACAGATTATTTGGATTCTCATAAGGGAAAAACCAGTTTCGTTATACGGCGTGGTCTTATGAGATATCGTTTAATGGCTCAAACTGTTTTAAACTATTTTACTCATACCACTCCATAGTGACCCGGAGTTTATTTTGTTTTATTTTCCTTAAACTCTTGGGTGCCCAATTTTGTACATGCAGTCAAGTAGTTGGGATTTACAGATACTTGAAGAGCTGGAGCAGGAGGTTCAGGATTTTATATAGCTATTGTTATTCCGCTGTGTTGTAAGTGTTGTACTTGATAATGATATGTATATTCAAGTACAATCTTTTATTCCAAAGTTAAGTTATATTTTATTCGTTTCGCTGTGAGATTCGTGTTTACTCTGATGTTGTAGGTTCTTCTTCTTCTTCTATTCTAAATTTCTCTCTTGTCTTTCCTCACCCTCCGTTTTTCTTTCTATTAGTTTTCTGATTTCCAGTGTAATGTGGGTTGGACTTGTGTTATTTAGTCAGCTCATATTGGATCGGAATTTCAGGACATTACAGTTGGTATCAGAGCTTATGGTTAAGTAATTACCTTGGCTCTGTGGCGTGACTCAATAGAGATAGGGTTAGTAAAACCCTAGATTGAGTTGAGTGCATATATATATGAGTGCGTATTTGTTATTTGATATATAAATGGTTTTATATTGAGTAGATTTATTGGTTGAGTTGTTTATGGGTTCTGGTCGATCAGTTTGATCTACTATATTGGTAGGAATTTGTAAACACTTGAATACAATGGGTCAACACGATATGTTTTAAAAAAAGGGTAAATGAAAATAATTTTACCCAAAGTATATTTTGATATAGAGAAAATATATATATCAGAATTTTTATATATTGGATATATTGGTTGCTATTATAATCAAGTAAGATTATAAATTGAATGGTTTTGTAAATAACCAATCAGAATCCACATAAGTGAAATACGTGAAATCAGATGAATTAAATCTGAATATAAAATGGGAATTAGAATTACAACTCTGGAAAGTTGGAAAATTGTTTATAAATAGGTGTGGGTTAAATATAAGGAAAATTTAAGATCCTGGGAGATTTTAATTTTTTTTACTAGCATTATGAATAGTATTTTGAAGTTGATTTCAAAATGAAAGTGTTTAAAGAATGAGTTTTGAAAGGTGATATAGTATTGAACTCACTTCGATCGGTGGAAAATAAATTCTGATGATGACAGCTGCATCATCAGTGTTCATTTTCGAGTTGCTGAGTGACGGATTACTACCAAAGGATTTTATTTTTGAATTGTTTTGAGAGAAACAAGTTGTTTGAAATCCAAAAAGGAATATTTGGTTTTAGAAAAGAAAAGCTGTTTAAAACTCCAAAGAAGAGACTGTTTGAATTAAAGAAATTTGTGAAACCAAGCTAGAACTAATTGAAATTAATTAACTGGAAATTGAATTGGATACGATATATGAAGTAGAATCAGATTTTGAATTGTGAGATAGAATCTGAAATGGTATTGGATTGACGAGTTAAGAATTTAAAAATCGAAAATGTAACTTTGATTTGAAATTGAATTCGACTTAGGTATAAGCGAATGGTTGGATTTGTGGATAAAAAAGATTTGAATTTGATTGGGATGACATAGGTATATGTTGAATTAGTAGCAGAGATGGAAACGATATGATGATATGCCCGATAAAAGGGTACAAGTTTAATTATATATGAGTTTGGTGATTTATGAGCCGATTTGGCAAGCCGCTTGGCTGTTTGATTTTCTTTTGGGTTGGAGAAGACCCAGAGAGGCAGTTGTGGTTGTACCGATTGACCAGTACAAAGGAGGTGCTGGCGAAATTTTTCGAATATTTCGGGCGTTAGAAAATTTTCAGGATTTTTGAAAATTTTCATTGATAAGAATTAATTAAAGTTTTAATATAAGTTAAATTGGTTCAGTTGAGATTGAAGTTAAGAAGTGAACAAATAAGTTTTAACCAGTTAATAGGATTTGATTTCTACCTTAGCAATTTCGAGGATGAAATTATTTTAAGGGGGAAGAATATAACGACCCGTATTCTTACGTTATAATAATTGATTTATTTAATTATTTAAAATGAGGGTTTGGTAATTTAATGGTGGTTTAAATTAAATAATGGCGAATATTAAATTAATATAATAATTAAATAATATATTAAATTCTGAAATAATTAGAATTACTGGATTGGCAATATAATGTGAACTGGGCAATTCAAATTTATATAGTTCATTTTATAATTGAATTAGAATAACGAATATATTATATAAACGAAGTTTGAACGTATAATTTTATTATAATTAAAATTGAGCTTGAAATGGCACGGCAGTTCGTTATTTGGCGATTTGAACTTCAACTAAATGTACATGATTCGTTTTAAATTGGATTTCTGTGAAACAGGAAACGTTAGGAGCTGGTGAAGCATATTTTTCAGATGGAAGAGAAAAATCAGGATTTCGTCGTATAGATTGTGCATTGTGTCCAAATTAAATTTTAAAATAGTTGTTATAGAATCGTTTATCGACCGTAATGGTTTATTCAATATAACTAGATACCGGTTTCAAATTTAGACAAGGTTCTTTTGAGACGTAGTGATAATTTAATTTTTAGAATTTTTCTATAATTTTTAATTAATTAAATAAGCAACTTTTTATTATGAGTATTTTGCACCCTTAATCAGCGATTTTAGGGTTTCACAATATAAGTTAATCTACCGATATTGTTATATTTTTGGAACCGTGACATCTTGATCGTCATAACGGCGTCTTTATCCCAGTTGAAGCGACCCGAACTTCCCCGGTCTCCGAAGAGAAGAGAATGAATGAATTACTTTGAGGACAAGACGAATCAGAACGCAGACAGAAGAACATTTCATTGTTATTACAATAATTCATCAGAATACAAGAATATACAGAGTATTAACAAATAATATACATTATAAAATATCAGAGATTATAATACATTACATAGCAGCGGAAAATAATACAATACACAACTAGAAGTAATACACGGATACAGAGCTTTCCGAGTATCGTTCCAGCTGTAAATCAGGATCCTGTGAATATAAATCTGCAAAACCAAAACTACTAGCTGTCCATGTCAAAATAAGGGCACCCTGAGTTTAGGTTAAAACAATAAACTCCAGGTCAGTCATGTGACTGGTGTGAGAACTAAAACAATTATTAATCTTTATTTTAAAGTTCGGTAAATCAAGGGACCACGCCGTATAACACGGAACAGGTTTCCTCCCAAGAATACCAGTGCATAAAACAACAACGCAATGCTAAATAAAGAATAATGAAGCTATTATAAGACCCAGGTTCCATCACACAATGCAGGGTAAGCCGGAGGATAGGGTTTTTACCTTATAATAGCCAAGAATGCTTGATACGTTTAAAACAAATCATTTGATACTACTATAAGTGCATAGTGTATAAAACAACTTCAAATCATAAGTATCAATCATAGACGGCATAAGCGCCCCATCCCACTATGTAGCCATACTAGGCTCTACAAATAAAACCGCAATGACACGTATTGGAAGTTGGATTTCCATCTGTGAACCGAGGCAAAAGATAGTCCTCAACTGATTCGAGACTATCTAGCCCGAGTCTCAGGAACAGCCGCAACTGCCCCTTGGATCGTCAGGGCCGGCCCACCGATGTAGATTATTATGCCTGAACACAACGTTTCCCCGCCCTTTGGGGTGTAAATGAGCCAACAAATGACTCCATCGGCTTCACATAGTCACCGATATATCCGAGGCACCTCGCAACAGCAACAACCACATAAGTCAAACTCGTTAGGGCGTGTAAAACCACTGACGCCACTTTTAGCTAGAAGGAAACGCATGCCCTCCCTGAGGTCCTCTCCCATTTCTGGTTCACAACCGGGGTGTGAGGCTCGCGAATCAACGTTACACAAAGCTATGCCACACAGGTCGTGCTTTGATCATCAACCACAAGACTCTGCTTTTCAACAGAAGCCTTGATCAATTGCCACTTAGGCATGCCACACAGGCAATTCACTCCATGCGTTTGATATCCATCAATATATAACCCCTGAGCTCGTACGTCTCAGAGAAGGGCGTTAAGCAAGAGAATAAATTCTTCGCCGCCAAACATATGTATATTTAATAGAAATCAATCACACAGACTAAAATCCGATGTCAGACACACAGTCCATTTATAAGTCTGTTCTGGGTCTGAACGAAACCGGAGGCACCTTGTACCTCGCTTATCCATCGATCTCCAAGTATGTCTGGACGATCACCAACTGATTCCCTCCTCTTGGGTGTATGGCCCAATCAAGATCATCAGTAATTATCCAAATGATGTTGAAGACCTCCGGTCTTCAACCACCGTCTTCATCCTCGACACCACGTCGAATCAGTTATTCGGAATGGGATAAACCCGGTCTTTCTGAATAACTCGCGTATATAATAAACAAGTGTTACACAAACACAACATACGCCTCATTCCAATTCAGAATATTCTTTTATTCAAATATTCTTGTACTTTCGAAAAGGTTCCCATTAATTTTATCAAACATAAATTCTTTAAATTTATTCTTTAATCTTCTTTGAATATCAATTCAAAGTAGTCGGGATTAGCGAACCACACCGAAGTAATCATTTATTTTATTTCCCAATCCCAACCTATTCATCCCATGAAGTAAAACTGGTCATACTTCATATCTAACACCACAGTGTTATCGGTAAATTCAATTACCATTTCACGTTCAAATCTAATTTAAGATTTAACTATCGCCTAGAGCAAAGCTGGTGATACTCCATTCTTGACCATTCCAATCTAATTAAAGATTCATTAAAACTCCACTTGGTTTTAATCTTCCCAAAAATCAATATCAATGATTATTTAACTTGGGAAATCACATCCTGTATTTAACTGGGTTAAAGAACCAATGTCATTTAAAACACGGTTCACTATAAACCCAAAATCACATTCCATTAATTATCGGGTTAAAGAACAAGTGTTATTTAAAACACCGTTCACGATAAACCCAAAAATCAATTCAAAATCAATTCCAATTAAATACCATTTAATTGGTACACTTCATTAAACCCAAATAAAAAGATTTAATCTTTTTCTCAACTGGGTTTAAGAACAGTGTTAATGAAGATACCATTCATGACAAACCCAAATCACATTTGATATTAAATACAAGGCTTTGAATAGAAAATATATCGGCTTATATTCAATATCAAATTCTATGACCAACAAATATCATATTGGAAATAACGATATAAATATATCTTTCAAATTTCCATTCCAATATCTGTATAATCACGAAATCCAACATTGAAATATTCCAAAGACAATTTCGATTCAAATCCATTCCTGTTCAATTATTGGAAATTCTGGTTATATTTTAAAACTATTTCAAATTCAATTTATTTATTTAAAAATAAATAGAATTATAATTCTAGTTCAAAACTAGTTCTTAAAACATATTTTTATCTTTTCAAAGATGGAATTTTTCACCCCAATTCTTCATAAATCATTTTTTATGATTGTACACAAATTATTACTATTTTTAATAATTTTATCAAGGCTCGTACAGTCGATTTCCACCAATGACCATCGAACTGCACTTACAGCGACCATTTCCAAATTTGATTTGGACATAATTCCAAATCCAACTATTAGATTTCAAATCTCTAATATTCGTTAGAAAGCTCTTTTCGATACGAACCCAACGGTTCTGGTTTTAGGAGAATCCGATGGTCGGATCTCCCGTAATATCCATTCGAAGTCAATGGTTGAAACTCGCGAACTACGCGATGCGGCACGTTCTATTTAGGCCATTATATTATATATATAATACATATAATATATACAATATACACTTCGTCGATTTCCTTTTAAAACATATTTTATAAATCGTTTTAAATTCGTTTAGAAATGATTTCAACTTCATTTCAAATTCAAATCAAAATGATTTTTTCGTTTTAAATTCATTTCAAATTGATTTCAATTCAATTTCAGTTCGTTTTCAATTCAATTCGAATTCATTTCTATTCAATTTCAATTCGAATTCAATTCTATCACTACACCAAAACAGTGGATTCCCAACAAGTATATGTGTTACAAATAATTTCTGTAACAATTTTATGTGTCACCAACAGCGTGTGAGGAATTTCCTGTAACACTTATAAGTGTTACGAACAGAGTAACCGCTAACACTTATAAGTGTTACAAGCATATTCATTGCTAACACTTATAAGTGTTACAAACATATTCATTGCTAACACTTATAAATGTTGGAACTATAAGATATGGTAACACCTATAAGTGTTACAAACATATTCATTACTAACACTTATAAATGTTGGAACTATAAGATATGGTAACACTTATAAGAGTTACAAACATATTCATTGCTAACACTTATAAATGTTGGAACTATAAGATATGGTAACACTTATAAATGTCAGTATCATAATCCTACTAACTCTTATAAATGTTAGCATACAAAAATTGCTAACACTCATATAACATGATTTTATGATTTTCAATCACATATATAATTCAACATATCAATTCAAAAAAAAGTATTTGGTACACTTCCATATTTCAAATTTAATAATGTCACTTTTGCATAATGCTTCCAATTTCAAAATACCAAAATATCAAGTTCGAATTATAAAAAGCAATACAAAGTTTTACTAAAGATACACTGAATTTTACATACTGCGAAGGCGAAATATGGACCATATCACAAAGCCTCCATCCGAAAATAAAGCTTGTAATGTCCTTTTTGAGGATGAAGCAAATGATTTACCGTTGATTTGGATTGACACTTGATTCGCCACTTGACTTGCAACTTGATTTTGTAATTCCGTAGACCATTGATGAAAATCGTCTTTTTATTCTTGTCGGCAATTGCTTTTGAAGCTTGTATCATCTTTGCTTGCTTTACGGAAGAAGTGGAGCTAATTGCACGACAATAATTTTTCCTTCTATCAGAACCAAAAACTTCGGAGATAGGATCATTGTCAAAATCACACATATTTGCTTTCTCGTTGCCATTACATTCCAAATTATGTTTTTTTCCTCCTCCACAAGTGCCTACAAAATATAAATGCACAAATTTTTTTAGAATAACAAATTGCAAAACTGATAAATAACAATTGTAATTGAAAAATTGACAAATAACAAGTGTAATCGCAAAAATGACAAATTCAATACAAGCTTTTCAGCTTTAGTCGAAACTAAGCTGCTCAGTTTCAAATTGGAAATGAGCCAAAAGGCTCAGTTTCGATTCGCTAAACCAACCCTTTTGGCTTAGTTTTGAAAGCTGACTCGCTGCGACTTAGATTTCAAAACTGAGCCAAAAGGGTCGGTTTAGCGAACCGAAACTGAGCCTTTTGGCACATTTTCAATTTGAAACTGAGCAGCTCAGTTTCGACTGAAGCTAAAAAGCTCAGTTTCGGATTGAAACTGAGCTAAAAAGCTTAGTTTCGATTCACTAAACTGAGCTGCTCAGTTTAGCGAATATAAACTGGGCCTCAGGCTCAGTTTCTAAACTGATCCTTTCGGCTTAGTCGGAAGCAAGTGAAAAAACAATAACACAATATTAAATATACGTACAAAGAGGGGAAGCAGGTCATGCTAAAGACATTCAGTAAATGGTCCGACCGCTTATTGTTATTAACTTATTATATTGTTTGATAAGTTTGCTTACAATCGAAAAAACAGTGAATGTTCTGCATGAAGAAACATAAATGATCATGATAAGGAGGAAACAAGTGTAACAGGTCAATTTCAGATTTCCTCGATAGTTACTTCTGACAAAATCCTTGATGAATCCTAAATCCTACTATGTTATTCATATACAATCATGGAAAAGAGTGAGGATTTTACTCACCACAAATCAGCTAATAAAACATCTTTCAAGTGGGCATTCAAGCTGACTATCTGGAAATAATTCCATTGTCGATCGAGTTACTGATGTTGAACTCTGACCAGTGAATAGAGCAAAATCTGAAGGCTCTATGCTTCCAAGAGTCAAATCATCAAATCCTGATATGCTTATTTGCTCAGTCCTTTGCATATTCTGATGATATTACATAAGATTGTTTCATCAGATATATGCATGCTTTAGTAACATACAAGCATATGTTGAAAACATGCATGTCTGCATCTTATAAGATTGTACCTGACTAATTAATTCGTATATGATTTGACTGGGAAAATAAATGACTAAAATTTACTGTGTAACTTATTGAACAAGTGAATTATATGTTTTATGGCATATGTCATCCATACATAAACAAGTGAATTATATGTTTGAACTTCTAATTCATGTAATTACTTGTAGCCTTCTACGAAAGGCATTCCATTATGATTCAAATCAAGTGAGTGAAGAAACAAGGATGCGGCAAAACAACACCATCTGTCAACGTAATTTAGATAATAGCTACACCTTAAACATTAAACTTTATAACATGCATTTTATATGGCTGAAATAAGGTTGTACCTGATCAGGCATTAGGTCAAGAAAGTTCAAACCATCCGACGATTGCATCCATGTTTAAGATTGGTCAGCCATATTAACTTTAGATTGTCCTTCAACATTGTTGTGCATTACATTTCCTGAAGGATTTTCATTCCTTGCATTTCTACTATGAAAATAGTTTTGAAACTCATAACCAACATTATCAATGTCATCAAACAAGGATTTGTTCAGATCGCCAGGGAACATGCAATCTGCATTGGTTTCAATACCTGAAGTAGGTTCGTTAGCAATATTTGGAAAATCACAGCTCACATTAAGTTCATTGTGCATAGTACTAGTGATGGCAGATTTTTCATGCACGTAGTCATCTGATTCTACGATTTCTTTCACTTTAGAAGTAAAGAAACCATTACCATAGGTTTCTACTCCAAAATTTGGTTCGTTTCCAGCGAAAGAAAGAAAGTGATGTTCCTCCGTCTCATTTTGATCTCCATCGTCGCTTTCGCTCGTATCAAGATTCACAAAGTTCGTGCTATCAGCATGATTTGGTAAAGGAGATAAGTCATTTATACACTCATTAGATTCAACATTCATAGTGTTTGATGTACCAACAGCACTAGTATTACAATAATAAGCAGTGACCTCGCATTCATTAATTTGTGCACCTTCAATATTACCCCTGGATGAAAAGTCAATTATTTCATTAGGAATATATGTGGACATTCCTCTGCTTGTATGGACATGAGTTTCTGGCTTATAAGTAACCATGATATTATCAGGACTACTACTGTGAGTTTCTTGCTTATAATCAACTATGATATGATCAGGGTTGCTAGTGTTGCAATTTCCCCCCGCCCCCTCCCCCCCAAAAAAAAGAAAAAAAGAAAACACACACACACAAAAAGAAAACAACCCCATAAAACACGTGTGTATAAGGAGAGATAAAAACCCTTCACGCACACACAGAGCGCATCATACTGTTGAAGTCAAAACGAAATAAGGCAATGCATTTTTATGAGAACAAAAACACATTTTAAGACTTACACTTTCAGGAGACAATATGTCGTTCCTACAAGCAGAGAAGTCAGGTTGGCCAGAATTTGGTTTAGACGAATCTTATTGTCCATTAAGAGAGAGAATGTTCGATGAAACTTCTTTGCATGTGGCGAAATGCTTTCCACTTGGACTTTCAGTTGGATAAGAAAAAACAAAAAGGAAATCAATATGAAAACAACTAAACTGTTGAATCTCGAACATTAATATCTCATACAAGTACAGTACTTTCTATATAATGAGAGTGATACTTGATTTAAGCAGAGCACTCATTTTGGTGTCAAGAGATCGAACCCAAGACCCATAAATCACAATCCAAAAAAAATTACCACTTGAACTAAAGGTCCTTGACATACAAGTACAGTGCTTAATTTAGAATAAACACACAACTAATGTTTGTGTGGTTTGATATAGAAAGATTGAAATGTCAAATAAGCAGTCAGCAATAATAAACCCTACAGCATATCATCATCATCCCACTACTCCTATATTAATTATTACTTCCCCAGTAAACTAAATAGTTCATATATGTTTCTTCCTCAAGAATACAAAATAAGTTTGCTAATGGATATCCGAAAATCTAAAATCCAACAACATCTGTATTAGGAAAAACTAGATAAATATCTGATGATAGGGAAATGGATATGGGTGCAGATACGAAAGTATGCCCATCTAAAAATTATCCACCGAACAAAACGGTTGCTGTGTTTATATTCTATAATAGTTTCTAGAACACTGACCAAATGAATCCTTATCCTGAACACAGTTTGTAACGAACAACGAAAGGAAGACGCACGAGTAATAGAAAATTTGTCGAGCAATTCGTATGAGTGATAATATTACATAATTTTTCTTGTTCTAATTCATATGCTAGATGAAAATCGGACGAACACAAATGAACAATTTTTGTTCGATCCAAGTCGAACAACGGACATCCAAACAAAATTAACACTCCTATACGGTTTGACACGAATGATTTAGAAGGATGGAACTAATAGCAATACAAATTATTTTTTTGTAGTTATCGGCTACATCCATTATGCTATACCTCAATGTCTATACAGTTATACAGTTGAAACAAAAATATATATTGTAGATAGACAGCGTTAGGACAGTCCAAACAGAACATTTTTTTGTGAAGACAATCATGAATATTTAAAGACCCATCTATATATTTGCACATATTAGATTGTACGGCTCTAAAAAACATTGAGGCATAGACAATGGCAAAGCTAAGAATTCAGACTAGAAGGGGTCACAACAGCCAAAGTGTGTTGTTGCTCATTAAAATTGGAAGGAGACTTTTTTTTATCACACAGTATAGCATAAAAGCATTTATGATGAAGATCAACCAAAAAACATGAAAGGAAACATCTTACCGTGGGTATTTATTCCCATCGTATTCTCCACTAACATAAAGTGTTCATGAAGTACTGCTGCGGCTGGGGCAAAACACTGGACAACCAAAAACAATTTTTACACTTCAGTAATTTACATACAAAAAGCAAATGCTGTTTACATGATAGTGTAATGATCAAAATATTGACCCACTATCCCTGCACATACATAAATTAATGCAATTAACTCAACCCAATCTCCATGCACAAATATAGTCATACATAATTAACTCACTTTCACTAATGTCCCCTAAAACAGTTCACATACTTTATTGCACAAGTATTAAGACACAACTTGCAAAAAATGCCATATATATATATATATATATTAAAGAATACAATATGTTCCTATATAACAAATTATGAGAGAAGTACATTGAATGACCGCATTGATGAACTGGAAGTTAAAGATACGGTGTCCTGAGAATATACCAAAATATGGTGCAAGCAGTTAAAGGTGCAGAACAAGGTAAAGAAAAAACTTAATATAAAAGAAATAGAATCCAAACTGACCTGAAATTTGGAAGACTGAGTTGTAAATATTTAACTGCTTTGCTTCTTGTAATGTATTAGAAACAGTATGTTATTCTTGACCTTCCACACATTTTCCTTTCACTCTCTCAATTCATACAAACTACCTTAGTTTAACTCAACCTGTTTCATATGAAATAACATAAAAATATATTAATATAAAATCGAAACATTTTAACGAATATGTAAGTATTGTGCAAATTTAAATCAGATTCATACTACTGCAGCAATCAATGACTGATCTACTAAAATTGCATCAGTATTAAGAAACTTTAGTTACCAATGGCTGTAAATGGAATATGAATTTTTGAACATTAATTTGCTATTAGTTCTGTGCATTATTAGTTCTATCGATCTAAAGATGGAAGTGTTCGTTGATGTTTAAGTCCATGAACAAATGGCAAAAGGGTATTTTCGATGTCGGCACTATAATATTTCTAGGAATTCAATGTTATATAATCTACTAATTTCCTTACTTCTCATAAGATTTTCTTATCGATGACTATTTTGTAATTATATTTTCTTGGCTCTTCTAAATAATGGAAGAAAAATATACAAGTGTTACAATTATTTGTTATGCAATGGATTGATTGAGGAATTCCAATGTGATGTCCATTTATCAAAATTTCAACTGCTGGTTATGACTACTTTATTCTATCTACGATTAAAAATGATTAATGTAAAACTTGTAGTGGTATTAAAAGATGAATGTTTATGTATTTGCAAATGGTGTCATCTAAACAACATTTGCAAATGGTACTTCGACCGCAGTAGGGGTTAATTTCATCAAACGCCTAGTACCGATCAGATGATGGCTTAAAATTCTATTGAGAATATCCAAAAAGTAGATGTTTTCATTACTTTCTATTTTTTAGGCAATCCTTGCATGTGTTTCACAATAAAGCTTGATTTCATTCGTTTTGTAACCAGCAATTACTTCTGACTTATATATTATACTGTGAAATATACATGCATGTTTTCTAATTAATAACTTCAAATAAATACTTTGAGCAAAGTATATGTGTAGTTAATCAAATGCAGTTAACAGTGCAACCTGGCTTTTAAACCTACTATTATACCAAAAACCATAGTGGTTACCAAAATTAGAGAAACATCAATCAACAGTCTCTCATTTTACTTTTAGCAACCGTTTTCATTGTTGGACTAGAAAAAAAGGTATGGTATTCAAGATTACCATATGACGTACAAATAAAAAGTGAGCAGAAATGATTAATCACAAGTTAATCAAGTATTAAGAAAATAAAGTAAAAATCATAGCTAACTTGCCAAGATGAAGATACTGTATAAAAGGTATGGTAAGTATTCAATTATTTATTTGTATATATACATAAACATCTACCCAAAATTCAAAGGAATTTCATTGCACTTCACTTTCATAAATGCTAGTAACACGTACATAGAAATGGAGAAACTATGGTTGTTGTTTGATCTTACTGTTAATTGGATTCACATGCCCTGAATAGCATTTGTGATTTTAATAATTTTTTATAGCCTAAAGATAAGCAAGCAGTCAGCCTGTGGAGATTTTAATGATAAAAAGAAACTAAGGAAACCAAGGATAACCAAGGAAACCAAGAAAACTATAGCTATTCCTACTACTCAAAGTGATCATGCTTCTGTCATCATTACTTTAACGATATAAAGAAACTAAGGAGAAACATGTCATTTAAATATATACATTCTTAATACAATCAAGAAGATTATATGACCTGCGTGGAGACTAGGTCGGCTGCTATTACTTGTGCAGATTTTACGCATAACTAAATGTAGTTCAAATCGTGTATCCTCAAATATCCTATGTTCCCTATCCCTAAACAATCATAATTATTCAGTCAAATTTAATTAACAAACAATAAAAGAAGAAGACTAATTGGGAAATTAAAATCGATTTTTTTACCTATTATCGTGATTCCTATAAGCCATGATTCGTTGAAACCGTAATTCACACCAAGACGAAGTCGATTGCCCCTAATTTGAGAAGCCAAAGTCTCCGAAGCCCTAATTCGCAGTCGATGATCCAGAAACAGATGGAGAGAGGATTTGAGAGACTATAATACCGATTTGAGAAATCCAAAATCCTTAGTATTGTTAATATTGGTATCGTCGCTGATATTGAAATCGATTGGAGAGAGGGATCGCTTATTTTTATTTGCGTATGAAGCGGCCTTCAGAGGAATAAGCGTTGAGGGTGAGAGGATCCAGGCAGCGATTAGGATATGGGTGAAAACTTACCATTTTACCCTCAAAATATAAGTGTTGACCAGGCATATCAACACAAATAAGTGTTGGCACATTTTTGGTGACACATTTTTACTATAGCAACACATATTAGTGTCACTAGCCTACAACACAAATAAGTGTTGGCAGTTGAAAAAAATAAGAGTTGGCAAATGGCCATTATGGTGTAGTGTATTCAATTTCAATTCGAATTCATTTCTATTCAATTTCAATTCGAATTCAATTCTATTTAATTTCAATTCGAACTCAATTCTATTCAATTTCAATTCGAATTCTATTCAATTTCAATTCGAATTCAATTCTATTCAATTTCAATTCGAATTCAATTCTTTTTAATTTCAATTCGAATTCAATTCTATTTAATTTCAATTCGAATTCAATTCTATTTAATTTCAATTCGAATTCAATTCTATTTAATTTCAATTCGAATTCAATTCTATTTAATTTCAATTCGAATTCATTTCTATTTAATTTCAATTCGAATTCATTTCTAAATATTCGATTTTGAAATCACTTTCAATATTCATTATAAAATCGACAACATTCCCGTTCGTGTTAAAATGGCATGTAACTACTTAACACGGCTTCACATTTCAATATTCAAAGAATATTATTCGATAATTCTGAAATGGAATCAGACACAGTCGATTACCATATAATTTCAGTTATATGGATTTCATCAAATTCATACATACAACAATGACGATAAACACCCAACCATCATCCAAAGTGCATTCTACACTATATAAGCATCAAATATAAATATTCAACGCTTATAACAGCCTGCCAATCAATCGATCGACATACAGCTAATTATTGGGATTAGTGTATGTCATATATCATCCCAATACCCGTGTGGGGTTTCAAACAATCAAACACAGATTTTATTTGTGTAGTTGGGCGATGTGTAAAATTTATCGTCTCAATCAATATCAGTCAAATGTGTGTATATAAACCAATCGTCCGATTTGTTTATATTTATTTCATTTTAAATACACGTTAAAAATCTATTTTCAACTGTATTATACTTTTAACTAATAAATATTTTATTTCATTTCACATCACATCACACAATCAACTACACATCAAAATCAAACAAATAAGCATACAAGCCGTCCATGGTCTGTGGACGACGGGTGTCTGGTGCTACTAAACATCGTCTGCATCCTAGTATATATTTTTAACTAGAAATTTAATTAAAGGTGAGGAATTCTCACCGAGGGTTCCACTCCGCCATTATGTATTTCTGAACGGTTTGGATTTGCCCAATATTCCAACTCAACCGTTTCACGTTGTTCACAATAAAATCACATTTTTATTCTTCTCATTATATAAAAATTATATTTTTATTCTTTCTATAATATAAAAATCATATTTTTATTCTTTCTATAATCTAAAAATCATATTTTTATTCTTTCTATAATATAAAAACCATATTTTTATTCTTTCTATAATATAAAAATCATATTTTTATATATTCAACATCACTATAAAAATCTAATCTTTTCATTATTAAAAATATAAACTTCCCTTATAAAAAAAATCAAATCCTTTTTGAGCTTTAAAAACCATTTCTTTCTATAAGGAGAAATCATGTTTTAACCTTATGTCCTACATACAAAAACCATATTTTAGACAATGTTATATAATTTGAAAATTCAATTTTTATACAGGGTTACATGATTTATTTATTTTTTAAAAAAAAAACTGCTTTTGAACAATGCATTTAAATTAAATTGATTTAACTTAAAAACTTACTTTCCATTTTCTGTCTACAACCCATTCTAGTTAACCTTGCTCGGCTTACGGTTTTAGCTCGTAGGTGGGAGACGCTGCTCTGGCCGACGTCGGCGGCCCTTAGGAGGTGGAGGCGCAGTCTTGGGCGCTGGGGTTTCGGGGGGGATCCACGTTGGCAGCGTGGCTTCGGGGTGGTCTCGTTCGGAGCTGGAGGGGTGGAAAGGGCCTTTGATTGGAGGAGGGAAGGTGGAGCGGAGGCTGGGGGGTTGCGGTCGGTCGATGGCAGGCGGCGGCGGCGAATCGCGCCTTCCCCCTCTTCATCGTTTTTTATTTTATTTTATTTTATTTTGACTGAAGTGAAAGTGAAAAAAGGGGGGAGGGGTGTGATATTCATATATTTAATTTATTTATTTTCAAAAAGCAACTTTTTATTTCGACCTCAAAACGAGACCCACCGCCTGCCGTCCATAGCTAATTACCCCCATTCCGAACACAATGGGATATGTATCATAAGCTGATTCGATCGTTTTGATCAGTTTTCATCAAAATCAAAATATAACTCTATATATTGAATTTGAACGCACATTTCAATTTACCGGGGCCACATACTAACTAGAAAAATCCCCAAAAAATATTTTCTAGCTTCGTATTGACGGTACGCTCCTAACAAAACTAATTTCATCGAATTCTGAGATCGTTTGAAAAATGGCCATTTTCCAGTCGATTAAAATCAACTGAAACTGCCAAAACACGTTTAACTTCGCTACGCTCACATATTGATTTGAAAAATTACGAAATTTGAAATCGAGCAATAACTTGACATCGCGGATCCAACAAAAGTGGTTTCGTCGAAAACTGAGGTCGTTTGCAAAATTTCCATTTTTAAGGGCCAGAATTCCATAGCGACTATTCTGAACTTTCAACTGGATATAACTTTTTATCCCCGCTATGAAATTTCGATTTTTCAGATTATTTGGAAAGATATTCTCAATTAATTTCAAATATTTTTGGTTTCACTAAAATCCGGTTTATTTTGCACCCAGTACATTCATTGGAAATTTGAAATCCAATTATCGAACTACCGCGCCATTTTCAATTCCTTTTATAAATATAAATAAATATTTATATTCTAACGACGACGTATATAAGTATGTACGTTCTAATTCTATCCCAAATAAATTTCTCGTCGTTTTTATCTATGATAATTCATTTTAAATAATCAAAATTCACTAAAATTGCCAAAATAATAATTTTAAATTGGCTCGGATTTCCGGGTTATTACAATCTCCTCCACTTAAAAATTTTCGTCCCCGAAAAGGAACGAAGCCGAAAGTTGTTTAACTAATCAACTAATCTTTCAGTATTTTCACTACGGTTTAAGTTCTTCAACTTTTCAGTTTCTAAGAACTTTTCAAATTTCTCAAAAAAATTTTTGGCTAACACCCTAAATTTTCGAAAAATTTCGCCATAACCTCCTCTACACCGGGGACTTTGGGATATTTCATATAGCCTCCAATGGCCTTCTTCAATCCAAAAGAAAAAGAAAACGCCAAGGGGCTAGCCAATCGGCTCACAAAATCATCATCACCCAAACAAAACAGTAAATTATGGGAAACATGTATCTATTTGTCGGGCAAACAATTTTATTCCTCTTCTCTAGTCTCCTTGCTATGACCTGTTCAATGTAAGTATATGTATATGCATGCAAATGCGACAAATTTTCAATACCACTCACTATTTGATACAATTTGGCTAATGGTTCAACATTTAATTAATCTACCGATAATCAAACAACACAATCAGTAATCAATTAGTTGATTATCATTTCAAACACATAATTTTGTTATATAGTCAAAAATCACATTTTTGATGCCAATTCACAACAATAAGCCCTATCTAATTTTGGTTCTCACACCAGTCAATAAGAAATATATAGATATCACACCTTCGTCACTCGAATATAAATTCTGATGATGATATATCAATCATCAGAATCACCTCCGGGCGACTAGAGTGTAATTCTATATCTACCTAATATATTAAACTTCGAATACACGCAGATCAGACGTATACGCAAAATCTTTATATACTGGATAGTCCAAATCAATATAAATGAATATTCAAATATGAATAATTCGATTTAAATTTTCAAAACAAAATTTGTTTTCATTTTAAAGATATACTCTTCACACTCGTTCTAGGATACTACTGGTCATATCTCTAACGAGTCATTCTTAGTGGATATTACTAATCGAATTTCTGATGAATTCTTTCGTTTGGTTCTAATGTGCCTTGTTCTCTGAGCTTTGTAAACTGAAGCTATGATACCAAATGAAGTGACCCGAACTTCCCCGGTCTCCGAAGAGAAGAGAAAGAACGAATTACTTTGAGGACAAGACGAATCAGAACGCAGACCGAAGAACATTTCATTGTTATTACAACAATTCATCAGAATACAAGAATATACGGAGTATTAACAAATAATATACATTATAAAGTATCATAGATTACAATACATTACATAGCAGCAGAAAATAATATAATACACAACTAGAAGTAATACATGGATACAGAGCTTTTCGAGTATCGTTCCAACAGTAAATCAGGATCCTGTGAATATAAATCTGCAAAACCAAAACTATTAGCTGCCCGTGTCAAAATAAGGGCACCCAGAGTTTAGGTTAAAACAATAAACTCCAGGTCAGTCACGTGACTGGTGTGAGAACTAAAACAGTTATTAATCTTTATTTTAAAGTTCGGTAAATCAAGGGACCATACTGTATAACACGGAACGGGTTTCCTCCCAAGAATACCAGTGTATAAAACAACAATGCAATGCTAAATAAAGAACAATGAAGCTATTATAAGACCCAGGTCCCATCACAAAATGCAACGCAAGCCGGAGGATAGGGTTTTTACCTAATAATAGCCAAGAATGCTTGATACGTTTAAAACAAATCATTTGGTACTACTATAAGTGCATAGTGCATAAAACAACTTCAAATCATAAGTATCAATCATAGACGGCATAAGCGCCCCATCCCACTATGTCGCCATACTAGGCTCTACAAATAAAACCGCAAAGACACGTATTGGAAGTTGGATTTCCATCTAAGAACCGAGGCAAAAGATAGTCCTCAACCGATTCGAGATTGTCGAGCCCGAGTCTCAGGAACAGCCGCAACTGCCCCTTGGATCGTCAGGGCTGGTCCACCGATGTGGATTATTATGCCTGAACACTACGTTTCCCCGCCCTTTGGGGCGTAAATGAGCCAACAAATGACTTCGTCATCTTCACATAGTCATCGATATATCTGAGGCACCTCGCAACAACCACATAAGTCAAACTCGTCAGGGCGTGTAAAACCACTGACGCCACTATTAGCTAGAAGGAAACGCATGCCCTCCCTGAGGTCCTCTCCCGTTTCTGGTTCACAACCGGGGTGTGAGGCTCGCGAATCAACGTTACACAAAGCTATGCCACACAGGCCGTTCTTTGATCATAAACCACAAGACTCTGCTTTTCAAAAGAAGCCTTGATCAATTGCCACTTAGGCATGCCACACAGGAAATTCACTCCATGCGTTTGATATCCATCAATATATAACCCTTGAGCCCGTACGTCTCAGAGAAGGGCGTTAAGCAAGAGAATAAATCCTCCGTCGCCAAACAGATGTATATTTAATAGAAATCAATCACAAAGACAATGTCAGACACACAGTCCATTTACAAGTCCGTTCTGAGTCTGAACGAAACCGGAGGCACCTTGTACCTCGCTTATCCATCGATCTCCAAGTACGTCTGGACGATCACCAACTGATTCCCTCCTCTTGGGTGTACGGCCCAATCAAGATCATCAGTAATTATCCAAACGAGGTTGAAGACCTGCGGTCTTCAACCACCGTCTTCATCTCCGACACCACGTCTAATCGATTATTCAGAATGGGATAAACCCGGTCTTTCTGAATAACTCGCGTATATAATAAACAAGTGTTACACAAACACAACATACACCTCATTCCAATTCAGAATATTCTTTTATTCAAATATTCTTATACATTGGGAAAGGTTCCCATTAATTTTATCAAAGATAAATTCTTTAAATTTATTCTTTCATCTTCTTTGAATACCAATTCAAAATAGTCGGGATTAACGAACCACACCGAAGTAATCATTTATTTTATTTCCCATTCCCAACCTATTCATCACATGAAGTAAAACTAGTCATACTTCATATCTAACACCACGGTGTTATCGGTAAATTCAATTACCATTTCACGTTCAAATCTAATTAAAGATTTAACTATCGCCAGGAGCAAAACTGGTGATACTCCATTCTCAACCATTCCAATCTAATTAAAGATTCATTAAAACTCCACTTGGTTTTAATCTTCCCAAAAATCAATATCAATGATTATTTAACTTGGAAAATCACATCCTGTCTTTAACTGTATTAAAGAACCAATGTCATTCAAAACACGGTTCACTATAAACCCAAAATAACATTCCATTAATTATCGGGTTAAAGAACAAGTGTTATTTAAAAACACCGTTCACGATAAACCGAAAAATCAATTCAAATTCAATTCCAATTAAATACCATTTAATTGATACACTTCATTAAATCCAAATAAAAAGATTTAATCTTTTTCTCAACTGGGTTTAAGAACAGTGTTAATGAAGACACCATTCACGACAAACTCAAATCACATTTAATATTAAATACAAGGCTCTGAATAGAAAATATATCGTCTTGTATTCAATATCAAATTCTACGACCAACAAATTTCGTATTGGAAATAACGATATAAATAACGATATAAATATATCCAACATCAAAATATTCCAAAGACAATTTCGATTCAAATCCATTCCAGTTCAATTATTGGAAATTCTGGTTATATTTTAAAACTATTTCAAATTCAATTTATTTATTTAAAAATAAATAGAATTAAAATTCTAGTTCAAAACTAGTTCATTTCGATAAAAATCTATTTTATCTTTTCAAATATGGAATTTTTCACCCCAATTCTTCACAAATCATTTCTTATAATTTTACACAAATTATTACTATTTTTAATAATTTTATCAAGGCCCGTACAATCGATTTCCACCAATGGCCATCGAACTGCACTTACAACGACCTTTTCCAAATTTGATTTGGACATAATTCCAAATCCAACCGTTAGATTTCAAATCTCTAATATTCGTTAGAAAGCTCTTTTCGATACAAACCTAAAGGTTCTGGTTTTAGGAGAATCCGACGGTCGGATCTCCCGTAATATCAGTTCGAAATCAATGGTCGAAACTCGCGAACTACGCGGCGCGGCGCGTTCTATTCAGGCCATTATATTATATATATAATATATACTTCGTCGATTTCCTTTTAAAACGTATTTTATAAATCGTTTTAAATTCGTTTTGAAACGATTTCAACTTCATTTCAAATTCAAATCAAAATTGATTTTTTCTTTTTAAATTCATTTCAAATTGATTTCAATTCAATTTCATTTTTAATTCAATTTCAGTTCATTTTCAATTCAATTTCAATTCGAATTCATTTCTATTCAATTTCAATTCGAATTCAATTCTATTCAATTTCAATTTGAATTCATTCCTATTCAATTTCAATTTGAATTCAATTCTATTTAATTTCAATTTGAATTCAATTCTATTCAATTTCAATTCGAATTCATTTCTATTTAATTTCAATTCGAATTCAATTCTATTCAATTTCAATTCGAATTCAATTCTATTTAATTTCAATTCGAATTCAATTCTATTTAATTTCAATTCGAATTCAATTCTAATTAATTTCAATTCGAAATCAATTATATTTAATTTCAATTCGATTTCAATTCTACTTAATTTCAATTCGAATTCATTTCTATTTAATTTCAATTCGAATTCATTTCTAGATATTCGATTTTGAAATCACTTTCAATATTCATTATAAAATCAAAAACATTCCCGTTCGTGTTAAAATGTCGTGTAACTACTTAACACGGCTTCACATTTCAATATTCAAAGAATATTATTCGATAATTCTGAACTGGAATCAAACACAGTCAATTACCATATAATTTCAGTTATATGGATTTCATCAAATTCATATATACAACAATGACGATAAACACCTAACCATCATCCAAAGTGCGTTCTACACTGTACAAGCATCAAATATAAATATTCAATGCTTATAACAGCCTGTCAATCAATCGATCGACATACAGCTAATTATTGGGATTAGTGTATATCATATATGTAACGACCCAGAAAATCTGAACCAATTTAAAATTTTTAAATTGGCTAAAATAATGGATTTTAAATATTTAAAATAAATATTTTAAATAATGGAGATGAAAACTGAGTTTGAATCGACATTTGAAAACGAATATAATTAATTATAATTATATATAGAATTGAAAATAGCGCGGTAGTTCGATAATTCGATTTCAAACTTCAATTGAATATACCGAGTGCAAAACAATCCGGATTTTAGTGAAACCAAAAACATTAGGATCTAATTGGTGATATCTTTCTAACGAATCCGACCAATCGAAATTTGATAGCGGGAATCAAAAGATATGTCCAGTTGAAAATTCTGAATAGTCGCTATGGAATTCAGTCCCTTAAAAATGGACATTTTGCAAATGACCTCGGATTTGGACGAAACCACTTTTGTTAGATCCGCAGTGTCAAGTTATTGCTAGGTTTCAAATTTCATAATTTTTCGAATCAATATGTGAGCGTGGCAAAAGAAAACGCGTTTGACCAGTTTCAGTGATTTTAATCGACTGGAAATTGGCCATTTTGCAAACGGTCTCAGAATTCGACGAAACTAGTTTTGTTAGGACCGTATCGTCAATACGAAGCTAGAAAATATTTTTCTGAAATTTTTCTAGTTAGTATGTGGCCCCGGTAATTTGAAACGTGCGTTTAAAATTCAATATAGTGATTTAAATGAAAATTCAAAAGGAAACTGATTGTAGCAATCGAATCAGCTTGCGATACATATCCCATTGTATTCGGAATGGGGGTGAAACGCTATGGAGGACAGGCGGTGGGCCTCGTTTCGAGGTCATATGTAAAAGTCAACCTTTTTGCAAAATATAATAATTAAATAAAAAAAAAGTACTCTTCCCTCCTTTTCTTCTGCTTGGCCCCCCCGACTTCTTTATTCAGAAACAAAAAGGAAAAAAAGAAAAAAAAAGAAAAACCTAAGCTAATCGAATCGCGCCGCCCCCCACTGACCTCGACGCCGACGAACCCTTCGCCGCACCCCTCCGTCAGACCTCCTTCCAGCGAAGGCGACGCAACCATCGAGCAACCCCCGAAGTCAACGCCTTCTCCGTCGAAGCTCGAAGCCGTCGCCCTTTCGAAGCCCTAGCGCCGCCCCTCGAAGCTTGCCGCCGACGAGCTGCAGAAACCCCCCCCCTCTGTAAGTTTGTTTTTATTTATTTTATTTTTATTTTATATGAACTGAATTTTTATAAAGAATATTAAAACTGAATTTTATAAAAGAATTGAAAACTGATTTGGTTTTTAAAAAATTAAAAACTGGATTTTAATTAGTTTAAAACTGATTTTCTTTTTAGAGGAAAAAAATGATTTTTATAAATAAAGTAAAAACTGTTTTTTTTTTAAAGTATAGAACTGTTTTTATAAAAGGATTTAAACTGATTTTAATAAAAAAAATAAAAACTGAATTTTATAAAAATAAAAACTGATTTTGAAATAAAGATCAGATTTGTAGCGAAGTAAAAATCATATTTTTATTTAGTGAAAGTCGAAGTAAAAATCATATTTTTATTTAGTGAAAGTCGAAGTAAAAATCATATTTTTATTTAGTGAAAGTCGAAGTAAAAATCATATTTTTATATATCGAAAGTCGAAGTAAAAATCATAGTTTTATATATTGAAAGCCGAAGTAAAAATCAGATTTTTAGATATTGAAAGTCGAAGTAAAAATCATATTTTTATATATTGAATAGCATCGTAAAAATTCGATTTTTACATGTGTAGAGAATACGGGCGAAAGCGACAGAAAGGCGAAGATTTCTCTAGTGAAGTGTCGTAGTAGTTGGATAGCTATTGGTGAGATTTCTGTTTTAAAAATATTATATATGTGTGAAATGAAAGTGAATAGCTATATATAAATATCTATATATATATATATATATATATATATATATATATATACGCCCCTCGTCCACAAAGCATGGACGATATTTATTGGTTGAGTTAGTTGTGAAAATTGATTGATAACGAAAGGTTGTTTGGGATTGTTTGTGATTGATATTGGTTGTTTGAGGTTGAAAAATACCCATTTGTGGTTGTGAAATATTTGGTTGAAACCACATAGGATTAGTTTGTGGAAATGAAATAAATATATACATGCCGCCTGCGTGCGAACTAGATGCATGATTCCCATTGTCAAAAACCGCGAGGTTTTAAGGTAGAGCGAGGAGCCGTACTAGGGACGGTGCCGGTGTAACTACCCTGCCGTTATGCTGCCGAAATTTTGAATAATATTCTTGTGTTTGAATTATTTTCATATGCAAAAACTATAGAGAACATTCATGTGTTGAATTGATATTCATTCGTTGTTTAGAAATTCATGTGTTGAATGGTATTCATATTTTGAAATAAATTGTTCGATAATAAAAATCACATTTTTATCTATATATAGAAACTATAGAAAACATTCATGTGTTGAATTGATATTCATTCGTTGTTTAGAAATTCATGTGTTGAATGGTATTCATATTTTGAAATAAATTGTTCGATAATAAAAATCACATTTTTATCTATATATAGAAACTATTGAAAACATTCATGTGTTGAATTGATATTCATTCGTTGTTTAGAAATTCATGTGTTGAATGGTATTCATATTTTGAAATAAATTGTTCGATAATAAAAATCACATTTTTATCTATATATAAAAACTATAGAAAACATTCATGTGTTGAATTGATATTCATTCGTTGTTTAGAAATTCATGTGTTGAATGGTATTCATATTTTGAAATAAATTGTTCGATAATAAAAATCACATTTTTATCTATATATAAAAACTATAGAAAACATTCATGTGTTGAATTGATATTCATTCGTTGTTTAGAAATTCATGTGTTGAATGGTATTCATATTTTGAAATAAATTGTTCGATAATAAAAATCACATTTTTATCTATATATAGAAACTATAGAAAACATTCATGTGTTGAATTGATATTCATTCGTTGTTTAGAAATTCATGTGTTGAATGGTATTCATATTTTGAAATAAATTGTTCGATAATAAAAATCACATTTTTATCTATATATAAAAACTACAGAGAACATTCATATGTTGAATTGATATTCATTCGTTGTTTAGAAATTCATGTGTTGAATGGTATTCATATTTTGAAATAAATTGTTTGATAATAAAAATCACCTTTTATCGACTATATGAACTATATAGAAAAATAGTGTTTTGAAATGAATCGTTTTACAATAAAAATCACATTTTTTATTGTATGCATAAATCGTTGAAATGTGAAGTGTTAAAAATAGCCACTTGTTCAAAATAAACATATATGAGTTGAAATATTCATTAATTAGCTAATGAAATGATTTGCACCTCTTTATGGAACATTAGAATGAATGGTGTTTTTAAACCAAATAGAAATCAAATATGAAGTTGAATAGAAAATGAAAAATGATATGAACTGTATATATATGTACATGCATATTCATTGAACAGGTTATAGCAAAGGGGCTAGAGAAGAGGAATAAAATTTTGTGCCCGACAAATAGGTACACATTTACTGATTTGTTTGGGTGATGATTTTGAGCCTGTTGGCTAGCCGCTTGGCTTTTTCTTTTTCTTTTTGAGATTAGAAGGACCGGGGACGCTATTTGCGATTTCCCGATGCTCCCGGTGCAGGGGAGGTTATGGCGAAATTTTTCCAAAATTTAAGGTGTTAGAAAAATTTTTGAAGTGAAAACGATATTGAAATTGTTAAATGAACTATATTTATATAAATATATAAATATAAATAAAATTAAAACGAAACGAAGCCGTGCAGTTCGTATTTTGAAACCGTGATTTCAAACGACTAGTGCGGGAAATCCGACCATTGGATTTTCCCGAAATCTCAACCGTCGGGTTCGCCTTGGAATAATCTTTCCAACGGCACCAACCTTGTAAAAATCCAACGGTTGGATTGTCTGGAATGTTTAATTCAATTCTGAAGAAAAACAGCGCCAGAAGCGATTATATTTATATATATATAAATATAATTATATATTTAATCGAATAACGACGCTGCAGTTCGTATTTTGAAATCGAAAATTCAAACGATTGTACCGGGAGATCCGACCGTCGGATTTTCCCGAAACTGGAACCGTTGGGTTCGTTTTGAAAAGACCTTTCTAATGATGTAAATTTTGTGAAGATCCAACGGTTAGATTTTCAGATATGTGTAAATCAAATCTGAAGAAAAACAGCGCCACGGCCGCCTTATGGCCCGAAGCGTCGCTTTGAATAAATTAACTATTTTAAAATAAATAAAAATAGCGATAAATAGTTATAAAATATCATAAGCGATATGGAATGGAAATAAACTGAATTTGCTTGATTTATGTGATATTTGATGGTTGAATGTGTTTGGTGTGAAAATTACATTAAAGAAAAAAATTGGTGTTGTCGAATAATTTAACCATTGAAATAAATCGAATTGAAATTCTAAATATACGTGAATTATTTGAAAAGGCCGAGTTAATTCTCATTTCGAATAATTGACCGACGATTGAAATTCGAAGATGAAGACGACGGTCGAAGACCGGAGATCTTCACCTCGTTTGATGGTAACCGAGGTCCTGATTGGGAGGCATCCCGAAATATGGATAATGAGTGGTGATCGTTCAGCCGTACGTGTTGATCGAAGGGTTTGCGAGGTATTGAGTGCCTCCGGTTTCGTTCAGACCCAGAACGGACTTGTAAATGGACTGTGTGTCCGACATTGGAATTTGTTCTGTGTGATTGATAGCCATCAGTTGCACGGTATGAATTGCCTGTGTGGCATGCTAAGATGCAGTGATCAGGGCTTCTGTTGAAAAGCAAAGTCTTGTGGTGATGATCAAAGCATCGCCTGTGTGGCGTAGCTTTGTGTATAACGTAAATTCGCGAGCCTCACACCCCGGTATGAACCTAAAACGGGAGAAGGACATCAGGGAGGGCATGTGTTTCTTCCTAGCTAGGGTGGTGTCAGTGACCTACCAGCCCTGACATTTATATACTTTTCACCTATGTGGTTGTTGCTGTTGCGAGGCGCCTCGGTTTGATCGGACGATCCGGGTCCGATGGAGTCATTCGTTGGCTCATTTACGCCCCAAAGGGCGGGGAAACGCAGTGTTCAGGCATTTTAATCCACATCGGTGGACCGGCCCTGACGATCCAAGGGTCGATGCGCTCTGACCCTGAGGCTCGGGCTAGGCAGTCTCGAATTCGGTAAGGACTATCTTTTGCCTTGATTCATGACGGAAATCCAATTTCCAAATATGTGACGATGCGATTTTGATTGTATACCTATATATGGCGACATAGTGGTATGGGGCATTAATGCCGTCTATGATTGATAGTTATGATTTGAAATTGTTTTCAAAACATATAAACACTAGCAATAATATCAAATGCCTTTGTTTTATTCGTATCAAGCATATCTTGGCCGTTATAAGGTAAAAACTCTATCCTCCGGTTTGCGTTGCATTGTGTGATGGGAACTGAGTCTTATAACGGCTTCATTTTTATAAAAAGCATAGCGATGTTTAAAAGAAAGATTTGTTTTAAAGCACTGGCAATCCAATGGAGTAAACCCGTTCCGCGAAAGTGGCGTGGTCCTGTGATTTGCCAATTATATATATGTGTTGAGTGGATTTCTCATACCAGTCCCATGACTGACTCGTAGTTTGTTTCACTCTCAAACTCGGGTGCCCCTTTTTCTACACGGGCAGCCTTGTATTCAGGTTTAGCTGGTTCTTTCTGGATAGCTGGAGCTGAAGATGGATTCTATCATTTCTTTTTATGCTGTTCAGCTCCTATTGTACATATTTTGTTTATTTCCGCTGTAGACATTTATGTATAGCTGAACTGTATTTGTACTAAGTAAGATCCTGTGTACTGTGTAACTCTGATGATTACTTTTATCCAGTATATTTTGTTGTTCATTATCTGGTGTATTTATTTAATTCTGTTCTGCTATTATCTGTTTCTGTGTTATATTCCAAAGATAACCTTGTTTCCGTGAGAACGGGAAATCGGGTCGTCTCAATATATCATCCCAATACCCGTGTGGGGTTTCAAACAATCAAACACATATTTTATATGCGCAGTTGGGCGATGTGTAAAATTTATCGTCCCAATCAATATCAATCAAATGTGTGTATATAAACAAATCGTCCAACTTGTTTATATTTATTTTATTTTGAATACATGTTAAAATTCTATTTTCAACTATATTATACTTTTAACTATATAAATATTTTATTTCATTTCACATCACACAATCAACTACACATCAAAATCAAACAAACAAGCATACAAGCCGTCCATGGTCTGTGGATGACGGGTGTCGGGTGCTACTAAACACCGTCTGCATCTTAGTATATATTTTTAACTATAAATTTAAATTAAAGGTGAGGAATTCTCACCTAGGGTTCCACTCCGCCATTCTGTATTTCTGAACGGTTTGGATTTGCCCAATATTCCAACTCAACCATTTCACGCTGTTCACAATAAAATCACATTTTTATTCTTCTCATTATATAAAAATTATATTTTTATTATTTCTATAATATAGAAATCATATTTTTATTCTTTCTATAATATAAAAACCATATTTTTATTCTTTCTATAATATAAAAATCATATTTTTATATATTCAACATCGCTATAAAAATCTAATCTTTTCGTTATTAAAAATATAAACTTTCCTTATATAAAAAAAAATCCTTTTTGAGCTTTAAAAACCATTTCCTTCTATTAGGAGAAATCATGTTTTAACCTTATGTCCTACATACAAAAACCATATTTTAGACAATGTTATATAATTTGAAAATTCAATTTTTATTCTAGGTTACATAATTTAATTTAAAAAAAAAAAACTGCTTTTGAACAATGCATTTAAATTAAATTGATTTAACTTAAAAACTTACTTTCCATTTTCTGTCCACAACCCATTCCAATTAATCTTGCTCGGCTTAGGGTTTCAGCTCGCATGTGGGAGGCGGTGCTCTGGCCCACGTTGGCGGCCCCTAGGAGGTGTAGGCGCAGTCTTGGGAGGTAGGGGGTAGGTGGAGCGGAGGCTGGGGTGTTGCGGTCGGTCGATGGCAGGTGGCGGCGGGGAATCGCGCCTTCCCCCTCTTCGTCATTTTATTTTATTTTGACTGAAGTGAAAGTGAAAAAAGGGGGGAGGGGTGAAATATTCATATATATTTATTTTAGTGAATATTAGGCACACATCCCTAAAACGAAACTTAATTAGGCTCACCCCCAGTCATAAACTTATTGTAAATTTAGTCCCTATTTTTCAAAAACATATAAAAAATACAAAAAAATATAAAAAAATCATGTAAATTCGTATTTAATTAAAACAATTAATCGTGAAAAAAATCAGATCAAAAAAACATTAAAAACAACGTCGAAATCATGAAATACAGAAAATCAACGAAATGCAGTAAATTGCATCAAAACATGCACATAAGTCGATTAGTTGCAAACCTGTATGCATTTATTTCAAATCCGCGTCAAAACTGCAGTATAAATGCATACATGTATGCACATATTGTTAAAACATGCATCTGCTGATGCATTTGTTTAAAAACTGCATACCTACGTGCAACTTATTCACGTTTGCATGTATTTTGACATATATGCACACATGTATGCAGTTATATAGAAAAACTGCATACATGTATGCAATTTTTCAAACAGGCGTGCATAAATATATGCATATGTATTCGAATAGTTGCATAAATGTATGCAACTATTCGTAAAAGTTGCATACATTGATGCAACTTTTTTTTTTAACTTCTGTGGACTTCCGAGAATATTTACAGATTTTAGAATTTTTTTTTTTTTTTAAGTGATAGCGCATGAAAATTTGGACAGAAAACGAAAGAGGCGGAGGTATGGAAAGTGGCAGGCGGAAGATTCCAGGCGGCAGCTAAAATAGGGGGCGGGTTTATAGAGAAAACATTAATTACAGGGATGTATTGTGAATTTAAAACTTGCAAAATAGTTGCATACATGTATGCAACTTTTGCCAATAGTTGCATACATGTATGCAAGTATTTCTGAAGCTGTTTTAGTTGAAAATGTATGCAGAAACTTGCATACATGTGTGCAACTATTTGAAATACTTGCACACATGTATGCAAGTATTTACATGTGAAAATAAAATGTGTGCAGAAACTTGCATACATGTATGCAACTATTTTAAATACTTGCACACATGTATGCAAGTATTGCATGTAAAAATATAACAGAGAAATACTTGCACAGATGAATGCAAGTATTCCAAATATGTGCATGATTTGATGCAAATTACTGCATTTTTCGTTGTTTTCTGTATTTTTTCGATTTTGATGCATGTTTTGATTTTATTATGATCTGAATTTTTAGGCGAGTACATGTTTTATTTAAATACGAATTTACGTGCTTTTTTTATATTTTTTTAATATTTTTTTGATGACTTTTCAGAAAATAGGGACCTAATTTACAATAAGTTTATGACCGGGTTTTTTTTATATTTTGAAACTTAATAGGGACCTCTAAAAAACGCACCCTTTATTTTATTTATTTTCAAAAAGCAACTTTTTATTTCGGCCTCAAATGAGACCCACTGCCTGTCGTCCATAGCTAATTACCCCCATTCCGAACACAATGGGATATGTGTCGTAAGCTGATTCGATTATTTCGATCAGTTTTCGTCAAAATCAAAATATAACTTTATATATTGAATTTGAACGCACATTTCAATTTACCGGGGCCACATACTAAGTAGAAAAATCCCCGAAAAATATTTTCTAGCTTCGTATTGACAGTACGGTCCTAACATAACTAATTTCATCGAATTCTGAGATCGTTTGAAAAATGGCCATTTTCCAATCGATTAAAATCAGCTGAAACTGCCAAAACACGTTTAACTTCGCTACGCTCAAATATTAATTCGAAAAATTACGAAATTTGAAATCTTGCAATAACTTGACATCGCGGATCCAACAAAAGAGGTTTCGTCGAAAACCGAGGTCGTTTGCAAAATTTCCATTTTTAAGGGCCAGAATTCCATATCGACTATTCTGAATTTTCAACTGGACATAACTTTTTATCCCCGCTATGAAATTTCAATTTTTCGGATTCGTTGGAAAGATATTCTCAATTAGATTCAAATATTTTTGGTTACACTAAAATCCGGTTTATTTTTCACCCGGTACATTCATTTGAAATTTGAAATCGAATTATTGAACTACCGCGCCTTTTTCAGTTCCTTTTATAAATATAAATAAATATTTATATTCTAACGACGACGTTTATAAATATATACATTCTAATTCTATCCCAAATAAATTTCTCGTCGTTTATATCTATGATAATTCATTTTAAATAATCAAAATTCACAAAAATTGCCAAAATAAAAAAATTAAATTGACTCGGATTTCCGGGTTATTACACCAGTCTGTGACGCTTGGACATTAATGTAATTATAGTAGAGGTTAGGTAAACTTTTGAATGCTTTAAAATAAAGAAACGTGGTTCCTTCCGTGCTTAGTATACGTCTGTGGTACCCCTGCTTACACGTGGATGAACAAGCTATGAATGGTCACCACCTCGCCAACCTATAGCCTATGCGTTCACTTAAAGGCCAAGTATCCTACCTACTTCTATTTCTTAAGCTAAGTCAGTACCCCTATGTAAACACTAACGCAAGCACCCATATGCCATTTTTGAGGTCTAAGGACATATATCGTTTAAGTGGGTTCACAGTAGCTCTCGGCGGAGCTGGAACATGGAAATTCAGGGAGACCGCGAGTTGAGTACAAGTAGATGCGGGACTTTGAAGAAGCAGGAAGTATGTTAGAAAGGATGATATGCTTCTGGGGCTGAGCAAGTGTGTACAGGCGCAGGAATGCATGGATATTTGTGAAGGGGAGTTAGCATTGAAATGATAGAAGAGAGGGTGCGGATGTATATTTGTCTGAGGGAAGGATTCTTGCCAGAACGTGTTGGTGTCGATCGATCTATAGTAGAAGGGCATTTTCCTATTCGACGAAATGGGGATCCGGTGATGCGAGTTTGAGGAAACTGGGTCGAGAAGGAAAAGCAGTCGAAGAGAGTGATATTGGTCATTTTAGTTTGATGTTTGAAATGTAAGAGGGAGGGTGAGTGGAGCATGGAACTTCGGTCATGGCGTTGTGTTTTTTCGGGAAGCAGGAGACCGTAAAATCAAAAGGAAGAAAAGGGATGTACCGGTTTGGGTTTTTGAAGGGGTTAGTGGGCCGAGTGAAAATGGTAAAGCCCAATAGGTTAATGAATTAAGTTTTGTTTTAATTTCGTTAACTAGTAAATGCTATAGCTTTATCGTATTTGATCAAAAATTGATGAAACAAGATCCGTCGGGATCGTATGGATGGTGGCTCCACAATGGAACTGACTGGAAGCGAATCGAAGCTCGTTACAATTTTTAGCTAAATGAATTGTCCGTCTGAATCAAATCAAGCAATGGTTATCGTTATTAGTGATGATCGTCCAATGTGAGTAAAACTCACCAACTCTAAACAGTTATATTTTTACAACATATTGTTAGAACTGATAATTATCTGTTGATTGCTATGTGTTAACTGTTTGGTTGAATTGCTTGTGTATCGTTTGAAATTATAGATAATGATATATATATATATAAATCGTTAAACAAATGTTGATTCTATTTAGCAGAATATTTCATATTGAAATGAAATCAATGTTAATTATATTGTTTACTATCTGTGATGCAAGGAAACAGGTTGGAGGAATCCAACTGGATTCCTCAACATTTATTTTACTGTTTTTCATATATTGTAATATATGATGTGATATATAATCTATTGTTGATTTTGTGTGTTTGAATGATATCGATCTTGGTTATTTGGTATTTTAAATACCGTAAGAAATATTGGGATGTAAAAAGGGGATTTTCAGTGTATTTTTAAAATAAATAAATTATATAAAATCAATGGATTTTATATATAAAACGAAAAGGGTTTTACAAAAGGAAATTTATTTAAAAATCAAAGGATTTTATAAAAAGGATAATTGTTTATAAAATGAAGTAGAATTTATTAAAGAGAAAATATTTTTAAATCAAGGGAATTTATAAAAAGGGAATTTATTTATAAAATCAAAAGGGTTTTATAAAGAGGAATATTTATTGGGATAATAAATAAAATCATATAGAGGAATATTTATTGGGATAATAAATAGAAGTATAAAAGAAATTTTTTTTATTTAGGAAATAAATACAATAGAAAGAGAAATATTTGTAAAACATTTACAAATAGAATTAAAAAGGAAATATTTATTTAGAAAATAAATAGAGTTATAAAAAGGAAAGATTTATTTAGAAAATAAATAGAGTTATAAAAAGGATTTATTGGGAAATGAAAAAAGGATGTCATATAAGTAAATATTTGGCAAATTAGTAGAATTTTGCATCAGGAAAGTTTAGACCCGTGCTTCGCACACGGGTATAACATGATATGGATTTAAAGTAAAGATTTTAAATAGAATCTGTTGTAACCAATAGATTGAGAAGATTAATTTATAAATAATATTTTATAAAACAAATAAAATATTTATCATTGGATAAATAGAATATATAAGTCAAGACTTATATAGAGAAGTAAGAATCGATTTCAACATCGATATTTGAAACTGAATATGGACGTAGAGTTAATCGATTAGAATTAGAGTTAATCGACTAGAGTTAGAGTTAATCGATTAGAGTTAGAGTTAATCAGCTAGAGTTAATCGATTAAGAGTTAAATCGAAATTATTTATTTGAAGTTAGTAAATCGATTAGAGTTAAATCAGTTAGAGTTAGTCGAATGTTAGTTAATCAAATAGAGTTCGTTGAGTATTGGTAAATCGAAGATAAGACTTTATCAAATATAGTTATTCGAAAAGGAGTTATTCGAAATAGTTTATTCGAAAGAAAGAGTAATCGAATATTAGTTATTCGAAGAGAGTATTCGAATATTAGTTATTCGAAGAGAGTTAATCGAATATTTTTTATTCGAAAGAAGTTATCGAATATTTGTTATTCGAAAGAAGTTATCGAATATTTGTTATTCGAAAGGGTTATCGAATGTTAGTTATTCGAAAGGAGTTATCGAATATAGTTTATTCGAATAGAGAAAGGAGTAAATCGAATATAGTTTATTCGAAAGGGGTTAATCAAAAATAGTTTATTTGATAGGAGTAAATTGATAGGAGTAAATTGATAAGAGTTAATCGATTAGGGTTAATAAAAAAGAGTTAATCCAATAGAGTGAATCAAATAGAGTTAATAGAATAGAGTTAATCAAATAGAGCTAATTGATAAGGGTAAATCGATTAGAGTTAATCGAATAGTGTTAATTGAATAGAGTTAATCGAATATGGCTGTTCGAAGAGTGATTATCGAATATAGTTTATTCGAAGGAAAGGGTTATCGAATAGAGTTCATTCAAAAGGGAGTTATATGTTGAAATTTGATTATATCGAATTCGGGAAAGTAATATTTACTTTCCAGTTTTTAAACCAAGATTTATTTATTTAATAAATCGTTTAGTTATTTATTCAAATTAAAAATAAAAGTTATATTTGAAGTTAGATATTTCGAAAGTAGGAATTATAACGTTATCGTTATAACCAATGTTTTTATAAAAGAAGTGGATTCATAAATAGAATCCGTGAGGTTCGCAAGGAAGTTGTTAAAGGTTTAAAAAGATAAACTTTGACTATTTCGAAGTTAAAACGTTGTTTAGTTAAGGTCTGAGAGGTAATTATACCCCAACTTGATTGGCTTCCTTCTTAACTAAGGAATGGTGAGGTTTGATAGTGAAGGTTGGTTAAGTAAATATAGTTAATGAAGGTAATGGTGAATTGGCATAGCGATGTTTTATTTAAACATCTGTTTAAATCCAAGGAATGAGTTTTGGAAACGTTTTCGAAATATAATCAGAGATATTTTCTAATCATAGAAAATGAAATGTTGGATGGTAAAGAATACTGGAATGACAGTGATACGTGGAAAGGAGATGGAAATGTTTTAAAATGAATAATAACGTATATTTTCTAAATTTAGAAAATAAGGATTTCTGTACATATATACAGAACAGGAAATGGAAAATGAATAAATTAATGATAAATTAATTTAAGAGATAAATGTTGAATGTTGATTGATCGATAAAATTTCCATTTGGAAATAATATCGTTGTTTGCACACCTGTTTTTCTTTGATAGTTAACTCATCGACTATCGAAGTTTTTGACCATTTTAACGTTGTTAATATGGAGAGACCAGTTGGATTATTATCCGAAGAACCACTAAGCATAAGAGTTGCGATTCAAGTATGCTGGATATATTGAAGACGGAGTAAAGTGCAAGGCCTGTTGTATAAATCTTAGATAACAATTGCCTAAGATGGTTGTACTGAATAGTGCCTTCGATTTGTCCAGTCCCAGGACAACTTGTATGGACGAATGTCTGACAGAGTATATTTAATTGATCGCATAAGTTGATCTCTTCAAACGTATTTACATTTGGTGGCGGAGGTATTCGTTTCTCTTATCTGCATACCCGTTGTATTTCTGGGGAAATCAATTTGTGATTTGGCGGGTATGACGATGTGACATTCAAATTGAATAAACGTGTGATCTGTCAGAGATAAGCGTGGCCTCTAGCCTCACAACCGGGAAATGACAGAAATCGGGCAGTCAACATGGCTATGTAGGTCGCACCTATTAGGGTGTATAATCACCTGATCTAGAGTGTCATTTACTTCTAAAAATTTATTGTCGATGGTGTCCCATTCGGGAAACGGTTGCTGATCCTAACGTTGGTGATATACATTCGATACACTCAAGCGAAATGAGTGGTCGGTCATGTGTGGCTGGGTTGCAAGATGTTCTTGTTGAACCCAGTGTATTCCTCTCTTGAGGTACACTAGCGAAAGGTAGTTCCTTACCTTTTCATAGTTGGAAATCGATTACCCAATTTGTGCTTGCTGTTTTGATTACATACTATATATGTAGAACATGAGATGAAAGCGTTTCTGCTAGATGATTATTATATTGTAGTTGATAGACACTATTATAATATCAATGAGTTTTGATATAAAGATTATTTGGATTCTCATAAGGGAAAAACTCGTTCCATTATACGGCGTGGTCCTATGAGATATCATTTAATGGCTCAAACTGTTTTAAACTGTTTTACTCATACCAGTCCATACTGACCCGGAGTTTATTTTGTTTTGTTTTCCATAAATTCTTAGGTGCCCAATTTTGTATGGGCAGTCAAGTAGTCAGGATTTACAGATACTTGAAGAGCTGGAGCAGGAGGCTTCAGGATTTTATATAGCTATTGTTATTCCGCTGTGTTGTAAGTGATGTACTTGATAATGATATGTATATTCAAGTACAATCTTTTATTTCAAAGTTATGTAATATTTTATTCGTTCCGCTGTGAGATTCTTGTTTACTCTAATGTTGTAGGCTCTTCTTCTTCTATTCTAAGTTTCTATCTTATCTTTCCTCATCCTCCGTTTTTCTTTCTATTTGTTTTCTGATCTCCAGTGTAATGAGGGTTGGACTTGTGTTATTTTAGTCAGCTTAAATTGGACCGGAATTTCGGGACACTACAAAAACGGTTGATTAAATCTACTTAAAACGCGGTTATTCCACTAACCGATTCCAATTAGTTCTCACTTTAAATTAATTAATAATATAATCAATTTAAATAATTTGCTTTTAATTTTTTTTCCTTAACAAAACAATTATCCAAATTTGAACCATTAAGGTTAATTTCTATTCACTTGTTCACAGATCTAATTAACATCAGATTTTACTTTATAAAACCAATTAATGATTAATTATAACTTAAATGATAAGTAATAAATATTTATTTCTTTTTAAACAAACCTTTGTTCTAAATAATACATTTCAAAATCTATCTCCAGTTATAAAATAAATTTTATAACTTCAGTTCTATTAGTTCACCTGATGGTAAACCAATATAAACAAAAGCGATTGATTTTATAGGCCATATGTTGCCAATTACTCAACCAATATTGTCCATTGGTTTAAACAAAACATAGGTTGAATTCCCAGTCAATAATCAAAAATCTAATCAATCACCCAAACAGAACAATTCATATATGATAATATGAAAATAAATAAATAATATATTTGAGGGATCCGGTTGGGTCCCTCCAACCTGTTCTTTCCTGTATCAAACTGGTTATCTCAAATCAGATCATTCAATTTTATTTATCTGATAATAATAAATAGCGATCATTAATAGCAGCCAATTCACAAGCAATTCAACAATTCAAACAATTTAAACACGTTTATTTTATAAACGTGACCAACCAAGGTGAGTTACCTTTATTGGAACCAATCATTAAAAATAATTATATGGTATTTCATTGAAATTAAATGACAGCTAAATTTCATTAGTTAAATCAACAAATAAATATATAATTAGAAAACAGTCAACCATTAACAACCAGAAATCCAATTTATGTAAAATATAAATGGGAAGAACTGAGTGAGTTTAACTCATCTTGGCTAGATTCGCTGTTTAAACTGCTTGTTTTAGTTAAATTAAAAAAGTGTTTAATTTAACTGAAAATTTTGGTTCATTCCAAATGTGTCCAACTCCGTTCCATGAAGTAGATCTTCTCAAGATAATTCCAATGGTATATAGTTTGTCTGATTCTGTACATATATGTAAGAGTAATATAATTATAAGTACTCACGATTTAATTTAAAGCAATTAACTTTGATTGACTAATAATTTTCGAAATTAATTACTTTAGATTCTGCAAATCATTAGGACCGATATGTCACATTCCATCGCCTATTGAACTGCACCAGTTATAATTAAGATTAGTTCATCATTTAATAACAAAATTAATTAAATTTAATCAGATTCTTAGCCATGTTTTAAATAGGCAAACTACTGTTTAAGATAAAGGTTGGCTGATCCTTTTCGTTGATACCTTTACTATTTCCAGTTCAGCACCCTTGTTTTCACTCTTCTGTTTGTATTCAGATCCTGGTATCACGCAAGTCATGTTATAACATACGACATATATAATTTAATTTTTCTCTTAATTAAATACTTAGTGCTAATTACACTGTAAATCCGAATACGCTGGCCCATTAGCACTTCATCCCATTCGAATACTACTGCAACAAATTTAACAATGTAAGTGAATATGATTAAATAATAATTCAATCTTTAATGTGGTTAACTAATTTCCTCAAGACAAATTTGGTTTTAAATAAAACGGCCGATACTTTTTCCTTCAGGACCGAGTTGCCTATTTATGTTTTAATTAAAAGTGTAGACAAACATCCTTTTTATTCCCCATAAACTGCTGTGTTATCCATTTCCAGAAGATCCGATCTCCAAGCATTTATTTCCTATTCAGAATAGATAACAATTAACTCCCTTTAATTAAGTTTAGACCAAATAAATTACTTGAATTAAAATAATTAGTTCGAACAGTTACGGTCTGAAACCCCTCGTCTTCGCGAATACTGAAACGCCCCAATTTCCACGATTTTCGGAGCTGACCACGGCCTCCTCAGATGATCGGAGATCGATCAGGTGCACCCACGCATGTGCCTCGCTTCCCACGGACGTCCGCCATGAATCCTGTCCACTCCGGCTGCCCCAGTCGTCGGTAAATCTCTCACAAAAATCGTAGCTTCGAACAGAAATTCCGATCACCAGAAAGAATATCAGGTGATCATCACCGATAAGAGTACGGATCTCACCAAGACATAAGGTTTTGCTGTAGGGATGTTCAGATATAATTGAACGAGTTGAGCAGAAAAATGGGGAAAACGAAAAAGCAGTTCGGCCATTTATAATATGGTGGAGGCGGCGCATAAGTGGGTTGACCATGAGAAAATGAAGAGAGGGTTTTGACTTTGAGGTATTCTTATATTGGGACAAAACGTGGGAAGCACGGTGTTAATGAATTGATGTCCAAGAAAAATGAATTGTTTGGGAGCCAAGTAATACATAGTAAAACGAAGGTCTGGGCCGCAAGCAGAAAGAAATATTTAAAGTGAAGTGGGGAAAGTTTTATTAATAAAATAATATAACGAAACTTAAGTGCGAGATATCGTATCAATACATTCACGTATGACTTCCGTTTTTGACAAAGCAAATGTAATCCTAACATAAATAAATATTCCGGACCCAATGGGATAGGTTTCGTCGAATTTCGAAATCGTTTGAAAAAAATTCCTTTATAAAACCAGCGAGAAACACACGTTTAATTTTTCCACGATCACTAGATAAATCAAATCAACTTGAAACTTTGAAATCCTACAATAATTAATTAATGTGAACCCAACGGCACCAGTTTCGTCGCATACTGAGACTGTTTCCCGGTACGCTATATTTTTAACGCACCAAAATGCCATTCTGGACACCAAATTAGTCGGTCTCCAAAAATAACAAACTATATACCAATCCTGACTCTAATCGATGATACAAACTCAACGGAACTGGTTTTGTGGCCTAATTTGACTGTCTGCTCAAGTTTCAAATATCTCTTTATTGAATTAAATTAATTTAATTACGCGCTATAGAAATTGATTGGGCATTTACGGCTGCCGTGGTCACATACGACATCGGTCTGCCATGCAATTAGATTTTCTTAAAATAATTTAACGATACGGTTCAAATGAAACTAATTTCATCGAAAAAGGGGTCCGTTTGCAAAATGGCTATTTTAAAGGCCAGTATTTTAAATAACGATTTCCATAGCGACTATTTCAAAATTTGATTTGGCCATAACTAACAATCTATAACACGAAATCTAGATTTTTATCTTCCATATGAAAATTATAGTCAGCATGATTCCAACATTTCTTGTTTTACAGAATCCGACTTATATCGGACTCTGTATATTCAATTGAAGTTCAAAACTACATTTTCCGAACTACGCGCCATTTTGAGCTCGATTTATAATTATATAAATAAAATTTTCAAACTTCGTTTTAAATCACGAATTAAATATTAAAATCCATTAATATTCCAAATAAAATATTTAAAACCAATTTAAATATTCAGTTTCAAATGGTCGAAAAACACGGGTCGTTACATTCTTTCCCCCCTTAAAATAATTTCGTCCTCGAAATTGCTAAAGTGAGAAAAATGCTGTAAATACCATTAATTTCCAAATCCAATTTATTTTAGTTCAAAAACCAATTCAATACTGTATATAAATATTTTTCAAAATATCGAAAAAAATTCTAACACAATAAATTCCCGAAAAAATTCGGTAGAGTCTCCCCTGCACGGAGTGACATCTGCGATATCGCAGGAACAAATAATATATATATACATCGACCCATATGTTGGATAACAAAAATCAAAACCCAAAATTTATATTTTCGCGTAACGTTCCTCTTACGAGTGCTATTGAGCGTGCTTGCTATACGTATATGCGATTTACTCAACCAATATCAATTTGCCTAGCCATCTGGCACCTGTACTCAACTCAATTCACATGTAAGTGATAAATACATGAAATTATGAAATAATATCTCACTAACCAACTGGCATAACTACACTAATTCCACAATCAACACATAGCATCAATTCCTTATCAAATGCCAGGTTAAACTTCATATGTTGTTTCATTCCAGTTTAATTATACCCTGAATTATTCTTTAGTTTATAATTCATTTAGTTCCATTAAATTGTTGATTATTCCATTTAGCCAAACTATCATCCAATAACAAAAATTCACAATCAACAACCAATATAAAACCAAATCAACCAAACCAATTAAATTTACATTAAATACTAATATTTTGGTTTCATATATTTGAACATCAATCGATTAGTATCCGATGATTTCTGTTTGACTATTCATTAAATTTCCAAATTCAAATTTATTTTGTTTAATTTCGATATCATTATTAATTTAAATTTCCCTTAACTAGGTTAATTTCTAGTTCAAATTTTCAATCCAATTTGAATTCCATTCAAATCAATCAAACACACTAATATCCCAATAATTTGATAAAATTATTTCTTTACTATACAAGAATATAATTTGGGTAAAATTATTTCATTTACCCTTTTTTTTAAAAACAGTATTGTATCTATTGACAGTTCAATGCTTCACAACACTTGAACCGATCAAATAACACAATACAAAACATTTGCATGTAAAATTTACAAATATGCTCTCATATAAATACACTCAATCTAGATCTAGGGTATTACTAACCCTATCTCTATCGAGTTACGCCATAGAGCCAAGGTTATTACTAAACCAATAGCTCTAATACCACTATAACGACCCAAGGATTTTCGGAACGGAAATCATCATAAATACCTTTGTCGTAACTCATGCCGACCTTCCAAACACCGAAAAACACTGGAACGTTATTAGAAAGAATTTAGAGGGTGAGATAAGAAAGAAAGAAATATTAGAATAGAGGAGTAAGAAGAAACAACACAACACAGAGTCTCACATCGCAGCGGAACAAAATATGATACAGAAATAAATCTTTATTGAGAGCTTTAAAAATACTTACAATATCAGAGTACATCACACAACGGGATAGTTATAATAACCTGTTCCCATATACAACACACAGCAAAAAAGTAGATATGTCTGAACATCTCCAGCCCGTCTCTGGACTTCACAGCATTTAATAACTTGAACATGTACATCCGGTGTAACACCCCGAATTTTCTATTAACACTAAAGTTGCTAAAATATTAATAAGTGTGTAAGAGAGGGGATGTATCTAATATGAATATAAAAATATTAATAAGTGTGTAAGAGAGGGGATGTATCTAATATGAACATAAAAATATTAATAAGTGTGTAAGAGAGGGGATGTATCTAATATGTATATAAAAACAATAATAAGTGTGTAAAAGGGGGGGATGTATCTAATGTGTACATTGTAGAATATATATATATATATATAGACAGTTAATGCAAACATGAATAGAAGTTTATTAATTTGCTGAGTGTTTGCTGAGTCACTTCTGACTCATTGCTGAGTCAACAAGATAAACCCCATCTTGTCTGAACGGCTGCGGTTATTTCTAGGTTAAATCTAATGGCCTAAATGCATTCTAAAATCTATAAATAAATGGGTAGACCCAAAACCTAAATCACTTGTAAAATTAGAGAAGCTACCGTCATGCTGCTGCCATGGAGTTCAGCGTAGCCGTCACAAACTAAGAAGAGGAAGCCTAATCTACTACAACTAAATTCTACTCAACAAAACAAATCAAACCAAAGAACTCTCTCTCTAATTCTCTTCTTTTGTTGGTGAGTATGATGATTCTCACAAGACTATTACAAACTAATTTGACTCAGTTATGAATGGATCACATGAAAGTGATGTGATTTGTAATTGTAAATTCTATATATTGTGGATCTCTTATTATGTTATTATGTTGTCGTATGATGTAAATTATATATGCTACGTCATGCTATGTTGTAAATTCTCTTATGCTATGTCGTGCTATGTTGAGAATCATGTCAAGCTATGTTATACTATCATACTATGCCATGTTATAAATTATGCTATATTATGTTGAAAAATCATGATGTTGTTGGATCATGCTTAAAGTTATGTTTTTTTTTCTTAATTTAAATGGATCTTGTTTATGGGAATTTGCCTATTAGGTTAGGTGTACCCATAAACTTGAAACTATAATTAAATAAAACTTGATTATAGGAATTTGCCTATTGAGTTAGGTGTACCCATATAAAACCATGTTGTTAAAAAAATTAGATGTTGTTGATTCACACATGTTCATATGTAAGTTTATGAAAATTGATTGAGATCATATTAGGTGAATTTTGAACAAGTTGACACCTTTAGATCCATGACATGTATAATCTATGCAAGTTGGACATATGCAAGTTTCACCCCTTATTATGATTCATTTGGTCACATATACATGTTGTTATTATGATAATCTCTTTTATGCTATGAGTTAGGCTATTCGAGTCTAACATATATTTTGCGAATAAACGTTCAAACGTGGGATAGGGGTAATATTAGGAATTAATAAATTGGGTGCAATTTTGTAAGATGTTGCATACCATGAATGAATGTCCATAATTGAGTCAATTATGGACATTGTTAAAAATTGGAAGTAATTAATAATTCAAGTAGGGAATTATTAAAATTGGGGGAAAGTGGATTATTATTAATAATCAATGCTTAGGACACTAGGTTGGACCCGTTTGTGATGTAAACCTGCCCGGACCCGCCCGGCAAATCCAGTAGTCACAAATGTCGGCCCAATGTGAGAGGTCCTAGGCCCAAACTAAAGCATAACAGTTGTAAAGACACGAGGTTAGACTCTTTTATGGTGTAAGACTGCCCGGACCCGCCCGGCAAATCCAGTTGCCATAAATGCCAGTCTAATGTGAGAGGTCTTTATGAGGTTATGGCCTTAATGAACTAAGAAATACTTAACCAGATAATCATGTAAGGTGGGACATGGGGGTTAAGTAGGTGCCTTGGGTGGCATGAGGAATCTGGTGGTTGCCTTTAGAGGCATTTGAAATACGATTAGACTTAACCAAACACACATGTAAATGAACATGACTAAGTGGGTTAAGTGGGATGGACTAATGGGGACAAGCTTAGGTGGAATGCTTGTGGTAAATAGTGGGGGCCCATTTCAATCAGTATCCCAAAACGTATCTTTGTGGGCTCGACCCAAGTCGAGGACGGGACACGCATACTGGGTTTGACTATAAGAGGCCAAAACAGGGAGCGGTGGCAACGCAAGTCCAACGGGTTTCATATGCGTGTGTGGACCCGGGCTGGTAGGTAAGACGTTGTTGCATCGTGTAGGTATAGGCCGTGCATGTCCGTTGTATCAGGTTGCCACTTTAGGGGAGTGATACACCCCACTGTGGGGCCAGCACGGGTATCTACGAGTTAGGGAGCCGATCGAATAATGGGAAGTAGGGTACACCTAGTGGAGATAGGGGCAGGCGGCACCTATGTAGTCAGCTAGGGGTACGTAAAACCATTGGGAAAGTTTCTAAGTGAAGCTAAGTGGGATGAATCTTTAGGGTGACTGGTGTGGTGCAGTATAGTATTTATCCTTTAGTATTTAGGAGCGCCTATAACGTTGCCTTTAGCGATTGTCTATGTCCTTAATCTGCTCTTCATAGACATTTTCTTGTTTTCCAGCTTATGCCTTAGTCCAGTTATTTTGGTAATAGTATTGTAGAATTATCATATTCACCAGACTTTATGTCTGACCCCCTCTTTTCCATCCTTTTTCTCCCTTCAGGTCCGCAGGTTGGGCCAAGTTCTAGTGGAGTCTAGTTGGATCGCTTATCTTCTGGAAAGCTTGGACTGCTGAAGTAAAGTCCAGCTTGTTATCTTTCTTTTTAATGGCTATTCATGTAATGGGATTATGTACTTGTTTTATCAAGATAGATATTGTACTTGACATTGAATATGGTGTTATGATGTAATCAAACATGTTTTGACTTCTGCTACAATGAAATAAAGTTTTTGAATTTCCAAGTACTATTTTATATCTGTCTCGTTGTAATTTTACTGTTCTATATTCACTTAAAACCTCCATGGAAGTTAATGCATTCCCTTTGTGAGTGACATTAATGGACGTGGGGTGTTACCCGTGGTATCAGAGCATAAGGTTACCAGAACAGATAATTTTTTTTTTTTTTTAGAAAAATATTTTTTTTTCTAAAGTATTTTTGGAAGAAGTGCTTTCAAAAAAAAAAACATGTTATTTAAAGAGAGTTTTTATGAAAAACATAATCCCAAATAGCCACATCCTTATCTTTATCTTTCGAATTCTCCATTTTGAATCTTTCCTTTTTCGTTTCAGCATGGCTGAAGATCTTAATCTCCCAGAAGGTGTGACGATTCCAGGGTGGTTTAGGAGATACTTGGAGTCTAGGGCCACCACTGCAGGCCCAGCGGATACTCCTCCACCCCTAGTTGCACCCATTCCTCCTCCTCCTCCTCCTCGTGTTGACACTTTTGCAAAGACGTGCAAGGAATTCAAGGCTATGGGAGGAAAAACTTTTCAAGGGACTGAGACGTTTGTGGAGGCCAGAGATTGGCTTAAGGAGACTGAGGAATTGTTGGATATCTTTGAAGTGGAAGATGGGAGGAAAGTCCGTTTAGCTGCTTGGTTAATGAAGGGAGAGGCCTCGTTTTGGTGGGAGGTCACTAATGGGGAACGTCCAGTTGATTCATGGGCGGATTTCAGACGAAGGTTTGAGGCAAAGTTTCTTTCAAGGGCAGAGGAGAACTTAAATATGGAAAAATTCCTGGCACTAAAGCAAGGGAGCTCATCAGTAAAGGAATATGTCAATAAATTTAATCAGTTAGCAAGGTTTGGCTTGGAGTTGGTGAACACGCCAGAGAAGAAAGCTTTGAGGTTCGTTAGAGGCTTGAATGAACCGTTGCAAGGGTTGGCTATGACCCACATCCCTATGGGAGCCACCTTTGAAAAGCTAGTAGAAATGGCACTTATGCATGAGGATAAGGCAGTTGAAAAGAAAGGGGATCAGAAGAAACCCCAACAGCAAAATAAGAAGGGTGGTAAAAACAATAATGGCAAAGGGAAGAAGAAATGCTTCAATTGTGGGACGCCTGGCCATCTCAGCAAAGATTGTAGAAAGAAAAAGAAGACTGGTTGTTTTCATTGTGGAGATGCGGGACATTTAGTGAAGGACTGTCCAAAGAAGGGGCAGAGGGCAGGGTCTACCTCGGGAGGACAGGTGCAGGCTCTTATGGCACCAGGGCAGGCAAGGGGGCAAGTTCAGGCTATTGCGGCCCCACCGCTGCAAGAAAGAGGTAGAACAATTTCTGTTGAAAGCTTAGTTTTTCTGTTTGATCGTCCTGTCCGTACCTTATTCGATTCTGGCGCATCTCATTCGTTTATCTCTACATCATTAGTTGAATCACTGCACTTGAACACCAGTTTAGTAGAGGATCCCTTGGTCGTTTCAAATCCAATTGGGGGTTCGGCTCATTTGACCATGATATGTTTGGATTTGGAAATCTCTATACTTAGCGTTGAATTTAGATGTGATGCTTATGTATTGGGCTTCACGGGCTATGGGCTAATTTTAGGAATGGATTGGTTGTCTAGAAATAGGGCCATTCTTGATTGTGAAAGGAGAGTAGTTAGGCTTGTGACTCGCCTTGGTAATGCTCTCGACATCTTTTGTAATCCCATAAATTCCGTTATGCTAAGTTATCTTGAATCGCTTGACGCGTCTGTAGAGAACCTGCGATCGGTAGAAGTGGTCCGGGAATATCCGGATGTGTTTGAGGAGGTGAAGGGCTTACCTCCAAAGCGGGAGATAGACTTTCGAATTTATCTTGTGGATAATGCTAAACCCGTATCTTTGCCAGTGCGCCACATGGCTCCTCGTGAAAGGAGGGAACTCAATAAGCAAGTAAAGGAGTTGCTTGAGAAGGGGTTCATAAGACGTAGTATATCGGAGTGGGGTGCTCCAGTAGTTTTTGCCACAAAGGCGGATGGGTCTCTTAGACTTTGTATGGACTATAGAGAACTAAACAAGCTTACTAAAAAGAACCGACACCCACTGCCGAGGATTGACGATCTCTTTGATCAGTTAGTTGGCGCCTCAGTGTTTTCGCAGTTGGACTTAGCCACTGGCTTTCATCAACTGAGAGTGGCTGAGGATAGTATAGATAAGACTGTTTTAGGACTCCTGACGGATTCTATGAATGGCTAGTGATGCCCTTTGGTTTGACAAACGCCCCTGCATATTTTGTTGATTTGATGAGTAGGGTGTTTAGGGAATACCTTAACAAATTCGTGGTAGTCTTTGTGGATGACATCTTAGTCTTTTCTAAGAATAAAGAAGAGCACTCCCTACATCTTAGGGAAGTGTTGGAAACCCTTCGAGCGCATAACCTTAAGGCAAAATTTTCTAAGTGTCACTTCTGGAGGAAGGAAGTACGGTTCTTAGGGCACGTGGTTTCCAAAGAAGGGATAGCAGTGGATCCCGCAAAGGTGGTGGCCATCCAAGATTGGAAGGTCCCTAAAAATGCAACCGAAGTAAGAAGTTTCTTGGGGTTGGCTGGCTATTATAGGAAGTTTATCAAAGACTTCGCAAAAATATCAGCTCCATTAACACGGTTAACGAAGAAGAACCTGGTTTTTACGTGGGACAAAGATTGCGATGATGCGTTCCAACGTTTAAAGAGAGCCTTAACTTCAGCCCCAGTCTTAGTGCTGCCAGACGGGAATAAACCGTTTACCATCTATACTGATGCTTGTGGGACGGGACTTGGCGCGGTCCTCATGCAAGAGGGAAGAGTAATAGCCTATGGTGGAAGGCAGTTGAGGGTTCATGAAAAGAATTACCCCACGCATGACTTAGAGCTAGCCGCAATTGTTTTCGCGCTTAAGTCTTGGCGTCACTATCTTCTTGGTGAGAAATTCGAACTGTTCACTGACCACAAATCATTAAAATACTTTTTCTCTTAGAAGGATTTGAATTTAAGGCAGCAACGGTGGATGGAATTCTTAGCCTCCTACGATTTTGAAATAGCATATACCCCGGGCAAGGGTAACGTGGTGGCAGACGCCTTAAGTAGGAAAAGGTTGTCCTTGAGTCCGTTGTTTGTTGAACGACAAAGCTTAGAATTCATCTCTATGTTTGACTTTAGACCCTTCGTTGACTTAGTACCCGGTCTGTTAGCATCCTTGGAGGTTAGACCTACACTTCTAGGACGGGTTGGTGAGGCACAGCGAGACGACCCACAGTTGGTTGAGATAGTAGAAAAGCTCAAAGGGGGGGAGTCGTCAAGCCATCTTCGTAGGTATACCCTAGACGATAAGGGTTGGTTACGAAGGGATAATAGACTTTGTGTACCACAAGACGAAGACTTAAGAAAGGCCATTCTTGATGATGTTCATCGCTCAAAAATGACCATTCATCCCGGCGGGGATAAGATGTACAAAGATATGAAGCGGGTTTTCTTTTGGGCCGGTATGAAAAAGGATGTGGCCGAGTACGTCGCTAGATGCTTGGTGTGCCAACGAGTTAAAGCAGAACAAAAGAAACCCGGTGGGTTGCTTCACCCATTAGAAGTTCCACTATGGAAATGGGAAAGCATCTCAATGGATTTTGTGGATGGATTACCAAGATCAAGGAAGGGTAACACGGGGATTTGGGTTATAGTAGATAGACTTACTAAAAGCGCCCATTTTATTCCCGTGAAAAGTAAGAGGACTGCTCCGTGGTTGGCTTCTATATAAATTAAGGAGATAGTTCGTTTGCACGGTATTCCTTCTAGTATAGTAAGCGACCGTGACCCCATCTTTACTAGCGAATTTTGGAAGAGTTTACAAGAGGTGGTAGGGACTCAGCTATGTTTGAGCACCGCATATCATCCTCAGACAGACGGCCAGACCGAGAGGGTGAATCGCATTCTAGAGGATCTTTTAAGGCTTTGTATCCTAGACTTTGGGGGTACATGGGAAGAGCACCTTCCGTTAGTAGAATTCGCATATAATAATAGCTTTCAGTCTAGTATTGGCATGGCACCTTTCGAAGCTCTTTATGGAAGGCCTTGCCGTTCGCCTACATGTTGGTGGGAATCTACCGATAAAATCCTACTTGGGCCCGATATGGTTAGGGAAACCTCGGAGAAGATTGAGTTGATTCGAAGGAGGATGAAAGCAGCACAGGATAGGCAAAAATCGTATGCTGATAAGAGGAGGACAGATCTTGAGTTTGACATTGGGGACATGGTTTTTATCAAAGTATCTCCGTTACAGAATGTTGTTCGCTTTGGGTCCGTGGGGAAATTAGCACCAAGGTTTGTAGGGCCGTTTCCTGTAAAAAACAGGATTGGGAAGATGGCATATAGGGTGGAGTTGCCTGAGAAACTTAGTGGAGTACACGACGTATTCCATGTATCACATTTGAGGAAGTGTTTGCACAAGACCGCGGAGGTGGTAGAGCCGAGCTTGCTTAAAGAGGTGGAAATAGAGCGTGATGCAACAATTAGACGAGCTCCTACATGCATTCTTGGGTCGGAGATCAAAAAGTTGAGGAATTGAGAGGTCAGACTGGTTAAAGTGCAATGGGGAGATGATGAGAGCAACGCAACTTGGGAGACAGAAGAGAAGATGCGTTCGTTGTACCCTTTTCTTTTTGAGGGTATGTCTTTTAATTTCTCCTTTATCGCTTATCTTATCTTATCTTATCTTTAGTATGTCCTCTCATTAGTATCTTTGACCTTTCGTTAGGATAATCCTATGGTTGAAACATGTGTTTGAGACATGTTATGTATGATGGATGCAAAATGAATGCAAGTGTTTGCTAGTGGTTGCTCGTGGATGCATATATACACACACTTTAGGCACTAGATCGGCTCAGTCACTTCATATTGCATATTGCATATATATGGATGTATTTAGTATAATGGATGTATAATGGTTGTACCATCATATGGATGCTGCATTCGGTTGAATGGGTGTGCACGCATATAGAAGTAGTATGTAAGCAATTAGGATCTTTTGCATACATAATGGATTCATGACACTTACATAATTTGCATTAAGGAGGTCAACTGAATCAGTAGACCGCCTGATTTCGCATTAGGTAAGGACATGTACACACACTTTGCATATGATCATAAAGCATTAGAAGTCTTTTAAGGACAATGGATGCCAGTGTATGATGGATGAGTAGATGGACGTTTGGATGGTAGGATATACATTCTTCCAGACTTGAAGATTTCGGGGACGAAATCCTAAAAGGAGGGGAGAATGTAACACCCCGAATTTTCTATTAACACTAAAGTTGCTAAAATATTAATAAGTGTGTAAGAGAGGGGATGTATCTAATATGAATATAAAAATATTAATAAGTGTGTAAGAGAGGGGATGTATCTAATATGAATATAAAAATATTAATAAGTGTGTAAGAGAGGGGGTGTATCTAATATGTATATAAAAACAATAATAAGTGTGTAAAAGGGGGGGATGTATCTAATGTGTACATTGTAGAATATATATATATATATATATATATATATGGGCAGTTAATGCAAACATGAATAGAAGTTTATTAATTTGCTGAGTGTTTGCCGAGTCACTTCTGACTCATTGCTGAGTCAACAAGATAAACCCCATCTTGTCTGAACGGCTGCGGTTATTTCTAGGTTAAATCTAATGGCCTAAATGCATTCTAAAATCTATAAATAAGTGGGTAGACCCAAAACCTAAATCACTTGTAAAATTAGAGAAGCTACCGTCATGCTGCTGCCATGGAGTTCAGCGTAGCCGTCACAAACTAAGAAGAGGAAGCCTAATCTACTACAACTAAATTCTACTCAACAAAACAAATAAAACCAAAGAACTCTCTCTCTAATTCTCTTCTTTTGTTGGTGAGTATGATGATTCTCACAAGACTATTACAAACTAATTTGACTCAGTTATGAATGGATCACAAGAAAGTGATGGGATTTGTAATTGTAAATTCTATATATTGTGGATCTCTTATTATGTTATTATGTTGTCGTATGATGTAAATTATATATGCTATGTCATGCTATGTTGTAAATTCTCTTATGATATGTCGTGCTATGTTGAGAATCATGTCAAGCTATGTTATACTATCATACTATGCCATGTTATAAATCATGCTATATTATGTTGAAAAATCATGATGTTGTTGGATCATGCTTAAAGTTATGTTTTTTTTCTCTTAATTTAAATGGATCTTGTTTATGGGAATTTGCCTATTAGGTTAGGTGTACCCATAAACTTGAAACTATAATTAAATAAAACTTGATTATGGGAATTTGCCTATTGAGTTAGGTGTACCCATATAAAACCATGTTGTTAAAAAAATTAGATGATGTTGATTCACACATGTTCATATGTAAGTTTATGAAAATTGATTGAGATCATATTAGGTGAATTTTGAACAAGTTGACACCTTTAGATCCATGACATGTATAATCTATGCAAGTTGGACATATGCAAGTTTCACCCCTTATTATGATTCATTTGGTCACATATACATGTTGTTATTATGATAATCTCTTTTATGCTATGAGTTAGGCTATTCGAGTCTAACATATATTTTGCGAATAAACGTTCAAACGTGGGATAGGGGTAATATTAGGAATTAATAAATTGGGTGCAATTTTGTAAGATGTTGCATACCATGAATGAATGTCCATAATTGAGTCAATTATGGACATTGTTAAAAATTGGAAGTAATTAATAATTCAAGTAGGGAATTATTAAAATTGGGGGAAAGTGGATTATTATTAATAATCAATGCTTAGGACACGAGGTTGGACCCGTTTTGTGATGTAAACCTGCCCGGACCCGCCCGACAAATCCAGTAGTCACAAATGTCGGCCCAATGTGAGAGGTCCTAGGCCCAAACTAAAGCATAACAGTTGTAAAGACACGAGGTTAGACTCTTTTATGGTGTAAGACTGCCCGGACCCGCCCGGCAAATCCAGCTGCCATAAATGCCAGTCTAATGTGAGAGGTCTTTATGAGGTTATGGCCTTAATGAACTAAGAAATACTTAACCAGATAATCATGTAAGGTGGGACATGGGGGTTAAGTAGGTGCCTTGGGTGGCATGAGGAATCTGGTGGTTGCCTTTAGAGGCATTTGAAATACGATTAGACTTAACCAAACACACATGTAAATGAACATGACTAAGTGGGTTAAGTGGGATGGACTAATGGGGACAAGCTTAGGTGGAATGCTTGTGGTAAATAGTGGGGGCCCATTTCAACCAGTATCCCAAAACGTATCTTTGTGGGCTCGACCCAAGTCGAGGACGGGACACGCATACTGGGTTTGACTATAAGAGGCCAAAACAGGGAGCGGTGGCAACGCAAGTCCAACGGGTTTCATATGCGTGTGTGGACCCGGGCTGGTAGGTAAGACGTTGTTGCATCGTGTAGGTATAAGCCGTGCATGTCCGTTGTATCAGGTTGCCACTTTAGGGGAGTGATACACCCCACTGTGGGGCCAGCACGGGTATCTACGAGTTAGGGAGTCGATCGAATAATGGGAAGTAGGGTACACCTAGTGGAGATAGGGGCAGGCGACACCTATGTAGTCAGCTAGGGGTACGTAAAGCCATTGGGAAAGTTTCTAAGTGAAGCTAAGTGGGATGAATCTTTAGGGTGACTGGTGTGGTGCAGTATAGTGTTTATCCTTTAGTATTTAGGAGCGCCTATAACGTTGCCTTTAGCGATTGTCTATGTCCTTAATCTGCTCTTCATAGACATTTTCTTGTTTTCCAGCTTATGCCTTAGTCCAGTTATTTTGGTAATAGTATTGTAGAATTATCATATTCACCAGACTTTATGTCTGACCCCCTCTTTTCCATCCTTTTTCTCCCTTCAGGTCCGCAGGTTGGGCCAAGTTCTAGTGGAGTCTAGTTGGATCGCTTATCTTCTGGAAAGCTTGGACTGCTGAAGTAAAGTCCAGCTTGTTATCTTTCTTTTTAATGGCTATTCATGTAATGGGATTATGTACTTGTTTTATCAAGATAGATATTGTACTTGACATTGAATATGGTGTTATGATGTAATCAAACATGTTTTGACTTCTGCTACAATGAAATAAAGTTTTTGAATTTCCAAGTACTATTTTATATCTGTCTCGTTGTAATTTTACTGTTCTATATTCACTTAAAACCTCCATGGAAGTTAATGCATTCCCTTTGTGAGTGACATTAATGGACGTGGGGTGTTACATCCGGGCTAACTCGAGCATTTACAAAACACAGGGTCAGTCTGGTGAAACAGATTGAGAAAAACTCGCACAGTATTAAGGGTATCACACAACTTGATTTTTAAGTTAAAATCCTTTCGAAAGAAAAGGATAATCGTAAGACCAAATCCACACATAAATGCGGAAGGATTTCACCTTACGATAACCCAAAACATTTTTGGAATCAATATCTATTCTGATATTATAATAATGCCTAAATACAAGTAGATATCAATCTAGCAGAACGCTTGCATCTCACGCTCCATATATATAGTATACAATCAAAAACCGCGGGCGCTTATTGGAGATTGGATTCCGACTATGACAAGGTATGGGACCACCTGCCGATAGTGTATCTCTAGAGGTGAATAAACTAGGTTCAACAAGAACGTCTTGCAACCCGGCCCACACATGACCGACCACTCATTTCACGTTAGTGTATCGAAGGTATATCACCAACAATTGGGAGCTACCCACCGTTTCCCGAAAAGGAACAGCATCGAAATAGATTAAAGAAGCAAATGAAAATTTCTTTAGATAGGTGATTACACACCCTAATGGGAGCGACCCACGTAGCCATGTTGCCTGCTTGTATTTTATCATTTCCCGGTTTGTGTGGCTTGAGGTTTAGATTTACTTTTGAACGTCTGGTCATCATTCACTTTAAATGCCACATCGTCAGATCCACCAGATATCACTAATTGACGTCCACAAAAATACTCTAGCAGTTAAGCTAGGAGAACGACTATTCTCCGCCAACAACTATAGCACGTTTGAAGAAATCAACGTACGTGACCCTTTGGGAATACTCTGTCAGATATCCGTCTATACAAGTTAGCCAGTAACAGGATGAACCGAAGATAATCTCCTAACGCATCCCATATAGGAATCACCCCATGGATCAGTAGCTAGAAGTCCTTGCAACCCGTAGATTCCAACCACAACAGAATCACAGCTTATCTCTGCTTGCCAAGTAGAGAATACTAGTGGTTCTTCCGTTTATGAAAATCCATGGTCTTTAGTGCTCCATCTCGATCATCTTTTGATATCTTCACGTATTTGTTGGTCGGAATGGTTTTCGAATATAAATTCGATCAGTGATTCAACCATGACAATCCAATGAGCTCACTGGTTCAGTATTCTGCATTACTTGGCCTTTTAATTAAAACAAATTGATTCACTTCAGCTTAATTTAAAACTTCTAACTCTTTTAATGTTTAAAAATACGATATTTGAATTCTTACTTAATATACTAATGTTCTCAAAAACCATTTCATATTCATACTTAGTGAAATAACTTATAATCATATTAAATTTCCACTTAATTCTCCTTTCAAAACATTTGTTACATTATTCTTTATTATTTAAACTTTGGAAATCCACTTAACTTATTATTCGTAATGAACGTTACGTAATATCTTTTATTATATTCTTGAAACAATAACAAATATCTATTTGTATAAAATAAAAAATCAACCTTACATTTGCTTCTTACTAATTTCTTTTACTTCGTATATTCTCCAAATTTTCACCATAAATCGCATTATTATTTCTCTAATGGAAATAATAAATTATCACTAACCTCTTTTCCGATTAACAACTAATATCATCTTCAGATAATCCTGATGTTGCTCAAGTTGGGGTATTTTAATTACCTCTCAGACCTTGATCAACAACGTTCTTATCCTCAGATAAATATAAGTTGTAATCAAACCAATATTCTATTCTAGTCTTAAAACAAATTCCATTATAAATTGGATTTGGTTATACAATCCTACGACCCACTTCACTTTTACCAATCCCCTTTTAAATCTATTCGACCATTTCCACTTTTGGAAATCTTATTTCAAATTTCCCCTTTCTACTTGATCTCATTTTCAAGTATCGTTAATGTAAAATTAAAGCCTTAACACTTTAAACCTAATTTACATAACCCTGGTTTATTATAAACCTTTTATCTTAATTTCCTTTAACTTAATTCAAATAATTAAGTAACATTTATTTCAAGCTATTGTATTCACTTGAAATTCTCTTTATAAAAATTCGGGTTTTAAATATAAACCCGTTCATAAACTCCTTTCACCATTTAACTAGATTTCATTTCAACATCGATTACTTTTTAAATGAATTTCCATTAAAAAGTAATAATAATTTATTTCAATCATTAACTACTTCACTAGTCAATTGCTTTATTAACTAAGATAAATAGTAAATCCTCTCTTAAAAAAACTTTATTAAAATTTAACAATATTCATTTAACTAATTTATTCCAAACACATTAATTTAATAATCAATTCCAATTAAAAACGGTTGATTAAATCCACTTAAAACGCGGTTATTCCACTAACTGACTCCAATTAGTTCTCACTTTAAATTAATTGATAATATAATCAATTTAAATAATTTCCTTTAAATTTTTTTCCTTAACAAAACAATTATCTAAATTTGAACTGTTAAGATTAATTTCTATTCACTTGTTCACAAATCTGATTAACATCAGATTTTACTTTATAAAAACAATTAATGATTAATTATAACTTAAATGATAAGTATTAAATATTTATTTCTTTTTAAACAAACCTTTATTCTAAATAATATATTTCAAAATCTATCCCCAGTTATAAAATAAATTTTATAACTTCAATTCTATTAATTCACCTGACGGTAAACCAATATAAACAAAAGCAATTGATTTTATAGGCCATATGCTGCTAATTACTCAACCAATATTGCCCATTGGTTTAAACAAAACACATGTTGAATTCCAAGTCAATAATCAATAATCTAATTCATCACCCAAATAGGACAGTTAATATATGATAATATTAAAATAATTAAATAATATATTTGAGGGATCCAGTTAGGTCCCTCCAACCTGTTCTTCCCCGTATCAAACTGGTTTTCTCAAAATCAGATCATTCTGTTTTATTTATCTGATAATAATAAATAACTACCATTAATAGCAACCAATTCACAAGCAATTCAACAATTCAAACAATTTAAACACGTTTATTTTATAAACGTGGCCAACCAAGGTGAGTTACCTTTATTGGAACCAATCGTTAAAATAACGATTTGGTATTTCATTGAAATTAAACGATAGTTAAATTTCGTCAGTTAAATCAACAAATAAATATATAATTAGAAAACAGTCAACCATTAGCAACCAGAGCACACAGATTAAAAACCCAATTTATATAAAATATAAATGGGAAGAACTGAGTGAGTTTAACTCACCCTGGGTTGATTCACTATTTAAACTGCTCGTTTTAGTTAAATCAAACAAGCGTTTAATTTAACTGAAAATTTTGGTTCATTCCAAATGTGTCCAACTCCGTTCCATGACATAGATCTTCTCAAGACAATTCCAATGGTATATAATTTGTTTGATTCTGTACATATATGCAAGAGTTATATAATTATAAGTACTCGCGATTTAATTTAAAGCAAATTTACTTTGATTGACTAATTATTTTCGAAACTAATTACTTTAGATTCTGCAAATCATTAGGACCAATATGTCACGTTCCATCGCCTGTTGAACTGCACCAATTATAATTAAGATTAGTTCATCATTTAATAACAAAACTAATTAAATTTAATCAAATTCTTAGCCATGTTTTAAGTAGGCAAACTACGGTTTAAGATAAAGGTTGGTTGATCCTTTTCGTTGCTTCCTTTACTATTTCCTCAGCACCCTTGTTTTCACACTTCTGTTTGTATTTAGATCCTGGTATCATGCAAATCATGTTACAACATATGATATATATATAATTTAATTTTTCCCTTAATTAAATACTTGGTGTTAATTACACTTAAATCCGAATACGCTGGCCCATTAGCACTTCGTCCCATTCGAATACCGCTACAACAAATTTAGCAATGTAAGTGAATGTGATTAAATAATAATTAAATCTTTAATGTGGTTAACTAATTTCCTTAAGACAAATTAGGTTTTAAATAAAACGTCCAATACTTTTTCCTTCAGGATCGAGTTGCCTGTTTATGTTTTAATTAAAAGTGTAGGCAAACATCCCTTTTCTTCCGCGTAAACTGCTGTGTTATCCATTTCCAAAAGATCCGATCTCCAAGCATTAATTTCCTATTCAGAATGGATAACAATTAACTTCCTTTAATTAAGTTTAGACCAAATTAATTACTTGAATTAAAATAATTAGTTTGAATAGTTACAGTCTGAAACCCCTCGTCTTCGCGAATACTGAAACGCACCAATTTCCAGGAGTTTCGGAGCTGACACGGCCTCCTCAGATGATCGGAGATCGATCGGGTACACCTAACGCACGCGCCTCGCTTCCCCCGGACGTCCTCCATGAGTCCTGTCTACTCCGGCTGCCCCAATCATCGGTAAATCTCTCACAAAAACCGCAACTTCGAATAGAAATTCCAATCACCAGAAAGAATATCAGGTGATCATCACTGATCAGAGTACGGATCTCACCAAGACAAAAGTTTTTGTTGTAGGGAAGTTTGAATATAAGTGAATGAGTTGAGCAGAAAAATGGGGAAAACAAGAGAGCATTTCGGCCATTTATAATATGGTGGAGGCGACGCATAAGTGGGCTGACCACGAGAACATGAAGAGAGGGTTTTGATTTTGAGGTATTCTTATATTGGGACCAAACGTAGGAAGCACGGTGTTAATGAATTGGCGTCCAAGAAAAATGAATTGTTTGGGGGCCAAGTAATACACAGTAAAACGAAGGTCTGGGCCGCAAGCAGAAAGAAACATTTAAAGTGAAGTGGGGAAAGTTTTATTAATAAAATAATATAACAAAACTTACGTGCGAGATATCATATCAATACATTCACGTATGACTTCCGTATTTGACAAAGCAAATGTAATCCTAGCATAAATAAATATTCCGGACCCAATGGGATAGGTTTCGTCGAATTCCGAAATCGTTTGAAAAAAATTCCTTTATAAAACCAGCGAAAAACACGAGTTTAATTTTTTCACGATCACTAGATAAATCAAATCAACTTGACACTTTGAAATCCTACAATGATTAATTAATACGAACCCAACGACACCAGTTTCGTCGCATACTGAGACTGTTTCCCGGTACGCTATTTTTTTAACGCACCAAAATTGCATTCTGGACACCAAATTAGTCAGTCTCCAAAAATAACAAACTATATACCAATCCTGACTCTAATCGATGATACGAACTCAATGGAACTGGTTTTGTGGCCTAATTCGATAGTCTGCTCAAGTTTCAAATATCTCTTTATTGAATTGAATTAATTTAATTACGCGCTATAGAAATTGATTGGGCGTTTACGGCTGTCGTGGTCACATACGACATCGGTTTACCATGCAATTTGATTTTATTAAAATAATTTAACGATACGGTTCAAATGAAACTAATTTCATCGAAAAAGGAGTCCGTTTGCAAAATGGCTTTTTTAAAGGCCTATATTTTAAATAACGATTTCCATAATGACTATTTCAAAATTTGATTTGGCCACGACTAACAATCTATAACACGAAATCTTGATTTTTCTCTTCCATATGAAAATTATAGTTTGCATGATCCCAACGTTTCTTGTTTTACAGAAATCCGACTTATATCGAACTCTGTATATTCAATTGAAGTTCAAAATTCCAATTTACGAATTGTTGCGCCATTTTGAGCTCGATTTATAATTATATAAATAAATTTTTCAAACTTCGTTTTAAATCACAAATTAAATATTAAAATCCATTAATATTCCAAATAAAATATTTAAAACCAATTTAAATATTCATATTCAAATGATCGAAAAACAAGGGTCGTTACATAAGGAATTTAATTAAATTTAAATTTGAGTAATAAATAATGAATATATTATTTAAACGATAGTTGAACGTATAAGTTATAATTTAATTATAAACGAGCTCGTAGCATAGCGGCAATTCGTAATATTGAGTTTTTAACTTCAACTGAGTGTACATGATTCGTAATTAATCGGATTTCCTCGAAATAAGAAACGTTGGAATCCGTTGAGCCATATTTTAAAATGGAAGTGAAAAATGGGGATTTCGTCTTATATATAGTGAGTTATGTCCAAATCAAATTTTCAAATATTCGCTATGAAATCATTTATAAGCCATAACGGTTATTTAATTTTAATTAAATATCGGTTTCGAATTTGGACAAGATATTTGAGGCGTATACTTAATTTAATTTATAAAAAATTTCTGTAATTTTTATTTTGGGAAAATAAGCACTTTTTATTCTGAAGTATTTTACACCCTTAATCATCATTTTGGGGTTCCACGGAATTAGCTAACTTGTCTATATTATTATATTTATGGGATCGCGACACATTGTTCGTCACAACAGTATTTTTATTTTTGTCGATAATAATTCATTCGTGAACGAAGTCTTATATACCAAGTGCCAAAAACCGTTTAACTTGAATAAAAACATAGTAGACGATTCCTTTTGTATTTTTCTCCATACACACATGTCACATCCCTTTTTCATGAATGCTTATCCTCTTCATTAGTTATTAAGCGTTGTAATATAGAAAAAAAAAATATAACCAATCCTTCACTCGTAAGTTTCCTTCCTTGCTAAGTTTAAGTACTGCACGTCCCTATCCTAGCCTTCACCTCAAAAATTGTCAACTCCTAGCAAACCTAGCCATACCTTATTGCTTAATAACTAAGTAGTTTTACAAGTATATATGCCCCGTAGGTTGCTCCGTCATTTTTTTTGCCTCAGGAAAATCTTCGACATAGCTTCACAAATAAAAATAAAAATCACTCTCTTCCACTAAAAATCCAAAGAAAACAAAGAAAAAATAACCCGAAAATCATAACATAGAAAAATCGAAAATAATGTTTCAAGAGTAAAAGAAAGTTCAAAGCACAAAACAAAAGCAGAAACAAAAAGAAACCGCACTGCGGGCATTAGATCTTTGGGTGTTGTGAGCATGCATGCGTGATGAAAACATGGGAGGACACGCATGGAACAACACATGTGCATGGGTTTACCTATGCATGCATGGCATGGTATATATTTGTAAGTACCATGTGACCATGTTTTCATTTCCCCTGCCATTTTTGTGACCATTTGAGAAGTGCTGAAGCATGTGTAGAGATGGAAGACTGGTTCGAACTGGAGTGCTCGGTAATCATAACATGAAGGAGGATGGAGTTAACTAAGGGGTCAGGGACGACTCCTTACAAAAGGAGATCTTGTTTAGTTTGTTGATGGAAGAGCAGAGAGGGTCTATGCGTGGATGGAGTACGTTATGAGTGGAGTCGATTTGAGCTTGCGTTTGGAACGTAAGGAGAAAGAGAAGGTGGGAGTAACGTTTTAAATGTTGTGTCAAAATGAGCACGAAGGGGTGTTTATAATAGTGAAAGGTGCATGCGTGTACATCAAAACGTGGTATGAGGCTTGACTGGGTTGGATGTAGAAGTAAGTTGCGGTTTCTTTTTATGTGAAACGAGAAAGAGATGGGGAGTTAATTTGCGGAGCGAGCTGTTGAAAATAGTGATGGCAAATGGAGTAAGGGAGGATGCAAGTTTCCAGTTGCTTGTGAAATGCTGGCCTGCTACTAGTGTTCAAAAGTGAAAAATGGACTGGAAGGAATTTGATGTTGTTTTTGTGTGAAGGGATTGGGATAGCTTGGGGTACAGTGGCGGCTAGCAAGAGCAAGTTATGTGATTTGTTAATAAGAAAGAAGGAGCAGTGGGAGAAAGGTATTTCAGCCATGAAGTTTTCGAAAGTTTGGTGCATAAAGAAATATTCACTAGTTGTTTAAAAGAGGAAGAAAATCTACATGAGGTTTTTGAAAGTGGATAGGGCTTTGGGAAGTTGGTCCGTATGATTTTCATAAAGCCCAGGAAAAGGAGAAAGAAAAAGACATCCCAAAGGGGCGGATGTGGATTAGTTGCAAGAGGGGAGTAGATTCAAGAGTACCAAAACACAGAAGCATGTTGGCGATGGCATTTAAATGGGCACATGGGCCGATATACTTATGGTAAAGACCAACTTTCCTTTTTTTAATATAGTGTAATTTTAATTTTAAATTAAAGCCCTTATACTTCACTGAACAAGATATAAAATCTGGTGATGGAATATAACGAATTTGAATAGCAACTAAGATGGATATAAAACCTGGTGACTCGGACAAGAACACATATAGTTATCATACAAAAAAGAATAAAGTTACATAAATATTTGTGTAAATTATATGTAAACATTTAAGTATGAAAATATTGGAGGAAGTTGCGAAAATCATTGGGGAGAAGGTACTGTAGTCATATGAGTAGTGGGATTTAATTTTGTTATTGGACTGAAGAGGAAAGGCCCCAAAATATAAAATAAAATTTAGTTTAAATTTAATTTAATTGCATATTAACTTGTAAATATAATATCTTGGTCGTACAATGTCAGATTGACGAACCGTTTGTCGCATCAGGATCGTATGGACGCAATCTATGCGATGAAGCTGATTTGGAACTTTTTGGAGCTCGTTTTGAAATTATGGTAAATTAAAAAGACAGGATAAATCAAGTGATGTTAATCGTTATTTATCGATTAATGACCAATGTGAGTAATCTCACTAACTCTGTCCAGTTTTATAATTTTATAAATGTTATTTAATACTGATAAAAATGATTGAATGTTGTGTGTGACGATTGTTTGGTTGAAATAGTTAAAATAATACGTATAGTTATTTACACAATTCATTAGTTAAATATGGATTCTATTTATTATTTATATCATATTGATATGAAATAAATGTTGATTAACATCTATTGATGTAGGGAAAAAGGTTGGAGGAATCCGACTGGATTCCTCAACAATTATTGTTGTTTTTCATATATTGTATTATATGATGTGATAAATAATATATGATTAATTATTGTACGATTGGGATGTTTGAATAACAATGACCTGAAATAAATGGGTATCTAAATACCATAAGATAAATGAAATATATCAGAAAATAAACTAGGGTTTTAAAAAGGGAATTTCTATTTTAAAACAGAAATGAGATTTTGATTGGCTAAAATATATTTACTTGTTTAATTATATAAAATAAGTAATTTGATTTATAAATGATATTTATAAATGAACCAAAATTATTTTTATTAAACAGTTTGGAAATATAAATTTAAGAAATGAATTTATATAAAAAGAGAGGGGAAATCGGTTAGAAAGAAAAGTGATGAGCTTATTTCGATGCTCGAAATATGAATAGAATTGAAATAAATCAATAAGGATTTATAATTATAATTCGATAATGTCGAATGTTATTAGAATAATTTATTTTATAAATATATAAAGTGAAATTCAGGATTTGATGAGATAATTAATATTTGGATTCGTCATCAAAAAGAAAATCGAGATTTAAATTATAACTTAAAGTCGGTAGCCACCACCAACCTCCCGTGTGCGAAGCACGGGTCTCATCCTAGTTATAACTTATAAAATTTTGTGAAATGAAATATGAAATATGAAGTATGGGTTTATAAAATAACAAGATATGTGAGATTTTAAACTATAATTATATATATATTGTTTAAATCACGATTTGATTTAATAAACTGAGTCCAGATTTATATAGAAGAATAATATTCACGTTATAAAGTGAATAATGGTTTTGAAGAAAACGTTTTGCAAACCAAAATGGTGATAAAAGGAAAATGATAAATATTGAAAGTGTTAATTTCAAAAGTGAATTTAAAAATTTGGGTTGACCTTTAACAGTGAGTTTATTCCAAGGTTCAGAATGTTAATCGAATATAGATTATTCGTAAGGGAGTTATATGTTGAAATTCGATTATATCAAATCCAGGAAAGTAATATTTACTTTCCGTTTTTAGATGAAGATTATTTAATTAATTATTATTTATTTATTTAAAATAAAGAATAAAAGCTATATTTTGAAATTAAATATTTCAAAGGTAGAAATTATAAAAGTACTGTTATAATCAAAGATTTCTGTAAAGAAAAGGATTCGTAAAATGACTACGAGAGATGTGTAAATAGTTTTCTAAATAAGAAATAGAAATGGAGTCAAGGAAATTAGAAAATATCTGGAAATTGATTAAGTTGAATAGCTATTTAAGTATTGATCTAATGTTGGTTTCGGCCTTCGGGGTTGATGCTTAGAGAGTTGCTCTCTTACTAGTTTACAGTTAGGGACCGATGAATGGGGAAGAATAGCGATGCGTGAATAAGAAAATGGAAATGTTTTCCGATGTTAATAACGTATATTTTTTAAATACAGTAAATAAGTGTTGTAGATATATGACTCAATTCCCGATGTTAAAAAGGGATATTTTCTAAGTATAGAAACTAATGGTTTAAAATAAATGGAAATGTTTTTCAAGGATCAGAAGAAGCCAAACGAGTTAGAGAAATATTTGGGTAGAAATATTAAGGGGGAATTGGGAAATGAAATGGTTATTTATAAATCTATTAAAAGGGGTCAGTGTTGATTGGTAAGATTTCCATTTGGAAATACGACTATTGTTTGTACACATGTTTTTTTTCTCTTTGAGAGTTAAATCACGGGTTATCATAGTTTTTAACCATTTCCATTGTCAATACGGAGAGACCTGGATCAAATTTATTATCTGAAAACCACTCCATATGGGCATTATCATTTCGAATCAAATATATCGAAGACAATTAAAGTTGGAGTTTATGCAAGGGTAATTCTAGCGATCCTAAGTTGAAATTGCCTAAGATGGATTTACAGAATAATTCCTTCAGTTTCTCTTTGCTTATACCCATGGTATTTTTGGGGAAATCAATTTGTGACTTGGCGGGTACGACGATGTGGCATTCAAAGTAAATATAGATATGATCTGTTTAATAGTACGTTATGACCTCAAGCCTCATCAACTGGTAAATGACAAAAATCAGGCAGGCGGCATAGCTAAATGGGTTGCACCCAATTAGGGTATATTGTCACCATATGGAGAATACTCATATTTGTTACTTCTTTTCATTTCTGTATCTCTCGGGAACGGTTATGTTGGTATACCAACTGTAAGGTGATAATATATTCGGAACATTCAAGTGAAATGAATGGTTGGTCATGTGTGGCCGAGTTATAAGATGCTGTTGATTAACTCCAGTGTATCGCTTCTAGAGTACACTGATCAGAAGGTGGTTCCATACCTTGTTATATATAGTTGGAAATCCATTACCCAATGAGAGCCCACAGTTTTGATTGTATATTATATAATTAGAATGTGAGATAAAAACGTTCTGCTAGATTTAAAGTACTTGCATTAGACACAATTATAATATTAGAATAATATTGTTTTAGAAAATGTTTTGGGTTATCGTAAGGTAAAAACCATCCGTGTTTATGTGTGGATCGGTCTCATGATTATCATTGCTTTTGAAAAGGATTTGGAAAAGTTAAACCAAGTGTTTGGAGTTTACTCACACCAGTCACATGACTGACCCAGAGTTTATTTTGTTTTGTTTTTCCCTAAACTCTTTGGTGCCCAAATTTGTATGGGCAGTCAAGTAGTCGGGATTTTTCAGATACACTTGAAGGAGCTCGGAGCAGGAGGCTTTAGAGTAAGAGACATATAGAGTTTATTTCCGCTATGATGATATGTGATACTGGTATGTATACACAGTTACCAGTTGTATTTCCAAAGTTGTTGTATAATATATTTTATTTGTTCCGCTGTGAGATTTGTGTTACTCTAATTCTGTTCTGTGGTGATTTTCTTCTTCTTCTATTGTAATTTTCTTTCTTTCTATTTCTCACCCTCTAACTTATTTCTATAAATGTTCCGGTATTCTCAATGTTCGAATAGTCGACATGGTGTTTGTGTCGATTTTTAGAGTTAAAAATCCCAGTTCGTTACATTTGAACTCTTAAACTTTTGGTTAAGAATTAATATGTTGATTTATATAGCCTATGCATTATGATAGGTTGGCTTAGCATCTTGAATTAGTAGATTGATTGGTAGTTTCATTGGTTAAAATGAATAGGAATGCATGACGATTTTGGACACTCATGATTTCTAAGTTAATATAGAAAATGAACTAAGTGTTGGTGAATTAATAAGAATCAAGTAAATAACTTGATTAAAACTGCAAAGATTGAAAATAGAAATTGGTATAGTAAATATCAATAGGATGAGTACGTAAGTTGTATTTAGGTGATTTTTTCATAGTTCTCTTTTGACATAAGATTCAAGTATATAGCTGTGAGGTGGTTTACACTAATGCAAATAAGAATTAAAGACTCGATTCTTAATGGCGAATACTTGGTGAGAGTTCTTAATATGAAACTATAATTCTCTATCATAATATTTGGCGATGCAATAAAAATAGAGGTTACTAATCAAGGGGCCTGACCAGAGTCCGCACAAGAGACTTCAAGTAAACGATACTAGTTCAAAAAAGAAGTTAAGTATTCAATTAGTGATCAAATCAAATATTGCGTATAGATGATTTGTGTTCATCACACGAGCTTAAGGGGTTGTTAAGTAATTTGGGTATTGTATTCTAGGACAGGATGAGGGTAAATTTCGAGAGAAAAAACTTTTAAGAGGGGAAGAATGTAACAACCCCAAATTTTATCAATATAAAATGGTTGATATTTAATTTATTTATAAATTCAATTTTAATTTTGATTATTAAATCCTTGTTTAAATATTAGTTAATGATAGATAATTTAATTGTAATCTTTGTAATAATGGTTTTATAGCCTTCTTAAAATTTTACAAAAGAAAACATAGTTTTATTTGTTTTATAGATGAATATACTTGTATGTATATAAATGTATATATCCATATTTTGCAATTTTATGTGCATACGTATAATTTAAGGAAATTATATAAATAAATATACATTGATTTATATAATCAAAAATGTTTTAAAATGTCATATATATATATATATATGCATGTGTGTATGTGTATGTGTGTGTGTATGCGATTTGATGTTTATAAAATAATAAGTAAATTATATTTGAATTAATATTTTAATAAATTCAAATTACTTGAATTCATTTTCGCTTGACTAATAAGTAAATGTACATTTTAAATTATATTTAAGTACTCTAGTTTAATAATAATATAATTTTAAAGTAAGGAAGAAAAATTTTCAAACTTAGTACATTACTTTTTCCAAAACTTAACATCTCATTAAATGAGGAATATATATTTATTATTTTCCAAATTGGAATGAGGCCCAATCAATTACCATATAACGTTAATTATATGGATTCCCTACAACACATGTATATAACAGCAACGATAAATCATCAACCATCATCCAGAGTGCACCACTCAACTGCATAAGCATTAAATATAAATAATTAACGCTTACACAGTCTGTCAACTCATCGATTGACATACAACTAAACGATCGGGATTAGTGTACGTCAAATATCATCCCAATACCCGTGTGGGGTTTCAAATCAACAAACACATATTTTATTTGTGCGGTTGGGCGATGTGTAAAATTTATCATCCCAATCAATATCAGTCAAATGGGTGTACATAAACAAATCGTCCGATTTGTTTATAAATATTTATTTTATATACACATTAAAAATTATATTTTAACTATAAAATATTTACAACGATAAAATATTTTATTTCACTCCACATCACACAATCAAATTTCACAACACAGAAATCAAACAAACAAGTCATCCATGGTCTGTGGACGACGGGTGTCGGGTGCTGCTAAGCACCATCTGCATCCTAGTATATAATTCAAACTAGAAATAAATTAAAGGTGAGGAGTTCTCACCGACTAGCTAAACCAATACACCGCGACTCTTCATATGTAGAACATCTCGTCGTGCTCGCCTCTTGTCACTTTCGTCGTCCGTGTTCACTACATATATAAAAATCACATTTTTATATTATCACTCCATGGATAAAAATTATATTTTTATATCGCTCTATACATTGTAAAGATTACATTTTTACTTTGCTAAAATATTTATAAAAATCATAACTTCATACTAGCATAAAAATCATATTTTTATTCTACTTCTCATATAATAAAAATCATATTTTTATTATGTTATTCATATAAAAATCCCATTTTTATATGGATAAAAATCCCCTTTTTTATACGAATAAAACCATAGCTTCATCCGAATAAAAATCCCAACTTTATACGAATAAAAATCTCTTCTTTGTTCGAATAAAAATCTCGTCTTTGTCAAATCAAAGATCATTTCTTTTCCTTCGATAAAAGTTAAATCTTTAATGTGTTAAAAATCAAGTCTTTCTTAGCATTACAACCTAACCTTTCTTCGTTTAAACAAATCCGACCTTTTCCTGTTTTATATATTTTAAAAACCAAAATTAAAATCAATGCAAGTTTATATAAAAATCAGATTTTACTCTGAGAAAAAAACTGAAAAGGAAATTAAATTTTAAATGCTCACCTTTGCCAAAAATCAAAGCACCGTCGTGGGGGGGAGAAGGCAACTCCATTCGTCGGAGGAGCGCTGGAGGGACGACGCAGGTCAACTGGGGGGGTGGGGAGCAACTAACGGTCGCGGGTGGGAGCCTAGGGTTTGCTGGAGCGGGTTTCACTGGTTTTGGAGCTCATGGCGTCGAATGGGGGAAGGAGGCATTGGCAGAGGGAGGGGATCCAACGGTCGCGACTATGGGAGAGGAGACGTCTCCTGCGGCGGCGCAGCTCCTAGGCAAGGGGGCGACGGGGATGAGCAACCGCGGTTGTTCGTTTTTTTTTCTTTTCTTTTCTTTTATTTTAGGTTTGAGAAATTGAACGGGGGGGTTGAGATATTATAAAGGGGAGGGATTTTATTTTATTCTCAATTCAATAATGTTGACTTTTCAACCAACCACCAAACGAGATCCAACAACTGCCACCCCTAGCTAATTACCCCCATTCCGAACACAATGGGATATGTATCATAAGCTAATTCGATCGTTTCGATCGGTTTTCGTTTAGACTAAAATATAAATCTATATATTCAATTTTAGACGTACATTTCAATTTACCGGAGCCACATACGGACTCTAAAAATTCTCGATAAATATTTTCTAGCTTCTTATTGACGATACGGTTCTAACAAAACTAATTTTGTCAAATTCTTAGACCATTTGAAAAATGGCCATTTTCCAGCCGATTAAAATAAACTGAAACTGCTCAAACGCGTTTTCCTTTGCCACACTCACGTATTGATTCGAAAAATTTCGAATTTTGAAACCTAGCAATAACTTGACATCATGGATCCAACAAAAGTGGTTTCATCGAAAACCAGGGTTGTTTGCAAATTGACTATTTTTAAGGGCCAAAATTCCATAGCGACTATTCTAAATTTTCATCTGGGCATAACTTTTTATCCCCGCTATGAAATTTCAATTTTTCGGATTCGTTGGAAAGATATTTTCAATTAGATTCTAATATTTTTGGTTTCTCTAAAATCCGGTTTATTTTGAATCATGTACATTCATTTGTATTTTAAAATCGAATTTTTGAACTACCGCGCCATTTTCAATTCCATTTATATTTAGAAATAAATATTTATATTCTAACGACGATCTATATAAATATATACGTTCTAATTCTATTCAAAATAAATTTCTCGTCGTTATTATTTAAAATAATTCATTTTAAATATTCGAAATTCGCTAAAATTGCCAAAATAAAATTTTTTAATTGGCTCGGATTTCCGGGTATTACAATTCAGCAGACACTTAACCACCGTAAAGACTATAAAGCCGCAACATTTTGCTCAAAGCCAAGTATCGACCCTCGCTCCCTCTTCTGCCATCACCAAAGGTGAGTTACCTCACTCACGATTTATCTTAATTCAAGTAGTCAACGTTGATTGTTAACTGAATATAATAGCGATGCTGGGATGTTTTGCTGGGTTGCATCTAATTATTGGTGTTTGATTTCGTTGCCTCTAAATTTGTTGTTGTGTTTGTCAAACATTACACTTGATCTGTTGATACCATCTATTCTTTTTTGATTGTCCGTTTTGCAAATTAAATAATTTGAACACTGGAATTTTGGTATGTTGTCATTGATTGTACAACTTTAACCATTTGATATTGGTCCATATTGAGATAAACATATCAAAAATGTATATAATTATTAAGCAAACTAATTTGGATCTAGTATTATGTATTCCATAAGAACTGATTGTTATAATTTCTTCTTCTACATTTGGCCTGATGTAGAACACAAATCGATCACCAACATTCCAATCACTGGTAAAGAATTTTGTTCTAGTTTTATTTTAATCCTTAAAAAAACATACCGAAATATTTTAATTAGTGTATATTCCTTAAAAATATGGAACTTGTTGATATGTGGCTCCATATAAATAAAAAAGGGGATGTAGACTGTTACCTCATTTGAACTCTGTAAATTTATATACTAAGCATGCTTTACTTCCATACAAGTAGTGGAACATAAATATTGTACTTATGTGTTAATTATTTACATTTGATGATATTGTTGGTGGTTAAGTCTTCACTGGACATTATTGAATTTCAAACCGTATCATTCATGTATGCATGGGACTAGCTGCAAAATCTATTCACACAAACACATATTTTAGTTCATCATTTTGTCCAATTCTGCATTGCTATGAACCTATGTGTTGATCTATGACTGTATCTATGTTGATGTGTCCTTCCAACTACCATTTATCAAAGATTTTTGGGTGGTTACTTCATAAATTACACAATCAGTAATTCACATGTATATGTAGTATACACAGTAGATTTTTAGCTGGTTACTTCATGAATTACACAGTCAGTAATTCACATGTATATGTAGTATACACAGTAGATTTTTGGTGGTTACTTCATGAATGGATTAATTAGTACTATTTTGTATTTTGCTGGGGATTACATGCTAAAGTTTCCTTTATGTATATAGTTGCCAAGGGTTCACTTTCACTTACTAATAGCATTTCACAATGGAAATTTAGAAACACAGACTTTAGTTATACCCTGAAATTAAGTTGGACTAAATGTTGAATACACTAGTCAGTATTTACCCTTTTGTTTAATAAGGAACTAAACTTTTCAGTGGCATAATATGCTATCTGCGAGCTAAACTTTTCTGTTCCAAATTCAATGAAAAGTGGAATTGTATGCATGCCAGTTGAAGCGGTTTTAGCTTTTATTGGTATATCAAATTTTTCTTATTTCCATAGCATGAAGAAATATGTCCTTTAAAATGCAGCACCCGGAACTAAAACTAAATGTTGAACTTTTAAACAACAATGTGTGCTACCATTTGGCACTAAATATAGTTTACTTAAACCTGTTTATATAGTTTCCGCGAACCTGTTTAAAACTATGTAGTCCTATATATATATATATATATATATATATATATATATATATATATACACGCACACACACACATGTGTTGAGCTACATACTCAATTGTTTCAAAATGCTGCATGTTTTGACAGAATGTACTTTTGTTCGAAATGTTGCATATTTTAATTTTTTAATCGAGAAATCTCACCATGATTTTAATTCTGTATAGTTTAGATTTGATTTTTTTCCCTAAATTCTAATTTTCCCTATTTCAGATATGGGTTGTTTCATACTGTAGATCTGGTCAACACGATTCCAACGCTTTCAATTTCGTCGGATTTGGTTTCTGTTTGAACGCGTTATAGATTTTTGAATACTTGATTGCATTAAATAATATAATGGATTTTATAATTAAAATAATTTACATCTTCATTTAATTTCCAAGGCCGCTCCTTTTTGTTCCCTTCTTCCTTCTTATCTTTCCTTTCCTGTAACCATCGAATCCAATGTTTGACCTTCTCTCTCCACCGCAGGAGCCACCACGCACCACCGAAAGATTATCAGACCTCACTACTCCCAATACCTATGCGCCACCATCCTCCTCCAGCAAGCACGGCCAGCTCGCGGTCCCCACCTGTAACATCCCATATTTTATGAATATTTAATTTTCAATTTAAAATGAATTAAATGAAATAATATTAGATAAAAATAAATTTTGTTGATTTTAATGATGACAACTATCTGAATTGAGTATAAATAAATTTTTAATTTAGTTATTTAGAAAATGTTGTAATATGGAATTTAATATTTTAATGAATTGCTAAATGTAAGTTATCTAATTTAAAAGTGGAATCCAAATTTAGATTATAAATGGTGGAATTTTAAATCGTTGAATTTTAACTGAAATTCAAATCAAATTTCAAATAATCAAATTTAGATTTAAAAATGTGTGAAATTTATTTATAAAAATTTATTTAAGTTATAAATTGATGAAAATGGAATTTTATAAATATTTAAATTGAATTAAACAGTTAAACGGAATATTGAATATTTTATTGATTAATTTGCTATTAAATTTAACTGTTTTGACGACTATCTCGGAATTTGACGAAACTAGTGCCATTAGATCCGGGATGGTAAATTATTATAGAGTTTCAAGTTTCGTTATAATCGGATTTATCGTTTGATCGTACGGGAGAAAACGCGAATGGAATCAAGGCAGTAGGATAATTGTTTGTTCCTTATGTTGGGCGTCTATATTTATATAAATAAAATTCTTTTCCTCTACCCATTAACTCATTTATACTATACGTTCACTTTTCTTCATCAAAACGTTATTTCCATGGCTAGAAATAATTTTCAGACCCTATGTCAAAATGAAAATTAAACTTTAAAATAAAATCTCTCCAAACCAAAGCGAATTATATATCAAATCGAAGCTCTCGATGAGTAGTACCTAGATCTGCGATTTATTTCGACACGCAGCAACCAAACTTACCGGAAATTGATGGTCAAACTTTCATATTTCAATACCCTAAGGTGTAAATTAGGGGTTTTCAATCCGATAGTCAATTGGAGATTTGGCGATATGAGTTTTGAAGAGAAGATCCATACAAACTGATGTTTGGAGGTCGGAGGTTTAATCGGGGTTGAATCACTGGAATTTTGTGATCTAGGGTTTTAAAACCCGACGGAAATGGCCAGCAATGCATCGTATTGGGAAGGCTGGAGAGGACTGCTTCGGTTGGGTTGCGTGCACCTAGGTCAGACGAAGAGAAACTGGGAGGTCTCGAGGCTAACAGTGGTCGGAGTGCATCGCAATCAACGGTCAAAGGAAGGAGACAAATGGGTTTTTCCATGTTGGAACTTCTGGACGGAAACGACGGAAGCGGGAAACACAAATTGGGAAGCTGACATGTCGGTTGATGAGTGGGTAAGAAATTTAGTTCATTAATTTTTATATATTTTAATTCCAGATAATAAAACACTAATGACTTTTACGTATCAACTCGGGTTTGGACACGGTCGGGTGCGTTGGGATCGTGACGGAATTGCTGTCAATCTGAGACAGGCTTGGCTGCGTTTAGAGATTGTGAAATTTTGGGCTTTGGTTAGACGTTCGTCTGATTTAAAGACAAAAAGGTGACTGATTCTTCGCTCATGAATAACTGAATTTTTCCCATTTTTATCAAATTAAATTGTAAAATAAGTTGGTTTCATGGTTGCGTTTGATTAGTGAATGGTTGCTTAAATTTGACATGAAAGTGTATTACATGCAATAAAAATCGATAATTAGTTACTTAAATTTAATTTAAATTTCTAGTTGGAAAAACTCAACACTTGAAATTGTGAAATGATTTAACATTTACTGTGGAATAAAATGTTGTGTGATGGATGCCTTGGTTGATTGAATTATTGAATGAATGTTATTTGAAATGTTCCTTTATTCAGTAGATGAAAGATGTATGCTCATGTTTGACGTTGAATCCCATTCCTTTCACCCTGGATGTTACGGGCTTCAAATAATCCTGGGATTTGTCGATATAATAAATTAAGAACACAGAGTGAAATGATAAATCTCTGTGACCCTGATTTGGATTGAAATGATAGATCCATACCTAAAATATCGAGAAATTAAATTTAATTTCATTTGGCCATAGGATAGAAAATTATATACAGACATCAGTTGGTTAAATGATTTTTAAATATTTGGAAATCTTAATTGATAGAATTTTCATATGGAAGAATGCGCCGATACTCGATAAATCCGTTACTTTAAAGATTCTGAAGTTGGGATGTTTATTAAAAAGGGTTAAGGAAATTATCCCAAACCAGAGTGGAAATTTTTAAATTGGGATTTGAATATGATTTGGAAATTTTTCAAATTTATGGGCTAGATTTGAATGAAATAAATTCTTATTGAATTTAAATTTTGGAATAAGGGAAATCGAGGTATTCTGAGTTGTTTTAACTCAGTTGTGGAAAAGTTTGAATTCTTGAATTCGAACGGTTGTTTTGAACGATGTTTGAAAATGAGATAAGGAAACTAAATAAACTCCATTGGGACTGGTGTATAGATTCAAGTATTTGAAATTCAGAAGGAAGGAACAATTACGGTTTAAAGGATTTTATATATATATACCCTGATTGTTTTTAAATAAACTATTCTTTTCCAAAATTTATTTATTAAACTTTTAACCTGTAAATATTTTTTATAAATGAGTTTTCCTATAGTTTATGTTTTTAAATTATTTAGTAAACTTTTATTTTGTGTATGTAAATAGAAATTTAATTTATCTTATTCTATTCCAACTATTATATTCTATATATATATTTATATAAAGATTTTACTTTATAAGCATATATTTTCCTAATTATATTTTTATGAATTGTATATTCCTTCCGAATGGAAAATGTTTGGATCTAAACCGTTGTTCAAATGGAGTTAAGATAAGTTATAGCCTCTTTGAATATGAATCGATTCCTAAACCGATCTTTATATATGGAAATATGGGTTTCTATTTGAATATAAAAAAATTCTCCTAAGGGGTTGATATGAGTTATGAAGTATATATATATATTCTATTTGAATATGAATGGATTTCAAACCTTAAGTGATTTGGAATAATTTGAAATCTTTGAGATGAGATATATTATATTTGAATATAAGTCGGTTTTTAAATATTATATGGTTATAATATAAGTATATGGAAATTTATTCTAATTTAGATATAATCGGATTGGTATAATTTATGATATTTTTGATATGAAATTATATTCTATTTGAATATAAATTTGGTTCGAAACAGAATATGATATTTTGATATGAAAGCGAACCTTTATGAAATATAAAAGAAGCAACCGATGTGAAAGATGTAAACGTTGGTTGTTAAAGAGTCCAGAGTCAACATAAGGCATACTCTCTGTCAGTGTCGATACCACTTTGACAACTGTGAATGCTGTGACGTATCCAGAATGAGTATGATGACTTGGGAGATGATTATTGAATCGAAGAAGATGAACGATAAAGAAATAGCTCTAACCTTCCGATCAGAATTGAAATGACTAAAACAAGAGCTATACCTTGACTAATTGAGGTAGCATCTTTGATCGGACACACTTCTTCAATTCTATTTCTATGATGATGATGATGAGGATGATGATGTGGGCCCTTTATTATTCTGGGAGTGTGTTCCGAGGTGGACGGTAGTGGCTGCTATGCGTTACCACCGGTCCGGGAGTGCAATTGGTAGAATCCTACCCTGGGCATTGCCTCGAGTGCCTTGTCATATTTATCCATATCGAGCGCTATACGATTTTGATTTAGCATTGCCTTCTATGGAGTGCCCTTTGATAACACCAGTATGGTGAATTTACGGTACTGTATAGACTGTTGATGCCTGTAAACAGCGTAAGGGTAATATGGTAATCCCACTTACGCTATTTTTATGATAGTTAGTTTACTGGATAGACACTATCGTAATAGCGTATTATGATATGTATGTATTAGTTTAACGGATCCTCGAGAGATGGAAAAATTCCTGTAACATCTCTTGAGCTACTACACCCATGGCACTGATGTTATTTTATATTTTGATTTGACTATTATGAGAATGATTTACTGTTGATCCGAGTGTTTGTTGCGTTTCCTTTTTATGCAATACGCCCGGGTCAGCAGACATTTGCAGTTACCGAAGATGACTGCGCCTTAGAGATCGAAGATGAAGATTGGTATATATCTATTATATATATATGTATTTCCGCTGCATTTTATTTCCACTGTCGTGTTATGTATTTCTGCTTATGTGTAACTCTGATTTATCATTTGTACGTTATAGTCAAATGTATATATTCCAATAGTTTTAACTTCTATTTCTTTATTATATGTTGTCCTTCCGCTGTGAGATTCTGTTATTTGGTTTTTCTCTTCTTTCTTCCTTTTCTTCTTTTCCCAATAACTACCTATATTTGTGATTTGTTTGGGTCGTCATGTGTGGATTATTGTCGATTTGAACGGTAAAAAATATGGGTCGTCACATTTGGTATCAGAGCGATGGTTACCAATAACCTTGGCTCTGTTGGGAATTAACTCATTACAGATGAGGTTAGAAACGCCCTAAAATGGGTTTGAGTGATATAAGAGAGCGTACTTATATTTTTGATAAATTGGTTTTCATTGTCTTGATTTGTTCTGTTGAATATTCATGAATTCTAGTCGATATGTGGGATGCCATAGAATCGATAGGAATTTCTAAATAATCGAACGGAATGATCGACATAATATGATTTTCGATTATATTTAATATATGTATTAAATATACTATTAGTGGTTTTAAGTGTATAATCTTTGGTCGTTGGTAGGTAATAATATTAAGTTAATACCTATTACAGTTGATTCGATAGTAAAGTTAATAAGGAAATTTAAATGGTCTAGAAAATATTTGAAAATGAAATGATACCTTTAAGTATAATTAGGTGAAAAGATTTGAGATTGAAATAGAAATGAACTTGGAACTTGATACTGGGGTACTTATAAAATAGTTTTGTCGAATTTTGAAATAATATCGTATTATGAGTATTTTCGAAAGGAATGATCTAAAGGATTTTAAAAGAAATAAGTGTGTAATCCCTTCTCGGACATCAGAAATGACTTCGGTAATGAGTGCACGCATTATCGACGTTTATTATGAAGTGTCTAAGTAGGGGAGACCACTCCGTGCTACCATATTGGGCCTAATTTCCAAGGGTATATAAAGTGAAGCTTAAGATTTAACCAGGATTGAAATTTCTTTGTTTGTTACTTAAAGTTGGATTTCAATTTATGATATGTTTTCTATGGATTTTATAAATACATATGCATTTTAAGCTTGGTTTATAACACGGAATCAAGCAATTTAAGTTCATCCTAGCTAACAACATTGATTAAAGATTAATTTTCTCAATTCATTGGAGTTTTAGACTTTGAAATTATGGAATGGACTTAAGAATTAAGAGGGGTCGTCGCCTAAGCTCTTAAATATGGTGATGATAAGGGTCAAACAAATCACAACTTTGGTTGGTAAGGGTGTTAGAAGAAATTGAATTTTACCGCGAAATAAAATTCAAATAAGCCAACTAAATCAATTGAAAATTTGGTTGTGTAATAAGAACAATAACACACGACTTGGCTAATTCATAAGTTAATAAGTTAGTCGAGAAGGTGTTGGAAGAAACTTATGTTTGTCGATAATATGATTGCTGATAAATAAAATTGAAAGGAATGAAGAGGTTAATAGAATTTGAATGGTCGTTGAATTTGAAATGAAAGGGAACTTGTAACAACCCGTATTTTTGAATAACATATTATAACATAAATGGAGGCAGAATTAAACTATAAAATCTGAATCAAGGGAAACGGGCTGTGCCATTGCGTTCGACTCAAAAAAATACGCGAAATAGAGTCCGATTTTTCGAAAATCGGAGTCCGTATGACCAAGATATGGCCTCGCGAAGTTTCACGGAAAATTCAAATTAAAGTATACTTAATTAAGTGAAATGGGTTGCACAGAGAAATATATATATATATATTGATATATATATATACATATAATTGAGAATTAAATAAATAAATATGCAAAAATGTTCAAAACAGCGAATTGGGAGAGGGGAGTAACCGAACCGGCCGATTTTTGAGGTCGACCCGAGCCTGCTGGGTCGACTAGGGGTTAATCCAGAGTGTTTGGCTGCCAACCCGTGGGCCGATTCGCTCAAATGCAGATTTTGCATTTGAATGGTTCTCATGGTTCAGCTTTAATCTAAAGGCCCTAGATGGTTCTTACACTTGACTTCTTCCCCAAGACATGCTTTGATGGCTTGGATTGAATCTAGGGTTAATCTTATGGCTAATACTATCCTAATCCTCTATAAAAAGACCCCTAAGCCTAGCCTAAATCATCATTATTCATTCCTACAACTAAACTATGTCAAAATTGTTCCTCTCATGGCCTCCACTCTCATGCTAAAATTTCTAAGTTTATTTCTATGAGAGGTTTTGAATGCATACAAGTATTTTCAAGCTTGTATGAATGTTCTTAGTTTGCATTCAAGTCAAGTTGCAACATTTCTATTTCAAAGCAAGGATTTTTATTGATTTGGCTCAAGGGTTTTCATTTGGAGATTGCATATTTGGGTTTTTGGTGCTTGCATAAGGGCTTTGTCTCAATCTTTATAATAAATATTTATTTGTGTCTTCATAGCATTGTAAGCCCTTTTCTACTTTCTTTTTTATTGAACTCTAAAGTTAAATGAATGATGCAAGTTTGGTTGATCATTATATGCAAGTTTGGTTGATCATTATATGCAAGTTTGGTTGATCATTATGCAAGTTATGTATGACACATGTTGCCATGTTATGTAAGTTTGGGTTGATCATGTCATCATGTTATGCAAGTTTGGGTTGATCATGTTATCATGTTATGCAAGTTTGGGTTGTTCATGTTATCATGTTATGCGAGTTAAACTTGAGTTTATGACCTTAAAGCTTCAAGCTTTATGTTAAAGGTTGCATTTTGGCAACATGAAAGTTATCATATCCCTTATGATAACTTGCATGTGAGGCCAAATGCGAACTTCTAGCAACTTCTACATGTTATTTATCACCATGTATCACTCATATGCTAAGTTTGGTTTTATGCATGCTTTTGAAGCCTAATAATGCAATATGCAAGTATATGAACATATGTACATCTCATATGCCACCATGTTAAACTTGTGGCTTCAACACCTTTTTGTCATGATTATGCCAAGTTCCCCATTTTATCCTTTATGCGTTGTTGCGATTATGTAAACGATGGGATTACGTTGGGGTTGGGTAACATAATGAAATGAACATGGTTTTTATAACATAACGTGATATGTTAACTTGTAATTATGTTTTGGAAACATAATGGACATGACACTTAGAAAATATGAGTGTGGCCAACTCGAGGTTGGGTTGAGTTTGTAGCATAAATCTACCCGAACCCGCCCGGCTTAACTAGTGGCTACAAACAATAGGACCCAATGTGAGAAGTTGGTCATGTTGTGCACGAACCCGAGGTTAGACCAGGTTGTGGTGTAAAGCTACCCGGACCCGCCCGGCTTAACTAGTAACCACAACAAGGTCTAATGTGAGAGGTTAATGCACATTAATTTAATGAATGCCTCCTGATTAGGGTTAAGTCATGGTCCACTTAATACTTAACTAATTTGGGCTTGATGGATTAATCGAGGTTAAGTCAGGAGCCTTGGGTACTCTTAACCAATTTAATCCACGTGTGGATCGGGTTAACCACATTTAACCCATTAAGAAACCCTAGTTGCGTGGTCCTTTTCAGCAGTAACCTCCTTGGTAGTATCATAAGACCCTAGGACTAGGTTAGGGTGGGGCACGATTACTGGGATGATTGTAAGAGACCAAAAGAGACGGCTGAATGATGCCTCGGTTGTTCAGGCGGACCATGGTCGTGGACATCAAGTCCGGAGTTGAACAAGGGCTACGGTAGGTTTGGACTGTGCATCATGGAATGGTGTCAGAGGGTTACACCATAGGGCCTGATACACCCTTGGGTGGACCCTGCACAGTCAACTACATTACATGATTATGCCGCATGACACCGACACTTGACGAGTTAGGCTTATAGGGAGCCGATCGACTAGACTGTGTAGTTGGACCTTGATTTAGGTCACCTCATTATATTGGGCTAAGCTTGGGCCAAGGGATCAATTCTTGTTTTTACTGGACATGTTAGAATGCTAGTACACCCGTGGTGCAAAACTTAACCTTGATTATGCGATGACACCTTTATCTATCTTGTTAGTTAATCATCATGCCAGTATGTTGTTATCCTTATGTTCATCTCAGCTTCTCATGCCAGTTAACTTTACTAGTTCATAGACAGATAGTAGTAGGGCTTACCGGTCTTTTTGACTGACCTGTTTTCTTTCGCCTCTTTTCTTCTGTTTCCCCCCCCTCAGGTTCTCAGGGTGGGAACATTGGAGCTTAGCTTGGATCTTTACAGCTTGCTTACTGGATTTGCTCATGTACAGTTTTGGACATTGAGCTAGCTATGGTTTATCACTTCATTTTGGGGGTAGTACTTTATGTATTTCAGTTTTTCAGTTTATGCTTTTATCTAGACTGAGTTATGTTGGAAAATAATGACCAAGTACTTTGTTGTAACATGACTATGGTTTTGAAATGCTAAGTTTTATCCGCTGCTTTACTACTCTGTTTTACTTATATGTTCTGTCGTGTGATATCTGCATGCATGATTACCTTGTTTAACGCCCCTCCAAAGCTAATGTCCTTGCAAGAGTGGCATTGGCGGAGGTGGGGTGTTACATTTGGTATCAGAGCATAAGGTTTACAAGATTTGAGCAAAAGTGTTTTTGAAACTTACCTTTTGAAAAACTATTTTCAAAACCAATTAAGTATTTTCCAAGAAAAGTCTAGTTATTTTAAAAAGGCTATTCCCCAAAAGCCATAGCACTATCCTTCGTTTCTTCGTTCTGAATCTATCTTTTTCTTCGTTTTAGTATGGCCGATCGCTTTAACATCCCGGAAGGCGTACAAGTACCCGTCTGGTTCTGGAGATTTATGGAGGAAGTGCAACTTCTGTGGGATTACTGGGCACATAGCCAAAGACTGTAGGAAGAAGAAGAGGAAGTTGGGCGAATGCTTTCACTGTGGAGAGCCTGGACATCTTAGCAAGGATTGCCCCAAGAAGCAAGGACAAGGGCAAGGACAAACTCAGCAAGTAAGACCCTCTGGAGGGCAATTGCAGGCTCTCCTCGCTCTTCCAGCTTTTGATCGAGGTAGAGTTTTTATAGAAATTCATGTTTACATTTCTGATTTTCCTGTTTGCACCTTATTTGATTCTGGCGCATCGCATAGTTTTATCTCTTCTGATATTGTTGAAAGTTTGCACCTAAGTACTAGCTTAGTTGAGGATCCCGTTTGTGTTTCAAATCCAATTGGGGGTTCCGCCCATCTACCTGTGGTTTGTATGGATTTGAAAATCTCTATCTTGAGCATAGAATTCATGTGTAATGTTTAGGTTCACGGGTTTATGGGATACGGGTTGATTTTGGAGGTGGATTGGTTGTCCAGTTATGGAGCCATTCTTGACTGTGAGCATAGGGTAGTGAGGCTCATGACTCGCCTCGGTAATACCCTAGAAATTTCTTGTAACCCTAGAGGTCCCGTCATGTTATGTTATCTTGAATCTCTCGACTCGTCCATCGATGATCTGCAATCTATAAGGGTGGTCCGAGACTATCCCGATGTCTTTGAAGAAGTTAAGGGGTTACCCCCTAAACGAGAGATAGATTTCCGCATTTATCTAGTCGATAATGCCAAGCCAGTATCATTGCCTGTTAGGCACATGGCCCCTCGAGAAATAAGGGAGCACGGTAAGCAAATCAAGGAATTGCTTGAGAAGAATTTTATTAGGTGAAGCATTTCTGAATGGGGTGCTCCGGTGGTATTCGCCACTAAGGCGGATGGATAGCTTCGTCTATGTGTTGATTATCGAGAGTTGAATAAGCTGACAAAGAAGAATAGGCACCCATTACCGAGAATTGATGATCTCTTTGACCAGTTGGTAGGTGCTTCTGTTTTCTCTCAGCTTGATCTAGCCACCGGATTCCATCAGCTTAGAGTGGCTGAGGATAGTATTGATAAGACTGCGTTTAGGACTCCAGATGGATTCTTTGAATGGCTTGTCATGCCATTCGGTTTGACTAATGCACCCGCCTACTTCGTAGATTTGATGAGTAGGGTGTTCAGAGAGTTCCTTAACAAGTTCGTGGTTGTCTTCGTGGATGATATTCTGATCTTCTCAAAGGATAAGGAAGAGCATGCTAGGCATCTCAAGGAAATGATGGATACGCTTAGAGCGCATCAGTTGAAAGCCAAGTTCTCCAAATGTCATTTCTGGAGAAGGGAAGTTCGGTTTCTTGGACATATAGTTTCTAAGCAAGGCATAGCGGTGTATCCCGCGAAAGTGATTGTGGTTCAAGGCTGGAAGACTCCGAGGAATGCAACCGAAGTAAGGAGCTTTCTCGGTTTGGCGGGCTACTATAGGAAGTTCATCAGGGACTTCGCTAAGATTTCGGCCACTCTTACTAAGTTGACGAAGAAGAACTTAGTCTTTGCATGGGACTTGGAGTGTGAGCTTGCTTTTCAAAGGCTCAAGAGAGCCCTTACCTCAGCTCTAGTTTGGCAATGTGGATTGGCACTGTTTTCAAGAGATAGTTTTCTGCGTGGGATACCGTATAATATGTAAACGAGATCCAAGATTCATTAACGAATCTTGGAAAGCTTGCACGAAACCATGAGCACGCAGTTATGTTTAAGCCAAGTATTTTAGGCAAAGAATAAGTGGAAGTGGAACGAGAGGCAACGGTGAAATGAGTTCTAACTCATATTTTGGGAACAAGAATTAAGAACTACGGAATTGTGAAGTTAAAAGACGGTCAGGGCACGATGGGATTAAGCACAAGAAAATGCGGCTTAGAAGAGCGAAGACTAGATACGCGCATTTAATCTCTTTCTAAGAGTATATCCTTGATCCCTATTATTCTGTAGAGCTTACTCGCATGCTATCTTTTAAGTATATCCTCTCGGCCCTATCCTCAATCTTAGATCTGTTGCAAACCCCCTAAGGAGTATGACTATCCTATTTGTGATATATGGTTGGGGTGAAGAAGTTCTTCACCAAACTATTTGGGCTTTATGGGATACGGGTAATAATTGATAGACTTACGAAGAGAACACATTTTTCCGGTGAAAAGCAAGAGGACCGTATCATGGCTAGCATCTGTTTATCTTCGAGAGATGGTATGGTTGCATGGAGTTTCTTCTAGCATAGTTAGCGATCGTGACCCAATTTTCACTAGCCAGTTCTGGAACAGTTTGCAAGAAGCGATGGATACACGATTGAATCTGAGTACAGCCTATCACCCCCAGACGGATGGCCAAACCGAAAGGGTGAATAGAGTGCTAGAAGATATCTTGAGGCTTTGTGTTCTCGACTTCGGTGGTACTTGGGAAGACCACCTTCCTCTTGTAGAGTTTGCTTATAATAATAGCTATCAAGCCAGCATAGGGATGGCACCATTTGAAGCTTTATATGGGAGGCCGTGTAGGTCACCATCTTGTTGGTGGGAGACAACAGATAGACTTATACTTGGACCCGATATGATACGAGACACATCCGAGAAAGTTGAATTAGTAAGAAGAAGGATGAAAGCGGCCCAAGATAGACAGAAATCCTATGCTGACAAGCGAAGGGCAGATTTGGAATTCGAAGTGGGAGACATGGTTTTCGTGAAGGTTTCTCCTTTGTGAAATGTGGTACGTTTTGGAGCAGCGGGGAAGCTGGCACCAAGGTCCGTAGGACCCTTCCCTATCATAGAGAGAATTGGAAAGATGGCCTATAAGGTGGGATTGCCCGAGAAGCTAGCCGGAGTGCATAATGTCTTTCATGTCTCGCATCTCCGAAAGTGCCTACATGAGTCCGCTGAGGTGGTTGAACCAAGCATTCTTAAAGACATTGAGGTAGAGAAAGAAGCAACCTTGAGAAAAGCTCCGATTCGTATCTTGGGAACAGAGATCAAGAAACTGAGGAATCGAGAAGTCAAATTGGTGAAAGTTCAGTGGGGTGAAGCCGACGAAGATGCAACTTGGGAAACCGAGGAGAAGATGCGTGGGCTTTATCCATTTCTTTTTGAGGGTACATTCTCGACCTCTTTCCTAATTAGCGTATCTTTCTGTTTATCCGCGTTTATCCTGTTTATCTTGTCATCTCGTTAATCATGTTATGAGGACCTTAGGTAGAAACCCTTTGGATGAAACATGTATTTGAAACATGTTATGCTTGATGGTTGCAAGTGGTTGCAAGTGTTTGCACGTGGATACTCGTGGATGCATGGTGCACATTAGGCACTAAGATCGGCTCACACACTTTCATACCGCATATGCATGAGTGTTTATGCTTATTCATGGATGAAATTTGTTATGCTATCACGTGGATGTTGCATATGGATGAATGATATATGCACTCATGTAGAGATTATAAATTATGTTATGAATTTGCATACATATGGACTCATTTCACTAACATGCTTTGCATTAAGGAGGTTTACTGTATCAGTAACCGCCTGATTTTCGCATTAGATAAGTACACACACACCTTTGCATATGATCATACAACATTTAGAATCCTTTAAGGACAATGACTGCACGAGGATGATGTTTTGAGTAAATGGATGATGGATGGTAGGATACGTTCTTCCTAACTTGGAGATTTCGGGGACGAAATCCTTTAAGGAGGGGAGAATGTAACAACCCGTATTTTTGAATAACATATTATAACATAAATGGAGGCAGAATTAAACTGTAAAATCTGAATCAAGGGAAACGGGCTGTGCCATTGCGTTCGTCTTGGAAAAATACGCGAAATAGAGTCCGAGTTTTCGAAAATCGGAGTCCGTATGACCAAGATATGGCCTCGCGAAGTTTCACGGAAAATTCAAATTAAAGTATATTTAATTAAGTGAAATGGGTTGCACAGAGAAATATATATATATATATATATATATATATATATATCGATATATATATATATAATTGAAAATTAAACAAATAAATATGCAAAAATGTTCAAAACAACGAATTGGGAGAGGGGAATAACCGAACCGGCCGATTTTTGAGGTCGACCCAAGCTCGCTGGGTCGACTAGGGGTTAATCCAGAGTGTTTGGCTGTCAACCCGTGGGCCGATTCGCTCAAATGCAGATTTTGCATTTGAATGGTTCTCATGGTTCAGCTTTAATCTAAAGGCCCTAGATGGTTCCTACACTTGACTTCTTCCCCAAGACATGCTTTGATGGCTTGGATTGAATCTAGGGTTAATCCTATGGCTAATACTATCCTAATCCTCTATAAAAAGACCCCTAAGCCTAGCCTAAATCATCATTATTCATTCCTACAACTAAACTATGTCAAAATTGTTCCTCTCATGGCCTCCACTCTCATGCTAAAATTTCTAAGTTTATTTCTATGAGAGGTTTTGAATGCATACAAGTATTTTCAAGCTTGTATGAATGTTCTTAGTTTGCATTCAAGTCAAGTTGCAACATTTCTATTTCAAAGCAAGGATTTTTATTGATTTGGCTCAAGGGTTTTCATTTGGAGATTGCATATTTGGGTTTTTGGTGCTTGCATAAGGGCTTCGTCTCAATCTTTATAATAAATATTTATTTGTGTCTTCATAGCATTGTAAGCCCTTTTCTACTTTCTTTTTATTGAACTCTAAAGTTAAATGAATGATGCAAGTTTGGTTGATCATTATATGCAAGTTTGGTTGATCATTATATGCAAGTTTGGTTGATCATTATGCAAGTTATGTATGACACATGTTGCCATGTTATGCAAGTTTGGGTTGATCATGTCATCATGTTATGCAAGTTTGGGTTGATCATGTTATCATGTTATGCAAGTTTGGGTTGATCATGTTATCATGTTATGCAAGTTTGGGTTGTTCATGTTATCATGTTATGCGAGTTAAACTTGAGTTTATGACCTTAAAGCTTCAAGCTTTATGTTAAAGGTTGCATTTTGGCAACATGAAAGTTATCATATCCCTTATGATAACTTGCATGTGAGGCCAAATGCGAACTTCTAGCAACTTCTACATGTTATTTATCACCATGTATCACTCATATGCTAAGTTTGGTTTTATGCATGCTTTTGAAGCCTAATAATGCAATATGCAAGTATATGAACATATGTACAACTCATGTGCCACCATGTTAAACTTGTGGCTTCAACACCTTTTTGTCATGATTATGCCAAGTTCCCTATTTTATCCTTTATGCGTTGTTGCGATTATGTAAACGATGGGATTACGTTGGGGTTGGGTAACATAATGACATGAACATGGTTTTTATAACATAACGTGATATGTTAACTTGTAATTATGTTTTGGAAACATAATGGACATGACACTTAGAAAATATGAGTGTGGCCAACTCGAGGTTGGGTTGAGTTTGTAGCATAAATCTACCCGGACCCGCCCGGCTTAACTAGTGGCTACAAACAATAGTAGCCAATGTGAGAAGTTGGTCATGTTGTGCACGAACCCGAGGTTAGACTAGGTTGTGGTGTAAAGCTACCCGGACCCGCCCGGCTTAACTAGTAACCACAACAAGGTCTAATGTGAGAGGTTAAAGCACATTAAGTTAATGAATGCCTCCTGATTAGGGTTAAGTCATGGTCCACTTAATACTTAACTAATTTGGGCTTGATGGATTAATCGAGGTTAAGTCAGGAGCCTTGGGTACTCTTAACCAATTTAATCCACATGTGGATCGGGTTAACCACATTTAACCCATTAAGAAACCCTAGTTGCGTGGTCCTTTTCAGCAGTAACCTCCTTGGTAGTATCATAAGACCTTAGGACTAGGCTAGGGTGGGGCACGATTACTGGGATGATTGTAAGAGACCAAAAGAGACGGCTGAATGATGCCCCGGTTGTTCAGGCGGACCATGGTCGTGGACGTCAAGTCCGGAGTTGAACAAGGGCTACGATAGGTTTGGACTGTGCATCATGGAATGGTGTTAGAGGGTTACACCATAGGGCCTGATACACCCTTGGGTGGACCCTGCACAGTCAACTACATTACATGATTATGCCGCATGACACCGACACTTGACGAGTTAGGCTTATAGGGAGCCGATCGACTAGACTGTGTAGTTGGACCTTGATTTAGGTCACCTCATTATATTGGGCCAAGCTTGGGCCAAGGGATCAATTCTTGTTTTTACTGGACATGTTAGAATGCTAGTACACCCGTGGTGCAAAACTTAACCTTGATTATGCGATGACACCTTTATCTATCTTGTTAGTTAATCATCATGCCAGTATGTTGTTATCCTTATGTTCATCTCAGCTTCTCATGCCAGTTAACTTTACTAGTTCATAGACAGATAGAAGTAGGGCTTACCAGTCTTTTTGACTGACCTGTTTTCTTTCGCCTCTTTTCTTCCGTTCCCCCCCCCCTCAGGTTCTCAGGGTGGGAACATTGGAGCTTAGCTTGGATCTTTACAGCTTGCTTACTGGATTTGCTCATGTACGGTTTTGGACATTGAGCTAGCTATGGTTTATCACTTCATTTTGGGGATAGTACTTTATGTATTTCAGTTTTTCAGTTTATGCTTTTATCTAGACTGAGTTATGTTGGAAAATAATGACCAAGTACTTTGTTGTAACATGACTATGGTTTTGAAATGCTAAGTTTTATCCGCTGCTTTACTACTCTGTTTTACTTATATGTTCTGTCTTGTGATATCTGCATGCATGTTTACCTTGTTTAACGCCCCTCCAAAGCTAATGTCCTTGCAAGAGTGGCATTGGCGGAGGTGGGGTGTTACAGATCTGAATGGTGAACCTCATTTGGAAATATATCGAATATAAGTCTAAGTACGAACAACGTATGAGAAGGATATAAACATTTTGTTGAAGGAATATAACTTTATTTGATTAGAGGAATCAAGCTGAATAAAGTTTAACTCAGGAAATTGAATAATGATGATTTGAGAACTAAGTATGGAAAAATTCGAGAGTGAACATTTCTTAATTCAAAACATGATTTCAGAGTCGAATAAATAAGTCGAGTAAATGAAATAATATTTAATTTGAAATGAAATGGGAGAATGAATTCAATAAAAGGAATAAAATAGAAGTCAGAAAAGGAATAAACCATTTGAAAATTTGATGAAGTTTGAAAGCGACTTGGAAATTTAGTAAACGTGGTAAAATAGAATGGTATATATAAAAGACCATAACTTATCTAACCTATGGTTATAGATTTAAGGTTAACTAAATATAACGAGGAGAAGAAATAAAATGGAATTAAGCTCGAGAAATATAATTTGGTCGAATTAAAACTCAAATATAAATGAAATGAAATGTGGATGAACTTGAATAATTAAAATCATTAGATCGGAACTAATCCAAGGGAACGACTAATCGAATATGGATCAATAAGGTGGGTTCAATGAAATAAGGGTGAATTAAATAAGAAAAATGGAATTTGGCAATTAGATTCATGTTTACGAATTTATTATTTAATATGAGTAAGTTAGTTGGAAAAGGTAAATAAATTTAAGTTTTGTTCGAAATTTAATATTTGAAATGAAACGAGAAGTATATTGGAATATGGTAAGCAATTGGATATGGATCCATTTCTCGAGTAAAAAGTGATAACTAATTGGAAGTGATTAATATTTACCAAAATTTTGGAATCGAATGGTTAGAAACTTCAAATAAAATAATTCGATGTTTATGCGAAAACCTGAAATATTGTTATGCTGAAACTAAGATGACCATAACTTTTGATGGGCTAATCGGAATTCCACGATTCTGGACTTTTCGGAAACCATAGAAACTTAACTAAACCTTTTTTTAATAGTGCTTTGCCTAATTTTCAAGTCTATTAGGTTGAAAACCAAGAACTAGTCATAGTTGTATGCGCAGAAAATAAAAATCTGACTGAATACCAATGTTGTTTTGGTCTCAACTTCCTAACGGAGTGTCGGGTTTTGATGTGCGAGTACAATTCGGAAAGCCCAGAAAGTAAACTAAAACTTTTCCTTAATATGATAGTGAAATTTTGAGATTTAAAGGGGGAAAAATTGGGTTGAACATCTCGGACCTGCATTTTTTAGTGTACGGGCTGAGGTGTTCGCCTTCACTAAAATAGTCATTACTTTTGAATGAATTATCTGAATTTGACGAATCCTGACAATTCGGAAAGCCTGAAACAAATGCAACTGTAACAACCCGCACCTCCGTTCACACAAGATATTGTCCCCAACTTGGCCACCATATAGGTGTGGGATTTTGTTCCTCAAAAGGCCTCAACGTTAGTAAGAGATGGGCTCTATTATATAAGTTTTCACTTCACACAGGCTTCCACGATGTGTGACTAAGGGGTGTTACATTCTCCCCTCCTACAGAGCCCAACGTCCCCATTGGCTTACAAACACCTCACTCAGGCGTTGTGGTCCACACAGGAGCCACAATTCCGGCTAGCTATTGGCTCTGATACCACTGTAACAACCTGCACCTCCATTCACACAAGATATTGTCCTCAACTTGGCCACCGTATAGGTATGGGGTTTTGTTCCTCAAAAGGCCTCGACGTTAGTAAGAGATGGGCTCTACTATATAAGTTTTCACTTCACACAGGCTTCCATGATGTGGTACTAAGGGGTGTTATAGCAACAATTTTTCCCTAGTGTGTTTTAATCCAATTCCATTAATTATAAGGTGATAATTGATCATGAATATTATAGTTTGTAGTTGAAATGTCGATGATATGTTGTGTAAGTTATATGCATTTGCTATTTAGTGTATATAGGTTTGGTTCTCATGCCTATGTGAGTATTTAGCAGGTGCAAAGAAGGTGCGCTACGTTTTGGAGCCCGCTTGCGCTAAATACTAAAGTGCTAAAGTAAATAAATTGCAAATATAACGTTAAAGAAGGTGCGTATGTGTGTTATGTAGTTTGTGGTTAAATGTATATTTTGTTTTCCCCATTTTGGGATGCCTCATCTTGTGATGAGATGAATATGTGAGTTTAACATGTATGTGGTTTTTCCGAACTTTTCCGTACAAAGGAGATGCTGCCGAAATTTTCCGTGGTTTCGGAAATTAGAGAAATTTATGAAATTTAACAACTATATAACTCATTTTATATATACTATTCTAAAAGTATGGATTTGAAGGTATGATTAGTTTAATACTTTGTTTCATTCTCTTTTCGAGGACGAAAAGATTTTTAAGTGGGGGAGAATGTAACATCCCATATTTTATGAATATTTAATTTTCAATTTAAAATGAATTAAATGAAATAATATTAAATAAAAATAAATTTTGTTGATTTTAATGATGACAACTATCTGAATTGAGTATAAATAATTTTTAATTTAGTTATTTAGAAAATGTTGTAATATGGAATTTAATATTTTAATGAATAACTAAATGTAAGTTATCTAATTTAAAAGAGGAATTCAAATTTAAATTGGAAATGGTGGAATTTTAAGTCATTGAATTTTAACTGAAATTCAAATCAAAATTCAAATAATCAAATTTAGATTTACAAATGTGAGAAATTTATTTATAAAAATTTATTCAAGTTATAAATTGATGTAAATGGAATTTTATAAATATTTAAATTAAATTAAACAGTTAAACGGAAAATTGAATATCTTATTGATTAATTTGCTGTTAAATTTAACTGTTTTGACGACTTTCTTGGAATTTGATGAAACTGGTGCCATTAGATCCAGGATGGTAAATTATTGTAGAGTTTTAAGTTTCGTTATAATCGGATTTATCGTTTGATCGTACGGGAGAAAACCCGAATGGAATCAAGTCAGTAGGATAATTGTTTGTTACTTATGTTGGGCGCCTATATTTATATAAATAAAATTCTTTTCCTCCACCCATCAGCTCATTTATACTATACGTTCACTTTTCTTCATCAAGACCTTATTTCCATGGCTAGAAATTGTTTTATATGACGTAGTTGTATACACAATTATATGATTTTTGTTTGATGATAACAACCAAATAAATTTTATTATAAATGTGTTTGTTATTGTACTGTTATATATATATATATATATATCACAGAGAGGAATATAATGTTTAAATTTAAATAGAATACGAATACACATGAATTCAAATATTCAACAGTATTTTGTTTAAATTTAAATATTTTATTTCAATCATTCAAACAATACACATTTTATAACTCCACTATATGTTTATCTCAGTAATACATCACTCTTCATATACATTTCACGGATGTACATTTTTCGTCTATACATACTGTTAAATATATTCACTGACACTCTGTGTTCCTGTCTTTTATTGTCTTTTGTCTTCAGTATTCACAGCTTTCTCTGTCAGTCCAGTCATCTACACCTGTCATACACAGAAACACACACAGTACATTGCAATAGTAATAAAACTGTATTCATGTAAATATAAATTTTATTTTTAAAATTTTATTTGCCTCAGATTTATTGTGTGTTTATCATCATTTTTCATGACTTGATCTGATTCATTTGTGTCTAGACAGACAGTTTGTATATGTATAGGGACAGAAAATTTTCGAATGGCTGCAAATACACACGTGTATAAATACATGTGTGCACTGCCTCGCCAATCAGTGTATACAGCTGTGGAGCAGTCACATGGAACATGCTCGACATAGTGAAATGGACAAGTGAACTCAACAACCATAGTGTCGAGCCAAAAATGTTAAAACATGTACAATGCAACTAAACAGTGGTCGAGACAGCTCATACAACAAAACAGCCCAAAATGTTGTCGAGCACATGTCAACATATATATGGTACAACATAGTGAAAGAATGGCCGAGCACGTATGTTCAAATGTTTAACAAGTCAGAAAGCACAAGTGTGTGCTCATGCAACATCAAAACAGCAAGGAAAGTGGCCAAGCACAAGCACAAAACAGCAAATGGAAATTCATTTCAGCATGTACATGGTAATAGCAACAACAGTGGGCCAAGTTTAGCAAAGCACATCAATACAAGAATGAAACATCATGTGTGCAGAAGTGAATGTGCAAATGCACATATACATGGTTCAGCTAAATTGGCAATGCAGCATCAATGCCAGTCTTGCAAATGGCAAGTGCTCGAAAGCAACATACAAGAATTCAAGGAAGTTTTCTTTGTAATTTTTTTTCCATTGATCATTTCTTTTAAGGGAAAGATGTAAAGTTTGCAATTCAAGATGCTTCCAGTTTTTGTTTAAGAGTGAGTGGTCATGTCAAGAATAATGTGTGCATACACATGTACAGGGTGAAAATATGGTGCCAACAATACAGCACATACAAAAATCAACATCAAGATTGGTTTACACAAACAAAATGGTGCAAGAGTGGTCGAGCTACAAATGGGTAAACACAACATTGCTCAGCGTGGTGTATGGTCAACAAAATGACACAAGTGAGCCTGAGGGTCAAGCACACATGGAACACAAACATGTTCAGCAAATATTCAAGAGCAACATATAAGGACAGTTCAAAATAGTATGGCAGTATATACAGTAAAATATTTCAAGTAAACAAGGAATAGCAAGAAATCATGTTTCATGATTTTCCAGTTTTTTACAAAGGGCAAGGAGTATTTCAGGGAAATCTATTTGTGCAAATTAAATCTTCCCAGTTCTTGAAATCGGCTTTATTGATTCCTATTCATGCATGGGACCAGAGGAATCAGACTAGGCATCACATGTTTTTCTACAGTTTTTCAATCAAGTAACAAGTTTTCAAATTGTTTCTAGAAAAGTTTTTATAAAAAAGGGCAAGAAACAATTTCCGAAATCATTTTTGAATGGCAATAGATAAATTCTTTCCTGTTTTGATACAAGGAAGTTTTTAAATCATTTCAAAAATTCATGGATCATATTCAGCAAGTACTACAACAGAGGGTTCAAGTTTCGAATTGCAAAAGGGGCAATCAATTTTTTTCCAGAAATAAATTTCAAGGGGCCGAATTAATTCAAGGCAAGAATTCCAGGAATCATATTCATCAAATCATGCAGGGCTACAATCATGGAAACATTCATTCAATCGAAACAAAAGGGGAAAGCAACACACAAATTCAATCAAATCATTCAATTGAAATCAGAGAGTGATTTGTTTTAGGGTTTCTAATTTACCCTATAAACTCACACCATATCATCACAGGCAGATAGAATCGGAAACCAACCAAACATTTTCAAATCGAAAATAAACAACAAAAATCGAGAGCAAGCAGAGAATTAAAATTAAAATAACTCACATTTTTAGGGTTTCGATCGAGAGCCAGAAAGAAGAATCCCAAATCGATAGACCAAATCAGTCGACAAACATCATCAACAACTCGAGCATCAATGATCATTTTTTTAGAGCAAGCTTTCACAAAGTCGATCTGATTTTGGGGAAAAACATAAACCCTAATTCACTTTCTAAGGGTCAGCCGCCATTTTTTTTCCCAAGAGAAAAAGAGAGATCGGGACAAATAAAAACAAGGGCGCACCAAGTTAAGGATGGTCGGCCAATGTTTTAATTGAAAAGGGGATGACCCCTTTAAATTCAATCTCCTTTATTCAATTTTTTAATTAGGGTTTCTCCTTGTTTTAATTTTCTATTTTTTGTTTTGTCTTTTAATTTGAGTTGTAAAACCGTCGAACCAGTTTTCTAGGGTCTGTAAAGTCTAAGATATCAGTCAGGGTGTTGACTGTCAGTTACAGAGTCTGTAAAATCTGGGTTATGGATTACAGGGTTGTAGTTCGGGGAAATCTGATTGAGAGGATTTCGATCAGTCTACAGTTTTGAGCGTAGGGTTAGAATAGGAGCAGGGTTTGCGAGTGTACATGGTCTTGTATGCGGGATCTGTTCTATCACCTAGTAGAAACCTTAAAAATGCAGCAGTAGGCAGGGTTTTGCCGAAGCTGGGTATATCTGTGTGTGATTTACTTTCTGCATTTCTGTTTCTGTTATATTCTGCTATCTGTTTATTATTATACATCTCGTTAGATTTTTAATTCAGTTAAAAACTGTGAAAAACCCTATTCACCCCCCTCTAGGCTTATTCTAGATCCTACAAGTGGTACCAGAGCAGGTATTCTGTTAACTTTAGAGTAATGGTGATTCCAAGTTGTCCGTCAATAGAGAGTCAGCCCAGTTCATCTCCAACTATTTTTGATGGAACAGGTTTTTTAAACTGGAAATCCAAAACGGAATTTTACTTAATATCTGTTGATATTAAATATTGGGATGTTGTTATCAATGGATTTAATAGTGTAGATATTACTTTCAATACCTGTGCTATGAAAATTATATTTGATTATCTTAATACTGAACAGTTTAATCTTATCTGTCATTGTTTATCTGCACAGGAAATCTGGGATACTCTCAATACAAAGTATGGAAAATATGACAATAGCTCAAAACCCTAGAATGTCAACTCAGATTCAGATCTATGCTTAACAAGTCATGTAGATGAAATTTCAGATGAATCAGATAATGGAGAATCGACAAATGCTGAAACAGAAAATTTCTCATATGAAGATCTGGTTTACATGTGTCTTGATTTAACAAAATCTATTGATAAACTCCAACTGAAAAATAAGTCTATGAAATCTAATAATTTTGAATTGACCAGCAAAATTGATGATTTGGAATCACAACTTGAATATGTTAAAAATTCTACAAATTCTGTTTGCAAAAATTGTTTGAAATTGAAAACCAATCTTGTTCATCTCAATAAAAATATTAAAAAGTTTGAAAATGAAATTCTGATCTTAAATGAGAACAAGACTGAGTTGTCAAATTTGAATAACCTTCTGCAAAAGGAATTTGAAAATTTTAAAACAGATATAAATTCCAAATTTGAAATTGCTGAAAAGGAGAACTTGTTGAAATAAAATTTGATTTTAGAAGAACTTGAAAATGAGATTGAAAAATCCAAGAAATTTGAGTCTGAAAAACAAAAACGATTTGAATCTGAAATCATGGAATCTCAAGCTAGAATTAGAATTCTCAAAGATGAAATTTTTTTTTTAAAATTTGATTTTGAAAGATGTAAGATCACTAAAAATCATTATTCGGATTTAATGAAAGAGAACCGTGATCTTAAAACTAAAATTCAACAGCTTGAGTCAACTTTGACTAAATTTTCTAATGGTGAAAAATCTCTGAATATGCTATTGAAAAATCAATTTTCATCTGGTAATAAAAGTGGTCTCGGCATTGAGAAAAATAATGTTTTTGAAAATCAGAACTCAAATGATTTTAAAAATCCTTTAAACTGCTTTGGAAAGAATCGATTTGAAAATTCAAACTCTGATAATTGCAAAGGATTTTTGAATCATAAACATGATGTGATTTTGTTTTATAATAATCCATTTGAACAATCCTGGATCCCAAAAAGGAATAAAACAAAATTTGTTAAATTCAAACAGATCTGGGTTCCTAAAGGTACAAAGGTGAATTCAGATGGGTTGTTGTATAAACAAGTTTGGGTACCAAAATATGTGAATAAAATTGTGAGTAGTTTTACAAACTTTGTTAGACCACTTGATTCTTTAAACTGTTAGGTGCCAGTGGAGGCTGAGGAAGTGCCGTGCAAAAAGAAATGTGAAATCACGCTGGTTTATACTTCTGTATCATTCACAGTTCCTCGAGCCAGGATTTGTTGAGTTAGAGATTCTGTTTTACATTGGATTCTGGTATGATCTCTAAACTCACCTTTGTATATTCTCTTTGTTTTTTATTTTCTGTGTTTATTCCTTCCTCTATCCCCTTCTGGTTTTTGGTTTTTTGATTTGACACTGCCATATTCTTCTTAGTATGTATTTCTTAAACTTCCAGTTGTAGAATTCACGTTTTTCTGGAAATTTGCTTTATTTGTATAAAATCATCATGTGTTAATCATTTCCAGATCCTGAATTTAATCTTGTAAATATCTGGAATTATTTTAAAGTTTATTTTTTTGACTTCTGAATTCATAACAGTGTTGATGTATTATTGTAATAACCTGAACACTGGTGATTAGAATTCTAAATTTTTGAAGATCTGAAAGTTCTGTGGAATTTCACACCTTTGTGGTATTGAGTCTCTTCTAATTCATTTTAGAAAGACTTGAAAATTTATACTCATTACATCACACTATTATTTCTCAGTCGTGATAATTTCATTGGTTTTCAGATTGGCTTGAATATTTTTTGATATGTCTTGAATCTCAGTGATATATCTTGAAATTCTTTTTATATTCATGATCAGTGTGGTTGAAATTTGTTTATTTGAAATCATATGAAATTCTTGATACTTTGAATTTCACACACCTCCTAAACTTGAAAATTTTGATATTTTGAATCTCACACACCTCTCAGATATGAAATTATTAATTCTGTGTGATCGATTCATTGTATCTCATGACTTACATTATTTTTCCAAGTGATTTCAAACAAATCATTATTTTTGGATCATGAATTATTACTCAATCTTGATGAAATTATTTTGAAAAATTCCTTGTGTGATTGTCAGAAAAATTTGTGAAAAATTCTTTTGAAAAATGGTCTTTAAAACTCATTGTTATTTCATGATGATTGGACTTAAATATTTGTTTTTTTAAAAAATCATTTGAAATTATTGGTTTATTGGATCTCACACAAATCTTGGAACAAAAATTTATAATTTGGTGTGATTGATTCATTAAATTCTAATATTTTCATATTCCTTCAAATGATTTAAAATAAACAATATTTTTTAATCTGAGATCATGAATCATCTTTTGTGACCATCTGAAACTTCTATGAAACATTTTCTGATAAGTTTGATTCATGACTTATGTCTTATGCCTCTTTGATATTGTTTTGAAAATATGTTGGAAATTGCTTGTTTATGATTTGATTGCTACTCTGATACTGTTTTCAAATAACTGCCTACTTTAATCTGACTGCTGCTCTAATAATTGTGCCAAATTTGTAATCTTGTCTGTTTGGGCTTTGTGTTTGAAATTTCTTTAATCTGAGATATCTAGGGTGTAATTAAATTCCTCGATAAAGGAGACTACAATTGGTATCAGCTTTTTCACTCATCTGTTTTTTGAATTATCACCCTGTATAGATTCATTTTTTTTTTGTATAAATATGTTTAATTTTCTCTTGTAATTGATTTTCAATTTTAAAATTATTTATTGATTATTCATTCAGAAATTGAAATCAATATCCGAATTGAACTGTATTTATAATTCATAAAAAAATATTATTAGAATTTAAAAATGTAATGAATTGTGACTGTAGTATATTTCACAACAAGAGGAGATTTTATCTGGATTTTCATGATGGTTGAATATTTATTATAATATCTTTGAACTGGCAATAATTTCACGACCATTCTCATTATCTATCATCCTTCTACCATCCATTATGATTTTATATAAATCTGGAGAGTTAATATTTTTTAGAAAATCTTTTAAAAAAACAGTGGAAATAATTTGTGATAGAAATGGGACTATATTATTATTCAGAATTAGTGTAAACTGAAAATTTTCAATAATCCTGGTACAATCGAGCATATTTCATAATATAAGTAATTTAGAAATTTATTACACAGACCATTTATGTACCTACCGTATTTCTATCATCCATTTTTGGTTTTATATACTGAGGAGTTTTTCTTTTGAATGCTGAAAATAATAAATATAATTAATATATAAGTGTGTCTCTAACCTCATTTAAAAATCCAAGCTCTGGTCATGCATGGTTATGAGACAACTTATAATTTAAGCTGCGACTGACCTCATTTAAAAATCCAAGCAGTGGTTATGCGTGGTCAGTGTGCTCTTAAATAGAGAATAAAAAAAGAAGAAAAAAATGTGCTATAAATAGAAATTAATTTGAAATTCTTCTCTGAGTATAAAAACCAGCCTATCAATCCATCTTCTAATCTATGAAATATGTTAAAATTTTATGACGTATTATGATTTGTGGATTGACAGGTATTGGGATTTGAGATTATTCGATTTACTCACTTAAGTTGAATTATTAATTATAGTCCAAATCTGTCATTTTTTTGTGTTTTTTTCTATAAAATTCTTTGAAAATAATTGGAAATCTTTTTTTATAACTCTCCCCGTCTATATAAATTTCATCATAAATCCGTCATTATCTGAAATGAGAAATATGCCACTAGTTCTCAGTTTATTATGATTTTTGTTTGACTAATTGAGATTTATGATGATCGTTCTTCCTCTTAAGCTGAAATTATATTCTTAGTCATTTTTCATCTGTATTTTAAACTCTGTATCCTTTTGATGATAACAAAAGGGGGAGAATGGGTTGAGATTTTTATTTATGAGCGAATATTTTATAAATATTTTTATTTTTTTGAAAATTCATTATTATTCATTTCATTCCACTCATGCACAGTTATAGGGGGAGCTTTTAAATAGGGGGAGTTCAAAATAGGGTTTTCTATTGTATGGGGAGCTTTTAAATAGGGGGAGTTCAAAATAGGGGGAGTTCAAATGTAACGACCCACATTTTTCAGCTGTATAATAATTTATTTATTTAATTATTTATATAGTGATTTAGGGGATTTAATGGTCATTAATTCAATTTTATTGAATATTTAATTAAAATTAATAATTAATTAATATATTTAATTTCTGAATTTATCAGAAATGGTGAATCGACAATATAATGTGAACTGGGCAATTCAAAATATATAATTCAGTTTATATTGGATTTTATTGGCGGAAATATTTAAATAACGATAGTTTGAACGTATAATTTGTATTATAATTATATTCGAGCCCGAAATGGCGCAGCAGTTCGCAGTTTGGCGATTTGAACTTCAACTGGATATACAGGGTCCGTTTTAAGTCGGATTTCTTTGAAACAAGAAACGCGTGGAGCTGGTGGAGTATATTTTTCTAGTGGAAGAGAAAAATCTGGATTTCGTCGTGTAGATTTTGTTTTATGTCCAAATCAAATTTTAGAAAAGTCGCTATGAAATTCCTTTATAATTTGCGACGCTTTATATACGTTAAAAATCGATTTTCAATACGAACTGAATATCGATCAAATCGGAATTCTGGAAATCAAGTCATAAATTTTGGCAGGATATTCTGGAGCCGTACGACAACATCTGTGGATATATACGAGAATATTAATTTATTAATATTAAATTTAATAATATTTAAATATATTTATATATTTAAAAGGTCAGTTCAGCGCTTGAAAAATAGCCAGTTTTTCATACGACCTCCGTTTTCGACGAAACTAATTTTGTTGGATCCGCAATGTCAAATTATGGTTAGATTCCAAGTTTCGTGATTTTTAGAGTCAGTGTGTGGATGTACGGATTTTTAGAGTGAGAAACAGTCAGTAATTGGGCGGTTAAAAATACGCTGTGTGAGCAAATGGAGTCGGAATTCGACGAAACAAGTTTCGGTGGGTTCGTAATGTCGAGATGTAGCTGCATATCAATTTTCATGATTTTTGAGTTTTGTATGTGATCACAGGAATTTTTAAAGACAAGTGGAAGTAGCGTTTGCTTAAAAATTAATATTATAATCGAATAAAATAATAATAAAACTATTCTATAAATACCCTCTAACCTTCCTAAACCTAGTTGACTTCAGTCCCTGGTCAATTACCCTAGCTGCCACCGAAAAACACTTCATATAGTAAATCCCCAATTTCATAAATTCAAAAAGAAATCAAATATATTTCTATAAATCCTCTAGCATGTATATTCGCAATCAGCATCTCATCCTCTTCAAGTTTATATGCTTTCTGAATGGTTCGATTTCAATATTTCGCGATGACAGGCTGCTGTCGTGAGTCAGGGTTCCGGTTTCATCTCGATCTACGCAAATCTGTGAGGTTTGGTTGTTATATTGGGTTTCAGGGTAGAGAATCGAAGAGGTTGTGGGTTTTTGGTGGATTTCCGTGTCGATAATTGTCGATCAACTGCTGAGGAGCATCGCGAGAAGCCAACGACGGAAACAGCTTTAGTGGTTCGAGTTTAACAGTGACGGTTTGGGGATGGAGCGTGATTGAAAAGTGAAATTGTTGTATTTTTACCTTGATTTGTAGATGAGGATTTAAGAGGCGGAAAGGGAGGATAATTGGCCGTTTGTTTGTGGTAAAGTGTTTACTGGAGGAAGCTATTTTCGGTTTGAAGAAGAAGCAAGCGGTCATGGGCTTATAAGGGTGAAGATGGGCCTTATTTCTAAGGTTAAGCCCAAGTTATTTACAAAAGAATTTAATTTATTTTAACTAGAAATAGTACAAACTTGTAAATACGATAACTTTGACATATATTATCAGAATCGAGCGAAACAAGGTCCGTTGGGATCGTATGGACGAGAGCTCCACACTGGAACTGACCGCGAGTGGATTGGAGCTCGTTTGGATTTATGGCAAAATTAAATGCCTGAACCAAATCAATGACCGATTATCGTTATTCAACGATAAACCGTCCAATGTGAGTAATCTCACTAACTCTGAACATTTTATATTTCTCTAAAGTATTTTTAGAATTGATAAATATTGGCTGATTTGCTGTGTATTGGTTGTTTGGTTGAACTGCTAGTCAGTTGATTGAAAATATCGATAACGATATATATAAATCGTATCGAAATATTGATTCTGTTTATCAGAATATTTTACCTCCATGTTATTTATGTTGACTGACATCTGTGGATGCAGGGAAACAGGTCGGAGGATTCCAACTGGATTCCTCAACATTTATTTACCGTTTTTCATATATTCTGATATATGATGTGTTTTATCATCTGTTGTTGAACCTGTGTGGTTGGATGATGATTGAACCTTTTGATTTGATATTTTTATACCATAAGTGATACTAGAAAGTGAAAAGGGATTTTCAAAGTTTATTTTGAAAATAAATTATTTATATAAAATCAATAGATTTTATATAAAAAAGGAAGAGAATTTCATGAGAGAAAATGATTATAGAATCAAAGCCTTTGTTAAAAAAATAAATATTGTTGAAATCAAATAGAAGGGAAAATATTGGTGAAATCAAATAGAAGGGAAAATATTGGTGAAATCAAATAGAAAGGAAATATTTGTGAAACGATTACAAATAGAAATAAAAAGGGAAACATTCGTAAAAGTATTTACAAATGGAATTGAAAAGGGAATATTCATGTAGGGAATAAAGAAAAGTTGAAAGAAGTACTTATTTGTTAAGTAAATAGAAAAGTTAAAAGAAATATTTATTTGTTGAATAAATAGAAAAGTTAAAGGGAATATTTATTTGTTAAATAAATAGAAGCGGAAAGAGAATAGTTATTTGTTGAGTAAACGAATAGAAAAAGAATCTATTCAAGGGAGGTAATTCAAAGGAATTATTCCAAAGGGATTATTCAAAAGAGAAAAATCAAAGGGATTAATTCAAAAAGAGTTAATCAACTAGAGTTAAACCGTTGAAGTTAAATTGTCAGAGTTAAACCGTAAAGTTAAATAGTTAGAGTTAGTTAGTTAGAGTTAACCAGTTAGAGTTATTCAGTTAGAATTATCCAGTTAGAGTTATTCAGTTAGAATTAACCAGTTAGAGTTAATCAGTTAGAGTTAATCGTTTTGAGTCAAATCGAACTAGAGTTATTCAAATATAGTAATCGAATAAGGGTTAATTGAATATTAGTTATTCAATTAGAATTGATCGAATCTAATTATTCGAGATAGAGTTAAAAATAGACAAAGTTATTTAATGATGAATTTCCATTTAGCACGACTGCTTGCGTAATTCGCAGGGCTGCAGATAGCCTACGGCGGTCGGATGTTTCCTGGGGGAATCAGGCGTAACCATTGTGATCGCTGCGATCTAGAGTCAAGAAAATGGTGTTAAATCAAATAGTAATTAATCAATAAAAGTTAATTAAGTCGAGTTAGTCGAGTATTAGTAAATTAAGTAGGGTTAGTCAAAAAGGGAACTAATCGAATATCACTTATTCGAAGTAGAGTTATCGAATATAGTTTATTCGAGAAGAGTAATCGAATATAGTTCGTTCGAAGTATGCTAAATCGAATATAGTTATTCGAAGGAGAGAATTATCGAATATGGTTTATTCGAAGTGAGATTTTTCGAATATTAGTTATTCGAAGAAAAGGATTATCGAATATTAGTTATTCGAACAGGGGAATCGAATGTAGTTTATTCGAGAGAGAATTATCGGATAGTGATTATTCGAGAGTGAATCATACATGGAAATTCGATTATATCGAATCAAGGGAAGTAATGTTTTCTTTCCATTTCAAATCAAGTTTTAATTATCTGTTAATAAAGTAGTTGGTTGTTTATTTATCCAAATTAAGATATGGAAATATATTTAAGTTAACATATTTTGAAAGCATGGAATTATAACATTTATAGTTATAATCAAATGATTCAGTAAAGGAAGTGGATTCATAAATAGGATCCGAGAGTTCGCAAGGAAGTTTCTTAAAGAGTGAAGTTTGAAATTTGTCTATTTCGAAGTTAGAAATGTTGTTCAGTTAAGGTCTGAGAGGTAATTATACCCCAACTTGATTGATTTCGTTTTTAACTAAGAAGTGGATAAGGTTCGAGAGTGAAAGTGGTTGAGTGAATTTAGTTAATGAGCGAAATGGTTGGTGTTGGCATAGCGATGTTTATTCAAACATCAGTTTAAACCCAATGAAGGAGATTTGGAAATGTCTTCCAAATGAAAAATCAGAAATGTTTTTCTGAATATAGAAAATGAGAAATGGAATTGTTTTCCATTGTTAATAACTTATATTTTCTAAATATAGTAAATAAGAAATATAGGAAAACAAGAATAAGGAAAAGGGTAAATTTATGATAATTTCATGATGAATGATGATTGATCGATAGAATTTCCATCTGGAAATAATATCGTTGTTTGCATACAGACATGTTTTCATTTGATAGTTAAATCACTGACTATCAAAGTTTTGACCATTTTACGTTGTTAATATGGAGAGACCGGTTGGATTATTATCCAGAGAACCACTCCGTATTGGCATAAGGGGTGCGAATCAAGTATGCTGAATATATTGAAGACGGAGTTATGTAAGGGCTATCCTATTTACAAAATAGTGCCTTCGGTTTGTCCAGTCCCAGGACAAACGTGAATGGACGAATGTCTGACAGAGTATATTCAAAGGATCGCGTAAGTTGATCTCTTCAAACGTACTTACGTTTGGTGGCGGAGGAATTCGTTTCTCTTAGCTGTATACCCATGGTATTTTTGGTGAAATCAATTTGTGATTTGGCGGGTATGACGATGTGGCATTCAAAGTAATGGAGGTGTGATTTGTCAAAAGATACGTTATGACCTCTAGCCTCATCAACCGGGAAATGACAAAAATCGGGCAGGCAGCATGGCTATGTGGGTCGCACCCATTAGGATGTATGATCACCTATCTAGAGAAATTCCAATTGCTTCTTTAATCTATCGATGCTGTCCTTATCGGGAGACGGTTGCTGATCCCAACCGTTGGTGATATACATTCGATACACTCAAGCGAAATGAGTGGTCGGTCATGTGTGGGCCGGGTTGCAAGATGTTCTTGTTGAACCCAGTGTATTTGCCTCTAGAGATACACGTTCGGAAGGTGGTCCCATACCTTGTCAAGTTGGACCAATCTCCAATAAGCGCCCACGGTTTTTGATTATATGCTATATATGTAGAGCGTGAGATGCAAGCGTTCTACTAGATTTTAATTACTTGCGATTAGACATTATTATAATCTCAGATAATATATGATTTCCAAAGGGTTTTGGGTTATCGTAAGGTAAAAGCCATCCGTATTTATGTGTGGATTGGTCTTACGATTATCTTTTCTTTTGAAAAGGATTTTGAAAAGTTAAACCAAATGATTTGAGTTTACTCACACCAGTCCCATGACTGACCCAGAGTTTTATTTTGTTTTGTTTTCCCTAAACTCTTGGGTGCCCAAATTTCTACGGGCAGTCAAGTAGTCAGGATTTTACAGATAGACTTGGAGAGCTTGGAGCAGGAGGCTTAGGACTTATATAGCTATTGTTTATTTCCGCTGTGATGCAAGGGTTGTACTCTGATAATGGTATTGTATGCATATACTGCTTTTGATTTCGAGTTATGTGATATATTATATTTTATTCATTCCACTGTGAGATTCGTGTGACTCTGATGTTGTGTTCTTCTTTTTCTTCTTCTGTTCTAATTTTCTATCTTATCTATCCTCACCCTCTAAATTCTTTCATTAACTATTCGGTAATTGTCGACCCTTGATGTCCGATATGTGTTGTATATCGGATAATCAAGGTCGTCTTTTCCCGGGTCGTTACAGTTGGTATCAGAGCTGAAGGTTAGGTGATTTACCTTGGCTCTGTGGCGTGACTCGGTAGAGATGGGGTTAGTAATGCCCTAGACTGAGTTTGAGTGTATATATAAGAGTGAACGTATTTGTTATTTGATATAAAAATGGTTTTATACTGTGGAGATTTATTGGTTGAGTTGTTTATGAGTTCTAGTCGATCAGTTTGATCCACTGTATCGATAGGAGTTTATAAACACTTGAATACGATGGGTCGACACGATATGTTTTGAAAAGAGGGTAAATAAAAGAATTTTACCCAAAATATATTTTGATATAAAGAAATATATATTTGAAATTATCATGGTATATTGGATGTGTTGGTTGTGATTATAATCGGATAAAGATTATAAAATGTGAAATAGTTATGTAAATAACAAATCAAAATTCATATAAGTGAAATATATGAAATCAGATGAATTAAATCTGAATTTAAGTTCAGAATTGGAATTAAAATTGCTAAAATTTGAATAAGCGTTGTAAATGGAATTAAATTGAATATATGTGAATTTTAAAATCCTGGGAGATTTTAAATTTGTTACAAGCATTGAAAAGGGATATTTTGAAATGAATTTCAAAATGAAAATGTTTAAAAATGGGTTTTGAAAGTGTTATAGTATTGAACTCACTTCGATAGCTGGAAAATAAATTCCGATGTTGATCCGGACATCATCGGTGCTCATTTTCGAGTTTGTAAGTGACGGATTACTACCAAAGATTTTGTTTTTGAATTGTTTTGAGAAACCAAGTTGTTTTGATATTCCAAAGGGATATTTGATTTTTGGAAACGACAAAGCTATTTGAAACTCCCAGGTATAGATTATTGAAATAAACACAAATTAAATAGAAATTTGTGAAAGCAAATTTGAAATTGAATTGAAGGCAGTTCAGTGGAAATTGAGTAGAATTGAAATAGAATGGTATCAAGTGGAATTGGACTAGATTAGAGATAATCTGGGATAGAAATGAATTATTGAGTAATATTTTTGGATTGAGATTGGAATTGCAGTTTGCTAGGAATTAGGCTTGGGTAAGCGAGTGATTGTGTTGGAGATAAAAGTGTTTGGAGATTGATCGGGAATACATCGATATATGCTAAATTGATAGCAGAGTTGGATGCCCGACAAAAAGGTACACATCTATATTCATATGAGTTTGATGAGATTTATTAGCCGAATTGGCAAGCCGCTTGGCTGTTTGATTTTCTTTTGGATTGGGGAGGCCTGTGTGGCGGTTTAGGGATTTTCCCGATGCTCCCGGTACAAAGGAGGTGCTGGCGAAATTTTTCAGAAATTTCGGGAGTTAGAAAATTTTCCGAATTTTTGAAAATTTTCGTTAATTGGAATAAATTAATAATTTAATTGAAAGGAATTAATTCAGTTAAAAACTGAAGTTAAGAAGTAAACGAATAATTCGAAACCAGTTAATAGGGTTGTTCTCTACCTTAGCAATTTCGAGGACGAAATTATTTTAAGGGGGGAAGAATATAACGACCCGCATTTTTCAGCTGTATAATAATTTATTTATTTAATTATTTATATAGTGATTTAGGGGATTTAATGGTCATTAATTCAATTTTATTGAATATTTAATTAAAATTAATAATTAATTAATATATTTAATTTCTGAATTTATCAGAAATGGTGAATCGACAATATAATGTGAACTGGGCAATTCAAAATATATAATTCAGTTTATATTGGATTTTATTGGCGGAAATATTTAAATAACGACAGTTTGAACGTATAATTTGTACTATAATTATATTCGAGCCCGAAATGGCGCGGCAGTTCGCAGTTTGGCGATTTGAACTTCAACTGGATATACAGGGTCCGTTTTAAGTCGGATTTCTTTGAAACAAGAAACGCGTGGAGCTGGTGGAGTATATTTTTCTAGTGGAAGAGAAAAATCTGGATTTCGTCGTGTAGATTTTGTTTTATGTCCAAATCAAATTTTAGAAAAGTCGCTATGAAAGTCCTTTATAATTTGCGACGATTTATATACGTTAAAAATCGATTTTCAATACGAACTGAATATCGATCAAATCGGAATTCTGGAAATCTAGTCATAAATTCTGGCAGGATATTCTGGAGCCGTACAAAAACATCTGTGGATATATACGAGAATATTAATTTATTAATATTAAATTTAATAATATTTAAATATATTTATATATTTAAAAGGTCAGTTCAGCGCTTGAAAAAAAGCCAGTTTTTCATACGACCTCCGTTTTCGACGAAACTAATTTTGTTGGATCCGCAATGTCAAATTATGGTTAGATTCCAAGTTTCGTGATTTTTAGAGTCAGTGTGTGGATGTACGGATTTTTAGAGTGAGAAACAGTCAGTAATTGGGCGGTTAAAAATACGCTTGTGAGCAAATGGAGTCGGAATTCGACGAAACAAGTTTCTGTGGGTTCGTAATGTCGAGATGTAGCTGCATATCAATTTTCATGATTTTTGAGTATTGTATGTGATCACAGGAATTTTTAAAGACAAGTGGAAGTAGCGTTTGCTTAAAAATTAATATTATAATCGAATAAAATAATAATAAAACTATTCTATAAATACCCTCTAACCTTCCTAAACCTAGTTGACTTCAGTCCCTGGTCAATTACCCTAGCTGGCACCGAAAAACACTTCATATAGTAAATCCCCAATTTCATAAATTCAAAAAGAAATCAAATATATTTCTATAAATCCTCTAGCATGTATATTCGCAATCAGCATCTCATCCTCTTCAAGTTTATATGCTTTCTGAATGGTTCGATTTCAATATTTCGCGATGACAGGCTGCTGTCGTGAGTCAGGGTTCCGGTTTCATCTCGATCTACGCAAATCTGTGAGGTTTGGTTGTTATATTGGGTTTCAGGGTAGAGAATCGAAGAGGTTGTGGGTTTTTGGTGGATTTCCGTGTCGATAATTGTCGATCAACTGCTGAGGAGCATCGCGAGAAGCCAACGACGGAAACAGCTTGAGTGGTTCGGGTTTAACAGTGACGGTTTGGGGATGGAGCGTGATTGACAAGTGAAATTGTTGTATTTTTACCTTGATTTGTAGATGAGGATTTAAGAGGTGGAAAGGGAGGATAGTCGGTCATTTGTTTGTGGTAAAGTGTTTATGGAGGAAGCTATTTTCGGTTTGAAGAAGAAGCAAGCGGTCATGGGCTTATAAGGGTGAAGATGGGCCTTATTTCTAAGGTTAAGCCCAAGTTATTTACAAAAGAATTTAATTTATTTTAACTAGAAATAGTACAAACTTGTAAATACGATAACTTTGACATATATTATCAGAATCGAGCGAAACAAGGTCCGTTGGGATCGTATGGACGAGAGCTCCACACTGGAACTGACCGCGAGTGGATTGGAGCTCGTTTGGATTTATGGCAAAATTAAATGCCTGAACCAAATCAATGACCGATTATCGTTATTCAACGATAAACCATCCAATGTGAGTAATCTCACTAACTCTAAACATTTTATATTTCTCTAAAGTATTTTTAGAATTGATAAATATTGGCTGATTTGCTGTGTATTGGTTGTTTGGTTGAACTGCTAGTCAGTTGATTGAAAATATCGATAACGATATATATAAATCGTATCGAAATATTGATTCTGTTTATCAGAATATTTTACCTCTATGTTATTTATGTTGACTGACATCTGTGGATGCAGGGAAACAGGTCGGAGGAATCCAACTGGATTCCTCAACATTTATTTACCGTTTTTCATATATTCTGATATATGATGTGTTATATCATATGTTGTTGAACCTGTGTGGTTGGATGATGATTGAACCTTTTGATTTGGTATTTTTATACCATAAGTGATACTAGAAAGTGAAAAGGGATTTTCAAAGTTTATTTTGAAAATAAATTATTTATATAAAATCAATAGATTTTATATAAAAAAGGAAGAGAATTTCATGAGAGAAAATGATTATAGAATCAAAGCCTTTGTTAAAAAAATAAATATTGTTGAAATCAAATAGAAGGGAAAATATTGGTGAAATCAAATAGAAGGGAAAATATTGGTGAAATCAAATAGAAGGGAAAATATTGGTGAAATCAAATAGAAAGGAAATATTTGTGAAACGATTACAAATAGAAATAAAAAGGGAAACATTCGTAAAAGTATTTACAAATGGAATTGAAAAGGGAATATTCATGTAGGGAATAAAGAAAAGTTGAAAGAAGTACTTATTTGTTAAGTAAATAGAAAAGTTAAAAGAAATATTTATTTGTTGAATAAATAGAAAAGTTAAAGGGAATATTTATTTGTTAAATAAATAGAAGCGAAAAGAGAATAGTTATTTGTTGAGTAAACGAATAGAAAAAGAATCTATTCAAGGGAGGTAATTCAAAGGAATTATTCCAAAGGAATTATTCAAAATAGAAAAATCAAAGGGATTAATTCAAAAAGAGTTAATCAACTAGAGTTAAACCGTTGAAGTTAAATTGTCAGAGTTAAACCGTAAAGTTAAACAGTTAGAGTTAGTTAGTTAGAGTTAACCAGTTAGAGTTATTCAGTTAGAATTATCCAGTTAGAGTTATTCAGTTAGAATTAACCAGTTAGAGTTAATCAGTTAGAGTTAATCGTTTTGAGTCAAATCGAACTAGAGTTATTCAAATATAGTAATCGAATAAGGGTTAATTGAATATTAGTTATTCAATTAGAATTGATCGAATCTAATTATTCGAGATAGAGTTAAAAATAGACAAAGTTATTTAAGGATGAATTTCCATTTAGCACGACTGCTAGCGTAATTCGCAGGGCTGCAGATAGCCTACGGCGGTCGAATGTTTCTTGGGGGATTCAGGCGTAACCATTGTGATCGCTGCGATCTAGAGTCAAGAAAATGGTGTTAAATCAAATAGTAATTAATCAATAAAAGTTAATTAAGTCGATTTAGTCGAGTATTAGTAAATTAAGTAGGGTTAGTCAAAAAGGGAATTAATCGAATATCACCTATTCGAAGTAGAGTTATCGAATATAGTTTATTCGAGAAGAGTAATCGAATATAGTTCGTTCGAAGTATGTTAAATCGAATATAGTTATTCGAAGGAGAGAATTATCGAATATGGTTTATTCGAAGTGAGATTTTTCGAATATTAGTTATTCGAAGAAAAGGATTAACGAATATTAGTTATTCAAACAGGGGAATCGAATGTAGTTTATTCGAGAGAGAATTATCGGATAGTGATTATTCGAGAGTGAATCATACATGGAAATTCGATTATATCGAATCAAGGGAAGTAATGTTTACTTTCCATTTCAAATCAAGTTTTAATTATCTGTTAATAAAGTAGTTGGTTGTTTATTTATCCAAATTAAGATATGGAAATATATTTAAGTTAACATATTTTGAAAGCATGGAATTATAACATTTATAGTTATAATCAAATGATTCAGTAAAGGAATTGGATGCATAAATAGGATCCGAGAGTTCGCAAGGAAGTTTCTTAAAGAGTGAAGTTTGAACTTTGTCTATTTCGAAGTTAGAAATGTTGTTCAGTTAAGGTCTGAGAGGTAATTATACCCCAACTTGATTGACTTCGTTTTTAACTAAGAAGTGGATAAGGTTCGAGAGTGAAAGTGGTTGAGTGAATTTAGTTAATGAGCGAAATGGTTGGTGTTGGCATAGCGATGTTTATTCAAACATCAGTTTAAACCCAATGAAGGAGATTTGGAAATGTCTTCCAAACGAAAAATCAGAAATGTTTTTCTGAATATAGAAAATGAGAAATGGAATTGTTTTCCATTGTTAATAACGTATATTTTCTAAATATAGTAAATAAGAAATATGGGAAAACAAGAATAAGGAAAAGGGTAAATTTATGATAATTTATGATAATTTGATGATGAATGATGATTGATCGATAGAATTTCCATCTGGAAATAATATCGTTGTTTGCACACATACATGTTTTTATTTGATAGTTAAATCACTGACTATCAAAGTTTTGACCATTTTACGTTGTTAATATGGAGAGACCGGTTGGATTATTATCTAGAGAACCACTCCGTATTGGCATAAGCGGTGCGAATCAAGTATGCTGAATATATTGAAGACGGAGTTATGCAAGGGCTATCCTATTTACAAAATAGTGCCTTCGGTTTGTCCAGTCCCAGGACAAACGTGAATGGACGAATGTCTGACAGAGTATATTCAAAGGATCGCGTAAGTTGATCTCTTCAAACGTACTTACGTTTGGTGGCGGAGGAATTCGTTTCTCTTAGCTGTATACCCATGGTATTTTTGGTGAAATCAATTTGTGATTTGGCGGGTATGACGATGTGGCATTCAAAGTAATGGAGGTGTGGTCTGTCAAAAGATACGTTATGACCTCTAGCCTCATCAACCGGGAAATGACAAAAATCGGGCAGGCAGCATGGCTATGTGGGTCGCACCCATTAGGATGTATGATCACCTATCTAGAGAAATTCCAATTGCTTCTTTAATATATCGATGCTGTCCTTATCGGGAGACGGTTGCTAATCCCAACCGTTGGTGATATACATTCGATACACTCAAGCGAAATGAGTGGTCGGTCATGTGTGGGCCGGGTTGCAAGATGTTCTTGTTGAACCCAGTGTATTTGCCTCTAGAGATACACGTTCGGAAGGTGGTCCCATACCTTGTCAAGTTGGAATCCAATCTCCAATAAGCGCCCGCGGTTTTTGATTATATGCTATATATGTAGAGCGTGAGATGCAAGCGTTCTACTAGATTTTAATTACTTGTGATTAGACATTATTATAATCTCAGATAATATATGATTTCCAAAGGGTTTTGGGTTATCGTAAGGTAAAAGCCATCCGTATTTATGTGTGGATTGGTCTTACGATTATCTTTTCTTTTGAAAAGGATTTTGAAAAGTTAAACCAAATGATTTGAGTTTACTCACACCAGTCCCATGACTGACCCAGAGTTTTATTTTGTTTTGTTTTCCCTAAACTCTTGGGTGCCCAAATTTGTACGGGCAGTCAAGTAGTCAGGATTTTACAGATAGACTTGGAGAGCTTGGAGCAGGAGGCTTAGGACTTATATAGCTATTGTTTATTTCCGCTGTGATGCAAGGGTTGTACTCTGATAATGGTATTGTGTGCATATACTGCTTTTGATTTCGAGTTATGTGATATATTATATTTTATTCGTTCCGCTGTGAGATTCGTGTGACTCTGATGTTGTGTTCTTCTTTTTCTTCTTCTATTCTAATTTTCTATCTTATCTATCCTCACCCTCTAAATTCTTTCATTAACTATTCGGTAATTGTCGACCCTTGATGTCCGATATGTGTTGTATATCGGATAATCAAGGTCGTCTTTTCCCGGGTCGTGTAATGACCCGCCGATCCGTAACATCAGAGTTGACTATATACATCATACGTCCAACCCAAATATCACGAAAATACGAAACATTTTTTTTAGAAGAAAGAGGTAGAAGAAGAACAGAACTAACAACACATAATCTCACATCGCAGCGGAACAAAATATAATATATCACATCTTTGAAATACAAAATCTTAACTGTATATCATACACTTATCAGAGTACAACACTTACAACATAGCGGAACAACACAATAACTAGATAATGCTGAAGCCTCCTGCTCCAAGCTCCTTTAGACAGATCTGAAAAATCCTGAACTACTTGACTGCCCGTACAAATTTAGGCACCCAAGAGTTTAGGTAGAACAAAACAAATAAACTCTGGGTCAATCATGGGACTGGTATGAGTAAACAGTTTAAAACAGTTTCGGAAAACTAAATGATATCTCATAAGACCACGCCGCATAACACGGAACGGGTTTTTCCCTTATGAAAATCCAAACACTTGATTCAACTTTATATCAAACTCTTTTGATATTATAATAATGTCTAAATCAATTAAATAACAATCTAGTGGAACGTTTGCATCTCACGTTCCACATATATAATATACAATCAAAACCGCAAGCACGTATTGGGTAATGGATTTCCAACTATGACAAGGTATGGAATCACCTTCCGATCAGTGTACTCTAGGAACGATACACTGGAGTTCAACAAGAACATCTTGCAACTCAGCCACACATGACCGACCACTCATTTCGCTTGAGTGTATCGAATGTATACCACCAACGGTTGGGATCAGCAACCGTTTCCCGAATGGGACAGCATCGACAATAGATTTTTAGAAGTAAATGAAACTCTAGATCAGGTGATTATACACCCTAATAGGTGCGACCTACATAGCCATGCTGCTTGCCCGATTTCTGTCATTTACCGGATGATGAGGCTAGAAGCTACGCTTTATCATCACACCAGATTCACTTCGAATGCCACATCGTCAAATCCATCAAATCACCGATTGACGTCCTCAACAGTACATTATGTGTTAGCTAAAAGAAGTTTCCTTCTCCGCTTCCACTCTTGGTACGGTTGAAGAAATCAATGTACGTGACCTTTCTGGAAATACTCTGTCAGACATTCATCCTTACACGTCACCCAGGAACAGGATGAACTGAAGGCACTATTTCTATTAATAGAAAAAGTCCTTGCACTCTACTCCGTCTTTGTTTATCTTTATATAATCTGATTCGCACGCTACTGCCGATATGGAGTGGTTCTTCGGATAATAATCCAACCGGTCTCTCCATATTGACAACGATGGTCAAAACTTCGATAGTCTGTGATTTAACTATCGAATAAAAACAAGTGCTTCGATAGTCGATGATTTAACTATCGAATAAAACAAGTGTTCATCCAAACATCCAACAATCACTGAACCTTTAATTAATATTCCATTAACTAAATCTCTTCTCTATTTCTTATCAATATTTGTTAACCAAATATTTTCGATAACCATATTGGCCTTTATACGTTCTTTGGAAAACATTTCCATATATCGCCTTCTTTTATTTTCTAAACTTTAGAAAATATATGTTATTTATAATTGGAAAATATTCCAACTACTTATCTCTTTTCCAATCTCGTTTATTCCTATACTTAGGAAACGTTCATTATTCTATTTCCAAGCTTTGCACATATTTGGGTTAAAACAGATGTTATGTAAAATATCGTTACGACAAACCAAATACAGTATTCAACTAATCCTTATTACACATTGATCTTCGAGCCTGAATCTTGCTACTTATCGGTATATCATGAAATCAACCAAGTTGGGGTATAATTACCTCTCAGACCTTGACTGAATAACATTTAACGTCAAAACAGACAAGACTGCTTACTCGAATAATCAATACCATACAACTGATTATTCACCTTCAAACACATATACATTTTCTCTTTCTATTCTACTAGATTTTATTCTTATACTTCCTTTTTGATTATACGATTCTATTTCTAAGTTCGTTTCTTATCGACTTCTATATATTTCGATACGTTGATTTCTAACTATCAAATTATCTTAAAAATATTCTATCTCCTTAAATTCCCGGAAAAATTCGCCATAACCTCCTTTGTACCGGGAGCATCGGGAAATTTCAAATAGCTTTCCCGGTCCTTCTCATCTCAAAAAGAAAAAGAAAAAGCCAAGCGGCTTGCCGATACGGCACATAAAATCTCATATGGAAATTAAATACGTACCTTTTTGTCGGGCATTCTATTTATTTCACTTCTATACTTTATTCCATACCTGTCTCCTGTATGTCTATACCTGTCCAATCTATTTTAACTATACCAATCTTTTAACTCAATTTGTTAATTAAATCTGTTAATCAACTTTTCAGTCTATTTCACCTTCATATTTGAACATGACATGTTCAAATATATTTTAACTGCATATTAACAAATTCTAATTATACTCATACTCTCGTTTCCTTATCGACTTCTTATTCAAATTCCAATTCAATTCTATTTGAATTCTCTTTATTTAAACTTCATTTGAATTCTATTTGCATCCCTATATTTAAACTTCATTTGAATTCTATATTCAAATTCTATAGTTAAACTCCATTTGAATTCTATATTCAAATTCTATAGTTAAACTCCATTTGAATTCTATTATTCAAATCTATTCAAATTCTATTGTTTAAATTCCATTTAAATCCTATATTCAAATCGTTTAAAGTCCATTTGAATTTCTATATTCAAATCTATAGTTTAAAGTCCATTTGAATTTCTATATTCAAATCTATATTTCAATTCCTTGTATTCAAAGTCCATTTGAATTCTCGGCATTATTTATAACCAACGTTTATAATTCGATTCAAATCCCACCTTTCGATTTATAAACAACGTTTATAAATTCGATTCAAATCCCACCTTTCCATTTATAAACAACGTTTATAAATTCGATTCAAATCCCATATTTCTATTTATAAACAACGTTTATAAATTCAATTCAAATCCCATCTTTCTATTTATAAACAACGCTTATAAATTTGATTCAAATCCCATCTTTCTATTTATAAACAACGTTTATAAATTTGATTCAAATCCCATCTTTCCATTTATAAACAACGTTTATAAATTCATATTTGTTTTATATACCTTCAAACAAGTTAATATTTTCTATGGTTTTATTTAAAATTCAAATTCTATTTAAAAAAAAATAGAATTTCCTTTTTAAATATCAAATACCCTTTCCGATATTTTTATGAATCAATATTCAAGCTCTAGTGGTATTTTCAACAATCAGATCAACCAATTTTCAATCACTTGAATTTAACACATCATATAGGAATATATATGAAATCAAACAAACAACAAACAGATAATATATTTTTGAGGAATTCAGTTGGATTCCTCCAACCTGTTTTCCTGCATCCACAGACGTTAGTCAACATAGTATTACCCATCCTGCTTCGAGGCAGGATATCGCGGTATGAAGGTCATCCACTAATCATAGCGTGGGGCGTATAGGGTAATCATCCGCTATGAAACTGCGGGCATCCGCTAATGAAACTGCGGGAATCCAACCAATCATCAACCCAATATATATATAATAGTCCTAAATAACTATATATATTTTAAAACAATCAGACAGCATTCAAACAAGCACAGACAATTATTTTTAATGATATAAAATAATTTCTAAATAAATGGTGAGTGAGGTTTACTCACTGATGATTCATTTATCTTTCCTTTTTCTCGATCCATTCTGGTTCAAAGTCCAAATGGTTGCGGCTATGCAGTTACTCGAGTTGCCTCGAATGGAATTTTATTTGCACCTTCAATTAGAAAAATCCTTACCCATCAATTTAAACTATTTATTTAAGCTACTTAAATAAATTATTTTATATGAATTAACTAATTATATTTATTAAATTAAACATTTCTAATTAATTTAATTAACAACTTTTTACCTTAGACACCATAAATCTGACTAACACCTTTGACTTCCTTGCCTTAGATGCTTCACGCTGGAATCCTCAAAACCGAACTAAATTCATCTGCCTTGATTTTGCATTGATCATCCCCAAACTCCACAGCCTCGAACTCCTATTAACTCCACTACGGCAATTCATCGAACACCTCGGCTTCACCCAGTATATCGAGCTTCACCAATCCCTCTTCCAAATCGCACAACAAAATGTCGAACTCCTCTACTATCGCAACACGCTCAAACTCCTCAAACACCATCAGCAAGCATACTTCAGACAAACCGCCTCAAGCCTATACCCACTGTCGTACCCATCTTCCCAGTCCTCACATACGAACTCTACTGATGCTCCATTTCTCCTTATCGCAACCCCAGATACCCGTTCATCACATCGTGCCATCCCATCTTACCCAGATCGAACGCTATACACTCGCCAAAAATAACATCGCTGACTTCGGTTATTTACACATCTCATTGGAAATGAGTGCGATGCCCTTAACCTCGGGATCTACCAGAATATCTCCATGATGGCGCGGTACCATGCTACCTTCTAAAACACTCGATTCCCTTCTGAATCGAAGACTAACTAAAACCCTAGGACGTTGTCGAGTGTCGAGCTTCTCGCGGCTGATAATAGCACTTCGATTTGAAAAGAATGGCTTCCATTTTCTGAAGCGACTGAATTCGATAATATCGAATAAAGAAAAAGGAGCAGCTCAGTTTGTTTCAATTTGAGGCTTTCTTTGATTTGTTATTCCCTTCTGAGGATCGAAGAAATGAATCGAAGAGGGGAGGAGGTTGTGTGGATTTATATTGGTTTATACGACGAAGAATTGAACACCAAGACCTTTAATATGTGGAGTTGAGAGAGGAGCGTGTTTTAAATTTCTAACCGTGAGGAGTTTGTGGAAGACAAAGGAGAATGTGGCCATATAAGAGTCAAGTATTTTTATTTTAATTTGTTTTAAATTTAAAACTGTATCCTTAAAACTTTACATAGCCCTTGATTTCGAACTCCTTTCTGAACCCAACAATAGTCAATTCTAGGGTAATACCCCTATTCCGGACACACTGGGATAAGTCACGAAGTCCAATTTTCTCGTGTGTGGAAGATATTTATTTAAATCAATATGAACTAAATTCGAAACAATTTATTTCCTTGATAATAAATTAGTATTATTATCGTTACAAATTTAAATAAATTTTCCAATTAATCTTTTGAACTGTTTTCAATTCAAATCAAAATTTTGAATTCAACTAAATCCATTTTCGTATTCTAATATTTTCGATATTAAATCGAAATTGATTATTAAATTGATAACTCAAATATAAAATTCCACTTATATTATCCACCAAATATTTAAATTAAATATTAAATATTCAAAAATTACCCCATAAGGATCCGGGTCATTACAATCTTCCCCACTTAAAATAATTTCGTCCTAGAAATTGCTAAGGTAGGAAAAGTGCAACAAACCCATTAACTTTTCAAAATCTTATTTATGTTGATACTCAACATTTTAAACTTCCTTATGTAACTCTCTTTCGAATAAATCCCTATTCGATAACCCCTCCCTTCGAATAACTATATTCGATAATTTCTCTATCGAATAACTAGATTCGAAAATCTTTCTTCGAATAAACTATATTCGATTTTCTCTATTCAATTTACTCTTATCAATTAACTCTATTGGATTTACTCCTATCAATTAACTCCATCGAATAACTAAATTCGATAACTCCTTCGAATAACCAGTATCCTATAACTCACTTCGATTAACTAATAATCGATAACTCCTTCGATTAACAAATAATCGATAACTCCTTTAATTCTATTCGAATAAACTAATATTCGATTTAACTCCACTCGCTTGTTCCTAGATCGCAGCGATCACAATGGTTACGCCTGATTCCCTCAGGAAACATCCGACCGCCCTGGGCTATCTGCAGCCGTGCAAATTACGCTAGCAGTCGAACGAAATGGCAACTTATCCTGAGTAACTATATTTGGCTAACTCTATCTCAATACTATATTCGATCACTTTTAATTGAATAACTAACATTCAATTAAATCCTAATTCGATTAACTATGTTCAATTTACTCTATCTGGTTAACTCTTTATTTGAATAACAAATATTCGATAAATTCTAATTGAACAACTAATATTCAATTAACTCTACGGATTAACCCTAACTGATTAACTCTAACTGGTTAATTCTTACTCTAATCGATTTATTCTAACTCTAATCGATTATTTCTAACTCTAATTGATTTTTCTTATTCGAATAACTCCTATCGGATAACGTTTATTCATTTATAAAGATTTTCTTTTAGTAACGGTTCTTCACTTTATAAATGTTCTCTTTAATAACGTTACTTCACTTATACAAGTGTTGTGTACCCCTTCTATTTAAAACTATCGGTGTTAAAAACCAATATCTTTTCTCTATATAAGTTCAGACTTATATATTCATTTATCGAATGATAAATATTTAATTTAATTTATAAACTGCTATTTATAAATAAATCTTTTCTATTTATCTGTTAAAAACAGATTTTCATCTTCTGAATATTCCTTTGATTAAATTCTATTTATTTAACAAATAAATATCTCATTTATAACATTCTATTTATTTAACAAATAAATATTTCCATTGAATCTATTTGTAAATGTTTTACAAATATTCCCTTTTAAATTCTATTTGTAAATGTTTTTACAAATATTTCTCCTATTTGTTTGCACATAACTCCCTTGGTATTTGTGTTACAAATATATTTCCTTTATTCACACCCAATTCATATTTCATTCACATTGATTTTACTCAATTTATTCATTTCGATCTATTTAACTTACTTAAGTTAAATTTAATTTCAATCATTCAAATTCCCATTAACTAGTTGCTAATTAACCGTTTTGCCTATTTCACCCTTTTTATTTGAATATAACTTGTTCAAATATATGTCAACTTAATTATAAACTAATCAAATTATATTTTCAATTCGGTTATATATTCGATTTTGAATATAAATTCTCAATCTCTTTTACTTATCCAAAAACCCAATTTCGATTCAAATTTCCTTTAACTGATTATTTTCCAATTTAGTTAATCCTATTTAACCATTTAAAATATGATTTTTGTTTCAAAAATCATTTCACTTACTTCACTGAAGTTCATATTTATTTTATAACTCAAGTCTATATTTTCCTCATGGCCATTCGGATTTTATTTACTTTAAAAATCCTTTTACTTATATATATATACCATTGTGGTTTTTAATGGTTTCTGGCGCTGCTTTTCTAAAAATTTGATTTTGACATAACTCAAAATCTATACGACGAGATCCAGATTTTTCTCTTTCATTAGAAAACTATTGTTCAACCGGTCCCGATGATTCTTGTTTCAAAGAATTCCGACTTCATTTGAGTTCCGTATACTAAATTGAAGTTCCAATCGCCAATTCGCGAACTGTCGTGCTACGGCGAGCTCGTTTTAATTATATTTATAAATATAAACGTTTTAACTTTGTTTATAATAAATTCAACTCCATTCTGATATATTTTTAATATATATCAAATCCATTTTTCCATTCCAACATAATATCCCCGATCTATTTCTCTTCAAATATTCAAGTCCTCTACATCTACAATATTCAAATTCCATATCTTTTTCTTTATTCAAACTCTATATTTGAATTTCCTTCTATTCAATTTCTATTTGAATTTTTTCTATTCAAATTCTATTTGAATTTCTTATTTTCAATTCCTATTTGAAATCCTTTATTCAAAACCCATTTCAAATCCCTTATTCAAATTCCATTTGAAATCCTTTATTCAATTTCTATTTAAATTCCTTATTCAAATTCCTATTTGAAATCCTTTGAATTCAAATTCTATTTTAACTCCTTTTGTTTTCTTTGAATTCTATTTAACCATTCTCCATTTGGATTCTAATATTCAAATCTCTATTTGACTTTTCTTTATTCAAATCCATTTGAATTCCTTTGAATTCAAATTCAACGACAACAACAACAAAGCCATATATTTCTATTTGAATTCCTTTGAATTCCTTTTGAATTCAAATTCCATTTCAATCTTTCTTATACAATTTCTATTTGAATTTTTCCTTTATTCAAACTCATTTGAATTCCTTTGAATTCAAATTCTATTTCACTTCTATTTGAATTATATATATATTCAAATTCCTTTATTTTACTTCTATTTGAAATCTATATTCCAATTCCCATTTCAAAATTCCTTTGAAGTTATATAAATATATACATATATTTATACCTATCCCAAATTCAAAACATTTGAATTTTCAAACAACTTGTTTTCTTTTCAACAAATTTCCATCAAAACTTTTCTAAGGCAGCAATTCATCACTTAGAAACTCGAAAATGAACACTGGTGATGTTGCGACCATCATCAGAATTATTTTCCAGCCACTGAATGAGTTCAGTGCTCTATTTCTTTCAAAGATCCATTTAGAAAAATATTTTCCAAACTCCCAGGATTTTAAATTTTGAATTCTGGTTGGAATTCAATTTCAAATTATCTCTGTTATATTTGATTTCATATACAAATTCCATTGGTTATATATATAACTATTTCATTTTTATAATCTAATTTGATTATAATCCTAACAATCAACTTAACTATTTGAAAACAATATCGTGTCCAATCTTCTGTTCAAGTGTTTATAAACTCCTATCGATATCGTGGCGTCCCACGATTCGACCAAAATTTATAATCCACTCAACAGACTAGTCAACACAATATAAAATGGTTTTTATATCAAATAACAAATACGCTCTCTCGTATATATATTCACTCAACTCATTCTAGGATACTACTGATCCTATCTCTAATGAGCACATTTCCACACAGCCTAGGTATTCGCTAAACCTAAGCTCTGATACCAACTGTAATGACCCAGCGAAATCCGGTAGGCTTTGCAACCATCCCTTCATCCCCCAAGGTAGAGGGCTAACCTCCCCCCGTGGCTTACATTGGTATCCCAACACCATATTTTACGGCCAGCCTTTCGACTTCGCACTAAGAAACCAACCCACTACTGGGGACATGTAGGGGTAAGAGTCTCCCGTTCGCCACCAAACTGCAAAGCGAGAACCCCCTATCATGCGACACATGCCTTAAAGCACGCAACATGGACTGGTATGAGTAAACAGTTTAAAACAGTTTCGGAAAACTAAATGATATCTCATAAGACCACGCCGCATAACACGGAACGGGTTTTTCCCTTATGAAAATCCAAACACTTGATTCAACTTTATATCAAACTCTTTTGATATTATAATAATGTCTAAATCAATTAAATAACAATCTAGTGGAACGTTTGCATCTCACGTTCCACATATATAATATACAATCAAAACCGCAAGCACGTATTGGGTAATGGATTTCCAACTATGAAAAGGTATGGAATCACCTTCCGATCAGTGTACTCTAGGAACGATACACTGGAGTTCAACAAGAACATCTTGCAACTCAGCCACACATGACCGACCACTCATTTCGCTTGAGTGTATCGAATGTATATCACCAACGGTTGGGATCAGCAACCGTTTCCCGAATGGGACAACATCGACAATAGATTTTTAGAAGTAAATGAAACTCTAGATCAGGTGATTATACACCCTAATAGGTGCGACCTACATAGCCATGCTGCTTGCCCGATTTCTGTCATTTACCGGATGATGAGGCTAGAAGCTACGCTTTATCATCACACCAGATTCACTTCGAATGCCACATCGTCAAATCCATCAAATCACCGATTGACGTCCTCAACAGTACATTATGTGTTAGCTAAAAGAAGTTTCCTTCTCCGCTTCCACTCTTGGTACGGTTGAAGAAATCAATGTACGTGACCTTTCTGGAAATACTCTGTCAGACATTCATCCTTACACGTCACCCAGGAACAGGATGAACTGAAGGCACTATTTCTATTAATAGAAAAAGTCCTTGCACTCTACTCCGTCTTTGTTTATCTTTATATAATCTGATTCGCACGCTACTGCCGATATGGAGTGGTTCTTCGGATAATAATCCAACCGGTCTCTCCATATTGACAACGATGGTCAAAACTTCGATAGTCTGTGATTTAACTATCGAATAAAAACAAGTGCTTCGATAGTCGATGATTTAACTATCGAATAAAACAAGTGTTCATCCAAACATCCAACAATCACTGAACCTTTAATTAATATTCCATTAATTAAATCTCTTCTCTATTTCTTATCAATATTTGTTAACCAAATATTTTCGATAACCATATTGGCCTTTATACGTTCTTTGGAAAACATTTCCATATATCGCCTTCTTTTATTTTCTAAACTTTAGAAAATATATGTTATTTATAATTGGAAAATATTCCAACTACTTATCTCTTTTCCAATCTCGTTTATTCCTATACTTAGGAAACGTTCATTATTCTATTTCCAAGCTTTGCACATATTTGGGTTAAAACAGATGTTATGTAAAATATCGTTACGACAACCCAAATACAGTATTCAACTAATCCTTATTCCACATTGATCTTCGAGCCTGAATCTTGCTACTTATCGGTATATCATGAAATCAACCAAGTTGGGGTATAATTACCTCTCAGACCTTGACTGAATAACATTTAACGTCAAAACAGACAAGACTGCTTACTCGAATAATCAATACCATACAACTGATTATTCACCTTCAAACACATATACATTTTCTCTTTCTATTCTACTAGATTTTATTCTTATACTTCCTTTTTGATTATACTATTCTATTTCTAAGTTCGTTTCTTATCGACTTCCATATATTTCGATACGTTGATTTCTAACTATCAAATTATCTTAAAAATATTCTATCTCCTTAAATTCCCGGAAAAATTCGCCATAACATCCTTTGTACCGGGAGCATCGGGAAATTTCAAATAGCTTTCCCGGTCCTTCTCATCCCAAAAAGAAAAAGAAAAAGCCAAGCGGCTTGCCGATACGGCACATAAAATCTCATATGGAAATTAAATATGTACCTTTTTGTCGGGCATTCTATTTATTTCACTTCTATACTTTATTCCATACCTGTCTCCTGTATGTCTATACCTGTCCAATCTATTTTAACTATACCAATCTTTTAACTCAATTTGTTAATTAAATCTGTTAATCAACTTTTCAGTCTATTTCACCTTCATATTTGAACATGACATGTTCAAATATATTTTAACTGCATATTAACAAATTCTAATTATACTCGTACTCTCGTTTCCTTATCGACTTCTTATTCAAATTCCAATTCAATTCTATTTGAATTCTCTTTATTTAAACTTCATTTGAATTCTATTTGCATCCCTATATTTAAACTTCATTTGAATTCTATATTCAAATTCTATAGTTAAACTCCATTTGAATTCTATATTCAAATTCTATAGTTAAACTCCATTTGAATTCTATTATTCAAATCTATTCAAATTCTATTGTTTAAATTCCATTTAAATCCTATATTCAAATCGTTTAAAGTCCATTTGAATTTCTATATTCAAATCTATAGTTTAAAGTCCATTTGAATTTCTATATTCAAATCTATATTTCAATTCCTTGTATTCAAAGTCCATTTGAATTCTCGGCATTATTTATAACCAACGTTTATAATTCGATTCAAATCCCACCTTTCCATTTATAAACAACGTTTATAAATTCGATTCAAATCCCACCTTTCCATTTATAAACAACGTTTATAAATTCGATTCAAATCCCATATTTCTATTTATAAACAACGTTTATAAATTCAATTCAAATCCCATCTTTCTATTTATAAACAACGTTTATAAATTTGATTCAAATCCCATCTTTCTATTTATAAACAACGTTTATAAATTTGATTCAAATCCCATCTTTCCATTTATAAACAACGTTTATAAATTCATATTTGTTTTATATACCTTCAAACAAGTTAATATTTTCTATGGTTTTATTTAAAATTCAAATTCTATTTATAAAAAATAGAATTTCCTTTTTAAATATCAAATACCCTTTCCGATATTTTTATGAATCAATATTCAAGCTCTAGTGGTATTTTCAACAATCAGATCAACCAATTTTCAATCACTTGAATTTAACACATCATATAGGAATATATATGAAATCAAACAAACAACAAACAGATAATATATTTTTGAGGAATCCAGTTGGATTCCTCCAACCTGTTTTCCTGCCTCCACAGACGTTAGTCAACATAGTATTACCCATCCTGCTTCGAGGCAGGATATCGCGGTATGAAGGTCATCCACTAATCATAGCGTGGGGCGTATAGGGTAATCATCCGCTATGAAACTGCGGGCATCCGCTAATGAAACTGCGGGAATCCAACCAATCATCAACCCAATATATATATATATATATAATAGTCCTAAATAACTATATATATTTTAAAACAATCAGACAGCATTCAAACAAGCACAAACAATTATTTTTAACGATATAAAATAATTTCTAAATAAATGGTGAGTGAGGTTTACTCACTGATGATTCATTTATCTTTCCTTTTTCTCGATCCATTCTGGTTCAAAGTCCAAATGGTTGCGGCTATGCAGTTACTCGAGTTGCCTCGAATGGAATTTTATTTGCACCTTCAATTAGAAAAATCCTTACCCATCAATTTAAACTATTTATTTAAGCTACTTAAATAAATTATTTTATATGAATTAACTAATTATATTTATTAAATTAAACATTTCTAATTAATTTAATTAACAACTTTTTACCTTAGACACCATAAATCTGACTACCACCTTTGACTTCCTTGCCTTAGATGCTTCACGCTGGAATCCTCAAAACCGAACTAAATTCATCTGCCTTGATTTTGCATTGATCATCCTCAAACTCCACAGCCTCGAACTCCTATTAACTCCACTGCGGCAATTCATCGAACACCTCGGCTTCACCCAGTATATCGAGCTTCACCAATCCCTCTTCCAAATCGCACAACAAAATGTCGAACTCCTCTACTATCGCAACACGCTCAAACTCCTCAAACACCATCAGCAAGCATACTTCAGACAAACTGCCTCAAGCCTATACCCACTGTCGTACCCATCTTCCCAGTCCTCACATACGAACTCTACTGATGCTCCATTTCTCCTTATCGCAACCCCAGATACCCGTTCATCACATCGTGCCATCCCATCTTACCCAGATCGAACGCTATACACTCGCCAAAAATAACATCGCTGACTTCGGTTATTTACACATCTCACTGGAAATGAGTGCGATGCCCTTAACCTCGGGATCTACCAGAATATCTCCATGATGGCGCGGTACCATGCTACCTTCTAAAACACTCGATTCCCTTCTGAATCGAAGACTAACTAAAACCCTAGGACGTTGTCGAGTGTCGAGCTTCTCGCGGCTGATAATAGCACTTCGATTTGAAAAGAATGGCTTCCATTTTCTGAAGCGACTGAATTCGATAATATCGAATAAAGAAAAAGGAGCAGCTCAGTTTGTTTCAATTTGAGGCTTTCTTCGATTTGTTATTCCCTTCTGAGGATCGAAGAAATGAATCGAAGAGGGGAGGAGGTTGTGTGGATTTATATTGGTTTATACGACGAAGAATTGAACACCAAGACCTTTAATATGTGGAGTTGAGAGAGGAGCGTGTTTTAAATTTCTAACCGTGAGGGGTTTGTGGAAGACAAAGGAGAATGTGGCCATATAAGAGTCAAGTATTTTTATTTTTATTTGTTTTAAATTTAAAACTGTATCCTTAAAACTTTACATAGCCCTTGATTTCGAACTCCTTTCTGAACCCAACAATAGTCAATTCTAGGGTAATACCCCTATTCCGGACACACTGGGATAAGTCACGAAGTCCAATTTTCTCGTCTGTGGAAGATATTTATTTAAATCAATATGAACTAAATTCGAAACAATTTATTTCCTTGATAATAAATTAGTATTATTATCGTTACAAATTTAAATAAATTTTCCAATTAATCTTTTGAACTGTTTTCAATTCAAATCAAAATTTTGAATTCAACTAAATCCATTTTCGTATTCTAATATTTTCGATATTAAATCGAAATTGATTATTAAATTGATAACTCAAATATAAAATTCCACTTATATTATCCACCAAATATTTAAATTAAATATTAAATATTCAAAAATTACCCCATAAGGATCCGGGTCATTACAGGTCGTTACATCAAAATTCGTTGTCAAACACATTTACTATATTCAAAATCTTAATATTTGTTTGTCATCATCAAAAGGGGGAGATTGTTGTATATGACGTAGTTGTATACACAATTATATAATTTTTGTTTGATGATAACAACCAAATAAATTTTATTATAAATGTGTTTGTTACCGTACTGTTATATATATATATATATATATATACATACATATATATATATATATATCACAGAGAGGAATATAATGTTTAAATTTAAATAGAATACGACTACACATGAATTCAAATATTCAACAGTATTTTGTTAAAATTTAAATATTTTATTTCAATCATTCAAACAGTACACATTTTATAACTCCACTATTTGTTTATCTCAGTAATACATCACTCTTTATATACATTTCACTGATGTACATTTTTCATCTATACATACATAGTTACATATATTCACTGACACTCTGTGTTCCTGTCTTTTATTGTCTTTTGTCTTCAGTCTTCACAGCTTTCTCTATCAGTCCAGTTATCTACACCTGTAATACATAGAAACACACACATAGTACATTGCAATAGAAATAAAACTGTATACATGTAAATATAAATTTTATTTTTAAAATTTTATTTTCCTCAGATTTCTGGTGTGTTTCTCATCATTTTTCATGACTTGATCTGATTCATTTGTGTCTCGACAGACAATTTGTATATGTACAGGGACAGAAAATTTTCGAATGGCTGCAAATACACACGTGTATAAATACATGTGCGCACTGCCTCGCCAATCAGTGTATACAGCTGTGGAGTTGTCACATGGACGATGCTCGACACAGTGAAATGGACAAGTGAACTCAACAACCATAGTGTCGAGCCAAAAATGTTAAAACATGTACAATGCAACTCAACAGTGGTCGAGACAGCTCATACAACAAAACAGCCCAAAATGTTGTCGAGCACATGTCAACATATATATGGTACAGCATAGTGAAAGCATGGTTGAGCTCGTATGTTCAAATGTTTAACAAGTCAGCAAGCACAAGTGTGTGCTCATGCAACATCAAAACAGCAAGGAAAGTGGCCAAGCTCAAGCACAAAACCGCAAATGGAACTATATAAGGCAGTGGACAAATTCATTTCAGCATGTACATGGTAACAGCAACAACAGTGGGCCAAGTTTAGCAAAGCACAGCAATACAAGAATGAAACACCATGTGTGTAGAAGTGAATGTGCAAATGCACATATACATGGTTCAGCTAAATTGGCAATGCAACATCAATGCCAGGCTTGCAAATGGAAAGTGCTCGAAAGCAACATACAAGAATTAAGGGAAGTTTTCTTTGTAATTTTTTTTCCATTGATCATTTCTTTTAAGGGAAAGATGTAAAGTTTGCAATTCAAGATGCTTCCAGTTTTTGTGTAAGAGTGAGTAGTCATGACAAGAATAATGTGTGCATACACATGTACAGGGTGAAAATATGGTGCCAACAATACAGCACATATAAGAATCAGCATCAAGATTGGTTTACACAAACAAAATGGTGCAAGAGTGGTCGAGCTACAAATGGGTAAACACAACATGGCTCAGCGTGGTGTATGGTCAACAAAATGACACAAGTGAGCCTGAGGGTCAAGCACACATGGAACACATACATGTTCAACAAATATTCAAGAGCAACATATAAGGACAGTTCAAAATAGTATGGCAGTATATACAGTAAAATATTTCAAGTAAACAAGGAATGGCAAGAAATCATGTTTCATGATTTTCCAGTTTTTTACAAAGGGCAAGGAGTATTTCAGGGAAATCTATTTGTGCAAATTAAATCTTCCCAGCTCTTGAAATCGGCTTTATTGATTCCTATTCATGCATGGGACCAGAGGAATAAAACTAGGCATCACATGTTTTTCTACAGTTTTTCAATCAAGTGACAAGTTTTCAAATTGTTTCCAGAAAAGTTTTTTAAAAAAAGGGAAAGAAACAATTTTCGAAATCATTTTTCAATGGCAACAGATAAATTCTTTCCTGTTTTGATACAAGGAAGTTTTTAAATCATTTCAAAAATTCATGGATCATATTCAGCAAGTACTACAGCTGAGGGTTCAAGTTTTGAATTGCAAAAGGGGCAATCAATTTTTTTCCAGAAATAAATTTCAAGGGGCCGAATTAATTCAAGGCAAGAATTCCAGGAATCATATTCTTCAAATCATGCAAGGCTACAATCATGGCAACATTCATTCAATCGAACCAAAAGGGGAAAGCAACACACAAATTCAGATCAAATCATTCAATTGAAATCAGAGAGTGATTTGTTTTAGGGTTTCTAATTTACACTATAAACTCACACCATATCATCACAGGCAGATAGAATCGGAAACCAACCAAACATTTTCAAATCGAAAATCAACAACAAAAATCGAGAGCAAGCAGAGAATTAAAATTAAAATAACTCACATTTTTAGGGTTTCGATCGAGAGGCAGAAAGAAGAATCCCAAATCGATAGACCAAATCAATCGACAAACATCATCAACAACTCGAGCATCAATGATCATTTTTTCAGAGCAAGCTTTCACAAAGTCGATCTGATTTTGGGGAAAAACAAAAACCCTAATTCACTTTCTAAGGGTCAGCCGCCATTTTTTTTCCCAAGAGAAAATGAGAGATCGGGACAAATAAAAACAACGGCGCACCAAGTTAAGGATGGCCGGCCAATGTTTTAGTTGAAAAGGGGATGACACCTTTAAATTCAATCTCCTTTATTCATTTTTTAATTAGGGTTTCTCCTAGTTTTAATTTTCTGTTTGTTGTATTATCTTTTAATTTGAATTGTAAAACCGTCGAACCAGTTTTCTAGGGTCTGTAAAGTCTAGGATATCAGTCAGGGTGTTGATTGTCAGTTTCAGAGTCTGTAAAATCTGGGTTACGGATTACAGGGTTGTAGTTCGGGGAAATCTGATCGAGAGGATTTCGATCAGTCTACGGTTTTGAGCGTAGGGTTAGAATAGGAGCAGAGTTTGCGAGTGTACATGGTCTTGTGTGCGGGATCAGTTCTATCACCTAGTACAAACCTTAAAAATGCAGCAGTAGGCAGGGTTTTGCCGAAGCTGGGTATATCTGTGTGTGATTTTCTTTCTGCATTTCTGTTTCTGTTATATTCTGTAATCTGTTTATTATTATATATCTCGTTAGATTTTTAATTCAGTTAAAAACTGTGAAAAATCATATTCACCCCCCCTCTAGGGTTATTCTAGATCCTACAGAAATAATTTTCAAACCCTATATCCAAATGAAAATCAAACTTCAAAATAAAATCTCTCCAAACCATAGCGAATTATATATCAAATTGAAGCTCTCGATGAGTGGAACCTAGATCTGCGATTTATTTCGACATGCAGCGACCAAACTTACCGGAAATTCATGGTAAAACTTTCAGATTTCGAAACCCTAATGTGTAAATTGGGGGTTTTCAATCCGACAGTCAATTGGAGATTTGGGGGTATGGTTTTGAAGAGATGATCCATACGAACTGATGTGTGGAGGTCGGAGGTTTTATCGGGGGTTGAATCACTGGAATTTTGCGATCTAGGGTTTTAAAACCCGACGGAAATGGCCAACAACGCGCTGGATTGGGAAGGCTGGAGGGGACCGCTCCGATTGGGTTGCATGCGCCTAGGTCGGACGAAGAGAACCTAGGTGGTCTCGAGGCTAACGGTGGCCGGAGTGTACCACAATCAACAGTCAAAGGAGGGAGACGAAATGGGTTTTTCTTCATTGGAACTTATGGACGGAAACGATGGAAGCGGGAAACACAAATTGGGAAGCTGACCTGTCGGATGATGAGTTGTTAAGAAATTTAGTTTATTAATTTTTATATATTTTAATTCCAAATAATAAAACACTGATAACTTTTACGTATCAACTCGGATTTGGATGCGGTCGGGTGCGTTGGGATCGTGACGAAATTGCGGTCGATCTGAGACTAGTTTGGCTGCGTTTAAAGCCTGTGAAATTTTGGGCTTCGGTTGGACGTTCGTCTGATTTAAAGACCAAAAGGTGAGTGGTTCTTTACTTACGAATAACTGAATTTTTCCCATATTTGTCAAATTAAATTGTGAAATAAGTTGATTGTGTGGTTGCATTTGATTGGTGAATGGTTGCTTAAATTTGACATGAAAGTGTGTTACATGCAATAAAAATCAATAATTAGTTATTTAAATTTAATTTAAATTTCTAGTTGGAAAATCTCAACACTTGAAATTGTGAAATGATTTAACATTTACTATGGAATAAAATGTTGTGTGATGGATGCCTTGGTTGATTGAATTATTGAATTAATGCTGTTTGAAATGTTCCTTTATTCAGTCGGTGAATGATGTATGCTCATGTTTGACGATGAATCCCATTCCTTTCACCTTGGATGTTACGGGCATCAAATAAACTTGGGATTTGTCGATATAATAAATTAAGAACACAGAGTGAAATGATAAATCTCTATGACCCTGATTTGGATTGAAATGATAGATTCATCCCTGAAATATCGAGAAATTAAATTTAATATAACTTGGCCATAAGATAGAAAATAATATACAGAAATCAGCTGGTAAAATGATTTTTAAATATTTGGAAATATTAATTGATAGAATTTTCATTTAGAAGAATTTGCCGATACTCGATAAATCCATTTCTTTAAAGATTTGGAACTTGGAATGTTTATTAAAAAGGGTTAAGGAAATTATCCCAAAGCAGAGTGGAAATTTTTAAATTGGGATTTGAATATGGTTTGGAAATTTTTCAAATTTATGGGGTAGATTTGAATGAAATAAATTCTTATTGAATTTAAATTTTGGAATAAGGGAAATCGAGGTATTCTGAGTTGTTTTAACTCAGTTGTGGAAAAATTTGAATTCTTGAATTCGAACAGTTGTTTTGAATGATGTTTGAAAATGAGATAGGAAAACTAAATGAACTCCATTGAGACTGGGGTATAGAATCAAGTATTTGAAATTCAGAAGGAAGGAAAAATTAGGGTTTAAAGGATTTTATATATATATACCCTGCTTATTTTTAAATAAACCATTCTTTTCCAAAATTTATTTATTAAACTATTAACTTGTAAATTATTTTGTTATAAATGAGTTTCCCTATAATTTATGTCTTAAAATTATTTTGTAAACTTTTATTTTATGTATGTAAATAGCAATTTAATTTATCTTATTCTATTCCAACTATTATGTTCTATATATATATATATATAAAGATTTTACTTTATAAACATCTATTTTCCTAATTATATTTTTATGAATTGTAAATTCCTTCCGAATGGAAAATGTTTGGATCTAAACCTTGTTCAGATGGAATTGAGATAAGTTATAGCCTCTTTGAATATGAATCGATTCCTAAACCGATCTTTAGATATGGAAATGTGGGTTTCTACTTGAATATAAAAAATTTCACGTAAGGGATTGATATGAGTTATGAAGTATATATGTATTCTATTTGAGTATGAATGGATTTCAAACCTTAAGTGATTTGGAATAATTTGAAATCTTTGAGATGAGACATATTCTATTTGAATATAAGTCGGTTTTTAAATATTATATGGTTATAATATAAGGATATGGAAATTTATTATAATTTAGAATATAATCGGCTTGGTATGATTTATGATATTTTTGATATGAAATTATATTCTATTTGAATATAAATTTGGTTAGAAACAGAATATGATATTTTGATATGAAAGCGAACCTTTATGAAATATTAAAGAACCAAACGATGTGAAAGATGTAAACGTTGGTTGTTAAAGAGACCAGAGTCGACATAAGGCGTACTCTCTGTCAGTGTTGATACCACTTTGACAACTGTGAATGTTATGACGTATCCAAAATGAGTATGATGACTTGGAGATGATTATTGAATCAAAGAAGATGAACGAGATGGGCGAGATTTATCTTATAACAACCAAATATGCTTTCATACGTAGAAATCCTCTTTCAATACTATAATATATATATAGTGTGGAAAACATTTCGCATATAAATGTATTAATCCTAGACAGTATAATACCCCATAATATTATGTTGCCATATATATATATATATATATACAATCAAAATCTTATGGCTCGTATTGGTGATTTGGGTTTCCAACTTGATGATTCCTGGCACGAAAGATCAATCGGAACACAAGCGAAGTGTAATCACGGGTTTTTCATCCAGACGCGGACACCAATACAAATCGCGAGGTAGATCAACGGTTTTCGACCAGACACGGCCCCCCAAAATACCCTATTCCATAAGTCATAAGTGGTTTCCCACTGCTGCAGCGGTCATCATCAATTCATATATATATACACAACCTAACCGCCAGTTTCTCATCATCCGGGGTGTGAGGTTTGTTGATATCACGTCATACACAACACATGCCTAGATAAGCAATGCTCTGATCATACAAGCTCATTTCATATCTTAAGTATACCACATTGTCCATTCACAACATGACCACTGATTTCCATCCATACATAACCACTTCGAGCTCATACGTCACAAACCAGATACATATCAACAGAAATCAGTGTTATGCCGTCAATTACAATGTTAGAAACACAATCCATACAAGTCCGTCCTGGGTTTGAATGGAACAAATCCAAAAGTTCCCCCAATACGTTCGGACTTCATGCCACTCCGATAAAAGGGTCATCTCTCTACTGTAGCTAGCAGTAAAGAAACCAATCAGTAGAAAGTCCGTTCGATTTGTGAAGAACCACGGTCTTCATTCGCCGATTTCAAGTCTTGAATATGCTTCATGCGTCGTATTATTACTTGGAATGGTTTTCAGACATACATCCGATCCCGGTCTTTCCAAATAATAAGCGTAAGTTTTAAAAACACAATTATGGAACACAAAGGCTTTCAACCAGTCTCCTTTCATCTTGGATTTGATTAAACTTCCTTGAACCCATTCTCAAGTTATCTTTAACAAAATCCATATTTAACTTTTCTCTTTTAAACACATCTTTTAAATAAAAGATAATCTTGCCTCAAAAGTTTAATGAACTTTTCGTTTGATAACTGATTATCCAAATCCAAATTATATTGAAAACCTTTATATCATATTTCAACCATAATTTCCAATTAAAACGATTTCCAAATATTTCATTTAATTAAAAGATATTACTTCCTTTCCAACTCCTAATTTTTAATTCCTTAAAATCAAAGATTTGATTAAATCCCAAATTACGATATGCATTTCCATAACTCAATCTCGTCGGGTTTCAAGAATCATATTATTTAAGATACCACTCACGACAAAACCCAAATCAATCGATATTGAACATAGGTTACACAGAAATTGTATCTACTTATATTCGATATCAATTCTTATAATCAATGAATACCATAAGAGGAATAACGATATAATAATAATAATATCTTCCAAACTCCTCAAATAGTATACGTTTACACCTCAGAATTTCATATCAAATATCCGAAGAATATTTCTATCCAACTTATCTCAATCAAATTAGGAACTTGTATCATAATTAAAAGATTTATCCAACTCTTTGAAATTAGATCTGGATAAAAATACCATCAACTTATTCTTAATATTAACCTCCGTATCTAACTCATACTATAAGTGGAATAATGGTGAACTACCTTTTAAATTCCTCAAATAGTAAGATTCATCATCTACCGAATTAATATCAAGTATCCGATGATTTATCTCCTACCATATCCAATGATTTAAAAATGGAAAACTAATTTTACTATTTAAATAAATCAATTTAAATACCATATAAAATATTTCCAATACTTTAAAACATTTGAAAACATTCCAACAATCATTTACAAATGGTCACTTATAGTTCGGAAAACAGTTCGCGGATTAAAAACTTCAAAATAGATTGCTATCAAAGAAAGCATTACAATGATGTTTCAAAAGCGTTACAAAAGCATTACAAAAATAGCCATAGTCAACAACTGCTCTTACAATGATATTTCCAAGCGGTTTTAAATATAACTTAAAAACTATAACCCGAAATTAAAATCTGCTTTCACTCATTTGAAAGCTCTCGTAAACAGGAATCAAACGTTTTTCGTTTCGTGGAAATCCGATTTAAATTGGAAAAATCATAAGCATTTACATATTGCCATAATGCGACAAGATTTAATTTTGACCAAAATAATCATTATTCTTAAATACTTCAAAATACCTTAAAAATCATTATAAACTTATATGAATAATTTAAATTGACTTTTCAAATTATTTTGGATTTAAAACACAACTTTTATTTTTACTAATAAACTAAATCACCATTCAAATAATTTCAAATTAGATTTTTATTTAACCATTCCATCCGTCGGATCAGTTAGGGATAGCCAGGGAGAGCAGGAAACTATATTTCCAAACCCAAGCCTAGACACTATCCTCTCTATCATCCTAGAATGTTCCGGTATTTATTTATTTAAAGAAACTTTGTTAATATCTATAAATTCATACATATTAACTTCTAATTTCAATAATAATATTGTTTCCAATTTCGAAGGAGATTTGCCGATCACCGATGTATTATTGTAATTGTTGTGTTATGGTGTGTGCAAAACAACATCAACAACCACTATACACGTGCATAGCAACCATCATCAATATAATTAATCAATAATAACCGTGCACTAACAATTAACAGTGTGTGTGTGTTTTAATATACGCATCCATCATCCATCATAACAAACATCAACCATCATTAACCACAAACAATTCATCAATATAATTAAATTAGTCCGACTATTAATTAAATATATAAATTGTGGTTAAAGAGTTCTCACCAACAGCTTTCCAAAACTTCACGATAGGCGAGCCTAGCTGAGCGAACCGTCGGACAGTATTTCCGCGCACCGTCTTCTTCACCAATATATATATAAATATATTCTCCCTTTATAAGAGAAGGAAAGGAGGATGGCGAACTTTGTCAAGGTGGTTGTGGTGGAGAAATGGTGGAAAAGAGGAAGATTTATGCCATGGAAACCATTGCCATAAGCTTAAGATAGAGGGAGGAGGAAGAAGATTTTCAAGAGAAGAAAGGGAATGATATGGTAAAGAAGGTAAGGGTGGTGGGTATATTTAAGGGTGGAAAGGGTGTGGATTGCTTATGTGTCATAAATCTAAGGGTAGAAAATGTGTGGCTAGGATTCATTCTTTCCTACCTCCATTCTTATCCAAAGTGTGCTTCTTCGTGTGTTTTCTCAAGCACCTTCGGGTCTCGAATCGGAGTATCAAATGATAACAGTTTTCAGAAATTCTTTCACCATATCGTCCGGTTTCTAACGTACTTCAATCCTATGTAAACAAATCTGAAATCTGAATTCATTTACTATTTTAAATAATTTATTTTAGTTTTCTTCTGTTAATAACTTTTTATCAACGAATCCTCATACCCCCAAAACTGGTACTCAACTAATATCCCTTATTCTGGATTTTTCTGGATAGGTCTCAGGTTTCAGTTTTGCCATTAGCAGTATCAAATTCCAATTACCATCAAAATTTTGTTCAATTTTTGGTCTTTTATTTTTTTATTTTCCACATGCAGATGTTGTTTTATTGGAAACTTTCCTGAGTATTGAAATTCCTTATTTCGGATCCAACGGAGGTGTTCTTACGATCTAACGATATCGCGTTCCCAAGATATCCTCAAAATCGTCCGTTTTTAGTTCAAATTTTGAATCTTTTGTGAATTTAACATATCTAACGGATGTCATTTTTGGCGTAACTTGGTTGGTTACCTAATTTCATCATTCCAGATTTAATGAAACTGATTTCATTGAAATCCGAGTTTGTTAGCTACTACTTCCTTAAGAAACTGCTATTTGTTAAGAGAAATCGATATTAAATGTAAAATTTGTTCAAAAATTTCTGGGTCATTACATTCTCCCCCACTTAAGATGTTTCGTCCTCGAAACGGGAAGTTCGTAAAATTATTCATAAGTAAAATAAATCTTACCTATAAATTTCGATTTTTTTTTTTGTAAACTCAAGGTAATCTCTCGGACTTGGAATCCCATTTTCCGTTTTATTGAAACACTACATATTTATATAGAGAAACATTCTTTACCTCGGGATTTCCAAACCAAATTTGCTTTAAAAATTTCAAATATACTTTGACGAAATCTATATATGTTATTAGTTCGAGAAGTTCATCCTCATGATAGGGCAACTGAGTATCACCCATCGCACGAAACCCAATCTTTTATCACAATCCAGATTTAGTCATGGTTACTCGAACAAACCAAATCATTTCATATCCCGAAGTTGTAAATCATTTCATAACCATACTTTACAAATACTTATTGTTTTCTAAATATTTCAAAGTATCGAGATTCTAGTCATCGAAATTTCTTTTATTTATAAGTCGTTCATCACATCCAAAATAATTGGAAAATTCGTTAGATTGAGAATAAAATTTCAACTCCCAATATACAAGATTATGTTTTCAACATTTCGACCTCGTATGTTTTATTCAAACGTTTCAAATTCTAAGTCGAAAATTTTAAGAACAATATTCATAGGTTCAATTCATTTTGGATCATCCAACTGTCTTCCTAAGTAAATCTCCATATAAACCATACAACTTTCCCCTTTAGTCAAATTTGATCAATACGATTTCTTTCATAGTTTTTTTTTTCAAATAAGCTTTTCTGCACTCTAAGGTTTTAACAATCATTTACAATTCTTAAGTTCTTTTAACTTCCTTTAGATCAAATTCCAACTGTTTCAAATATTTGCTAAATTATTTCCATGTCTTTAATAGTTGGATTTCATACTTTATTCTCATATTCTCATAATTGAGTAACACTATTTCTTTTATTTAAATCCACTTGAAATCCCAACCTTATAACTTTTCATTCTTGTTCACAATTTCGTTTAGAAAGTTTCTCTTACTCACTAATCAGAACATCTCTTGAACGGTTTTATTCAAATACCATCACGCTTCCTCTGCGCTACTCAGATTCAGCATATGTCAAACTAGCATTGCTTCAAGCATTTATTCAAGCTTTTGAGGTAAATTTCAAGATCAACTAATATTTATAAATCCAAATTTCTTGTATAAGTTAGACCCTTATTTTCAAACTCTTCCAATTTCTACAAAATGTCTATTTATTGAGATTTCGTAACATAACATTTTGATAGATTACCATTTCTACTTTGAATTTTAAAGCTTGGCTTCTTCGACCAAATCAGATTGCATGTACCCAAATCGAGTTGTAGATAACAATTCTATATCAGAATGAGGGTTCGAATCAAATTACTTGACTAAGTTCATAGGACAAAAGGTATGAATGATGCTCTTCAATAAAAAAAAGGTTCGAAAAAGGAACTAGCGTAGGTCAAGATAGATAAATCAAGTGCACCTAACAATACGATTTAGGGCAATTCAATTAGGTAAACTTTACTTTAACATTTCCTTTGTGTCTTAGGCAATTTCTTGTTAAATAAATTTCCATCTGACTAATTCATATCGCCTCAAATAGGGAAGGGTAGTTTCCTCCCCCACTTAAGATGTTAGTTATATTTTAAACCATCCTTTTAAACAAATTCTCCACTTAACTCAAAATTATCTTCAAATTTCTTAAGGGGTTTGCTTTACTAAAATTATACTTCCAAGCAACTTGATTTAACCTAAAATTTATCGCTCACCATTCATATTTGGTATAGGTTTAATTCTATTATTTAACACCTATCGAGGGGTATGATATCTTCTCTAATTACAATTTATTAGATCCAAGAATTCATATTTGTTACATTATTATTGTAAACCTGAGATATGGGTAAATTATCTTTCTTACGTGCGTTTTCAACAATTCGTTACCCAATTCTTTTAGTGAGAGTTACACCTAAAATATACTTTTTAACTATTTAAGTTCTTATTGTTTATCACATTCAAGGTTATAGGTCAAAGCCTTTAAGTATTTTTAAGCTAATCTCAATTCCTTTTTCAAACTTCTAGTTTTGTTTTCCCGAATTAAATTCCTATATATATTTATCAAACTATTTCATTAAGATTTATTTATTAAAATACTTAGCCTGATGATTTTAACTATTACTCGATGTTTAAACCGGAATTATATAGTCATCACACTTTCAAAACTTGAAAATAAATATCAGCGATGGCGCGCTCATCCCAGAATTATTTCCAAATGACTAGAGTGTGATTCTATGTCTATCTAGTATATATCGGACTTCGTATATACGTTAACTAGGCGTAAATTCAAAATCCCTATACACTCGATAGTCCAATCGCGACGTCGAACACAATACTCAAGAATCCCTTATCTTTAATTATATTTCAAAGATAATCATACTTTCAAAACGATTTACTTAGTTTTCAAAAATACTTTATATAGATTTCAAAATACGCTCTCTCGACATAATATTCCAAAATTTCATTCTAGGGCACTTCTGGCCCTATCTCTAATCGGATATTATAGCTCTGATGAGTCCAATCTTTTGTTCAAAATATGTCGTACCCGATAGCTTTGTATAACCAAAGCTCTGATACCAAATGTAACGACCCGCCTTTTTGCCCAGTTTTCGTCGGTAATTAAACAAACTTAAACCGTTCATAAAGGCGAATTGTTATGGGTACATACATACATTGAACAAAATAACAGAACTTTTCATTGCTCAAGAACAATATTACATCAGAGTTACAACAAAATACAGCGGAAGAAAAGTAAATATACTCTCGGCGGAAAAAACATATGTTACAGCGGAAGCTCCAAACTCTAGCATGAACTTCAATCCAGAAAGTGCTTCGAATCTTGCTCCAACGATATATAACTGTAAAACTAAACTACTAGCTGCTCGTGTGAAAATTAATGGGCACCCAGAGTTTAGGAAGGAACAATAAACTCCAGTTCAGCCATGGGACTGGTGTGAGAACATAAAACAATTGTTTTTTAGGATTCATTTTAAAGTGGGGAAGTTCACCAGACCACGCCGCTAATGCAGAACGGTTTACTCCATGTGAATGCCCGTGCACATAAATTCGCAATGACTTTTGGGAAATGAATTTATCATAAGCTCGTCCCACATCACACAATGCAAGCGCACACCAGATGGGCGAGGTTTATCTTATAACAACCAAATATGCTTTCATACGTAGAAATCCTCTTTCAATACTATAATATATATATATAGTATGGAAAACATTTCGCAAATAAATGTATTAATCCTAGACAGCATAATACCCCATAATATTATGTTGCCATATATATATATATATATACAATCAAAATCTTATGGCTCGTATTGGTGATTTGGGTTTCCAACTTGATGATTCCTGGCACGAAAGATCAATCGAAACACAAGCGAAGTGTAATCATGGGTTTTTCATCCAGACGCGGACACCAATACAAATCGCGAAGTAGATCAACGGTTTTCGACCAGACACGGCCCCCCGAACATACCCTATTCCATAAGTCATAAGTGGTTTCCCACTGCTGCAGCGGTCATCATCGATTCATATATATACACAACCTAACCGCCAGTTTCTCATCATCCGGGGTGTGAGGTTTGTCGATATCACGTCATACACAAAACATGCCTTGATAAGCAATGCACTGATCATACAAGCTCATTTCATATCTTAAGTATGCCACATTGTCCATTCACAACATAACCACTGATTTCCATCCATACATAACCAGTTCGAGCTCAAACGTCACAAACCAGATACATATCAACAGAAATCAGTGTTATGCCGTCAATTACAATGTTAGACACACAATCCATACAAGTCCGTCCTGGGTTTGAACGGAACAAATCCGAAAGTTCTCCCAATACGTTCGGACTTCATGCCACTCCGGTAATAGGGTCATCTCTCTACTGTAGCTAGCAGTAAAGAAACCAATCAGCAGACAGTCCGTTCGATTTGTGAAGAACCGTGGTCTTCATTCGTCGATTTCAAGTCTTGAATATGCTTCATGCGTCGTAATATTACTTGGAATGGTTTTCGGACATACATCCGATCCCGGTCTTTACAAATAATAAGCGTAAGTTTTAAAAACACAATTATGGAACACAAAGGCTTTCAACCAATCTCCTTTCGTCTTGGATTTGATTAAACTTCCATGAACCTATTCTCAAATTATCTTTAAAAAAAATCCATATTTAACTTTACTCTTTTAAACACATCTTTTAAATAAAAGATAATCTTGCCTCAAAACTTTAATTAACTTTTCGTCTGATATCTGATTATCCAAATCCAATTTCTATTGAAAACCTTTATATCATATTTCAACCATAATTTCCAATTAAAATGATTTCCCAATATTTCATTTAATTAAAAGATTTTACTTCCTTTCCAACTCCTTATTTTTAATTCCTTAAAATCAAAGATTTGATTAAATCCCAAATTACGATATGCATTTCCACAACTCAATCTCATCGGGTTTCAAGAATCATATTATTTAAGATACCACTCACGACAAAACCCAAATCAATCGATATTGAACATAGGTTACACAGAAAATGTATCTACTTATATTCGATATCAATTCTTATAATCAATGAATACCATAAGAGGAATAACGATATAACAATAATAATATCTTCCAAATTCCTCAAATAGTATACCTTTACACCTCAGAATTTCATATCAAATATCCGAAAAATATTTCTATCTAACTTATCTCAATCAAATTAGGAAACTTGTATCATAATTAAAAGATTTATCCAACTCTTTGATATTAGATCTGGATAAAAATACCATCAACTTATTCTTAATATTAACCTCCTATCCAACTCATACTATAAGTGGAATAATGGTGAACTACCTTTTAAATTCCTCAAATAGTAAGAGTCATCATCTACCGAATTAATATCAAGTATCCGATGATTTCTCTCCTACCATATCCAATGATTTAAAATTGGAAAAATCATTTTACTATTTAAATAAATCAATTTAAATACCATATAAAGTATTTCCAATACTTTAAAATATTTGAAAACATTCCAACCATCATTTACAAATGGTCACTTATAGTTTGGAAAACAGTTCGCGGATTAAAAACTTCAAAATAGATTGCTTTCAAAGAAAGCGTTACAATGATGTTTCAAAAGCGTTACAAAAATAGTCATAGTCAACAACTGCTCTTACAATGATATTTCCAAACGGTTTTAAATATAACTTGAAAACTATAACCCGAAATTAAAATCTGCTTTCACTCATTTGAAAGCTCTCGTAAAAAGGAATCAAACGTTTTTCGTTTCATGGAAATCCGATTTAAATTGGAAAAATTATAAGCATTTACATATTGCCATAATGCGACAAGATTTAATTTTGACCAAAATAATCATTATTCTTAAATACTTCAAAATACCTTAAAAATCATTATAAACTTATATAAATAATTTAAATTGACTTTTCAAATTATTTTGGATTTAAAACACAACTTTTATTTTATTTTTACTAATAAACTAAATCACCATTTAAATAATTTCAAATTAGATTTTTATTTAACCATTCCATCCGTCAGATCAGCTAAGGATAGCCAGGGAGAGCAGGAAACTATATTTCCAAACCCAAGCCTAGACACTTTCTTCTCTGTCATCTTAGAATGTTCCGGTATTTATTTATTTAAAGAAACTTTGTTAATATCTATAAATTCATACATATTAACTTCTAATTTCAATAATAATATTGTTTCCAATTTCGAAGGAGATTTGCCGATCACCGATGTAATACTGTAATTGTTGTGTTACGGTGTGTGCAAAACAACATCAACAACCATTATACATGTCCATAGCAACCATCATCAATATAATTAATCAATAATAACTGTGCACTAACAATTAACAGTGTGTGTGTGTGTTTTAATATACGCATCCATCATCCATCGTAACAAACATCAACCATCATTAACCACTAACAATTCATCACTATAATAAAATTAGTCCGACTACTAATTAAATATATAAGTTGTGGTTAAAGAGTTCTCACCAACAGCTTTCCAAAACTTCATGGTAGGCGAGCCTAGGTGAGTGAACCGTCGGACAGTATTTCCGCGCACCGTCTTCTTCACCAATATATATATATATATATATATATATTCTCCCTTTATAAGAGAAGGAGAGGAGGATGGCGAACTTTGGCAAGGTGGTGGTGGTGGAGAAATGGTGGAAAAGAGGAAGATTTATGCCATGGAAACCATTGCCATAAGCATAAGAGAGAGGGAGGAGGAAGAAGATTTTCAAGAGAAGAAAGGGAATGAGATGGTAAAGAAGGTAAGGGTGGTGGGTATATATAAGGGTGGAAAGGGTATGGATTGCTTATGTGTCATAAATCTAAGGGTAGAAAATGTGTGGCTAGGATTCATTCTTACCTACCTCCATTCTTATCCAAAGTGTGCTTCTTCGTGTGTTTTCTCAAGCACCTTCGGGTCTCGAATCATAGTATCAAATGATAACCGTTTTCAGAAATTCTTTCACCATATCGTCCGGTTTCTAACGTACTTCAATCCTATGTAAACAAATCTGAATTCTGAATTCATTTACTATTTTAAATAATTTATTTTAGTTTTCTTCTATTAATAAATTTTTATCAACGAATCCTCATACCCCCAGAACTGGTACCCAACTAATATCCCCTATTCTGGATTTTTCTGGATAGGTCTCAGGTTTCAGTTTTGCCATTAGCAGTATCAAATTTCAATTATCATCAAAATATTGTTCAGTTTTTGGTCTTTTATTTTTTTTTATTTTCCACATACAGATGCCGTTTTACGGGAAACTTCCCTGAGTATTGAAATTCCTTATTTCGGATCCAACGGAGGTGTTCTTACGATTTAACAATATCGCGTTCTCAAGATATCCTCAAAATCATCCGTTTTTTTTCAAATTTTGAATATTTTGTGAATTTAACATATCTAACGGATGTCATTTTTGGCGTAACTTGGTTGGTTACCTAATTTCATCATTCCGGATTTAATGAAACTGATTTCATTGAAATCTGAGTTTGTAAACTCAAGGTAATCTCTCGGACTTGGAATCCCATTTTCCGTTTTATTGAAACACTACATATTTATATAGAGAAACATTCTTTACCTCGGGATTTCCAAACCAAATTTTCTTTAAAAATTTCAAATATACTTTGACGAAATCTCTATATGTTATTAGTTCGAGAAGTTTATCCTCATGACAGGGCAACTGAGTATCACCCATAACACGAAACCCAATCTTTTATCACAACCCAGATTTAGTCATGGTTACTCGAACAAACCAAATCATTTCATATTCCGAAGTTGTAAATCATTTCATAACCATACTTTACAAATACTTATTGTTTTCTAAATATTTCAAAGTATCGAGATTCTAGTCGTCGAAATTTCTTTTATTTATAAGTCGTTCATCACATCCAAAATAATTGGAAAATTCGTTAGATTGAGAATAAAATTTCAACTCCCAATATACAAGATTATGTTTTCAACATTTCGACCTCATATGTTTTATTCAAACGTTTCAAATTCTAAGTCGAAAATTTTAAGAACAAGATTCATAGGTTCAATTCATTTTGGATCATCCAATTGTCTTCCTAAGTAAATCTCCATATAAACCATACAACTTTCCCCTTTAGTCAAATTTGATCAATACGATTTCTTTCATAGTTTTTTTTTCAAATAAGCTTTTCTACACTCTAAGGTTCTAACAATCATTTACAATTCTTAAGTTCTTTTAACTTCCTTTAGATCAAATTCCAACTGTTTCAAATATTTCCTAAATTATTTCCATGTCTTTAATAGTTGGATTTCATACTTTATTATTATATTCTCATAATCGAATAACACTTTTTCTTTTATTTAAATCCACTTGAAATCCCAAACATATAACTTTTCATTCTTGTTCACAATTTCGTTTAGAAAGTTTCTCTTACTCACTAGTCAGAACATCTCTTGAACGGTTTTATTCAAATACCATCACAATTCCTCTGCGCTACTTAGATTCAGCATATGTCAAACTAGCATTGCTTCAAGCATTTATTCAAGCTTTTGAGGTAAATTTCAAGATCAACTAATATTTATAAATCCAAATTTCTTGTATAAGTTAGATCCTTATTTTCAAACTCTTCCAATTTCTACAAAATTTCTATTTATTGAGATTTCGTTAACATAACATTTTGATAGATTACCATTTCTAGTTTGAATTTTAAAGCTAGGCATCTTTGACCAAATCAGATTGCATGTACCCAAATCGAGTTGTAGATAACAATTCTATATCAGAATGAGGGTTCGAATCAAATTACTTGACTAAGTTCATAGGAAAAAAGGTATGAATGATGCTCTTCAATAAAAAAAGGTTCGAAAAAGGAACTATCGTAGGTCAAGATAGATAAATCAAGTGCACCTAACAATACGATTTAGGGCAACTCAATTAGTTAAACTTTACTTTAACATTTCCTTTGTGTCTTAGGCAATTTCTTGTTAAATAAATTTCCAGCTGACTTATTCATATCGCCTCTAATAGGGAAGGGTAGTTTCCTCCCCCGCTTAAGACGTTAGTTTTATTTTAAATCATCCTTTTAAACAAATTCTCCACTTAACTCAAAATTATCTTCAAATTTCTTAAGGGGTTTGCTTTACTAAAATTATATTTCCAAGCAACTTGATTTAACCTATAATTTATCGCTCACCATTCATATTTGGTATAGGTTTAATTCTATTATTTAACACCCATCGAGGAGTATGATATCTTCTCTAATTACAATTTATTAGATCCAAGAATTCATATTTGTTACATTATTATTGTAAACGTGAGATATGGGTAAATTATATTTCTTACGTGTGTTTTCAACAATTCGTTACCCAATTCTTTAAGTGAGAGTTACACCTAAAATATACTTTTTAACTATTTAAGTTCTTATTGTTTATCACATTCAAGGTTATAGGTCAAAGCCTTTAAGTATTTTTAAGCTAATCTCAATTCCTTTTTCAAACTTCTAGTTTTGTTTTCCCGAATTAAATTCCTATATAAATTTATCAAACTATTTCATTAAGATTTATTCATTAAAATACTTAGCCTGATGATTTTAAGTATTCCCCGATGTTTAAACCGGAATTATATAGTCATCACACTTTCGAAACTTGAAAATAAATATCAGCGATGGCGCGCTCATCCCAGAATTATTTCCAAATGACTAGAGTGTGATTCTATGTCTATCTAGTATATATCGGACTTCGTATATACGTTAGCTAGGCGTATATTCAAAATCCCTATACACTCGATAGTCCAATCGCGACGTCGAACACAATACTCAAGAATCCCTTATCTTTAATTATATTTCTAAAATAATCATACTTTCAAAATGATTTACTTAGTTTTCAAAAATACTTTATATAGATTTCAAAATACGCTCTCTCGACATAATATTCCAAAATCTCATTTTAGGGCACTTCTGGCCCTATCTCTAATGAGATATTATAGCTCTGATGAGTCCAATCTTTTGTTCAAAATATGTTGTACCCCATAGCTTTGTATAACCAAAGCTCTGATACCAACTGTAACGACCCGCATTTTTGCCTGTTTCTCGTCGGTAATTAAACCAACTTAAACCGTTCATAAAGATGAATTGTTATGGGTACATACATACATTGAACAAAATAACAGAACTTTTCATTGTTCAAGAACAATATTACATCAGAGTTACAACAAAATACAGCGGAAGAAAAGTAAATATACTCTCAGCAGAAGAAACATATGTTACAGCGGAAGCTCCAAATCTAGTGTGAACTTCAATCCAGAAAGCACTTCGAATTTTGCTCCAATGATATATAACTGTAAAACTAAACTACTAGCTGACCGTGTGAAAATTAATGGGCACCCAAAGTTTAGGAAGGAACAATAAACTCCGGGTCAGTCATGGGACTGGTGTGAGAACATAAAACAATTGTTTTTTAGGATTCATTTTAAAGTGGGGAAGTTCACCAGGCCATGCCGCTAATGCAGAACTGTTTACTCCATGTGAATGCCCGTGCACATAAATTCGCAATGACTTTTGGGAAATGAAGTTATCATAAGCTCGTCCCACATCACACAATGCAAGCGCACACCAGATAGGCGAGGTTTATCTTATAACAACCAAATATGCTTTCATACGTAGAAATCCTCTTTCAATACTATTATATATATATAGTGTAGAAAACATTTCGCAAATAAATGTATTAATCCTAGACAGCATAATACCCTATAATATTATGTTGCCATATATATATATATATATATATATACAATCAAAATCTTATGGCTCGTACTGGTGATTTGGGTTTCCAACTTGATGATTCGTGGCACGAAAGATCAATCGGAACACAGGGCAAGTGTAATCACGGGTTTTTCATCCAGACGCGGACACCAATACAAATCACGAGGTAGATCAACGGTTTTCGACCAGACACGGCCCCCCGAACATACCCTATTCCATAAGTCATAAGTGGTTTCCCACTGCTGCAGCGGTCATCATCAATTTATATATATATATATATATACAACCTAACCGCCAGTTTCTCATCATCCGGGGTGTGAGGTTGGTCGATATCACGTCATACACAAAACATGCCTAGATAAGCAATGCTCTGATCATACAAGCTCATTTCATATCTTAAGTATGCCACATTGTCCATTCACAACATGACCGCTGATTTCCATCCATACATAACCACTTCGAGCTCATACGTCACAAACCAGATACATATCAACAGAAATTAGTGTTATGCCGTCAATTACAATGTTAGACACATAATCCATGCAAGTCCGTCCTGGGTTAGAACGGAACAAATCCGAAAGTTCTCCCAATACGTTCGGACTTCATGCCACTCCGGTAATTGGGTCATCTCTCTACTGTAGCTAGCAGTAAAGAAACCAATCAGCAGACAGTCCGTTCGATTTGTGAAGAACCAAGGTCTTCATTCGTCGATTTCAAGTCTTGAATATGCTTTATGCATCGTATTATTACTTGGAATGGTTTTCGGACATACATCCGATCCCGGTCTTTCCAAATAATAAGCGTAAGTTTTAAAAACACAATTATGGAACATAAAGGCTTTCAACCAATCTCCTTTCGTCATGGATTTGATTAAACTTCCTTGAACCATTCTCAAATTATCTTTAACAAAATCCATATTTAACTTTTCTCTTTTAAACACATCTTTTAAATAAAAGATAATCTTGCCTCAAAACTTTAATTAACTTTTCATTTGATAACTGCTTATCCAAATCCAATTTCTATTGAAAACGTTTATATCATATTTCAACCATAATTTCCAATTAAAACGATTTCCCAATATTTCATTTAATTAAAAGATTTTACTTCCTTTCCAACTCCTTATTTTTAATTCCTTAAAATCAAAGATTTGATTAAATCCCAAATTACGATATGCATTTCCACAACTCAATCTCATCGGGTTTCAAGAATCATATTATTTAAGATACTACTCACGACAAAACCCAAATCAATCGATTTTGAACATAGGTTACACAGAAATTGTGTCTACTTATATTCGATATCAATTCTTATAATCAATGAATACCATAAGAGGAATAACGATATAATAATAATAATATCTTCCAAATTCCTCAAATAGTATACGTTTCCACCTCAGAATTTCGTATCAAATATCCGAAGAATATTTCTATCCAACTTATCTCAATCAAATTAGGAAACTTGTATCATAATTAAAAGATTTATCCAACTCTTTGATATTAGATCTGGATAAAAATACCATCAACTTATTCTTAATATTAACCTTCGTATCCAACTCATACTATAAGTGGAATAATGGTGAACTACCTTTTAAATTCCTCAAATAGTAAGAGTCATCATCTACTAAATTAATATCAAGTATCCAATGATTTATCTCCTACCATATCCAATGATTTAAAATTGGAAAACTCATTTTACTATTTAAATAAATCAATTTAATTACCATATAAAATATTTCCAATACTTTAAAACACTTGAAAAATTCCGACAATCATTTACCAATGGTCACTTATAGTTCGGAAAACAGTTCACGGATTAAAAACTTCAAAATAGATTGCTTTCAAAGAAAGCGTTACAATGATGTTTCAAAAGCGTTACAAAAGCGTTACAAAAATAGTCATAGTCAACAACTGCTCTTACAATGAAATTTCCAACCGGTTTTAAATATAACTTGAAAACTATAACCCGAAATTAAAATCTACTTTCAATCATTTGAAAGCTCTCGTAAAAAGGAATCAAACGTTTTTCGTTTCGTGGAAATCCAATTTAAATTGGAAAATTTATAAGCATTTACATATTGCCATAATGCGACAAGATTTAATTTTGACCAAAATAATCATTGTTCTTAAATACTTCAAAATACCTTAAAAATCATTATAAACTTATATAAATAATTTAAATTGACTTTTCAAATTATTTTGGATTTAAAACACAACTTTTATTTTATTTTTACTAATAAAGTAAATCACCATTCAAATAATTTCAAATTAGATTTTTATTTAACCATTCCATCCGTCGGATCAGTTAGGGATAGCCTGGGAGAGCAGGAAACTATATTTCCAAACCCAAGCCTAGACACTATCCTCTCTGTCATCCTAGAATGTTCCGGTATTTATTTATTTAAAGAAACTTTGTTAATATCTATAAATTCATACATATTAACTTCTAATTTCAATAATAATATTGTTTCCAATTTCGAAGGAGATTTGCCGTTCACCGATGTAATACTGTAATTGTTGTGTTACGGTGTGTGCAAAACAACATCAACAACCATTATACATGTCCATAGCAACCATCATCAATATAATTAATCAATAATAACTGTGCACTAACAATTAACAGTGTGTGTGTGTTTTAATATACGCATCCATCATCCATCATAAAAAACATCAACCATCATTAACCACTAACAATTCATCACTATAATTAAATTAGTCCGACAACTAATTAAATATATAAATTGTGGTTAAAGAGTTCTCACCAACAGCTTTCCAAAACTTCACGGTAGGCGAGCCTAGTTGAGCGAACCGTCGGACAGTATTTTTGTGCACCGTCTTCTTCACCAATATATATATATAAATATATTCTCCCTTTATAAGAGAAGGAGAGGAGGATGGCGAACTTTGGCATGGTGGTGGTGGTGGAGAAATGGTGGAAAAGAGGAAGATTTATGCCATGGAAACCATTGCCATAAGCTTAAGAGAGAGGGAGGAGGAAGAAGATTTTCAAGAGAAGAAAGGGAATGAAATGGTAAAGAAGGTAAGGGTGGTGGGTATATATAAGGGTGGAAAGGGTGTGGATTGCTTATGTGTCATAAATCTAAGGGTAGAAAATGTGTGGCTAGGATTCATTCTTACCTACCTCCATTCTTATCCAAAGTGTGCTTCTTCGTGTGTTTCTCAAGCACCTTCGGGTCTCGAATCGGAGTATCAAATGATAACGGTTTTCAGAAATTCTTTCACCATATCGTCCGGTTTCTAACGTACTTCAATCCTATGTAAACAAATCTGAAATCCGAATTCGTTTACGATTTTAAATAATTTATTTTATTTTTCTTCTATTAATAACTTTTTATCAACGAATCCTCATACCCCCAAAACTGGTACTCAACTAGTATCCCCTATTCTGGATTTTTCTGGATAGGTCTCAGGTTTCAGTTTTGCCATTAGCAGTATCAAATTCCAATTATCATCAATTTTTTTTTTCAATTTTTGGTCTTTTATTTTTTTATTTTCCACATACAGATGCCGTTTTATGGGAAACTTCCCTGAGTATTGAAATTCCTTATTTCGGATCCAACGGAGGTATTCTTACGATCTAACGATATCGCGTTCTCAAGATATCCTCAAAATCGTCCGTTTTTAATTCAAATTTTGAATCTTTTGTGAATTTAACATATCTAACGGATGTCATTTTTGGTGTAACTTGGTTGGTCACCTAATTTCATCATTCCGGATTTAATGAAACTGATTTTATTGAAATCCGAGTTTGTTAGCTACTGCTTCCTTAAGAAACTGCTATTTGTTAAGAGAAATCGATATTAAATGAAAAATTTGTTCAAAAATTTCTGGGTTGTTACAGATATCGCCCGAGTTCTCTGCGCTTAAAGGTTACGCACTCCGCTTATTTTTCTAGGCGCTATAGGGCTTCGAAAGGGGCGACTCTTCTGGTGGTAGATGGCGATGCATGGATCTTTGAAGTGGAGTTGGTGGATGGACGGCTAGAAGTCTGGAAGTGAGTGCAACGGTGTCAAGTTTGGTCGAGGGCTTTGGGTTCATCAACCAGGAAGAAAGAACGATTAATTGGGGTAAAACGATATTAATTAGTTAAATATTTATCTTAACTAATTTTAAATAAAATGATTAATCTTTGAAGGTCCATATCTTTTACGTACGGCAACGGAATTCAGCAAACTCAAGGGCGTTGCAGTCGTCTTGAAAAACTCTACACCTTGGAACTGACCAGAACAGGAAATGAAGTTGTTGGAAATTCTGGGTAAAATTAAACACTTTTTAATTTTATTAAAAACATTTGTTTAATATCAGTTTTCTTTTTATAGAAATAAAAATACGATTTTTTTATAGATAATATAGATATAAAAATAGGATTTTTATGTAGATAATATAAAAGTCAAATATGATTTTTTTTTATGTAGATAACATAGAAATAAAGATATGATTTTTATGTAGAAAGAACATTGTTTTGAAAATAAAAAGAGCATTGTGTAGAATTGTAATTTTTATATAAAATATCATTTTAATTGAAATGTGATTTTTATATAGAAAAATCATTGTTTTTAAATATTTGAAAAGCATATAATAAAAATGGAATTTTCATATATGAAAAACATTGTTTTAGAAATGAATTTTTATTTGAAAAGCATTGTTTTTTAAAATGTGATTTTATTTAATATACATAGCGCTGATTAAAAATGTGATTTTTAAAATGTAAAATATGATTTTTAATATAAAAATCATGTGAAACAGATTGCGATGGAACCGACTGGGAGCAAACAGAATCCAAACCGTACAGGTAAAGAGTGGCGAAGTGGAAACCAAAGGTGAGAACTCCTCACAAAAAATTCTACGCAGTTATTTATTTATTTTCATAATTCGAAAATATATAGAATTTCCAATTTAGATTTTTATCAGTTTAATTATTATAAACTGTATACGGTGCCTACTAGATCACTTTCCTCCTACTAGATCACTTTCCTCGTCCATAAATCATGGACGATTTAAATTGACTGTATTGTGTGTTGGTTGTGTTGTTGAAATGTTTAACACACTAAAAATGTTAATATTAATGTGATGTTTAAATTAGATTATAAATATTCATTTATAATTTGAATAGTGAAAAATGGTTAAATTTCTTAACCAATAATTTATTTAAATAAACTATTGTTTGAAAAACTATTATTTGAAAACCCCACACGGGTATTGGGATGATATTTGACATACACTAGTCCCAATATTTAGTTGTATGTCCGATGGATTGATAGCCTGTGATGAGCGTTATTTATTTATTTTAATGCTCACACAATTGTAAATTTCACTCTGGTTGTGATTGGACTATTTGTTGATTATTTATCATTATTGTGCACGCATGCGATGTATGAAATCCATATGACCGAAATTATATGGTAATTGATTGAGTCGCATTGCGATTCAGAAATAAATCATGTTTTATTAAAAAGACATTTTAGAATTAAAAAGGCATTTTAGAATTAAATTGACATTTTTGTGGAAATAAAAAAGTTGAAACCAAAATTTACATTTTTGTTGAAAGAAAATAGTTGAAAACAAAATATAATTTTTTTGAAATGAAATAGTCAAAACAAAAATAACATTTTTGTTAAATAGATTTGTATCCAAACAAAAATAATTTTTTTGTTAAACAGATTTGTGTTCAAACAAAAATGTCGATTTTGTTGAAATAGATTATTGTAAATAAAATGAAGTTATCATTTTAATTCATTTTGTTAAAATAGAAATGTTAATAAAATGAAGTTATCGCTTTTTAGTCAATTTGTTGAAATAGAATGGTCAACAAAATATAAGATTCATTTTTAATCATTTTGTTGAAATAGAATTGTCAACAGAATAAAAAAAATCATTTTTAGTCATTTTGTTGAAGTAGAATTGTCAACAAAATATATGAATCATTTTAATGTAAAAGAATCATTTTCATGTAATCAAACATTTTCAAGTAAATAATGTAAAAGAACGTTTTAATGTAAAGAATATTTTAAATAAAGAATATTTTAAAATAAAGAATATTTTAAAGTAACGAATATTTTAAAATAATATTCAGTGAAGAATAAAATAACGATTTCGATGTCCATTTTTAGATGGACACAAAATATAAAAATATGAAGCCAGGTTAAGTATAGAAATGCCATTTTAACCCAAACGGGTTTATCGATCAATTTTATTCATTTTATAATGAATATCAAAATGAAGTGATTTCAAAATTTAATATTTTGAAAATATTATCATTTTAGTACGATAAGGATATAGAATAATCGATTTTGATTTAAAATTAAAAATGAAGTTGGAATCGTTTTAAAACGAATTTATAAGTATTTTTTAAAAATACATTTTAAATGGAAATCGATGAAATATATATAATATATATTATATATATTTGATGGCCTGAATAGAACGCACCGCGCAACGATCGTTTGCGAATTTCGACCATTGACTTTAATTTGGCATAACGGGAGATCCGACCATTGGATTCTCCTAAAACTGGAACCGTTGGGTTTGTATCGAAAGGAGCTTTCCAATGAATATAAGAGATTTGAAATCTAATGGTTAGATTTTAAAATATGTCCAAATCAATTTTGGAAAAGGTCGATGTAAATGCAGTTCGGTAGCCGTCATTGGAAACCAACTGTACGGGCCTTGATAAAATTATTAAAAATATGGAAAAATTATGTATAATCATTATAAGTGATTTGGAAAGCTTTTGGATGAAAATTTCTAAATTTGAAAGGATATTTTTTTAAATGAACTAGTTATTAACTAGAATAAAAATTCAATTAATTAATATTTAATTGGAATAAAAGAGAATAAATTGGATTTTGGGTTGTCGTGAATGGTGTCATTAATAACATTGTTCTTGAACCCCGATTAGAAAAGAATAAATCTTTTAAATAAGATTTAATGAAGTTCACCAATTAATATTTAATTGGAATTAAATAGAATATAATTTTGGAATTTATAAATCTTTTCATTAAGATTATTAGAGTTTTCAATTATATTTAGTAATTGGAATAAAATGAAATGTGAATTGTGTTTATTGTCAACTGTGTTTTTAATGACATTTTTTCTTTAACCCAATTAACAGTGAAAATATAATTTGGAATTTATAAATCTTTTATTAAGATTTAAATGGAAATTTTCCAAAGTAAAGTTATCCAATTTAATATATTAAATTGGAATTGAATGGAATTCGATTTAATAATAATCGAGATGAGCTATTGTGAATGAAGACCATTACTATATATGGAATTTAAAAGGCTTTGTCGTTATTCCATTTAAATTATCAGATTTATTCGGGAATTTATATTGATTATATATTGATCTGATTTCTATAAAGATTCCATATTTAATGGAAGATGATTTTGGGTTTATCGTAGACAATGTTTTTAAATAACATTTGTTCTTTAACCCATTTAAAAGATAAGATTAATTTCTTAAATTTGAATAATCATTAAGTAATGATTTTTTTCATTAAAACTAAACTAGAGTTTTAATGAATCTTTAGTTAGATTAAAATGCGAAAGAGATAATTATATTTATCGAATTTTTGAAATGATCGAGAATGGAGTACCACCAGTTTTACTCAAGGTGATAGTTAAATCTTTAATTAGATTTCAACAGAAAATGGTAATTAAATTTACCATTAATACAGTGGGTATTAGAAATGGAGTGCTACCAGTTTTGCTCCATAGGACGAATAGATTGGGATTGGGATAAGAAATGATTACTTTGGTAAGGTTCATTAATTCGGACTAGTGAATAAACCTTAATTTGGTTTAGATTTGATAAAAGATAAAATAAAATCTTTTGAAAGGAGATCCATAGGAAGATCAAAGAATAAATTTAAAATAACTTTGATAAAATTAATGGGAACCTTTCCCTAATAATGTGAATATTTCAATTAAAAGAATATTCTTAATTGGAATGAGGCGTATGACGTGTTTTTATAGCACTTGATTATAAAATACGCGAATTATTCGGAAACACCGGGTTTAACCCATTCTGAATAATTGCTACGGCGATCAAGACTCGAAGATAAAGATGGTGGTTGAAGACCGGAGTTCTTCACATCGCTTGGGTTATTACCGATGTCTTGATCGAGCCGTACACCCAAGACAAGGTAATAAGTGGTGATCGTCCAAACGTACATGGAGATCGACGGATATGCGAGGACCTCCCTCCTGTATTGGACATATGGTAAAATACTCCACCTCCGTTAAGGTCACTCACAAATGGAATGCCTTAACTTCAGTGGAGCATTTCAGGTAAAAGATGCAGATAAATTACAAGACAGACAAATAAAGCAATGGAAAATAAAGTCATTTTATAAACAGTGTGGTTCAGTCAAGATTTTGCAATAGTTGTCTCAATCTTATTTAAAAGTAATACATAGAACTTCTGTCTTGATTTAAAAACTTCCAAACATACAAGAAGCATAAAAATAACAATGATATTCCCCAATAAAGCATGAACCAGCCATAGCAGTGGAAGAGAGAGTCCAAAGCAATACATCGACTATCTTCGAGCTTGGAAAGAAAACTGAGTTAAGTGGTAACATTTCCTCCCTGTGAACCTGGGGGAGAGGGGGGACAGAAGAAAAGAGGCAAAACAAAACTAAGTCAGACATAAGTCTGGTAATTCCGGTGACTTTCAACATATAAACAGGCAAAAGCATCATGACATGAATAAACTGAATATAAGACAATACCGTGAGAACAAGGATAACAAGATAACATACGATTAGTATAGATATGTTAAGGCAAGATAAACTGAATGCGCTTCTACTCTTTCTGTGCTTCGCTACTACCTTGTTGTTCTGATTTTTATATCTCGGCACCACCTAACTAGTGTCCCAACTAGTAATCTATATAAAATGATCAAATTGTAATGTGATTCCAATCCCCGCAATTGTGGTAGCCTTCAGGTGTACATCTATCGTGAGGATTCCACCTCAATCTGCCTAATTTCCATGAACATGTTAGATGTACCGTCACTACCCTATAGATCGGCTCATTAACCATATTAATTTTTCCTTATATATGTGTTAATCGGCCATCTCTTGCGTGTAGATACCCTGTGCTAGTCCCTCCATAGGGTGTATCGGTCCCTATGATAGCAACCCGACACGATTCAAGATGCACATTGTATAACTACTAGTACACAGTGCTTGCTTTTTCCCACTCTGGAGTACGTGCATGCCCGTAATCCATCGGAACCTACACTGACGTACCCCTGCCACTATTTTGACCGCTTATAATCAACCCAGTAATCGTGCCCCACCCTTCCTAGTTCAGGGTATCATGATACATCTATGTGGGTTACTTCTGAAATGGGTCCCCGTTACTAGGGTATCCTACTGGTTAAGTTTGCGGGCCTATATATACAAATATTACCCACCTATACGAGATGTACTTAACCCTCCCACCAATTCAAGCATGTTTATTTAATGGTTAAGTTTGTGGGACTATATATACTAATATTTCCCACCTACACGAGATGTACTTAACCTTTCCACCGATTCAAGCTTGTTTATTTAACGGTTAAGTTTTGTGTGCCTATATTTACTAATATTACCCACCAACCCGATATGTACTTAACCCTCCTACTGATTCAAGTATGTTTATTTAATGGTTAAATTTTGTGGGCCTATATTTACTAATATTGCCCACCAACCCGATATGTACTTAACCCTCCTACACATTATGTCATATTGGTTAAGTGTTGTCCTTCCATGTTAACTTAACCCACCCACTCTGTAACACCTCGTGATTTTAAATATTAAAATTAACAAATTAAAGAATACTTAATTTTAAATGTGAGAATTAAGGGAAATGGGTTTAGCCATTGCGTTCGTCTCGGAATTCTGCTTGAGATAGAGTCCAAGTTTGTGTGAATTGGACTACGTATGAAGAAGTTTTGGCCCTTAGAACTTTCAGAAATTTATATAAAAAAATTCAGAAAATTAAATACCAAGGCAGGTCGACCTGGATGTAGACATATCCCAGGCCAGGTCGACCAAGGGTCGACCAGGGGGTCGACCTCCTTATATACAGGTTGACCTGGGGGTCGACCTACACCAGGCCAGGTCGACCAGGGGGTCGGCCTTCTTATATACAGGTCGACCTGGGGGTCGACCTACACCTCCCCCCCCCCCCCAAACAGATCTGAAATGTGACAATGTTTTGACTCACTGCTGGGACATTAGGCCTGAGGTGGATATTCTATCTTGTCTGGATGGTCTTGATTTCTTTTAGGTTAATCTAACGGCTCTTAATTAATTAAAATTCTATATAAGCAACCTAACCCTCAACTTAAAATCACACTAATTCATACCAAGAGCCATCATGCTGTCAATGGTGAACCTAGAGTAGTCGTCGTTCTCTTTCAACTCAAAAGAAAGATAGAAGCATGAATCAAAATCAAATCTAATCTAAATTAGAATAACAATTAGTCTACATCAAAGGGGAGCAATTCAGTTTTAGAATACAGATCCAAGAAAAACAAGACTATTCTTTTGTTTGTGAGTATAATTTCTTTCATAAAATAATAAATAAATAAATTACGATGGGTCATGACTTGGATTATGAGAACATGTCTGTTGAATCATATGACGTTACTTGATTTTGTTTGTGAATATGATTGTTTTGTTAACTTATGTTTGTAGATCTAAATCATACATGAATCTTACGCGCAAGTTTAGGATGTTAAAGCATATGTGAATCTTATGTAAGTTTGGGATGTTAAAAATATATGAATCTTATGTAAGTTTGGGATGTTAAAACATATGTGAATCTCACGCAAGTTTAGGATGTTAAAGCATATGTGAATCTTATGTAAGTTTGGGATGTTAAATTATATATGAATCTTATGCAAGTCTGTAGGTGGATTATACACAAGTTCATATGTGAATCAAGTATATACATATGTTAGTTTATATGCAAAACATGTGACATTAATTTACTTGTTTAGATCCATATGCGAGTTCACAATTTTATGTTTAGATCTATATTTAGATCCATGGCATCACATAGTTATGAAAATTTATGTTCTATATGCCTATTGCCTATGCTAGTTTTGTATGTGAATCATATGCTAGTTTTGTATGTGAATCATATGCTAGTTTGAATGTAAGTTTGTATGAAATTCATGTGCAAGCTATAGGCAAACCATATCATATATGCAAGTTCATGATTACATGTTTAGATCTATATTCACACCCATGATAGTTTATGAAAATTTATGATTATATCCATTGCCTATGCAAGTTCTTGGCTATGCAAACTTATGTTATGATCTATTTTATGTGTTATGCAAGTTATGATGTTGCTTTTCTTTTTATAAGTTAGACTATTTTCGAGTCTAACATACATCGTATTAAAACGAACGAATAGCGTGGGGACATGAGAAAATATTAATTCTGCAAAATTGTGAATTGGCATAAAATGGCTTTAAAGGCATATAATTAAATTGAGACATTAATTGGTATAATTCATATACTTAAAAAGTATGGACATAGTTTAGGTGACAATTAGGACATGGATTAAAATTGGAAGTTATTGGCAATTTGAAATAGGGATATTAATTCAAATTGGGGTTGAATAATAATAATGCATAATAAATGCCTAAGACACGAGGTTAGACTCGCTTGTAGTGTGAGACTGCCCGGACCCGCCCGAAAAATCCAGCAACCACAAACGGTAGTCTAATGTGAGAGGTTAAAGGCATAAATTAAATGAGTAGTAAAGGCCTAAGACACGAGGTTAGACTCGTTTGTGGTATAAGACTGCCCGAACCCACCCGACAAATCCACAACCACAGATGGTAGTCTAATGTGAGAGGTCAAAGGCATAAATTAAATGATGCTTAGACACGAGGTTAAGTCTGGCTTATGGTAGAAGTCTGCTCGGAACCGCCCGACATATCCAGCAGCCACAAGCAATCGACTTAATGTGAGAGGTCTGTGCATTAATAATTAATTAATGTTGATCAAAGACGAATATGAATGACAAACAGAAGTCTGGTTGAGTGAATAATTCTCTGAGTACCAATCTGATGTTGATTTCGGTGTTCGGGTTGATACCTAGGGAGTTATTCTCTTAACCAATGTATCAGTGAACTTAGATGTACTTAATCATATATTAAGTAAAACATGATAAGTGGATAGGGTTAAGACTAGCTTAACCAATAAGTGGACAGGGTTAAGACAAACTTAACCAATAATATGCATTGATCTGATAGGTTTAAGACAAACTTAACCAATATTATATATTGATTGATTTGATAAGCGGATAGGGTTAGGATCAACTTAACCAATAATATAAGTGGACAGGGTTAAGACCAACTTAACCCATAATATAAGTGGATAGGGTTAAGACCAGCTTAAGCAAATATATATATATATATATATATATTGATCTGATAAACAGATAAGGTTAAGACAAGCTTAACCAATAACAGATGTTGATTTGATAATTGGGTAACATGGGTGACATGTGGGAAATAATTATAAACACTTAATCAAGTTGTAACATGAAAGAAGACATGAATAAGAGAGGGTTAAGTGGGAAATCCTAGTGGGGATCAAGCATACGTGGAAAGCTTGTGGCAAGCGTGGGGACCATTTTCAACCAGTAACCCATTTAGTATCAAAGTGAGCTCAGTCTAGATCGAGGATGGGACATGCTTATTGGGTTTGATTGTAAGAGGTCAAAAAGGGTTAGCAGTGGCAACGCAAGTCCAACGAGGTCATGTGCGTGCATGGGCCTGGGATGGTAGGTAAGACGTTGTTGCATTGTGTAGGTATAAGCCGTGCATCTTTAGTGGTATCGGGTTGCCACTTTGGGAAGTGATACACCCTACTGTGGGACCAGCATGGGTATCTACGAATTAGGGAGCCGATCGAATGGGGAAGATAGTGGGTACGACTAGCAGAGATAGGGGCAGGCGACACCTATGACAGCAGCTAGGAGTACAAGAAACTACCATATCATGAATAAATGTTATAACTAGACTGGGGAGGGTAGTGGGTACAAATAGTGGAGGTAGGAGCAGGCGGCACCTACGATAGCAGCTAGGAGTACACGAAACTACTATTATTATAATTATGATTAGTAAGAGGGATCAACTTCCAGTATGGGACTAGTAATGGTGCGGTGTAATTAGCATTGGTGCAGTATAGTAATTATCCTATAGGGATTAGGAACGAGATTAACGCCAGAATATTCCTCTTGTTTGTTTGACTTGCCCACTTGTTTCACAGTCATTCCTTGTTTTACCAATTTATGCCTTATCCTAATTACTTTAATAATTATATTGTTAAAGTTATTTACTCGCCAGACTTTATGTCTGACCCCCTTGTTTTCACCTCTTCTCTTCCTTCTCCCCCCCTAGGTTCTCAGGGTGGGACTAGTACTAGTGGAGCTTGATTTGGATCTCTTTCTCTCTCTTTTGGAAGTGCTTGGATTTCTGAAAGTAAAGTTCAGCTCATCTCTTTTATGGCTACTTATGTTGGGGTTGTGCTTTTTGCTTTATTTACTCTGAAAACAATTTGTCAAGATGGATATTAAGTGTACTTGGTTTATGAAGTTGTTTTAATCAAACTATTTCTCCACTGCAATAAAAGTTGTTTTAAAATTTTCAAGTACCAATATATGTATCAGTCTTGTTATATTCTGTTCTATACACTAATAATACTCCATGAAAGTTAATGCATTCCCTTTGAGAGTGACATTAACGGACGTGGGGCGTTACACATGGTATCAGAGCTAAAGGTTAACAAAACAGATAAGGGATTTTGAAAAACTATTTTTCAAAAGCGTTTTTATAAAGAAATACTTTCAAAAATATGTTTTAAGGAAAGTATTTTCAAGAGAAAAGTTTTTTTAAAAAACATAACCCCCAAGTGCCATATATCTTTCCTTCGGTTCTCCGTTTTGAATCTCTTCCTCTTTCCTCTTTGAATTTCTTCCTCCATGTATAGATGCTTTTTCTAGGATATGTAAGAACTTCCATATGGTGGGCGGAAACCCGCTTCATGGGACTGAGACGTTTGTCAAAGCTAGAAGGAAGCGGAGGACTTGTTGGTACCTTTAAGATAGGCGACAGGAGAAAGGTTCAATTAGCTGCTTGGTTAATGAAGGACGAAACCTCATTTTGGTAGGAGGTCACGAATGGAGAATGTGCAGGAGAGACATGGATAGTACACATGATAAGAAAGTAGATCCAAAGAAAGGCAGTAAGGATAACAAGGGGCCAAGAGAAAAGGAAGGGCCACACTTGTGAAATACATGACTACTTAAATAAAGACGTTAGAAAGAAGAAGAAGACTATTTGTTATTGTTACGGAGAAACATGACATCTTATTAGGATCGTCCAAAGAAGAAAAAGGCAAAGGTAAGGGCAAAGTACAAGATCTTCTAGAGGGCATATTTGTTCCCTCACGGCTAGCATACCTGATAGAGGTAGAAATATCTTCGTTGGAAGTTTGGTTTTTCTTTTTTTGATCATCCTATTCGAAACTTGTTTGAATTCTGGCGGTTCACACTCGTTTGTATCTGCTTTGTCAGTTGAAAACACTGCACCTAAATACTAGTCTAGTTACGAATCCCATAGTAGTCTTAAATCCTATTGATGGTTCGGCTCATCTTTCAATAATTTGTCGGGATTTGACAGTATCTATCTTGAGCGTTGAGTTTGAATGCAATTCCTTCATTCTTGGCTTCACGGGCTATGGATTGATTCTAAGCATGGATTGATTATCCAGTAATGGTGCCATCTTCGATTGTGAAAAGAGAGTGGTTAGACTTATGAATCGTTGTGGAAAGACCCTTGATATTTCTTGTGACCCTAGAGGTCCGGTGATGCTTAGCTACCTAGAATCTCTTGATGCATCCAACGGTGATTTAGAAATTTTTCGTGTGGTTTGTGAATATGGTGACGTCTTCGATGAAGTTCAGGGTCTACCCCAAGGCGCGAGATATACTTTCGTATATACCTTGTAAATAATGCAAATCCAGTTGCAATTCCGGTGCGCCACATGGCTCTGAGAAAGAAAAGAGTTAGTAAGCAAAGGAGTTGCTTGAGAAGGGGTTCATAAGAGGAAATATTTTGGAATAGGGTGCTCCAGTTGTTTTTGCTACTAATGGTTCACTTAGACTGTGCATGGACTATATAAAGAACTGAATAAGCTCACCAAGAAGAATAGACACCCATTGCCGAGGATAGACGATTTATTCGATCAGTTGGTTGGTGCTTCGGTTTTCTCGCAACTAGATTTGGCTATTGGATTTCATTAGCTAAGGGTGGCTGAAGACATCATAGATAAGACTGCATTTAGAACTCCTGACGGTTTCTTCGAGTGGTTCGTCATGCCTTTTGGTTTGACGAATGCACCCACATACTTCGTTGACTTAATGAGTAGGGTGTTTAGGGAGTTTCTAAACAAGTTTGTGGTAGTCTTTGTGGACGATATCTTGGTTTTCTCTAGAAGCGAGGAAGAGCATGCCCTACATCTTAGGGAAGTCTTAGAGACCCTACGAGCGCATCAACTCAAAGCTAAGTTCTCCAAGTGCTATTTTTGGAGAAAAGAAGTGAGGTTCTTAGGACATGTGGTCTCTAAGGAAGGGATAGTTGTGGATCCTGCAAAGGTGGTGGCAATCCAAGATTAGAAAATTCCTAAGAACGCAATAGAAGTAAGAAGCTTTTTAAGGCTAGCTGGTTATTATAGGAAGTTCATCAAGGACTTCGCGAAGATATCAGCCCCACTTACTCGATTAACGAAGAAGAACTTGACTTTTGCTTGGGATGTTGACTACGACGATTCTTTCCAGCATTTGAAGGGGACGTTGACGGCAGCTCCAGTTTTAGTTTTGCCAGATGGAAGTAAGCCATACACAGTGTATACCTGTGCTTGCGGGACAGGGCTTAGAGCAGTTTTCGATGCAAGAGGAAAAGGTGATATGCAAAAAGGCGGCAAGTACGAGCATTGCTTATCATCCATAGACGGATGGATAGACAGAAAGGGCTGAATAGAATCCTTGAAGATCATTTGAGGTTATGTATCCTAGATTTTGGAGGGACATGAGAAGAGGCAACGAGCTTAGTGGTGTTCACGATGTGTTTCACGTATCTCATTTGCGGAAGTGTTACAAGATACCACGGAAGTAGTGGAGCCGAACATGCTTAGAGAAGTGAAAGTAGAGTGAGATGCCACGATTAGACGAGCTCATGCATCCTTGGGTCAGAGGTATAAAAGCTATGCAACAAAGAGGTCAAGTTGATCAAAGTGCAATGGGGAGATGATCAAGGAGATGCGACTTGAGAAACGGAAGACAAGATGCGTACGCTATACCCTTTCCTTTTTGAAGGTATGATTTTTAACTTCCCTTTTTTTCCCGCTTTGTCGATACTTGTCCTATCTTCGCGATTATATCTTCGATCTCTAGTTAGGAAAAACCCTATGGTTGTAAACATGTGTTTTAGACATGTTATGTTTGGTGGATGCAAATGGATGTAAGTGGTTGCTAGTGGTTGCTCGTGGATGCATGTACACACACATTAGGCACTAGATCGGCTCAGTCACTTTCATATTGCATATAAATATGTGTGCATATTTAATGGATGTATAATGGTTGTGTTATCATATGGATGCTGCATTTTGATGAATGGTTGTGCACACATGTAGAAATAATATGTATCATTAGGATTCTTTCGCATACATAATGGACGCAGGGCATTGTCATGATTTGCATTAAGGAGGTCAACTGAATCAGTAGACCGCCTGATTTTGCACTAGATATGGAACAAATACACACACTTTTTGCATATGTTCATATGGCATTAGAAATCTTATAAGGACAATGGATGCCTGTGTTTGATGGTTGAGTAGATGGATGATTGAATGTTAGGATATACATTCTCCTTAACTTGGAGATTTCGGGGGTGAAATCCCTTTAAGAAGGGGAGAATGTAACACCTCGTGATTATAAATATTAAAATTAAAAAAATTAAAGAATACTTAATTTTAAATGTTAGAATTAAGGGAAACTGATTACGCCATTGCGTTCATCTCGGAATTTTGCTTGAGATAGAGTCTGAGTTTACGTGAATTGGACTCCGTATAAAAAAGTTATGGCCCTCAGAACTTTCAGAAATTTATATAAAACAATTCAGAAAATTAAATACCAATGCAGGTCGACCTGGGGGTCGACCTACCCTAGGCCAGGTCGACCAGGGTGTCGACCAAGGGGTCAACGTCCCTATATACAGGTCGACCTAGGGGTCAACCTACCCCCCCCCCCCCCCCCGCTCCCCGGGCAGATCTGAAATGTGATGGTGTTTTCACTCACTACTGAGTCATTAGGGCTGAGGTGGTTATTCTATATTTTCTAGATGGTCTTGATTTTTTCTAGGTTAATATGACGGCTCTTAATTAATTAAAATTCTATATAAGCAACCTAACCCTCAACCTAAAATCACACTAATTCATACCAAGAGCCATCATGCTGTCAATGGTGAACCTAGAGTAGCCGCCGTTCTCTTTCAACTCAAAAACAAGATAGAAGCAAGAATCAAAATCAAAGCTAATCTAAATTAGAATAACAATTAGTCTACATCAAAGGCGAGCAATTCAGTTTCAGAATACAGATCCCAGAAAAACAAAACTGTTCTTTTGTTTGTGAGTATAATTTCTTTCACAAAATAATTAATAAATTAATTATGATGGGTCATGACTTGGATTATGAGAACATGTCTATTGAATCATGTGATGTTACTTGATTTCATTTGTGAATATATGATTGTTTTGTTAACTTATGTTTATAGATCTAAATCATACATGAATCTTATGCAAGTTTAGGATGTTAAAGCATATGCGAATCTTAAGTAAGTTTGGGATGTTAAATTATATATGAATCTTATGTAAGTTTGGTATGTTAAAACATATGTGTATCTTATACAAGTTTAGGATGTTAAAGCATATGCGAATCTTATGTAAGTTTGGGATGTTAAATTATATATGAATCTTATGCAAGTCTGTAGGTGGATTATACACAAGTTCATATGTGAATCAGGTATATACATATGCTAGTTTATATGCAAAACATGTGACATTAATTTACATGTTTAGATCCATATGCAAGTTCACATTTTTATGTTTAGATCTATATTTAGATCCATGGCAGTACATAGTTATGCAAATTTATGTTCTATATGCCCATTGCCTATGCTAGTTTTGTATGTGAATCATATGCTAGTTTTGTAGGTGAATCTTATGCTAGTTTGAATGTAAGTTTGTATGAAATTCATGTGCAAGCTATAGGAAAACCAGATCCATATATGCAAGTTCATGATTACATGTTTATCTATATTTAGATCCATGATAGTTTATGCAAATTTATGAATATATCCATTGCCTTTGCAAGTTCTTGGTAATGCAAACTTATGTTATGATATATTTTATGTGTTATGCAAGTTGTGATGTTGCTTTTCTTTTTATAAGTTAAACTATTTTCGAGTCTAACATATATCGTATTAAAATAAACAAATATCGTGCGGACAATGGGAAAATATTAATTTTGCAAAATTGTGAATTGGCATAAAATGGCTTTAAAGGCATATAATTAAATTGAGACATTAATTGGTATAATTTATATACCTAAAAAGTATGGACATAATTTAGGTGACAATTATGGATATGGATTAAAATTGGAAGTTATTGGCAATTTGAAATAGGGATATTAATTAAAATTGGGGTTGAATAATAATAATGCATAATAAGTGCCTAAGACACGATGTTAGACTCGTTTGTGGTGTAAGACTGCCCGGACCTGCCCGGTAAATCCAGCAACCACAAACAGTAGTCTAATGTGAGAGGTCAAAGGCATAAATTAAATAAGTAATAAAGGCCTAAGACATGAGGTTAGACTCGTTTGTGGCATAAGATTGCCCGGACCCGCCTGGAAAATCTAGCAACCACAGATGGTAGTCTAATGTGAGAGGTCAAAGGCATAAATTAAATGATGCTTAGACACGAGGTTATGTCTGGCTTGTGGTAGAAGTCTGCCCGGAACCGCCCGGCATATCCAGCAGCCATAAGCAATCGACTTAATGTGAGAGGTCTATGCATTAATAATTAATTAATGCTAATCAAAGATGAATATGAATGACAAACAGAAGTTTGGTTGAGTGAATAATTCTCTGAGTAACAATCTGATGTTGATTTCGGTCTTCGGGGTTGATACTTAAGGAGTTATTCTCTTAACCAATGTATCAGTGAACTTAGATGTACTTAATCATAAATTAAGTAAAACTTGATAAGTGGATAGTGTTAAGACTAGCTTAACCAATAAGTGGATAGGGTTAAGACAAACTTAACCAATAATATATATATTGATTGATTTGATAAGCGGATAGGGTAAGGACCAACTTAACCAATAATATAAGTGGACAGGGTTAAGACTAACTTAACCAATTATATAAGTGGATAGGCTTAAGACCAGCTTAACCAAATATATATATATATATATACATATACATATATACATTGATCTGATAAGCAGCTAAGGTTAAGACAAGCTTAACCAATAACACATGTTGATTTGATAAGTGGGTAACATGGGTAACATGTGGGAAATAATTATAAATACTTAGCCAAGTTGAAACATGTAAGAAGACATGAATAAGAGGGGGTTAAGTGTGAAATCCTAGTGGGGAACAAGCATAGGTGGAAAGCTTGTGTCTAGCGTGGGGACCCTTTTCAACCAGTAACCCATTTAGTATCTAAGTGAGCTCGATCAAGATCGAGGTCGGGACACGCTTACTGGGTTTGATTGTAAGAGGTCAAAACGGGTTAGTGGTGGCAACACAAGTCCAACGAGTTCATGTGCGTGCGTGGGCCCGGGTTGGTAGGTAAGACGTTGTTGCATCGTGTACGTATAAGCCGTGCATCTTTAGTGGTATCGGGTTGCCACTTTAGGAAGTGATACACCCCACTGTGGGACCAGCATGAGTATCAACGAGTTAGGGAGCCGATCGAATGGGGAAGGTAGTGGGTACGACTAGCGGAGATGGGGGCAGGCGGCACCTATGACAACAGCTAGGAATACAAGAAACTACCATATTTTGAATAAATGTTGTAACTAGACTGGGGAGGGTAGTGGGTACAACTAGTGAAGGTAGGAGAAGGCGACACCTACGATAGCAGCTAGGAGTACACGAAACTACTATTATTATAATTATGATTAGTAAGAGGGATCAACTTCCGGTATGGGACTAGTAATGGTGTGGTGTAATTAGCATTGGTGCAGTATAGTAATAATCCTATAGAGATTAGGAATGAGATTAACGCCAGAATACTCCTCTTGTTTGTTTTGACTTGCCCACTTGTTTCACAGTCATTCCTTGTTTTATCATTTTATGCCTTATCCTAATTACTTTAATAATTATATTGTTAAAGTTATTGTACTATCCATACTTTATGTCTGATCCCCTTGTTTTCGCCTCTTTTCTTCCTTCCCCCCCCCCTTCCAGGTTCTCAGGGTGGGACTAGTAGTAGTGGAGCTTGATTTGGATCTCTTTCTCTCTCTTTTAGAAGTGCTTGGATTTCTAAAAGTAAAGATCAGCTTATCTCTTTTATAACTACTTATGTTGTGGTTGTGCAGTTTGCTTTATGTACTTTGAAAAAAATTTATCAAGATGGATATTAAGTGTACTTGGTTTATGAGGTTGTTGTAATCAAACTATTTCTCCGCTATAATAAAAGTTGTTTTAAAATTTTCAAGTACCAATATATGAATTTGTCTAGTTATATTATGTTCTATACACTAATAATACTCCATGAAAGTTAATGAATTCCCTTTGAGAGTGATACTAATGGACGTGGGGTGTTACACTTTCATCATCTCATGTTGGTTAAGTGTTTCTTATTAACTTAACCCTCCTCATTTATCGTGTTGGATTGGTTAAGTGTTTCTGGTCAACTTAACCCCACATGTTCATTATGTTGTATTGGTCAAGTGTCACCAATCAATTGAAGTTAACTTAACCTACTTACTTGTCATGTTACTTTGGTTAAGTGTTGCCTTCTTGTGTTAACTTAACCCTACCACAAATCAAGTTATATTGGTTAAGTGTTTCCCTCTCGTGTTAACTTAACCCTTCCCATTCATCGTGTCATGTTGGTTAAGTGTTTCTAATTAACTTAACCCTCCTCACTTATCATGTAGGATTGGTTAAGTGTTTCCCTCTTATTTTAACTTAACCATACCACAAATCAAGTTATATTGGTTAAGTGATTCTTATTAACTTAACCCTACCCATTTATCATGCTATACTGGTTAAGTGTTTCCTATTAACTTAACCCTAGTCATTCATCTTGTTATATTGGTTAAGTATTTCTTATTAACTTAACCCTACCCATTTATCATACTATATTGGTTAAGTGTTTCCTATTAACTTAACCCTAGTCATTTCTTAGCATGTCTTGTTCATTAGCATTAATTTATTTATTAATGCACCAACCTCTCACATTAGATATGTGTTGTTGCGGTTACTGGATGTGTCTGGCAGTTCCGGGCAGTTTTAAACCACAAGTCAATCTAACCTCGTGTTTTTCTTGGGAATGATGCGCTAACTTCTCACATTAGATAGGTATTTTTACGGTTACTGGATGTGTCGGGTGGTTCCGGGCAGTTTTACAACACAACTCAATCTAACCTTGGGTTAGGCATGTTTATCTTTATTTTACACATTTACCATATATACCCAAATCTAGATTTTATATGCTAATTACCAAATTCACCAAAACTAGTCATGTTCCAATTCTCAAGTTTTGCCTAACAAATTTCCAATTTCAAGTTATTAATCAAAATTGGCTATACCCAATCTTCCCTAAATTTAAAATAATAGTCATGCTCCAAAATCACAATATACACTATGCTTGGCATTCCAACTAACAGTTATGCCCAATCTAGATTTAATATTCTATTTTATAGCTTATGCACAAAACTAGTTTTTTCATGCCAAATTACATACTTTGTCGTTCATGCCAATTCTAGGTTCAATATGTTAAATTACATAATCCATAATTCATGTCAAATCACCCCAAATTGCATCTTAACAGTCATGCCATAATACAAGTTCCAAATTATGCCAATTAATGTAAATTTCATGTTATACCCAATTACCCCCACATTCATAACGAACGTATTTTGAGATTCAACTCAAGATTCATAAAATAAACGGAGAAACAATATGGAACATAAGAGGCATAAGAATAGGCATATGGCGATAAGAACTATTAGTCCAATAAATTTGATATGCCAAATTGACAAGTTTTGCATTGAATACATTGCAGCCATACAGATATGATATGAATATCATTGTGAACCGTCACAGACATATAGGTTTGACAAGAGTTATATCATGAACTTAAATAGGATTAAGATTTCGATAAACAGACCAATTCCATCGTCAACAATGGTTCCCAAAGGCATATAGAAGAACGAATTCAATTGAAAGGATTACTGACATCAGGCATAAATCTAATGGATTAGATTTGAATAGCATCGTAGGCATAAATCTGATAGATTAGATTTGATAAATCTGAAAGGATTATCTCATAATCAAGTATAGCTTAGATCCAGATTATTATATGCCAAGAATTTCAATTAAGAATCTACATCTGAAAGTAACTTGAACTTACGACAAGAGAATGATTCTTGTATTTCTGGAATCTGTTTTCTGAAACTGAATAGTTCTCCCTTGAAGTAGACTATCGATTCTCTAATTTAGATTCGATTCAATTCGATTCGATTCGTAGCTTCTAATTTGCTTTCTAATTGGAGAAGAGTGGCGGCTACTCTAGGTTGACCATGGACAACATGACGGCTCTTGGAATGAATTTTTGTGTGATTTAGGGTTGAGGGCATCCATTGTTTATATAGAAGTTTAAACTAATGTAAGCCATTAGATTAACCTAGGAGCAATCAAGACCATCCAGACCAGATAGAGTTATCCAGAAACAGCCACCTATGCCCTAGTAATTCAGCCACAAGTCAGGAATTGTCACAGTTCGGATCTGCCCGAGGGGGTAGGTCGACCACCAGGTCAACCTGTACAGGGGAGGTCGACCCCCTGGTCGACCTGGCCTGGGGCGGGAAAAATTCCGCCCAGCCTGCTTCTTTGTTTTCATTTGAATTTTGAATTTAAATCTGAGCTATTTTAATTTATTTGAAACTTCTGAGGGCCATAACTTTCTCACACGAAGTCTGATTTACGAAAACTTGGACTCTATTCAAAGCAGAATTTCGAGGCGAACACAATGGCGTAACCCATTTCCCTTAATTCTCACTTTAAAAATAAGTATTATTTAATTCTTTAATATTCTCAGAAAATACGGGGTGTTACATTCTCCTCTCCTCTCCTTAAAGGATTTCGTCCCCTAAATCTCTAAGTTAAGAAGAATGCATATCCTAACATCCAACATCCATCTACTCAACCATTCAATCACAGGCGTCCATTGTCCTTAAAAAGATTTCTAATGCTTTCATGATCATATGCATTGTGCGTGTTCATGTCCTTACCTAATGCAAAATCAGGCGGTCTACTGATTCAGTTGACCTCATCAATGCGAATTATGTCAGTGCCATGAGTCCATCATGTATGCAATTATTCCTAATCGTACTTTATAACTTCTACATGAGTGCACAATCATTCATACAAATGCAACATCCATACGATAAAACATCAAGCTTCAGTTCATATATATAAAAATTCACTCATGCATATGCAATATGAAAGTGACTGAGCCGATCTAGTGCCTAATGTGTGTATATGCATCCATGAGCAACCACTTGCAACCACCAATCATAACATGTTTCAAGCACATGTTTACATCCATTTGCATCTACCTAAGGATTGAGGATAGGATCGAGAGGATATACTTAAAAGACTAGCATGCAAATAAATTTTATAGATAAAGAGGAATCAAGGGTATACCCTCGAAAAGGGAATGACGCGCGTATCTAGTCTTCGAAGTCGCATCTTCTTGAGCTTCATTCCATATTGCTCTGACTGTCTTAACTTCATGATTTGCGTAGCTTCTTAATTTCTGTTTCCAGAATATGCGTTGGAACTTATTTCACTGTCGCCTCTCGTTCAACTTTTTTTTATAGTATACTTGGCACTATAACTTCTGCTATGTCATGCTAACATTCCCAGAACTATCAGTTGAAAATAAACAGATGCTAACCATGTTACCAAGTGTATATACAAAGATGATTAGATTCTTCCTCATAAACCTAGTAAATGGGGCCGATACCTTCATAAAGTCCTTAATTAACTTCCTATACGAGCCCGATAATCCAAGAAAGCTTCTTACCTCTGTTGCATTCCTTGGGACCTTCCGGTCTTCCCGCGCAAATACTTTTGCGGGATCTACTCCTATCCCTTCTTTGGGCGCCACATGTCCTAGAAATCTTTCTTCTTTTCTCCAAAAATGGCATTTTTGGAGAACTTGGCCTCAAGTTGAAGTGCTTGGAGAGCATCCAAGACTTCCCTTGGATGCAAAGCATGTTCTTCCTCATTCTAAAATATCATCTATGCACAAGCGAAGTGAACCATCTGCCTTTGTAACAAAAACGACTGGAATACCCCAATTAGAAATACTTTGCCTTGTGAACCCTTTTTCAAGTAACTCTTTTGCTTGTTTACTAAGCCCTTCCTTTCCCTTGGATTCATGTGTCGTACAGGCAATGCAACTAGCTTTGCATGTTCCACTAGATATATGCGGAAGTTTATCTCGCATTTTATGGGACAAACCCCTAACCTAATCAAAAACATCTGCGTACTCATGGACTACTCTAACGAATCGCAAATCATTGATAGATGCGTCAAGTGATTCTAGGTAGCTAAGCCAAACTGATCCCTTAGGAACGCACGAAATCTAGAGGGTATTCCTGAGGCAAGTCAAAAGTCTAACTACCTCCTTTCACAATTACTAGCTAACCAATCCATGCCTAGAATCAACCCATAGCCCATGAAACCAAAAACATAAGCATTACAATTAAACTCAATACTTAACATAGCTATTCTCAAATCCTTACAAGCCAAAGATAAATGAGCCGAACCACCAACCGGATTTGAGACAATAATGGGATCTTCTATTATACTAATACTAAGGTGCAGAGACTCAACTATGGAAGCAGATATAAACAAATGTGAAGAGCTCAAATCAAAAAGAGTACTAACAGGATGATCAAAAAGAAAAATTAAACTTTACTATCTTTCTCTCAGGTATGCTGGTGGTGAAAGCATGCACTTGCCTTCCTGAAAATCTTGTCCTTTGTCCTTGTCCTTGTCCTCCGGGTAATTCTTGATAAGATGCCCTGCCTCACCATGCTGAAAACAACCACTTGTCTTTTACTTTCTGCAATTAAATGACTCGCTATACCATAGAAAAGATACTTCCCCTTGTTGCGGGGTCTATTATTTCGTCCGCCCTTCTTATATTCCAATCCCTTGTTTGTGATTCTTCCCCTTTGTCCTCTTTCTCTTTACCTCCTTTGTGAACCATGTTGACAAGTCTCTCGAACGTTGCCTCCATCGCATGGGAAACCCTACAAAGCTTGGAAGAGAATTAACCGTAGGTGAAACTACTACGACTACAGATGAAGGTTGGGCACTTCTTCGCCCTTTGACAGGTGTCGTAGTCTCGTCGAGCCTACGGAACCATGTCGCGATGAGGTTACCTCCCAGAAAGCCAGGAGCTTCGGAGACTCAGGAAAGAAGGAAAGAAGGATTCAAATAGAGGATCAAAAGATAGTGCATATGGCTTTGGGGAATATGCCTTTAAACAAACCCTTTCTTTTGAAAATGCTTCTTTTAAAACCGTTTTGAAAATAATTTTTCAAATCTTTTATCTGATCTGGTAACCTTCAGCTCTGATACCAAATGAAACACCCCACCTCCGTTAAGGTCACTCACAAAGGGAATGCATTAACTTTGATGGATCATTTTAGGTAACAGATGCAGATAAATTACAAGATAGACAAATAAAGCAGCGGAAAATAAAGTCATTTTATAAACAATGTGGTTCAGTCAAACTTTTACAATTGTTGTCTCAATCATACTTAAAAGTAATACATAGAACTTCTATCTTGATTTGAAAACATCCAACTATAAAAGAAGCATAAAAATAACAATGATATTCCCCAATAAAGCATGAACCAGCCATATCAGTGGAAGAGAGAGTCCAAAGCAATACATCGACTATCTTTGAGCTTGGAAAGAAAACTGAGCTTAGTGGTAACATTTCCTCCTTGTGAACCGCAGGGGGGGCAGAAGAAAGAGGCGAAACAAAACTAGGTCAGACATAAGTCTGGTAAGTCCAGTGACTTTCAGCATATAAGTAGGCAAAAGCATAATGACATGAATAAACTGAATATAAGACAATACCATGAGAACAAGGATAACAAGATAACATACGATTAGTACAGATATGATAAGGCAAGATAAACTGAATGCACTTCTACTCTTTCTCTTCTTCGCCACTACCTTGTTATACTGATTTTTATTTCTCTGCATCACCTAACTAGTGTCCCAACTAGTAATCTATATAAAATGATCATATTGTAATGTGATCCCAATCCCCGTAATTGTGGTAGCCTTCAGGTGCACATCTATCATGAGGATTCCACCTCAGTCAACCTAATTGCCATGAACATGTTAGATATACCCTTACTGCCCTATTGATTGGCTCCTTACTCGTATTAATTTTTCCTTGTGTCTGTGTCAATCAGCCCTCTCTGGCGTGTAGATACCCTGTGTTGATCCCACCATAAGGTGTATCAGTCCCTATGATAGCGACCCGACACGATTCAAGATGCACAGTGTATAACTACTGGTACCCAGTGCCTGCTTTTTCCCACTCCGGAGTACGTGCACACCCGTAATCCGTCGAAACCTACACTGACGTACTCCCTGCCGCTATTTTGACCGCTTATAATCAGCGCAGTAATCGTGCCCCACCCTGCCTAGTTCAGGGTACCATGATACATCTATGTGGGTTACTGCTGAAATGGGTCCCCATTACTTGGGTTTCCTACTGGTTAAGTTTGTGGGCCTATATATACAAATATTACCCACCTATACGAGATGTACTTAACCCTCCCACCGATTCAAGCATGTTTATTTAATGGTTAAGTTTGTGGGCCTATATATACTAATATTACCCACCTACACGAGATGTACTTAGCCCTCCCACCGATTCAAGCATTTTTATTTAACGGTTAAGTTTTGTGGGCCTATATTTACTAATATTACCCAACAACCCGATATGTACTTAACCCTCCCACTGATTCAAGTATGTTTATTTTAAGGTTAAGTTTTGTGGGCCTATATTTACTAATATTACACACCCGCCCGATATGTACTTAACCTTCCTACACATTATGTCATATTGGTTAAGTGTTGTCCTTTCATGTTAACTTAACCTACCCATTCATCGTGTCATGTTGGTTAAGTGTTTCTTATTAACTTAACACTCCTCACTTACCGTGTTGGACTGGTTAAGTGTTTCTTGTCAACTTAACCCAACGTGTTCATCATTTTGTATTAGTTAAGTGTCATCAATCAATTCAAGTTAACTTAACCCACCTACTTGTCATGTTTCTTTGGTTAAGTGTTGCCTTCTTGTGTTAACTAAACCCTACCACAAATCAAGTTATATTGGTTAAGTGTTGCCCTCTCGTGTTAAATTAACCATTCCTATTCATCGTGTCATGTTGGTTAAGTGTTTCTTATTGACTTAACCCTCCACACTTATCATGTTGGATTGGTTAAGTGTTGCCCTCTTGTTTTGACTTAACCTTACCACAAATCAAGTTATATTGGTTAAGTGTTTCTTATTAACTTAACCCTACCCATTTATCATGCTATACTAGTTAAGTGTTTCCTATTAACTTAACCTTAGCCATTCATCTTGTTATATTGGTTAAGTGTTTCTTGTTAACTTAACCCTAACCATTTATCATTCTAGACTAGTAAAGTGTTTCCTATTAACTTAACCCTAGTCATTTCTTAGCATGTCTTGTTCATTAGCATTAATTTATTTATTAATGCACCAACCTCTCACATTAGATATGTGTTGTTGCAGTTACTGGATGTGTCGTGCGGTTCCGGGCAATTTTACACCACAACTCTATCTAACCATGGGTTTTTCTTGGGCATGATGCACTACCTCTCACATTAGATATGTATTGTTGTGGTTACCGGATGTGCCGGGTGATTCCGGGCAGTTTTACACCACAACTCAATCTAACGTCGGGTTAGGCATGTTCATCTTTATTTTACACATTTAACATATATACCCAAATCTAGATTTTACATGCTAATTACCAAATTCACCAAAACTAGTCATGTTCCAATTCCCAAGTTATGCCCAACAAATTTCCAATTTCAAGTTATTAATCAAAATTGGTTATACCCAATCTTCCCTAAATTTACAATAACAGTCATGCTCTAAAATCACAATATACACTATGCTTGGTGTTCCAACTAACATTTATGCACAATCTAGACTTAATATTCTATTTTACAGCTTATGCCCAAAACTAGATTTTTCACGCCAAATTACATACTTTTCGTTCATGTCAATTCTAGGTTCAGTATATCAAATTACATATTCCATAATTCATGCCAAATCACCATAAATTGCATCTTAACAGTCATGCCATAATACAAGTTCCAAATTATGCCAATTAATGTAAATTTTATGTTATACCAATTACCCCCGCATTCATAACGTATGTATTTTAAGAATCGACTCAAGATTCATAAAATAAGCAGAGACACAATATCGAACATAAGAGGCATACGAATAGGCATATGACGATAAGAACTATTGGCCCAATAAATTTGATATGCCAAATTGACAAGTTATGCATTGAATACATTGCAGGCATATATATATGATATGAATATCATCATGAACCGTCATAGACATATTGGTTTGACAAGAGTTATATCATGAACTTGAATAGGATTACGATTCCGATAATCAACAAGGATAGATATGATTGGACCAATTCCATATTCAACAATTGTTCCCAAAGGCAAATACAAGCACAGATTCAATTGAAAGGATTACTGTAACACCCCGTGAATTCTATAACCGTGAAATTCACAAATTAAAGTATAATTAATTTCAAATCAAAGAATTAAGGGAAACGGGATACGCCATTGTGTTCGTCTCGGAAAAATACGCGAAATAGAGTCCGAGTTTTCGAAAAACGGAGTCCGTATGAAGAAGATATGGCCTCCGGAAGTTTCAGAATTCAGTTTAAAATTCAAACAAAAGAAAACAGCTCAGAAAACAAGTTTAAAATTCAAAATCGGGCCCAATTGGCAAAGGCGGGAAAATTCCCGCCTAAGGCACCCAGGTCGACTGGGCTGTCGACCTGGCTATCCAGGTCAACAGGGCTGTCGACAGGGCTGTCGACCTGGTCCAGAGCCAGGTCGAACCCAGCCCACCCTGGCTGGCCTGGTCTATGTTTGGTCGATTTTCAGAGGGCTGCTTTGTCACTAGGGATAGGTGGCAGCACCGGATTGGCCTCTCCTTCAAACGAACGGCTATTGTTGAATCAAGCTCCATCGATGTTTTAAAACAACTTGCAAACATTATAAAAAGGACCTAAGACCTAGCCTAAATCATACTATTTCACTTTAGCCTCAGGCCACCGCCATTAAACCTAGAGCTCTAAATTAAAAATACAAAGAAAAAATTATAGAAGAAGGAGGATGATTCTTGAAGGCTACAGCTAGAAGCTACAACAAATACGACGCCTTAGACAACGAATTTGGGACTATTTTATTTGAGTTATTTGCTTCATAATTGTAAGTTCTATGTTACTTTTTAGGCAAAAACGCTAAAACAATATGGACATGCGATGAATTAAAACTGAATTTATGTACTATTGCTAATCCATTGTTTATATTATTTATCGTTGAATTATAATTTGTGGATATTGCTATGGCAACGTTACAGGTTAAACTTGTCATGATTTTTATGTTGTTATGAATCATTTGGGCTTAATTGTTTGGCAAGTTCATGGAAGCGCTATGAAATCTTTATGTTGATTAAACCATGCCTATGGTGCTAATTAAACCATGGCTATGACTATTGATGAAATTATGCCTGTAATGTTAATATACCCATCATGATTAATGAAAAATTGGGTATTGCTAGGCTATGATGAAAAGTTGAAATTATTATGTCTATAATGTTAATTAGGAATCATTATGTCTATCATGTTAATTATGTTAAAAACGCTAAATTGGAATCATTATGTCTATCATGTTACTTATGTTAAAAACGCTAAATTAGGATCATTATGTCTATCTTGTTAATTGAGAATCATTATGTAAAAAAAACGCTAAATAGGAATCATTATGTCTATCATGTTAATCATGTTAAAAATGCTAAGTTGGAACCATTATGTTTATAATATTAGATGAGAATCATTATGATAAATTGGAATTATTACGTCTATGAGAATTGTTATGTAAAAATGCTAAATTGGAATCCACTATGCCTATTAGGATTACTATGCCTTTAATGTTTCATGTTTATAATAAATTTATTATGATGCCGCAATGATTATTATGCCTATGATGCAAAGTTGAAATCATCATGTTAAATTAAGTTGGAATCATTACTATGCCAAGTTATCATCATACTAGTATTGCAACCAAGTGATATGTTATAGCCTGTTTATTATGCAAGTAATGTTGGAATTGTCACATATGCCTATCACATGTTTGGTGTTATTCCCCTTTATCTCTTGAATTGTTTATGCTTATGAACGAAGTACGTTTATATACGTTGGGGATACGATTGGGTAGAATAGGCAAAACTTGAATTAATTATAGGAATGAACTGTGAAATTTGGCATAAGTAGAACATGAAATATGGCACGAAAACTTGACTTGAACATGCCATAATTTGACTTTAAAACATGCCTTATTTGGGCACGAAGTTGACATATGAGCATGATATCAAAATCTGATAAGAACATGGGCATGACTTTAGAAAACAAGAAAGTGGCCAACTCGAGGTTGGGTTGAGTTTGTAGTGTAAATCTGCCCGGAACCGCCCGGCAAATCCAGTTACTACAAACAATAGGATCCAATGTGGGTAGTTGGTCACATCGCGCTTGAAACCCGAGGTTGGGTTGAGTTCGTAGCGTAAACCTGCCCGGAACCGCCCGGCAAATCCAGTGGCTACGAATAACAAGATCCAATGTGAGTGGTTCGGTGCATCAACGAATCAACTAATGCCAAGTAGGGTTAAGTCATGAACATGAAAAGACAACTTAACCGACTTGAACATGATTTGTAGGGCTAAGTCATGAACTTGAAAACGACAACACTTAGCCAACTTGACATGACACGTAGGCGGGTTAAGTCGTGAACTGAAATGACATGCTTAACCATCTTGACATGACTAGACTAGAAAGGGATTGAGTCACGAATTACATGACTTGATCTGTTAGGCGGGATAGGTCACGAATTACATGACCTAATCTATTAGGCGAAACCCTAGACACGACCCCTTTCAGCAGTAACCCTCTTGATGTATCAAGGTACCCTGGGGCTAGGCCGGGTGGGGGCACGATTACTGGGCTGATTGTAAGAGGTGAACGACGGCAGTAGGGTACGCCAGTGTAGGTTCGGCGGACTACGATCGTGCACGTATCCGGGGCAGACACTGGGTATCCGTAGATTTATCTGTGCATCTTGAATCGTGTCAGGGGTTGACACCCTAGGGCTGATACACCCGAAGGTGGACCCAGCACAGGTGACTACATTCGTGATTAGCCGTATGACACGGACACGTGACGAGCTAGAACTTGTAGGGAGTCGATCGACTAGATAATCGCTCCGTAGGACCCCGTACTTGGGTCAGACCCCGTTTCAGGGTCATTTCATGATATTGGGCCGTGGGATTTATTTCGTGATTAACTTGTGACACGGGCTTAGTATACTAGTGAAGTCGATGCAACGGATCTCGAACATGGGATGCTTTACTTGACTTGTCTTGACTTATCCTGATCACCTTAGTCTATCTTGTTCACCTTGACACTATTCTTAAGTTTAGTTCCAGTTCATTCATGACAGGTTGTTTTAACCGTTTTACACTGAAAGTCACTAGAACTTACTCAGTCTTTATGACTGACCCTTTTTCCTTTCGCCTCTTTTTCTTTCGTTTCCCCCCAGGTCCTCAGGGAGGAATAACTAGCTCTTAGCTTGGATATCACTTGCTTTGGCTCAGCATGTACGGTTTGCTATGGCTGCTTCTTTAGACTGCACTTGGGGAATAAGCTGTTTTACTGTTTTTAAATTACTGCTTCTTTGGCTATTATTACAAGACAGTTGTAATGAAGTTACTTGAAATGTTTGTAAAAGACATGGTTTAATTTGGAATGAAATGAAGTTCTGTTTTGCTCAGAAATTCTTCCGCTGTTTACTTAATTATTTATTTATGTTCTGTCTTGTGATAATTCTGTGATGTTATCTCAATAATACCTCTCCAAAACTAGGGCATTCCCTTTGTGAGTGACCCTAGCGGAGGTGGGGTGTTACACTTGGTATCAGAGCAGAAGGTTACCAAGACTGGGAAAAAGTTTTGAAAACCTTTTAAATTTTTTTTCAAAACCATTTACAAAGAAGCATTTTCCAAGAAAAAGTTTTTAAAGGCTATTCCCCAAAAGCCATTAGCACTATCCTTTGTTTCCTTGTTTGAATCTCTTATCCTTCGTTTTGAATCTATCCTTCTTGTTTCAGCATCATGTCCGAAGAACTTAACTTGCCAGAGGGTGTACCAATACCTGGTTGGTTTAGACGATTCTTAGAAGCAAGGGCCACCCAGCCGGGTCCTACCGTTCACCCTCCCCCAGCTGCAGGGAATCATCCGGCTGCAGCAGCACCTCTTCCTCCACCTCCTCCACGGGGAAACACTTTTGCTAAGATATGTAAAGATTTTAAGGCTATGGGAGGAAAGGACTTTCATGGAACGGAGTCCTTCGTGGCAGCTAGAAATTGGCTGAAAGAAACCGAGGACTTATTCGTCATCTTTGAGGTAGAAGATAGGCAGAAAGTACAACTGGCAGTGTGGCTACTAAAGGGCGAGGCTTCCTACTGGTGGGAAGTCACTAATGCAGAAAGACCAGTGGAAACATGGGAGGACTTTAGGGCAAGGTTTGAGGCTAAATTTCTCTCAGAAGCCGAAAGGAGTTTGCAGTTGGAGAAATTTTTATTTCTTAAGCAAGAAAATATGACCGTCAAAGAGTACGTTAATCAGTTCGACGAGCTGGCTAGGTTCGGACTAGACCTAGTCAACACCCCGCACAAAAAGGCCCTCCGCTTTGTCAAAGGGTTGAATGAGCCATTACACAGTTTGGCCATGACCCATATACCCATGGGAGCTACGTACGAAAGGTTGGTGCAGATGGCATTGCTGAACGAGGAAGATAAGGGCAAGAAGGAGACAGAGGCAGAAAACTCTCAAGGGAAGAAAGAGGTCAAGCCTAACGATTCTAAGAATAAGAAGGTAGACTCCGAGAAGGGAGGCAAGAACAACAACTCACGCGATAAAAGGAAATGCAATTACTGTGGTACGGAAGGGCACATAGCCAAGGATTGTAGAAAGAGGAAGAGAAAGCACGGTGAATGTTTTCATTGTGGGAAGACTGGACACATCAGCAAAGACTGCCCTGAGAAGCAGACCAGACCTTCTGGCGGTACATCGTTAACTTATTCTAGATGCTTTGTTTTATCCTATTTCTCTCCTCGATCCTATCTTGAGAACCATAGGTAGAATCTTTTTGGAAGTAAACATGTAATTGAAACATGTTATGATTGCGAAATGGTTGCAAGTGGTCGCAAGTGGTTGCTCGTGGATGCATGAATACACATTAGGCACTAGATCGGCTCAGACACATCTTCATGTTGCATATGCATGAGTGTTTATTTTGGAAACTTGGTTGTGCTATCATTTGGTTGTTGCATATGATTGAATGTTTGAGCACTCATGTAGAAATTATGAATTATAATAGGAAAAAATTTGCATACATATTGGATTCATTTCACTAAACATATTTTGCATTTAGAAGATCAATCAGGCCTGATCATTAGCATTAGCTAAGGAACATATACACACACTTCGCATATGATCATAAAGCATTAGAAGTCTTTTAAGGACAATGGATACTCGTGTTTGATGGATGAGTAGATGGATGTTTGGATGTTAGGATATACATTCCTCCTAACTTGAAGATTTCGGGGACGAAATCCTTTTAAGTGGGGGAGAATGTAACTCCCCGTGAATTCTATAACCGTGAAATTCACAAATTAAAGTATAATTAATTTCAAATCAAATAATTAAGGGAAACGGGATACGCCATTGTGTTCGTCTCGGAAAAATACGCGAAATAGAGTCCGAGTTTTCGAAAAACGGAGTCCGTATGAAGAAGATATGGCCTCCGGAAGTTTCAGAATTCAGTTTAAAATTCAAACAAAAGAAAACAGCTCAGAAAACAAGTTTAAAATTCAAAATCGGGCCCAATTGGCCAAGGCGGGAAAATTCCCGCCTAAGGCACCCAGGTCGACTGGACTGTCGACCTAGTCCAGAGCCAGGTCGAACCCAGCCCACCCTGGCTGGCCTGGTCTATGTTTGGTCAATTTTCAGAGGGCTGCTTTGTCACTAGGGCTAGGTGGCAGCACTGGATTGGCCTCTCCTTCAAACGAACGACTATTGTTGAATCAAGCTCCATCGACAGTTTAAAACAACTTGCAAACATTATAAAAAGGACCTAAGACCTAGCCTAAATCATACTATTTCACTTTAGCCTCAGGCCGCCGCCATTAAACCTAGAGCTCTAAATTAAAAATACAAAGAAAAAATTATAGAAGAAGGAGGATGATTCTTGAAGGCTACAGCTAGAAGCTACAACAAATACGACGCCTTAGACAACGAATTTGGGACTATTTTATTTGAGTTATTTGCTTCATAATTGTAAGTTCTATGTTACTTTTTAGGCAAAAACGCTAAAACAATATGGACATGCGATGAAATGAAACTGAATTTATGTACTATTGCTAATCCATTGTTTATATTATTTATCGTTGAATTATAATTTGGGGATATTGCTATGGCAACGTTACAGGTTAAACTTGTCATGATTTTTATGTTGCTATGAATCATTTGGGCTTAATTGTTTGGCAAGTTCATGGAATCGCTATGAAATCTTTATGTTGATTAAACCATGCCTATGGTGCTAATTAAACCATGGCTATGACTATTGATGGAATTATGCCTGTAATGTTAATATACCCATCATGATTAATGAAAAATTGGGTATTGCTAGGCTATGATGAAAAGTTGAAATTATTATGTCTATAATGTTAATTAGGAATCATTATGTCTATCATGTTAATTATGTTAAAAAGCTAAATTGGAATCATTATGTCTATCATGTTAATTATGTTAAAAACGCTAAATTAGGATCATTATGTCTATCTTGTTAATTGAGAAACATTATGTAAAAAAAACGCTAAATAGGAATCATTATGTCTATCATGTTAATCATGTTAAAAATGCTAAGTTGGAACCATTATGTTTATAATATTAGATGAGAATCATTATGATAAATTGGAAATATTATGTCTATGAGAATTATTATGTAAAAATGCTAAATTGGAATCCACTATGCCTATTAGGATTACTATGCCTTTAATGTTTCATGTTTATAATAAAATTATTATGATGCCGCAATGATTATTATGCCTATGATGCAAAGTTGAAATCATCATGTTAAATTAAGTTGGAATCATTACTATGCCAAGTTATCATCATACTAGTATTGCAACCAAGTGATATGTTATAGCCTGTTTATTATGCAAGTAATGTTGGAATTGTCACATATGCCTATCACATGTTTGGTGTTATTCCCCTTTATCTCTTGAATTGTTTATGCTTATGAACGAAGTACGTTTATATACGTTGGGGATACGATTGGGTAGAATAGGCAAAACTTGAATTAATTATAGGAATGAACTGTGAAATTTGGCATAAGTAGAACATGAAATATGGCACGAAAAATTGACTAGAACATGCAATAATTTGACTTTAAAACATGCCTTATTTGGGCACGAAGTTGACATATGAGCATGATATCAAAATCTGATAAGAACATGGGCATGACTTTAGGAAACAAGAAAGTGGCCAACTCGAGGTTGGGTTGAGTTTGTAGTGTAAATCTGCCCGGAACCGCCCGGCAAATCCAGTTACTACAAACAATAGGATCCAATGTGGGTAGTGGGTCACATCGCGCTTGAAACCCGAGGTTGGGTTGAGTTCGTAGCGTAAACCTGCCCGGAACCGCCCGGCAAATCCAGTGGCTACGAACAACAGGATCCAATGTGAGTGGTTTGGTGCATCAACGAATCAACTAATGCCAAGTAGGGTTAAGTCATGAACATGAAAAGACAACTTAACCGACTTGAACATGATTTGTAGGGCTAAGTCATGAACTTGAAAACGAAAACACTTAGCCAACTTGACATGACACGTAGGCGGGTTAAGTCGTGAACTGAAATGACATGCTTAACCATCTTGACATGACTAGACTAGAAAGGGATTGAGTCACGAATTACAAGACTTGATCTGTTAGGCGGGATAGGTCACGAATTACATGACCTAATCTATTAGGCGAAACCCTAGACACGACCCCTTTCAGCAGTAACCCTCTAGATGTATCAAGGTACCCTGGGGCTAGGCCAGGTGGGGGCACGATTACTGGGCTGATTGTAAGAGGTGAACGACGGCAGTAGGGTACGCCAGTGTAGGTTCGGCGGACTACGATCATGCACGTATCCGGGGCAGACACTGGGTATCCGCAGATTTATCTGTGCATCTTGAATCGTGTCAGGGGTTGACACTCTAGGGCTGATACACCCGAAGGTGGACCCGGCACAGGTGACTACATTCGTGATTAGCCATATGACACGGACACGTGACGAGCTAGAACTTGTAGGGAGCCGATCGACTAGATAATCGCTCCGTAGGACCACGTACTTGGGTCAGACCCCGTTTCAGGGTCATTTCATGATATTGGGCCGTGGGATTTATTTCGTGATTAACTTGTGACACGGGCTTAGTATACTAGTGAAGTCGATGCAACGGATCTCGAACATGGGATGCTTTACTTGACTTATCTTGACTTATCCTGATCACCTTAGTCTATCTTGTTCACCTTGACACTATTCTTAAGTTTAGTTCCAGTTCATTCATGACAGGTTGTTTTAACCGTTTTACACTGAAAGTCACTAGAACTTACTCAGTCTTTATGACTAACCCTTTTTCCTTTCGCCTCTTTTTCTTTCGTTTCCCCCCCAGGTTCTCAGGGAGGAATAACTAGCTCTTAGCTTGGATATCACTTGCTTTGGCTCAGCATGTACGGTTTGCTATGGCTGCTTCTTTAGACTGCACTTGGGGAATAAGCTGTTTTACTGTTTTTAAATTACTGCTTCTTTGGCTATTATTACAAGACAGTTGTAATGAAGTTACTTGAAATGTTTGTAAAAGACATGGTTTAATTTGGAATGAAATGAAGTTCTGTTTTGCTCAGAAATTCTTCCGCTGTTTACTTAATTATTTATTTATGTTCTGTCTTGTGATAATTCTGTGATGTTATCTCGATAATACCTCTCCAAAACTAGGGCATTCCCTTTGTGAGTGACCCTAGCGGAGGTGGGGTGTTACAATTACTTACCTCAGGCATAAGTATAATGGATTAGATTTGAATAACATCGTAGGCATAAATCTAATAGATTAGATTTGATAAATCTAAAAGGATTATCTCATAATCAAGTATAGCTTAGATCCAGATTATTACATGCCAAGAATTTCAATTAAGAATTCACATCTGAAAGTAACTTGAACTTATGAAAAGAAAATGATTCTTGTATTTCTGGAATCTATTTTCTGAAACTGAATATCTCTCCCTTGAAGTAGACTATCGATTCTCTAATTTAGATTTGATTCGATTCGATTTGTAGCTTCTAATTTGCTTTCTAATTGGAGAAGAGTGGCAAGTACTCTAGGTTGACCATGGACAACATGACGGCTCTTGGAATGAATTTTTATGTGATTTAGGGTTGAGGGCATCAGTTGTTTATATCAAAGTTTAAACTAATGTAAGCCGTTAGATCAACCTAGGAGCAATCAAGACCATCCAGACCTGATAGAGTTATCCAGAAATAGCCACCTATGCCCTAGTGACTCAGCCACAAGTCAGGAATCGTCACAGTTCGGATCTGCCTGAGGGGGTAGGTCGACCACCAGGTCGACCTGTATAGTGGAGGTCGACTCCCTGGTTGACCTAGCCTGGGGCGAGAAAAATTCCACCCAGCCCGCTTCTTTGTTTTCATTTGAATTTTGAATTTAAATTTGAGCTGTTTTAATTTATTTAAATTTCTGAAACCTCTGAGGGCCATAACTTCCTCATACGAAGTCCGATTTATGAAAACTTGGACTCTATTCCAAGTAGAATTTTGAGATGAACGCAATGGCGTAACCCGTTTCCCTTAATTCTCACTTTAAAAATTAAGTATTCTTTAATTCGTTCTTTTTAATATTCTCAGAAAATATGGGGTGTTACATATAGGACGAAGAATAAGGTTCCTTCGGCTTCGTTCAAACCCAGAACGAACTTCTAAATAGATGGTATGACTGACATTATATTCCTTCATGCTGTATTCATTGATCTCTGCTAAATATATATTTGTTTGGTGGTGGAGACTTTATTCTCTTGCTTAACACCCTTCTCCGAGACGTACAAGCTTAGAGGTTATATATTGGCAGATATCAATGGTATTGTTTGGACCGACAATGTAGCACGCTAAGATGCAAATGATCAAGGCTTTTGTTGAAAAGCAGATCCTTGTGGTTGATGATCAAAGCATAGCTTATTTAGGCATAGCTTTGTGTATAGCGTTAATTCGCGAGCTTCGCAACCCGGTATGAACCATAAACGGGAGAGGACAACAAGGAGGGCATTGCGTTTCTTTCTAGCTAGGAGGAGTGTCTTGCTTTTGCAAGCCCGGACATTTTACTCATCTGGATGTTGCTTATTATTATTAAATGGATAGAGAGGCACCTCGGATATTATTATAGTCGACATTACTGACCATATTTTATGCCCCATAGGGCAGGGAAATGCATGCTTAGGAATTATGAATCCACCATCGCACTTATTGTTTGTAACGACCCAAATTTCCCCATAAAGGAAAACCCAGTTTGTCTGAGAACACGTCAAATCAGAACACAAATGGAAGAACATTTCATTGCTTATTACAACAATTTACAATAGAGTACAAGAATATACAGAGTATGAATAAATAAAATACATTTGATAAATATAAGAAATTTACAAATTACAATGTAGCAGAAAATAATACAAAACACAACTGAAAGGAATACACAGATGCATAGCTTTCCGAATATCATTCCAGCTGTAAACATGGATCCTGTGAATATAAATCTGCAAAACAAAAACTACTAGCTACCCATGTGGAAAATAGAGGCACCCAGAGTTTAGGTTAAAACATTAAACTCTAGGTCAATCATGTGACTGGTGTGAGAAGTAAAATAGTTATTTAAAACTTTACTCTAAAATGGAGTAAATCAAGGGACCACGCCGTATAACACGGAACAGGTTTCTTCCCAAGAATACTAGTGCATAAAATAAAAAGCGCAATGCTTTTTGGAAAAATGAAGCCATTATAAGACCCAGGTCCAATCACATAATGCAACGCAAGCCGGAGGATAGGGTTTTCCCTTATAATAGTCAAACATGCTTAGTGCATTTAAAACGAATCATTTGATACTATTATAAGTGCATAGTGTATAAACAACTTCAAATATAAATGTGTCAATCATAGGCGGCATGGGTACCATCTATCATGTCACCAATACTAGGCTCTACAATTAAAACCAAAATGTCACGTATTGGAAATTGGATTTCCGTCATGAGTCGAGGCCAGGGATCGCTCCTCACCGCTTTGAGACACTCTAACTAATGTCTCAGGACTTCCCGTGGAGAACCCTTGGATTGGTTGGGCCGGTTCTCCCTTACTTTTGAGGATTAGTTACTCCTGAACACACGTTTCCCGGTCCTATCGGACCTATATCCATCGGCTCCATAGAGACCGATATATCCGAGGCGCCTCACAATCCAACAACCATATAGGTAAAAATATAAAAATGTCAGGGCTTGCAAAACCCTGACACCACCAATAGCTCGGAAGAAACGTCATTTTCTCCCAATGATACGATCTCGTTTTTGACTCATACCGAGATGTGATGCTCGCAAATTAAAGCTATACACAAAGCTATGCTATATTAAATCCGTGCTTAGATCATCAACCACAAGACTCTGCTTTTCAACAAAAGCCTTGATCACTTGTATCTTAGCATGGCACACTGACAATTCACGCCATGCTACGGATGTCTATCGATATATAACCTCTGAGCTCGTACGTCTCAAAGAAGGGCGTTAAGAAAGAGAATAAATTCTCCGCTGCCAAACATATATATATATATATATTTAATAAAGATCAGTCGACGCAGAATAAAATCCAATGTCAGACACACATCCATTTACTAGTTTGTCTGGGTCTAAAAGAAACCGGAGGCACCTTATTCCTCGCCCCGTATGTCCAATACAGGAGAGAGGTCATCTCCTATCCAGTCGATCTCCAAGTACATCTGGAACGATCACCACTTATTACCTTGTCTTGGATGTACAACCCAATCAAGATGTAACACCCCATAATTTTAAAATGGGACATAAGAGATAATTAAAGAATAATTAATTATTAAAAGAAGAATTAGGTGAAATAGGTTACGACATTGCATTCCTCTCGAAATTCTGCTTGAGATAGAGTCCGAGTTTGCATAAAACGGATAGCCTATGAAGAAGAGATGGACGACGAAGTTAGGCAGAAAAACCGGAAGTTGACCAGAATGCACTAGCGCACTTCACAAGTGCGCCAGTACAAAAATGCACTGGAGCACCTGCCAAGTGCGCCCACACCGATCCAACACAGAATTCTGGAGTGTTCTATGATGTTGTGTCTTCTTCTGAGTGGTCTGATGATGTGTATTTGAGCTGGGTGGTTCTGATAGTCTCCTAGTTCATCTAAGGCCTCTAAAACACTCTCTACACCTATAAATACATAGTAAGACCCAACCCTAATTCATTAACAAGAGGAATGGAGCCTCCATGCTCCTAAAACCTAAAGTGACCTAGCCTCTAGCCTAATCAATAATTCAAGCGAGAAGATAAAGATAACAAATCAACGCCTAAATCAACGAAAAGCTAATCAACACTAGAAATCAGATCCCAGAATCGTTCTTCTCTTTCCTAAATCACAATTTGCGAGTACATTTATTTTTAGATATGAAATTTAATTACGATATTGACATGGGTATAAATCTGAATTGGAGATCTATCTTATTCTTGTCTATTAGATCTGTTTTTCTGTGCAGATCCATCTTATTCTTGTTTATCAGATCAGTTTTTCTGTGTAGATCTATCTTATTGTAACTATTCTGTATATCTTCCTTCCTTCTATTCTATAGCCAGGCTACCACGAGCCTGAGCCAAATCTCATAAGAGATTGACACGGGAACGCTAAATTTGGGGAAAATATTGAATGATGCATAATTGGACCTAACTGGTTTGTGACTAAATTGAGAACACAACATAAGTGGTAATTTAAGATCTATATCTAGGCATACTATATATGACGGTTTATGATTTGGAAGAAGGAGAATTATTGTATGACAACATATGACTTGTAATTTGGGGGACATAATGCATGTTATAATTCAAGATCTGATTTTGAGGACATAATACATGTTGTAATTTAAGATCTAGATTTGGGGGCATATTTTATATGATGATCTATGACTTGGAAGAAAAAAAAGATATATGATTTAGGCGTAAAAGATCTATATTAAAATAGGGATAACTATTAATGTGAATATGCCTAATTCGGATTTTTGGATATTTGACATACGCGGTAATCAACGGCTATAATTTGGCATAATTTATATTATGCATCATGATTTGGGGTTTTCAGAAAATATTCTGTACAGTGCAAATTTAACAAAAATTTGGGACATATGTTATATGGTCAATTATGACCATAATTTAGGCATGTAAAATTAGGCTTAATTTTATGATTAGGCGAGGTATGTCAATGGAATTTTAAGGAATGATTAAATCTGTTAAATTGTCCAATCTGCTGAAACTGAATATAGTAATTTGGTGTATGAAATCTGTAGGCTCGATCTAAAATTGAGCAAAACATGTTAATAGAACTTTGGATAATCTACCATAAATTGTGAAGAAGTTAATTTGTTGAATTGGCATAATTAGTCTGATATTGACATAATCTGTGAATGAATACTTTATCTAAAAATAAGAATGCCGAGACACGAGGTTAGACTCTCTTTGTAGTAGAAGCCTGCCCGGACCCAACCAGCATAACCAACAACCGCAAATTGTCAGTCTAATGTGAGAGATCGTAGGCATAAAGATGCTCAAACACGAGGTTAGGTCTGGATTATGGCAGAATTCTGCCCGGAGCCGCCCGGCACATCCAGCGGCCACAAGCTACCGACCTAATATGAGAGTTATGTGCATTAATATTTAATTAATGCAAATCTATGATACAGGTGATGCTTAGAACATGCTGGGTGGATTGGGTTAAATCAACTGGACTGATGAATCTAATAAACCCGTTTGAAAATTTGTAGGCCCAATACAAGGTTAGGTGAAAAAACCTGTAAGCCTGTTAATCTGTATATCTGATCCGTTTGTCTGAAAACTTGTTAATCTGTATATCTGATCTGTTAGTCTGAAAACTTGTTAATTTATATATCTGATCCATTAGTCTGAAAACTTTCTAACTTGTATGTCTGATCTGAGTACTAGTTAATCTGAACTTTGTACATCTGAAATCTATAAGCAAGTTAATTTGAAATATGTTAGTCTGGGGACACAAGGTTAGGAGGGGTAATTACTTGTGCCATCTATTATTTGGGACATATATTAGTCAGTAACCCTTTTTGGTATCAAAACTATGACCAACACTAAGAATGGTCAAGGCACGCTTACTGAACTAATTGTAAAAGGTTCACTCTGATAATGGTGAGGGGTGTTGATGGCGCATTCCAACTAGGTCATGGGCGTGCATGGATCCGGTATGCTCTGAGGATGTAAGACACTATGACATCTGTAAATAGGTCTGTGTCTATAGGTTGCCACTTTAGGGAGTGATACACCCTTCTGTGGGGCCGGCATAGGGTATTTATGTATAAGGGAGCCGATCGCTTGGGGTAGAATTTAGGGTACACTTAGTTCTATCTGTTTCTGTCGGGGTACCATCTGTTTCTATTGGGGTGATAACACCTGTCTATTTCTATGTTGTACCATTTGTTGGGGGTGGTAAAGGCCCATTACTAGTGTACATATAATTCTAATATTCTATTTTCGTAGGGATTATCCTGTTTCTACCACTGATTTCGTTCCTTATTTTGTTTCTGTATCGTCTTTCTCTGTTCGGGTGGTAAAGGCCCATTACTAGCATTCTGTTTCTAAACGTCTGTCTCTGTTAGTGTGGTAAATGCCCATTTCTAGCATCGTGTTTCGGAAGAGATCATCTTGTTTTCTGTTTAGACATTAGGACAACACCAAATTCTGTTATACTAGTATTATTGCAGAGAAGTAAGATATAGTAAGAAGCATAACTTCGTCTATATCATTATGTTTCTTCTATTAACCTGCTACTCCTATTACGGCTATATCTCATCCAGTTTTATTTATATGTCATGATACTGTTATCTGTTTATATGTTGAAAGTCACTGGACTCACCAGATGTATGTCTAACCTAGTTTTGTTTTCGCCTCTTTTCTTCTGTTTCCCCCCAGGTACTCAGGTTGGGAACGTAGGAGCTTGATTTAGATTTCTCTCTGCTTGAAGTGCTAGAAGTGCTTGTAGTATTTCTTGGCTTTGATTCTACCTATTTATGGCATTTTCTGTTGGGTATTATGGCTTTAAAATTACGTACCCTGAAGGATTTTGTACAAGACTGATATTTATGTGCTTGAATTTCGATATTGTGGTTTGAAGGATGCAACCAAACTTACTTCTATTTCTACTGTAATAAAGTTATAAATTTTTCAAGTACTACTTTATGTATCTGTCGTGTAATATTCTATTATGTTTACTTATAATGCTTCATGGAAGTTAATGCATTTCCTTTGTGAATGACATTAACGGACATGGGGTGTTACACTTGGTATCAGAGCTGAAGGTTACCAGATTAGATAAGTGTTTTTGAAAACTATTTTCAAAAAGGTTTTAAAAAGGAAGTATTTTCAAAAGGAAAGTTTATTTTGAAAAACATGATCCCCAGAAGCCATATATCTATCTTTCGAATTCTCCGTTTTGAATCTCTTCATTTTCTTTTCAGCATGTCTAGGTTACCCGAGATACCCGAGGGCATATCGATACCAACTTGGTTCAGGAGGTATCTAGAGGTTAGGGCCACCGCCGCAGGCCCAACAGACGTCCCTCCTCCTCCTCCTCCCCCTCCCTGCGTTGATACTTTTGCGAAGATATGCAAAGACTTTCGGGCAATGGGCGGGAAACCTTTTCACGGATTAGAGACATTTGTTGAAGCTCGAAATTGGCTTAAGGAGGTGGAAGATTTTTTTGGTATCTTTGAGATAGGAGATGGAAGGTAGGTCCAATTAGCTGCTTAGTTAATGAAGGACAAAGCCTCGTTTTGGTGGAAGGTCACGAATGGAGAGCATCCGGTAGAGACATAGATGGATTTCAGGCGTATGTTCGAGATGAAATTCCTCTTACGAGCGGAAGAGAATCTATAGATGGAGTGGTTCTTAGCATTGAAGCAAGGGAATTCATCAGTGAAGGAGTATGTCAACAAGTTCAATCAGCTAGCGAGATTCGGCTTAGGCTTGGTGAACACACCTGAGAAGAAGGCCCTGAGGTTTGTTAAAGGTTTGACTAAGCCACTACATGGGTTGGCTATGACCCACATTCCTATGGGGGCTACCTTCGAGAAATTGGTTGACATGGCGTTAATGCATGAAGAGGAAGCCAAAAGTGAGAAGAAAAAAGAAAAGCTCGAGGGACCAAAAAACAAGAAAGAGTGGCCTAAAAAGGAAACACAAAAGAAGAATGAAAAGTCTAAAGATAAGAAGGAGAAAAAATGCTTTACTTGTGGAAGCTTGACTCATCTGAATAAGAATTGTAGAAAGAGGAAGGGAGCTTGCTTCAACTGTGGAGAAATGGGACACTTCACTAGGGACTGCCCAAAGAAACGTGGGCAAGGGCAGAGGGCCAAACCTACTTCTGGAGGGCAGGCGAATGCTCATGTGACTGGTAGATAGGGTAGAGATAGGAAAATTTCTGTAGAAGGTTTAGTTTCCTTATCTGATTATTGAGATAAAACTCTTTTTGATTCTGGCATTTTGATTCTATAATTGAGAATCTGCACTTTAATACTAGTCTTGTTTCTGATCCCCTATGGTCTCAAACCCTATAAGGGTTACGACTCATCTATTTGTGATAAGTTGGGGTTTGAGGGTATCTGTGTTAGGCGTTAAGTTGAACATGACACATACATTCTAGTTTTGTGGGATATGGTAGGGTTTTATCATGCTTAATTCCTAAATATCATTTGATAATCTGATCTGTACCAGTAGTCTGTAAGTATCTGAATATTTCTGAAAAGGATAGGAGTTTTTACTCAAAGTGTGAAGAAGATTTTCAATTTTGACATTGTTTAATGCGAGTAATTCTCCGAGTGTCAATCTGATGTTGATTTCGGTCTTCGGGGTTGATACATAGGGATTTATTTTCTTAACCGATGTCTAATGGGAAAAGAACTTTTATTTTAATTGTATTTATTACTCGGCTGTATCCTATCGATCAAGTCTTCGACCTTTAGGTACAAACTAATTGGTGTAAACTTGTGTTTGAGACATGTTATGTTTTATGGTTGCAAGTGGTTGCTCGTGGATACATATGCACACACTAGGCTCTAGATCGGCTCAATAACACTTTCTTACTGCATATGAATGTGTGTGCATTTTTCAATTTTTGTGGATGCAAAATGATTGACTCATCATATGGATGTTGCATTTGGATGAATGGTTATGCACTCATATAGAAATGTAGCGTATCAAATAAGATTTCTTGCATACATAATTGGACTCATGGCATTAACATAATTCGCATTAAGGAGGTCAACTGAATCAGTTTACCGCCTGATCATTGCATTAGATAAGAGACAAACACACACACTTTTGCATATGTACATACAAAATTAGAAGTTTTCTAAGAAAAATGGATGCTTGTGTATGATGATTGAGTAGATGCGTGATTGGATGGTAGGACACATTCTTCTTAATTTGAAGATTTCGGGGACGAAATACTTTAAGTAGGAGGGAATGTAACACCCCGCAATTTTAAAACGGGACATAAAGGATAATTAAAGAATAATCAATTATTAAAAGAAGAATTAGGTGAAACTGGTTACGACATTGCGTTCCTCTCGGAATTATGCTTGAGATAGAGTCCGAGTTTACGTAAAACGGATATCGTATGAAGAAGATATGGACAAACAAAGTTAGGCAGAAAAACCGAAAGTTAACCAGAATGCACTGGCGCACCTCACAAGTGCGCCAGTACAAAAATGCACTAGCGCACCTGCCAAGTGTGCCCATACCGATCTAGCACAGAATTCTGGAGTGTTATGCGATGATGTGTCTTCTTCTGAGTGGCCGGATGACGTGTATTTGAGCTGGGTGGTTCTTATGGTCTCCTAGTTCATCTAAGGGCTCTAAAACACTCTCTACACCTATAAATACATAGAAAGACCCAACTCTAATTCATTAACAAAGAGGAATGGCGCCTCCATGCTCCTAAAACCTAAAGTGACCTAGCCTCTACCCTAATAAATCAATTCAAGTGAGAAGATAAAGATAATAAATCAATGCCTACATCAACGGAAAGCTAATCAACTCCAGAAATTAGATCCCAGAATCGTTCTTCTCTTTCCTAAATCACGATTTGTGAGTACAGTTATTTTCAGATATGAAATTTAATTATGATCTTGACATGGGTATAAATCTGAATTGGAGATCTATCTTATTCTTGTTTATCAGATCTGTTTTTTTGTGCATATCCATCTTATTCTTGTTTATCAGATCTATTTTTCTGTGTAGATCTATCTTATTGTAACTATCCTGTATCTCTTCCTTCCTTCTGTTCTATAGCCAGGCTACCACGAGCCTTAGCCAAATCTCATAAGAGATTGACATGCGAGCGCTAAATTTGGGGAAAATATTGAATGATGCATAATTGGACATAACTGATTTGTGACTAAATTGAGAACACACCATAAGTGGTAATTTAAGATCTAGGCATACTATAGATGACGGTTTATGATTTGGAAAAAGGAGAATTATTGTAAGACAACATATGACTTGTAATTTGGGTGACATAATGCATGTTATAATTCAAGACCTGATTTTGAGGACATAATATATGTTGTAATTTAAGATCTAGATTTGGGGGCAAATTTTATACGACGATCTATGACTTGGAAGAAAAAAATGTATATATGATTTAGGCGTAAAAGATCTATATTAAAATAGGGATAACTATTAATGTTAATACGCCTAATTCGGATTTTTGCATATTTGACATACGCGGTAATCAACGACTATAATTTGGCATAGTTTATATTGTGCATCATGATTTGGGGTTTTTAGAGAATATTCTGTACGGTGCAAATTTAACAAAAATTTGGGACATATGTTATATGGTGAATGATGACCATAATTTGGGCACGTAAAATTAGTCTTAATTTTTATGATTAGGCGAGGTATGTCAATGGAATTTTAAGGAATGATTAAATCTGTTAAATTTCCCAATCTGCTAAATCTGTTGAAATTGAATACAGTAATTTGGGGTATGAAATGGGACGACCCCAAACCCCGTACCGACGGTGGCATGGGTAATCTTTGGAATATAACACATAAACAGATAACAGCAGAACAGAAATAAATAAATACACTAGATAATGTACAAACAATACACTGGATAGAGATAATCATCAGAGTTACACAGTATACAGGATCATACTTAGTACAAATACAGTTCAGCTATACATAAATGTCTACAGCGGAAAACAAACATAATATGTACAATAGGAGATGAACAGCATAAAAAGAGATAAATGATAGAATCCATCTTCAGCTCCAGCTATCCAGAAAGAGCCTGATAAAATCTGAATATAAGGCTGCCCGTGTAGAAAAAGGGGCACCCGAGTTTGCAAGTGAAGCAAACAACGAGTCAGTCATGGGACTGGTATGAGAAATTTACTTAACACACTCTACAATTGGCAATCATAGGACCATGCCACTTTCGCGGAATGGGTTTACTCCATTGGATTGCCAGTGCTTCAAAACAAGTAAGTCTTTTAAACATCGCAATGCTTTTTATAAAAATGAAGCCATTATAAGACTCAGTTCCCATATCACAATGCCACGCAAACTGAAGGATAGAGTTTTACCTTATAATGGCCAAAATATGCTTGATACGAATAAAACCAAAGCATTTGATATTATTACTAGTGTTTATATGTTTCAAAAACAATTTCAAATAATAAATATCAATCATAGACGGCATTAATGCCCCATACCACTATGTCTCCATATATAGGTATACAATCAAAACCGCACAGTCACGTATTTGGAAATTGGATTTCCGTCATGAACCAAGGCAAAAGATAGTCCTTACCGACTTTGAGACTCTCTTGCCCGAGCCTCAGGAACAACCGCAACTGCACCTTGGATCGTCAGGGTCGGTCCACCGATGTGGATTATTATGCCTGAACAATACGTTTCCCCGACCTTTGGGGCATAAGTGAGCCAACGAATGACTCCATCGGTCCTGGATCGACCGATACAACCGAGGCGCCTCGCAACAGCAACAACCACAAAGGTGAAAATAATATAAATGTCAGCCAGTTTAAGCACCGACACCACCTCTAACTAGAAAGGAACGCATGCCCTCCCTGAGGTCCTCTCCCGTTTCTGGTTCATACGAGGATGTGAGGTTCGCGAGTTCACGTTATACACAAAGCTACGCCACACAGGCGGTGCTTTGATCATCACCACAAGACTTTGCTTTTCAACAGAAGTCTTGATCAATGCATCTTAGCATGCCACACAGGCAATTCTCACCATGCAACCGATGGCTATCAATCACACAGAATAAATTTCAATTTCAGACACACAGTCCATTTACAAGTCCGTTCTGGGTCTGAACGAAACCGGAGGCACTATATACCTCGCATACCCATCGATCTCCACGTATGTCTGGACGATCACCACTCATTATCCATATTTCGGGATGCCTCCCAATCAGGACATTAGTTACCATCCAACCGAGGTGAAGATCTCCGGTCTTCAACCACCGTCTTCATCTTCGACTTCTTATCGTTGATTCAGTTATTCAGAATGGGATAAACCCGGTCTTTCTGAGCAACTCGCATATATAATAAAAAGTGCTACACAAACACAACATACGCCTCATCTCAATTCATCAGTCACTAACTGTAAATCAGTAAGAGAACGATTTCCCAAATATTAACCCCGAAGGCCGAAACCAACATCAGATCAAAACCCAGGAAACCATTCAACTTAGCTAACCTTAAGTTAGTTTCTAAATTTCACATTCCATATAATTTATAATATTTTATAACGATTTATCGCTATTTTTATTTATTTATTTATAGCCAATTCATTCAAACGACGCTTCGGGCCATAACGTGGCCGTGGCGCTGTTTTTCTTCATATTTGATTTACACATATCTGAAAATCTAACCATTGGATCTTCACAAATTCTATGTCATTGGAAAGATCTTTTCAAAACGAACCCAACGGTTCCAGTTTTGGGAAAATCCGTCGGTCGGTTCTCCCAGTACACTCGTTTGAAGTTTCGATTTCAAAGTACGAACTACAGCGTCGTTATTCGATTTAATTTAATTAATTATATATATATAATCGATTCTGGCGCTATTTTTCTTCAGATTTGAGTTAAACATTCCAGACAATCCAACCGTTGGATCTTCACAAAGTGGGTGTTGTTGGAAAAATCTTTCCAAGGCGAACCCAACGGTTTCGGTTTCGAGTAAATCCGATGGCCGGATCTCCCGCACTAATCGTTTGAAATCACTGTTTCAAAACACGAACTGCAGCTTCGTTATTCGATATATTTTAATTATATTTATATATAAAAATATAAAAATAATCAATTCTTCGATTTCAAAACCATATTCTTTTCATACATTTGATAAAAATGATATTTTTATCCAACAGACATTTATTTCGACACTTCACTATTTTTACCAATTCATGTATTAATAAAAATGTGATTTTTATTGTAAAACAATTTATTTCAAAACACGACTATTTTATATAGTTCATATAGATGGTAAAAATATGATTTTTATTATAAAACAATTTATTTCAAAACACGAATAATTTATATAGTTCATATAGATGGAAAAAATATGATTTTTATTATAAAACAATTTATTTCAAAACACGAATATCATTCAACACATGAATTTCTATTCAACGAATGAATTTCTATTCAACACATGAATTTCTGCTCAACACATGGATATAGTTTCAACATGTGAAAATAATTCTAATACATGAATATTATTCAAAATTTTGGCAGCATCATGGCAGGGTAGTTGAAACCGGGGTCGTCCCTAGTACGGCTCCTCGCTCTACCTTAAAGCCTCGCAGCTTTTGACAATGGGGATTTCATGCATCTAGTTTGCACGTAGGCGACATGTATATTTTTTTCCATTTCCACAAACTAATCCTATGTGGTTTCAACCAAATAATTCTCAACCACAAACGGGTATTTTTCAACCACAATCAATCAATTTCAACCACAAACAATTCTAATCAACCATTCGCTATCAACCAATTTTCACACCAATCACAATCAATAAATATCGTCCATGGTTTGTGGACGAGGGGCGTATATATATATATATAAGTATATTTCACTTCCATTCAACACATATATAATCTTTACAATGCATATATAACTTATACATCGATCGTACAACTTATATGACGCTTATACATGTGGTGTATAATGCTTATATAACTCATACATCGACTATATAATTTATACATCGTCGTTTTCCATATCGTTTATAGTTTAGAAATCTCACATTGGATTCCACTCCACCAAAAATAGCAGAAGGCTCAGAAAAATATGCGGTCTCTTCTAAAATGTAGAAGACGTCCACACGAGTCCACTGTCTCTTGTTTCACTGGATTTCGTCAACAAATGAAAAAGATATGATTTTTACAGTGAAATCAAAACCGTAGCGCTTCAAACTCCTATAATATAGTTTAAAATAATTTAAACCGTTACCTTTCTGGAATGTTCAAAATTAGGTTTAGGGATTTCGATCCAATCTCGTAGTGATTCGACGATCTGCCTTCACATCGGCGAAGAGCTTGGAGAGGCGCACAAGGAGGTAGGGGTTTCTTTGAACTCGACGGCCGTGGGTGGCTCTGGCGGCGGCTCGAAGTCGTCGACTTCAGGAGGTTGACCCCGCCTCGACACGCAATGAAAAAAATCCAACCTTTATATGGATTTGAAGCTGGGGATGTCCTCTACAAAATTCTCAACTGGAGGAAGGTCTGATTTTGTGTGTGGAAGGAGAAATCGAAGGGGGAAGGTTTGAAGAATTCTCGCCATCGATCGGGGGTTTCAAAGAAAAGATGGGGAGAGAGAAATCTGAGTTGGCCCAATGACGTTTTTCTTTAATTTAAATATTTTTAAATTTCGAAAATACCCTCTTTCACACACGAACCCCAATCCAGACCCAACGACTGTCGTCCCTAGCTAAATACCCCCATTCCGAACACAATGGGATATGTTTCGTAGGCCTATTCGACTGTTTCGGTCAGTTTTCCTTCAAATTAAAATATAAAACATTCAATATTCAATTTGAACGTACATTTCAATTTGCAGGGCCACAAACTGATTCGAAGAATTCCAGAAAAATAAATTTCTCTATGTTTTGACGATACGGTCCCAACAAAACTAGTTTCGTCCCATTCTGAGACCTTTTGAAAAATGGCCCATTTCTGGTCGATCCAATTTAATTGTAATTAATCGAAACACGTTTTCCTTTGCCACGCTAACATATTAGCTTCAAAAATTATGAAATTTGAAACCTAGCAATAATTTGATATCCCGGATCCAACAAAAGTGGTTTCGTCGAATTCCGAGGTCGTTTGCAAGATGGCCATTTTCACGGGCTATATAAACTCTATAGCGACCTTTCTGAAAATTCATTTGGCCATAACTTTTGCTTCCCGCTATGAAACTTCGATTTTTTTTAGATTCGTTAGAAAGATATTCACTAGCAGATTTAAATATTTTTGATTTCACTAAAATCCATTTTGTTTCGCACCGGTGCAGTCAGTCAAAGTTTGAATTCAAATTTTGAAACTACCGCGCCATTTCAGGCCTTGTTTACAATTAGAATTAATTATATTTATTTCCAACCGTCGATTCAAACTTACTTTTCGTCGTTATTATTTAAAATATTTATTTTAAATATTTAAAATTCATGAAAATAGCCAATTTAAAAAAATTTAATTGGTTCAGATTTTCCAGGTCGTTACCATCTCCCCCACTTAAAACTTTTCGTCCCCGAAAAGGAACAAAGTCGAAATTGGTTTGATTAATCAACTCTACTTCCAATCTGGCTTCTGTTCTCCAACTTTTAAGTTTCTGAGAATTTTCAAATTCTTCAAAAATTTGGCTAACACCCGGAATTTTCGAAAAATTTCGCCATAACCTCCTTTGTACGGGGAGGGGTTTGGAAATTTATTGGGCCGTATTAAGTACCCAATAAATCCTATAAAGCATACACATATTTATAGTGATATGTTCTGGTGTTTACAGGGGAGCGTGTATAGATAATAACTCCAGAGAATAAATTCTCGTCACCCTGTCAAAGCCTGAGGGAGTGTGTATTTTTAATTGCTCCAGAGAATAAATTCTCGTCACCTCGTCCCATGTGTGAAAGAAATAATCCATGTGTCGTATCTAATAACTAGAGAGACGTGATTATTATCAACTCCAGGCCCATGTGGGTTTTTTTTAATCTGGCAATTTACCGTTATATTTTATATAGTCCATATCAGTCATCAGTTCAACCTGTAATATATAGTCATCGCCATACAAGCCTCTCGCTCGTATGGTAAATCTTCAACCTCATCACACAAGCTCCAAATGCTTATGTGGTATATGATGAAGTATGCCTATCTTCAAGAAGTATGCCATGTAGTGTAGTTCAAAATTAATTGTTACTATCCTATGGCGACATTTATTATTACACACAAAACAACCAGCACTCCGCATCCAATGGCATTCACAGGAGTTGATATAATAATATTTCGCATTCAACTCATTAAGGTTTACCTATTTGTTAGGCACACAAATAAAATCTTTACTCAACAGCTAATCCATTTACCTATTTCAAACATATAAAATGCACATGTATATATTTCTATCTATTTTTAACTCAGTTCAATGTGTGATTTAACCGAATAAATTCTACCATTCATTCACTTATTGATAAAAATAACTATCGTTCTAATAATTTAATTAATCAAATCCACTATCACACAAAACAAACAACAATCAATTTTATTTTTTACTTTTCCCAAAAATTTACTAATCAATTCATATACTCTTTTACTTTTCAAATATATAACTTTTACATATTCAAAAATCATATTTCTAAAACCCGACTATATATAATCACAAATACGTTATTTATAAACATATAACTCTTAACTCGTTCTGGGGCATTTCTGACCCCATCTCTAACGAGTTATTCAGATTTTTCTATAATCATAATAGGATATTACTAATCCTATCTCTAACGAGTTATTCGTCCTAGAACACTACCGGTTCTATCTCTGATGAGTTCGTTAATGTGTTATATACCAGAGCCAAGCTTAACCAAAGCTCTGATACCAAACTGGGACATTACCGCGAAATCCGGTAGGCTTTGCAACCATCCCTTCGTCCTCTAGCACACCAAGTAAAACCCACCATAGCTCACAATGGTCCCCCAGTACCACTTGTTTTACGGCCAGGCTCTCGATTGTCAGCACACAACAACCAACCCCCGCAAGGGACATGTGGGGGTAAGAGCCTACTGTTCGCCACCAAACCACATGGTGAGAACCCCCATCATGACTGCACCAAGGACTGGTATGAGAAATCTACTTAACACATTATACAATAGGCAATCATAGGACCACGCCACTTTCACGAAACAGGTTTACTCCATTGGATTGCCAGTGCTTTAAAACAAATAAATCTATTAAACATCACAATGCTTTTTATAAAAATGAAGCCATTATAAGACTCAGTAACCATCAAACAATGCAACGCAAACCAGAGGATAGAGTTTTACCTCATAATGGCCAAAATATGCTTGATACGAATAAAACCAAAGAATTTGATATTACTACTAGTGTTTATATGTTTCAAAAACAATTTCAAATCATAAATATCAATCACGGATGGCATTAATGCCCAATACCACTATGTCGCCATATATAGGTATACAATCAAAACCGCACAGTCACGTATTTGGAAATTGGATTTCCATCATGAACCAAGGCAAAAGATAGCCCTTACTGACTTCGAGACTCTCCAGCCCCAGCCATAGGAACAGCCGCAACTGCACCTTGGATCCTCAGGGCTGGTCCACCGATGTGGATTATTATGCCTGAACACTATGTTTCCTCGCCCTTTGGGGCGTAAGTGAGCCAACGAATGACTCCATCAGTCCCGGATCGACCGATATAACGGAGGCGCCTCACAACAGCAACAACCACATAGGTGAAAATAATGTAAATGTCAGCTAGTTCAAGCACCGACGCTACCTCTAACTAGAAAGAAACGCAAGCCCTCCCTGAGGTCCTCTCCCGTTTCTGGTTCATACCGGGGTGTGTGGTTCGCGAATTCACGTTATACACAAAGCTACGCCACACAGGTGGTGCTTTGATCATCACCACAAGACTTTGCTTTTCAACAGAAGTCTTGATCACTGCATCTTAGCATGCCACACAGGCAATTCTCACCATGCAACTGATGGCTATCAATCACACAGAATGAATTTCAATGTTAGACACACAGTCCATTTACAAGTCCGTCCTAGGTCTGAACGAAACCGGAGGCACTATATACCTCGCATACCCATCGATCTCCATGTATGTCTGGACGATCACCACTCATTATCCATATTTCGGAATGCCTCCCAATCAGGACATCAGTTACCATCTAACCGAAGTGGAGATCTCTGGTCTTCAACCACCGTCTTCATCTTCGACTTCTTATCGTCGATTCAGTTACTCAGAATGGGATAAACCCTGTCTTTCTAAGCAACTCGCGTATATAATAAAAATTGCTACACAAACACAACATACGCCTCATTTCAATTCATCAGTCACTAACCGTAAATCAGTAAGAGAACGATTTCCCAAATATTAACCCTGAAGGCCGAAACCAACATCAGATCAAAACCCAAGAAACCATTCAACTTAGCTAACCTTCAGTTAGTTTCTAAATTTCACATTCCATATCGTTTATAATATTTTATAATGATTTATCGCTATTTTTATTTATTTATTTATAGCCAATTCATTCAAACGACGCTTTGGGCCATAACGTGGCCGTGGCGCTGTTTTTCTTCAGATTTGATTTACACATATCTGAAAATCTAACCGTTAGATCTTCACAAATTCTATATCATTGGAAAGATCTTTTCAAAATGAACCCAATGGTTCCAATTTTGGGAAAAAGCGACGATCGGATCTCCCGGTACACTCGTTTGAAGTTTCAATTTCAAAATACGAACTACAGTGTCGTTATTTGATTTAATTTAATTATATATATATAATCGATTCTGGCGCTGTTTTTCTTCATATTTGAACTAAACATTCCAGACAATCCAACCATTGGACCTTCACAAAGTGGGTGTCATTGGAAAGATATTTCCAAGGCGAACCCAACTGTTTCGGTTTCGGGTAAATCCGATGGCCGGATCTCCCGCACTAATCGTTTGAAATTACGGTTTCAAAACACGAACTGCAGCTTTGTTATTCAATATATTTTAATTATATTTATATATATAAATATAAATATAATCGATTCTTCGATTTCAAAACCATATTCTTTTCATACATTTGATAAAAATGATATTTTTATCCAATAGACATTTATTTTGACAATTCACTATTTTTAACAATTCATGTATATAATAAAAATGTGATTTTTATTTGTAAAACAATTTATTTCAAAACATGACTATTTTATATAATTCATATAGATGGTAAAAATATTATTTTTATTATAAAACAACTTATTTCAAAACACGAATATTTTATATAGTTCATAAAGATGGAAAAAATATGATTTTTATTATAAAACAATTTATTTCAAAACACGAATTTCATTCAATACATGAATTTCTATTCAACGAATGAATTTCTATTCAACACATGAATTTCTATTCAACACACGGATATAGTTTCAACATGTGAAAATAATTCTAACACATGAATATTATTCAAAATTTCGGCAGCATAACGACAGGGTAGTTAAAACCGGGGCCATCCCTAGTACGACTCCTCGCTCTACCTTAAAGCCTCGCAGCTTTTGACAATGGGGATTTCAAGCATCTAGTTCGCACGCAGGCGGCATGTATATTTTTTTCCATTTCCAAAAAATAATCCTATGTGGTTTTAACCAAATAATTCTCAACCACAAACGGGTGTTTTTAACCACAATCAATCAATTTCAACCACAAACAATTCTAATCAACCATTCGCTATCAACCAATTTTCATACCAATCATAATCAATAAATATCGTCCATGGTTTGTGGACGAGGGACGTGTGTATATATATATATATATATATATAAGTATATTTCACTTCCATTCAACACATATATAATCTTTACAACGCATATGTAACTTATACATCGACCGTACAACTTATACAATGCTTACACATGTGGTGTACAACGCTTATATAACTCATACATCGACAATATAATTTATACATCGTCGTTTTCCATATCGTTTATAGTTTAGAAATCTCACATTGGATTCCACTCCACCAAAAATAGCAGAAGGCTCAGAAAAATATGGATCTCTTCTAGAATGTAGAAGACATCCACACGAGTCCATTGTCTATTGTTTCACTGGATTTCGTCAACAAACGAAAAAGATATGATTTTTACAGTGAAATCAAAAACCGTAGCGCTTTAAACTGCAATAATATAGTTTAAAATAATTTAAACTGTTACCTTTCTGAAATGTTCAAAAATAGGTTTAGGGATTTCGATCCAATCTCGCAGTGATTCGACGATCGGCCTTCGCAGCGGTGAAGAGCTTGGAGAGGCGCACAAGGGGGTGGGGGTTTTGTTGAACTCGATGGCCATTGATGGCTCTGGCGGCGGCTCGAAGTCGTCGACTTCAGGAGGTTGATCCCGCCTCGACACGCAATGAAAAAAATCCAACCTTTATATGGATTTGAAGCTGGGGATGTCCTCTACAAAATTCTCAACTGGAGGAAGGTCTGATTTTCTGTGTGGAAGGAGAAATCGGAGGGGAAAGGTTTGAAGAATTCTCGCCGTCGATCGGGGGTTTCAGAGAAAAGTCAGGGAGAGAGAAATCTGAGTTGGCCCAATGACGTTTTTCTTTAATTTATAAATTTTTAAATTTCAAAACTACCCTCTTTCCCACACAAACCCCAATCCAGACCCAACGACTATCGTCCCTAGCTAAATATCCCCATTCCGAACACAATGGGATATGTTTCGTAGGCCCATTCGACTGTTTCAGTCAGTTTTCCTTCAAATTAAAATATAAAACATTCAATGTTCAATTTGAATGTACATTTCAATTTTCCAGGGCCACAAACTGATTCGAAAAATTCTATAAAAATGAATTCCCTATGTTTTGACGGTACAGTCCTAACAAAACTAATTTCGTCAAATTCTGAGACCGTTTGAAAAATGGCCCATTTCTGGTCAATCCAATTTAACTGTAATTGACCAAAACACGTTTTCCTTTGCCACGCTCACATACTAGCTTCAAAAATTATGAAATTTGAAACCTAGCAATAATTTGACATCCCGGATCCAACAAAAGTGGTTTCGTCGAATTCCGACGTCGTTTTCAAAATGGCCATTTTCACGGGCTATATAAATTCTATAGCGACCTTTTTGAAAATTCAGTCCATAACTTTTGCTTCCTGCTATGAAACTTCAATTTTTTCAGATTCGTTAGAAAGATATTCACTAACAAATTTAAATATTTTTGGTTTCAATAAAATCCATTTTGTTTTGCACCCGGTACAGTCAGTCAAAGTTTGAATTCAAATTTTGAAACTACCGCACCATTTTAGGCCTTGTTTATAGGTAGAATTAATTATATTTATTTCAAAACGTTGATTCAAACTTACTTTTCGTCATTATTATTTAAAATGTTTATTTTAAATATTTAAAATTCACCAAAATAGCCAATTTAAAAATTTTAAATTGGTTCAGATTTTCCGGGTCATTACATGAAATCTGTAGGCTCGATCTAAAATTTAGCAAAATATGTTAATAGAACTTTGGATAATCTGCTGTAGCTTATGAAGAAGTTAATTTGTTGAATTGGCATAATTAGTCTGAAATTGGCATAATCTGTGAATGAATAATTTAGCTAAAAATAAGAATGCTCAGACATGAGGTTAGACTCTGTTTGCGGTAGAAGCCTGCCAGGACACAACCGGCTTAACCAGCAACCGCAAACTGTCAGTCTAATGTGAGAGATCATAGGCATAAAGATGCTCATACACGAGGTTAGGTTTTGCTTGTGGCAGAAGTCTGCCCGGAGACTCCCGACACATCCAGTGGCCACAAGCTACCGACCAAATATGAGAGGTCTGTGCATTAATATTTAATTAATGCAAATCTAAGATAAAGGTGATGCCTAAAACGTGTTGGGTGGATAGGGTTAAATCAAATGGACTGATGAAACTAATAAACCCATTTGAAAATCTGTAGGCCTAATACAAGGTTAGGTGAAAAAATTCTGTAAGTCTGTTAATCTGTATATCAGATCCGTTTGTCTGAAAACTTGTTAATCTGTATATCTGATCCGTTAGTCTGAAAACTTGTTAATTTGTATATCTGATCCGTTAGTCTGAAAACTTGCTAACTTGTATGTCTGATCTGAGGACTAATTAATTTGAACTTTGTACATCTGAAATCTGTAAGCAAGTTAATCTGAAATCTGTTAGTCTGGGGACACAAGGTTAGGAAGGGTAATTACTTATATCATCTGTTGTTTGAAACCCATATTAGTCAGTAACCCTTTCTGGTATCAAAACTATGACTCAACACTAAGAGGGGTCAGGGCACGCTTACTGAACTAATTGTAAGAGGTTCACTCTGATAATGGCGAGGGGTGTTGATGGTGCATTCCAACCGGGTCATGTGCGTGCATGGATCCGGTCTGCTCTGAGGATGTAAGACACCGTGACATCTGTAAATAGGCCTGTGTCTATAGGTTGCCACTTTAGGGAGTGATACACCCTTCTTTGGGTCTGACACAGGGTATTTATGTATTAGGGAGTCGATTGCTTGGGGTCTAATTTAGGGTACACTTAGTTATGTCTCTTTCTATTGGGGTACCGTCTGTTTCTGTTGGGGTGGTAACACCTATCTATTTCTGTGAGGTACCGTCTGTTGGGGTCGTAAAGGCCCATTACTAGTGTACACCTAATTCTAATATTCTGTTTCGGTAGGGATTATCCTGTTTCTGCCTCTGATTCCGTTCTTGATTCTGTTTCTATACCGTCTGTCTCTGTTCAGGTGGTAAAGGCCCGTTACTAGCATTCTGTTTCTGAACGTCTGTCTCTATTATGGTGGTAAAGGCCCATTTCTAGCATCGTGCTTCTGAAGAGATCATCATGTTTTCTGTTTAGACATTAGGACAACACCTAATTCTGTTATACTAGTATTAGTGCAGAGAAGTAAGATATAGTAAGAAGCATAACTTGGTCTATATCATTCTGTTTCTTCTGTTAACCTGCTACTCCTGTTACGGCTATCTCTCATCCAATTTTATTTACATGTCATGATATCGTTATCTGTTTATATGTTGAAAGTCACTGGACTCACCAGATATATGTCTAACCTAGTTTGTTTTCGCCTCTTTTCTTCCATTTCCCCCCAGGTACTCAGGTTGGGAACGTAGGAGCTTGATTTAGATTTCTCCCTGCTTGAAGTGCTTGAAGTATTGCTTGGCTTTGATTCTACCTATTTATGGCACATTCTGTTGGGGATTATGACTTTAAAATTACGTACTCTGATGGCTTTTGTACAAGACTGATATTTATGTACTTGAGTTTCGATATTGTGGTTTTGAAGGATGTAACCAAACTTACTTTTATTTCTGCTGTAATAAAGTTATAAAATTTTCAAGTACTATTTTATGTATCTGTCTTGTAATATATGTTCTGTTTACATATAATGCTTCATGGAAGTTAATGCATTCCCTTTGTGAGTGACATTAATGGATATGGGGTGTTACATAAGACATCAGTAATCATCCAAACGATGTGAAGACCTCTGGTCTCAACCGCCGTATTTATCGTCGACATATCGTCGAATCAATTATTCAGAATGGGTATAAACCCGGCCTTTTCGAATAACTCACGTATATAATAAACAAGTGCTATAAAAACACAACATATGCCCTATTCCAATTCAGAATATTCTTTTATTCAAATATTCACATTCTTAGGGATACGTTCCCATTAATTTTATTAAAGATAAATTCTTTAAAATTTATTCTTTAATATTTCTTGGGATATCATTCAAACCATATTAAGGTTTTCCAAACTATTCGGGATTAATGCACCTTACCGAAGTAATCATTTATTTAATTTCCTAATCCTAACCATTTCATCCCATGGAGAAAAACTGGTATTACTCCATGACTGGCACCGCGGTGCTATCGGTAAATTTAATTACCATTTCACATTCAAATCTAATTAAAGATTTAACTATCGGTAGGAGCAAAACTGGTGATACTCCATTCTCGATCATTCCCCAAATTTGATAAATTAAATTATCAATTCTCATTTCAATCTAATTAAAGATTCATTAAAACTCCACTTAGTTTTAATCTTCCAAAAATCAATATTAATGATTATATAACTTTGAAAACACGAACATGTCGCATCGACAATCTACACCATACTATTGATTTCTGCCAATATATAACCTCTGAGCTCGTACATCTTAGAGAAGGGTGTTAAGCTAGAGAATAATTTCTCTTCCACCAAACAGATATATATTTAGCAAAGATCAACCATACAGTTCGAAATACAACGTTAGACATGTTATCCTGTCTTTAACTGGGTTAAAGAACGAATGTCATTTAAAACACAGTTCACGATAAACCCAAATCACATTCCATTAATTATGGAATCTTCATTGAAAAATAAATCAATATATAATCGATATCAATTTCTGTATCCGACTAATAATATAAATGGAATAATGGCAAAGCCTTTTAAATTCCACATGTATTAACAGTCTTCCTCCACAGAAGTTCACTTCGATTATTATCAAATCGAATTCCATTCAGTTCCAATTTAATATATTAAATAGGAAAACTTTAATTTTGATAATTCTCGTTAAATCTTAATAAAAGATTAATAAATTCCAAATCATATTTCACTGTAAATCGGGTTAAAGAATGAATGTCGTTAAAAACATAGTTCACAATAAACCCAATTCACATTCCATTTTCAATTTCAATTAAATGTTAATTAATTGGTAAATCTTCTTTAAATCTTAATTAAAAGATTTATTCTTTTTACACGGGGATTAAGAACGGTGTCATTTAAAATACAGTTCATGACAAACCCAAAATTCAATTCAATATTAAATACAAGGCTCTGAATAGAAATTACATCAGCCTATATTCAATATCAAATTCTGAAATCAACTAATATCGTATTGCGAATAACGATATATATATCTCCCAGATTCCTCCACAATATCCATATATTCATGGAATCCAATATCGAAATATTCCAATGATAATTCTGATTCAAATCCATTCCAATTCATATGTTGGAAATTCTGGTTATTTTTAAAACCATTTCAAATCCAATTTATTTATTTAAAAATATTGGATTTATAATTCTAGTTCATAACTAGTTTATTTCGACAAAAATATATTTTATCTTTTCAAATATGGAATTTTTCAACCCAATTCTTTCCAAATCGTTTATTATGATTTTACACAAATTATTGATATTTTTAAATTTTTTATCAAGGCCCGTATATTCGATTTCCATAAACGGTCATCGAACTGCATTTACAGCGACCTTTTCCAAATTTGATTTGGACATAATTCCAAATACAACCGTTAGATTTCAAATTTCTTTTATTTATTAGAAAGCTCTTTTCGATACAAACCCAAGGTTCCAGTTTTAGGAGAATCCGATGGTCGGATCTCCCGTAATATCAATTTGAAATCAATGGTCGAAATTCTCGAACTACCGCGGCGCGGCGCGTTCTATTCAGGCCAATAAATTTGTATAAAATATATATTATACATATTTCTTCGATTTCCGTTTAAAACATATTTTATAAATATTTTTTTAAATTCGTTTTCAAAATGATTTCAACTTCATATTCAATTTCAAATCAAAATTAAGTATTCCATATCATTAATATATAAATGATAATATTTTCAAAACATTAGATTTTGAAATCGCTTCCATTTCGATATTCATTATAAAAATGAATAAAATCAATATAAATATCATTTCACGTTTAAATGGCGTTAATCTGATCAATAGGACTTCATATATTTGAATATTTCCGTGCCCACCCCAAATCGGACATCAAAATCATATTTTGATCCATTACTAAATATTATTTTAAAATATTAGTTATTTTAAAATATTCAATATTCGTCATTTTAAAATATTCGTTATTTTAAAATATTCTTTCCTTCCAAATTGGAATCAAACACAGTTAATTATTATATAATTTTATTTATATGGATTTTATATACACATGTACACAACAATAATCAAACACTGTCAACCATCATCCAGAGTGCGTTACACAACTGCATAAGCATTAAATATAAATAATCAATGCTTACAACAGCTTGTCAACCAATCGATTGTCATACAACTAAATAATTGGGATTAGTGTACATCAAATATCATCCCAATACCCGTGTGGGGTTTTCAAACAACAAACACAGATTTATTTGTGCAGTTGGGTGATGTGTAAAATATATCGTCCCAATCCATATCAGTCGAATGTGTGTACAGATACAAATCGTCCAATTTGTAAATGAATATTTATTTTATTCATATACACGTTCAAAATTATATTTTTAACCATAAAACATTTATTTCAACATATGAATATTTTATTTTCTTTCACATCACAATCACAATCAATATCCACAACACAGTCAAACAAGTCGTCCATGGTCTGTGGACGACGGGTGTCGGGTGCTGCTAAGCACCGTCGGCATCCTAGTATATATTTTAACTAGAAAATAAAATTAAAGTGAGAAGTTCTCACCTTTGGTTTCCACTCCGCCGTTTTATTTCTGAATTTCAGAACAGTTCGGATTTTACTCGAAATTCCAACGTAGTCCCTCTTTTTTTCATGCTTTTCATAATAAAAATAACATTTTTAATATGATGTTTGTATTATAAAAATCACAGTTTTATATCACTATTATATATATATATAAATCATATTTTTATACTGAAACTATATACATAAAAATCGTATTTTTATTCCGCTCTCTTCATAATAATAATCATTTTTTTATTATATAACTTCATGTATAAAAATCGCATTTTTAAATTGCTACATATATAAAAATCGGATTTTTATAATGCTAGTTTTTATATAAAAATCACATTTTTATTTCAAATCTGTATATATCAAAATCCAATTTTTCTTCGCTATATCAATATATAAAAATCTATTTTTCTCTTCAGAAAATCATAACTTTATATTATTAAAAATCAAACATTTTTATTTTCAAAAATCAAATCTTTTCGTTTTTAAAAATAATTTCTTTTTGTTTTCAAAAATCAAATCTTTTCATTTTCAAAAGAAAACAAATCTTTTTGTTTTCAAAATTCAAATCTTTTCATTTTCAAAAAATCAAATCTTTATTATGTTAGAAATCAAATCTTAACTATGTTGAAAATCAAATCTTAACTATGTTAAAAAGCATATCATTACCGACTTCCTCACTTTAATTAATTTAACCTAATTATTTTAACATAAACTGAGATAATCATTTATAGGGGAAATTTGGGAGCGGGGGAGTAGGGGCTGGAGTTGGTCGGGGGAAGCGGTTCAATCATCGGCGGCGGGGCTTGGGTGCTCGAGGTGGCTGTGGCCGGGTTTTAGGCGAGTTTTGGGGGAATCGAAGAGAAGAGGCACTAGAGAGAGAGGTGGAGGGAGGAGGGTGTCACGGCCAGTTGATCGGAGGGCGGCGGTGAAGGCCCAACGGCGGAGGAAAAGAGGGGGCGACGGGTTTGAGGAGTTGACCACGAGAAATTTAAAATGAGAGCTTTGACTAATTAGATTCTAGGGTTAGGTTTATATAATTTTATTTCAATTAATTCCAAAAGGTAACTTTTAAATTCGATCTCCAAACGAGACCCACTGACTGTTGTCCCGAGCTAATTACTCCCATTCCGAATGCAATGGGATATGTTTCGTAATCCAATTTGGCAGTTACGGTGAGTTTTCATCAAAATAAAAATATTAATCTATATATTGAATTTGAACGTACATTTTAATTTACCGGGCCACAGGCAGACTCCAAAAATTCCCAAAAAATAAATCTACCTATTTTTTTATGATACGGTCCTAACAAAAATAATTTGTCAAATTTGGAGACCGTTAAACGGTCAATTTCCAGTTGATTAAATTCAAACTAAATTGACCAAACACGTTTAAATCAGCCACGCTCACATATTGATTACAAAAATTATGAAAATTGGAATCTAGTAATAATTTGATATTTCAGATCCAACAAAAGTGGTCTCGTCGAAAACGGAGGTCGTTTGAAAAATCGTTATTTTTAAGGGCTATATTTCCTTAGCGACTATTCTGAATTTTCAACTGGACAAAACTTTTTATTCCCGCTATGAAATTTGGATTTTTCAGACTCGTTGGAAAGATATTTTCAAACAGATTCACATATTTCTGGTTTCACTAAAATTCGCTTTATTTTGAATCCTGTACGTTTATTTGAAATTTGAAATCGAAATTTCAAACTACTGCGCCATTTTCAATTCCTTTTATAATTAAAATAAATAATTATATTCTAACTTCGATTCAAATAAATCTATACATTTTAATTCTTTTCAAAATAAATTATAGTCCTTATTATTTAAAATAAACCATTTTAAATATCCAAACTTCATTGAAATAGCCAAAATAAATTTTTTAAACTGGTTCTGATTTTCCGGGTTGTTACAATCTCCCCCACTTATAATTTTTTCGTCCTCGAAAAGGAACGGTGCTGAAAGTTATTCTTCTAATTAACTCAACTTTTAGTTTGGCTTTCATTCTTTAACTTTTTATTATCTATGAATTTTCGAATTCTTCAAAAATTTTGCTTACACCCTAAATTTTTGAAAAATTTCGCCATAACCTCCTTTGTACGGGGAGACATTTAAAACTACAACTCGCCATGCCGGCCCCTCACCAATCCAAAAGAAAAAGAGAATGCCAAGTGGCCAGCCTTAGGCTTATAAACCTTTTAAAAGAAAAATAAAAATTGCCAATCGGCCAGCCTTAGGCTCATAAACCTTTTAAAAGAAAAAGAAAAATTGCCAAGCAGCCAACCTTAGGCTCATAAACCTTTTAAAAGAAAAAGAAAAATTGCCAAGCGGCTAGCTTTAGGCTAATAAACCTTTTAAAAGAAAAAGAAAATTAGTAAACACGTACCTATTCGTCGGGCATAAAAATTTATTTCTCTTCTTAGCAGTTTATCCACAACCTGTTCAACAATGTGTATATATACATGTTTGCATTTCTAAACAATTTCCGACTCAGTACAATATTTGGTTCAATTTGGCTTAATGGTTCAAAATTTTAATTAATTAAACCAATAATCAAACAACACAATCAACAATCAATTAGTTTATTATCGTTTCAAATATATAATTTTTTCATATACTAAAAATCCATTTTTGATGCCAAATCACAACAAATAAATCCTATCTAATTTTGGTTCTCACACCAGTCAATTGGAAATATATAGATATCCTACTTTCGAAACTGGAACATAAATTCTGATGATGTTGCAACAATCACTAGAATCATCCCCGGGCAATTAGAGTGTGTTTCTATATCTATCTGGTATATTAAAACTTCGAATATACGTTTGCAAGGCATATATACAAAAAAATTATATACTTGATTGTCCAAATTCAATATAAAATAACGTACTCAAATACGTATAATTAGATTAAATTTTCAAAAAAAAATTGGTTTTCATTTTTATTTTAAAAACACTCTTCACACTCGTTCTAGGATACTACTGATCCTATCTCTAATGAGTCATTCTCATTGGATATTACTAATCCAATCTCTGATGAATTCTTTTGTTCGGTTCTAATATGTCTTGTTCTCGAGCTGTGTAAAACCAAAGCTTTGATACCACGTGTAACAACCCAAACTTCCGTGTAAAGGAAAGCCCAGATTGTCTGAGAACACGACAAATCAGAACTCAAAAAGAAGAACATTTCATTGCTTATTACAACAATTTACAACAGAGTACAAGAATATACAGAGTATGAACAAATAAAATATATTTGATAAATATCAGAGATTTACAGATTACAATTAGCGGAAAATAATACAAAACACAATTGAAAGGAATACACGGATACAGATCTTTCCGAATATCATTCTAGTGGTATGCCAGAATCCTTTGAATATAAATCTGCAAAACCAAAACTACTTGCTGCCCACGTGGAAAATAAGGGCACTCAGAGTTTAGGTTAAAACATTAAACTCCAGGTCAGTCGTATGACTAGTGTGTGAAATAAAACAATAATTTAAAACTTTACTTTAAAATGAAGTAAATCAAGGGACCACGCCGCATTACACAGAACGGGTTTCCTCCCAAGAATACTAGTGCATAGAATAAACAGCGCAATGTTTTTTGGAAAAATGAAGCTATTATAAGACCCATGTCCCATTGCACAATGCAACACAAGCTAGAGGATAGGGTTTTCCCTTATAATACCCAAACATGCTTGGTACGTTTAAAAAAATCATTTGATACTATTATAAATGCATAGTGTATAAACAACTTCAAATATAAATGTATCAGTCATTGGCGGCATGGGTACCATCTATCATGTCGCCAATACTAAGCTCTACAATCAAAACTGAAATGTCACGTATTGGAAATTGGATTTCCGTCATGATTCGAGGCCAGGGATGGCTCCTCACCACTTCAAGACACTCTAACCAATGTCTCAGGACTCCACGCAGAGAAACCTTGGATCGGTTCGGCTGGTCCTCCCTTACGTTTGAGGATTAGTTACTCCAGAACACACGTTTCCTGGTCCTATCGGACCTATATCCATCGGCTCCGTAGAGACCGATATATCCAAGGCGCCTCGCAATCCAACAACCACATAGGTAAAAATACAAAAATGTCGGGACTTGCAAAACCCTGACACAACCCATAGCTAGAAAGAAATGTCATGTTCTCCTAACGGTCTGATCCCGTTTTTTACTCAAACCGAGGTGTGAGGCTTGCGAATTAATGTTATACACAAAGCTATGCTATATTAAAGCCGTACATTGATCATCAACCACAAGACTCTGATTTTCAACATAAGCCTTGATCATTTACCACTAAGGCATGCCATACAAGCAATTCACGCCATGCGACTGATGTCTATCGATATATAACCTCTGAGCTCGTATGTCTCAGAGAAGGGCGTTAAGCAAGAGAATAAATTCTCCGCCGCCAAAAAAGATATATATCTAATAGAGATCAATCGACACAGAATAAAATCCAATGTCAGACACACATCCATTTACTAGTTCGTTCTGGGTCTGAACGAAACCGGAGGCACCTTACTCCTCATCCTTATGTCCAATACAGCAGAGAGGTCCTCGCATATCAGGTCGATCTCCAAGTACGTCTGGAACGATCACCACTTATTACATTGTCTTGGATGTACAACCCAATTAAGACATCAGTAATCATCCAAACGATGTGAAGACCTCTGGTCTTGAACCATCGTCTTCATCATCGACATATCGTCGAATCAGTTATTCAGAATGGGTATAAACCCAGCCTTTCCGAATAGCTCGCATATATAATAAACAAGTGCTATAAAAACACAACATATGCCTCCTTCCAATTCAGAATATTCTTTTATTCAAATATTCACATTCTTAGGGATATGTTCCCATTAATTTTATCAAAGATAAATTATTTAAAATTTATTCTTTAATCTTCCTTTGGATATCATTCAAACCATAATATGGCTTTTCAAACTAGTAGGCATTAACGCACCCTACCGAAGTAATCATTTATTTAATTTCCCAATCCCAACCTATTCATCCCATGGAGCAAAACTGGTATTACTCCATAACTAACACCACTGTGTTATCGGTAAATTTAATTACCATTTCATGTTCAAATCTAACTAAAGATTTAATTATCGCTAGGAGCAAAACTGGTGATACTCCATTCTCGATCATTCCCCGAATTTGATAATTTAAATTAACAATTCCCATTTCAATTTAATTAAAGATTCGTTAAAACTCGACTTAGTTTTAATCTTCCTAAAAATCAATATTAATGATTATTTAACTTTGGAAACACAAACTTGCCGCATCGACAATCTACACCGTACTATTGATTTCTGCCGATATATAACCTCTAAGCTTGTACGTCTTAGAAAAGGGTGTTAAGCAAGAGAATAAATTCTCTGCCACCAAACAGATATATATTTAGCAGAGATCAACCATACAGTTCGAAATCTAATTTTAGACATGTTATCCTGTCTTTAATTGGGTTAAAGAACTAATGTCATTTAAAACACAGTTCACGATAAACCCAAATCATATTCCATTTAATATGGAATATTCACAGAAAAATAAATCAATATATAATCGATATCAATTTCCATATCCGACTAATAATATAAATGGAATAACGACAAAGCCTTTTAAATTCCATATGTATTAACCGTCTTTCTCCACAGAAGTTCACTTCGATTATTATCAAATCGAATTCCATTCAATTCCAATTTAATATATTAAACTTGAAAACTTTACTTTGGAAAATTCTCGTTAAATATTAATAATAGATTTATAAATTCCAAATCACATTTCACTATAAATCGTTTTAAAGAATGAATGTCGTTAAAAACACAGATCACAATAAACCCAATTCACATTCTATTTTCAATTCCAATTAAATGTTAATTAATTGGAAAATCTTCTTTAAATCTTAATTAAATGATTTATTCTTTTTACACGGGGTTTAAGAATGGTGTCATTTAAAAAACAGTTCACAACAAACCCGAAATTCAATTCAATATTAAATACAAGGCTCTGAATAGAAATTTAATTGTCTTATATTCAATATCAAATTCTGAAATCAACAAATATCGTATTGGGAATAACGATATATATATATATATATCTTCCAAATTCCTCCATAATATCCGTATAATCACGGAATCCAATATCGAAATATTCCGATGATAATTCCGATTCAAATCCATTCCAATTCATATGTTGGAAATTCTGGTTATTTCTAAGACCATTTCAAATCCAATTTATTTATTTAAAAATATTGGATTTATAATTCTAGTTCACAACTAGTTCATTTCGATAATAATATATTTTTTATCTTTTCAAATATGGAATTTTTCATCCCAATTCTTTCCAAATCATTTATTATGATCTTACACAAATTATTGATATTTTAAATAATTTTATCAAGGACCGTATTATCGATTTCCATAAACGGTCATCGAACTGCACTTACAGCGACCTTTTCCAAATTTGATTTAGACATAATTCCAAATCCAACTGTTAGATTTCAAATTTCTTTTATTCGTTGGAAAGATCATTTCGATACGAACCCAATGGTTTCAGTTTTAGGAGAATCCGACGGTCGGATCTCTCATAATATAAAATCGTATTCAATGGTCGAAATTCGCAAACTGCCATGGCGCTGTGCATTCTATTCAGGCCATTAAATATATATAATATATATATCATATATATTTCGTCGATTTCCACTTAAAACGTATTTTATAAATCGTTTTTAAATTGGTTTTCAAAACGATTTCAACATCATATTCAATTTCAAATCAAAATTGAATATTCCATATAATTAACATATAAATGATAACTTTTCGAAACATTAGATTTTGAAATCACTTCCATTTCGATATTCATTATAAAAATGAATAAAATTGTTTTAAATATCGTTCATGTCTAAATGGCGTTAATCTAATCAACACGGCTTCATATATTTAAATATTTTCATTTTCATCCTAAATCGGACATCAAAATCATATTTTGATCCATTACTGAATATTATTTTAAAATATTTTATATTCGCCATTTTAAATTATTCGTTATTTTAAAATATTCATTTCTTCCGAATTGGAATCAGATAAAGTCAATTACCATGTGACGGCCCGCCCTCGACTAGCCGACATTTCCCTCGAAACGCGTTGTGCTGACGTCTATCTAGCACGGGACGGTCGTCAGAAGAAAGGAAACTTAACGGTGAACTAACAAGAAACCTGTAGAATGTCTCACAACACATGGAATAAAATTTAATAATAACAAACTCGACATAAAACGGCGAGACAGTGCATAAGCTCAAAACTAAACCATAATCATCGTAGCAACGGAAATTCAAAATACAGCTTATTGCAACTCCAACATACTGTCTCTAAAGCAAATAAAAAGGTGCACTATTAATGCCCAAAGTAGTGACCAGCAACAACACAGGGAGAATATCTATATATATCATATGTGGAAGCCTCCTGCTCGTCTCAGGTACAGCTACTCATGCATACCTCCTAACCTGTCTCTAGTCTGCCCGTTTAAGAGCATCCAGAGTAATAAGAAGAGACATAAAACTCCGGGTCAAACAAAAGTCAAGTATGAGTGATAAGCAGCAAAACAGAATAATAACAGGTATATGTAACCATACCTGAACCTGGTCCTGCAACCAAAGACTTAGCACACAAGATGTACAATACTTTAAGGTGACACTAACATATGGGGTAAAGATACGGGGGAGGGGGTGTGCATGTGATGGTGATAGCAAACATCAAACATAGCAATCGTCCTCACACCTCTCACTCAGTGCGTAAAGCATACGATATCTAACAATTTGATCACCCAAGCTTTGCTGTGATCACTCTGCCCCATGGAGTCACAGTGACTCCACTGCACTGATCCATATCTAGTAATCCTTTGCTATGTCCACTCTTCCCCATGGAGTCATGACAACCCTATTGCACTGGCTCATGTCCTTGCTACGATCACTTTTCCCCATGAAGTCATGACAACTTCACTGCACTAATCCATAGCCAATATCCGTCTCTCAGTGGTGAGTCAAAGCAATAGCCATCGATAAACCCTTTGCACGCGTCCCGCAGCAAAGTCAAATCATGAAGTCAACTCATTGGTTCCCATCTGGATCCTGAGTTCTACTTCCCATTTGGACTACCTTTGCTTCTCGTGTTTTGGTCATTAGACCGTTCGCACTTCAGTTTCTGTAGCACCCCACCTCCGCCAGGGTGTCTCTTGCAAGCACTCTGACTTTGGAGGGGCGTTTGAATCAGGTAAACATGCATGATGATATATCAAGGCAGAACAAGAACATATGTATATATGTAAACAGAGTAAATAGCATAGATAAAACAGCGGAAGATTTCAAACCATTTCAAAACAAGTCTGGTACAACATAATGTCAATTTTCCAAATAAACAAGTCTAGATAAAACAACATCATCTGAAAACTGAAATACATAAGTGCTATCCCCAATATAAATGATAACCATAACTAGCTTCATGTCAAGACCGTACATGAGCTAATCCCACTAGCAAGCAATCAGAAATCCAGCTAAGCTCCAATATTCCCTCCCTGAGAACCTGGGGGGGAAACGGAAGAAAAGAGGCGAAAGAAAACAGGTCAGTCAAAAAGACTGAGTAAGCCCTACTACAATCAATGTAAACTAATAAAGTTAACTGGCATGAGCAGCAGGGATGAATATAAGGCTAACAACATACTAGCATGATGATTAACTAACAAGGTAGATAAAGGTGTCATCGCATAATCAGGATTAAGGTTTTGCACCACAGGTGTACTAGCAAACTAACATGACTTGAATAAACAAGTATTGATCCCTTGGCCCAAGCTTTGGCCCAATAACATGAAGTGACCCTCCTACGAGGTCCAATAACATGAAGTGACCCTAATCACGAGGTCCAACCAAACGGTCTAGTCGATCGGCTCCCTAAGCCTAACTCGTCACGTGTTGGTGTCAATACGGCCCAAACATGATTGTAGTCGAACTGTGCCGGGTCCACCCTTCGGGTGTATCAAGCCCTAGGGTGTCAACCCCTGGACACCATAAACATGAGTGCACAGTCTCGATCTACTGGTACCCATGCATGTTTTCTCCGGCTACGGACTATGTGCACGACCAGAGTCCGCCCGGAACTACACCGGCGTACCACCCTACCGTCGTTTATTGGTCGCTTACCTCCAGCCCAGTAATCGTGCCCGCACCCTAGCCTAGTCCCTAGGGTCATGATGATACAAACTAGGGATTACTGCTGGAGTGGACCCCCATTGCTAGGATTTTTCTAGCTGGTTAAGTACGGTTTAACCCCTTTTCTAATCATGGATTAACTTGGTTAAGTGTAACGATAAGTTCACGACTTAACCCCGATTAATCTACCAAGCCCAAATTGGTTAAGTATTAAATGGACCATGACTTAACCCTAATCATGAGGCATTAATTAATTAATGCGTCTTAACCTCTCACATTAGACTTTGTTGCGGTTACTAGTTAAGCCGGTCGGTTCCGGGTAGCTTTACACCACAACTTGGTCTAACCTCGGGTCCAAGGTACCACATGACCAACTTCTCACGTTGGGTCCTATTGTTTGTAGCAACTAGTTAAGCCGGTCGGTTCCGGATAGGTTTACGCTACAAACTCAACCCAACCTCGAGTTGGCCACACTTATATTTTCTAAGTGTCATGTCCATCGTGTTTCCAAAACACATTACAAGTTTTCAAGCAATTGGGTAGACGTAACTTAATAGGTAAATTCCCAATGGGTAGACCTAACTTAATAGGTAAATTCCCAAGCTTATGTTTTTTATGTCTTTTAAGTTTACCCAACCCCAAACGCAATCCCATCGCTTACATATCGCAATAGCGCATAAAGGATAGAAAGAGGGAACTTGGCATAATCATGACATAAAAGTGTTGAAGCCACAAGTTCAACATGGTGGCATATGAAATGTTCATATGTTCATATACTTGCATTAAGCCTCAAAAGCATGCATAAAACCAAACTTAGCACATTGGTGATACATGGTGATAAATGACATGTAAAAATGGCCATAAGTTCGCATTTAGCCTCACAGACAAGTTATCATAAGGGATATGATAACTTACATGTTGCCAAAATGCAACCTTTAGCATAAAGCTTGAAGCTTTATGTTCATAAGCCCAAGATAAGCTTGCATAACATGATAGCATGAACAAAATGTTCAACCCAAACTTGCATAACATAACTTGCATACCATATGGCAACTTGCATATCAAACTTGCATAACATAACTTGCATATCATATGACAACTTGCATATCAAACTTGCATAACATAACTTAATGAACTTGCATATCACATCATAGTAAACTTGCATAACACATCATAGTAAACTTGCATATCATACTTTTAACTTTAGAGTTTAAGTATGAAAGTAGAATAGGGCTTACAATGCTTAGGAAATATGACAAAGCCCTTATGCAACCAATTAAACCCCAAAATGCAAGCTTTAAATCACTAAAAACCCTTGCTTTATGATGCAAATATAGAAACTTGACTTGAATGCAAGCTAATGATTATCATACAAGTCTAAAAACACTTATATGCATGGAAAATCTCATAAGAATTTGTTTAGGAATTTTATGAAGAGAGTGGAGGCCATGAGAGGATTGATTTTGCCATAGTTTAGTTGCTAGAATGAATAATGATGATTTAGGGTAGGTTAGGGTCTAATTTATAGATTAGGCAAGTGTTTTAGGCCATAGGATTAAGCCCTAGTTGCAATCTCAGCCCTTAAAACCGAATCTGGCCCCCAAGCTCAACACAAACCCAAAATGGTGCACCAGGCTAAACAGTCCGTCTGAGCCAAGTCGACAGGGCTGTCGACTTGGGGTGTTCTGGCGGGAATTTTCCCGCCTGGCCCAACAACCCCAATTTCCAAATTCAGATTTGAATTTGAAATTTGTTTTTACTTTGAATTTTTCTGAAAACTTCGTTGGGCCTTAATCGGGTCATACGGACTCCGATTTTCGAAAACTCAGACTCTATTTCGCGTATTTTTCCGAGACGAACGCAATGGCATAGCCCGTTTCCCTTGATTCAGATTTTAGAATTAAATTCTGCCTCGATTTACGTTATAACAGGTTATTGAAAATACGGGTTGTTACATTCTCCCCTCCTTAAAGGATTTCGTCCCCGAAATCTTCAAGTTAGGAAGAACGTATCCTACCATCCAATCATCCATCTACTCGAAACATCATCCATGAGCAATCATTGTCCTTACAAGATTCTAAATGTTGAATGAACATATGCAAAGGTGTGTGTATATGTCCTTATCTAATGCAAATATCATCAATGCAAATTATGTTAGTGAAATGAATCCATATGTATGCAATTCCTAACATAATGTATAACATCTATATGTGTGCACATAACATACATCCATATGCAACATCCATGTGATAACACAAAAATTTTCATCTATGAATAAGCATAAACACTCATGCATATGCAATATGAGGAGTGTGTGAGCCGATCTAGTGCCTAACGTGTATAATGCATCCACGAGTAACCACTTGCAAACACTTGCAACCACTTGCAACCATCAAGCATAACATGTTTCAAACACATGTTTCATCCAAAGGGTTTCTACCTAAGGTTCTCATGACAAGATTAACACGATAAACTAGATAAATATGGATAGCAAAGAGAAAGATATGCTAACAAAGAAAAGGGATTGAGAGTGTACCCTCAAAAAGGAATGGATAAAGCCCACGCATCTTCTCCTCGGTTTCCCAAGTTGCGTCTTTTTCGGCTTCACCCCATTGAACCTTCACCAACTTGACCTCTCGATTCCTTAGCTTCTTGGTCTCTGTCCCCAAGATACGAATCGGAGCTCTCCTCAAGGTAGCTTCTTTCTCCACTTCCACATCTTTCAGAACATTTGGCTCAACAACCTCTGCTGATTCATGCAAACACTTCCGGAGATGCGAGACATGAAAAACATCGTGTACTCCGGCAAGCTTCTCGGGCAACTTCACTCTATAAGCCATCTGCCCGATCCTCTCTATAATAGGGAATGGTCCAACAAACCTCGGTGCTAACTTCCCAACGGCTCCAAATAGGACCACATTCCGCAAAGGAGAAACCTTCACGAAAACCATATCCCCAACATCAAACTCCAAATCAGTTCTTCGCTTATCAGCATAGGATTTCTGTCGGTCTTGGGCCGCTTTCATCCGTCTCCGAATCAACTCGATCTTCTCGGATGTATCTCTGATCATATCAGGCCCAAGTATAAGCTTATCTGTAGTCTCCCACCAACATGTAGGCGACTTGCACGGCCTCCCATATAAGGCTTCAAATGGTGCCATCCCTATGCTTGCCTGATAACTGTTATTATATGCAAACTCAACAAGAGGAAGATGGTCTTCCCAAGTACCACCAAAATCCAGAATACAAAGCCTCAACAGATCCTCGAGTACCCTATTCACCCTTTCGGTTTGACCGTCCGTCTGTGGGTGATAAGCAGTACTTAGATTCAACCTCGTGCCCATGGCTTCTTGCAAGCTATTCCAGAACTGACTTGTAAAGATTGGGTCACGGTCACTGACTATACTAGAAGGGACTCCATGTAGTCTCACAATCTCACAAAGATATACAGACGCTAGCCAGGATGCGGTCCTCTTGCTCTTCACCGGAATGAAATGAGCACTCTTCGTAAGTCTATCCACAATAACCCAAATGCTCGTATTCCCTTTCCTTGACCTTGGTAGCCCGTCGATAAAATCCATGGAGATACTCTCCCACTTCCAAAGTGGAATGTCTAGAGGATGCAATAGCCCACCAGGCTTCTTCGACTCGGCCTTAACTTGCTGGCAAATGATACATCTAGAGACAAACTCTGCCACATCCTTTTTCATCCCAGGCCAAAAGAAAATACGCTTCATATCTTTATACATCTTATCTCCGCCCGGATGTATAGTCAACTTAGAGCGATGTGCTTCCTCAAGAACTTTTCTTACTAAATCTTCTATCATTGGAACATATAACCTTCCGTCTCCCCTCAGCCAACCCTTGTCATCAATAGAATATCGAGCGAGATGACTAGACGCCTCTCCTCGAATCAGCTTATCCATAATCTCAACTATCTGAGGGTCTTCTCTCTGCGAAGCCCCAACTTGATCAAAAAGGGTAGGTCTGAGTTCCAGAGATGCTAAAGAACCGGTCATCGACTCAACCGCCAAAGAGAAATCAAAGGTTGCCACATACTCCAAATTCTTCATCTCAACGAATAGAGGACTCAGAGTCAACCTTTTTCTACTCAATGCATCTGCTACCACATTCCCCTTGCCAGGGGTATAGGCTATCTCAAAATCATAGGACGCCAAGAATTCCATCCATCTTTGTTGCCTCAGATTCAGATCCTTCTGAGAAAAGAGATACTTCAATGACTTGTGATCGGTATATAGCTCAAATCTTTCTCCCAGAAGATAATGGCGCCAAGCCTTGAGTGCATATACTATTGCTGCCAACTCCAAGTCATGAGTGGGATAATTCTTCTCATGCACCTTGAGTTGTCTACCGCCAAAGCATATCACTCTTCCTTCTTGCATCAGAACAACTCCTAACCCCGTGCCACATGCATCGGTGTATACTGTAAATAACTTCCCTCCATCGGGCAAAGCTAGAACAGGTGCTGATGTGAGAGCTCTCTTGAGCTTCTGAAAAGCAAGCTCGCATTCTATGCTCCAAGCAAAAACTAAATTCTTCTTCGTCAATTTAGTAAGAGGAGCGGAAATCTTCGCGAAGTCCTTGATGAACTTCCGGTAAAAACCCGCAAGACCTAGAAAACTTCTCACTTCGGTTGCATTCCTTGGAGTCTTCCAATCCTGAACTGCAACTACCTTAGCAGGATCCACCGCTAAGCCTTGCTTAGATACTATATGCCCAAGGAATCTAACTTCCCTTCTCCAAAAGTGACACTTGGAGAACTTGGCCTTCAACTGATGCGCTCTAAGCGTATCCATCACCTCCACGAGATGCCTTGCGTGCTCTTCCTCATCCTTAGAGAAGATCAGAATATCGTCTATAAAGACCACGACAAACTTGTTCAAGAACTCCCTGAACACCCTACTCATCAAGTCCACGAAATATGCGGGTGCATTAGTCAAGCCGAACGGCATGACAAGCCATTCAAAGAATCCATCTGGAGTTCTGAACGCAGTCTTGTCTATACTATCCTCAGCTACCCTGAGCTGATGGAATCCAGTAGCAAGATCAAGCTGAGAGAAAACAGAAGCACCGACAAGCTGTTCAAAGAGATCATCAATCCTCGGTAACGGGTGTCTGTTCTTCTTAGTCAGCTTATTCAACTCTCGATAGTCAACACAAAGTTGGAGAGAACCATCTGCCTTGGTAGCAAATACCACAGGCGCTCCCCATTCAGATATACTTCGTCTAATGAAGTTCTTTTCAAGCAACTCCTTCACTTGCTTACTTAGCTCCCGCCTTTCACGCGGAGCCATGTGCCGAACGGGCAAAGAAACCGGCTTTGCATTATCCACCAGATAAATGCGGAAATCAATCTCTCACTTAGGGGGCAACCCCCTACCTTCATCGAAAACATCCGGATACTCTCGAACCACTCTCACAGACTGAAGAGTCTCTATTGACGAGTCAAGTGATTCAAGATAGCACAACATGACGGGACCTCTCGGATCACAAGAAATCTCTAGGGTGTTTACGAGGCGAGTCACAAGCCTCACAACCCTATGCTCACAATCAAGAATGGCTCCATATCTGGACAGCCAATCCATGCCCAATATCAATCCGTATTCCCTGAAACCAAGAACATAAGCACTGCACAAGAACTCTACACTCAGTATAGAGATCCTCAAATCCCCACATATCATAGACAAATGGGCGGAACCCCCAATAGGATTTGAGACACAGACGGGATCCTCTACCAAGCTAGTACTAAGGTGCAAACTATCAACAAGATCAGATGAGATAAAGCTATGCGATGCACCAGAATCAAAAAAGGTACGAACTGGAAAATCAAAAATATATACAAGGCTCTCAACAGAAATACTACCTCGATCGGGAACTGGAGCGGTACCGAGAGCATGAACTTGCCCTCCTGAAGGTCGAGCACGCTGAGTCTGACCCTGACCTTGCCCTTGCTTCTTCGGGCAATCCTTACTGAAATGTCCAGTCTCACTGTAGAAAAAGCATTCACCATTCTTCCTTTTCCTCTTCTTACAATCCTTGATAAGATGCCCAACTGAACCGCAATAATGGAACTTCCCCTTGATGTTCTTGTTCTGATTGCCTTGACTGCTTTGGCCACTAGGATTACCCTGATTTCCTTTTCCCTAGGAATCGATCTTCTTGGCTTGAGTATCATTTTTCTTGACATCTCCCTGAAGTAACGCCATATCAACCAAGCTCTCAAATGTGGCCCCATGGGGAATATGTGACATAGCCAATCCCTGCAACGGCTCATTCAATCCTCTAGCAAAACGAAGAGCCTTCTTCTGAGGAGTATTCACCATATCTAAGCCAAAACGAGCTAACTGATTGAACTTGTTCACATATTCTTTGACAGACATATCTCCTTGCTTCAAAGTTATGAACCTCTCCATTTGCAGATTCTCCTCAGCAGAAGATAGAAACTTAAGCATGAACCTTGCCCTGAAATCGGCCCAAGTCTCAACAGGCCTAGTACCATTGGTGACTTCCCACCAATAAGCGGCTTCATCCTTCATAAGCCAAACCGCCAACAAGATCTTCCTCTGATCGTCTAACCCAAAGATAGCAAATAAATCCTCGGTTTCTTTCAACCAATTTCTGGCCTCTACAAAAGTCTCAGTGCCTTGAAAGTTCTTACCACCCATTGCTTTGAAATCTTTGCAAGTCTTTGCGAAGTCAGGTTGAGGATGCTGAGGGGGAGGAAGAGGAACCTCAGCGACAGGAGGAGGAGGAACATTAGCGACGGGAGGAGGAATATTAACTACTGGAGGAGGAGGAGGAGGAGGGACATCTGCGGGGCCGACTTCGGTCGCCCTAGCCTCCAAAAGTCTCCTATACCAAACAGGTACGTGTACTCCCTCCGGAATAGCAAAGTTATCGGCCATACTGAAAAAGAAAAAGACAGATTTAGAATGGAGAAAAACGAATGGATTTTGCTAATGGCTTTTTGGGAATAGCCTTTAAAATAAACTCGACTTTTCTTTGGAAAATACTTTATAATTGGTTTTGAAAATAGTTTTCCAAAAGTTTCTTAAAAACCTTTTTGTTCCTTCTCGTAAACCATATGCTCTGATACCAAATTGTAGCACCCCACCTCCGCCAGGGTGTCTCTTGCAAGCACTCTGACTTTGGAGGGGCGTTTGAATCAGGTAAACATGCATGATGATATATCAAGGCAGAACAAGAACATATGTATATATGTAAACAGAGTAAATAGCATAGATAAAACAGCGGAAGATTTCAAACCATTTCAAAACAAATCTGGTACAACATAATGTCAATTTTCCAAATAAACAAGTCTAGATAAAACAACATCATCTGAAAACTGAAATACATAAGTGCTATCCCCAATATAAATGATAACCATAGCTAGCTTCATGTCAAGACCGTACATGAGCTAATCCCACTAGCAAGCGATCAGAAATCCAGCTAAGCTCCAATATTCCCTCCCTGAGAACCTGGGGGGGAAACGGAAGAAAAGAGGCGAAAGAAAACAGGTCAGTCAAAAAGACTGAGTAAGCCCTACTACAATCAATGTAAACTGATAAAGTTAACTGGCATGAGCAGCAAGGATGAATATAAGGCTAACAACATACTAGCATGATGATTAACTAACAAGGTAGATAAAGGTGTCATCGCATAATCAGGATTAAGGTTTTGCACCACAGGTGTACTAGCAAACTAACATGACTTGAATAAACAAGTATTGATCCCTTGGCCCAAGCTTTGGCCCAATAACATGAAGTGACCCTCCTACGAGGTCCAATAACATGAAGTTACCCTAATCACGAGGTCCAACCAAACGGTCTAGTCGATCGGCTCCCTAAGCCTAAATCGTCACATGTTGGTGTCAATACGGCCCAAACATGATTGTAGTCGAACTGTGCCGGGTCCACCCTTCGGGTGTATCAAGCCCTAGGGTGTCAACCCCTGAACACCATAAACATGAGTGCACAGTCTCGATCTACTGGTACCCGTGCATGTTTTCTCCGGCTACGGACTATGTGCACGACCAGAGTCCGCCCGGAACTACACCGGCGTACCACCCTGCCGTCGTTTATTGGTCGCTTACCTCCAGCCCAGTAATCGTGCCCCCACCCTAGCCTAGTCCCTAGGGTCATGATGATACAAACTAGGGATTACTGCTGGAGTGGACCCCCATTGCTAGGATTTTTCTAGCGGGTTAAGTACGGTTTAACCCCTTTTCTAATCATGGATTAACTTGGTTAAGTGTAACGATAAGTTCACGACTTAACCCCGATTAATCTACCAAGCCCAAGTTGGTTAAGTATTAAATGGACCATGACTTAACCCTAATCATGAGGCATTAATTAATTAATGCGCCTTAACCTCTCACATTAGACTTTGTTGCGGTTACTAGTTAAGCCGGTCGGTTCCGGGTAGCTTTACACCACAACTTGGTCTAACCTCGGGTCCAAGGTACCACATGACCACTTCTCACATTGGGTCCTATTGTTTGTAGCAACTAGTTAAGCCGGTCGGTTCCGGGTAGGTTTACGCTACAAACTCAACCCAACCTCGAGTTGGCCACACTTATATTTTCTAAGTGTCATGTCCATCGTGTTTCCAAAACACATTACAAGTTTTCAAGCAATTGGGTAGACCTAACTTAATAGGTAAATTCCCAATGGGTAGACATAACTTAATAGGTAAATTCCCAAGCTTATGTTTTTTATGTCTTTTAAGTTTACCCAACCCCAAACGCAATCCCATCGCTTACATATCGCAATAGCGCATAAAGGATAGAAAGAGGGAACTTCGCATAATCATGACATAAAAGTGTTGAAGCCACAAGTTCAACATGGTGGCATATGAAATGTTCATATGTTCATATGTTCATATACTTGCATTAGGCCTCAAAAGCATGCATAAAACCAAACTTAGCATATTGGTGATACATGGTGATAAATGACATGTAAAAATGGCCATAAGTTCGCATTTAGCCTCACATGCAAGTTATCATAAGGGATATGATAACTTACATGTTGCCAAAATGCAACCTTTAGCATAAAGCTTGAAGCTTTATGTTCATAAGCCCAAGATAAGCTTGCATAACATGATAGCATGAACAAAATGTTCAACCCAAACTTGCATAACATAACTTGCATACCATATGGAAACTTGCATATCAAACTTGCATAACATAACTTGCATATCATATGACAACTTGCATATCAAACTTGCATAACATAACTTAATGAACTTGCATATCACATCATAGTAAACCTGCATAACACATCATAGTAAACTTGCATATCATACATTTAAATTTAGAGTTTAAGTATGAAAGTAGAATAGGGCTTACAATGCTTAGGAAATATGACAAAGCCCTTATGCAACCAATTAAACCCCAAAATGCAAGCTTTAAATCACTAAAAACCCTTGCTTTATGATGCAAATATAGAAACTTGACTTGAATGCAAGCTAATGATTATCATACAAGTCTAAAAACACTTGTATGCATGGAAAATCTCATAAGAATTTGTTTAGGAATTTTATGAAGAGAGTGGAGGCCATGAGAGGATTGATTTTGCCATAGTTTAGTTGCTAGAATGAATAATGATGATTTAGGGTAGGTTAGGGTCTTATTTATAGATTAGGCAAGCGTTTTAGGCCATAGGATTAAACCCTAGTTGCAATCTCAGCCCTTAAAACCGAATCTGGCCCCCAAGCTCAACACAAACCCAAAATGGTGCACCAGGCTAAACAGCCCGTCTGAGCCAAGTCGACAGCCCAGTCGACAGGGCTGTCGACTTGGTCTAACCAAGTCGACTCCCAAGTCGACAGGGCTGTCGACTTGGGGTGTTCTGGCGGGAATTTTCTCGCCTGGCCCAACAACCCCAATTTCCAAATTCAGATTTGAATTTGAAATCTGTTTTTACTTTGAATTTTTCTGAAAACTTCGTTGGGCCTTCATCGGGTCATACGGACTCCGATTTTCGAAAACTCGGAATCTATTTCACGTATTTTTCCGAGACGAACGCAATGGCATAGCCCGTTTCCCTTGATTCAGATTTTATAATTAAATTCTGCCTCGATTTACGTTATAACAGGTTATTGAAAATACGGGTTGTTACAGTTTCCATTTAGTTCGCGATATGCAGTAGCTTAGGGTTTGGAAGCATGCTCGGCTTGTGGTCTCTATCTCTGACTCGTGGGGTCCAGTTTTGGTTTGTGGCCTCCCTTCCTGGACTGGCTCGTGATGACTTCCGGGTTGTGGTCGTGAGCTCCACTCGTGGGTCCTGGTCGTGATGGTGGGCTCGGGTCGTGATCTTCGTGCATGGCCAACACCCTGCTCGATTTGTGATGGACTCGTGGGGAGGTGATGCTTTGCGATCGGCTCGTAGTGAGAAGTGCTTCACAGGTTGGTTCGCCATGGTTCAACTCGTGGCATAGGTTCGTGATGGAGGCTTGTGAAGTGGGTGTTCACGATCGGGTCGGCTCGTGATATACTCCTCACGAACGGGACTGTCTAACCAATTTCTGCAACTTTTCCAGCAAGCTATTTACGCCTTACGATGGCATTTTCGACCATTCTAACTTGACTATACAATCACAAAGCATTCCAAATAGTAATAGCAACGTGCATAATCAACCACAAACACCAAAACAACTATTTAACATGTTAATATAGATCAAACATACCAAAAACCCATGTTTTTCCCTTAATCCCCTTAATCATGATTTAACCATACGATTAGCAAAACATGTCCAAATTAACCCAAATTTTTATCAGAACCTTAAAATAATATTTAGAATTTTACAAATTCTACAAATTTTTCCAAATTTTTCTGAGCCATATTTCGCTAATTATCACTAATCACCCCTAATTGGCCGTAATTAGTGAAAAACAATGAAAATCACTCACCTTAGCCACAAATAAAAACTCAGATCTAAAACTCTACTGTTATAGGTTGAATTCCAATGCTTAGCAGTAGCCCTAACTCTGATTTGCCACTAGACTTCCTTGATCTGGTGTAGATTAAGCTAATACGCGATTGAACATTTATTTGGGATGAATTTAGAAAGTGGAGGCCATTTATAGGGTTGAGATGATGTTAGTGGCGGCTGAAAAATGATAAAGAAAAGGTTTCCCTAACCCTAATTAGCCCTTATATGGCTCTAATCCCGAAACCCCCCAATGGGCCTAGCTGCTAATCACCCGGTTAAGCCCAATTAAGCTGTTTTCACCATCTAAACCTTAATTCAGTCAGAAATCCCCCAATAGGCCTAGCTGCTAATCAACCGGTTAAGCCCAATTAAGCTGTTTTTCACCATCTAAACCTTAATTCAGCCATATCTCCCAAACGGTAAGTCCGTTTGACAAGCGTGACCACTCTGCGGAAAGGTAAACCATCATCTGAATCTAATGGAAGTGGTTTCAAGTCTAATCTCTTTACCAATCAAAAGTAATAGGTGAAACAAGGTTCCCTAGGGACCAAATGGTCATTTAAAAATCGAAAAAAATCATGAACATGGGAAATGACCCCCTAATAGTCGTCTCCCAAAGTTACCCGACCATCCGACTTCATATGAAAAAGAAATAAATATTCTATGATCCTTCGATACGTAGAATGTGGGTCGTTAAATTCTCCCCCCTTTAAGAAATTTCGCCACTGAAGTTCCTTAACCAAAACATACAAAGGTGTTCTGCATGCCTATAAGTCATTCACAACAATCAAACATACGCAACAAGCACAACAAGCCTACCCTAGCAAGCGGTTTACTAACAAGGGAAGAAACTATCACTATTAAAATCTTACGAGGCAAAGAATCCTGGATGCGATTTCCTTATGCTCTCCTCTATTTCCCAAGTACATTCACTCTCATTCTTGCCCCCACTGAACTTTAACCAGTTTCACTGCCCTCCTACGAAGTTGCTTCATATCGTACTCGACAATACGAATTGGCATGCGGTTTTAACCGCCTCGGGTTCTGCTTCGATATCATCTAATTGATCAGGTGAAATACCCACATTGGGGTCATGCACGAATTTCCTTAACTGGGAAACATGAAATACGTTATGAACTCCAGCCATCTTGTCTGGCAACTCAACTTTATATTCCAAATTCTCAACTTGCTCAAGAACTGGGAATGGACCAACAAATCTTGGTGCTAACTTGCCACTCCTACCAAATCGAATTACACTCTTTAACGGAGAAATCTTGACAAACATCAGGTCTCCAATGGAGAATTTTAAATCTCTTCTCCTCTTATCAGCATAACTCTTCTGCCTATCTTGGGCAGCCTTCATCCGCTGTTGGATAACCCTGAACTTGTCTGAGGTTTCTCTTATCACATCTGGCCCAAGCACAAATTTCTCACCGGTTTCTAACCAGCATGATGGTGAGTTGCACGGTTTTCCGTACAAAGCTTCAAATGGAGCCATACCAATACTGGACAGATAACTGTTATTATATGCGAACTCCACTAGATGTAAATGGTTCCCATGATCCACCAAAATCCAATATACAAACTCTCAAGAGATCCTCTAATATACTGTTCACCCTCTCGGTCTGACCGTCGGTTTGAGGATGGTTCGTGGTACTGAGATGTAACTTTGATCCTAAAGCCTCTTGTAAGCTCTTCCAAAATCCACTAGTGAACAACATATCTCGATCACTTATAGTGCCTTTAGGTACTCTATGAAATCTCACTACCCACTTCATATACAATTCTCCTAACTTAGCTGCTGTTCTATTCGACTTGACGGGTATAAACCTTGCAGGCCCGCAATCACCCAAATGCTATCATGGCCCAATCTAGTCCTTGGTAATCCATCAATGAAATCCATTGAGACTTGTTCCCATTTCCATTCTGGAATTTCTAATGGTTGCGACAAACCACTAGGTTTCTTTTTCTCAGCTTTAACTAGCTGGCAATTCATGCATTTGGATATAAACTTCCCAAATTCTCTTTTCATCCCTTCCTAGTGGTAGGTTTGCTTCATGTCTCGATACATTTTACTACCACCGGGATGTATAGTCAATTTTGAGTGATGACATTACCTAAGCACTTCATCTCTCAATCCATTGACATAGGGTACACAATCTACCATTCTTTTGAAGCCATCCTTCTCGATTAAGCCCAAACTTGCTCATCTCCTTATCGATATCAATCTCTAACTTGGAGATGATTTCTAATAGACTAGGATCTTCCCTCTGATTGGAACCAATCCGCTCAATCAAAGTGGGTCTGATCGTCAAAATTTCTAACATCTCCGGATCCAATTCACACTTTGGTTTGAAATCATACCCAGCAATGTACTCCAGTTGCTTCCACTCAAGAAACATAGCCCCTAAACTGGCATGTCTTCTACTCAATGCATCAGCTACTGCATTGCCCTTTCCAGGAGCACATGCAATATAAAAATCATAGGAAGCCAATAATTCTAACCATCTTTGCTGTCATTGATTTAGATCCTTCTGAGAGAACAGATACTTTAATGATTTATGATCGGTAAATAACTTGAATCTTTCTCCCGAGAGATAATGTCTCCACATCTTCAACATGAACACGATCGCTGCCAATTCCAAATCGCGGGTAGGATTTCTTCTCTCATGCAGTTTCTGTTGCCGACTAAGGTAAGCTACAAACCTACCTCCTTGCATTAATACAGCACCTAGTCCGGTACCATATGCATCTGTGTATACTGTCACCTCTTCATCCCTTTAGGAATGACTAACACTGGCGCACGCGTCAACTTTTCCTTTAGACACTTAATTGCATTTTCACAATTTCCGTCCCAGACGTAAGCTTGATTTTTCTTGATTAACTGATTTAACGGTGCCACTATCTTGGAGAAGTCTTGGACAAACTTACGATAATATCCAGCTACTCCCAAGAAACTTCTTACGTCTGTTGCATTCTTGGGCGTAGACCAATCTTGTACCATAGCCACCTTCGCGGGATCCACGGCAATACCATTCTCTGACACAACATGGCCCAAGAATCTCACTTCTCTCCTCTAGAAGTGACACTTAGAAAACCTCGCTTTTAAATGGTGTTTCCTCAACACCTCCATCACTATCCTCAAATGTTCCTTGTGTTCTTCCTCTGTCCTCGAATAAACAAGTATATCGTCCACGAACACAAGAACAAACTTGTTCAATTTATCTCTGAATACCCTATTCATAAGATCCAGAAAATATGCTGGTGCATTGGTCAACCTGAATGGCATGACCAACCACTCATAGAATACCGAAAACGTCCAAAAGGTCGTTTTAGCTATACTCTCAGCTTCCACCCTAACTGATGAAAACCTGTCGCGAGATCCAACTGGGAGAACACTCTCGTGTCATTCAACTGATCAAACAAATCATCTATTCGCGGCAGAGGATACTTATTCTTCCTCGTCACCTTATTCAACTCGCGGTAGTCCACACACAATCGAAGGGAACCATCTGCCTTGGTAGCAAACACAACTGGTGCTCCCCACTCAGAAACACTTCCTCTGATAAATCCCTTCTTCAAATGATCGCTCACTTACACCCTGAGCTCTCTTGGTGCCATACGACAAAGTGGCATCACTATAGGCCTGGCGCCCTTCACTAAATCAATACGGAACTCATTCTCTCGTTGTTGTGGAAGTGCGGTCACTTCCTCTAAGATATCTGGATACTGGCCAACAATGGGAATTCCTGCTAACTCGTCCTGCGGGATGTCGAGGGAATTTAGAAAACTAGCCATCGCCTCATCACTAGTTAGGCCACCAAACACTACCCTCTGCCCATCATCCACCCTAATAGTCACCGAAAATCCCTCACAGTCTGCCACAACCCCATATCTTTGGAGCCAATCGACTCCCAAAATAATGCCAAACCCAATAAAGCCCAAAACAAAGCAAATATACAATCATGACTTGATAAGGCCACATTATGACAAATCATGCTAAGGCTAGTCGAACCACCTATCGGGTTCGTCACCACTAAACGTCTATCGACTATCTCGGGTTCCAATCCCAACCTATCTACCAGGTCACTAGATATAAAGGAATGGGAAGCCCCGGTATCAAACAACACTCTGACCGGAACATCATAAACAGAAAGCATACCTTGAATGATGACATTCTTTCCTTTCTCCGCCATGGTTGGGGGCATTCAACGAAGAAGGAACAATATTAATAGCATATGCTTTCACAATCTGCTTCTCTTTAGGGGGTTGCGGACATTTATCCTTGTGATGTCCCACTTGGCCGCAGTTGAAGCACTTCATGTCCACTGGCTTTGCTTGACATTCTTTAGCATAGTGGCCCTTCTTGCCATAGCTAAAGCACTCAACATCTTTATTGCTCTTTTTCTGACCATCCTTAGTCTGATTCTGCTTTCTTTTATTTTGAGAATTATTCTTGCCTCCACTGCTTACTTGCGGCTTTGGCCCCTCTACAGATGCAACAACGATTTCAGCCTTGGGCTTAGGATAAAGGCTCTCTGATCTCAATGCTTTCCTAACTATCGATTCAAAAGTTTTATCGATGTGGTTTATAAGTCTTTCCCCCAAGTACCCATCCAAGCTAGTTGTGAACTTTTCTTTCTTCCTCTCGGGAGTGTCAATAAGGGATAATCCAAACTTTGATAAAGTATCGAACTCAGCAGTGTATTCCAAGACTGCCCTACCGTTTTGTTTAAGCTCAAAGTACTTCCTAAACACTTCTGATTTCTAAGAAGCTGGGATAAACTTATCGCTGAATCGGGCCTTGAATTGATCCTAAGTAACTTGATCCTCAAGGGTAGCTGCCTTAATAGCATTCCACCAATTCATAGACCATCTGTGCAGCTGACGAGATGCTAGCTTTCTCTTCATCACCTCATCGATCCCTAAGTCCTTGAAGATGCGCTCACAACTATCAAGCCAATCCTAAACTTTTGTAGCCGATTACGTTCTGTGGAACGGCTTCCCACTAAGACTAGTGTAGTTCTTACAGAGCTTGGCGAAATCGGCCCTAGGCGCCTGCACCGCTGTACCACCACCATTTGCAGCATTTGGAGCTTCCCTTTGAACATCCCTAAGAATCACTCTCATGAAGTCAGTGAACATTGTCCTCATATTAGGAGCATTCCCATTATTAGCTCCTCTACCAGTACCCCTCGTATGTCGGCTCATCATTCAATCTGTAAGGAAAAAATGATTAACCATCTCTTCAGTGGTGCTAGTGCAGTGCGACTCCATCCATAGATATACTAATAGTGTATATATATAGTTTTGAAAACCAAAATGCCACAAATACGCGCTCTCATATATAGCACTAACTCTCCCTGTTGTCTTTCCCTAGGTTAACTATGCAACCTAGAGCTCTGATACCAAGTGTGACAGCCCGCCTCAGACCAGCCGATATTTCCCTTAAAATGCGTTGTGCTGACGTCCAACTAGCACGGGATGGTCGTCAGAAGAAAGGAAACTTAACGGTGGACTAACGAGAAACCTGTAGAATGTCTCACAACACATGTAATAAAATATAATAATAACATACTCAACATAAAACAGACGAGATAGTGCATAAGCTAAAAACTAAACCATAATCATCATAGTAGTGGAAATTCAAAATACAGCTTATTACAACTCCAACATACTGTCTCTAAAGCAAAGAAAATGTTGCATTACTAATGCCCAAAGTAGTGACCAGCAACAACACAGTGAGAATATCTATATATATATCATATGTGGAAGCCTCATGCTCGTCTCAGGTACAGCTACTCGTGCATACCACCGAACATGTCTCTAGTCAGCCCGTTTAAGAGCACCCAGAGTATTAAGAAGAGACATAAAACTCAAGGTCAGAAAAAAGTCTGGTATGAGCGATAAGCAGAAAAACAGAACAATAACTGGTGTACATAATCATACCTGAACCTGGACCTGCAACCAAAGAGTCAGCACAAAAGATGTACAATACTCTAAGGTGACAATAACATATGGGGTAAAGATACGGGGAAGAGGGTATGCATGTCATGGTGATAGCAAACATCAAACATAGCGATCATCCTCATACCTCTCACTCAGTGCGTAAAGCATATGATAACTACAACTTTGATCACCCAATTCTTTGCTATGATCACTCTACCCCATGGAGTCACAGTGACTCCACTGCACTGATCTATTCGACAATGAATATTCTATGAATAAGAAAATCGGCGCGAATATTGAAATAAACCGCAAGCGCATGGCGTACAATTGTTAGTACGTGGCGAATATGAGTCGATCCTCAGGGAAAGAATAGTTTTAAATTCTATTCAATCAAATTAAACCAAACTATGAAATTGTTGACTATAAATTCAAAGAAAACTATCAATGTTAAAATGAATACAAATATGAGACTAAGAGACAATTTAGGAGTAGATTCACTGTCAGCATCAATCTAATAAACATAAAAAATGGCTCTAACTCTCTTTAATAACTAACACATTAAGTGTTATATTCATACAAGCATGATTTATATGCTAGAAAATTCAAACTGCGTAAATCATCAATTTTCATTACAAACTTAAAGCCCTAATTATCACATAGAAATTAATAGTTCTAATAAAAATGAAATATTATGAGTATGTTCTATATGCTAATATTCACTAACTACATAGAACATCATGGATGCTTTCACTTTTAATGTCACTACTTTTTCAAAAATGTATTAGATTGTGATAAAGTATGATTCTATTAATGATATGAGTATAACAAATTTGGGAATAATCAACCAACATGTGCTATCAATTTTCACCATATAAAATCTTTACTCTATCTATATCCAATTTTAGATTAAGCTCAAATAAGAGAGTTAGAAACATGAAATTCTTATGTTAGTTATTCATGAATCATGAGAGCTTCACTACCCCTAAATTGAAGGGGTTTATCTACTCATAATAGATTCAATGATAACATAAAGATATATCATTACAAATGAGAACAAAATTAAGATCAAATAAAGATAAAAATCTATTCTACTTGCAGAAGAGAAAATAACATGAAAATGAAAAAAAACAAATTAATATTGCATTGAAGGGACAGATTACAAAAAAAAAATGGCTAAGAAGCCATATTAGAAAAATAGAGGTTTTGTTTTCAGCCTCTCTCTAAACTAGAAATCCCAAATGATCTTTACATTATCATACATGGATTATTTATACATGAGGGAAAACTCTAAACTAACTTTTTGTGTGCTACCCAAAACGCCCCCGCTTTAAGCTGCATTTTATCTTTTAGCAATAGTGATTCACGAAGCCATAATTTTGTGTCTCTACTAAAGAAGAAAGGAGAGTGAATAGGGTCCTCCATTAATTCTCTATTTGAATTGATTTCCTCTACATTGATTGATTTTCCTTTCATCATATTTTTGGGCAAGGCATTGATTTCCTCCTTTTGAATTGACTCCCTCTCCATTGATTTCTTTCCCTTTTTTTCCTTTGTATGCATATATATCTTTATGAAGTCCTTTTCTGCATGCATCCAATTTCTGTAAAAATATGAAAAATATCCAAGTAAACATTCTCAAAATAATATAAGCACAAAAATGATCATTTTTCCTCTATACGATGATAAATGCATGATGTTTTAAAATCAATTCAATTATTATTTAAACATGATAAAATACCCATATATGACATTTATTAGTACTAAACGAGAATAAATATGTGAATATAAATGTGCATTTTTACGTGCACATCAAATACCCTAACACTTATCTTTTTATTCGTCCTCGAATAAAGTAAAGACTAAGCTAAACCCATTTTCATAGGGAGCACGATTGCGTTGAGCGTATGCAACAAGCCGTTAAACCTCTGGGTGTCCCCAGTAGGACGAGTGTTGTCTCGTGAGGGTTTTTAGCGGATACTACCCAGAAAATCCAAAAGTTAAATGCAAAAAGTATTTACAAAATGCAAGATTTGAAAATATTTACAATATGAATGCAAGCTTTTAAAGGAATATTTACAAACGGATAATTTACTTTTAAATATTACACGAATGAGTTAACACAAATTTGGGTCGTCACTATGAAATTTGAGTCCGTTACTCACCAAAACTTCAAACAAAATTCATGTTATCATCACAAACTCCTCCAGCTTGGCAAGTTGTTTTGGTAGAAACATAGTGCAAATATGAAACGAATTCTATAATCGATATCTACAATTGTAACACGGCGCCTCAACTTCCTTTTTGTTAACAAGTTAGGTTGAATAAGTGAAGAGTGTGCTTGGATTTTAAGTGCTAACTCTCTATTTATTTTGAAAGTTATTTACATTATTATTATTATTTACAAACACCTAACTGAAAAGACCAAGGTATGCCACCCATGCACTGCCTCGCGGACTAACGTGAGAGTTTGGGACAGAGCTTGGCGGATTGTGCAAACCAACGCTGACTTTGTCAACAAGATGTTGGTAATCTTTAGGTGTCTAACTCATAAAATGAGACCAAGATATACCGATGCTGACTTTGTTAACAAGGTGTCGGAAAGAGCTTGGCGGGTTTGCACACCAACGTCAGATGTACCAGCAATGTTGGATACCCTTGGAAAATTATAAATATATATACTTTTTTCTTATTCTTTTTTATACATAAGAGAGAGAGTTAACAAGTAATTTTAGCACAACTTCACTTAAACGATCTAAAATGTCATCGCAAGTAGTCTAAATCAACCATTCATTTAATCAGATTACAATTTAGAAACCATTTCATACGCATCACCCATGAATCTCCCAATATACCAGTTACACAAAATTCGCTCATAATTCAAAATTTCCTTTCATTATTCGCTAAGAGAAGTAAATTTCTAAACATTTAAATCAAACAGCCAAAATTATATGCTAACAACATCATGTCTTATTTAAAAGTAAATAGAAGTGCAAAAGTTTTAATTTTTTTTTAAGAAAAAGGGGGAAAATGCAAAGAGAAAGGAAAAAAAACAAATTCTAACTTAAACTATGCAAAACAGAATGAAAATGAGACTCCCCCCATACTTGATTTTGATTGTGTCCCCACAGTCAATGCATGACACAATGAGTGAATGGAAGATAAATATTTACATATTTACAAGGGAGGGTTAAACTTAACTTTTTCCTTACTTCATGTAGCACGGCTCATGAAGAATCATGAGCTCCTCCTCTCGAACGGTGGGCAATTCCAAGATTTGCTTTAGATGTTAACCATTAACTTTGAATATGGATCCATCCTTCGGATTTTCTATTTCAATAGCACCATGTGGAAAAACAGTTCGAACAACATCTAATCCTGTCCATCTCGATTTCAACTTCCCGGAGAATAAATGTAGTCGTGAGTCATACACTAGAACTTTTTGGTCTGGCAAAAACATCTTTCGTAGGATTGACTTATCATGAAAAACTTTGGTTTTTTCCTAGTAAATTTTTGCATTTTCGTATGCGTCAATCCCAATTTCTTCTAGTTCGTTGAGCTGCAATTTTCGATTTTCGCCAGCTTGTTCAAGATCAAAGTTTAAGTTCTTTATTGCCCAAAGCGCTTTATGTTCAATTTCAATAGGTAAATGACAGGCTTTACCGTAAACCAATCGGAAAGGGGACATTCCAATATTAGTTTTAAAAGCAGTACGGTAAGCACAAAGCGCATCGGTCAATTTTTACGTCCAATCTTTTCTGTTTTTATTTACAGTTTTCTCCAAAATCTGTTTTATTTGACGATTCGATACTTCGACTTGACCACAAGTTTGCGGATGATAAGGAATGGATAATTTGTGGGTTATTGAGTATTTCTTCATTAAGGATTCAAAAGATTGATTGCAGAAATGTGTTCCATTATCGCTTATTATTGTGCAAGGTATACCAAACCTCGAAAAGATGTTTTCTTTCTGAAATTTCACAACAATTTTATGATCATTTGTTCTACATGGAACGGCTTCAACCCATTCTGAAACGTAATCGATAGCGAGAAGAATATACAAGTTTCCAAAGGAGTTTGGGAAAGGTCCCATAAAGTCAATACCCCATACATCAAAGAGCTCGATCGTAAGGATGGGGTTCAAAGGCATCATATTCCGTCGAGATATCTTTCCTAGCATTTGGCAACGATTGCAAGTTTTATAGAATTTGAACGAGTCTTTAAAGAGAGTAGGCCAATAAAAATCACACTTAAGCACCTTTTCAGCGGTTTTCCTAGGACCAAAATGTCCACCGCACGCATGATTATGGCAGAATGAGAGAACACTCCTAATTTCGCTATCAAGAATGCATCGACGAATGATTTGGTTTGGACAATACTTAAACAAGTATGGGTCGTCCCAATAGAAATATTTCTCTTGGGAAAGAAATTTGTACTTATCTTGTTTGGACCAAAATGAGGGGGTTTCCTTAGTGACTAAATAGTTCACTATGTCGGCGAACCAAGGATCGATAGAAACAGAAAGGAGTTGTTCGTCAGGATAGTTTTCATTGATTGGTAAAGAAGATGGCACGTTCGGAAGACGAGATAAGTGATCGGCTATGACGTTATCAGACCCTTTTTTGTATTTGATTGTAAGATCAAATTCTTGAAGTAAGAGGATCCATCGAATTAAACGTGACTTAGCATCCTTTTTGGCAAAAAGATGTCGAAGAGTAGAATGGTCAGTGTAGATCGTAACGTGGGAACCAATCAAGTAAGATCAAAACTTCTCAAGCGCACCGTGGTTGTATAATTCAGTTGAGCGTAGTTTAAGGTCATACTAGCGTAGTAAATGACGTGAAGGATTTTGTTGATACGTTGTCCTAAGATAGCACCAACAGCGAAGTTAGAAGCATCACACATGATTTCAAAAGGAAGTTCCCAATTGGGTGAGCAGATTATCGAGGCTGAAATGAGTTCTTTTTTAAGACGTTCAAAAGAAGCGACACATTCAGAGTTAAATTCGAATGGGATGTCCTTTCGTAGAAGAGTAGTCAAAGGACGAGCAATTTTGTTAAATCTTTCACAAAGCGTCGACAGAAACTAGCATGCCCAAGAAATGAACGAATGTCCTTAACGCATTTTGGAATGGGTAGTTTTGAAATAACATCAACTTTCGCTTTATCTACCTCAATGCCATTATTCGAAATTACATGTCCAAGGATAATACCTTGTTCGACCATAAAGTGGCATTTTTCCCAATTCAACGTTAAATGTTTTTCTTTACATCGATTTAAAACAAGTTCAAGATGATGTAAGAAAAAGGAAAAGGAATCGCCAAAGATCGAAAAATCATCCATAAAGACTTCAAGAAAGCGTTCGATCATATCAGAAAAAATTCCAACCATACATCGTTTGAAAGTTGCAAGGGCATTGCAAAGACCGAAAGGCATACATCGGTAAGCAAAGGTACCAAATGGACATGTGAAAGTCGTTTTTTTCTTGATTGTCGGGAGCGATTGGAGTTTGGTTATAACCAGAATAACCATCAAGAAAGCAGTAGAATTCGTGACCAGCTAAACGTTCGAGCATTTGATCGACAAAGGAAAGAGGAAAGTGGTCTTTACGCGTTGCAGCATTCAATTTTCGATAATCGATGCAAACACGCCAACTCGTTTGAGTACGAGTTGGAAGAAGTACGTTTTGGTCATTTGCGACAACGGTGAGTCCGGATTTCTTAGGAACAACGTGAATGGGACAAACCCATAGGCTATCAGAAATAGGGTAAATGATATCGTTGTTAAGAAGTTTAAGAATTTCTTTGCGAACTACCTTTTTCATCTTGGGGTTAAGCCTACGTTGCGCTTCACGAGTGGGCTTGGGTTCATCGGTTAAGTGAATACGATGTTGAACAATTGCAGGGCTAATTCCTTTGATGTTAGAAATGGACTAACCGATTGCATCTTTGTTTTTAGAAAGAGTCAAGAGAAGAGAAGTTTTTTGATCAATAGTTAAATTTGAAGAAATTATGACAGGACAAGTTTCATCATCACCTAAGTATACATAGTTAAGGTGATCGGGAAGGGGTTTAAGATCCAATATTGGCGGTTTCTCGATCAAAGAGCTTGGTTGAGATTTGGACTCAACTGAAAGCGATTCAAAAGGAAGTGTGTATTCGACTTCATTAGGAGTGTCTTGGAACATTTTTTTGTACTCGGCCTCATGCTCATCATCAAGGTCAATGGATTCGTTTTCAAAGTTTTCGTGGATGGCATTAACTTCCAAGGTTTGGTTACATGATTCATTCAAATGACTTTCAAGATTGAAAATATTAAGACCTAGAGTCATGTTTCCAAAAGAGATTTTCATTGAACCATTGTGACAATTTATCAAAGCATTTGAAGTAGCCAAAACGGATCGACCTAAAATCAAGGAAATTTGACTCATTGGATTATTAACAGGATAAGTTTCCAAAACAATGAAATCGACAGGGTAAATGAATTGACCAACTTTGATGAGTACGTCCTTAATTTCTCCAACGGGTTTCTTAATTGAACGTTCAGCAAATTGAAGAGTTATTTTTGTTGGTCTAAGTTCACCCAAACCAAGTTGTTGGTAAACAAAATATGGAATCAAATTGACACTTGCACCGAAATCAGCTAGGAATTTATTAATTGTTTTATCTCCTCTCGTGAATGAGATCGTAGGGCATCCAGGATCTTTGTATTTGATCGGGATTGATTGGGTCAAGACTTCACTAAGTCCAGCGGCAAAGAAGACTTTCTTGGGTACATGAGTGTGTCATTTTTGGGTACACAAGTCTTTGAGAAATTTAGCGTAAGTGGGGACTTGCTAAATGATGTCAAGAAGAGGGATTTTAACTTTCACTTGTTTAAAAATTTCCAATACCTTTTCCGTTTGGTCGGAATGTTTCTTTGGTCGAAGTCGATGAGGAAATGGAATATGAAACTCAGTAGGTCTGTTTACTTGAGTTGGAGCAGAACTAGACTCAGAATTTGGATCTTGATCATTCGTGGTTTTAGAAGAGTCGACAGGAACACTCGGTAAGTTATTTGGATTTTCAACTTGATTATCGATTTTCTTATCGGATCATAAAGTTATGATAGCATTCAATTGAGTTTGATTGCTATCCCGGATGACATGAGCTTGGTTTGAATTAGGATTTTGACTCCTAGGATTTGGAATGGGTTGACTCGGGAAAGTGCCTCTTCCCCGTTCACTTATAGAAGTAGCCAACTGACTCATTTGCATTTCAAATTTAGCGATAGATTGACTCGTGTTTTGCATGTGTGAAGTCAATAAATTTTGAAGATTGGTATTTGATTGGAGATTTTGAGTCGTTACTTTACTCAATTCTTCGAGAGTTTTTTCAAGTGATGTCAATCGTTTATCGTCTTGTGAAACAAAAGATTGTTGCACTTTATTTTGAGAAGGTAGCGCAAAATTCTAGAATTGATTTTGTTGAAGGGAGGATTTGAAGGATTATTCGAAAATTGTTGAAAAGGAGGTCGAACCAAATTCGAAGTTGCATTGTTTTGGGACCAAGAGAAGTTAGGATGATTTCTCCAACCCGGATTGTACGCTGGGGAGAATGGGTCATTCCTAGCTTTATTAACTGCGTTGAGTTGTTCTAACGAATGTGCGCATTGATCGGCTATGTGGTTTGGATCATTACATTTGTAACATGAGGGCTGAGACGCTTGAGCTTGATTTATTTGAGTTGACGAAAGGACATTATCGAATTTGGTTATCACCGCGTTTTTTTTTTGCTTCTAAGGCTATTGATGATCCTACTGAATGAGCGTTAGATCGGGAATATATCGATTTCTCATTAGATCTTTCTCATTAAGATGATTTTTTGGCAAAATTTTTGAGAAATTTCCAAGCGACATTGTGATCTTGGGCTAGAAAATTTCCTTGGCATATCGATTCAAGCACGGTTCGAGAACTATTTTCAAGTCCATCGTATAAAATTTGACAAAGAGCCCATTTTTCGAAATTGTGATGTGGACATTTGACTAGAAGCTCTTTAAATCTTTCAAAATATTTTGCAAAGGATTCACCTCCAAATTGATGAAAATTGACGATTTCATTTCGAATTTTGGATGTTTTCTCCAGAGGCTAAAATTTCTTTAGAAATATGTTCACAAATTCACTCCAAGTTCCAATCGTATTAGAAGGCAAGCTATACAACCACTTTTCGGCATAATCGGTAAGTGCAAATGGAAATAACCTGAGTTTGATTCCATCGTCACTTAGTTGTTGAAATTTCATGGTTGCACAAACTTGTTCAAATTTGGATAAAAATATATAAGGATCATCATGTTCAAGATTGCCAAATTTTGGAAGAGTATTTATATGGTTCGAATGAATTTCAAAGTGGTTACCCGTTGGGGCGGGCAATATCATGCAAGAAGGAATAGACACTCGATCGGGGAAGTATCTATCCATAATAGTTTGAGCGGGAATTTCTTCGGCCATGGTTGAAAGATTGTTTGTTCGGACTTAACGATTGGTAGAAGGATCACGGGTCCAACTATGCATGCACTAGCGCAAAGAACAAGAAAAGAGGAGAAAGAACAAATCTGATAAGAGAATATAAGCGATTTTTTTTTGTATGTATGAACCTAATGCAACTAAATGAATGCAAGGATTAACTACAAATTTTCTGTCCTTAGTGGCTCTTAACCCAAAATTATATAGTGACACGTTTGATTACATAAAACAAAAGATTTCTTGGCCAGTTAACGGACAGGAGTTATCGGTGCACCAGGAATAACCCTAGCAATGCAACCGAAGGTTTAAGTACCTTCAGAGTAACAACCAATATAATATTTACGAAACACCATAATATTTATAAACGGTTATTTCTCTACCGTAGTCTAGACACCAAGAAATAATTCGTTCCAAAGAAATCTACTATCAAAATACAATTAAGCCCTATATGAGCCCGCGACTTCCTTAAGTCCAACGTCTAACCGTTATTGTTATTCAAATTCCACAATGAAATGCGATTTTGTGGGCAAAGGAAAGGGTGATGAAATCCCTCACCATATGAACTGGGGTATTACCCTTAAGAAAAGAAAATAGGATGAGATGTATGCAAAACAGAAATTAAACGTGATATTAAAAATGCAACTATAAATGAAGATTTTTTTTTTGAAGTTTTTTTAATGAAAATGCAAGCAAACAACCATGCAATTAAGTAAAAACAAGGGAGAAGAGAACAATACCAGAAGGTCTGAATTTATATGCAAATATTATTATTATTTTTAGCGGCAAATTTTTTAGCAAGCAAGATAAGTAGAGTGCAACACAGAACAATTCCAAGCAAGCAAGCTAGATGATGCAAAGCCAATCAATTCCCTTCTTCTATTGCAACCTGAAATAGAGAGGAAAGAGAGAAGAAAAATAGAAAACTCTCTTTTTTTTGAAGATTTTTTTTTGAAAAATTGTTTTTTTTAATATAAAAGGGTTTACACAAGAGGATTTTCAAAAAGAAAAGGGGAAACAAAATAAAAACTCAAATTAAACTAAAACTAAAATAGAACTAAAAGCCAAAATAAAAAAGAATAAAATTAAATTAAAATTAAAATAAAACAAATCCTAACACATAAATTCTAGGACACAAGAAACAAAACCACAAATGCAATGTCACACTCAAACAAGGTAGTCGGCCCACTGTCAACACAAATCGGTCCACCTAAAACCCTTTTTCAATCAAACTAGAAATTGCAAGAACTCAATTATTTGTCAACCGATTACACTCCAAATTCAATTTTCCCAACTCAAATATTTGAAAACCAGAAATTGCAAGCCTCAATTTGGATGTGGTGAGTCAAAGCTATAGCCGTCGACAACCCCTTTGCACACGTCCCGCAGCAAAGTCCAATCATGAAGTTAACTCATTGGTTCCCATCTGAATCCTAAGTTCTACTTCCCATTTTAACTACCTTTGCATCTTGTGTTTTGGTCATTATCCCGTTCGCACTTTAGTTTCCATTTAGTTCACGACATAAAGTTTCTCACGGTTCGGAAGCATGCTCGGCTCACGGTCTCTATCTCCGACTCGTGGGTCCTATTTATGTTCAAAGCCTCCCTTCCCGTATTAGCTCGTTATGACTTCCGGGTCATGGTCGTGAGCTCCACTCTGGGTCCTGGTCGTGTGCTCGGGTCGTGATCTCCGTTCATAGCCGACACTCTGCTCGATTCGTGATGGACTCGTGGGGAGGTGATGCTTCGCGATCGGCTCGTTGTGAGAAGTACTTCACAGGATGGCTCTCCATGGTCCAACTCGTGGCATCGGTTCGCGATGGAGGCTCATGAAGGGGGTGTTCATGATCGAGTCGGCTCGTGATATGCTCCTCATGAACGGGACTGTCTAACCAATTTCTGCAACTTTTCCAACAAGCTGTTTACGCCGGACGACGGTGTTTTCGACCATTTTAACTTGACTATACAATCACAAAGCATTCCAAACAGTAATAGAAACATGCATAATCAACCACAAATACCAAAAAAACAATTTAACATGTTAATATGGATCAAACATACCCAAAACCCATGTTTTTCCCTTAATCCTCTTAATCATGATTTAACCATACAATTAGCAAAACATGTCCAAATTAACACAAATTTTTATCAGAGCCTTAAAATAATATTGAATTTGTATAATTTTTCCATATTTTTCTGAGCCATAATTTCGCTAATAATCATTAATCACCCAAAATAGGCCGTAATTAGTGAAAAACAATGCAAATCACTCACCTTAGCCATAAATAAAAACTCAGATCTGAAACTCTACTGTTATAGGTCGAATTCCAATGCTTAGTAGCAGCCCCAACTCTGATTTGCCACTAGACTTCCTTGATTTTGGTGTAGATTAAGCTAATACATGATTAAATGGTGATTTGGGATGAATTTAGAAAGTGGAGGCCATTGTTAGGGTTGACACGATGTTAGTGGCGGCAGAAAAATGATAAAGAAAAGGTTTCTCTAACCCTAATCAGCCCTTATAAGGCTCTAATCCTGAAATCCCCCAATGGGCCTAGCTGTTAATCATCCGGTTAAGCCCAATTAAGCTGTTTTCACCTTCTAAACCTTAATTCAACCATAGCTCCCAAACGGTAAGTCCATTTGATAAGTGTGACCACTCTACGAAAAGGTAAACCATTATCCGGATCTAATGGAAGTGGTTTAAAGTCAAAACTCTTTACCAAACAAAAGTTATAGGAAAAACAAGGTTCGCCAAGGACCAAATGGTCATTTAAAAATCGGCAAAAATCATGAACATGGGAAATGACCCCAATAGTCGTCTCCCAAAGTTATACGACCATACGACTTCATATGAAAAAGAAATAAATATTCTACGAGCCTTCAATACGTAGAATGCGGGTCCTTACATATCATATAATTTTATTTATATGGATTTCCTATACACATGTACACAACAATAATCAAACATAGTCAACCATCATCCAGAGTGCATTACACAACTGCATAAGCATTAAATATAAACAATCAATGCTTACAACAGCTTGTCGTCCAATTGTTCGACATACAACTAAATAATTAGGATTAGTGTATGTCAAATATCATCCCAATACCCGTGTGGGGTTTTCAGACAACAAACACAGATTTATTTGTGCAGTTGGGCAATGTGTAAAATATATCATCCCAATCCATATCAGTTAAATGTGTGTACAGATACAAATCGTCTGATTTGTAAATGAATATTTATTTTATTCATAAACATGTTAAAAATTATATTTTTAACTACAAAACATTTATTTCAACACATGGATATTTTATTTTCCTTTCACATCACAATCACAATTAATATCTACAACACAACACAATCAAACAAGTCGTCTATGGTCTATGGACGACGGGTGTCGGGTGCTGCTAAGCACCGTCTGCATCCTAGTATATATTTTAACTAGAAAATAAAATTAAAGTGAGAAGTTCTCACCTTTGGTTTCCCCTCCATCGTTTTATTTCTGAATTTCAGAACAGTTTGGATTTTGCCCGAAATTCCAACGTAGTCCCTCTTTTTTCTCACGTTGTTCATAGTAAAAATCACATTTTTAATATGATGTTTGTATTATAAAAATCACATTTTTATATCACTATTATATATATAAAAATCATATATTTATATTGAAACTATATACATAAAAATCGTACTTTTATTCCGCTCTTTTCATAATAAAAATCACATTTTTATTATGTAACTTCATGCATAAAAATTGCATTTTTAAATTGCTAATACATATATAAAAATCAAATTTTTATAATGCTAGTTCGCATATAAAAATCACATTTTTATTTCAAATCTATATATATCAAAATCCAATTTTTCTTCCCTATATGAATATATAAAAATCCTATTTTTTTCTTTTATAGAAATCATATCTTTATATTATTAAAATCATATCTTTTTATTTTCAAAAATCAAAATTTTCATTTTTTAAAAATCATATATGTTTGTTTTCAAAAATCATATCTTTTCATTTTCAAAAAAAATCTAATCTTTTTGTTTTCAAAAGTTAAATCTTTTCATTTTCAAAAAATCAATCTTTATTTTGTTAAAAATCAAATTTTAACTATGTTAAAATCAAATCTTAACTATGTTAAAAATCATATCTTTACCGAAGTGAAAATCCTCTCTTTAATTAATTTAACCTAGTTACTTTAACATAAACTGAGATGATCACTTGCATAGGGAATTTGGGAGAGGGGGGGTGCTGATGTGCGTTGGAGGTGGTCGGGGGAAGCAGTTCAGTCATCGGCGGCGGGGCATGGGTGCTTGAGGTGGCTGCGGCAGGGTTTCAGGCGGGTTTTGGGGGGAATCGAAGAGGAGAGGGTCGCAGCGAGTTGATATGAGGGCGACGCCATGCCTAGTGGTGGCGGCGAAGGCCTAACGGTGGAGAAGAAAAGGGGGCGACGGGATTGAGGAGTTGACCGCGAGAAATTTAAAATGAGGGCTTTAACCAATTAGATACTGGGGTTAGGTTTATATAATTTTATTTTAATTAATTCCAAAAAGTAACTTTTAAATTTTTCCTCTAAACGAGACCCACCGACTGACATCCCTAGCTAATTACCCCCATTACGAACGCAATGGGATATGTTTCGTAACCCAATTCGGCTGTTACGATCAGTTTTCATAAAAATCAAAAATATAAATCTATATATTGAATTTGAACGTACATTTTAGATTACCAGGGCCACATACGGACTCCTAAAATTCCTGAAAAATAAATCTAGCTATGTTTTGATGATACGGTCCTATCAAAACTAATTTCATCAAATTTGGAGACCGTTTGAAAAACGGTCAATTTCCAGTCGATTAAATTCAAACTGAATTGACCAAACACATTTAAATTCGCCACGCTCACATTCCAAGAATTATGAAAATTGGAATCTACCAATAATTTGATATCTCGGATCCAACAAAATTGGTCTGTCGAGAACGGAGGTCGTTTGCAAAATCGCTATTTTTAAGTCCTATATTTCCATAGCGACTATTCTGAATTTTCAACTGGACATAACTTTTTATTACCGTTATGAAATTTGGATTTTTCAGATTCGTTGGAAAGATAATTTCAAACAGATTCAAATATTTCTGGTTTCACTAAAATCTGGTTTATTTTGAATCTTGTACATTCATTTGAAACTTGAAATCAAAATTTCAAACTACCACGCCATTTTCAATTCCTTTTTATAATTAAAATAAATATTTATATTCTAACTTCGATTCAAATAAATGTATACGTTCTAATTCTATTCAAAATAAATTCTAGTTGTTATTATTTAAAATAAATCATTTTAAATATCCAAAATTCATTAAAATAGCCAAAGTAAAAAATTTAAATTGGTTCTGATTTTCCAGATTGTTACAGTGTGGACCGGCGCTGCATGTTACCTAGGTTCAGTTGCGGCTGAATCGTGAGGCTCGGGCTAGAGAGTCTCGAAATCGGTAAGGACGTTCCCTTGCCTTGGTTCATAGATGGAAATCCAACTTCCAATATGACATCATGTGGTTTTGATTGTAGAACTACTATGGCGACATGATATATGGTACCCATGCCGTCTATGATTGATCCATTTATATTTGAAATTGTTTTTGACACTATGCATTTATAATAATAATATCAAAATAATTTATTTTATACGTATCATGCATGTTTGGCTATTATAAGGAAAAACTCTATCCTTCGGCTTGCGTTGCATTGTGTGATGGGACCTGAGTCTTACAATAACTTCATTTTTCAAAAAACATTGCGTTGTTTTATCTTAAATTAAGATTCATGTGGAGTAAACCTGTTCCGTATTATATGGCGTGGTCCCATGATATCCCCACTTTAAAAATTTAAGTTTAATAATTGTTTTAGTTCTCACACCAGTCCCATGACTGACCTGGAGTTTATTATTTCTGGATGCCCATATTTTCGAAATGGGCAGCTAGTGCTCTGGGTTTTGCAGATATTATATTCACGTGATCATGGTTTACAACTAAAGCAATATTCGGAAAGCTGTGTAACTGTGTATTTCTTTCAGTTGTATTTCGTATTATTTTCCGCTGCTATTTAAATGTAATTATGAAATCTCTGATGTTGTATCTCTATTGTGTAGTAATTATTCATGCTCTGTTATATTTTAGTACTCTGATGTAAATTGTTGTAATAAGCTCCGTTCCTTTTCAAGGTCGAAAATATTTTAAGTGGGGGAGATTGTAACAACCCAGAAAATCAGAACCAATTTAAAAATTTTATTTTAGACATTTTAATGGATTTTGGATATTTAAAATGATTTATTTTAAATAATAACAATGGAAAATTTATTAAAATCAAAGTTAGAACGAATAAATTTATTTTAATTACGAACGATCTTGAAATGGCACGACAGTTTGAAAATTCGATTTCAAATTTCAATTGAATGCACAGGATTCAAATTAAAGCGGATTTAAGTAAAACCAAAAATATTTAAATCTATTTAAAAATATATTTCCAACGAATCTGAAAAATTGAAATTTCATAACGAGAATTGAAAGTTATGTCCAATCTAAAATTCAAAAAAGTCACTGTAGAATTTTTATATATATATTAATATAAAATATAGCCCTTAAAAATAAATATTTTGCAAACGACCTCTGTTTTTGATGAGGCCACTTTTGTTGAATTCGGAATGTCAAATTATAGCTAGATTCCAATTTTCATAATTTTTGGAATTAATATGTGAGCGTGGAAAAAGAAAATGTGCTTTGTCAATTTCAGTCAAATTGAATCGACCAGAAAATGGCCATTTTTCAAACGGTCTCCAAATTTGACGAAATTAATTTTGTTAGGACCATATCGTCAAAACATAGATAGATTTATTTTTTTGGAATTTTTGGAGTCAGTATGTGGCCCCGATAATTTAAAATGTACATTTAAATTAAATATATATTGATTTATATTTTAATTTTGATCAAAACTAATAAAAACATCCAAATTGGGTTATGAAACATATTCCATTGTGTCCGGAACAGGGATCTTTAACTAGGAGCGAGAGTTGTTGGGTTTATTTTGGAGTTTGTGGTGCTAAACTAGTATTATTGGGAATAAATAGAATTAAATAGTTAAATAATATTAAATATACTATGTATGTATATAGTTGAAATACGGAACCCTAATTCTTTCTTTCTGAGCTGCTACCGTATATTCCACTGGCCTAAGTGCTCCAATATTTCTCCCCTAATTCTGATCGATACATGCAATGATTTCATAAAATCCCAACAAAAATTGGTAGAGATTTTAATGCTCTTTAAAGATCCCAATGATATGATCGATCCTAAGTTGATGTGGCCCGAGTTCTCTACACTCATAGGTCACGCAATCGGGTCGGTTTTCTAGCGCTATAGGGCTTCGAAGGGGGTGGCTCTTCTGGTGGTAGATGGCGACGCATGGAGCTTTGAAGTGGAGGTGGTGGATGGACAGCCAAAAGTCTGGAAGTGAGTGCGACGGTGTCAAGTTTGATTGAGGGCTTTGGGTTCATCGACCTGGAAGAAAGAACGATTAATTGGGGTAAAACAATATTAATTAATTAGTTAATTAATTATCTTAACTAATTTTAAATTAAATGATTAATCTTTGAAGGTCCATATCTTTATCATACGGCAACGGAATTTAGCAAACTCAAGGGTGTTGCAATCATCTTGAAAAACTCTACACCTTGGAACTAAGAAGAATCGGAAATGAAGTTGTTGGAAATTTCGGGTAAAATTAAACATTGTTTAATTTTATTAAAAACATTTGTTTGAAGTCAGTTTTCTTTTTATAGAAAAAGCATTAAATAAAAATATAATTTTTATGTAAATAATATAGAAATAAAAATATGATTTATATATAGATAATATAGATATAAAAATATGATTTTTATATAGATAATATAAAAATAAAATAAGATTTTTTTATGTAGATAACGTAGAAATAAAGTGTGATTTTTATGTAGAAAAAAAATTGTTTTGAAAATAAAAAGAGCATTGTGTAGAAATGTAATTTTGACATAAAATACCATTTTAATTGAAATGTGATTTGAAAAATCATTGTTTTTAAATATTTGAAAAGCATATAACAAAACAGAATTTTCATATATGAAAAACATTGTTTTTAGAAATGAATTTTTATTTGAAAAGCATTGTTTTTTTTAAAATGTGATTTTATTTAATATATAGCATTGATTTAAAAATGTGATTTTTAAAATATAAACATCGCATTAAAAGTTTGATTTTTTAATATAAAAATTGTGTGAAACAGATTGCGATGGAACCGACTGGAAGCGAACAGAATCCAAACTATACAATTAAAGAATGGCGAAGTGGAAACCAAAGGTGAGAACTCCTCACTAAAAATTTTGCGTAGTTATTTATTTATTTCCATAACTGGAAAATATATAGAATTGCCAGTTTAGATTTTTATCAGTTTAATTATTATAAACTGTATACGGTGCCTGGTAGTTCACTTTCCTCGTCCACAAATCATGGACGATTTAAATTGACTGTATTGTGTGTTGGTTGTGTTGTTGAAATATTTAACACATTAAAAATGTTAATATTAATGTGATAGTGAAATTAGATTATAAATATTCATTTATAATTTGAACAATGAAAATTGGTTAAATTTCTTAACCAATAATTTATTTAAATAAACTATTGTTTGAAAACCCTACATGGGATTGGGATGATATTTGACATACACTAGTCCCAATATTTAGTTTTATGTCAATCGATGGATTGACAGCCTGTGATGAGCGTTATTTATTTATTTTAATGCTCACACGGTTGTTGTAACAACCCGAAAATCTGGGCCAGTTTAAAATTTTTATTTTGGCTATTTTAGCGGATTTTGCACATTTAAAATAGAATATTTTAAATAAAATCGACGAGAAATTTATTTTGAATATAATTCGAGTGTATATATTATATACGTCGTCGTTAGAATATGAATAATTATATATAATTATAAAAGGAATTGAAAATGGCGCGGTAGTTCGAATAATTCGATTTCAAACTTCAAATGAATGTACCGGATGCAAAATAAACCGGATTTTAGTGAAACCAAAAATATTAGGATCTATTTTAGAATATCTTTCCAACGAATCCAAAAAATTGAAATTTCATAGAGGGAATCAAAAGATATGTCCAGTTGAAAATTCTGAATAGTCGCTATGGAATTCAGGCCCTTAAAAATGGAAATTTTGCAAACGACCTCGGATTTCGACGAAACCACTTTTGTTGGATCCGGGATGTAAAGTTATGGCTAGATCCCAATTTTCATAATTTTTCAAATCAATATGTGAGCGTGGCAAAGGAAAACACGTTTGACCAGTTTTAGTCGACTTTAATCGACTGGAAAATGGCCATTTTTCAAACGGTCTCAGAATTCGACGAAACTAGTTTTGTTAGGACCACATCGTCAATACGAAGCCAGAAAATGTTTTTCTGGAATTTTCCGAGTTAGTATGTGGCCCCGGTAAGTTGAAATGTATGTTAAAAATTCAGTATAACGATTTAAATGTAAATTCAACGGAAACTGATCGAAAAGATCGAATCAGCCTACAATACATATCCCATTGTGTTCGGAATGGGGGTAATTAGCTGAGGACGACCGGCGGTGGGTCCCGTTTCGAGTCCGAAATTTTAAAGATGCTTTTTGCATTTAAAATTAAAATTAAAATATAAATATATATATTCCTCTCCCTCTCTCCACTCAGTCAACGTTCAAACAAAAAAAAACCTAAAATAAAACCCATCGTTCCCAATCAGCGCTTCGATCTCGACGCCGCCGCCTGGCCTCGCACCACCTCCCCTCCGTTGAACCCCTCCTCCTCCGGCCAACCCATCGCAGCCCCCTCCTTCTCTCTCCTCCTCCCTCACCAACGCTTACCCCCCCATTCGAACCCCTGACACCCTAAAACCCCAAAACGGCCGCCGCCCCACCCTCTGGTCAACCCCGACTACCAGCCCGCCGCCCTGCTATCACCAGCGACCCCCCCACCTCGTTTCTCTCTCCTCCCTCCGAGGAAGACTGCCGCGCCACCGAGACCACCACCGACGCCAAACAAACCCCCCCTCTCCTCTTCGTATGTTGTAAGTCCTCTTTTTACTTTTATTTATTTTTATTTTCTCGTCTCTTTTTAGTTGTTATGATTTTTATATATTGAATAGTATTAAAAATTCGATTTTTATATATTGAATAGCAAAGTAAAAATATGATTATATATATAGTAGAAGTATAAAATATAATCTTTTATAAAGTAGAAATATTAAAAATATGATTTTTATATTTTAGAAAGAATAAAAATTCGATCTTTAATTCATAGAAGAGATAAAGGAATGATTTTTGTAATGAAATAGCGAAAAGATTACATCTTTGAAGTAGGAAAGATATGATTTTTATATTATAAAAATAATAAAAATATGACCTATATTATATGAACACCGGTGTAAAAATGGGATTTTTATATATTGAATAGTGAAGTAAAAATTCGATTTTTATATATTGAATAGTGAAGTAAAAATTTGATTTTTATATATTGAATAGTGAAGTAAAAATTCAATTTTTGTATTGAATAGTGAAGTAAAAATTCGATTTTTATATATTGAATAGTGAAGTAAAAATTCGATTTTTATATATTGAATAGTGAAGTAAAAATTCGATTTTTATATATTGAATAGCGAAGTAAAAATTCGATATTTATATATTGAATAGCGAAGTAAAAATTCGATTTTTCTATATTGAATAGCGAAGTAAAAATTCGATTTTTCTATATTGAATAGTGAAGTAAAAATTCGATTTTTCTATATTGAATAGCGAAGTAAAAATTCGATTTTTTCAATATTGAGTAGCAAAGTAAAAATGTGATTTTTACATATGTAGAGAATACGGGCAAAGAAAGTGACAAGAGGCAAGAACGACGAAGATTTCTACCAAAGAAGAGTCGTGGCATTGGATTAGCAATTCGGTGAGAACTTCTCACCTTTTAATTTTGTTTTCTAGTTAAAATATATATACTAGGATGTAGACGGTGTTTAGTAGCACCCGACACCCGTCGTCCACTGACCATGGACGACTTGTATGCTTTTTTGTTTGATGTTGATGTGTAGTTGATTGTGTGATGTGATATGAAATGAAATAAAATATTTATATAGTTAAAAATAGAATTTTTAATGTGTATATGAATGGAAATAAAAATAAACAAATCGGACGATTTGTTTATGTACACACATTTGACTGATATCGATTGGGACGATAAATTTTACACATTGCCCAACTGCACAAATAAAATCTATGTTTGATTGTTTGAAACCCCACACGGATATCGGGATGATATTTGACGTACACTAATCGCGATTGTTTAGTTGTATGTCGATCGATTGATTGACAGACTGTTATAAGCGTTGAATATTTATATTTGATGCTTATACAGTGTGGAATGCACTTTGGATGATGGTTGATTATTCATCTTTGTTGATATATACCTGTGTTGTAGAAAATCCATATAATTAACATTATATGGTAATTGATTGGGCTTCATTCTAGTTTTGAATGGAAATATTTGAAAAAGAAATATTTGAATAGAAATATTTGAAAAAGAAATATTTGAAATAGAATATTTGAAAATAGAAATATATGAAGCCGTGTTGATTAGATTGACACCATTTTGACGTGAATGATATTTATATCGATTTCATTCATTTTATAATGAATATCGAAAGTGATTTCAAAATCTGATATTTTGAAAAGAATTGAAATTCGAATTGAAATTGAATATAAATGAATTCGAATTGAAATTGAATAGGAATGAATTCGAATTGAAATAGAATAGAAATGAATTCGAATTGAAGTTGAATTGAAAACGAACTGAAAGTGAATTCAAAATCGATTTGAATTGAAATCAATTTGAAATGAATTTAAAACGAATTTATATTGGAATATTCAATTTTGATTTGAAATTGAATATGAAGTTGAAACCGTTTTGAAAATGAATTTAAAACGATTTATAAAGCACGTTTTGAATTGAAATCGATGAAGTATGTATTATATTTATTATATATATATAATATAATGGCCTGAATAGAACGCGCTGTGCCGCGGCAGTTCGCGAATTTCGACCATTGAATTCAAACAAACATTACGGGAGATCCGACCGTCGGATTCTCCTAAAACCGGAACCATTGGGTTCGTATCGAAAAGAGCTTTCTAACGAATGTGAGAAATTTGAAATCTAACGGTTGGATTTGGAATTATGTCCAAATCAAATTTGAAAAAGGTCGTTGTAAGTGCAGTTCGATGGCCGTTGATGGAAATCGACTGTACGGGCCTTGATAAAATTATTAAAAATAGTAATAATTTGTGTAAAATCATAAGAAATGATTTGTGAAGAATTGGGATGGAAAACTACAAATTTGAAAAGATAAAAATAGATTTTTATCGAAATGAACTAGTTTTGAACTAGAATAGTAATTTATTTATTTTTAAAATAAATTAAGTGAGTTTGAAATGGTTTTGAAATATAACCAGAATTTCCAATAATTGAATTGGAACGGATTTGAATCGAAATTGTTTTTGTAATATTTCGATGTTGGATTTCGTGATTATACAGATGTGGTTATGGAAATTTGAAAGATATAGATATATATATCGTTATTTCCAATACGATATCTGTTGGTCGTAGAATTTGATATTGAATATGGTACCCATGCCGTCTATGATTGATACTTATGATTTGAAGTTGTTTCACCCACTATGCACTTATAGTAGTATCAAATGATTTGTTTTAAATGTACTAAGCATGTTTGGATATTATAAGGTAAAGACCCTATCCTCCGGCTTGCGTTGCATTGTGTGATGGGAACTGGGTCTTATAATAGCTTCATTGTTCTTTATTTAGCATTGCGCTGTTGTTTGATGCACTGTTCTTGGGAGGAAACCCGTTCCGTGTTATACGGCGTGGTCCCTTGATTTACCTAACTTTAAAAATAAAGATTAATAACTGTTTTAGTTCCCACACCAGTCCCATGACTGACCTGGAGTTTATTGTTTTAACCTAAACTCTGGGTGCCCTTATTTTGACACGGGCAGCTAGTAGTTTTGGTTTTGCAGATTTATATTCATAGGATCCTGGTTTACAGCTGGAACGATATCCGGAAAGCTTTGTATCCGTATATCTCCTTCAGTTGTGTATTGTAATATTTTCCGCTGCTATGTAATTTATTGTAATCTCTGATATTTCTGTGTAACATTGATTCATTTATACTCTGTATATTCTTGTAATCTAATGGAATTTTTGTAATATACAATGAAATGTTCTTCCGTCTGCGTTCTGTTGTGGCTTGTTCTCGAACTATCTGTGCTTTCCTTACCGGGGAAGTTACGAGTTTTCACAGTTGTAAATTTCACTCTGGTTGTGAATGGACTGTATGTTGATTATTTATCATTATTGTGCACACATGCGATGCATGAAATCCATATAACCGAAATTATATGGTAATTGATTGAGTCGCATTCCGATTCAGAAATAAATAATGTTTTATCAAAAAGACATTTTAGAATTAAAAATATGTTTTAGAATTAAAAAGGCTTTTTAGAATTAAATTGACATTTTTGTGGAAATAAAATAGTTGAAACCAGAATTTACATTTTTGTTGAAATAAAATAGTTGAAACCAAAATATCATTTTTTGTTGAAACGAAGTTGTCAAAACAAAATTAACATTTTTGTTAAATAGATTTGTATCGAAACAAAAATAATATTTTTGTTAAACAGGTTTTTGTTAAAACAAAAATGTCAATTTTGTTGAATTAGATTATTGTAAATAAAATGAAGTTATCATTTTAGTTCATTTTGTTAAAATACAATTGTTGGAAAAATGAAGTTGTCGCTTTTTAGTCATTTTGTTGAAATAGAATTGTCAGCAAAATAGAAGAATCATTTTTAATCATTTTGTTGAAATAGAATTGTCAACAAAATAAAAAAAATCATTTTTAGTCATTTTGTTGAAATAGAACTATCAACAAAATATAAGAATCATTTTAATGTGAAAGAATTATTTTCATGTAATCAAACATTTTCAATTAAATAATGTAAAAGAACATTTTAATGTAAAGAATACTTTAAATAAAGAACCTTTTAAAATAAAGAATATTTTAAAGTAACTAAAGTTTTAAAATAATATTCAGTGAATAATAAAATATTGATTTCGGTGTCCATTTTTAGATGAACACAAAAATATAAAAATATGAAGCCAGGTAAAGTATAGAAACACCATTTTAACCCGAACGGGTTTATTAATCAATTTTATTCATTTTATAATGAAAATCAAAGGGAAGTGATTTCAAAATTTAATATTTTGAAAATATTATCATTTTAATATGACAAAGATATAGAATATTCAATTTTGATTTAAAATTGAAAATGAAGTTGGAATCGTTTTAAAAACAATTTATAAATGATTTTTGTAAAATACATTTTAAATGGAAATCGATGAAATATATATAACATATTATATATATATATATATATATTTAATGGCCTGAATAGATCGCACCGCGCAGCGACCGTTCGTGAATTTCGACCATTAATTTCAATTTGGCGTTACGGTAGATCCGACCGTCGGATTCTCCTAAAACCAAAACTATTGGATTCGTATCGAAAAGAGCTTTCCAATGAATATAAGAGATTTGAAATCAAACAGCTAGATTTTAAAATATGTCCAAATCAATTTTGAAAAAGGTCGCTGTAAATGCAGGTCGGTGGCCGTTACTGGAAAACGACTGTACGGGCCTTGATAAAATTATTAAAAATATGGAAAAATTGTGTAAAATCATAATAACTGATTTGGATAGTTTTTGGATGAAAATTTCCATATTTGAAAAGATAAAAATATTTTTTTTAAATGAACTAGCTATTAACTAGAATAAAAATCCAATTAATTAATATTTAATTGGAACTAAAGAGAATAAATTGGATTTTGGGTTGTCGTGAACGGTGTCTTCAATAACATTGTTCTTAAACCCCGATTAGAAAAGAATAAATCTTTTAAATAAAATTTAATGTAGTTTTCCTATTAATATTTAACTGGAATTAAATAGAACATAATTTTGGAATTTATAAATCTTTTAATTAAGATTATTAGACTTTTCAATTATATTTAGTAATTGGAATAAAATGAAATGTGAATTGGGTTTATTATGAACTGTGTTTTTAATGACATTTGTTCTTTAACCCAATTAAGAATGAAAATATAATTTGGAATTTATAAATCTTTTATTAAGATTTAAATGGAAATTTTCCAAAGTAAAGTTTTCCAGTTTAATATACTAAATTGGATTTGAATGGAATTCGATTTAATAATAATCGAGATGATCTTCTGTGAAAAAAGACCGTTACTATATATGGAATTTAAAAGGCTTTGTCATTATTCCATTTATATTATCAGTATGATATAGGAATTTATATCGATTATATATTGATCCGATTTCTGTGAAGATTTCATATTTAATGGAAGATGATTTTGGGTTTATCATGGTCAATGTTTTTAAATAACATTTGTTCTTTAACCCAGTTAAAAGATAAAATTAATTTATTAAATTTGAATAATCAATGATTTTTGTCATTAAAACTAAACTAGATTTTTAATGAATCTTTAATTAGATTAAAATGCGAAAGAGATAATTGTAGTTATCGAATTCTTGAAATGATCGAGAATGGAGTACCACCAGTTTTACTCCAGGCGATAGTTAAATCTTTAATTAGATTTGAACGTAAAATGGTAATTAAATTTACCATTAACACAGTGGGCATTAGAATTGGAGTTCTACTAGTTTTTCTCCATGGGACGAATAGGTTGGGATAATAAATAATAAATGATTACTTCGGTAAGGTTCGTTATCCCGACTAGTGAATAAACCTTAATTTGGTTTATATTTGATAAAAGATAAAATAAATTCTTTTGAAAGGAGTTCCATAGGAAGATCAAAGAATAAATTTAAAAGAATTTATCTTTGATAAAATTAATTGGAACCGTTCCCTAATAATGTGAATATTTCATTTAAAAGAATATTCTGAATTGGAATGAGGCGTACGATGTGTTTTTATAGCACTTGATTATAAAATACGCGAATTATTTGGAAAGACCGGGTTTAACCCATTCTGAATAATTATTACGACGATCAAGAGTCAAAGATGAAGATAGTGGTTGAAGACCGGAGTTCTTCACATCGTTTGGGTGATTACCGATGTCTTGATTGGGCCGTACACCCAAGATAAGGTAATAAGTGGTGATCGTCGAAACGTAGTTGGAGATCGACGGATATGCGAGGACCTCTCTCCAGTATTGGAAATATGGGATGAGGAATAAGGTGCCTTCGGTTTCGTTCAGACCCAGAACGGACTTGTAAATGGATGGTATGTCTGACATTGTATTCCTTTATGCTGTATTTGTTGATCTCTGCTAAATATATATCTGTTTGATGGTGGAGAATTTATTCTCTTGCTTAAAACCCTTCTCTGAGATGTACAAGCTTAGAGGTTATATAATGGCAGAAATCAATGGTATGGTATGGACTGACAATGTGGCATGCTAAGATGCAAATGATCAAGGCTTTTGTTGAAAAGCAGAGCCTTGTGGTTGTTGATCAAAGCACAACTTATTTAGCATAGCTTTGTGTATAGAGTTACATCGCAAGATTCACAGCCCGATATGAACCATAAACAGGAGAGGAAAGCAGGGAGGGCATTGCGTTTCTTTCTAGCTAGGAGGGGTGTCAGGGTTTTGCAAGCCCAGACATTTTACTCATGTGGATGTTGCTTATTATTATTTGATGGATAGAGAGGCGCCTCGGATAATGTTATGGTTGACATTACTGACTAGATTTTACGCCCCATATGGTGGCGAAACGCATGCTTAGGAGTTATGAATCCACCATCGCACTTAGTGTGGACCGACCGTGCATGTTCCCTAGGTACAGTTGCCGCTGAATCCTGAGGCTTGGACTAGAGAGTCTCGAAATCAGTAAGGACGATCCCTTGCCTTGGTTCATAGATGGAAATCCAACTTCCAATACAACATCATGCGGTTTTGATTATAGAACTTGTATGGTGACATGATATATGGTACTCATGTCGTCTATGATTGATACATTTAAATTTGAAATTGTTTTTTGATACTATGCACTTATAATAATAATATCAAAATAATATCTTAAACTAAGATTCATGTGGAGTAAACCTGTTCCGTGTTATACGGCGTGGTCCCATGATATCCCCACTTTAAAATTTAAGTTTAATAATTGTTTTAGTTCTCACACCAGGCCCATGACTGACCTGGAGTTTATTGTTTTAACCTCAACTCTGGGTGCCCATATTTTTCACACGGGAAACTAGTGGTTTTGGTTTTGCAGATATTATATTCATGGGATCCTGATTTACAACTAAAGCGATATTCGGAAAGCTCTGTATCCGTGTATTTCTTTCAGTTGTATTTTGTATTATTTTCCGCTGCTATTTAAATGTAATTATGAAATCTCTGATGTTGTATTTCTATTGTGTAATAATTATTCATACTCTGTTATATTCTTGTACTCTAATGTAAATTATTGTAATAAGCAATAAAATGTCCATCAGTTTGTGTTCTGATTTGTCATGTTCTCTATTCAATCGGTACTTTCCTTTACGGGGTAGTTTAGGTCGTTTCAGATGCCTTCAATACAACTGGTATAGTTGCGTAACCACAGCGTAACTACGAGCTATAGCAAACAACCATGGTGAAATTCGAGGGGTGTGATACCCACGGGCACAAGCGATTCAACTGCGATAGTATCGTAACCAATGTGTGTCTGCAATCCATGGGGGAAGTGAAGGTACTTTCAATATCTGATTTTTTATGTTTTAAAATATTTTCATTGGAAGTTGAAACAAGTATATTTACGTACATGGAGATTTTAGTCATTCGCCTGGCTAGCGTATGTCTAACATCTATGAGAATGACAATACCTTATTAAACTTCGAGTTATCAAGTATTTTCAAACTTTAAATAACAAATTAATAGTTTAAAAATTAAACCTTATATAGCTTCAACAAATAAACTAAGGAATAGGGTTTTAAAGATTTTACAAGCCCACAACTTTGAAATATAACAAAATACATTTTCCTAAATTTCCAACATGACAATTTTTTGTTTAAATTTCAGTTTTGTAAATCAGAAGTTTATAAAAGGTTTATAACAAATTTAAGTTAATAAAAGATGAACCTTGTAAGGTAAAACAAATTAGATAAACTTTTGAGTTTTGGAACTATTATCTAACTAAATTTTGTATATATGTATTTTGTTAAGTATGAAATGATAATATATATATAGTATTTCGATGATTGGAATTGAAACTGATATTTTATGATTAAAGAAATTACATTAAGGTTTTGAATATTCCTAAGTTTTTTCGTAGCAAAGCACTTAGCTTCTTTTTTTTGTTTTTCCAAACTTTTCCAAAGCTAAAATTTAATTCCAAGTTTAAGTTTAACAAATTTGATGTTTTAATAAAAAGAAGTGTTTTGATATTTAAATAAAAATTTGGAAAATTTAATATACATTTAATAGTAAATGAGTAATGTAAAATTTATAAAATCATAAGCATGTGAAATGAGGCGATTCACTAATGAATTCAACAGTAATGAAAAATATGAATTATGGATTGAAACCAATCTAAATGGATGTTAATAATCAAATGGTTTTTTTTTAATTTGATAAATTTGAAGCCATTAAGCGACTAAGAAAATGAAGGATGATAAATTGGTAAGTGAAATGAAAATGAACCGAAATATAATGAATAAAATTAAACTTTTTGATAAGATTATGAATTAGGTAAAACAATGAGAATTTGGACTGCGAGGAGGGTTCGAAAGTGAATATAATGAATAATTGAATATAGGTCAACTAAATATAAATAAATAGAATGGGAATACGTATTTGATGTAAATCATTGTTAAGTAAATTTAATAAGAATGAGTCGACAAATAAGTGATTTGTATGATAGTCTATTGATGTAAGCGAATTTAATATAGATGACAAGTATAATGAATGATAGTGTTAAAAATAGCACAGTATCTGTGACTGAAATGAATGATGTTAACATGGATGTCTATAAAAATGAAAGAGTTGTATTTAAATGTTAACATTAGCTTTGTAAATAAATTTTCATATACATCGTAATTTGCATGCCATGCTTGTGTATACTTTATATAGTGAATTTTGTTTTGTATATATGATTCTCATTATTTTTTGAGTATTTTAGTAGGTTTCAATGGCGATGGCTTCACATTCGAAGCTCGCTTTTGCACTAAATGTTAAATATTAAGCAAACATGCTTATAAACGCTAAATAAGGTACACATCACGGATTAAATACCGTACTTGGGTTTATATGTGTTGCTTTCCCCTGGGTTGGGATGCCTCATCGTGGGGATAAGATGTATACTGATATTATATATGTTTCTTAAATTTTTCCGATCGAGTCGTACAAAGGAGATACTACCGAAATTTTCCGTGAATCCAGGTATTAGAAAAAATTTCGAGTCCTAAAATCCTATAACTTATTTTTGTTCTAATAAGTTTTCAAGGTAAATAAAAGTATAAGTAAGTTATATATTAATAAGATTCTATATGACGTTTCCTTTTCAAGGACGAAATAAATTAAGTGGGGGAGATTGTAACGACCCAATAATTTTAACGTTTAAAAATATGAATTTAATTTAAATTTAGTGTTGAAATGAACATTTATACTTGAAATTTGTTTAAAATTCTAAATCTAGTTGTTTAAGTTTGCTTTGAGTAATATTTGTTAGTATAAATTGTTAGACCAAAAAATGGTCCTAACACCCAATTGAATATGATTTGCGAAGAATAATAATCTAAAACATAGAAAATCAGGCAGAGACACGAGATTTATGATGGTTTGGCATTAACTAGCCTACGTCCACTTCATAGTTTCTTATTTCGTTCCAGAATTACAATTACAATGAATACATTCACATAATCATTCGAATACAATGAATTATTCTCTCCGAATTCATTGATTTTTATTAGTGATGAAGGTGGTTGTTGATTAAGAAATTCGACCATGGCTGCCATTCTTGAATTAAGTGTCAGAACCCCCCTCAAATGATGCGTTGTATGTGTATTTATAGGTGTAAAATCGGTTGGGATGTGTGGCCACGTGGCTACATCATGAAGGACTTCGAAAATGGTGGAGAAAGTGGGGAGCGTGGCTTCATTCGTCAGCTTACAAGTGTCGATCGGTCCGGGTAAATAGGCACAAGAATAGGTCTCCAATGAAGGGAAGTTGCATGTTTCAGGCAGTTCGGTTAGGAGGCCTAGATCCGATCTGAACCGGTGTTGTTGCACCCATCCGATCCGACCCGACCAATTCCATCCGAACCGATCCGAGCTATCCCATCCGAACCGATCCAAGCTATCCAATCCGATCCGATCCAAGCTCTGGTTTTAGGACATATGAGAGCTTTATCCTCTAACATATATAACCCTGATCATCTGAGTTTTGGGTGGCCTGGTCACAAAACAGGCTAACATTTTGCCCACCAAAGTACGTCTTATCGAAGATGAGGCGTGCTTTGAATATGCTAAGCTGAATATTTTTGGAAAGTCACCCGTCCTTGAGAAGGCTTTATCAAAATTATTGCACTTCTTCCATGATGCTAGTGAGTACAAATTCTATGGGAGGAGTAGTTGAAATGATCTGGTAACCATTTAAACCTCGTTGAATCAAGAGGTCTAATTCCTTCATCATAAGTCATATAGGATCGCTGGCTCCTGTGTGAGATCGTACACGCAAAAGTTAATGTCAAACGACGCTTTTTCTTATGCAAGTCAAGTGTATTGCAGAGTCAGACTTTCATTTATGTATAAGTCAATGTATGAAACAGTCATCCAAGTCATAGGGTAGTACCAGAATCTTTGGGCTTTGAGCTAGCATCTGGATTATTGGGACAAAATGCATCAGAATTGGTATATGAATCTGTCACTTGTGCTTGGATCTGGACTATCTCGATATCAGGATATTAATCTAGGGCTCCACAATCGCATTGAATCGTAACAATATGGTATCCGAAAGCCATTATCACTCTGGATCATTTTATAAACCCGTGATTACATACGAGTCAGCATGAGATATTGCTGAAAACGTGCAAGCGAATGGTTGGTATGATCATCACAATCCTAAGGCAGTAGAGGAGTTTATCACACTCTCCATTTGATGCAATTACGGGTCGAGTCTTTGGATTCTTGTTTGATCCGTTAGTTGGCTCACTTGGATGGTCGAGATGAATCATGTCATATTCAAGAGATATAGCGTATATGTTCTAAATTATGTGCAAAATCAGGATCACATTCAAAGCTAGTCTTTCAGTTGAAGCTCATGCTCCCAATCTCAGTGTAAGATGAGTGAAGTCAGTGCTTATGCCCCCAACATCATTGGGGATTGGACTAGGTCAATCGAATATCCAGTCTTCTAGCCTTTAAACTTTCTTTCTTCACATCGGGTTAAAGCTGCAAATTTAACAATCTTGGTTGACCGTGTTGTTCCGTACTTCTTTCTTATGTCATCAAGCGTTAGAGTTGTATACGCGAATGGTCGAATAACATTCACGCCGATGTCATTCCATCTCTTTAGTCAGAAAGTGAGAATTGCCACATCGAGTGACAATGAACTTAGATACTCTACTTACATCAGCCATGGAGTTGAGTAAGCTCATCAATCATGAATGTGAGGGAACGTTGTTAGGGATTTATTCGGGCTCCTTCGTTCATGCTTTGGAATTATCCGAAATAGCCGTCATAGTATTGTTAAGTCTATCCCTCCTGCTTGGTTCCAATGAGCTCGACAATCAGGATTGCTGGATCGATTAATGAAATTGTTTCTTTTTGGAATTGTGCATTCTTATCATTATTTTCCAGGGCTTTTCTTTTGTCTTGATCATTTCAGGAGTCGGATGACGCTTCATTCTTTGTCATGAAAACATTGAGAACATCCATTTCAATATAGATGTCCTCTGGTTGCAGGAATTTTTCTGTCTTAGGATAGAATTTGTCAACGTTTCTGGGAAAATATCATGGCATAAAGGTATTGATGTTCACTCTAGAGGTGAATCCGCCAAGGCAACTTGGTGGGCCTCGTTGCATAGAGGCTTTGAAATCTGAGTTACCCAGAATATCAGATACTGCTGCTATCAACACCATAGATGGTCCAGCTTGATCTACCGATGCCACCGCGGCATCGAATTTTTTGAGGAATGAATGCAGAGTCTCGCTAAACCTTTGTTTGATTGAACTGAGTAACATGACACTCTTGGGTCAATAGGCGTGGATCTTTGAGCTGCATTTGAGATGTGCTGCCTTTGATGAAGCATTAAATAACATTGGCAATCTGGCCTTTGTTTTTGCGGAGTCGTTGCCAATGGCCCAATTTAGCACTGGTGCCCCCAGCATGAACTCTTTAAGTGGATGGAAGCTTGTCTCTCGTTTCTGGATTCCGCATATATAATAGTCGTCAATCAGGCTTCTGTCTTTTGATTCCAGATGGTGATCCACTACTCGGATGTATGCTGGTTGTTCTTGAGGAGCCATTCTTCTGGTTATAGTCTGGGATCTTGGGGAACTCCGATAATAGTAAATGTGCCTAAAGTTGGCGGATAGTCAAATTATGTTGCTCGAAGCTCGTATCCCGTACTCCCCATCCACGGGGATTTTCTAAATGGTAATCATATAATCCACGTATTCTCTGAATTTATACTCCCTCATCAAGCTGTGAGTTGGAGTTTGATGCAAAATGATTTGTTCGTGTCTAGGACATGTTGGTCTTTGGTCTCCCATCCAAGCTCTGAGGTTCGGAGTCGGGTGGCGATAAAGTCAGATTATAGCTGTCTCAAATGATCTCATTTTCCCCCTACATTAAGAAATGGGAACTTTATGTTGAATTTGAGTTGTATTTGAAGCATTCATCTGAATTGGAGCATAGGTTGGTTGGACTTCGTTTATGTTTTCAGTGACGCTTGCATTGCCGTCATTTTCATCCAAAATGCTGCAATCAGAAGTTGCATGCTGCAAATGTTTGGGATGAGGTTGATTGCACCTTGTTTCATTCAAGACTACGTTGCCCATCTGTCCTAGGGTACCATGCAATCTGAACCGTGTAACAGGAAGTGTGTGAGCCAAGTTCGTTATCGGTTGAATTCTCACAATATTTTCCCCAGAAAGAAAGTTGTCGTTCCTCGGCCTTCCATTTATCCAAGTAAAGAAGTTATCCATCATTTTTTGTCATTTCTGGAGAAGTTCATCTTGCCGAGAATCTGGGTTCTCAATTCAGCAATGGCACCATCCATTTCATATGTAGTCTGACATGCTGAGGGATCGTCACAAGAAGAAATCTGTTGACATCCTCCATTCCTAGCGCCTTCTGCAGCCACATCCTCAACATGAAAGAAATTTCTATCTTCCTTCTTCTTAGCCCTTGAGTCGGAGTATCAGGCAATTCGCTTCCTTGCATGACAGAAGTCAAAGTAATAGCGTGCCCCCTCACCCGGGGTCTTTCAATCAGAAAGTTGGTCGAGACTAGAAAATGGATGTTCACTATGCATCCATTCTTGTTGTCCTCAAGCGGCCTATCAAGATCGAGGTATAAGCTAGACAAAGACATATAATTTATGCCATTTGTAAATATTTTCAATAGTATGTCCCCAGTCCAGGGGTAATAGCACAAGACAGGTGGTGGTTAGATCGGATCCTTTTCAAATTTAGATGGAGGGAGGTGTATTCCGGATAGTCAGGGAAATCTTCAATCCATAGAAATCATGAATGCCACGATCGTGTCGGATCATATTAAGACCAGGTAGACATCAGAATCCCAGGGCTTTGTTGAGTCCTTCCTAGCCGCGAGTATTAAGTAGCATGACATGTCATTGCATAATTCAATATCAAGGCCTCCTTTTGGTCGCCGCCTTGAGTCACGTAGGATGCTTATCATTGGGCATCAACATCAGCATTCTGTACTTGTTGTTGTTGCGAGTGCGGGCCTTGCATTCTTAACCAGTCATCCTCTGTAAATCTTCCAAATCTTCCATCAGCAAACAAAGTGGTATTCCTGCAATATCATACATTTGCAAGTTTGTTATATATTTCAATCAAATATATTTGTAGTCAGAGCATTACTACACTAAGTAGCAAGGAATAGACCGCATCACAAATCAGATGAGGGTTTCAATTCGGTATCCCTTTAAATAAATAGTATATCATATTGCAGCCATCATAGCGGTGTGACGTGGGTATATGCTCCTAATCAATAGTGAACAAGCGGGATCAACAGTGCATTGCCCCCCATGTCCGGACGTGAAGGGTTCGGGCTCAGCTTTCACTCTTGCCCCTGATACTATGGCGGGGTAGGAGCCCTTTTACGGCATTTAATCAACATGCCTTTATACTCTCCTGTCATATGCCCAGGATAGAGTACGAACTCAGCTTTCAGTCGGCTCCTCGATCCTTCAGCAGGGTAGGATTTCTTGTGGCGCCAGTCCCTAATGCCTTTATACTCTCCCGTCGAATGCCAAGGGTAGAGTGTGGTCAAGGCGGTCTTTAATCGTGGTGCACCTTCACGCCCTGTGGACGTTATCTTCCCGTCCTTTATACACTTCCTCAATTCATGGGGTTAGAGTTATTTAGGTGAATAGTTGCATCATTCGCCCCGACGCTCCTTCTACACTCTATTTCCAAGAGCGGGAGTCCACCATATCGAGGGTCATTCTCAAACTCGGTTTTAGTCCTTAATCCACGCTTCACTCTGGCGGATGCAGTTTTTTCGGGCAAGCGGTCGGATCACACTCACTAAGGCGCTACCTTATAATCCCTGATTCACGGGTAAATGTGGCCATTTGCAATAATCATGTCTCTCTTGTCCCATCGACTCTTGGGATGGAGTTTAGTCAGACATTGCAGTATTGTCCTTTAAGTGCTCTCTCAAATCATGAGAGTTAGAGTCTTGGATCGATTGGTCTTTAATCCCGGGGTACCCTTCACGCTCGTCCAAGGTTCATACTTCTATCCAAGCTCCGAGGATTAGAGTTAGTTGGGAAAACAGTCAGAAAATGTTTGCTAAGGCTCTGCGTTCCTCTGATCAATCCATGTGAGGAGTAATTGGCACCGAACTTCGGGCACCTGCATCATTCATATCGCATGAGTTAGTTATGTCAATAACTCGGGAAGCATGTAAAAGTAAATTGCATGATTGAAAAGTAAGCATATCAAGGGGCAGTGCTGCCTCCTTTATTTGGATTGATGTAATCTGGCGACATCAAATATAGGATCGAGCCATGTAAACGGTCGAACTACATCCTTCTGAAATCGGATTCCGACTTTGAAATGCAAAAGTCGATGCATAATTATCTTTAGCTCTGCCACGTATGAGCCTAGGAGTAGGTGGTCATCTCAGATCCACCTTGAGCTATACAACCTCGTTCAGGCGAAGGGCATGGCTTATAAACGAGCGGTTCAGTCAAGCTTGTCATGATATTGCTCCATAACTCTATATGCGGGTGTTAGAAGTTTGATCGGTATCAAATCCTAGGTACCTACACCATCCACACATTAATTCATCTGAGTTAATTACATCAATAAGTCTTAAAGCATGAAAATATAAGAGTTATGGTTAAAGAGTAATCCTGTTAAAGGAATGAATATCATTCTATGCGAAAATGGCATTGCATGCTCTTTGCAGATCTATTTTGCCTCGACAATCTCTGTCGGAGATGGCTGCCAAAATCTTTAGCTGGTGATGAACGTCTTTTCAAACCATAGTGGAATGGCGATCTCGAGAGTGAACAGACCTTGATTGGGGTCTTGGAGTGACAAAGGCAGTTAGGTAAATACTGTAAGCGAATGATGAGGTTACATCTCCTTTGAATCATCTTCTTGCCCCCTTGTTGAGGGCAAGGACTGAGTGTTAGGGAGTCATGTGTGTATCGCCAATGGTAGCACATCATCACATTGGTGTTAGGATGGTAATTGGCAAGAGAACAATGAATCCATACTTATAGAAACTTTTATACTTTCCATGCTAGGAAATAGGTTATTACTACTGGTGAGATAGTCATATCTCATAAATTTGTTGATATGCCTTCGATCCTATGTCGGGGACAAGGGTTGGTGCACAGACGATCAATCAGCATTCAGGCATAAGCGTTCTAAACCTTCAACTTGCTAACCTTCAGGCAAGGCCAAGGCAATCAGCCATGCACACTCATGATGTATCATCTTTGAATTAGATGATGTAATCTCGAGCGATTCATGCTTAAATCTCCAGTTTCCCCCAACGTCTGGGGGATGAGGTACTTGGTAATAATTGATGAAGGGAACGGAAGTGTGAATCTTCACTTTCTAATTCCAAAACATCTCTCATTAGACATTACATTCGCATGTATCTCCCTTCAAGCGGGAAATTAATTAGTGATTTTGTTAAATCATTCTGGGCAGTGAATCGAGCAATGAGACTCGTTGATATCTATCTCGGGACAACCTTTCAAAGGAGATAACTCGAGGCATAACGAACGATGGTACGCCCTTCACTTCTCTTGTTGGAAACACTCTGTGCTGCAATCAGTTTATAAAGGGAGCTATCTGTGACTCTCTTCCGAATTCGTTTTCCAATACTGTATCAACTTCCGAGTGTCTCTATCGTGATCGTCTCTATCTCTTCTGGATTATCAGAACTTACTTGGTTGGCCAGATTATCCACTTTCTGATTTTCCATATGCAGAATATAAGATATGTTGTAATGTTCCCATCCATCCAACATCTCTTCTACCTGTTCTAGGTAAGTCGTGAGTCGTAGTCCCTTCATCTGGAATTTCCTTCGAATCAATTCAACTCCAACGCCGGACTGTCGATTATTCTTTGCACCGTCCGTATATAACCTTCGGATGCTAGGTTTTCATCTTTCATTTTGAAGGGCCATCTTCTTCATTTAGCCATATTATTTGGGAACTATAAACTCAACGATGAAGTCAACTAACGCTTGCTAATCCCATGCCTCCTTTACACTCCATCTCACCGGGAGGGAAAGCGTTTTTTGGGTCCCATGCCATCTTTGTTACATAGCATATTCCATTCAGCCAAATAGCAGGCTCTCTTAGTAACTTAGTTATCACATATGGTTCCCACTCTGGCTTTGGTTGGGGCTTTTAGCTATGGATACTAGGGCGTGATGTAAGCCCTGAATTCTGTTGGAGCTGGTTGATATAGACCATGATCAGATAAGATTGAATACGATAGCATAGCTTGCGAGGCTTCATGTAATGTTCCTGGGTTCTGTCGCAACAGAAGTATGAAGAAAAAAGCTAACGATTGATTCATATTCACTTTGATCTCAAGATTTCATCTATTGACCGAGGTCATATGGTGGTTGGTGAGCAGTCAAGTTGCTATCATCCGAGCAAGGATCCCTTGATCCAATCATGGCTTGTGGTGGTCCAACTGGTACCTAACTCGAGGTACCAAAGTATACTGGTCTAACCCTTATTTAATGGAAACCAATCTTCATTGACGTAGTTGATGGCAGACAGGAATTGCAAAGGTTGGGTAAGCTCTTCGGGGAGCGAACTACAGGACATATGTCTTTCACCACACTATTCAAGTGAGGTGTAGCTTTGTAGTGCTAGGATCCTTAGTTGCTTTCCAATATTCCATCATTGATAATCATGGTCGCTAAGATAATAAGAATTGTCTTCGGAGTAGTGCCCGGATTGTTCCATATAACCATCATTCGGTACTCCGCCCACTGAACAGGTTTAAGTCACATAAATAAGGTAGTCACTACTCATTAGGGAGCAATATAAATTGTGTCAGTGAAATCTATACACCATCGGAGCTATGGAAGAGAAAGCAGCTATGAGACAATCGTTGTCTCATATACTGTCGTTGATAGCAAGTTGAATCTGATCGATAGCTCCTCGCATTGGATTATCGATGTAAGTAGGCGTCATGGCTCTAGGAAGAATCCCAGTCATTGCCATTTCATTGTCATATTCTTTAACTATCCGTCTAATCTTCATTGACAAGCTTTGATGAATGCTGTTGGCCAAAATATATGATAAACCGAAGGCGAGGCTGTCAGCGGGTCCGGGCGCAGAGCCGGTGGGGGTCCGGGGCCCCACAGTCCCGGCGGCGATCGACCTAACCGGTTAGGTTGAAAATGTGGGCACCACGCGATTTTTTCGATTTTGGAAGATGGAGCCTTTTCTGAAATGATCCGAAAAACGTATTTTTCTCAAAAATAGCTGTTTCGGGTCGGATCGAAATTTGCCTTTAAGTTGCGGTTTGGGCGTACCTTCGGATCGAATTATGTTCGCAGATCAAATCAAGTCAGATGGAGACACTCGGTTCGGATCGGCGTGCAGTTGTCAGTTCGGGTCAGATGCTCTTCTTCATTATTTTCCATACGAACACTATTGTTGGATCGGATCAGAAGCCCTCCTCCGGATTGGTTCGGATCCGACCCGAGAACATTCGAACCGGTTCTGGCACATATTAAGCTTTATACATGGTAATTGGGGATCGGATTAGATCCGATCCGACCCGTTCGACCTAGAGACTGATAGCAGTGACTCTCACTTGCAGGTCGAGAACATCCATTTGCTATTCATCCGAACCGAAGACTGAAATATGTCGGAGCTGTGGTTTCCAATCTTTGTCAATCATCGTTGTTACAAGGCATGTTGTTGGCTTTACGTCTGGAAGTCGTCATTCTTACAAGATCATTGGAAAACACAGAATTTATTGAATTTCCTCATCGAACTTGGCGGTCCAATTAGTAGATTGGAGAATCCATAAACGTTGAGAATCTTCATTTCTCAGTGAAAGCACCAAAATGTTAGACCAAAAAATGGTCCTAGCACCCAACTGAATATGATTTGCGAAGAATAATAATCTAAAGCATAGAAAATCAGGCAGAGACACGAGATTTACAGTGGTTCGGCATTAACTAGCCTATGTCCACTTCATAGTTTCTCATTTCATTCCAGAATTACAATTACAATGAATACATCCACATAATCATTCGAATACAATGAATTATTCTCTCCGAATTCATTGATTTTTATTGGAGATGAAGGTGGTTGTTGATTGAGAAATTCGGCCATGGCTGCCATTCATGAATTATGTGTCAGAACCCCACTCAAATGATGTGTTGTATGTGTATTTATAGGTGTAAAATCGGTTGGGATGTGTGGCCACGTGGCAACATCATGGAGGACATCGAAAATGGTGGAGAAATTGGGGAGCGTAGCTTCATTCGTGAGCTTACAAGTGTCAATCGGTCCGGGTAAATAGGCACAAGAATAGGTCTCCAATGAAGGGAAGTTGCGTGTTTCAGGCAGTTTGGTTAGGAGGCTTAGATCTGATCTGAACCCGTGTTTTTGCACTCATCCGATCCGACCCGAGCTATTCCATCTGAACCAATCTGAGCTATCCCATCCGAACCGATCCAAGCTATCCGATCCGATCCAAGCTCTGGTTTTAGGACATATGAGAGCTTTATCCTCTAACATATATAACCCTGATCATCTGAGTTTTGGGTGGCCTGGTCACAAAACAGGCTAACATAAATTTAATTTCAATTTGAAGTTTTAAATAGTGGATTAAAATTAAACATTATTAACATTTTAGACGAATTAAATTTAGTTATTGGAATATTTGAATTAGATTTCGAAATTTAAATTTGAAATATATCTTAAGAAACTAAAAGCTAATATATCTAGTTGAAATTGAATTTGAAATATGAACTCAAAATCTAATTTAAGTATTAAAAATTTAATTCATTTGTATATTTGAAATTTTGTTGGAACGAAGTCAACATATGTATTGTTCAACAATATAAATAAAAAATGACATAGCTAAATTTAAATGGTTTGAAAAATTTTAACGGTATTAATATGTTAAATCGATTGAAAAATATATTATTTGGATATTTGTATATAATCTAATTTATAAAATTCAACATGAGAATTGTAATTTAATACAACTTAAATTGAATTTTGTTTTAATTTAAAGAATATATTTAGAGATGTATAAACGTATTTGTAATTGGTTGTACAATACCATAGTAAGTACACTAAAATAATTAATTAATGAACACGGCTTCTTGTAGAAGGCAAGCTGAAAGCTATACCACTTGTTTGTTCCTTCTTTATTGGATTACCACATATTTCCTTCTTTTAGTAAGTCAACACACACGTCCCCTCCCTCATGCAAAAAGAAAAACCCCTTTCCATTTCCATTTCTCCTTCGTTTTCAGTTCTGAAATCCCTAGCTCCCCAAATCAGAGAAAAAATGGCCACTGCCTTCAATCGAGTCGGCTCACCTTAAATCGTCCCTCCTCCTCAATAGAATCTGCCCTTGTCGTCGCAATCGAGATTTGCTCCAACATCCCTCCCCTTCGATCGAACCATGTTCCTATCTTCATGCTGCCACTAATCAAAGTTGTAGCCTCTCGAGTATCCACTAAAGCTTACCCTGTAAATTGATGTATTAAACTACTGATATGTCATGACCACATATGTATACATCTATTTATAAGGGTGCGTGTGTATGTGTTTAGGCTCATGTGTTAAAAATGCTTGGATCACAAGTTCTTTGATCTTATACTATTTTGATATATTAGCATTTGGGTTCATTCAAAATACTAGTATACCCAAGATTTTTTTTTCTGAACATGTGTTGCTTTGTTTATTTGGAACCTAAAATCACATGTTCTTGATTTTGTCCCATATATGTTACTTGCACCTTTTATTTCAAGTTCACTTGCAATTGACTTATCCAAGATAGTGTGCATACCCAGTTGTCATATTTTGTCTTTATGCATGTTGTTACATATGTTACACCCTTCAAGAAGGATGTGATTTTCTAACCCATTACCACCCACGTTGTTACTACATAAGTGAGGAAAATATGCCTCATATTATACACCCTGGTTTTGTAAATTTGCAGTATGTTAGTTATGCACCCTTGTAATGGCTGGTTGTTCTTTGTTATTTACTAAGGCATGACCTTCTCATTACTTGCCTACTTCGAATTTCTGTGGTCTTATGTGCATGCTGCAGCATCTCATATATACTATCCATTTTGATTTACTAAGTATAAACCATGTTTCCTTAATGTTGCTTATATATTTTCCTTGCGCATGTGGTCCCTACTGACTATACTTAGGTTGTATGAGAACCTATGCATTTCGGAGTTGTTGCACATTAGTTTCATTTACTTCCACACTGCATTTTGGGATTGCTGGGGCAGTGCACACATATACATGCGTGTATGTGCAAGCTTGTCCCCAAAATAAGAAACTAACATGTGTGAATACTACATTTGGTTTAAACACTTATATCGACAGATACTACATAACTGTGTAACCTTGCATATTGCATATAATTTATGTTAGGACTAACTATTATACTTTAGTGTTTTATTAAAGTTTTTTTTACTTGTAATAAAGTTAATCCTAACTCGAGTGTTTTTTTGTTTTTTTTTCATGGAACGCTCGGGTCAGACACGAGTGTTGCAGATCTAAAGATTTCAGGTATTGAAGCTATAAACACGTCAAAACGCGCTCGCTTTGGTTCATTTTTTTGTTTCTTTAATTAAATCTAATGTATTTAAAACTTCTATTACGTAAATTATTGTATAATTCTGATCAATTTTGTATAATATTATTCCGCTGTGAGATATTATTGTTTAACTTATGTTGTGATACTGTGATGTGATTCCATTAAACCCTGTAAGCTAAATAACAATCTGTCATTCCGAACGATTTGAGTTGGTTTAATTACGAACTTGAGGAGGTCGAAAAGGCATGTCATTACATATGCAGGTGACTAGACTGACTCTGAAGCAGACTGAAGACAAGCATGTCAGTGTATATGTGTATGCATATGAGAGAGTGAATGTAACTGAGCTTGTATATGAAATTGAGTGACTAAGTGTTGTAGTGAAGAACCATTGGAATAAATAAAATTGAATGTATTATTTTATTGAGATATACAATAGTGGAGTTAGAAGAACGTACTATTTAAATATTGAAATAAAATATTATATTTGAATAAAATATTGTTTGAATATTTATACTCTTATGCAATAGTGTTCTATTCAAATATAAATATTTATTTATGTATGTGATGTAGTATAGAATATTACAGTTATAAACACATTTATATTATAATATATATTATATATATGTATATATGTATGTTTGTTATCATCAAACAAAAATCATATTGTTATATACAACAACATGTTCACGCAGTGACACATAATTCAGTTCCAACAAAATTCAATTCATGCTCTATTATAATTTACAAAGCTCTTGGACAAAATACATATGATTTGCAGGTATAGTCTTACTTATATACATGCATCAAAACCATTTCATATATGATTGTTATGTTCACAGGCATATACATAATACCAACTTTTGTCCATATACACAAGCATAAACGCAAATTGGTACCTTGCATGAATTTTTAAGCTTCTATACATATAATATTCTAGATTTAATAAAATAAACAAAGCATGTCATTTTCATACTTTCTTATGCAAATATACAAACCATTTGTCCCTTACATAACAACCATTTCACACACACGCACATATATACACACATATACATCCACATAATGCTATAATAATTACTCATAGATTATCAGTATATATATAAAATTATATAAATACTCTAAATTTGCAACAGTTGTTATTGTCGACCGTGAATGATGGAGTTACCCTCCCGCTGAAACAATTTCAATAGGCACCACTATTACCCATTAAAATTAGTTTTAATTGACAGGATTAGCGTGAGTTAAATACATCAAATGTATTTAATATATATATATATATATATGCATTAACTCATATATACATCAAATGTATATATATTTAATTTTTGCGCAGTAATTCATATATGCATCAAATGTACACATAACACATATGTAGTAACTTATATGCATCAGTATATTTTTCATCTAACTGGCATATGGGGGGTGTGTGCATATATATGAAACAGGTTCTAAAGCCTATTAAATATTTCAGAAGCATGCAATATGAAGAAAAATATAAACATCATCAGGTTGTAATATGAATCAACAGATTAATTCATATATATATATATATATATATATATATATATAGCTTCAACGTATTCTATAACTACATACACTCGTAGACTATGAATTCATACTTGTAATATATACAATCTCAGTTGGGCACATTATGTTATACAAACAAATCAAGCACATGTACATGATGTAGTTGTATATGTAGTGGCACTATTTATACTGACTAGTCAGGTTGAAATTTTAATCTATAAATTATTTTGGTTTTAAACAGTGTAACGTCCCGGATTTTTAGCCATGTAATATTAAATATTTAAATTTAATTTAATTATTGATTTGGAATGATAAATGAGTTTTTATTGAATTTATCTATTTAATAATCAATATACGAATTAATATCGAATATATTGAATTATTGTAATACGAAAACGATTAACAATTGATTCGCAATTAGAACTGAATCAAAAAAATTCAGTCAATCAATATAAATTCTATATTGGATTAGAACGATAATAATAATATATTTTCGATGAATTTAATTGTTTGAAATCGATTTATAGTTTAAAATAAAATTTAATTAAAATCGTTAATTTAAATTAATATCTCCTACAGGTAATCGAATAAATTTTTTAGAACCCATTCCATTTGGTTTGGAATAGCATTATAATATGGTAATGTTGATAGTTATGTTAAAATAATGGTTCAAGGACCGTGAGATATTTTAAGGTATTTAATTCAAATAAAATAAAATCAAAATAAATAAAACAGCCGACCTATCTCTGTAAATCACGCAGCTTATTTTCCTCGAGCTATTGAAAGTGTTCCCTTCTTTGAAATCTAAGAAGCAAGAAATTTAATGGCCTTGTACTTTGTCTCTTATCCACACCAATATAATAAGCCTGAACTACATTGTTTCCCCTATTCTAAAACTAATCTGATCCCTTTCCTTCCTTTATTTTCTTCCAGGAAATTGAAAAATCATTTGGACCCAACTTTTATAAAAAGAAGTAACAGCAAGGGGAAATCACGAGTTCCGGTTATCGCGATATGAAACCATGACTAATTCTAGAGCTCAACTCAACGTTGGAGGCACATTTAAATTAGCGGATTGCGATCAATTCTGGTACTCGCGTGTTGAAGCTAGGTACGACTGAAATTGCGTTAGGTGGTGATGTTTGGGGGTGTCAATCTTGGAGAGCTCGATTGTCATTCTGTTAAGGGAGCTCGAGTTGGAAAATAGGGTTGAGGCACGATGTAGTTTATGGCGATGAGGGAGAAAATGGTTATTGGTGCAGGGTTTGTGGTTGAGAGGCGTATCCTGCAGCGAAGCTTGGAGGAGTTTCGGACGATAAAAGCCCGAACCTTTACTATGCATAAGCTAGAGTTCGTGAACTGAAAAGTGGAACTTGAGTTTGAATTTCGTGGATGAGATCGAATGTTGAAGGATCGATGATGATTTTGTGGGGAGTTTTGAGGGAGTCGTGTTTGTAAATTTTAAAGTTGAGGCATAGCATTGGGTTCGACAGTTGGTTTGGAACGATGGAGGCTGACAATGTAAGGGAGTATAATAGTAGCATGACAGTGTGATCAGCTTGGCACTGATGTCCGCTTTCTTTTAGCTGCAGTGGGTCAAGATTGGACAATTGTTGGGGAGTTAGGGTTGATGTTTGAGGCATGAAAATGGTGTTAGATGGAAGCAGGCTGCATGTTGGTTCTAGTAGAGACAGGAAGGAGTAGTAGGGAACATGGATTAGTTTAATGAAGAAAGGTAATTATTTTAATTTACTACTTAATTTAATTAGTTTTCTTAATTTAAATAAATAATTGTTAACCATTAAATAAAATTTAATAATCATAGGAAAAACCTCATTCAAGTTGATTCATAAGCTGTGATATTACGGAATCAAACGACATATTTGGCAAAGGAAAAATCAGGTGAGTAAATCTCACTCAAAAAATTAATTTATCGTAAAAATAAATTGTTGGCTGCTTGGTTGCATTTATAGATTATTCATTAGTTGTGATTATTATATATATCAGTTATTTAGGCTTGCCGGTTGTGGCTATTATATATATTTGATATTTCCTGCAGTACCATTAGCAGATGCCCGCAGTATCATTAGCGGATGACCATACCGCCGCACGATATATGAGTGGATGACCTTTAATGCTACGATATCCTACCTTAAAGTAGGATTGGTATTATTTATGTTGTCTAACATCTGTGGATGTAGGGAAAACATGTTGAAGGGATCCAACTGGATTCCTCCAAAATTTATTTATCGTTGTTTATATATTTATATATGTGTGATATGTTGAATTGAATTAATGTTGTGTATTTGAATGTTTGAATATCACTAGCCCTAGGTATCGATATGTAAAAATATCATAAAAGGGGTTTTTAGATTTAAAAAGGAAAATCTATTTTTCCGAAATAGAAATTGATTTTCGATTTGGCTAGGAAAATATTAACTTGTCTAATAATAAGAACGACTAGCTGAATTTATAAACAACGTTTATAAATGGAAAGAGATATTATCATATGATAATATTAAATTTTAAATTCAAGTATAAATTTAAAAACGAAAAATTATTTTCCGAGGTGGAAATTGGATTTTCAAATGGAATTTGAAATCGAAGCTTATTGTAATATTTAAAACAAGAAGTGAAATTTATAACGATATTTATAAATAAACAAAAAACAACTATTATTAAATAATTTGGATTTTTAAATTCAAGTATGAATTAAAAAGGGATTTATAATCTGAATCACTTCAAGGAAAGGAAACGGCGAAATTTATTTAGATGTTCGGAATGTAAACTGAATTTAAATAAATCCATATGGATTCATGGTTTGAATTAGACGATGTCGAACTTGTAGAAATAAGATTTATTTCTAAAAGATATTGGAATTATATTAAATAAAAATTTAAGATTTTAAATTTCAAAATAGATTCTACGCTTATGTGATAATAATCAAATGTTTCAAACGGGAATCAAGTTTCAAATAAATTATTAATATGGAAGTTTGTTTAATAAGAAAGTTAAATTAAAAACAATGTTTATAAATATGATGAAATAATTTTCATTGAGTAATCGGAAAATAAATTTCCAAATGTGAGAAATGGAATAGATGGTGAGATTTACTTCGAGTTTTTGGTATTACAAACTTTTAACTATCTCAATATAAAAACGTTGTCGGTCAAGGTCTGAAAGGTAAATAAAATATCCTAACTTGAACGACTTCACTGTTATCAAGGGATGATATTAGTTTGTAATGATAAAGGAGGTTAAATTAAGTGATTATTCGCATAAAAAGAATTTATAATTGGAATCCAATTATATCGAATTTTATAAATAATTTAACCCCCGAGGGATTGAAATTGAATATAGAAATCGAGTTTTGAACAAATTCATACTGAGTTAGGAATGTGGCATAAAGAAATCGACAGGTTGAATAATTTGAATTTGGAAGTTAGATTTGGGATAACGGGTTTAATTTATTTTTAATTTATTGAAAATGGAGTTGGAATTTTTTTATAAACGAAGATTTTAAATGTTATATTTAATTTAATTAAAACAAATTCGGCGCAGTGCGGTAGTTCGTAATTTGGCATTCCGAACTTCAATCAAGTATATAGAACTCGATATAAGTCGGAATTTGATTAAACCAGAAATGTTTGGACCTATTGAATAATAATTTTCTAGTGGAGGAGAAAAATCTAGATTTCGTCTTAAAGATTTTGAGTTACGTCAAAATAAAATTTTAGAAAAGTCGCTATAAAATCGTTTAAAAACCAAAACAATTTAATTAATTAATTAAAGGTATTTTTAATGAGTAAAAGAACGAATTTCCACTAGAAAATCCAGATTTGAGTTATAAATTAAATATGAAGTCAAATGGAATAGACGAAGTGATTTTTGGGACAAAATCGGATTTCGGTTATTTAAGGAAGTTGACTGATTAAAACAAATTAGTTAAATAATTAGTAGGTGGGACTGAATCAGGTGAAATCAAAATAGTTGTATGGATTTGAAATGAAATGGGAATGCAGGTGTATATATATTAGACAGGTATGGGATAAAGTGAATGAAGAGTATGAAGATTATAATTTAAGTGCCTGTGGCTACCCGAACTTCACAGTCGTCCTAAACTGAAAAAGAAGGCGAACTACTTTGAGAACACGACTCATCATAACACAAATAATAGAACATTTCATTGCTATTACAATAATTTACATTAGAGTACAAGAATATATCAAAGTTTAGATAAATAATATACAGCGGAAAAATAAATATCAGAGACTTAAATTACATTTAAATACACAGACATAATGTACAGCGGAAAAAATCAACTACCACAAATGAAAGAAATACACGAATAGAAAGCTTTCCGAATATAGCTCCAGCTGTAATCCTGGGAAAAGAAATATCTGCGAAAATTAAAACTAATAGCTGCTCATGTGGAAAATATGGGCACCTAGAGTTTAGGTAGAAATAATAAACTCCGAGTCAGTCATGGGACTGGTGTGAGAACTAAAAAAGTTATTCGCTTTTTATTTTAAAGTTTGTAAACCAAGGGACCACGCCGTATAACACAGAATGGGTTTCCTTCCATGAATACCAGTGCCTAAACAATTACCAATAAAAGATATATGGGTCTACAATGCATCATACAACATGCAATTTTCCAATCTACCCATTTAGGCTTAACCCCAAACATAGATTTTTGAAATCTAATTCCCTTTACAGAAATTATTCCTTTGAACTTTATTTTCCAATTTCTTATTTCAGATCATTTGAAATACATATCTATTTTTCATATCATAGTAGATTTCACTTCGGGATCTCAAACAAAAATCATTTGGAAATATGAATTCCAAAACAAATGCATACAAATAATATGCAACTAAATATCGGGAGGTATTCAGCCCTTAGACAAAGCGACTGGTTCGCACCTTACCTACTCAATATATATATGTGCACCTCCCACACATGGAGCAGGCTACACCATACAATGCCCATAAACTTTTAATCGTCCAGGTTATCCGAATCTTTAGAGACATACTAAATCATTTTTATATCCGAAGTATGGAAAATCATTTCACAACATAATAATCACAAGTACTTTAAACTATAGTTATAGTACTTCACATCAGAAATTCACACATATGATCAGTCACTATTAATCACATAACCTTTGAGCTTGTACGTCTCAAAGAAGGGTATTAAGCAAGAGAATAAATTCTCTGCTACCAAACAGATACATCATCAATTGTAACTAATCGGTTACGTGATGAACCACAATGTCAAACACATAATGCTTTTCTATATAATTTAAAAAACATTGGGTTTAGCCCTCGAAATCCTTTCTGTTTTATAAAACATTCCCTGTCCAAAATCGGGAATACATTGTTTTCACATAAGAAAAATATCATTCAAAATCATTCATTAAATTTGAAATGAACTCCACAACATTGCTAAACATCTCGTAGTCAAATCGTGAAGTATTTCACAAAATGTTAGCATACAAATATTTCTACCCAACCCAATACTAAATGTAAAAGCATATTTTTCTCATAAATTGGTCGAGCACAATCAAAACAATAAATCAATCACAATCAATATCAATAACCAAGTATATTTGGTTTGTACCACAACTCATGTTTTAGTAAATTTAATCACCACTCTTTCATTCAAATCTAATTAAAGATTTATTAAAACTCTAGTTCAGTTTTAATTTCACAAATCATTACTTAATGATTATTCAACTTTCTTGAAATTAATCCTACTTTTAACTGGGTTGAAGAACAAATGTCATATAAAAACACCGTTCACAGCAAACCCAAAATCCTGTTTGATATTAAGTACAAGGATCTAAATAGAAATCATATCGACTTATATTTAATATCGAATTCAAAAACCAACAAATATCGTATAGGGAATAACGATATATACATCTTCCAAATTCCTCAACAATATCCATATAATCATGGAATCCAATATTGAAATATTCTGAAGATTATTTCCATTCAAATCCATTCCAATTCATACATTGGAAAATTTTGGTTATATTGAAACCCTTTCAATTCCTTTTTGATCTTCGTTCTAGTTGTTAACTAGTTCATTCAGATAAATATCTTTTATCTTTCCCAAAAATTGGAATATTTAATCCAAAATCTTTTCAAATCATTTAATATGATTTTACATAATTTATTCATATAAATAATTTTATTAAGGCCCTTACAGTCGGTTTCCAATATCGGCCAACGAACTGCATCCATAGCGACCTTTTACAAAACTAATTTGGATATATCTTAAAATCTACTGTTCAAATTTAAATCTCTTATATTAATTTAAAAGAACTTTTTGACATGAACCCAACGGTTCCAATTTTAGGAGAATCCGATGGTCGGATATTCTGTTATCCCAATTCGAAGTTCATGGTTGAAATTCGCGAACGGTCGCTGCACGGCGCGCTCTATTCAAACCATTTAAATATATATAATATATTTCATCGATTTCCATTCAAAACATATTTTATAAATCGTTTATAAATTCGTTTTAAAACGATTTCAGCTTCCATTTCAATTTTAAATCAAAATTGAATATTCCATATCATTATAATATTAAAATGATAATATTTCCAAAATATTCGATTTTGAAATCAATTTTTTTCGATATTCATTATAAAATGAATAAAATCGATAGAAAATCCTGTTCGAGTTAAAATGTCGCACTTCTACTTAACTCGGCTTCATATATTTCAATATTTTTGTGCCCATCCAAAATCGGACATAAAAATCATATTTTAATTCTTCACTGAATATTATTTTAAAGTATTCGTTCATATTCTGAATCGGAATGCGACTCAATCAATTACCATATAATTTCAGTTATATGGATTTCATACATCACATGTATTCAAGAATATTGATAAACAACTATAAACAATCAATTCACATCCAGAGTGCAACTTATAACTGTATAGGCATTAAATATTTAAATAATGCTTATCACAGCCTGTCAATCAATCGGTTGTTAAACAGTCAAATCTAACGGAGATGTGAATTAATTATCATCCCCAGACCCATGTGGCATTTTAAACAACAACAATCGATTTAGATTAATCACTAGTTAATACAATTAACCAATTCTAATTCAATTCGAATTATTTTTCAAATTAGCCAATTTTTACTGTTTAAATTATAAATGCATATTTATAATTTAACTTTAACTACAACAATAATATTAACATTATTTTCAATGATGTTAGACATTTCAATATCACAAACAAAACACAAAACAGTCAATCAAATCATCCGTGGGTTTCAAACAACAATGAATGTGAGCAAACAGGCACCATATTACATTTTTGTGATAATTAAACAAATAAAAAATCAATATTGACAAGTTCTACATCCAGTTATAAAATAAATAACTATACAAATATTTTAGTGAGAGAGTTCTCACTTTCATTTCCACTCCGTCAGTCTTTATTTGAAGGATTGTTTTAATAAAATTAAACGCACGTTTAATTTTATCAAAAACTGCAACAACTTCTGTTTTTGTTCTAGTCAGTTCCATGTTATAGTGCTTATCAAGACGATTCCAAAGAATCTTGGTTTGCTAAATTCTGATATCATTTTAGAGAGTTATACATTTTTCAATATTGAATACAATTTAAACAGTACAAATATATAATTATTTAAATTATAATTTACCCCTTAATTCCTTAATCACATGATTAACCCCCAACCCTTCTGCTCATCCTATTTCTTCTCGTAAGCCTCAGTATTCACGCGCCCATCTGAATCTCGATCTCCATGCCACCCACGTGGAGCCAGACCACCACCCATGACAGGAAATCAACGCGCCTGCCCCTCCTCCACAACTGCCAGCCACAGAGTCGCCCACGTAGCCCTCCTATGGCTAGAAAAGCCATTCAAACTGCGCCTGTTTGGGCTTGAATTTCATGCAAAATCCTAAATGACAATTGATAAAACTCGTATACGATCTCAGATAGATCTACCCTTTTTGTATTTGAGCTGAGATGAAATTCGAATTGTATTATAAGATATTGGTGGATTAAACTTGGAGTATTTCGTTCGTTCAGGAAACTAGGGCCGACGGAATAATAAAAGGTTTTTTTTTTATTTTTGGGATATTTATAGATTATATTATATTATATTTAATTCCAATAATATTTGTTTATCGACCCGAACTCCAAATCAAACCCAACGACTATCGCTCCTAGTTAAATACCCATATTCCGAACACAATGGGACATGTTTCGTAAGCCAACTCGACTGTTTCGATTAGTTTTCATCAAATTAAAACATAAATTAATATAATGATCAATATTGAATTTGAACGTACATTTTAATTTATCAGGGCAACATACTGACTCTAAAAACTATGGAAATTGAAATTTAGCTATGTTTTGATGATACGGTCCTAACAAAATTAGTTTCGTTGAATTTTGAGACCGTTTGAAAAATGGCCTTTTTACTAGTCGATTAAATTCAAACTGAAATTGGAAACAAGTTTAAATTTACCACGTTCACATATTAATTCCAAAAATTATGAAATTTGAAACCTAACAATAAATTAACATTCTAGGTCGAGAAAAGTGGTTTTGTCGGAAATGGAGACCGGCTGCAAAATGGCTATTTTTAAGGGCTTAAATATATTTAAAATATAAATAAATTCCATAGCGGCTATTCTACATTTTAAACTGGACATTATTTACAATTTATAAAGGAAATCTCAGTTTCTTGCATTCTTTAGAAAATTACAGCTCAAAATATTCCAATGTTTTTTGTTTCACTAAAATCTGATTTATATTGAATTATATGCATTCATTGAAATTAAAAATCAAATTTTCAAACTACGTGCCCTTTCGAGTTCGTTTTAATTAAATTTTAAATTATATGTTCTAACTTCCATTTAAATAAAATTTTAGTGGTTATTATTTAAAATAAATTATTTTAAATTCTTAAAATCCATTAAATCAATTAAATATAAAATTTTAAATTGGTTCAAAAATTCCGGGTTGTTACAATCTCCTTCACTTAAAATCTTTTCATCCTCGAAAAGGAAGAAGAAACTGAAGGTCGTTTACTTAACCAACTCCACCTTCACTTGACTCAAGTTCTTCAACTTTTCAGTTTCTAAGAACTTTCTAATTTCTCAAAAAATTTGCTAACACCCTAATTTTTCGAAAAATTTCGCCATAACCTCCATTATATGAAGAGGGTTTGAAAATTTTATTGGGCGGTAATAGGCACCCAATAAATCAATAAAAAGCACACACAACATTTGTGACCTATCCGTGCCCAAGGGAGACGTGTAAAAAGTCGAAATCTCATACCTTGCCCCAGTGTTGAAAATAAAATAATCCATGTGCCTTGATTAAAAACAAGAGAGACGTGAATTTTTTTCATCTCCAGACCTATGTAGGGTTTTCATTAAATCCTTCCCCGACCACCATTACATGTATTTTATTCAGTCTATAATCAGTCTTCTGTTCAACCTGTAATTCAGTCATCGTTATACTAGCATCTAGCTCGTATGGTAACCCAAACCTCATCATATAAGCGCCAAATTATTATATGGAATATGATATGATATGATATGATATGTTTTCTTCATGTAGTATGCCATGCGGTGTATTTCAAAATTTATTTGTTGTTATCCTATGACGTACGTTTTTAATCACATACAAAAAAAACCATCACAACGCATCTAAAAACACTCGCAGTTGTTTATATAATAAATAAAATTGCACAACCAACTCATTAAGGTACACATATTTATCGGGCATGTAATTTATTTCTTTACTCGAATCCATAACCTGGCATGATCAATATATATACATGTATATGTAAGCAATTCCAATTAATTTTCAATTTTATCCAATATTTGACTCGATTTGGCTAAATTTTACCTTTCATTTTCATATTGGTTTTATTGTTCTTATATTTTAATTAGTCAAACTAATAATCACATATCACAACTAGTAATCAATTAACTGGTTAGCTTTTCAAATATATACTTTATATACACAAAAAAAAACAATTTCAAGACCAAATCACAAACAATAAATTCTAACTAAGTTTTGGTTCCCACACTAGTCAATTGGAAATATATAGATATCCACTTTCAAAACTCGAACATAAATGTTGATGATGCTCGAGTTATCATCAGAACCATCTCTGGGCGACTAGAGCGTGATTCTATATCTACCCAGTATATTTGAGGCTTCGTATACACATTTGCAAGGCGTATATGCAAAATTTTCTTATATCCGATAGTCCAAATTCAATATGAAATATAAATATTCAAATATGAATAATAGATATAAAATTTCAAAACTAAATTTGTTTTCATAAATAATACTCTTCAAACTCATCCTAGGGTATTACTAACCCTATCTCTAGCGAGTCATTCTTATAGGATATTACTAATCCTATCTCTGATGAATTCTTCCATTTGGTTCTAATGTGTCTTGTTCTCGAGCTTTGTAAACAAATGCTCTGATACCAACTGTGGCGAAACGAACTTCCCGGCTGGCCTAAACCGAACAAAAAAGCGGACTGCTTTGAGAACACGACTCATCAGAACTCAAATAATAGAATACTTCATTGCTATTACAACAATTTATATTAGAGTACAAGAATATATCAGAGTTCAGATAAATAATATACAGCGGAAAAAATAATAATACCAGAGATTTAAATTACATTTAAATACATAGACATAATGTGTAGCGGAAAACATCAACTACCACAGCTGAAAGAAATACTCGGATACAAAGCTTTCCAAATATAGCTGCAACTGTAATCTCGGATCTTGGGAAAAGAAATATCTTCGAAAAACAAAACTACTAGCTATGTGGAAACTATGGGCACCTAGTTTTTAGGTAGAAACAATAAACAACGAGTCAGTCATGGGATTGGTGTGAGAATGTAATGACCCAGATTTTCATCTAGTTTTATAATCTATAATGTATAGATTATACTGATAATTAAAATTTTATTTAATAAGATTTATGTAAATGGAAATTATCAGGAAAATTATGATTAAATATATTGTTGATGGTTTAAAATTTTCTAATCAATGTGTGTGTATATATATTGATAACATAACATCCTATAACCAATGTATGTGTATACAAATTAGTGACATATGTTTTATCAGTTTTGTTGTATATTTTATTTAAACCTAGATGCGTTTGTAATTACCTAGGTATGAAATGAAAATAAAATTGGATTTTTCCTTCATAAAGAAAATATACGCTAGTGCAAGATATTCAACTAAATTGTATTGTGTTATAATTTCAAATCCATTTAATCAACCTATGCATGTATTAACTTGTTATGTATACATAAACAAGTGCTTGATAACATCTTTGTTTGAATTTAAAATTTGCTTTTAAAGTCATACATATAAAGCTACCTTAACTAACTAATGAGATGCATATGTAAAATACAAACATACATCACATATAGGCATAGCTATAAGAAGGACATGCATCTAAGTAGGAAAAGAAAGCATGTACAAGTCTGCAAATGTATAATTAAGGGAATGCCATTCATGTGCAAGACCTTGTAAAGTTGAAAGTGATTGATGCAACTAGAACATAACCTAAAATAGGTTGATATTCCTTAGAGGCCAAGTTTTGTTAATATATAGATAAAGTACATACCTGTACATAATGTTGCAGCAAGGCACATGGTTTGGCTGAATTTTTTAGAAAGTTTGAAGGCATTTAAAACATTTATTACATGCTAAAACATATGTGTATATATATATATAAATATATAATAGGCTGACTTCCTTTAACATTAAGTTGATTTGTAAAATATATATTGCATAAAACATGCACATACATGCTTAATTTTTCAACAAGTAACATGGCTATAGCTTATGTAACACCCTGAATTTTCTGTGAATATTAAAATTAACAATCCTAAGAATACTTAATTGTTAAAGTGAGAATTAAGGGAAATGGGTTACGCCATTGCATTTGTCTCGAAATTATGCTTGGGATAGAGTCCAAGTTTTCGTAAATCGGACTTCGTACGAGGAAGTTATGGCCTTTGGAAGTTACAGTAATTTTATATAAATTAAATCAGTTCAGAATAAAAGAAATTCAAAATTCAAAATTCAAACAAGGGAGCAGGCTAGGCGGGAATTCTCCCGCCCAAGGGCCAGGCCGACCAGTGGGTCGACTTGGGGGTCGACCTACCCATACAGGTCGACCAGGGGGCCGACCTGGGGGTCGACCTACCCCCCGGGCAAATCTAAAATGTGACGATTTCTGACTCTGTGCTGAGTAACTAGGGTTGTGGTGCCTGTTATAGATAATTCTGTCTAGTCTGGATGGTTGGGATTTCTCCTATGATAATCTAATAGCTTAGATTGATTCAAACCTCTATAAAAGAGTGCCTAGACTCAAACCCTAAACATAAACAAAATTTGTCTCTTGGCCACCATGCTGCTCCTAGGATAATTCTCCTTCCTAAAGCTTAGGATTTAGCAAGTCAGAATTTCAATTCAAAAGATGAACGAACCATTCTCTTTTCTAACCTATCTTTGTAAGTACTATTTCTCTCACAGTATAATTACTAAATTAATTATAATGGGTTGTAATTGGATTATGAGAACATGTCTGTTGAATCACATGATGTTGTTTAACTTTGTTATCTTATGTTGGTAGATCTATTTCATATGTCCAATTATACATGTGTAACTTAATTCATTTTATGCAAGTTTGGGATGTTAAATCATATGTTAATTCATATGTGAATCTTATGCAAGTTTGGGATGTTAAATCATATGTTAATTTATATGTGAATCTTATGCAAGTTTGGGATGTTAAACCATATGTTAATTCATATGTGAATCTTATGCAAGTTTGGATGTTAAAACATATGCTAATTTCTATGTGAATTTTATGCAAGTTTGGGATGTCCAATCGTTTGCTAGTTTAAATATGAATCTTATGCAAGTCTATATGTGAATTGTATAGAAGTTATTATGTGAATCAAGTATATAAATATGCTAGTTTATATGAAAAAACATGTGATAAATTTATATGCAAGTTGTAGAAAATCCATATGCAAGTTTAGGTGAAAAATTATATTCACGTTTTTGGGTGAAAATTTATTTTCACATATGCAAGTTAAGTGAGACCCATGATTCATATATGCAAGTTCACAATTTCATGTTTGGATCTATATTTAGATCCATGGTAGTTTATGCAAATATATGATACTATAGGACCATTGTCCATGCAAATTATTGGCTATGCAATTTTATGTTATAATTCCTATTTGCAAGTTAGATCTATTTTTATGTGTTATGCAAGTTGTGATGTTTCTTTTTTTATATAAGTTAGACTGTTTGCGAGTCTAACATATTTCATATTTGAACGTACGAATAGCATGGGAACAATGGGAAAATATTAATCATATAAATTGTGAATTGACATAAAAATGGCTTTAAAAGCTGATAATTAAATTGAGACATTAACTGGTATAATTTTTATACCTAAAAAGTATGGACATAATATAGGTGACAACTATGGACATAATTAATTTGAAAATTGTTGACAATTTGAATAGGGATAATTAATTCAAATTGGGGTGAAATAGTTTGTAATAATAAACGCCTAAGACACAAGGATAGATTCATTTGTGGTATAAGACTGCCAGGACCCGCCCGACAAATCAAGCAACCAGAAACGGCAGTCTAATGTGAAAGGTCGAAGGCATAAATTAAATGCGTAATAATTGTAAAGACACGAGGTTAGACATGTTTGCGGTATAAGACTGCCCGGACCCGCCCGGAAAATCCAGCAACCGCAAACGGGAGTCTAACGTGGGAGATCTTAAAACGTTGCGGTTATAATGAATTAAGCAACACTTAACCAAGACAAACATGTGGTGGGACATGGGGGTTAAGTGGGTGATATGGGTGACATGTGAAATACGATTAGGAACACTTAACTAAATTGAAACATGTAAGAAGGCATGAATAAGAAGGGGTTAAGTGGAAAATTCTAGTGGGGACCAAGCATAGGTGGAAAGCTTGTGTCAAGCATGGGGGACCCATTTCAAACCAGTAACCCATTAAGTATCTTTGTTTAGCTCGAGTCAGATCGAGGATGGGACACGCTTACTAGGTTTGATTGTAAGAGGTCAAAACAGGTTAACGGTGGCAACGCAAGTCCAATGGGGTCATGTGCGTGCGTGGGCCCAGGCTGGTAGGGAAGACGTTGTTGCATCGTGTAGATATAAGTTGTGCATCTTTAGTGGTATCGGGTTTCCACTTAAGGGAGTGATATACCCCACTGTGGGACCAACACGGGTATCTACGAGTTAGGGAGCCGATCGCATGGGGGTAGTGTGTACAACTAGTGGAGATAGGGCAGGCGGAACCTATGGAGATAGCTAGGGGTACACAAAACTACCATTATGACTATTATGTTCAGTAGGCGAGATCGACTTTTAAGGTGACTAGTAGTGGTGCAGTATAGTAACTATCCTATAGTGATTAGGAGCGATATTTACGCCAGATTATTCCTCTTGTTTGTTTTGTCTTGCCCACTTGTTTCACAGTCATTCCTTGTTTTACCAGTTTATGCCATGTCCTAATTACTTTAATAATTATATCGTTAAAGTTATGGTACTTGCCAGACTTTATGTCTGACCCCCCTTTGTTTTTGCCTCTTTTCTTCCTTCCCCCCACAAGGTTCTCAGGGTGGGACTAGTACTAGTGAAGCTTGATCTGGATCTTTCTCTCTCTTTTGGAAGTGCATGGATTGATGAAAGCAAAGTTCAGCTCATCTTTTTATGGCTACTTATGTTGAGGTTATGCTTTTTTACTTTATGTACTCAGAAAACAATTTGTCAAGATGGTTACTAAGTGTACTTGGTTTTTCTGTTGGTTTATGATGTTGTTGTAATCAAACTATTTCTCCACTGCAATAAATGTTGTTTTGAAATTTCTCAAGTACCAATATATGTATATGTCTTGTTAAATTCTGTTCTATTCAACAATAATACTCCATGAAAGTTAATGCATTCCCTTGAGAGTGACATTAATGGACGTGGGGTGTTACACGTGGTATCAGAGCCGAAGGTTACAAGAACAGATAAGAGATTTTGAAAAACTATTTTTCAAAAGTGTTTTATAAAGAAATAATTTCAAAAGTATGTTTTAAGTAGAGTATTTTCAAGAAAAAAGTTTGCTTTAAAAACATAACCCCCAAGAGCCATATATCTTTCTTTCAAATTCTCCATTTTGAATCTCTTTATTTTCTTTTCAGCATGTCCGGGTTACCCAATATACCCGAGGGAATACCGAACTAACCTAGTTCAGAAGGTATCTGGAGGCTAGGGCCACCACCACAGGCCCTGCAGACATCCCTCCTCCCCCAGCTACAGCCGCTCCTCCTCCTCCCCCTCCTCGTGTTGATACTTTTTCAAAGATATGCAAAGACTTTCGACCAATAGGCAGAAAACCTTTTCACAGATCAGACACGTTTGTTGAAGCTCGAAATTGGCTTAAGGAGGTGGAAGACTTGTTTGGTATCTTCGAGGTAGAGGATGGAAGGAAGGTCCAATTGGTCGCTTGGTTAATGAAGGACAAATTGGTGGGAGGTTACGAATGGAGAGCGTCCAATAGAGACGTGGATGGATTTCAGACATAGGTTCGAGATGAAATTTCTCTCACGAGAAGAAGAGAATCTATACATGGAAAGGTTCATGGCATTGAAGCAGGGGAACTTATCAGTAAAGGAGTACGTCAACAAGTTCAATCAGTTGGTGAGGTTTGGCTTAGACTTGGTGAACACACCTGAAAAGAAGGCCTTGAGATTCATTGATGGTTTGAATTAGCCGCTACATGGGTTAGCAATGACCCACATTCCTATAGGGGCTACCTTTGAGAAACTGGTTGACATGGCGCTTATGCATGAAGAGGAGAAAGGCGCTAATGCTAATAATGCACCAGAAAAGAAAGGGGATCAAAAGAAGTCACAGCAGCAACCTAAGAAAGGTGGTAAGGACAACAATAGCAAAGGAAAGAAAAGATGCTTTAATTGTGGAACACCAGGCCGTCTGAGCAAGGACTGTAGGAAGAAGCATAAGAAGAAGAAGACTGGCTCTTTCCACTGTGGAGAGGCAGGACATCTAATTAAAGACTGCCCGAGGAAACAAGGGCAAGAGCAAAGAATAGGGTCTACTTCTGGAGGACAGATTCAGGCTCTTATGGCACCGGGGCAGGCAAGAGGGCAGGTTCACGCTCTCATGGCACCAGGACAGGAGAGAGGTAGAAACATTTCTGTTGGAAGTTTGGTTTTTCTGTTTGATCATCCTGTTCGTACTTTGTTTGATTATGGCGCTTCACACTCGTTTGTGTCTGCTTCGTTAGTTGAAGCACTGCACCTAAATACTAGTCTAGTTATGGATCCCATAATAGTCTGAAATCCTGTTGGTGGTTCAGCTCATCTTTCAATGATTTGTCGGGATTTGAGAGTGTCTTTCTTTAGCATTGAGTTTGAGTGCAACGCCTTCGTTCTTGGCTTCACGGGCTATGGATTGATTCTAGGCATGGATTGGTTATCCAGTAATGGTGTTATCCTCGATTGTGAAAAGATAGTGGTTAGACTTATGACTCGCCTTGGCAATACTCTCGAAATCTCTTGTAATCCCATACATTCTGTTATGCTTAGCTGCCTAGAATCTCTTGATGCATCTGTTGAAAACTTGCAGTCGTTTAGAGTAGTTCGTTAATACCCAGATGTATTTGAAGAGGTGAAGGGCTTACCTTCAAAGCGGGAGATAGACTTCTGCATATACCTTGTTGATAATGCAAAACCTGTAGCTCTACCCGTTAGACACATGGCTCTAAGGGAGAGAAAAGAGCTCAGTAAGCAAGTCAAAGAGCAGCTCAAAAAGGGGTTTATAAGGCAGAGTATTTCTGAATGGGGTGCTCCAGTAGTATTCGCAACCAAAGCGGATGGTTCACTTCGCCTATGCATTGATTATAGGGAGCTAAACAAGCTGACCAAGAAGAATAGGCACCCACTTCCAAGAATAGATGACTTTTTTGATCTGCTTGTAGGTGCGTCTGTTTTCTCCCAACTAGATTTGGCTACCGGGTTCCATCAGCTAAGAGTGGCTGAAGACAGCATTGATAAGACCGCATTCAAAACCCTGGATGGTTTCTTTGAATGGCTTGTCATGCCTTTTGGCTTGACAAACACACCAGCTTACTTCGTTGACTTGATGAGCAGGGTGTTTAGAGAATTCCTTAATAGGTTTATGGTGGTCTTCAAAGATGATATTTTGATTTTCTCGAAAAATGAAGAAGAGCATGCTTTGAATTTAAGGGAAGTCATGGATACTCTTCGTGCACATCAGCTGAAAGCCAAATTCTCCAAATGTCATTTCTGGAGAGAAGAAGTAAGGTTTCTTGGACATGTGGTGTCCAAAGAGGGGTTAACTGTGGACCCCGCAAAAGTAGTTGCGGTACAAGATTGGAAGGTTCCATGGAATGCAACCGAAGTCCGAAGCTTCCTCGGGCTAGCGGGCTTTTACCGAAAATTCATTAAGGATTTTGCAAAAATCTCAGCCCCACTCACAAGATTAACGAAGAAGAACCTAACTTTCGCTTGGGATTTGGATTGCAATATTGCTTTACAATGTTTGAAAAGGGCTCTAACAACAGCCCCAGTTCTGACATTGTAGGATGGGAGCAAGATGTTTACTGTATACAAGGATGAATGTGGTACGGGACTAGGTGCTGTCTTGATGCAAGAAGGGAAGGTAGTAGCTTATGGAGGCAGGCAGTTGAAAGTACATGAGAAAAACTACCCAACCCACGATCTAGAGTTGGCTGCCATCGTCTTTGCGCTTATGTCTTGGCACCATTATCCTCTAGGTGAGAAATTTGAATTGTATACTGACCATAAATCGTTGAAGTGCCTTTTCTCGCAGAATGATCTTAACTTAAGACAGCAAAGGTGGATGGAATTTCTGGCCTCATATGATTTTGTGATTTCCTATACCACTGGCAAGGGTAATGTGGTAGCAGACGCCTTGAGTAGGAAGAAGCTGACCTTGAGTCCTCTCTTTGTAGAAAGGCAAAGCTTGGAGTATATATCAAACTTTAACTTTAGACCCTCCTTTGAAATTGTGCCTAGTCTGTTAGCATCGCTAGAGGTGCGGCCTACTCTTTTGGACTCAATAGGAACCGCACAACGAGAAGACCCTCAACTAGTTGACGTGATGGATAAGCTAGTTAGGGGTGAGACTTCTAGTCACCTCACTAGATACTTCATCGATGATAAGGGTTGGTTGAGACGGGATGGAAGGCTATGCGTCCCACAAGTAAGGGATTTAGTGAAGACGGTTCTCGAAGAAGCACACCATTCTAAGCTGACCATTAACCCAGGCAGGGACAAGATGTATGAAGATATAAAAAGGGTTTTCTTTTGGAATGTCATGAAGAGTGACATAGCTAAGTTTGTCGCTAAGTGTTTGATATGCCAGCAAGTCAAAGCGGAGCAGAAGAAGCCCGGTGGTCTGCTTCATCCTCTCGAGGTCCCACAGTGGAAGTGAGATAGCATTTCGATGGACTTTGTTGACGGGTTTCCTAGGTCAAGAAGGGGCAATATCAGTATTTGGGTAATAGTGGACAGGCTCACTAAAAGCACTCACTTTATACCTGTTAAGATTAGAAGGACTGCCTCGTCCCTAGCATCCATTTATCTTAAAGAAATAGTTCGATTCCATGGGATACCCTCTAGCATAGTGAGTGATCGAGATCCTATCTTTACGAGCGAGTTTGGGAAGAGTTTGCAAGAGGCAGTAGGCACACAATTATGCTTAAGCATGGCCTATCACCCCCAAACCGATGGTCAGACGAAAAGGGTGAATAGAGTATTGGAAGACCTCTTGAGATTGTGCATTCTTGACTTTGGAGGGACATGGGAGAATCATCTTTCTTTGGTGGAATTCGCCTACAACAATAGCTAACAAGCCACCATAGGCATGGTGCCCTTCGAAGCTTTATATGGAAGGCCATGCCGATCACCAACTTGTTGGTAGGAGTCTACAAACAAGCTCGTACTTGGGCCAGACATGATTAGAGAAAGCTCAGAAAAGGTGGACTTGACAAGAAGACGGATGAAAGCTGCACGGGATGGACAGAAGACCTACGCAGACAAAAGGAGGACCGACCTTGAGTTTAAGGTTGGAGATATAGTGTTCCTTAAAGTATATCCTTTGAGGAATGTCATTCGCTTTGGGTCCATAGGAAAGCTAGCACCAAGATTTGTAGGGCCATTTCCTATCATTGAAAGGATTGGGACGATGGCTTACAGAGTAGAGATACCCGAGAGACTGGCTGGAGTTCATAATGTTTTTCATGCTTCTCAACTACGAAAGTGTTTACATGAATCTGCAGAAGTGGTGGAGCCAAGTATACTATAGGATGTAGAAATGGAACGAGAAGCGACAGTGAGAAGAGTCCCAACTCGTATATTGGGTACGGATGTCAAAAAGCTATGCAATCGTGAAGTCAAGCTTGTTAAAGTTCAATGGAGTGATGCTGAGGAAGACGGGACTTGGGAAACCAAGAGAAAATATGCGCAGCCTACCCTTTTCTCTTTGAGGGTACCTCCTTGATCTCTTTTTCCATGATTTTATTCATGCTTATATCTATCTTTTAAGTATATCTCCTCAGTCCTACTCTTTAGCCTTAGGTAGAAACCGATGGATATAAACATGTATTTGAAACATGTTATGATTGATGGTTGCGAGTGATTGCTAGTGGTTTCTCATGGATGCATGTACATACTTTAGGCGCTAGATCGACTCAATAACTTTCATATTGCATATAAGTGTGTGTGCATACTTAAATTAATGGATGCATAATGGTTGTGTTAGGATGCTGCATTTTGATGAATGGTTGTGCACACATGTAGAAGTAATATGTATCATTAGGATTCTTTTGCATGCATAATGGACATTTGGCACTATCATGATTTGCATTAAGTAGGTCAACTGAATCAGCGGACCGCCTGATTTTGCATTAGATAAGGATCATATACACACACTTTTTGCATATGTTCATACGTATTAGAAATCTTGTAAGGACAATGGATGCCTGTGTTTGATGGTTGAGTAGATGGATGATTGGATGTTAGGATACACATTCTCCTTAACTTGAAGATTTCGGGGGCGAAATCCTTTAAGGAGGGGAGAATGTAACACCCTGAATTTTCTATGAATATTAAAATTAACAATCCTAAGAATACTTAATTGTTAAAGTGAGAATTAAGGGAAATGGGTTATGACATTGTGTTCGTCTTGAAATTCTGCTTGGAATAGAGTCCAAGTTTTCGTAAATCGGACTTCGTATGAGGAAGTTATGACCCTCGGAAGTTCCAGTAATTTTATATAAATTAAAACAGTTCAGAATAAAAGCAATTCGAAATTAAAAATTCAAACAGGAGAGCAGGCTGGGCGATAATTCTCCTGCACAAGGGCCAGGTCGACCGGGGGGTCGACCTACCCATACAGGTCGACCAGGGGGTCGACCTACCCCCCTCCCCCTCGGGCACATCTGAAATGTGACGATTTCTGACTCTACGCTGAGTCATTAGGGCTGAGGTGCATGTTCTAAATAACTCTATCTAGTCTGGATGGTTGGGATTGCTCCTATGATAATCTAACGGCTTTGGTTGATTCAAACTTCTATAAAAGAGTGCCCAAACTCAAACCCAAACCTAAACAAAATTTGTCTCTTGGCCACCATGCTGCTCCTAGGATAATTCTTCTTCCTAAAGCTTAGGATTTAGCAAGTCAGAATTCCAATTCAAAAGACGAACGAACCATTCTCTTTTCTAACCTATCTTTGTGAGTACTACTTCTTTCACAATATATTTACTAAATTAATTATGATGGGTTGTAATTGGATTATGAGAACATGTCTGTTGAATCACGTGATGTTGTTTAACTTTGTTATCTCATGTTGGTAGATCTATTTCATATGTCCAATTATACATGTGTAACTAGATTCATTTTATGCAAGTTTAGGATGTTAAATCATATGTTAATTCATATGTGAATCTTATGCAAGTTTGGGATGTTAAATCGTATGTTAATTCATATGTGAATCTTATGCAAGTTTGGATGGTAAAACATATGCTAATCCTTATGTGAATTTTATGCAAGTTTGGGATGTTCAATCGTATTCTAGTTTGAATATGAATCTTATGCAAGTTTATATGTGAATTGTACACAAGTTATTATGTGAATCAAGTATATACATATGCTATTTTATATGCAAAAACTTGTGATAAATTCATATGCAAGTTGTACAAAATCCATATGCAAGTTTAGGTGAAAAATTATATTCACATTTTTGGGTGAAAAATTATTTTCACATATGCAAGTTAAATGAGACCCATGATTCATATATTCAAGTTCACAATTTCATGTATAGATCTATATTTAGATCCATGGTAGTATATGCAAATATACGATTCTATATGACCATTGTCTATGCAAATTATTGGCTATGCTATTTTATGTTATAATTCCTATTTGCAAGTTAGATCTATTTTTATGTGTTATGCAAGTTGTGATGTTTCTTTTTTTTTATAAGTTACACTATTTGCGAGTCTAACATATTTCATATTTGAACGTGCGAATAGCGTCGGGACAATGAGAAAATATTAATCATGTAAATTGTGAATTGACATACAAATGGCTTTAAAAGCAGATAATTAAATTGAGAAATTAATTGGTATAATTTTTATACCTAAAAAGTATGGACATAATTTAGGTGACAATTATGGACATAATTAATTTGAAAATTATTGACAATTTGAATAGGGATAATTAATTCAAATTGGGGTGAAATAATTTGTAATAATAAACGCCTAAGACACGAGGTTAGACTCGTTTGTCGTGTAAGACTGCCCGGACCCGCCCGGCAAATCCAGCAATCACAAATGGCAGTCTAATGTGAGAAGTTGAAGGCATAAATTAAATACATAACAATTGTAAAGACACGAGGTTAGACACGTTTGCGGTATAAGACTGCCCGGACCCGCCCGACAAATCCAGCAACCGCAAACGGGAGTCTAATGTGGGAGGTCTTACAAGGTTATGGTTATAATGAATTAAATAACACTTAACCAAGATAAACATGTGGTGGGATATGGGGGTAAAGTGGGTGACATGGGTGACATGTGAAATACGATTAGAAAATCTTAACCAAATTGAAACATGTAAGAAGGCATGAATAAGAAGGTGTTAAGTGGAAAATTCTATTAGGGACCAAGCATAGGTGCAAAACTTGTGTTAAGCATGGGGAACCCATTTCAAACCAATAACCCATTAAATATCTTTGTGAGCTCGAGTTAGATCGAGGACGGGACACGCTTACTGGGTTTGATTGTAAGAGGTCAAAACGGGTTACCGGTGGCAACGCAAGTCCAACGGGGTCATGTGCTTGCATGGGCCCGGGCTGGTAGGTGAGACATTGTTGCATCGTATATACATAAGTCATGCATCTTTAATGGTATCAGGTTGACACTTTGGGGATTGATACACCCCACTATGGGACCCGCACTGGTATCTACGAGTTAGGGAGCCAATCGCATAGGGGTAGTGGGTACAACTAGTGGAGATAAGGGAATGCGACACCTATGGAGACAGCTAGGGATACACAAAACTACCATTATGATTATTATGTTCAGTAGGAGGGATCAACTTTTAAGGTGACTAGTAGTGGTGCAGTATAGTAACTATCCTATAGCGACTAGGAGAGAGATTAATGCCAGAATATTCCTCTTGTTTGTTTTGTCTTTCCCACTTGTTTCACAGTCATTCCTTGTTTTACCAGTTTATGCTTTGTCCTAATTACTTTAATAATTATATCGTTAAAGTTATGGTACTCGCCAGACTTTATGTCTGACCCCCCTTTTGTTTTCGCCTCTTCTCTTCCTTTCCTACCCCCAGGTTCTCAGGGTGGGACTAGTACTAGTGGAGCTTGATCTATATCTTTCTCTCTCTTTTGGAAGTGCTTGGATTGCTGAAAGTAAAGTTCAGCTCATCTCTTTTATGGCTACTTGTTTTGGGGTTCTGCTTTTTACTTTATGTACTCAGAAAACAATTTGTCTAGATGGTTACTAAGTGTACTTGGTTTTTCTATTGGTTCATGATGTTGTTGTAATCAAACTATTTCTCCGCTGCAATAAATGTTGTTTTGAAATTTCTCAAGTACTAATGTATGTATCTGTCTTGTTATATTCTGTTCTATTCACCAATAATACTCCATGAAAGTTAATGCATTCCCTTTGAGAGTGGCATTAATGGACGTGGGGTGTTACAGCTTAGCTTGAAAGCATTCATTTGTATACATTTCACATCACCTTTCCTGCAAAAGCCAGCCTAAACCATCTACCCTGTATAAGCCTAATCCTAGAACCCACTAGCATATGTGCATTGACCTTGCATAGCCTGGGAAGGATTGATAGAGATGTCTAAACTACACTTGTTTTCAATCATCCATCGCTTTCAGAAAATACTGCAACATGTATGCGCCTTCCTAGCTTAATACCTACCCGACTTGAAGCTAAATTTATTCATTTATAAATACACGAGAATACTAAATATTTAAACCACACACAAACAATTCTCTATTCTGAACAAATGAAAACTTAGAGCAAAAAAACTAAATGGAAATAGCCAAGAACTCTGAGCACAAGTATGAAACATAGAATAAAGGAATGGCAAGAATAATGGCAGTGAACCATATGCAGATCAGTAAACGAAACAGCAGTAGCAATTTTATGAGTAAACTCTTAAACTTATCAACCATTTTATATTAAATTCTAGGTGTATTCAAACCATGTGTGTTAGTATGTTCTTACAATATTTGATACAATTATTGACGATGGTTTGATGGATTATATCTGCAAGTAGTGATATTTTTTCTTCGAAAAAATAAATTAAAACACGGGAAGCAGATTACAATAACAACAGTATGTATTTTTGTGAACAAACTCTGGTTCCCTTGCTCCCAAATTTATGTCAGTTTGTTGTGCAAAATCAGAATAGAAACAACTTCAGCACAACTTTTGCACCTAACATTCAAGTGGACACCCTCGCGGTTTCAACAGAACGTGTTCTTATAGAAAGTTTAGTTTGGTTCAAAGATATTGTGATGATCTCAAAATCCCGTGCTACGGTGTTAAGGATAATCATTGGAATATAACACATTAATCATCATTAGCAGAGCACAGATAATAGCATAAGCAGGAAATAGAATAATTTACACAAATATGACAGCAGAATCATATACATATCACATCATCAGAGAGCACAATGCTGGATACAACTTAGTGCAAAATAATACATAATCAGTCTACATCGCCCAAGGCGGAATCATATACATAGGAAGTACATAAACGAAACATCAGTCTACATCGCCTGAGGTGGAATCATAATACATATATAGTAATGGCGGAAAAATCATAGTCATCATAGTGTAGTCAAGCCTCGCCATGATCCAAAAGTGCACCTCTACTACGGTGCCAAGCCAAAATACGTTAGCTACCTGGAACTAGGCTGCCCGTGTGAAAATAAGGGCACCCGAGTTTGCAAGGTGAAACAAACTACGAATCAGTCATGGGACTTGTATGATAAATCTACTTAAGTAATTAACAACAATAAGGCAAATCAAAGGACCACGCAACTTTCGCGGAACGGGTTTACTCCAGTCAGTGCTAATGCATGAAATAAAGTAAATTATTAAATCATCGCTATGCTTTTTGTAAAAATGAAGCCATTATAAGACTCAGGTTCCATCACACAATGCAACGCAAGCCGGAGGATAGAGTTTTTACCTTATAATGGCCAAGAGATGCTTCATACATATAAACAAAAGTGTTTGATATTATTACTAGTGCATACATGTTTCAAAAGCGAATTCAATCATAAATATCAATCATAGACGGCATAAATGACCCATACCACTATTTCGCCATACTAGTAATACAATCAAATCCGCAATTCCATATTGGAAATTGGATTCCATCATGAGTCGAGGCAAGGCGCAAGCTCCTCTCCATTCGAGACACTCTAGCAAATGCCTTAGGATCGCACACAGCGGTCCTTGGATCTTAAGGGTCGGTCCTCCCTTACTTTTGAGGATTGGCAATTCCTGAACACACGTTTCCCGGTCCTTACAGACATATAATCGAGGCGCCTTGCATTCCAACAACCACACAGGTGAAAAGCATATATAAATGTCAGGGCTGGTAAGTCACTGACACCACCATAGCTAGAAAGAAACGTCGTGTTCTCCCTGCAGTCACTATCCCATTTTTGACTCATACCGGGGTGTGAGGCTCGCGAATCAACGCTATACACAAAGCTACACCACACAGGCCGTGCTTTGATCATCAACCACAAGACTTTGCTTTTCAACAGAAGCCTTGATCACATGCTACTTAGGCATGCCACACAGGCAATTCACTCCATGCGACTGATTTCTATCGATATATAACCTCTGAGCTCGTACGTCTCAGAGAAGGGCGTTAAGCAAGAGAATAAATTATCTGCCTCCAAACAGATATATATTTAATAGAGATCAATCAGTGCAGAACAAAATCCAATGTCCGACACACAATCCATTTACAAGTTCGTTCTGGGTATGAACGAAGCCGAAGGCACCAAATTCCTCTCATATCCATACAATCAACATTACGTCCGGACGGCCACCACTTCAGCTCCATCAAGGTAGCTACTCCAATCACGAGCATCAGTAGCGCCCATCCATCCAATATGAAGATCGTCGGTCTTGAATCATCTTCAACTCTTTGACTTCTAACCATCGATCGATTATTTGAAAAGAGAATTAACCCGGCCTTTTCAAATAATCCACGTATATTTAGATTTTAAAATCAATTCTTCACATGGATAAATTATTCGACATTCACATTTCAGTTCTTTAGTATAATTTTCATGTCAAACACATTCAACCATCAAATATCAAGCAAACCAAGCAAAATCGGTTTATTTCCACTCTATATCATCTATAATATTTTATAACGATATATCGCCATTTTTATCTATTTAAAAACGACCCTATTTAATTAAACGACGTTTCAGGTTGTGCCGAGGCACTGGCGCTGTTTTTCCCAAAATTTGTTTTACACATATCTGAAAATCTAACCGCTGGATTTCAACAAAGTTTATATCATTGGGAAGATATTCCCAACGCGAACCCAACGGTTCCAGTTTCGTGAAAATATGATGGTCGGATCTTTCGGTATAATCGTTTGATGTTACGATTTAAAAAAGCGAACTGCATGGCCTCGATTCATTTTAAATTAATTTATATATATATATATATAGATAAATATAATTCATTCGACGATTTCAGTATCGTTTTCACTTCAAATATTTCACTAACACCTTTATATTTCGAAAAATTTCGCCATAAGCTCCTTTGTACGGGAAGTGGTTTGGAAATTTATTGGGCCGTATTAGGTACCCAAAAAATCCTAATAAGCATACACATATTTATAGTGATATATTCCGGTGTCCACAGGGGAGTGTGTATAGATCATAACTCCAGAGAATAAATTCTCGTCACCCTATAAATGGTTTTTGTGCCTTAATGACCAGAGAGACGTGTTTATTGTCGTCTCCAAACCCGTGTGGGGTTTTTATTAATCTTGCAATTTACCGTTACAATTTATATAGTCAAGACCAGTCATCAGTTCAACTTGTAATATATAGTCATCGCCATACAAGCCTCTCACTCGTATGGTAAATCTTCAACCTCGTTACACCAGCTTCAAATGCTTATGTGGGATATGATGAAGTATGCCTATCGTCAAGAAGTATGCCATGTAGTGTAGTTCAAAATTAATTGTTACTATCCTATGGCGATGTTTATTGTCACACACAGAACAACTAGCACTCCGCATCCAATGGCATTCACAGGAGTTGATATAATAATAAAATTTGCAAATCCAACTCATTAAGGTTTACCTATTTGTCGGGCACGCAAATAAATTCTTTACTCAACAGCTAATCCATTTCCTGTTCAACACATGTATATATATGTGCAAAACTAAGCTAAAAATTATATTTCTAGCGAACAAAGGTTTATTTCCACTTATGGTTATTTCTAACACTTCACGTTTCACTTAAAAACGTTATTTTTAGCGAACTAAAATATATTTCTACACATGACTATTTTATTTAGTTCTTATACATGTTTAAAATAATATTTATAGCAAACAAATATTTATTTCAACACTTGTATATTTTAAGCAAATCAAATACATAATAAAAATGGTATTTTTATCATCAAAAATGTTTATTCAACACATGAATGTTTTAACACTTCATATTCTCAATAAAAATGTAATTTTTATTGTTCGATCTTTTATTCAACACATGAACCTTTTTCCAACACACGAACTTCTCAACACATGAGCATTTCCACACATGGATATATTTTATATAGTTTGTACATATAAGAAAGATATAAATTTTTATTGTTGAAACAATCTATTTATAACATGAATATTTTACATACTTCCTATATAATAAAATTGTGATTTTTATTGTTAAAACAATTTATTTATTCAACACATGAATTATTTTTCAACACATGAAATATTTTTCAACACATGAGCATTTCCACACATGGATATGGTTTCAACACATGACTTTTGTTTCAACACATGAAAATAATTTCAACATATGAAAATAATTCTAACACATGAATATTATTCAAAATTTCGGCAGCATAACGGCAGGGTATTAAAAACCGGCACCGTCCCGAGTACGGCTCCTCGCTCTACCATAAAACCTCGCGGATTTTGAAAATGGGGATTTCATATATCTAATTCGCACGCGTGCGAGTATGATTTTTCTTTTCCACAATTTACTTCAATCACAAATGGGTATTTTTCAACCATAACCAAACAATATCAACCACAAACAATTCTACCAACCATTCGCATTATTCACCAAATTTTTCACACTAATTCACAATCAATAAATATCGTCCATGGTTTGTGGATGAGGGAAGTGTGTGTGTATATATATATATATATATTCGTATATAAAAATATTTTATTTCCATTCCCATACACATATCATTTATACTATGCATGTATAATTCATACTTCGCTCATACAACTTATACAGTGCGTGTACATGAGGTATACAACACGTATATAATTTATATTTCGCTTATATAATTTATACATCACATTTCTATTCACATTTCAGTTTAGAAATCTCACATTGGTTTGTCGCTCTTCTAAAAATCCTAGCAAGCTCAGAAAAATACCTGGACGCTTCTAGACTATAGAGAGCGTCCTTGCGGTCACGATGTTTCCTGTTTCGTAGAATTCCGTCAATACACGATAAAGATATGATTTTTCAAAGTTTGCCACACTTAAAAGTGTTATTTTCAATTCAAATAAAACAAAGGCAGTACCTTTCGGAAGTGGTTCAAAACTAGGTTTTGAAATAACTTCCAATCCGAAGAACGTTGCGTCGATCAGACTACACAACGTCGAAGGGGGTGGAAAGGGGTTTCCGCGCAGGGGTGTGGGGTCGGGTTCAATGGTCGGGATAGGGCAGGGCGGCGGGTCAAAGTCGCAAACTTTGGGGGCACGAAACACGAGGTAGGGCCAACGATGGGAGAAGCTTCTGGTATGTATTTGAAGAGTAGAGGATGCTCTTCAAAAAGTTCAACTGGGGGTGGAGCTAAAGATGAACGTGGCGATCGGAAATTGCCTGGGAAGCGGCGAACACAGTTCTGCCGTCGAGATCGAGGGTTACGGGGGTTTTCTGATTTTTTTTTAATTATGAATGGAGAATTTCTGATTGGCCCATGCTTTATTAAAATTTTAAAATAGCGTTTCACCAAACGAACTCCAATCCAAACCCAATGACTGTCGCCCCTAGCTATATACCCCCATCTCGGACACAATGGGATATGTTTCGTAGGCCAGTTTGACTGTTACAGTCAGTTATTTTTCAAATTAAAGTATAAAACATTCAAATTCTATTTTGAACGTACATTTTAATTTGCTGGGGCCACATACTGATTCTAAAAATTCCAGAAAAATAAATCTAGCTATGTTTTGACGCTACGATCCCAACAAAACTAGTTTCGTCGAATTCAGAGGTCGTTTGAAGAATGGCCATTTTCTGATCGATCCAATTTAACAGAAATCAACCAAACACGTTTTCTTTTGCCACGCTCACATACTAGCTTCAAAAATTATGAAATTTGAATCCTAGAAATAGTTTGACATCCCGGATCCAACAAAAGTGGTTTCGTCGGATTCTGAGATCGTTTGCAAAATGTCTATTTTCAAGGGCTATATATTCTCTATAGCGACCTTTCTAAAAATTCATTTGGCCATAACTTTTGATTCCCGCTATGAAACTTCGATTTTTCAGATTCATTAGAAAGATATTCATAAACAGATTTAAATATTTTTGGTTTCACTGCAATCCATTTTATTTTGCACCCGATATAGTCAGTCAAAGTTTGAATTCAAATTTTCAACTGCCACACTATTTCTAATCCATTATTTTATTGAAATATTCTATTTCAATTGTCTAAATTTCTTTAAAATAACCAATTTAAAAATTTTAAATTGGCTCGTATTTTCCGTGTTGTTATAATCTCCCTCACTTAAAACTTTTCGTCCTCGAAAAGGAAACAACAACATAGTAGGAAACAAAAATGTAAATGCAAAGTATTGTGAAGGTACCTTGCACCGGAGTTAGTCAGAGAGGTCTACTCTGCATTTGGGGTAAGCTTGCTTAATGCTTTCCTCAGTCTCCCAAATACAGTCTCTAGGATCACTACTCCACTGCACTTTAACTAAATGAACCTTTTTGCTCCTTAACTCTTTAGTTTCTTTGCCAACAATCTTTAACGACTCTCTTCTGACTGTCAATTCTGGGGTAATTTCCAAGTCCTGTTGCGCTACTTCTTCTACAATAAGATCCGGATCGTGCACATGTCTTCTAAGTTGAGATACGTAAAACACATCATGCACTCCAGGCAACCAATCAGGTAATTGAACCCTATAAGCAAGAGTTCCAATCCATTCAAGTATAGGAAAGGGACTAATAAATCTAGGTGCCAACTTCCCAGTTTTACCGAATCGGATTACTCCTCTCATCGGAGAAACTTTCAAATAAACATAATCACAAACGGCGAATGCCACATCTCTTCTTCTAGAATCTGCATAACTTTTCTGTTGGCTTTGTGTGGTTTTCAATCGTTTCATGATGAAATCGACTTTATCAGATGCTTCTCTAATCATATCGGGTCCCAGCACAAGTCTGTTGCCAGGTTCTACCCAACATGCGGGAGATCTCCACGGTCTACCATATAATGCTTCAAATGGTGACATTTTTAAACTTGCTTGGTAGCTGTTGTTATATGAGAATTCTACCAAATGCAAGTGATCCTCCATTGACCCGCCAAAATCAATAATACAAGCCCGCAGTAAATCCTCTAGAATTCTATTCACCCGCTCAGTTTGGCCATCTGTCTGAGGGTGATATGCGGTGCTCAGATTCAGTTTTGTTCCCAATTCTGTCTGGAATGCCTCCCGTAATTTGCTAGCAAATATTGGGTCTCTATCGCTGACTATACTGATGGGAACTCCATGCAGCTTAACTATCTCCTTGAAATAAATCTGTGCTAGACTTTGAGCGGTTCTATTGGATCTGGCAGGTATGAAATGGGCGGTCTTCATGAAGCGATCTACGATCACCCAAATATTGTCATTACCTTTCTTGGTTTGGGGCAAACCATATATGAAATCCATGGAAATTTGTTCCCATTTCCAATCTTGGACTTCCAACGGTTGCAACAATCCGGCCAGCTTTTGTTGGTCGCTCTTGACTAGTTGACAAATAGGGCATCTGCTAACATATAAAGAAATGTCCCTCTTTATCGCCTTCCACCAGAAAGTGCGCTTGATATCATTGTACATTTTACTCACTGCAGGATGAATGCAAAGCTTTGACGTATGGCATTCATCGAGCACCTCTCTTTTGAGCTCAGGGATATCGGGAACGCAAATTCTCCCATTTAATCTCAGAACTCCTTCACTATCCACTTGGAAACTGGAGCGCCTTTTTGAATTCTTTTGATCATCTCTTTAACAAAATTGTCGTTTTTCTATAGAACAGAGATCTTGTCATTCAATGAAGACGTAACGATAAAACTGGCGATGACATCATTCTTTCTACTGAGCGTGTCAGCTACTACATTAGCCTTTCCCGACGTATACAGGATATCCAGATCATATGCTGCGAGAAATTCTAGCCAACACTGCAGTGTCAAGTTCAGATCCTTTTGGGTGAACAAATACTTCAATGATTGATGATCTGTAAACAATTCGAATTTCTCACCAAATAAGTAATGCCTCCAGATTTTCAAAGCAAAAACGATGGCTAGCAACTCAAGATCATGAGTTACATAATTCTTCTCATGCGGTTTTAGCTGGCGGCTTGCATAAGCGACTACTTGGCCTCTCTTCATTAACACTGCACCCAGACCTCTAAAAGAAGCATCCGTCCAAACCGTCAAATCCTGATTGCCATCGATAATGGTTAATACTGGAGCGGTTGTCAATTTCGATTTTAATTTCTGGAAAGCTTCCTCGCAGTCGGAAGTCCACTTAAATTTCTTGTGCTTCTTCGTAAGCTTTGTTAATGGACCAGATATCTTCGAAAAATCCTTAATGAATTTTCGATAATAACTAGCCAACCCCATAAAACTTCTGACCCCTATGGGTGTAGTAGGTTGTTTCCAGTCTTGAATTGCTATAATTTTGCTCGGATCTACAGAAATTCCTTCCTTTGACACAACATGGCCAAGGAACTTCACCTCTTCATGCCAGAAGACACATTTAGAGAATTTGTCTTTGAAGACGTTCTTTCTCAGAATCCCCAATACTTGTTCTAAATGTCTTTCATGCTCAGCTTTTGACTTAGAGTAGATTTAAATATCATCAATGAATACCAGGACAAATTTATTTAGAACTTCCTTGAATACTCTATTCATTAGATCCACGAAGTAGGCTAGAGCATTGCATAAGCCGAACGACATCACTAACCATTCGTAAAATATGTCTGGACCTCTGAAATCTGTCAAAGGAACACACTCTTCAGCAATTCTCAGTTGATGGAAACCTGTTGCTAGGTCCATTCTGGAAAATACTCTCGCCTCGTTTAATTGGTCTAACAGATCATCGATGCGGGGTAATGGGTATTTGTTTTTGAGCGTCTGTTTGTTGAGGTCACGGTAATCAACACACAATCGGAGAGTACCATCTGACTTGGGGACAAACACTACAGCTGCACCCCAACTAAAAAAAGTAGGTCTGATCAAACTCTTCCATAGCAGTTGACGAATTTGATCGCCTAATTATTCTTTTTCTTTTGGAGTCATTCTTTGAATTGGATGAACCACTGGTCTGGGATTCAGAATTAGATCGATTCTGAATTCAATTTCTCTTTGCAGAGGTAAGTTTTCGACTTCTTCAAACACGTCCGCATAGTTTTTAACAACATGAATCTTTTCTAAGGAAGTGGGGATAACTTCTAACGCAGACCAAAATTCCTTTCTATCTGGATTCGAACCATGGCATGGTACGGTAATATATCTAAGCTTCATTCTAATTTTTACTATTCTTTCTGCACACTTTACTTCGGCTTCGTATTTCGTTAACCAATCCAGCCCGAGAATGATATCAAATTCGGGAAAATCCATGGTGATTAAATCAAAAGAAAACTTATAAGAAGAATAAGAGACTGGCACTCTACAATATGAACTAAGAACTAGAGATCCTTCTATTGGATTATGTACTTTAACCAATTATCTAAGCTTTCTTTGTTTTAACTTTAACTTGTTAACAGTGTTACTTGCAATAAAACTACGTGATGCTCCCGTGTCAAATAATGCAGAAACAGGAATATTTTTAATTGTAAGGCTACCTCCCAAAACATCAGGTTTACCTACTCCATCGGAAGCAGCCGACGGCTTTGCTCCGTCGTACACATGAGCAACCTCGGCCTTCTTAAGCAAGGGACAATCTCTGACAAGATGTCCTGCCCTGTGGCAGTTAAAGCATGAACGAGGGTTCTGAGAGCTCTGGCTTGACCCTTGAGAGTTGGTCTTCTGACGTTTAGGGGCTGTGCAAACATTAGAGTAGTGCCCCACCTTGCCACTATTGTAGAAGCTTCCTTTTGGCGGCTTGCTACTCTGCTGATTTGTGGACGCCGCGTTGCTTGATTCTGGCTGTTTTGTAGAGGGCTTGCTTTTATTCCCCGCCTGGCTTTTAGCACGGTCCAGATCAAGGTTCCTTTGGTCAAGGTCCTCATAATTATAAGCCATCTCCACTAACTCTGAGAATGCTAGCTTGATGTGGGCCATTGCCCTGTCTTGGTACTTACCCTTTAGCCCGAGGATGAACCTCTTGTTCTTGGACTTGGCGGTCGTGATGAGCTCTGGTGCGTAGCGGGATAACTGTGTAAACTTGTTTAGGTAGTCTTGCACAGAGAGATCTCCTTGCTGGAGGTTTGTAAATTCGTCATGCATGCGCTCTATCGCCTGCTCTGGGGTGAACTTTTCTTTGAACATGTCTTTGAACTCATCCCACGTTCTACCTGCATTTCTGTTCTCTGCAGTGATGGCTTCCCAACATAATTCGGCTTCGTCTTGCAGAAGCAATGCACCCATGAATGCTTTGTCTTGATCTCATAGCCTCAGGCCTCCTAATATCTTTTCGCATATTTTCAGCCATGCCAAGGCCTCAATCACAGTGCCCGTTCCAGAGAAGGTTTTGCCTCCGAGATTCTTTTATCTTTTGGCCACTCGGTCGAGCTCGAATGGCTGAGCGGTTGAGGGTTGTATCAATGGTCCTTCCACAGTGGGGTTATCTACTTGGCCTCTGCCTCGGCCTCCACGACCTCCTCTTGCTGCTACAGCTCTGGTAGCCATTTCTCAAGTTCTGTATAAGCAAGGAAAGAGTCGGCTTATAGAAACAATAATTTTATCATATGGTACTGTAGAAGAACTTAAGGAAAAACAACGATGTACTGATCAGATTATTTTTGCTATTCTGCTTAGCTCATTCTAGGACATTACTAGTCCTATCTCTAATGAGCTACTCGCCTTAGAATATTACTGATTCTATTCTGACGAGGTGTTTAATGTGTTAAATTCCAGAACTAAGGTTAACCAAAGCTCTGATACCACCTATGACGATCTCAAAACCCTGTGCTACGGTGTTAAGAATAATCATCGGAATATAACACATTAATCATCATTATCAGAGTACAGATAATAGCATAAGAAGGAAATAGAATAATTTACATAAATATGACAGCGGAATCATATACATATCACATCATCAGAGAGCACAGTGCAGGATACAACTTAGTGCAAAATAATACATAATCAGTCTACATTGCCCGAGGCGGAATCATATACATAGGAAGTACATAAACAAAACATCAGTCTACATCGCCTGAGGTGTAATCATAATGCATATATAGTAATGGCGGAAAAATCATAGTCATCACTGTGTAGTCAAGCCTCGCCATGAGCCAAAATTGCACCTCTGCTGCAGTGCCAAGCCAAAATACGTCAGCTACCTGGAACTAGGCTGCCCATGTGAAAATAAGGGCATCCGAGTTTGCAAGGTGAAACAAACTACGAGTCAGTCATGGGACTGGTATGAGAAATCTACTTAACTAATTAACAACAATAAGGTAAATCAAAGGACCACGCAACTTTCGCGGAACAGGTTTACTCCAATGAGTGCTAGTGCATGAAATAAAGTAAATTATTAAATCATCGCAATGCATTTTATAAAAATGAAACCATTATAAGACTCAGGTCCCATCACACAATGCAACGCAAGTCGGAGGATAGAGTTTTTACCTTATAATGGCCAAGAGATGCTTCATACGTATAAACAAAAGTGTTTGATATTATTACTAGTGCATATATGTTTCAAAAGCGAATTCAATTATAAATATCAATCATAGACGGCATAAATGACCCATACCACTATGTCGACATACTAGTAATACAATCTAATCCTCAATTTCGTATTGGAAATTGGATTCCATCATGAGTCGAGGAAACTGGCAAGCTCCTCTCCGTTCGAGACACTCTAGCAAATGCCTCAGGATCGCAAACAGCAGTCCTTGGATCTTCAGGGTCGGTCCTCTCTTACTTTTGAGGATTGGCAATTCCTGAACACACATTTCCCGGTCCTTACAGACCTATAATCGAGGCGCCTCGCATTCCAACAACCACACAGGTGAAAAGCATATATAAATGTCAGGGCTGGTAAGTCACTGACACCACCATAGCTAGAAAGAAACGTCGTGTTCTACCTGCAGTCACTATCCCATTTTTGACTCATACCGGGGTGTGAGGCTCGCGAATCAACGCTATACACAAAGCTACGCCACACAGGCCGTGCTTTGATCATCAACCACAAGACTTGGCTTTTCAACAGAAGCCATGATCACATGCCACTTAGGCGTGCCACACAGGAATTCACTCCATGCGACTGATTTCTATCGACATATAACCTCTGAGCTCGTACGTCTCAGAGAAGGGCGTTAAGTAAGAGAATAAATTCTCCGCTGCCAAACAGATATATATCTAATAGAGATCAATCAGCACAGAACAAAATCCAAAGTCAGACACACAGTCCATTTACAAGTTCATTCTGGGTATGAACGAAGCCGATGGCAATAAATTCCTCGCATATTTGTACAATCAACATTACGTCTGGTTGGCTACCACTTCAGCTCCTTCAAGGTAGCTACTCCAATCACGAGCATCAGTAGCGCCCATCCATCCAATGTGAAGATCATCGGTCTTGAACCGTCTTCAACTCTTTGACTTCTAACCGTCGATCAATTATTTGAAATGAGAATTAACTCGGCCTGTAACACCCCGAATTTTCTATTAACACTAAATTTGCTAAAATATTAATAAGTGTGTAAGAGAGGGGATGTATCTAATATGAATATAAAAATATTAATAAGTGTGTAAGAGAGGGGATGTATCTAATATGAATATAAAAATATTAATAAGTGTGTAAGAGAGGGGATGTATCTAATATGAATATAAAAATATTAATAAGTGTGTAAGAGAGGGGGTGTATCTAATATGTATATAAAAACAATAATAAGTGTGTAAAAGGGGGGGATGTATCTAATGTGTACATTGTAGAATATATATATATATATATATATATATATATATATATATATATGGGCAGTTAATGCAAACATGAATAGAAGTTTATTAATTTGTTGAGTGTTTGCTGAGTCACTTCTGACTCATTGCTGAGTCAATAAGATAAACCCCATCTTGTCTGAACGGCTGTGGTTATTTCTAGGTTAAATCTAATGGCCTAAATGAATTCTAAAATCTATAAATAAGTGGGTAGACCCTAGACCTAAATCACTTGTAAAATTAGAGAAGCTACCGTCATGCTGCTGCCATGGAGTTCAGCATAGCCGTCACAAACTAAGAAGAGGAAGCCTAATCATCTACAACTAAATCTACACAAATCAAATCAAAAGATCTCTCTTTCTCTAATTCTTTTCTTTTGTTGGTGAGTATGATGATTCTCACAAGACTATTACAAACTAATTTGACTCAGTTATGAATGGATCACAAGAAAGTGATGTGTTTTGTAATTGTAAATTCTATATATTGTGGATCTCTTATTATGGTATTATGTTGTCGTATGATGTAAATTATATATGCTATGTCATGTTATGTTGTAAATTCTCTTATGCTATGTCGTGCTATGTTGAGAATCATGTCAAGCTATGTTATACTATCATACTATGCCATGTTATAAATCATGCTATATTATGTTGAAAAATCATGATGTTTTTGGATCATGTTTAAAGTTATGTTTTTTTTCTTAATTTAAATGGATCTTGTTTATGGGAATTTGCCTATTAGGTTAGGTGTACCCATAAACTTGAAACTATAATTAAATAAAACTTGATTATGGGAATTTGCCTATTGAGTTAGGTGTACCCATATAAAACCATGTTGTTAAAAAATTAGATGATGTTGATTCACACATGTTCATATGTAAGTTTATGAAAATTGATTGAGATTATATTAGGTGAATTTTGAACAAGTTGACACCTTTAGGTCCATGACATGTATAATCTATGCAAGTTGGACATATGCAAGTTTCACCCCTTATTATGATTCATTTGGTCACATATACATGTTGTTACTATGATAATCTCTTTTATGCTATGAGTTAGGCTATTCGAGCCTAACATATCTTTTGCGAATAAACGTTCAAACGTGGGGTAGGGGTAATATTAGGAATTAATAAATTGGGTGCAATTTTGTAAGATTTTGCATACCATGAATGGATGTCCATAATTGAGTCAATTATGGACATTGTTAAAAATTGGAAGTAATTAATAATTCAAGTAGGGAATTATTAAAATTGGGGGAAAGTGGATTATTATTAATAATCAATGCTTAGGACACGAGGTTGGACCCGTTTGTGATGTAAACCTTCCCGGACCCGCCCGGCAAATCCAGTAGTCACAAATGTCGGCCCAATGTGAGAGGTCCTAGGCCCAAACTAAAGCATAACAGTTGTAAAGACACGAGGTTAGACTCTTTTATGGTGTAAGACTGCCCGGACCCGCCCGGCAAATCCAGCTGCCATAAATGCCAGTCTAATGTGAGAGGTCTTTATGAGGTTATGGCCTTAATGAACTAAGAAATACTTAACCAGATAATCATGTAAGGTGGGACATGGGGGTTAAGTAGGTGCCTTGGGTGGCATGAGGAATCTGGTGGTTGCCTTTAGAGGCATTTGAAATACGATTAGACTTAACCAAACACACATGTAAATGAACATGACTAAGTGGGTTAAGTGGGATGGACTAATGGGGACAACTTAGGTGGAATGCTTATGGTAAATAGTGGGGGCCCATTTCAACCAGTATCCCAAAACGTATCTTTGTGGGCTCGATCCAAGTCGAGGACGGGACACGCATACTGGGTTTGACTATAAGAGGCCAAAACAGGGAGCGGTGGCAACGCAAGTCCAACGGGTTTCATATGCGTGTGTGGACCCGGGCTGGTAGTAAGACGTTGTTGCATCGTGTAGGTATAAGCCGTGCATGTCCGTTGTATCAGGTTGCCACTTTAGGGGAGTGATACACCCCACTGTGGGGCCAGCACGGGTATCTACGAGTTAGGGAGCCGATCGAATAATGGGAAGTAGGGTACACCTAGTGGAGATAGGGGTAGGCGGCACCTATGTAGTCAGCTAGGGGTACGTAAAGCCATTGGGAAAGTTTCTAAGTGAAGCTAACTGGGATGAATCTTTAGGGTGACTGGTGTGGTGCAGTATAGTGTTTATCCTTTAGTATTTAGGAACGCCTATAACGTTGCCTTTAGCGATTGTCTATGTCCTTAATCTGCTCTTCATAGACATTTTCTTGTTTTCCAGCTTATGCCTTAGTCCAGTTATTTTGGTAATAGTATTGTAGAATTATCATATTCACCAGACTTTATGTCTGACCCCCTCTTTTCCATCCTTTTTCTCCCTTCAGGTCCGCAGGTTGGGCCAAGTTCTAGTGGAGTCTAGTTGGATCGCTTATCTTCTGGAAAGCTTGGACTGCTGAAGTAAAGTCCAGCTTGTTATCTTTCTTTTTAATGGCTATTCATGTAATGGGATTATGTACTTGTTTTATCAAGATAGATATTGTACTTGACATTGAATATGGTGTTATGATGTAATCAAACATGTTTTGACTTCTGCTACAATGAAATAAAGTTTTTGAATTTCCAAGTACTATTTTATATCTGTCTTGTTGTAATTTTACTGTTCCATATTCACTTAAAACCTCCATGGAAGTTAATGCATTCCCTTTGTGAGTGACATTAATGGACGTGGGGTGTTACACGTGGTATCAGAGCATAAGGTTACCAGAACAGATAAAAAAAAATTTTAGAAAAATATTTTTTTTCTAAAGTATTTTTGGAAGAAGTGCTTTCAAAAAAAAAACATGTTATTTAAAGAGAGTTTTTATGAAAAACATAATCCCAAATAGCCACATCCTTATCTTTATCTTTCGAATTCTCCATTTTGAATCTTTCCTTTTTCGTTTCAGCATGGCTGAAGATCTTAATCTCCCAGAAGGTGTGACGATTCCAGGGTGGTTTAGGAGATACTTGGAGGCTAGGGCCACCACTGCAGGCCCAGCGGATACTCCTCCACCCCTAGTTGCACCCATTCCTCCTCCTCCTCCTCCTCGTGTTGACACTTTTGCAAAGACGTGCAAGGAATTCAAGGCTATGGGAGGAAAAACTTTTCAAGGGACTGAGACGTTTGTGGAGGCCAGAGATTGGCTTAAGGAGACTGAGGAATTGTTGGATATCTTTGAAGTGGAAGATGGGAGGAAAGTCCGTTTAGCTGCTTGGTTAATGAAGGGAGAGGCCTCGTTTTGGTGGGAGGTCACTAACGGGGAACGTCCAGTTGATTCATGGGCGGATTTCAGACGAAGGTTTGAGGCAAAGTTTCTTTCAAGGGTAGAGGAGAACTTAAATATGGAAAAATTCCTGGCACTAAAGCAAGGGAGCTCATCAGTAAAGGAATATGTCAATAAATTTAATCAGTTAGCAAGGTTTGGCTTGGAGTTGGTGAACACGCCAGAGAAGAAAGCTTTGAGGTTCGTTAGAGGCTTGAATGAACCGTTGCAAGGGTTGGCTATGACCCACATCCCTATGGGAGCCACCTTTGAAAAGCTAGTAGAAATGGCACTTATGCATGAGGATAAGGCAGTTGAAAAGAAAGGGGATCAGAAGAAACCCCAACAGCAAAATAAGAAGGGTGGTAAAAACAATAATGGCAAAGGGAAGAAGAAATGCTTCAATTGTGGGACGCCTGGCCATCTCAGCAAAGATTGTAGAAAGAAAAAGAAGACTGGTTGTTTTCATTGTGGAGATGCGGGACATTTAGTGAAGGATTGTCCAAAGAGGGGGCAGAGGGCAGGGTCTACCTCGGGAGGACAGGTGCAGGCTCTTATGGCACCAGGGCAGGCAAGGGGGCAAGTTCAGGCTATTGCGGCCCCACCGCTGCAAGAAAGAGGTAGAACAATTTCTGTTGAAAGCTTAGTTTTTCTGTTTGATCATCCTGTCCGTACCTTATTCGATTCTGTCGCATCTCATTCGTTTATCTCTGCATCATTAGTTGAATCACTGCACTTGAACACCAGTTTAGTAGAGGATCCCTTGGTCGTTTCAAATCCAATTAGGGGTTCGGCTCATTTGACCATGATATGTTTGGATTTGAAAATCTCTATACTTAGCGTTGAATTTAGATGTGATGCTTATGTATTGGGCTTCACGGGCTATGGGCTAATTTTAGGAATGGATTGGTTGTCTAGAAATAGGGCCATTCTTGATTGTGAAAGGAGAGTAGTTAGGCTTGTGACTCGCCTTGGTAATGCTCTCGACATCTTTTGTAATCCCATAAATTCCGTTATGCTAAGTTATCTTGAATCGCTTGACGCGTCTGTAGAGAACCTGCGATCGGTAGAAGTTGTCCGGGAATACCCGGATGTGTTTGAGGAGGTGAAGGGCTTACCTCCAAAGCGGGAGATAGACTTTCGAATTTATCTTGTGGATAATGCTAAACCCGTATCTTTGCCAGTGCGCCACATGGCTCCTCGTGAAAGGAGGGAACTCAATAAGCAAGTAAAGGAGTTGCTTGAGAAGGGGTTCATAAGACGTAGTATATCGGAGTGGGGTGCTCCAGTAGTTTTTGCCACAAAGGCGGATGGGTCTCTTAGACTTTGTATGGAATATAGAGAACTAAACAAGCTTACTAAAAAGAACCGACACCCACTGCCAAGGATTGACGATCTCTTTGATCAGTTAGTTGGCGCCTCAGTGTTTTCGCAGTTGGACTTAGCCACTGGCTTTCATCAACTGAGAGTGGCTGAGGATAGTATAGATAAGACTGCTTTTAGGACTCCTGACGGATTCTATGAATGGCTAGTGATGCCCTTTGGTTTGACAAACGCCCCTGCATATTTTGTTGATTTGATGAGTAGGGTGTTTAGGGAATACCTTAACAAATTCGTGGTAGTCTTTGTGGATGACATCTTAGTCTTTTCTAAGAATAAAGAAGAGCACTCCCTACATCTTAGGGAAGTGTTGGAAACCCTTCGAGCGCATAACCTTAAGGAAAAATTTTCTAAGTGTCACTTCTGGAGGAAGGAAGTACGGTTCTTAGGGCACGTGGTTTCCAAAGAAGGGATAGCAGTGGATCCCGCAAAGGTGGTGGCCATCCAAGATTGGAAGGTCCCTAAAAATGCAACCGAAGTAAGAAGTTTCTTGGGGTTGGCTGGCTATTATAGGAAGTTTATCAAAGACTTCGCAAAAATATCAGCTCCATTAACACGGTTAACGAAGAAGAACCTGGTTTTTACGTGGGACAAAGATTGCGATGATGCGTTCCAACGTTTAAAGAGAGCCTTAACTTCAGCCCCAGTCTTAGTGCTGCCAGACGGGAATAAACCGTTTACCATCTATACTGATGCTTGTGGGACGGGACTTGGCGCGGTCCTCATGCAAGAGGGAAGAATAATAGCCTATGGTGGAAGGCAGTTGAGGGTTCATGAAAAGAATTACCCCACGCATGACTTAGAGCTAGCCGCAATTGTTTTCGCGCTTAAGTCTTGGCGCCATTATCTTCTTGGCGAAAGATTCGAATTGTTCACTGACCACAAATCTTTAAAATACTTATTCTCTCAGAAGGACTTGAATTTAAGGCAGCAAAGGTGGATGGAATTTTTAGCGTCCTACGACTTTGAAATAACATATACCCCTGGCAAGGGTAACGTAGTTGCAGACGCCTTAAGTAGGAAAAGGCTGTCCTTGAGTCCATTGTTTGTTGAGCGGCGAAGTTTAGAATTCATCTCTATGTTTGACTTTAGACCCTCCGTTGACTTAGTACCCGGTCTGTTAGCATCCTTGGAGGTTAGACCTACACTTCTAGGACGGGTTGGTGAGGCGCAGCGAGACGACCCACAGTTGGTTGAGTTAGTAGAAAAGCTCAAAGGAGGGGAGTCGTCAAGCCATCTTCGTAGGTATACCCTAGACGATAAGGGTTGGTTACGAAGGGATAATAGACTTTGTGTACCTCAAGACGAAGACTTAAGGAAGGCCATTCTTGATGATGCTCATCGCTCAAAAATGACCATTCATCCGGGCGGGGATAAGATGTACAAAGATATGAAGCGGGTTTTCTTTTGGGCCGGTATGAAAAAGGATGTGGCCGAGTACGTCGCTAGATGCTTGGTGTGCCAACGAGTTAAAGCAGAACAAAAGAAACCCGGTGGGTTGCTTCACCCATTAGAAGTTCCACTATGGAAATGGGAAAGCATCTCGATGGATTTTGTGGATGGATTACCAAGATCGAGGAAGGGTAATACGGGGATTTGGGTTATAGTAGACAGACTTACTAAGAGCGCCCATTTCATTCCCGTGAAGAGTAAGAGGACTGCTCCATGGTTAGCTTCTGTATACATTAGGGAGATAGTTCGTTTGCACGGTGTTCCTTCTAGTATAGTAAGCGACCGCGATCCTATCTTCACTAGCGAATTTTGGAAGAGTTTGCAAGAGGCGGTAGGGACTCAGCTATGTTTGAGCACAGCATATCATCCTTAGACGGACGGCCAGACCGAGAGGGTGAACCGTATTCTAGAGGATCTTTTGAGGCTTTGTATCCTAGACTTCGGGGGTACATGGGAAGAGCACCTTCCGTTGGTAGAATTTTCATATAATAACAGCTTTCAGTCTAGCATTGGCATGGCACCTTTCGAAGCTCTTTATGGAAGGCCTTGCCGTTCGCCTACATGTTGGTGGGAATCTACCGATAAAATCCTACTTGGGCCCGATATGGTTAGGGAAACCTCGGAGAAGATTGAGTTGATTCGAAGGAGGATGAAAGCAGCACAAGATAGGAAAAAATCGTATGCTGGTAAGAGGAGGACAGATCTTGAGTTTGACATTGGGGACATGGTTTTTATCAAAGTATCTCCGTTACAGAATGTTGTTCGCTTTGGGTCCGTGGGGAAATTAGCACCAAGGTTTGTAGGGCCGTTTCCTGTAAAAAAAAACAGGATTGGGAAGATGGCATATAGGGTGGAGTTGCCTGAGAAACTTAGTGGAGTACACGACGTATTGCATGTATCACATTTGAGGAAGTGTTTGCACAAGACCGCGGAGGTGGTAGAGCCGAGCTTGCTTAAAGAGGTGGAAATAGAGCGTGATGCAACAATTAGACGAGCTCCTACATGCATTCTTGGGTCGGAGATCAAAAAGTTGAGGAATCGAGAGGTCAGACTGGTTAAAGTGCAATGGGGAGATGATGAGAGCAACGCAACTTGGGAGACAGAAGAGAAGATGCGTTCGTTGTACCCTTTTCTTTTTGAGGGTATGTCTTTTAATTTCTCCTTTATCGCTTAGCTTATCTTATCTTATCTTTAGTATGTCCTCTCATTAGTATCTTTGACCTTTAGTTAGGATAATCCTATGGTTGAAACATGTGTTTGAGACATGTTATGTATGATGGATGCAAAATGGATGCAAGTGTTTGCTAGTGGTTGCTCGTGGATGCATATATACACACACTTTAGGCACTAGATCGGCTCAGTCACTTCATATTGCATATTGCATATATATGGATGTATTTAGTATAATGGATGTATAATGGTTGTACCATCATATGGATGCTGCATTCGGTTGAATGGGTGTGCACGCATATAGAAGTAGTATGTAAGCAATTAGGATCTTTTGCATACATAATGGATTCATGACACTTACATAATTTGCATTAAGGAGGTCAACTGAATCAGTAGACCGCCTGATTTCGCATTAGGTAAGGACATGTACACACACTTGCATATGATCATAAAGCATTAGAAGTCTTTTAAGGACAATGGATGCCTGTGTATGATGGATGAGTAGATGGACGTTTGGATGGTAGGATATACATTCTTCCAGACTTGAAGATTTCGGGGACGAAATCCTAAAAGGAAGGGAGAATGTAACACCCCGAATTTTCTATTAACACTAAAGTTGCAAAAATATTAATAAGTGTGTAAGAGAGGGGATGTATCTAATATGAATATAAAAATATTAATAAGTGTGTAAGAGAGGGGATGTATCTAATATGAATATAAAAATATTAATAAGTGTGTAAGAGAGGGGATGTATCTAATATGAATATAAAAATATTAATAAGTGTGTAAGAGAGGGGATGTATCTAATATGTATATAAAAACAATAATAAGTGTGTAAAATGGGGGATGTATCTAATGTGTACATTGTAGAATATATATATATATATATATATATATATATATATATATATATATGGGCAGTTAATGCAAACATGAATAGAAGTTTATTAATTTGCTGAGTGTTTGCTGAGTCACTTCTGACTCATTGCTGAGTCAATAAGATAAACCCCATCTTGTCTGAACGGCTGTGGTTATTTCTAGGTTAAATCTAATGGCCTAAATGAATTCTAAAATCTATAAATAAGTGGGTAGACCCTAGACCTAAATCACTTGTAAAATTAGAGAAGCTACCGCCATGCTGCTGCCATGGAGTTCAGCATAGCCGTCACAAACTAAGAAGAGGAAGCCTAATCATCTACAACTAAATCTACACAAATCAAATCAAAAGATCTCTCTTTCTCTAATTCTTTTCTTTTGTTGGTGAGTATGATGATTCTCACAAGACTATTACAAACTAATTTGACTCAGTTATGAATGGATCACAAGAAAGTGATGTGATTTGTAATTGTAAATTCTATATATTGTGGATCTCTTATTATGGTATTATGTTGTCGTATGATGTAAATTATATATGCTATGTCATGTTATGTTGTAAATTCTCTTATGCTATGTCGTGCTATGTTGAGAATCTTGTCAAGCTATGTTATACTATCATACTATGCCATGTTATAAATCATGCTATATTATGTTGAAAAATCATGATGTTGTTGGATCATGCTTAAAGTTATGTTTTTTTTTCTTAATTTAAATGGATCTTGTTTATGGGAATTTGCCTATTAGGTTAGGTGTACCCATAAACTTGAAACTATAATTAAATAAAACTTGATTATGGGAATTTGCCTATTGAGTTAGGTGTACCCATATAAAACCATGTTGTTAAAAAATTAGATGATGTTGATTCACACATGTTCATATGTAAGTTTATGAAAATTGATTGAGATTATATTAGGTGAATTTTGAACAAGTTGACACCTTTAGGTCCATGACATGTATAATCTATGCAAGTTGGACATATGCAAGTTTCACCCCTTATTATGATTCATTTGGTCACATATACATGTTGTTATTATGATAATCTCTTTTATGCTATGAGTTAGGCTATTCGAGCCTAACATATCTTTTGCGAATAAACGTTCAAACGTGGGGTAGGGGTAATATTAGGAATTAATAAATTGGGTGCAATTTTGTAAGATTTTGCATACCATGAATGGATGTCCATAATTGAGTCAATTATGGACATTGTTAAAAATTGGAAGTAATTAATAATTCAAGTAGGGAATTATTAAAATTGGGGGAAAGTGGATTATTATTAATAATCAATGCTTAGGACATGAGGTTGGACCCGTTTGTGATGTAAACCTGCCCGGACCCGCCCGGCAAATCCAGTAGTCACAAATGTCGGCCCAATGTGAGAGGTCCTAGGCCCAAACTAAAGCATAACAGTTGTAAAGACACGAGGTTAGACTCTTTTATGGTGTAAGACTTCCCGGACCCGCCCGGCAAATCCAGCTGCCATAAATGCCAGTCTAATGTGAGAGGTCTTTATGAGGTTATGGCCTTAATGAACTAAGAAATACTTAACCAAATAATCATGTAAGGTGGGACATGGGGGTTAAGTAGGTGCCTTGGGTGGCATGAGGAATCTGGTGGTTGCCTTTAGAGGCATTTGAAATACGATTAGACTTAACCAAACACACATGTAAATGAACATGACTAAGTGGGTTAAGTGGGATGGACTAATGGGGACAAGCTTAGGTGGAATGCTTGTGGTAAATAGTGGGGGCCCATTTCAACCAGTATCCCAAAACGTATCTTTGTGGGCTCGACCCAAGTCGAGGACGGGACACGCATACTGGGTTTGACTATAAGAGGCCAAAACAGGGAGCGGTGGCAACGCAAGTCCAACGGGTTTCATATGCGTGTGTGGACCCGGGCTGGTAGTAAGACGTTGTTGCATCGTGTAGGTATAAGCCGTGCATGTCCGTTGTATCAGGTTGCCACTTTAGGGGAGTGATACACCCCACTGTGGGGCCAGCACGGGTATCTACGAGTTAGGGAGCCGATCGAATAATGGGAAGTAGGGTACACCTAGTGGAGATAGGGGCAGGCGGCACCTATGTAGTCAGCTAGGGGTACGTAAAGCCATTGGGAAAGTTTCTAAGTGAAGCTAACTGGGATGAATCTTTAGGGTGACTGGTGTGGTGCAGTATAGTGTTTATCCTTTAGTATTTAGGAGCGCCTATAACGTTGCCTTTAGCGATTGTCTATGTCCTTAATCTGCTCTTCATAGACATTTTCTTGTTTTCCAGCTTATGCCTTAGTCCGGTTATTTTGGTAATAGTATTGTAGAATTATCATATTCACCAGACTTTATGTCTGACCCCCTCTTTTCCATCCTTTTTCTCCCTTTAGGTCCGCAGGTTGGGCCAAGTTCTAGTGGAGTCTAGTTGGATCGCTTATCTTCTGGAAAGCTTGGACTGCTGAAGTAAAGTCCAGCTTGTTATCTTTCTTTTTAATGGCTATTCATGTAATGGGATTATGTACTTGTTTTATCAAGATAGATATTGTACTTGACATTGAATATGGTGTTATGATGTAATCAAACATGTTTTGACTTCTGCTACAATGAAATAAAGTTTTTGAATTTCCAAGTACTATTTTATATCTGTCTTGTTGTAATTTTACTGTTCTATATTCACTTAAAACCTCCATGGAAGTTAATGCATTCCCTTTGTGAGTGACATTAATGGACGTGGGGTGTTACACGGCCTTTTCAAATAATCCATGTATATTTAGATTTTCAAATCAATTCTTCACATGGTTAAATCATTTGACATTCACATTTCAGTTCTTTAGTATAATTTTTCATGTCAAACACATTCAACCATCAAATATCAAGCAAACCAAGCTGAATCGGCTTATTTCCACTCTATATCGTCTATAATATTTTATAATGATATATCGCCATTTTAATTTATTTAAAATCGGACGTACTTAATTAAACGACGTTTCAGGTTGTGCCGAGGCACTGGCGCTGTTTTTCCCAAAATTTGTTTTACACATATCTGAAAATCTAACCGTTGGATTTCAACAAAATTTATATCATTGGGAAGATATTCCCAACGCGAAACCAACGGTTCCTGTTTCGTGAAAATCCGATGGTCGGATCTTTCGGTATAATCGTTTGAAGTTACGAATTCAAAACGCGAACTGCACGGCCTCGATTCATTTTAATTTAATTTATATATATATATATATATATATATAATTCATTCGATGATTTTAGTATCGTTTTGACTTCAAATATTTCACTAACACCTTTATATTTCGAAAAATTTCGCCATAACCTCTTTTGTACGGGAAGGGGTTTGGAAATTTATTGGGCCGTATTAGGTACCTAATAAATCCTATTAAGCATACACATATTTATAGTGATATATTCCAGTGTCCACAGGGGAGTGTGTATAGATCATAACTCCAGAGAATAAATTCTCATCACCCTATAAATGGTTTTTGTGTCTTAATGACCAGAGAGACGTGTTTATTGTCATCTCCAGACCCATGTGGGGTTTTTATTAATCTTGCAATTTACCATTGCAATTTATATAGTCCAGATCAGTCATCAGTTCAACCTGTAATATATAGTCATCGCCATACAAGCCTCTCGCTCGTATGGTAAATCTTCAACCTCATCACACAAGCTCCAAATGCTTATGTGGTATATGATGAAGTATGTCAATCGTCAAGAAGTATGTCATGTAGTGTAGTTCAAAATTAATTGTTACTATCCTATGGCGATGTTTATTATTACACACAGAACAACTAGCACTCTGCATCCAATGGCATTCACAGGAGTTGATATAATAATAAAATTTGCACATCCAACTCATTAAGGTTTACCTATTTGTCGGGCATGCAAATAAATTCTTTACTCAACAGCTAATCCATTTCTTGTTCAACACATGTATATATATATGTGCAAAACTAAGATAAAATATATATTTCTCGCGAACAAAGGTTTATTTCCACTTATGGTTATTTTTAACACTTCACGTTTCACTTCAAAACGATATTTTTAGCGAACTAAAATATATTTCAACACATGACTATTTTATTTAGTTCTTATACATGTTTAAAATAACATTTATAGCAAACAAATATTTATTTCAACACTTGTATATTTTAAGCAAATCACATACATAATAAAAATGGTATTTTTATCATCAAAAATGTTTATTCAACACATGAATGTTTTAACACTTCATATTCTCAATAAAAATGTAATTTTTATTGTTCGATCTTTTATTCAACACATGAACCTTTTTCCAACACACGAACTTCTCAACACATGAGCATTTCCATACATGGATATATTTTATATAGTTTGTACTTATAAGAAAGATATAATTTTTTATTGTTGAAACAATCTATTTATAACACGAATATTTTACATACTTCCTATATTATAAAAATATGATTTTTATTGTTAAAACAATTTATTTATTCAACACATGAATTATTTTTCAACACATGAACTTCTCAACAAATGAGCATTCCCATACATGGATATGGTTTCAACAAATGACTTTTGTTTCAACACATGAAAATAATTCTAACACATGAATATTATTCAAAATTTCGGCAGCATAACGGCAGGGTATTTAAAATTGGCACCGTCCCGAGTACGGATCCTCGCTCCACCTTAAACCCTCGCAGTTTTTGACAATGGGGATTTCATATATCTAATTCGCACGCAGCCGAGTATGATTTTTCTTTTCCACAATTTATTTCAATCACAAATGGGTATTTTTCAACCATAACCAAACAATATCAACCACAAACAATTCTACCAACCATTATTCCCCAAAAATTTCACACCAATTCACAATCAATAAATATCGTCCATGGTTTGTGGACTAGGGAAGTATATATATATATATTCGTATATAAATATATTTTATTTCCATTCCAACACACATATCATTTGTACTATGCATGTATAATTCATACTTCGCTCATACAACTTATACAACGCGTGTACATGAGGTATACAACATGTATATAATTTATATTTCGCTTATATAATTTATACAATTCACATTTCAGTTTAGAAGTCTCACATTGGTTTGTCGCTCTTCTAAAAATCCTAGCAGGCTCAGAAAAATCCCGGGACACTTCTAGACTATAGAGAGCGTCCTTGCGGTCACGATTTTCCTGCTTCATCGAATTCCGTCAACACACGATAAAGATATGATTTTTCAAAGTTTGCCAAACTTAAAAGTGTTATTTTCAACTTAAATAAAACAAAGGCAGGACCTTTCAGAAGTGGTTCAAAACTAGGTTTTGAAATAACTTCCAATCCGAAGAATGTTACGTCGATCAGGCTACACAACGTCGAAGGGAAAGGGGTTTCCGCGCAGGGGTGTGGGGTCGGGTTCGATGGTCGGGATAGGGCAGGGCAGTAGGTCAAAGTCACGAACATTGGGGGCATGAAACACGAGGTAGGGCGACGATAGGGGAAGCTTCTGGTATGGATTTGAAGAGTGGAGGATGCTCTTCAAAAAGTTCAACTAGGGGTGGAGCTGAAGATGAACGTGGCGATTGGAAATTGCCTGGGAAGCGGCGAACATAGTTCCGCCATCGAAATCGAGGGTTATGGAGGTTTTCTGATATATTTTTTTAAATTATGAATGGAGAATTCTGATTGGCTCATGCTTTATTAAATTTTTAAAATAGCGTTTCTCCAAACGAACTCCAATCCAAACCCAACGACTATCGCCTCTAGCTAAATACCCCCATCCCGGACACAATGGGATATGTTTCGTAGGCCAATTTGACTATTACAGTTAGTTATTTTTCAAATTAAAGTATAAAACATTTAAATTCTGTTTTGAATCTACATTTTAATTTGCCGGGGCCACATGCTGATTCTAAAAATTCCAGAAAAATAAATCTAGCTATGTTTTGATGCTATGATCCCAACAAAACTAGTTTCGTCGAATTCTGAGACCGTTTTAAAAATGGCCATTTTCTGGTCGATCCAATTTAACAAAAATCAACCAAACACGTTTTCTTTTGCCACGCTCACTTGCTAGCTTCAAAAATTATGAAATTTGAAACCTAGCAATAGTTTGACATCCCGGATCCAACAAAAGTGGTTTCGTCGGATTCCGATGTTGTTTGCAAAATGTCTATTTTCAAGGGCTATATATTCTCTATAGCGACCTTTCTGAAAATTCATTTGGTCATAACTTTTGATTCCCGCTATGAAACTTCGATTTTTCGGATTCGTTAGAAAGATATTCATAAACAGATTTAAATATTTTTGGTTTCACTGAAATCCATTTTATTTTGCATCCGGTACAGTCAGTCAAATTTTGAATTCAAATTTTCAACTGCCGCACTATTTCTAATCCATTATTTTATTGAAATATTCTATTTCAATTGTCTAAATTTCTTTAAAATAAACAATTTTAAAATTTTAAATTGGCTCGTATTTTCCAGGTTGTTACAGATATTTACTGCATGCAAATTTTTATGGAGTTATTTTGATTGGCCAGTGTGATTATATTACAGTAATCAATAGTATCAAGGATTCAGAAACAATCTCTGTACAACTAATGAGCTCAATAGAAAAAGAAGTAGGTTAGAGATGCAAATAACGGACATAAAGAGAAGGTTGGAGATGTTGAGCTCGATAGAAAAAGAGCTAGAAGAACTACGACAAGAGAAGTCAAAAATGGAATGCGAGATGAGTATACCAAAGAGACTTCAAAGTTCAGGTAGCGTTTGGGGTTGGATTGATGGAAGTACTGCAAGTAACGAAGAGGCAAGTAGTGAACATGCCATAGAGATTACTGTTTTGGTGTATTAGAAAGAAAAGAAAATGAGGAACAGAAGTGAGTAAGAAACTAAATTCCCTTTACAGTTTTAACTTAACACTTGTGTTAATATATGCAATAACACTATGTACTTGTGAGCAAGCCTTTGCAAACTATTGGTAGCTCAAACTATTGGTCCACGTTAATTACGACCTATGCATGAAAGTGGAAATCCACATTGGCGGCACAAACTATTGGAAGCTCGAGCCACTTTAGAGTTTAGTTGTTCTGGAAAACAAAATATACTAATTCTTTCTATACCAATATATTATATAAAAAAGAAGTCGTCAGTAGAATTAAAAGAAAAGGGAAAACAGGGGATTATGGCAACAGTAAAAAAGGAAAGAAAAGAGAAACTGTGTGGGCTTATGGTAGTGTATGCGTGAGAGTGGAGAGGACAGTAATGTATCAGGACCCTCCAGTTACGCATGGCTCAGTGGATGGGTACATCCGTGAGATTGAGGTGAAGATTCATGAGGAACGGTGGGTATGACAGCGGTGCTAGGCAATTCACTGGGGAGAGTTGGTGTATGAGCTTCTGTTGGAGCTCCAGAAATTTGAATAGTAGATCAACGAGGCTTCTGGTTGTGTAGAGGAGTTCGAGTAAATAGAAGTGACTGGTGGCGGTGAATATATCTTTTAATGGTGCCGAAATTGATCGAGCATGTGCACGGTGTGCACATAGTAAGAAGGGACTGGCGGATGCATGAATACATACAAACGATAACTAAAAGAATCATTAAATGACCAGATTGATATTTATTAACATACAAACCCAACTGGTTAAATAATTTAAAAGCATGAACTCTAAAATAATAACCCATCATCAGGACTGACGATCACATGCTGATAGCATTTAGCATGTACCAACATACACTTCACTAGAAATGGATAAAATCTTAAGGCCATAAGGCATGGTAATAATAACGAGATACAGTAGAACTATAGAAGTTATAATGAAAGTCAAAAGAGAATAGATGGTATGAGATGGTACTGGACTACTGAAACCATTCAAAAATCATAAATTAGATATAATATTCAAGTTTCCATATATGGGAAAAATTAACCAAATATAACAAAGTTTGTGACAATGGCATACATTAATGTATCAGTGAGTTGAAATATGGCTTTGTATGAAACGCAGTTGCTTCAGTGAAGACGCAAAAATCTTGACGGCTATGGTTGTGAAAGGATGTAATTGCGGTTATCTTAAGTTTTGGAAATAACATGAAGTTGAAGTGTTTTAGACGTTTTATGGTGACAAGGACAGAGAAGAAGTGACTTAACTTGCAACAATGGTTTCATATTTCAACTTAAATGAAGGAATAATGTAGTTAAAGGATGATGAAGTCTTGTGGTTCACTGCAGTTAGAGCAATATGAATTAGCGCTTATATATTCACCTAAAAATTTTACCCTACGACATGGTTTTTATTTCGGAATGTATCTAAGATGTAATGCAAAATTTGCATTCAGTAGCATAATGTAGGATGGAAATGTGGAGTTATCAGAAGAGAAATAAGTTCGAGGATGGACTGATGGGCTGCCACGTTATTAATCGACTTGGAAATTTACTTAAAGATTTAAAACATTTGTTCGAAATTAAGTCTCTTAAAAAATATAAACATTTTATATATTTTTATAATTTAATAAGTGGAGTTCACTTGAAAAAGAAGAAGAAGATTGGGCATGGTTTGAATGCATGAATGAATAAAGAAAGTATCGTCATTGGGGTATGTTGTGTGCAAGGCAACATTGCCTGAAGGTTCTGTATTGAAATGGGCTAAGTAAAATATATGGATGTTTAGGGCTCTTTAAAATATATAAGTAGGAATTGGGCAATGGTTTATTCAAGGCTTTTAGGTTTCGAACCTATCAAATAAAAAATAGTTCCAATTAATGGTTGTTATAATATTTAAACTCCCTTTTTAAATTTCAATATTATTTAGATATAATTAAAGAAGTAATAGTTTACGATGAATGACACAATAAATGTAGGTATGTGTGTAAAACATCTAAATGTAAAGGCTAGGAAATGCGTTTTATTTAACTAAATAGATATTAGTAAAAAGTTGTTGTAATGGAAGTAAATAAGAAATAAATGAATAAAATTTAAAAGGAAGAAAGGATCAGGAAATTGCTAAACTGTTTCATAATTACGGGATAAACATTGTCGTATAAGTTTAAATTCGAATCAGAATGTCTATACATATATATAATCTATAAAAATCAAAATAGAATTCTAAATTAGATCAGTTAATTTATTTCCAAAGAATTTGGATAATATTGTCATCGAGATTGAATTGTTCAAACTGTTATTTAGTTTGAAATTAAATGTTAATCATTGTTGTTGTTGTAATAAATAATCGCTGCTAATCATCTGTCATGAAGTGATCAATCAAGATTTGTTAAAATAAAACGTTGAATGATTTATTTTATTGTCTGATATTAATTACTGTTCTAAAAATAGAATTGAAACTTATACGAGTTAATAAACATGCCATGTAAATTTTATTAATTATAAACTATTTTATTTATCTACATTATTTAAATTTGATAGTTAAAACACCGACTATCAAATAAACATTCCCTACGCGTTAGTTCGAAGAGACCGAGATGGGAACTGGACCCAAAACCACTTCGAACTAATTTGAAGATTCTTAAACTAACGTGCAGGACTTATATAAATGAATTTGAAGACCGTAGATCTTTCATGAGCGAAAAGAACTACTTGTTAAAATTCTCTGGTGGCTTCCAGAGTTATTTTAACTTGTGAATTTTCTGTGATTGAAATCTTCGGACTTGGAAGGATTATTTGCTACTGATCCATGGGTTGATTCCTATGTTGGATGTAGTAGGGGAGTACCTTCGGTTCATCCTATTCCCAAATGACTTGTATGGACGAATGTCTAACAGGGTATTTCCTAAAAATCACGTATGTTGATTTTTTCAAATATACTGAGTTGGTGGCAAAGAAGGGTATTTCTTTTACATCCAGAGTATATTTGTGGACGTCAGTTAGTGATTTGACGGATCCGGAAATGTGGCATCAAAGAAAAATGGTGACCAGATGTTCTAAAGGTAAATTCTAATCTCAAGCCTCATCAACCAGGAAATGAAAAAAATTGGGCAGACAGCATGGCTATGTGGGTCGCTCCCATTAGGGTGTATAATCACCTATCTAGAGAAATTCCATTTCCTTCTTTAATCTATCAATGTTGTCCCTTTTCGGGAAACGGTTGTTGATCCCAACCGTTGGTGATATACATTTGATACACTTAAACGAAATGAGTGGTCAGTCATGTGTGGGCCGGGTTGCAAGATGTTCTTGTTGAACCCAGTGTATTCTCCTCTGGAAATACACTATCATCAGGTGGTTCCATACCGTGTCATGGTCGGAATCTAATCTCCAATAAGCGCCCGCGGTTTTGATTGTATAATATATATATGGAGCGTGAGATGCAAGCGTTCTGCTAGATTGTTGTTTATTTGATTTAGACACTATTATAATCAGAATAATATTGATTTCAAAGATTGTTTTGGGTTATTGTAAGGTAAAAACGATCCGTATTTACGTGTGCATTGGTCTTATGATTATCATTTATTTCAAAAGGATTTTTGAACGTTAAATCAATCTGTTTTAAAATCATTTACTCACACCAGTCTCATGACTGACCCAGAGTTTATTTTCTATGTTTCCCATAAACTCTTGTGTGACCAAATTTGTACGGACTATCAAGTGGTTTCAGGATTTTTCAGATTTACTGAAGGAGCTGGGAGCAGGAGACTTCATCAGTAGATATATAGAGTTTATTTCCAATGTGTTGTGTATGAGTTATGCTATGATGATGTATGTAAGTAAATACAGTTTTGTATTTTAAGATGTTATATAATATATTTTATTCAGTTTCGCTGTGAGATTCGTTATGCTCTGATTCTATTTTATTCAGTTCTTCTGTTTCTTTTATTCTAACTTTTTTTCTTTCTATTTCTAACCCTCTAACTTCTTTCTATTAACGAACTGTTAATTTATGATGTTTGATTAGTCATATGTGATACGAGATATGTGTTAGTGTCGATAATCAGGATCGGGAATTTTCGGGTCGTTACAGTTGGTATCAGAGCGAGGTTTAATAATAAACTTGGCTCTATGGCATAACTCAATAGAGATGGGGTTAGTAACACCCTAAATTGAGTTGAGTGTATATATATGAACGCGTATTTGTTAATTGATATAGAAACTATTCTATATCATGTTGAATAGTTTATCGAGTGATTTATGAATTCTGGTTAATACGGTAGTCAAAACTGTATCGATAGGTGTTTCTAAACTCTTGAAAAGAGTAATTCGACATGGTATTATTTTAAAAGCTGGGTAAATAAAATAATTTTACCCAAAATTATATTTTGATATAAAAGAATATTTTTCTGAAATTATTATAAATGGCTGTATTGGTTGCTATAATATTCTGGTAACAAATGATAACATTAAAATGGTAAATATTGACCAAGTGGAATTTATATAAGAATAATATATACAAATGAGATACCAAAACTAAATTCAAACTGGAATTTTGAATTTGAAATCTTGGGATGTCAGAAGAATATTTTTAGGAATATTATCAAGTAATACCAAATTATTCTAGCAAAATTTGGACTAAAATCATTTTAAATTGAATTTTGAAGTAATATAGCGCCGAACTCACTATAATTTCTAGAAAATAATACTGATAATGATTACAACATCACCCGTATTTATATTCTATTTTCTAAGTAACGGATGGCTTCCTTAAAAGGATTTTTGTTGGAAGATCGTTTGAAAGAAAAAATTGCATTGGAAAGTTCAAGTGTTTGAATTTACAGTGGAAAAACTATATGTGATTTTAAACTGATTTGATATAAAAACTAGGAATTCGGATTCAGTAACCTGGAAATTTAAATTCAAATAAGTCAAGTCGATGGAATTATATGGACTAGGACTGGCTGGGGGTAAGTTGAATAAAATTGAATTGGTAAGTCAAATTAGATTGGGGTTCAGAAAGAGAATTCGAAGCAAATAAATATATTTGAATAAATCTGGTTCAAAAACTAGTGAAGTAAATAAGTTTTGGAATTATTTCCCCAAATATTATCAGGAGTGTTACCTTGAAATAAGAAAACGGGTAATATATGTTGATAATGAATTAAGATACGGAGTTAAGAAATCGGAACCTGACTGGGAGTTGGTTGAGATAGCTGATTTTCCGAGTGTTGATAGGATGTTGATTTCGGTCTTCGGGTTTAATGCTAGGAAGATTATTTTCTATCCAATTTACAGTCAGGGACTAATGAATGTTAAGGGATAGAAATGCGTAAATAGTAATGAAAATGTTTTCCAACTAAAAGATATTCATAAGTTATGGATATGACTAAGATTTATAGCTATTGTCGATGTATTAATTGTAGTGAAATATTTTGGGTAGATAAACTGTGTTTTCTGGATGCCTTGGTTGTTATGGTTGTGAGGGGATGACCCATGTATGTATTGATATAAGTGTAAAGATGTTGAATATAATTGGAATCTCTTCGTTACTCTTTAAATTCGGGGACGAATTTTTTTGAAGGAGGGTAGATTGTAATGACCCAGTTTTTCGGCTAGTTTTATAATCTATAATGTATAGATTATATTGCTAATTAAAATTTTATTTAAATATGATTTATGTAATTGGAAATTATCAGGAAAATTCTGATTAAATATATTTGTTGATGGTTTAAAATTTTGTAATCAATGTGTGTGTGTGTGTATATTGATAACATAACATCCTATAACCAATGTATGTGTACAAAATAAGTGACTCATATTTTATCATTTTTGTTGTATATTTTATTTAGACCTAGATTCATTTGAAACTATCTAGGTAAGAAATGAAAATAAAATTGGATTTTTCCTTCATAAAGAAAATATACACTAATGCAAGATATTCAACTAAATTTGATTGTGTTATAAGATCAAATCCATTTAATCAACCCATGCATATATTAACATGTTATGTATATATAAACAAGTGCTTGATAACATCTTTGTTTGAATTTAAAATTTGCCTTTAAAGTCATACATATAGATCTACCTTAACTAATTAATGTGATGCATATGTAAAATATAAACATACATCACATATAGGCATAGCTATAAGAAGACATGCATCTAAGTAGGAAAAGAAAGCACGTACATGTCTGCAAATGTATAACTAAGGGAATTCCATGCATGTGCAAGACCTTGTAAAGTTGAAAGTGATTGATGCAGCTATAACACAACCTGAAATAGGTTGCTATTCCTTATAGGCCAAGTTTTATTTGTTAATATATAGATAGAGTACATACTTGTACATAATGTTGCAGCAAAGTATATAGTTTGGCCGAATTGTTTAGAAAGTTTGAAGGCATTTAAAACTTTTAGTACATGCTAAATACTAGGTATATATATATAATAGGCTGACTTCCTTTAACGTTAAGTTGATTTGTAAAATATACATATTGCATAAAACATGTACATACATGCTCAGTTTTCCAGCTAGTAACATGGTTATAGCTTAGCTTGAAAGCATTCATTTGTATACATTTCACATCACCTTTCCTGTAAAAGCTAGCCTAAACCGTCTACCCTGTATAAGCCACTTCCTAGAACCCATTAGCACATGACATACATTGACCTTGCATAGCCTGGGAAGGATTGATATAGTTGATTAAACTACACTTGTTTTCAATCATCCATCACTTTTAGAAAATATTGCTACATGTATGCGCCTTCCTAGCTTTATACCTACCCGACTTGAAGCCGAATTTATTCATCTATAAATACACGAAAATCCTACACATTTAAACCACACACACCACACACAAACAATTCTCTATTTTAAACAAATGAAAACTAAGAGCAAAAAAACTGGAAATGGAAATAGCCGAGAACTCTGAGCACAAGTCTGAAACATAAAAGAAATGAATGGCAAGAATAATGGCAGTGAACCATATGCAGATTAGTAAACAAAACAGCAGTAGTAATTTTGTGAGTAAACTCTTAAACTTATCTTCCATTTTATATTAAATTCTATGTGGATACAAACCTTGTGTGTGTTAGTATGTTCTTACAATATTTGATCCAATTATTGATGATGGTTTGAAGGATTATATCTGCAAGTAGTGATATTTTTTTTTGGAGAAAATAAATTAAAACCCAGGAAGCAGATTACAATTACAGCAGTATGTATGTTTGTGAACAAACTTTGGTTCCCTTGCTCCCAAATTTATGTCAGTTTGTTGTGCAAAATCACAACAGAAACAATTTCAGCACAACTTTTGCACCTAACATTAAAGTGGACATCCTCGCGATTTCAATAGAACGTGTTCTTATAGAAAGTTTAGTTTGTTTCAAAGATACGTACTGCATGCAAATCTTTATGGATTCGATTTGAATGGCCAGAGTGATTATATTACAATAATAAATATTATCAAGGATTCAGAAACAATCTCCGTACAACTCATGAGCTCGATAGAAAAAGGAGCAAGATGGAGATGCAAATAACGGAAATGAAGAGAAGGTTGGAGATGTTGAGCTCAATAGAAAAAGAGCTAGAAGAACTACAACAAGAGAAGTGAAAAATGGAACGTGAGATGAGTCTATCAAATAGACATCAAAGTTCAGGTAGCGTTTGGGGTTGGATTGATGGAATTACTGCAAGTAACGACGAGGCAAGCAGTGAACATGCCTTAGAGATACTGTTTTTGGTGTATTAGAAAGAACAGAAAATGAGGAACAGAAGTGAGTATGCAACTAAATTCCTTTTACTGCTTTAACTTAACATGTGTGTTAATATATGCAATAACATTGCATATTTGTGAGCAAGCCTTCCCAAACTATTGGTAGCTCAAACTATTGGTCCACGTTAATTACCACCTATGCACGAAATGAGAAATCCACATTGGCGGCCCAAACTATTGGTAGCTCGAGCCACATTAGAGTTTAGTTGTTCTGGAAAACAAAATATACTAATTATTTCTATACCAATATATTATATAAAAAGGAAGTCGTTAGTAGAATTAAAATAAAAGGGAAAACAGGGGATTACAGCAATAGTAAAAAAGGAAAGAAAAGAGAAACTTTGTGGGATTGTGGTAGTGTATGCATGAGAGTGGAAAGGATAGTAATGTATCAGGACCCTCCAGTTACGCAAGGATCAGTGGATAGGTACATCGGTGAGCTTGAGGTGAAGATTCATGAGGAACAGTGGGTATGACAGCGGTGCTAGGAAATTTACTGGAGGGGGTTGGTGTATGAGCTTCTGTTGGAGCTAAAAAATATATGAAAAGTAGGTCAATGAAGCTTCTGGTGGTGCAGAGTAGTTCTGGTAAGTAGACGTGACTGGTGGCAATGAATATACCTTTTGATAGTTCCAGAATTGATCGTGCACATGCACGGTGTACATGTAGTAAACTGCATAGGAGGAACGAAAGAGAGAGGACTGGCCAACGCATGAATACATATAAATGATAACTAAAAGAATCATTAAATGACCATATTGATATTTCTTAACATACAAACCCAACTGGTTAAATTCTTTAAAAGCATGAACTCTAAAATAATAATCCATCCCAGGACTGATGATCACATGTTGATAGCATTTAGCTTGTACCAACATACACTTCACTAGAAATGGATAAAATCTTAAGGCCAGAAGGCACAGTAATAATGAGATACAATAGAACTGTAGAAGTTATAATGAAAGTCAAAGGAGAATATATGGTATGAGATGGTGCTGGACTATTGAAACCACTCAGAAATAATAAATTAGATATAATATTTAAGTTTCCATATGTGTGAAAAATTAACCAAATATAACAAAGTTTGTGACAAGGGCATACATTAGTGTATCGTGTAAGTTGAAATCTAGCTTTGTATGAAACACAATTGCTTCAGTGAAGGCGCAACAAATCTTGACGGCTATGGTTGTGAAAGGATGTAATTGAGGTTATCTAAAGTTTTGGAAATAGCATGAAGTTGAAGTGTTTTTGACATGTTATGGTGACAAGGACAGAGAAGAAGTAACTTAACTTGCAACAGTGGTTTCGTATTTCAACTTAAATGAAGGAATAATGTAGATAAAGGATGATGAAGTCCATTGGTTCACTGCAGTAAGAGCAATATGAATTAGCGCGTATGTATTCACCTAAAAATTTGACACTGTGACATGGTTTTTATTTCGGAATGTCTTTAAGATGTAATGCAAAATTTGCATTCAGTAGCGTAACGTAGGATGGAAATGTGGATTTATCAGAAGAGAAATAAGTCCGGGGATGGGCTGATGGGCTGCCACGTTTTTAATTGACTTGGATATTTACTTAAAGATTTAAAACATTTGTTTGAAATTAATTCCCTTAAAAAATATAAACATTTTATATATTTATATAATTTAAGAAGTGGAATTCACTTGAAAAAAAAAGAAGACGGGGCACAGTTTGAATGCATGAATGAATAAAGCAGGTGGTGTCATCGGGGTTTGTTGTGTGCAAGGCAACGTTGCACGAAGGTTCTATATAGAAATGGGCTGATTGAAATATATGGATGTTTAGGCCTCTTTAAAATATATAAATAGGAATTGGGCAATGGTTGATTCAAGGCTATTAGGTTTCGGCCCTATCAAATAAAAAAAATAGTTCCAATTAATGGTTGTTACAATATTTAAACTCCCTTTTTAAATTTGAATATTATTTAGATACAATTAAAGAAGTAATAGTTTACGATGAATGACATAATAAATGTAGGTATGTGTGTAAAACATCTGAATGTAAAGGCTAGGAAATGCGCTTTATTTAACAAAATAATATTAGTAAAAAGCTGTTGTAATGGAAGTAAATAAGAAATAAATAAATAAAATTTAAAACAAAGAAAGGATCGGGAAATTGCTAAATTGTTACATAATTACGGGATAAAATTTGTCATATAAGTTTAAATTCAGATCTGAATGTCTATACATATATATAATCTATAAAAATCAATATAGAAGTTTAAATTGGATCAGTTAATTTATTTCCAAGGATAATATTGTCATCGAGATCGAATGTTTCAAAATGTTATTTTGTTTGAAATTAAACGTTAATAATTGTTCATTATTGTTGTTGTAATAAATGATTGCTGCTAATCATCTGTCATGAAGTGATCAATCAAGATTTGTTAAAATAAAACGTTGAATGTTTTATTTCACTGTCTGATATTAATTACTGTACTAAAAATAGAATTGAAACTTATACGAGTTAATAAACATGCCATGAAAATTTTATTGATTATAAACTATTTTATTTATTTACATTATTTAAATTTGATAGTTAAAACATTGGCTATCAAATAAACATTTAATGCGCGTTAGTTCGAAGAGACCAGGATGGGAACTGGACCCAAAACCACTTCGAACTAATTTGACGATTCTTAAACTAACGTGCAGGACTTATATAAATGAATTTGAAGACCGTAGATCTTTCATGAGTGAAAAGAACTACTTGTTAAAATCCTCTGGTGGCTGCAAGAGTTATTTAAACTTGTGAATCTTCCGTGATTGAAATTTTCGGACTTGAAAGGACTATTTGCTACTGATCCATGGGGTGATTCCTATGTTGGATGCTGTAGGGGAGTACCTTCGGTTCATCCTGTTCCCTAGTGACTAGTATGGACGAATGTCTAACAGGGTATTTCCTAAAAATCACGTACGTTGATTTTTGCAAATATACTGAGTTGGTGGCAAAGAAGGGCACTTCTTTTATATCCAGAGTTTATTTTTGGACGTCAATTAGTGATTTGACGGATCTGACAATGTGGCATTCAAAGAAAATGGTGACCAGATGTTCTAAAGGTAAATTCTAACCTCAAGCCTCATCAACCGAGAAATGACAAAAATCGGGCAGGCAGCATGGCTATGTGGGTCGCTCCCATTAGGGTGTACAATCTCCTATCTAGAGAAATTCCATTTCCTTCTTTAATCTATTGATGTTGTCCCTTTTCGGGAAACGGTTGCTGATCCCAACTGTTGGTGATATACATTCGATACACTCAAGCGAAATGAGTGGTTGGTCATGTATGCGCCGGGTTGCAAGACGTTCGTGTTGAACCCAGTGTATTCTTCTCTAGAGATACACTATCGGCAGCTGGATCCATACCTTGTCATAATTGGAATCCAATCTCCAATAAGCGCCTACGGTTTTGATTGTACACTATATATGTGGAGAGTGAGATACAAGCATTCTGCTAGATTGATATTCATTTGATTTAGATACTATTATAATATCAGAATAATATTGATTTCAAAGATTGTTTTGGGTTATCATAAGGTAAAAACCATCCGTATTTATGTGTGGATTGATCTTACGATTATCATTTATTTCAAAAGGATTTTTGAACGTTAAATCAATCTATTTTAAAATCGTTTACTCATACTAGTCCCATGACTGACCCAGAGTTTATTTTCTATGTTTCCCCTAAACTCTTGGGTGCCTAAATTTGTGCGGGCAGTCAAGCGGTTTCAGGATTTTTCAAATTTACTGAAGGAGCTAAGAGCAGGAGACATCATCAGTAGATATATAGAGTTTATTTCCATTGTTTTGTGTATGAGCTATACTCTGATGACGTACGTAAGTAAATATAGTTTTGTATTTCAAGATGTTGTATAATATATTTTATTCAGTTCTGCTATGAGATTCATTATACTCTGATTCTGTTGTGTTCAGTTCTTCTTTTTCTTTTATTATAACTTTCTTTCTTTCAATTTCTCACCCTCTAACTTCTTCCTATTAACAATCTGTTAATTTCTAATGTTTAATTAGTCGATATGTGTTAGTGTCGATAATCAGGATCGGGAATTTTTGGGTTGTTACAGAGAACTAAAACAGTTATTAGCATTTTATTTTAAAGTTCGGTAAATCAGGAGACCATGCCATATAACACGGAACGGGTTTCCTCCTATGAATACCAATGCATAAACAATAACCGATAATAGATATATGGATCTACAATGCATCATACAACATGCAATTTTCCAATCTACCCATTAGGCTTAACCCCAAACATAGATTTTTGAAATCAAATTCCCTTTACAGAAATTATTCCTTTAGACCTTATTTCCGATTTCTTATTTCAAATCATTTAAAATACATATCTAATTTTCATATCAAAGTAGATTTCACTTCGGGATCTCAAATCAACAAATGCATGCAAATAACATGCAACCAAATATCGAGAGGTATTCAGCCCTCAGACAAGGCGATGGGTTCGCACCTTACCAACTCGATATATATACATGAACCTCCCACACATGGAGTAGGCTACACCGTACAATGCCTATAAACTTTTAGTCATCTGGGTTACCCAAATCTGTAGCTACATACTAAATCTTTTATATCCCAAGGTAGGGAAAAACATTTCACAACATAATAATCACAAGTACTTTCAAACTACTGTTATAGTACTTCACATCAGAAATTCGCACAAATGATCAGTCACTACTAATCACATAACCTTTGAGCTCATACGTCTCAAAGAAGGGGTTAAGCAAGAGAATAAATTCTCCACTACCTAGCAGACATCATCATAGCAACTAATCGTTTACGTGATGAACCACAATGTCAAATACATAAATCAGTTTAGAAACATCCGGTTTAGCCCTCGAAATCCTTTCTGTTTTATAAAACATTCCCTGCCTAAATTTGGGAATACATTTCTTTTCACTTAAGAAAAATATCATTTCAAAATCATTCATTAAATTTGAAATGAACTCCACAACATCGCTAAACATCTTATAGTCAAATCCTGAAGTGTTTCACAAAATGTTAGCATACAAATATTTCTACCCAACCCAATGCTAAATGTAAAAGCATATTTTGCTCATAAATTGGTCGAGCACAATCAAACAATCAATCAATCACAATCAATATCAATAACCAAGTATATTTGGTTTATACCACAACTCATGTTTTGGGAAATTTAATCACCATTCATTCATTCATTCAAATCTAATTAAAGATTTATTAAAACTCTAGTTCGGTTTTAATTTCACAAATCATTACTTAATGATTATTCAACTTTCTAGAAATTAATCTTGCTTTTAATTGGGTTAAAGAACAAATGTCATATAAATACACCATTCACAGCATACCCAAAATCCCATTTGATATTAATTACAAGGCTCCAAATATAAATCATATCAGCTTATATTCAATTTCAAATTCTGAAACCAACAAATACCGTATTGGGAATAATGATATATATATCTTCCAAATTCCTCAACAATATCCGTATAATCACGGAATCCAATACTAAAACATTCCTAAGATTATTTCCATTCAAATCCATTCCATTTCATACGTTGGAAAATTTTGGTTATATTAAAACCCTTTCAACTCCTTTCTGATCTTCATTCTAGTTGTTAACTAGTTTACTCAGATAAATATCTTTTGTCTTTCCCAAAATTTGGAATATTTAATCCAAAACTTTTCAAACCATTTAATATGATTTTACATAATTTATTCATATTTTTAATAATTTTATTAAGGCCCTAACAGTTGGTTTCCAATGTCGGCCACCGAACTGCGTCCATAGCGACCTTTTATAAAACTTATTTTGACATATCTTAAAATCTAACCATTCAAATTTAAATATCATATATTCATTTGAAAGATCTTTTCGATACGAACCCAAGGTTCCGATTTTAGGAGAATCCGATGGCCGGATCTCCCGTTATCCCAATTCGAAGTTAATGGTTGAAATTCGCGAATAGTCGTTGCGCGACGCTTCCTATTCAAACCATTTAAAGTATATATAATATATTTCATCAATTTCCATTCAAAACATATTTTATAAATCGTTTATAAATTCGTTTTAAAACAATTTCAAATTCCATTTCAAATTTAAATCAAAATTGAATATTCCATATCATTATAATATTAAAATGATATATTTTCAAAATATCCAATTTTGAAATCAAATCTTTTCGACATTCTTTATAAAATGAATAAAATCGAAAGAAAATCCTTTTCGAGTTAAAATGGCGCACTTCTACTTAACTCAGCTTCATATATTTCAATATTTTTGTGTCCATCCAAAATCGGACATCAAAATCATGTTTCAATTCTTCACTGAATATTATTTTAAAATATTCGTTTATATTCTGAATCGGAACGTGACCCAATCAATTACCATATAATTTCAGTTATATGGATTTCACACATCACATGTATTCAAGAATATTGACAAACAACTATTAAACAGTCAATTCACATCCAGAGTGCAATTTACAACTATATAAGCATTAAATAATTAAATAACGCTTATCACAGCCTGTCAATCAATCGGTTGACAAACAATAAAATCCAAGGGAGACGTGAATTAATTATCATCCCCAGACCCATGTAGGGTTTAAAACAACAACAATCGATTCAGATTAATCACTGGTTAATAAATTTAACCAATTCTAATTCAATTCGAATTATTTTTCTAATTAGCCAATTTTCAATGTTTAAATTATAAATTTATAATTTTATTTCAACTTTCACAATAATATTAACATTATTTTCAATGATGTTGAATATTTCAATATCACAAAAAAAACACAATACGGTCAATCATATCATCTATGGGTTTCAAACAACAGTGAATGTGAGCTAACAGGCACCATATAACATGTAGCAACTCACAAAATCAAAACCAATTTAAAATTTTTAATTTGACTATTTTAATGAATTTATAATATTTAAAATAATTTATTTTAAATAATAATGACTAAAAATATATTTTAATTGAAGTAAGAACGAATATATTTATTTTAAATATAAAAGGAGTTAGAAATAGTGATGCAGTTTGAAAATTTAACTTTGAACTTTGATTGAATGTAAAAGATTCAAAATAAACCGGATTTTAGTGAAACCAAAAATATTTAAATATGTTTGAAAATATCTTTCTAATGAATCTGAAAAATCAAAATTTCATAGCGGGAATCAAAAGTTATGGCCAGTTGAATATTTAGAATGGTCGCCATGGAATAAATATAGCCCTTAAAAATAGACATTTTGCAAACGACCTCCGTTTTCGACGAAACCACTTTGGTTGGATCCTAAATGTCAAATTATGGAAAGGTTTCAAGTTCCATAATTTTTGGAGCTGATATGTAAGCGTGGCAGTAGAAAACGCATTTGGTAATTTCAATTTAAATTGGATCGACAAGAAAAAGTCCATTTTTCAAACGGTCTCCAAACTCGATGAAATTAATTTTGTTGGGACCGTATTGTCCCAATATAGCTAGATTTATTTTTCGGAAATTTTTGGAATCGGTACGTGGCCCCGGCAAAATAAAATGTACATTCAAATCCAAATTTGAATGTTTTATATTTTAATTTAAAGAAAAACTGACTAAAACAGTCGAATGGGCTTACGAAACACATTCCATTGTGTTCAGAATGAGGGTTTTTAGCTAGGGGCGACAGTCGTTGGGTTTGATTTGGAGTCCGTATGAGAAAACACTATTTTTGAAAATATATATAAATATCGACCAATAAAATAATTCCTTTCATTAATTAAAATTTCCAAAAAAATCGAAAAACCCCCCGTAACCCTATATCGAATGACGGAAACTGCTTCGCCACTTCCAGCCCCGATTCCGGCCTAATCACTCAGTAAAATCACTCGACCCAGTTGAAGTTTTTGTAGATCTTGTCAAGGGCTTCAAATGCATACTAGGTTTGCCCTCCATCGTTCCGTAATCGCTGAGATCCAATGCTCCAAAGCTTCAACCTTCAAACTACCGCCCAGCCTCGAACCCACCACCGAGCTCGACCTCGTAGGTAGCGCCAGACGCGCCTCCCCACCCCTTCGTTGTCATATTACCTGATCTTGTCTACGAGCTATGGATTGGAAGTAAAAACTAAACCTAGTTTCGAAACAATTAGACAGGTATACGGCAGTGTTTATAATTAACTATTTACAACACTTTAAAGCATTGCAAATTTTGATTATAGAATAAAAATCATATCTTTAACATATGTTGCTGAAATCCAGTGAAACCGGAGATATTGGACTCGTGACGACGTACTCTACATTCTAGAAGAGACCGGGAATTTTTAGAGCTTCCTACGATTTTTGGAGGAGTGGAACCCAATGTGAGATTTCTAAATTCAAATTGGATTGAAATAGCAATGTATAAATTATATAAGCGATGTATAATTTATATAAGCGTTGTATACCTCATATGTGAGCATTGTATAAATTATATAAGCAATGTATAAATTGTACATGCGTTGTATAAACAATATATAACGATATGGAATTGAAATGGAAATATATATACGTTTATATATATATATATGTACATACATACATGTACATACTCCCCTCGTCCATAGACCATGGACGATATATATTGGTTGTGTTGTGAAAAAATGATTGTGATTATTTGGATTGTGGTTTGGAATGATTGATTGTGATTGAAACAAAGTTGTTTGGGTTTGTGGTAAATTCACATTGTTGTGAAATCCATTAGGCAAATAAAACCCCTTGTTAAACGCCACGAGGTCTAAGGTAGCGTGAGGAGCCATACTCGGGACGGTGCCGGTTTTAATTACCCTGCCATTATAATACCAAAATTTTCTAAAATATTCATGTGTTTGAATTTTATTCATGTGCTGAAATATATTTATGTGTTGATAATATATCCATGATTGAAATAAATTGTTTAGATAATAAAAATCACATTCTTATTATGCATATGAAGTATATAAAACATTGGAATGATAAAATTTACATTTTTATCATGTATGCGAAGTTCTAAAAATATTCATGTTTTGAATAAATCGATTGAACAACAAAATTAACTTTTTTTATTGTATGTATGAACCTTTAAAAATATTCATTGGTTGAAATAAATATTAGAACATTAAAAACAACATTTTTATTGTGTTAATGAACTATATAAAATAGTTGTGGGTTGAAATAAACATTTGTTCATTGAAATTAACATTTTTAACGTGTATATGAAGTGTTAAAAATAATGATGTGTTGAAATAAATATTTGTTCATTGAAATTAACATTTTTAACATGTATATAAAGTGTTAAAATAACGATGTGTTGAAATAAATATTTGTTCATTGGAAATAATATTTTTAACATGTATATGAAGTGTTAAAAAAAGCCATGTATAGAAATAAATGTTGTGCGATAGAAATATTATTTTTAGCTTAGTTATGCATATACATACATATGTTCAACAGGAAAATGGATTAGTTGTCGATTAAATAATTTATTTGTGTGCCCGACAGATAGGTACGTGTTTACTAAATTTCTTTTTCTTTTAAAAAAAGTTTATGAGCCGAAGGCTGACTACTTGGCAATTTCTTTTTCTTTTTAAGAGTTTATGAGTCTAAGGCTGGCCGCTAGGTAATTTCTTTTTCTTTTAAAGGTTTATGAGCGTAAGGCTGGCCGCTTGGCAATTTCTTTTTCTATTAAAGAGTTTATGACCCTAAGGCTGGCCGCTTGGCATTTTCCTTTTCCTTTGGATTAATGAGGGCCCTGCGAGGCGAGTTACGGTTTTTCAAACCCCTCTCTGTACAAGGAGGCTATAGCAAATTTTTTTGAAATTTAAATGTGTTAGCCAAAATTTTGAAGTGAAAATGGTTTGAAAATCATCAATTGAATTATATTTATATATATAATTAAAATAAAACGAATAACGACATTGCAGTTCGCGTTTTGAAATCGTAATTTTAAACGATTATCACGGGAGATCCGAACGTCGAATTTTTCCGAATCCGGAACCGTTGGGTTCACTTTGGAAAGATCTTTCCAATGATATAAAATTCGTTAAGATCTAACGATTAGATTTTGCGAAATGTTAAATTCAAATTTGGACAAGAGCAGCGCCAGGGCCATCGAATGACCTGAAATGTCATTCGATGGAAATGGGTACTTTTAAATAAATAAAAATAGCGAAAAATCGTTATAAAATATTATAAGCGATATGGAATGGAAATAAACTGACTTTACTTGGTTTATTGGATATTTTGAAGGTTAGATGTATTTGACATGAAATATTATATCGAATTGGAACATGAATGTTGAATAATTTAACCATGGAAAAGAATTGATTTGAATTCTATGTATACGTGAATTATCTGAAAAGGCCGAGTTAATTCTCATTTCAAATAATTGATCGACGATTAAAAGTCGAAGATATGAAGACGGTGCAAGACCGGTGATCTTCACATCGAATGGATTACTATTGATGCCCTGGATCGGTTACCTCCCAGTAGGCATTACAGTGGTAGTAGTCTGGATGTACTTGTTGATTATTCGTATGTGCGAGGGCCTCTCTTGTAACAACCCGTGTTTTTAGTCGTCAAGTATTTAATTTATTATTTTAAATATTTTATTTGGAATATTAAAGGATTTAAATATTAAATTCATTTTTGAAACGAAGTTTGAACGTTATATATTTATATAATTATAAATTGAGCTCGAAATGGCGCTGCAGTTCGCAAATTGGAGTTTTGAACTTCAATCGAATATACAGGATCCGAAATAAGTCGGATTTCTGTGAAATGAGAAACGCTCGAACCGTGTTGATGATAATTTTCGTATGAAAGAGAAAAATCCAGATTTCGTGTTATAATTTGTTATCTATGGCCAAATCAAATTTTAAAATAGTTGCTGTAGAAAATCGTTATTTAAATATCGGCCTTTAAAATGGCCATTTTGCAAACGGTATTCGTTTTCGACGAAACTAGTTTCATTGGAACCATATCGTTAAATTATTGTACGGTGTTGAATGGCGTGGCAAACCAATGTCATATGCGACCACGATAGCCGTAAACGGCCGGTTATTTTCTATAGCGCATAATTAATTTAATTTAATTTACTAAAGGGTTATTTGAGTGTAACTTGAACATACGATCGAATTAGGCCATGAAACCAGCTCCATTAAGTTCGTATCGTCGATTAGAGTGAGGATAGGTATATAGTTTGTTATTTTTTGATACTGGATAATTTGGTGTCCAAAATGGCATTGCGATGTGCATAAATATAGCCTACCAGGAGAACAATCTCAGAATGCGACGAAACAAGTGCCGTTAGGTTTGTATTGAAAAATTATTACGGGATTTCAAGGTTCCAAGTTGATTTGATTTTTCTGGTGATCGTGGAAAAATTAAACGCGTGTTTATTTCTGGTTTTATAAGGGAATTTTTTTCATACGACCTCGGATTTCGACGAAACTTGTCCCATTGGGTCCGGAATACCTTTTTACACTAAGATTAGCCTTTTTATCAGTAAACAGAAATCATTTGTAAGGATTTTTAAGAGTTACTTCACCATGAAGTTTCATAAAATAATAATTTATTTAACCTTATAAGCCATCCCCAGTTCTCACTATTTTCTGTTTACTTGCGCTCCACACTTCTAAACCGTGATCGCCACGAAAGCTTCAGCCCCACGTTTTGCCTCAATATAAATACCAACGAAACAACCCTAAAGCCAACATCATATCTGCGCCGCCACAAAAGCCTTTACGGCTGAAAACTCCCATTCACTCCTTTTTTTTCAATCAAATCCAATGATAAATTCCTATATTCTTCAACTGAAATTGAGTGAGGACGTCGAGCTCAAAGGGTCAGGTGTGGATGAAGCGAGGTTGGGCGCATGTAGTGAGTACCTCCGATCATCATTCGATGGTCAACGATAGGTACGGTTTGTGATTTCTTCGATGAGGGCTGGAAGAAGAAACTATCGGCTGCTGAATATTTCCAAACGAAAAAAACACGAAGAGCAGTGAATGCTTTCGCACTGTTTAGAGAAGAATGAAATGAGCCCGTAACCGCAACAGTGATTTGTGTGTGAGGTTGAGCTTCGGATCCAGAATTCAGAACAGGAAAACCAATGAAAGGATGAAGAGAATTGATTCTTCCATTAGCTGCATAACAGTGTGATGGAAGTTCGAACGTGGATTCTAAAATGAAGAATGGACAGCAGTGTGATGAACATAAAACCGGGTATGCTGGCGAACGGATGGAGGAGAGGTGGTGTAACTTTTTCTGGCGTGGTTTACTGGACAACGAAGGAACCATACTGGGAGATAACGAAATCAGTTGGCTTAAACTAATGCTAAGTAATTTAATTAAATTATAAGTAAGAAAGGATAATAGTTTATTAATCAAGGTATATAAATATAATATTACACTTTTGTGCAGATCGCAGAAGGGTTCAGGATGGAAACCGTGTTGCCTTTCAAAAAGGGGCGGTGAAGAAACAATTAACTAGTGATTAAAACCTTAATTAAGAATTAGTTATGAAGCATGATTAGATAAGTTAATTTACTTATGGGATATGTGTGGCGCAAGGTGCTAACAGGAACAGTGGAAACTGAAAAGGAATGATGATTGAGGATGCAATAATCGGGTAGTCAGAAGTTGGAAGTAGTCAGCCTCTGATCCATTTACTTAGCAAAAGTAATTAAGTATATTAAATAGTGATAAGGAAAACTTATATTTTTCCATTTTAAATGGAGTACACTAAGTCGTAAATCTCTTTTTATTACTGAACAGAAGAGAACAAATACTGGACTAATGGTTGAGCATTCGAAAATACAAACGATGTGCAACAGTATAGGATCTTAATCAAGCCTAAATTTTTATTACCGAAGAGTTAAAACAATTCGAAGAACCAGATGTCTTTCGAATCGTCTTGCCAAATTCTACGTCATAGAGCAGAACCAGACAAGATTGAAATCAACCGAGATTTTAATTAAATTAACACATGTTTAATTTATTTAAAACTACCTGTTTCAACGACGGTATCAATACAAGGTGAGTTAAACTCACTCAGTCCTCCCCATTTATATTTTATATAAATTGGGTTTTTATTTTGTTTGCTCTGCTTGCCAATGGTTCACTGTTTGCTAGTTATATATTTATTTGCTGATTTAACTGATGAAATTAGTGAAATACCAAATCGTTAATCTAACGATTGGTTCCAATAAAGGTAACTTGCCTTGTTGGTCACGTTTATAAAATAAACGTGTTTAATTGGTTGAATGGTTGAATTGCTTGAGGTTCGATTAATTGGTTGTAGTTTATTATTATCAGTTAAATGGTTGAATGGTCTGATTTGAGATAGCCATTCTTATACAGGGAAGAACAGGTTGGAGGGATCCAACCGGATTCCTCAAATATATTATTTATTTTCATATTATCTTATATAAACTGTCATGATTGGGTAATTGATTTTGGTAGTGACCATTGACTGAAAAATCAACCTGTGCTGTGTTTTAACCAATGGGTTATATTGGTTGAGTAATCGGCAGTAAATGGCCTTAATGAAATGATATTGATTTACCGTCAGTCAAAATTGATAGAACTAAAGTTATAAAATTTATTTTATAACTAAAGATAGGTTTTGAAATATATATTTTGAATAAAATTTTACAAAGAAAATAAATACATTATTTGTTATTTAAGTTGATAATTGATTTTATAAATACAAATGCGGATGATAATCAGATTTAGAAATACGAGAATAGAAATTAACCTAACGGTTAGATTTGGATAATGGTTTTGTTAAGAAACAATTTAATGGAATTATCGTAATTAATTAATTATATTATAAATTAATTAATAAGGGGAAATGAATTGAATCGGTTAATGAGATAACCAGATTTAAGTTGACTAAGTTAACAGTTTTAACTGGGATTGACCATTAAATTAGTTTGTATTGAGTTAACCCAATAGAAGAGTTTAATGAATATTGTTTAGATTTTAATAAGATTTTTTAAAAAAGGGATTTATTATTTAATTTAGTTAATAAAGGAATTAACTATTAATGAAGTTAATGATTGAATAAATTATTATTTTTAATAATAATTTAGAAAATTACTTTTTCATGGGAATTCATTTAATAGTAATCTAAGTGAAAAGAAATCAAATTGATCGGTGAAAGAAGTCTATCAACCGGTTTGTTTAAACCTGAGTTTTATAACAAGATTTTAAAAAGGGATTTTTTTTAAGCAAATATTATAGCTTAAATAGATGTCACTTAATTATTTGAATTAAGTAAAAAGGAAACTGAAATAAAAGGTTTTATAATAAACCAGAGTTATATGAAAGAGGTTTGAGGCGTTATATCGGTAATTCTAATTTAACGTACTTAGAAATGTGGTTAAGTGAAAATGGGAAATTGAAATAAGAGCTGCAAGGGGGAAATGTTGAATGGATTTGAAAAGGTTTGGTAAAAGTGAATTTGGCGAGAGAAGCGAGTCATAGAAGGTGGTAATAAATTGAATTGTTAATAAAAGGGTAATAAGTGGTAGTCCATAAGAATTTACTTAATTATAAAATTAAGAGAAATGGTTATAGCCCAGAAGAGATTTGCAAAAAGTAAGGAGGTTTTATGAAACCGTGTTTTGAATAAAATGGTTCGATGGTATTTGTGCTGGGATTAGAATGAAATATTAGGTTTGAATTACAACTTATATTTATTTTAAGGTATGAGCGTTATTGATCAAGGTCTCAGAGGTAACTAAAATACCCCAACTTGAACGATTTTGGGATTATCTTAGAATGATATAAGTTGTAATGGTAGATGTGGTTAATAAACTTTATTATTTCCTTAGTGAAATGATAACAAATATTTTTGGTGAAAATATATATAAAGTGACGATTTTAATGAAAAGGGAATAGAAGGCATTGCGTCAAATGATAACAATATTTTTAAGTAAAAAGGGGAAATGTTAAAGACGAGCTTTAGTCGATAAGAGTAATCGTGGAGTAGTGTTTCAAGTAATGAAATAAAAGATATTTTATAATGTTGGTTTACAAGAAATAATTTGATTGATTTTCCAATATTAGATAACTTTGTGGTAAATGTTTTGAAAGTGAAAAATAGAAAACTGGATATATAAAAGGTGAATTTGTTTAAAGAATAAATCTTATATTAAATAAGAAACGACAAGTTATATTTATAATATCGAAATATATAAGAGTTGAATTTACAGTCGTTGTAATTAAAAGGGCCAAGTGGTGCAGAATACTAAACCAGTGAACTCATTGGGTTGTCAAGATTGAAACACTGATTATTTGGTAGTTAAATCACCGACTATCAAATCTGTCCAATACGATTGTTGGTACGGAAAGACCGAGATCGAATTATATTCGAAAAACCATTCCGACCAACAAATACGTGAAGATACCAGGAGCTGATCTAGATGGAGCATTGGAGACTGTAGATCTTCATTAAATGGAAGGACTACTAAAAATCTCTGGTTAGCTCCCAGAGATAAACTATGGTTCTGTCGTGGCTGAAATCTACGGGTTGCAAGGACTTCTTGCTTCTGATCTGTAGGGTGATTCCTTGGATGCAGTAGGAGAGTACCTTCGGTTCATCCTGTTCCTGGATGACTTGTATGGACGGATGTCTGATAGAGTATTTCCAAAGGAATTACGTACGTTGATTTATTCAAACGTATTTCTGTTGATGGCGGAGAAGGCCGTACACTTTCTCTTAGCTAAACCGCAGAGTATTTTTGTGGACGTCAATTAGTGATATCTGGCGGATCTGACGATGTGGTATTCAAAGTGAAAAATGACCAAGTGTCAAAGGTTAATCTAAACCTCAAGCCTCAACAAACGGTAAATGACAAAAATCGGGCAGGCAGCATGGCTATGTGGGTCGCTCCCATTAGGGTGTATAATCACCTATCTAGAGAAACCCCTATTGCTTCTTTAATCTATTTCGATGCTGTCCCTTTTCGGGAAACGGTGGTTTGATCCCAACCTTTGGTGATATACATTCGATACACACAAGCAAAATGAGTGGTCGGTCGTGTGAGGGCCGGGTTGCAAGAGGTTGTTGTTGAACCCAGTGTATTCGCTTCTAGAGATACACTATCGGCAGGCGGTCTGATACCTTGTCAAGGTCGGAATCCAATCTCCAATAAGCGCCCATGGTTTTGATTGTATACTATATATGTAGAGCGTGAGATGCAAGCGTTCCACTAGATTAATATTTATTTGTATGTATACACTATTATAATATCAGAAAAGATATTGATTTCAAAATGGTTTGGGTTATCATAAGGTAAAAACCGTCCGTGTTTATGTGTGGATTTGGTCTTACGATTATCCTTTTCTTTGAAAAGATTTTTATCTTTAAAAATCGAGTTGTGTGATACCCTTAATACTGTGTGAGCTTTTCTCACTCTGGTTCACCAGACTGACCCGGTGTTTTGTAAATGCTCGGGTTAGCCCGGGGTGTACAGGTTCAGGTTATCAAATGCCGTGAAGAGACGGGCTGGAAGAGTCCGGACGTATGATATTATATAGCTACTATTTCGCTGTGTGTGGTATCTGAGGACAGGTTATTATAACTGTCCAAATGTGTGATGTACTCTGATAATTGTAAGTATTTTAAAGCTCTCAATAAAGTTTTATTTCTATATTAAATTTTGTTCCGCTGCGATGTGAGACTCTAATTATGTGTTGTGGTGTTTCTTCTTCTTCTATCCTAATATTTCTTTCTTTCTTATCTCACCCTTTAACTTCCTTTTAATAACGTTCCAGTGTTTCGGTGTTTGGAAGTTCGACATGAGTTACGGTAAAGGTATTTATGTCGATTTCGGGGCCGAAAACTATTGGTTCATTACAGTGGTATCAGAGCTATTGGTTTAGTAATAACCTTGGATCTGTGGTGTAACTCGATAGAGATTGGGTTAGAAATACCCTAGATCGAGATTGAGTGTATATATAGGAGGGCATATTTGTAAATTTTATATGCAAATGTTTTGTATTGTGTTGGTTGATCGGTTCAGGTGTTGAGAAGCGTTGAACTGGCAATCGATACAATATTGTTTTGAAAAGAGGTAAATGAAATAATTTTACCCAAATGATATTTTATAGAAAAGAAATAATTTTATCAAATTATGGAAATGATAGTGTATTTGGTGTGTTAGATCGATTTGAATGGAACTCAAATCAAGTTGAAAATTTGAATTGAAATTTAATTTGATTAAGTGAAATTAAATTAATTATGATATTGAAATTGAATTAAATAAATTTGAAATTTGATGAATAAATAATAATTAAATAGAAATCAATCGAATATGAATCGATTGATGTTCAAACATGTGAAATCAAAGAAAAATATTAATATTGAATGTGAATTCAATTGATTTGGCTGATTTGGTTGTGAATTAATTGTGAAATGTGAAATGTTTGTTATTGGATGGTAGATTGATTAAATTAAATGAATCAACAATTTAATGAGGTTGAATAAATTATAAACTAAAGTAAATAAATTCCAGTATAATTAAAAACTGGGCTGGAACTGCATATGAATTAGAATTTATGGTTTAACCCTGTATTCGATAATGAATAGATGTTATCGTTTTGATTTTAGGAATTGGAATAGTTATACTTGCTGAATACTGAAATATTATTTCAGAATTTCATATATTACTGATATGTGAATTGAGTCGAGTACAGGTGCCAGATGGCTGAGCAGATTGATATTGGTTGAGTAAATCATGTATACATTAAGTAGATATGCTCGATAGCGCTCGTAAAAGGTACGCCTACGCGAAAATATGAAATTTTGGGGTTTTGATTTTTGTTTTCCGACCGTTGGTCGATATATATATATATATATATATATATATATATATATATAATTTTTTCCTGCGATATCGCAGATGTCACTCCGTACAGGGGAGACTTTGCCGAATTTTTCCAGGAATTTTAAGTGTTAGAAAATTTTCGAAGATTTTTAAAAAAATATATATTTATGATATTGAATCAGTTTTTGATTTACAATAAATTGGGCTTGGAAATTAATGGGTCTGTAACGTTCTTTCTTACCTTAGCAATTTTGAGGACGAAATTATTTTAAGGGGGGAAGAATGTAACGACCCGTGTTTTTGGCCATCAAGTATTTAATTTAATTTATTATTTTAAATATTTTATTTGGAATATTAAAGGATTTTAATATTGAATTCGTTGTTGAAACGAAGTTTGAACGTTATATATTTATATAAATCGAGCTCGAAATGGCGTTGCAGTTCGTAAATTGGAGTTTCGAACTTCAATTGAATATACAGGATCCGATATAAGTCGGATTTCTATGAAACGAGAAACGATGGAACCGTGTTGATGATAATTTTCATATGAAAGAGAAAAATCCAGATTTCGTGTTATAATTTGTTATTTATGGCCAAATCAAATTTTAAAATAGTCGCTGTGGAAAATCATTATTTAAATATCGGCCTTTAAAATGGCCATTTTCCAAATGATCTTCGTTTTCGATGAAACTAGTTTCATTGGAACAGTATCATTAAATTATTGTACGGTGTTGAATGGCGTGGCAAACCGATGTCATATGTTGCCACGATAGCCGTAAATGCCCAGTTATTTTCTATAGCGTGTAATTAAATTAATTTAATTTACTAAAGTGTTACTTGAGTGTAACTTGAATATACGATCGAATTAGGCCATGAAACATGTTCCATTGAGTTCGTATCGTCGATTAGAGTCAGGGTAGGAATACAGTTTGTTATTTTCGGAGACTGGATAATTTGGTGTCCAAAATGGCATTGCGGTGCGCGTAAAAATAGCCTACCGGGAGAACAGTCTCAGAATGCGACGAAACTAGTAACGTTGGGTTCGTATTGAAAAATTATTATAGGATTGCAAGGTTTCAAGTTGATTTGATTTATCAGGTGATCATGGAAAAATTAAACGCGTGTTTATTTCTGGTTTTATAGAGGAATTTTTTTCATACGACCTCGGATTTCGACAAAACTTGTCCCATTGGGTCCGTAATACCTTTTTACACTAAGATTAGCCTTTTTATCAGTAAACTGAAATCTTTTGTAAGAATTTTTAAGAGTTACTTCACCATGAAGTTTCATAAAATAATAATTTATTTAACCGTATAAGCCTTCCCCAGTTATCACTGTTTTCTGTTTACTTGCGCTCCACACTTCTAAACCGTGATCGCCACGAAAGCTTCAGCCCCACGTTTTACCTCAACATAAATACCAACGAAACAACCCTAAAGTCAACATCATATCTGCCCCGCCACAAAATCCTTTACAGCTGAAAACTCTCATTCGATCCTCCTTTTTTTCCATCAAATCCAATGATAAATTCCTATATTCTTCAACTAAAAAGGAGTGAGGATGTCGAGCTCAAAGGGTCAGGCGTGGATGAAGCGAGGTTGGGCGCATAGAGTGAGTACCTCCGATCATCATTTGATGGTCAACGATAGGTGCAGTTTGTGATTTCTTCGATGAGGGTTGGAAGAACAAACTACCGGCTGCTGAATATTTCCAAACGAAAAAAACACGAAGAGCAGTGAATGCTTTCGCACTGTTTAGAGAAGAATGAAATGAGCCCGTAACCGCAACAGTGATTTGTGTGTGAGATTGAGCTTCGGATCCAGAATTCGAAACGGGAAAACCAACGAAAGGATGAAGAGAACTGATTCTTCCATTAGCTGCACAACAGTGTGATGGAAGTTCGAATGTGGATTCTAAAATGAAAAACGGACAGCAGCGTGATGAACTGAAAACCGGGTGCGCTGGCAATCGGATGGAGGAGCGGTGGTGTAACTTTTTCCGGTGTGGTTTGCTGGACAACGAAGGAACCATACTGGGAGATAACGAAATCAGTTGGCTTAAACTAATGCTAAGTAATTTAATTAAATTATAAGTAAGGAAGGATAATAGTTTATTAATCAAGGTATATAACTATAATATTACACTTTTGTGCAGATCGCAGAAGGGTTCAGGATGGAAACCGTGTTGCCTTTTAAAAAGGGACGGTGAAGAAACAATTAACTATTGATTAAAACCTTAATAATTAATTAGTTATGAAGCATGATTAGATAAGTTAATTTACTTATGGGATAGGCGTGGCGCAGGGTGCTAACGGGAACGGTGGAAACTGAAAAGGAATGGCGATTGAGGATGCAATAATCGGGTAGTCAGAAGTTGGAAGTATTCAGCCTCTGATCCATTTACTTAGCAAAAGTAATTAAGTATATTAAATAGTGATTAAGGAAAACTTATATTTTTCCATTTTAAATGGAGTACACTAAGTCGTGAATCTCTTTTTATTTCTGAACAGAAGAGAACAAATACTGGACTAATGGTTGAGCATTCGAAAATACAAACGAAGTGCAACATTATAGGGTCTTAATCAAGCCTGAATTCTTATTACCGAAGATTTAAAACAATTCGACAAACCAGATGTCATTGGAATCGTCTTGCCAAATTCTACGTCGTGGAGCAGAACCAGACAAGATTGAAATCAACCGAGATTTTAATTAAATTAAACACCTGTTTAATTTATTTAAAACTACCTGTTTCAACGACGGTATCAAAACAATGTGAGTTAAACTCACTCTGTTCTCCCCATTTCTATTTTATATAAATTGGGTTTTTATTTTGTGTGCTCTGCTTGCCAATGGTTGACTGTTTGCTAGTTATATATTTATTTGCTGATTTAACTGATGAAATTAAACCATTGTTAATTTCAGTGAAATTCCAAATCGTTATTCTAACGATTGGTTCCAATAAAGGTAACTTGCCTTGTTGGTCACGTTTATAAAATAAACATGTTTAATTGATTGAATGGTTGAATTGCTTGAGGTTGGATTAAATGGTTGTTGTTTATTATTATCAGTTAAATGGTTGAATGATCTGATTTTAGATAACCATTCGTATACAGGGAAGAAAAGGTTGGAGGGAACTAACCGGATTCCTCAAATATATTATTTATTTTCATATTATCTTATATGAACTATCATGATTGAATAATTGATTTTGGTAGTGACCATTGACTGAAAAGTCAACCTGTGTGGTGTTTTAACCAATGGGTAATATTGGTTGAGTAATCGGCAGTAAATGGCCTTAAAGAAATGATTTTGATTTACCGTCAGGTAAATTGATAGAACTGAAGTTATAAAATTTATTTTATAACTAAAGATAGGATTTGAAATATATATTTTGAATAAAAGTTTACAAAGAAAATAAATACATTATTTATTATTTAAGTTAATAATTGATTTTATAAATACAAATGCGGATGATAATCAGATTTAGAAATACGAGAATAGAAGTTAACCTAACGGTTAGATTTGGATAATGGTTCTGTTAAGAAACAATTTAATGGAATTATCGTAATTAATTAATTATATTATTAATTAATTAAAAAGGAGAAATGAATTGAATCGGTTAATGAGATAACCAGATTTAAGTTGACTAAGTTAACAGTTTTAACTGGGATTGACCATTAAATTAGTTTGTATTGAATTAACCCAATAGAAGAGTTTAATGAATATTGTTTAGATTTTAATAAGATTTTTTAAAAAAGGATTTATTATTTAATTTAGTTAATAAAGGAATTAACTATTAATGCAGTTAATTATTGAATAAATTATTATTTTTAATAATAATTTAGAAAAATTACTTTTTCATGGGAATTCATTTAACAGTAATCAAAGTGAAAAGAAATCAAATTGATCGGTGAAAGAAGTCTATCAACAGGTTTGTTTAAACCTGAGTTTTATAACAAGATTTTAAAAATTGATTTTTAAGCAAATATTATAGCTTAAATAGATGTCACTTAATTATTTGAATTTAGTAAAAAGGAAATTGAGATAAAAGGTTTTATAATAAACCAGAGTTATATGAAAGAGGTTTGAGGTGTTATATCGGTAATTCTAAATTAACGTACTTAGAAATGTGATTAAGTGAAAATGGGAAATTGAAATAAGAGCTGCAAGGAGGAAAAGGTTGAATGGATTTGAAAAGGTTTGGCAAAAGTGAATTTGGCGAGAGAAGCGAGTCATAAAAGGTTGTAATAAATTGAATTGTTAATAAAAGGGTAAAAAGTGGTGGTCCATAGGAATTTACTTAATTATAAAATTAAGGGAAATGGTTATAGCCCAGAAGAGATTTGCAAAAAGTAAGGAGGTTTTATGAAACCGTATTTTGAATAAAATGGTTCGATGGTATTTGTGCTGGGATTAGAATGAAATATTGGGTTTGAATTACAACTTATATTTATTTTAAGGTATGAGCGTTATTGATCAAGGTCTGAGAGGTAACTAAAATTCCCCAACTTGAACGATTTCGGGATTATCTTAGAATGATATAAGTTGTAATGGTAGATGTGGTTAATAAACTTTATTATTTCCTTAGTAAAATGATAACAAATATTTTTGGTGAAAATATATATAAAGTGATGATTTTAAAGAAAAGGGAATAAAAGGCATTGCGTCAAATGATAACAATATTTTTAAGTAAAAAGGGGAAGTGTTAAAGACGAGCTTTGGTCGATAAGAGTAAGCTTGGAGTAGTGTTTCAAGTAATGAAATAAAAGATATTTCGTAATGTTGATTTACGAGAAATAATTTGATTGATTTTCCAATATTAGACAACTTGGTGGTAAATGTTTTGAAAATGAAAAACAGAAAATTGGATATATAAAAGGTGAATTTGTTTGAAGAATAAATCTTATGTTAAATAAGAAACGATAAGTTATATTTATAATATCGAAATATATAAGAGTTGAATTTACAGTCATTGTAATTAAAAGGGCCAAGTGGTGCTTAATACTGAACCAGTGAACTCATTGATTTGTCATGATTGAAACACTGATTATTTGGTAGTTAAATCACCGACTATCAAATCTGTCCAATACGATTGTTGGTACGGAAAGACCGAGATTGAATTATATTCGAAAAACCATTCTGACCAACAAATACGTGAAGATACCAGGAGATGATCTAGATGGAGCATTGAAGACTGTAGATCTTCATTAAATGGAAGGACTACTAAAAATCTCTGGTTAGCTCCCAGAGATAAACTATGGTTCTGTCGTGGCTGAAATCTACGGGTTGCAAGGACTTCTTGCTACTGATCTGTAGGGTGATTCCTTGGATGCAGTAGGAGAGTACCTTTGGTTCATCCTGTTCCTGGATGACTTGTATGGACGGATGTCTGACAGAGTATTTCCAAAGGAATTACGTACGTTGATTTCTTCAAACATATTTCCATTGATGGCGGAGAAGGACGTACACCTTCTCTTAGCTAAACAGCAGAGTATTTTTATGGACGCTAATTAGTGGTATCTGGCGGATCTGACGATGTGGCATTCAAAGTGAAAAATGACAAGTGTCAGAGGTTAATCTAAACCTCATGCCTGAAAAAATGGTAAATGACAAAAATCGGGCAGGCAGCATGGCTATGTGGGTTGCTCACATTAGGGTGTATAATCACCTATCTATAGAAACCTCTATTGCTTCTTTAATCTATTTCGATGCTGTCCCTTTTCGGGAAACGGTGGTTTGAGCCCAACCATTGGTGATATACATTCGATACACTCAAGTGAAATGAGTAGTCGGTCATGTGAGGGTCGGGTTGCAAGACGTTCTTGTTGAACCCATTGTATTCCCCTGTAGAGATACACTATCGGCAGGTGGTCCCATAACTTGTCAAGGTCGGAATCCAATCTCCAATAAGCGCCCGAGGTTTTGATTGTATTCTATATATGTAGATCGTGAGATGAAAGTGTTCCACTAGATTGATATTTATTTGTATGTTGACACAATTATAATATCAGAAAAGAAATTGATTTCAAAATGGTTTGGGTTATCGTAAGGTAAAACCCGTCCGTGTTTATGTGTGGATTTGGTGTTACGATTACCCTTTTCTTTGAAAAGATTTTTATCTTTAAAAATCGAGTTGTGTAATACCATTAATACCGTGTGAGTTTTTCTCACTCTGGTTCACCAAACTGACCTGGTGTTTTGTAAATGCTCGGGTCAGCCCGGGGTGTATAGGTTCAGGTTATCGAATGCTTTGAAGAGACGAGCTGGAAGAGTCTAGACGTATGATATTATATAGCTACTATTCCGCTGTGTTTGGTATCTGAGGACAGGTTATTATAACTGTCCAGATGTGTGATGTACTCTGATAATTTTAAGTATTTTAAAGCTCTCAGTAAAGTTTTATTTCTGCATTATATTTTGTTCCGCTGCGATGTGAGACTCTGATTCTGTGTTATGGTGTTTCTTCTTCTTCTTTTATTCTAATATTTCTTTCTTTCTTATCTCACCCTTTAACTTCCTTCTAATAACGTTCTAGTGTTTCGGTGTTTGGAAGGTCGACATGAGTTATGGTAAAGGTATTTATGTCGATTTTCGGGGCCGAAAACTATTGGTTCATTACATCTCTCCTATGCTGGACATATGGGACTCGGAATAAGGTGCCTTTGGTTTCGTTCAAACCTAGAACAAACTTGTAAATGGACTATGTGTCTGACATTGGATTTCATTCTGTGTGATTGAAAGACATCAGCTGCATGGGTTGAATTGCCTGTGTGGCATGCTAAGATGCAAATGATCAAGGCTTTTGTTGAAAAGCAGAGTCTTGTGGTTGATGATCAAAGCACGGCTTTAATTTATCTAGCTTTGTGTATGGCTTTAATTCGTGATCCTCACACCACGGTATGAACCAGAAACGGGAGAGGACCTCAGGGAGGACATGCATTTCCCTCTAGCTAGGAGTGGTGTCAGGGTTTCGCAAGCCCTGACGTTTTACTTTTATGGATGATGGAAAGTGAGGCGCCTCGGTTATGTCGGTCTTTGCGGAGCTGATGGATGGTTTGGTCGATATATGATCAGTTTACGCCCCATAGGGTGGGGAAACGTATTGTTCGGGCATTTTAATCCACTTCGTGTGGACCGGCCCTGACGATCTAAACGCTTGACTAAGTACTTGCCTGAGACATGGTAGGCTAGATTGTCTTGAAGTCGGTAAGGACGATCTCATGCCTTGGTTCATGATGGAAATCCAACTTCCAATACGATATGTGCGGTTTTGATTGTAAACCTATATACGGCGACATGATATATGGTACCCATGCCATCTATGATTTATAGATTATGATTAAAATTGTTTTTAAAACATATATGCACTAGTAATAATATCAAATGATTTTTGTTTATGCGTATCAAGCATAGTTTGGCCATTACAAGGTAAAACTTTATCCTCCGGCTTGCGTTGCATTGTGTGATGGGACCTGAGTCTTATAATGGCTTCATTTTCTATAAAAAGCATTACATTGTTTAAATGATTTTCTTATTTATGCACTGACAATCCAATGGAGAAAACCCATTCCGCATCAGTGGCGTGGTCCTGTGATTGACCTTATTGTTAAATAGGTTAAGTAAGATTTCTCATACCAGTCCCATGACTGACTCGTAGTTTGTTTCACTTGCAAACTCGAGTGCCCTATTTTCTACACGGGCAACCTTGTATTCAGGTTTTAGTAGGCTCATTCTGGATAGCTATAGAGATGAAGATGGATTCTATCATTTCTATTATGTTGTTCAGACTTTGTTATGTATATTATGTTTAATTCCGCTGCAGACATTTTATATAAAGCAGAAACTGTATTTTGTACTAAGTATGATCCTGTTATATTGTGTAACTCTAATGATTATATTTGTTCCAGTGTAATTTATTGTACATTTCTTGGTGTAATGATACATTTCTGTTCTGTTGTTACTGTTTATGTGTTATATTCCAAAGATTGTCCTTGCTTCCGTGGCACGGGAGTTTGGGGTCATCACATAACATTTTTGTGACAATTAAACAAATAAAAAATCAATACTGGCAATTTCTACATTCAGTTATAAAATAAATAAATGTACAAATATTTTAGTGAGAGAGTTCTCACTTTCGTTTCCACTCCGTCATTCTTTATTTGAAGGATTGTTTTAATAAAATTAAATGCGCGTTTAATTTTATCAAAAACTGCAACAACTTCTGTTTCCATTCTGGTCAGTTCCATGTTGTAGTGTTCATTAAGACAATTACAAGAATCTTGGTTTGCTAAATTCTGGTATCGTTTGAGAGAGTTATACATTTTTCAATATTGAATACAATTTAAACAATACAAATATATAATTATGTAAATTATAATTTACCCCTCAATTCCCTATTCACGTAATTAACCCCTAATCCTTCTGCTCATCCTATTTCTTCCCCTAAGCCTCGGTATTCACACACCCATTTGGATCTCGATCACCGTGCCACCCACGTGAACCCAGACCACCATCCATGACCAGAAATCAACGCGCCCGCCCCTCCTCCACAAATTCCAGTCAACGTGTCGCCCACGCAGCCTTCCCCTGGCCAAAAAAGCCATTCGAACTACGCCTGTTTGGGCTTGAGTTTCACGCAAAATCCTACATGACAATTGATCAAACTCATATAGGATCGAAGAACTTATATTGATCTACCTTTTTTGTGTTCGAGCTGGGATGAAATTTGAATTGTATAATGAGATATTGAGGGGTTAAAATCAGAGTATTTCATTCGTTCAAGAAGTTAGGGCTAGCGTAATAATGAAAGGGGGTTTTCTGATTTTTGGGATATTTATAGATTATATTATATTTAATTTCAATAATATATGTATATCAATTCGAACTCCAAATCAAACCCAACGACTATCGCTTGTAGCTAAATACCCACATTCCGGACACAATGGGATATGTTTCATAAGCCAATTCGTCTGTTTCGATCAGTTTTCATCAAAATTAAAATATAAATTAATATAACGGTCAATATTGAATTTGAACGTACATTTTAATTTACCGGGGCCACATACTGACTCCAAAAATTATGGAAATTGAAATCTAGTTATGTTTTGACGATACAGTCCTAACAAAACTAGTTTCGTCGAATTTGGAGGCCGTTTGAAACATGGCCTTTTTACTAGTCGATTTAATTCAAACTAAAATGTAAAACACGTTTAAATTTACCACGCTCACATATTAATTCCAAAAATTATGAAATTTGAAACCTAACAATAGTTTGACATTCCGGATCCAACAAAAGTGGTTTCATCAAAATCAGAGGCTGTTTGCAAAATGGCTATTCTTAAGGGCTTAAATATATTTAAAATATAAATAAATTACATAACGACTATTCTAAATTTTAAACTGGACATTACTTACAATTTATAAAGTGAAATCTCAGTTTCTTACATTCGTTAGAAAATTACAGTTCGAAATATTCCAATATTTCTTGTTTCACTGAAATCCAATTTATATTGAATTCTATACATGCATCTGAAATTAAAAATTGAATTTTTAAACTACCGTGCCATTTCGAGTTCGTTTTTATTAAATTTAAATTTATATGTTCCAACTTCGATTTAAATAAATTTTTAGTCATTATTATTTAATATAAATCATTTTAAATTCTTAAAGTCAATTGAACCAATTAAAAACAAAATTTTAAATTGGTTCAGAAATTCAGGGTTGTTACAGTGCCTGACGAAAAGGTACACGTTTAATTTCCATATGAGATTTTATGAGTCTACTGGGCAAGCCGCTTAGCTTTATAATTTTGTTTTTGAATGGAAAGTGCTTAGAGAGGTGAGTTTTGGTTTGAGCTATTGATTGGTACAAAGGAGGTGCTGGCAAAATTTTCCGAAAATTTAAGGTGTTAGAATATTTTAAGAAATTTAGATAATTAGAAATCAATATACCAATATATAGAATTCGATAAGGAATTTGGAAAGTAGTTTAATTAATATTAGAAAGGGCCAGTGATTGTTTGATGGAAGTTTGTTTTCCTTTGATAGTTAAATCTCCGATTATCAAAGATTTTTGGACCATCGTTGTCAATACGGAGAGACCAGTTGGATTTAATATCCGAAAACGACTCCATAAAGGCATAGGCGTTGCAAATTAGAAAATGCTAAAGAAAATTGGAGACTGAGTAACAACGCAAAGGATGTTCTGTTGTCCAGACATAGGACAATTTGTATGGATGAATGTCTGATTGAGTATTCCTAACGGATCACATAAGACGATCTTTTCAAGGTGTTATGTCTAGTGCTAGAGAAATTCGTTTCTCTTAGCTTTTATACCCGTAATATCTTTGGGAAGATCAACTGGTGATTTAACGGGTTTGACGATGTGGCATTCAAAGTGAATGGTGGCCAGATGTTCTAAAAAGATAGACGTAGCCTCAAGCCTCTCAATCGGGAAGTGACAAAAGTCAGACGGGCAGCATGTTTAGTTGGGTCATACCCAAGCAGGGTATATTTGTCACCGATTTAGAGAAAATTCAATATCGTTCTTCTTTCGACTCTGTATCTTACGGTTGGACGCCCGACAACCGTGGGTGACAATAAATTCGCTACACTCAAGCTAAATGAGTGGGCGGTCAAGTGTGGCTGGGTTGCAACATGTTCTTGTTGAACCCCAGTGTATCCCCTCTAGAGTACACTGATTGGGAGGTGGTGCCATACCTTGTCATAATTGGAATCCAATCTCCAATAAGCACCTTATGGTTTTTGATTTTATACTATGTAGTACAGCGTGAGATGAAAGCATTCTACTATTTGGTTATTTATTTTAATATACATTATTATAATATCACCAGATTTTGATATAAAAAATCATTTGGTTATAGTAAGGTAAAAACCGTCCATGTTTATGTATGGGTTGGTCTTACTATTACCTATTTTTTCAAACGGTCTTTTTCAAAGTTAAACAATATGGTTGGAGTTTAATCACACCAGTCCCATGACTGACCGAAAGTTTATTTTGTTTATTTTTAGCTAAACTCTTGGGTGCCCAAATTTGTACAGACAGACAAGTGTTTCAGTCTTTCACATATACACTTAGAGGAGCTTCAAGCAGGAGGCCTCACCGTTACTTATTTAGAATATTTCTGCTGTGATGTATATGTATTATACTCCGATATGATATACAGATTTGTATTTCAAAGTTAAGATTTATGATATTATATTTATTCATTCCACTGTGAGATTTTGTGTTGTTATTTCTATTCTTCTTCTATCTATTTCTGTTTCTTTAACCCTAGTGACTCGCATTTCTGTCTTCTTTTATCTATTTCTGTTTCTTTAACCTTAATGATTTGTAATTCTATGCCATTTGGATTTGATATCACTACAAGAAGAAGGATTTTTTTGTAGCTCCAAAAAACCGCCATTAAGTGTTTTTGGTGTGTTTCGATAATCGTTACGAGAAAACATGCCACCAAAAATAAATTTTTTTGTTGCAGTTTAAAAAAGCCACTAATAAAATCTTTTTCATGGCGCATTTTTAACGTTACAAATGGTTTTTTGCGGCGTAAATCAAATGCCACCGAAAGGTTTTTTGCATTACGGTTGTTTTTTTTTTGCATTCTTTTAGCTTTTTTGTAGCGTTTAAAAAACGCCAAAACAAATGTTTTTGTGTTCTGTGACAATTTATTTGTAGCGGTTTTTAAACGATACAAATGAATTTTATGTTCTGTATCGTTTTCTCTGCCACCATTTGGTACCGAATTTGTATTATAATATTTCGTACCTACCCATAATTTTGCCGCTAATTAAATAACATAATCCACGAACATACATTTTTGAACATAACATATTATAGATCCACAACATACACCTTCAAACATCCACAAGATAATCATACAAACATCCACAAATTCAATCATCCACAACCTTCACAACCAAACTAACCATAACATACACAACCAGACTACCAGTGACACTGTCGTAACCAAATATAATAAACATTGAAATAAACACCTGAAATAACCAAGTAACCGAGCAAATATTATAGTGTTGTTGTCATCAAAACACCAGAAATATTGTTGATCTACCTGTAAAACAAATAACAAAACATAACTTAAGAATAGAAATAGTAGGTTGAACCTTTCAGACACCACACAAAATAAACCTTTCAAACACAAGCTCTGAATGTAACACTACATAACATAAACCTTTCAGACACGCTCATTTTTCTCCATAGTATGGACACTACATAACACAAACACCTGATTTTTTTCTCAACCTCAATTTTTTCCGAACCAATGTCCATTGCATACATTAATGACAACAAAATAATTTTGACTGAAAGAAACAAGTACACGTTCCAGAACTCTAAAGGCCTATAAGGCGTTGCAGGTTGAACCTCGGTTCACCATTTTTTTAATCCTAGGAGACGCCTTATATTTGAACATGCCTGTCGTTTCAGAAATATATATATATATATATATATATATATATTCCAGAACTTAGAACTCTGAACCATGTAATGTAGTATATAATAGATGCCTTACATTTGATTGGCATTTAACTTCTGAAACATGTAATTCTGTGATCGAGTACTTCAGAGATGACAGTGCCTACCCTAGGCCGCCTCCTGGAGTATATTTCATATATGATTTCTCTCCAATTAAGGTGAATATTTATTAGTATTTTTGCATTGACACACATTGTCTTGATAATATTTTAATCATGTACATAAAAGTTTGATCTATAATGCAAATCATCTAAGATATCTCAACAATTGGCCTCAAAAGCATTAATACACATTAAGTGGGAGTTTTGTCCGCCCTACTACCAAGTTTGATTTATAAGGAGAGTGAGATAACACATTATTATCCAAAATAACCTAACTCAATTATTTTCAGTCGATCTTCCTGGTTAGGTCATGTGGTCCCGAGGGCAGTAACTCCTAAATGTATATTAAAAAAATATTAAAATACCTTTCATTTTGTGTCAATAATGATTTTTTCGCTCAATTATTTTCGCTCAATCTGCCTGGTTAGGTCATGTGGTCAAGTGGTGCCTGGCGCAAATAGTAAGGTTACCTGGCAGGTAATCTGGAGCGCACAAGTTCGAGCCCCGACCTCTTCACGTAATGTGAGGGATGGCTGCGCTCTAATCGACCACCCCCAGAGCCCGGAAATCCGTGAGAATAGTACCAGATGGGAGACTGTTTAGAAAGTCCTCACGCTTGAGTACGGGAGCCTTCGGCACTGGGTATCCACTTTAATGATTTATTCCATTGGCCAAGCTATGAGAACGCCGAAGGCAACTTCCATGCACGTCAAAGCTGATGTTAGTCTCCATAGATCTGCAGTTGGAACTGTCACATGTTCAACACAAACCTTTACAGCTTCCTTTCCCAATGGATGATAATAGACCATCGCTATCAGATCAATTGATGCAATAGATCCTTCGGCCACTATGTATGTTCCAACCACATCTATCAACTGGCATTTGGCATTTTTTTCATGTTTGCAATCGGCTGAAAGAAAAAAAATTATTATGTAGAATGTATATACATACACATTAATATATGCTTACATAGTGATCAATGTTGAAAATTAATACTTACATGTTTCGATTTATTCTTGAACACATATGAGGATTTTGAGGGAGAAGTCGCATGATTTTCACTATCATTATGACTCTCAGTTGGATTTTCTTTGTCTGCTTCTACTTTTGATCTTGGCCATGCTACTTTCGTACCAATTGCATCTCCAATGCACGACATATCAGATGTGGGTCGTCACAAATAAGCATCTTTATTTATTACGTTGTCCACCCAAATGACAACAGTAGATAGACCGAGCGAAATACCATTAACAGTGTATTTTGGATCACTGGCATGGATTCTTCATTTCACAACTACACCTTCGCCCTCATTCCAACCATAAATCTTGCAGTTATTGCGAATGCTGTCATTACTCTAGAAATGAGAATATACTTCAATATTAGCAATTATATACACATGTAACTGCTAATATTAGTCATGACAATTTCAAAACAAGAGAATATTGTATTATTTCTATGTAGCTGCTGCTAATTACCTCACGTGTAACTGTAAATAAATATTCGTGGTACCTATATTCTATACACACACAAAATAGCTATAAATATAATATGAGAAGTGTAAATTTTACCATACTGGCTTCATCAAAGTTCAAGCGTGTTCGCAGCGGTATCTAGACGCAAACTGATGGCCAAGCTACTACCTTATTCATAGCATCTGCTAATACTGTCATTTTAGGTGTATGCCTCCATAAATAAGTATTTGGCTTATCGATAACAACGCTCACAGCATTTGGTCCAAGATGAATGTCATTGACAATGTCATTTGGGTCCATGGACAACAGCCTCCCATAGGCAACAACTCCAGAGGTTACATCCCAATTCAACAACAAACATACTTCGTTGCAACTCTAGAATTATTCAACCGAAAATTATATCAAATGCTGGAACAAAAAATTAAAACATTAATTTTATTTATTGAGTAATATAATTATTATTTTTACCGATTCAAGTGAGATCTTTCCTGAACTTTCTTTACCCTATTGCAAAGCACAAATATCACGAAATTTTAATCTACGGAGCACTCAAGTGGATGCTACAATACTTAAATAAAACATTACTAGATCAAAATATTTATTGGGTAATATAATTATTATTTTTACCATTTCATGTGTGCCCCCTTGCAAACTTTTTTTTCCCTGCAGTAAAGCACCAAAATTTATTCTTTTTAGTATTTTAAATTATAGAGTGTGCTAAATATTTTATTTAATGAATAAAATTAATTTTAGAAGTTTAACTTCTGGTCCATCAGAGTCTGTATCATTCCCTTCAATTCTGCTATTTCCTCTTGACACTATGAGACATGTTTATCTTTGGACTGAGCCGCAACTAACTTGGTTAAATTGCAACCCCTGGAAACTAATGGAACCACTTTGAGTCGAAACCCCATATATATATATATATATATATATATATATATACATATAAAGTTTAAAGAAACGGGAATTCTGAAAAACTATTGAATTTTGATATGAAATTTATATTTTGGGAATTTCATAAAAGCAACTATATTTCAAAAAGAAATTTTTGCAACTAAAATTTTGCCTCATTGAGTTTTTCCAAATAAGGTTTTTGAAATATATATATGTAAGGTGGGGGCGGTAGGTGAGCCTTTATGGGGTGGAACAATGTAAGGGGAATGAACAAGATGGGTAAGGAGGAAAAGTATGACTTTACTTGTAAGTTTATGGTAAGTTTTTGGATTAGTTCATCTGAGTGTTTCTCCTCAAAGTAATTAAGATGAGAGAGATAAACTGAGGTATTCAAGTTTCTACCCGTATTCTTTTGATAAGTATTTCCTCTTTGATATTCTATCAGGAGCTTCTTTCTTTTGATTAGGGACTTCCTGCTAGTATATCATTGGGAAGTGTCGATCTTTGGATTTGAGCTTATAGATGATAGGATACGTTGAAACATATGTTTGAGACATGTTATGTTTGATGGTTGCAAGTTGATGCAATTGTTTGCTAGCGGATGCATATACATACATTAGGCACTAGATTAGGGATCAGCAGAACTAGGACACTTACATATCGCATACGGATGTGTACGCATTTTAATTTATTTTCTCTATTGATGAAAAAAATGGTTGAATCATCGCTTGGGTGTTGTATTTTGGTGAATGGTTGATACACACATATAGAAATTTATATGTATCATTAGGATTCTTTTGCGTACATATTGGATGCATGGCACATACATAGATTGCATTAAGGAGGTCAACTTAATCAGTAAACTGTCTGATTTTTGCATTATCTTAAGAAAATATACACAACACCTTTGCATATGTTCATACAAAGCATTAGAAATTCTAAGGACAGTGGACGCTAGCGAATGATGGTTGAGTATATGGGTATTAGCATTCATAACATTCTTCTAGTCTTGGAGATTTTAGGGATGAATTCTTTGAGGGGAGAATGTAACAACCCAAATTTATAACAAGCGATAATTAATTAATGAATTAATTAATTAAGGAAAAAAATGATAAAATAAATACTAACTAGAAAAATATTGAGAATTGAGAAAAATAGATTTCACCACTGAATCCGTTATGAAATATGATTTAAATAGACTTTCAGTTTGTGTAAATCGGACGAGAAATGGACAAGTTATGATCAATCAAAGTTTGATGTTATATTAAATAATTTAATAAAACAAATCATACAACTGGGTCGACCCAGACTGTAAAAACCCGTTACTTCCCCGTAAAGGAAAGCGTCGGATAGTTCGAGAACAAGCCACAACAGAACGCATATAAAAGAACATTTCACTGTATATTACAACAATGTATCAGATTACAAGAATATACAGAGTATGAATAAATATTACACAGAAATATCAGAGATTGAAATTACATTTAAATACATAGCAGCGGAAAATAATACAATACGCAACTAGAAGTAGATATACGGATACAAAGCTTTCCGGATATCGTTCCAGCTGTAAACCAGGATCCTGTGAATATAAATCTGCAAAACCAAAACTACTAGCTGCCCGTGTCAAAATAGGGGCACCCAGAGTTTAGGTTAAAACAATAAACTCCAGGTCAGTCATGGGACTGGTGTGAGAACTAAAACAGTTATTAATCTTTGTTTTTAAAGTTAGGTAAATCAAGGGACCACGCCGTATAACACGGAACGGGTTTCCTCCCAAGAATACCAGTGCATAAAACAACAGCGCAATGCTAAATAAAGAAGAATGAAGCTGTTATAAGACCCAGGTCCCATCACACAATGCAACGCAGCCGAGGATAGGGTTTTCCCTTATAACAGCCAAAGAATGCTTGATACGTTTAAAACAAATCGTTTGATACTATTATAAGTGCATAGTGTATAAAACAATTTCAAATCATAAGTATCAATCATAGACGGCATAAGTGCCCCATCCCACTATGTCGCCATACTAGGCTCTACAAATAAAACCGCAGAATCACGTATTTGGAAATTGGGTTTCCATCTATGAACCGAGGCAAAAGATAGTCCTCAACCGATTCGAGACGCTCTAGCCCGCCCCTTAGGATCAGAGCTCGAGTGACCCTTGGATCCTCAGGGCCAGTCCACCGATGTGGATTAAACTTAAACCCTGGACATGCATTTCCCCGCCCTATGGGGCGTAAACGAGCCAACTAAATGACTCCATCGGTTCGAGAACGACCGATCAATCCGAGGCGCCTCGCAACAGCAACAACCACATAAGTCAAACTCGTCAGGGCGTGTAAAACCACTGACGCCACTTCTAGCTAGAAAGAAACGCATGCCCTCCCTGACGTCCTCTCCCGTTTTTGGTTCATACCGGGTGTGAAACTCGCGAAGCAAACGTTACACAAAGCTACGCCACAAAGGCCTTGCTTTGATCATCACCACAAGACTTTGCTTTTCAACAGAAGCCTCGATCAATTTCCACTTAGGCATGCCACACAGGCAATTCACTCCATGCGTTTGATATCCATCAATATATAACCCCTGAGCTCGTACGTCTCAGAGAAGGGCGTTAAGCAAGAGAATAAATTCTCCGCCGCCAAACAGATATGTATTTAATAGAGATCAATCGCACGGACTAAAATCCAATGTCAGACACACAGTCCATTTACAAGTCCGTTCTGGGTCTGAACGAAACCGGAGGCACCTAGTACCCCGCATATCCTTCGATCTCCAAGTACGTCTGGACGATCACCAACTGTTTCCATCTTCTTGGGTGTACAGCCCAATCAAGATCATCAGTAATCACCCAAACGACGTGAAGACTTCCGGTCTTCGACCACCGTCTTCATCTTCGACTTATCGTCGTATCAGTTATACAGAATGGGATAAACCCGGTCTTTCCGAATAACTCGCGTATATTTTAAATAAGTGTTACACAAACACAACATACGCCTCATTCCAATTCATCAGTCACTAACCGTAAATTAATCAAGAGAATAATTTCCCAAATATTAACCCCGAAGGCCGAAACCAACATCAGATCAATATCCAGAAAACCATTCTGCTTGGCTAACCGACAGTTAGTTTCTAAATTTCACATTCATAGGGAAAGGTTCCCATTAATTTTATCCAAGATAAATTCCTTGAATTTATTCTTTATTCTATCCTTTTGAATTTCGATTCAACTAGCCGGGATTAACGAAACTTACCGAAGTAATCATTTGTTTTAATTTCCCAATCCCAACCTATTTATCCCATGAAGTAAAACTGGTAATACTTCATATCTAACACCACAGTGTTATCGGTAAATTCAATTACCATTTCACGTTCAAATCTAATTAAAGATTTAACTATCGCCTGGAGCAAAACCGGTGACACTCCATTTCGATTATTTCAATCTAATTAAAGATTCATTAAAACTCCACTTAGTTTTAATCGTTATCTGGGTTAAAGAATCTGTGTCATTTAAAACACGGTTCACGATAAACCCAAAGTCACATTCCATTAATTATCGGGTTAAAGAACGAGTGTTATTTAAAACACTGTCCACGATAAACCCAAAAATCAATATCAATTCAATTCCCATTAAATATTATTTAATTGGTACACTTCATTAAATCTAATTAAAAAGATTTAATCTTTTCTCAACTGGGTTCAAGAACAGTGTTAGTGAAGACACCATTCACGACAAACCCAAATCACATTTGATATTAAACACAAGGCTCTGAATAGAAAATATACCGGCTTATATTCAATATCAAATTCTACGACTAACAAATATCGTATTGGAAATAACGATATATATATCTATATCTTTCAAATTTCCCTAACAACATTTGTATAATCACGAAATCCAACATCGAAATATTCCGAAGACAATTTCGATTCAAATCCATTCCAATGCAATCATTGGAAATTCTGGTTATTTTTAAAACCCTTTTCAAATTCAATTTATTTATTAAAAAAAAATAGAATTATAATTCTAGTTCAAAACCAATTCATTTCGATAAAAATCTATTTTTATCTTTTCAAATATGGAGTTTTCACCCCAATTCTTTCTAAATCATTTCTTATGATTTTACACAAATTATTACTATTTTTAATAATTTTATCGAGGCCTGTACAGTCGATTTCCATCAACGGTCATCGAACTGCACTTACAACGACCTTTTTCAAATTTTATTTGGACATAATTCCAAATCCAACCGTTAGATTTCAAATTTCTAATATTTGTTAGAAATCTCTTTTCAATACGAACCCAACGGTTCCGGTTTCAGGAGAATCCGACGGTCGGATCTCCCGTAATGCCCGTTTGAAATAAATGGTCGAAATTCACGAACTGCCGCGGCGCGGCGCGTTTTATTCAGACCATTATATTATATATATAATATATATTTCGTCGATTTCTACTTAAAACGAATTATATATATAGTTTTAAATTCGTTTCAAAAGCAATTTCAACTTCCATTTCAATTCAAATCAAAATTGAATTCTTGTTTATAAATTCGTTTTAAAATTCATTTCTATTCAATTCAAATTTCAATTCAATTTGAATTCATTTCAATTGGTTTCCAATTCAATTCGAACTCGTTTTCAATTCAATTCGAATTCGTTTTCAATTCAATTCAATTCAAATTCGTTATCTATTCAATTCATTTCGAAATCGTTATATATTCGATTCATTTCGAAATCGTTTTCAATTCATTTCATTTCGAAATCGTTTTCAATTCATTTCATTTCGAAATCGTTTTCAATTCAATTCATTTCGAAATCGTTTTCAATTCAATTCATTTCGAAATCGTTTTCAATTCAATTCATTTCGAAATCGTTTTAAAATCGATATAAATATCGTTTACGTCAAAATGGCGTCAATCTAATCAACACGGCTTCATATATTCCTATTTTCAAATATTCTATTTCAAATATTTCTTTTTCAAAATAGTTGTTATTATCAAAATATTTCGTTCAACACATGACCTGTCTCAATGAATGAGTACTGTCAACACATGAACCTTTATTTTATATTGACAAAGATGTAAATTTTATTACTAAAATATTTCGTTCAACACATGACCAATCTCAATGGATGGGTACTATCAACACATGAACTTTTATTTTATATTGATAAAGATGTAAATTTTATTACTAAAATATTTCGTTCAACACATGACCAATCTCAATGGATGAGTACTGTCAACACATGAACCTTTATTTTATATTGATAAAGATGTAAATTTTATTACTAAAATATTTCGTTCAACACATGACCAATCTCAATGGATGAGTACTGTCAACACATGAACCTTTATTTTATATTGATAAAGATGTAAATTTTATTACTAAAATATTTCGTTCAACACATGACCAATCTCAATGGATGAGTCCTGTCAACACATATTTTATTTGTGCTGTTGGGCGATGTGTAAAATTTATCGTCCCAATCAATGTCATTCAAATAAGTGTTCATAAACAAACCGTCCGGTTTGTAAATGAATATTTTATTTATTCACATTCACGTTAAAAATTATATTTTTAACGATAAAACATTTTATTTCAACCTATGAATTTCTATTCAATTCATTTATTCAATAAAATGATATCTTTATTTTTCTAACTTATTTTAGAAAATTTCGGCGGCATAACGGCACGATACTAGAAACGGGACAAGGCCTAGCCTTATCCCCGGTCTAGTGAAGGCCCACGCCATTCACACATCAATCAAATCCATTCATTTCACCAAACAATTCAATTTCAATCAAATAATCTAACTAATTTGCAATCAAACAAACAAGTCCATGGTCTGTGGACGATTGTGTCGGGTGCTACTAAGCACCGTCTGCATCCTAGTATATATATATAACTAGAAAAGAAATTTAAGAGTGAGAAATTCTCACCTTTAGCTATCCAAACATCTTGACTCTTCTTTGATATAAATATTCTTCGTTCAAGCCTTTTTGTTACCTTCGTTGCTGTAGCCACTACATATGTAAAAATCGAATTTTTACTATGTTATTCAATATATAAAAATCGAATTTTTATTTCGAAGTTCAATATATAAAAATCATATTTTTATTTCGAAGTTCTATAGATAAAAATTATATTTTTAATTCCTTTATATAGTAAAGACTATATTTTTAATACTTTAAAAATATAAAAATCATATTTTTATTACTTTAAAAATATAAAGATCATATTTTTATCTTTCTACAATATAAAAGATTATATTTTTAATAGGCCACTAGAATAAAGATTATATTTTTATTCTTCACATCTAATAAAAATCATATTTTTATTATCTTCCTTATATAAAAATCCGTTCTTTTCACTTCATTCATATATATGAAAATCTAATTTTATATCACTAACTTCGTAATAAAAATTATATCTTTATTTCGCTAATCTTTTTTTTTATTATTATTTTTAAAGACCTAACCCTTTTATTTTTAAATAAAAATCAGTTTTTATGCACTTTAAAAATCAGTTTTTATGCACACACAAAAATCAGTTCTTATGATAAATATATATATTATCTTTTCATAAATAAATAAATTAATAAAAATGTACCTTCATCATTTTCTGTTTTCTCGTTGCCTGTATTTCAAAGGAGGCCGCCACTTAGGGTTTGAAATAACCACTCAGTCATTGCGTCGGAGGAGGGTGGCACAGGGGGTCGTGGTTTATCCGAGAGGTGGCGAAGTCTGGACGGCGGATGGGTTTCGGGATGTTTCGTTTCAAAAGAGGGGGAGGTAAGACGAGGGGAGAGGATGCCCGAGGGGAAGGGGATCGCCTGACGCGGAAGAGGGGGGGTCAGCCACTGGCGCGGCGCTGGCAAGGAAGTGGGGCGACGATGGGTCTGGGATCGGGGGGGCATCGGGGACTTGAAGAACGGAGAGGGAGGAGTTAGGGGGGAGGAAGGAGGATGGGTGCGCCGTCGTGAGGAGGAGGGGGGGCGTCGATCGCCGGCGGTGGCTGCGATGGGGAAAGGGGGCGCGGGGCTAGGGCAGCGTCGGGTCTTAATTTAATTTTTTTTTTCCAACTGAGTGAAGATGGAGAAAGGGTTGACCCCTTTATAATTTTATATATATTTAATTAATTGATGATTTTTTTTTTAAAGAAATCCTAAAAGTAACTTTTCATTTTGAACTCGAAACCGCACCCACTGACTGTCGTCCCTAGCGTATTACCCCCGTTTCAAACACAATGGGATATGTATCATAAGATGATTCGACTGTCTCAACCAGTTTCTGTTGAATTTAAAATATAATTCTTTATATATTCAATTTAAACGTACATTTCAATTTACCGGGGCCACATACTAACACGAAAAATTCCCTAAAAATATTTTCTAGCTTCGTATTGACGATACGGTCCTAACAAAACTAGTTTCGTCGAATTCTGAGACCATTGGAAAAATGGCCAATTTCCAGTCGATTAAAATCAACTGAAAATGGTCAATCGCGTTTTCCTTTGCCCCGCTCACATATTGAATCGAAAAATTATGAAATTTGAAACCTAGCAATAACTTTACATTCCGGACCCAACAAGACTGGTTTCATCGAAATCCGAGGTTGTTTGCAAAATGTCCATTTTTAAGGGCCTGAATTCCATAGCGACTATTCAGAATTTTCAACTGGACATATCTTTTGATTCCCGCTACGAACTTTTGATTTTTCGGATTCGTTGGAAAGATATTCACTATTAGATTCCATTATTTTTGGTTTCACTAAAATCCGGATTGTTTTGCACCCGGTACATTCAATTGAAGTTTGAAATCGAATTATCGAACTACCGCGCCATTTTCAATTCTATTTATAATTATATATAATTATTTATATTCTAACGACGACGCATATAATATATACGATCGAATTATATTCAAAATAAATTTTCCGGTCGATATTATTTAAAATAATTCATTTTAAATAATTAAAATTCGCTAAAATTGCCGAAATAAAAATTTTAAACTGGCCTAGATTTTTCGGGTTATTACAATCTCCCCCACTTAAAACTTTTCGTCCCCGAAAAGGAACAAAGTCGAAAGTGGTTTGATCAATCAACTCTACGTTCGATTTGGCTTCCATTCTCCAACTTTTCAGTTTCTGAGAATTTTCTAAAATCTCAAAAATTTGGCTAACACCCTAAATTTTTGAAAAATTTCGCCATAACCTCCCCTGCACCGGGAGCATCGGGGAATTTCAAATAGCTTCCCCGGTCCTTCAGATCTCAAAAAGAAAAAGAAAAAGCCAAGCGGCTAGCCAATAGGCTCACAAAATCATCATCACCCAAACAAAACAGGATTATGTAGTAAACATGTACCTATTTGTCGGGCAAACCAATTTTATTCTCTGGCTCTAGCCTCCTTGCTATGACCTGTTCAATGATATATATGTATGCAAGCAAACGCAACCAATTTTCGATATAATTCAATATTTGGTTCTGTTAGGCTAAATGGCTAAAAATTAGCAAACAAATAAACAAACATCAATCAATTAGTTGATTAGCTTTTCAAATTCATAATTTTAATACATATACAAAGATCATGTTTTTAATGCCAATTCACAACAATAGGCCCTATCTAATTTTTGGTTCTCACACCAGTCTAATGGAAATATATAGATATCACACCTTCGTCACACGAATATAAATTCTGACGATGAGTACTCAACCATCAGAATCATCTTCGGGCCACTAGAGTATGATTCTATATCTATCCAATATATTAAAACTTCAAATACACGCAGATCAGACGTATACGCAAAATCTTTATATACTGGACTGTCCAACTCAATATAAATAGATAATCAGATACGAATAATTGATTTAAATTTTCAAAACAAAAATTGTTTTCATTTGAAAAATATACTCTTCACACTCGTTCTAGGATACTACTGATCCTATCTCTAACGAGTCATTCCCATTGGATATTACTAATCCAATATCTGATGAATTCTTTCGTATGGTTCTAACGTGTCTTGTTCTCTGAGCTTTGTAAACCAAAGCTCTGATACCAACTGTAAAAACCCGTTACTTCCCCGTAAAGGAAAGCATCGGATAGTTCGAGAACAAGCCACAACAGAACGCATATAAAAGAACATTTCACTGTATATTACAACAATGTATCAGATTACAAGAATATACAGAGTATGAATAAATATTACACAGAAATATCAGAGATTTAAATTACATTTAAATACATAGCAGCGGAAAATAATACAATACGCAACTAGAAGTAGATATACGGATACAAAGCTTTCTGGATATCGTTCCAGCTATAAACCAGGATCCTGTGAATATAAATCTGCAAAACCAAAACTACTAGCTGCCCGTGTCAAAATAGGGGCACCCAGAGTTTAGGTTAAAACAATAAACTCCAGGTCAGTCATGGGACTGGTGTGAGAACTAAAACAGTTATTAATCTTTGTTTTTAAAGTTAGGTAAATCAAGGGACCACGCCGTATAACACGGAACGGGTTTCCTCCCAAGAATACCAGTGCATAAAACAACAGCGCAATGCTAAATAAAGAATAATGAAGCTGTTATAAGACCCAGGTCCCATCACACAATGCAACGCAGCCGAGGATAGGGTTTTCCCTTATAACAGCCAAAGAATGCTTGATACGTTTAAAACAAATCGTTTGATACTATTATAAGTGCATAGTGTATAAAACAATTTCAAATCATAAGTATCTATCATAGACGGCATAAGTGCCCCATCCCACTATGTCGCCATACTAGGCTCTACAAATAAAACCGCAGAATCACGTATTTGGAAATTGGGTTTCCATCTATGAACCGAGGCAAAAGATAGTCCTCAACCGATTCGAGACGCTCTAGCCCGCCCCTCAGGATCAGAGCTCGAGTGACCCTTGGATCCTCAGGGCCAGTCCACCGATGTGGATTAAACTTAAACCCTGGACATGCATTTCCCCGCCCTATGGGGCGTAAATGAGCCAACTAAATGACTCCATCGGTTCGAGAACGACCGATCAATCCGAGGCGCCTCGCAACAGCAAAAACCACATAAGTCAAACTCGTCAGGGCATGTAAAACCACTGACGCCACTTCTAGCTAGAAAGAAACGCATGCCCTCCCTGACGTCCTCTCCCGTTTTTGGTTCATACCGGGTGTGAAACTCGCGAAGCAAACGTTACACAAAGCTACGCCACAAAGGCCTTGCTTTGATCATCACCACAAGACTTTGCTTTTCAACAGAAGCCTCGATCAATTTCCACTTAGGCATGCCACACAGGCAATTCACTCCATGCGTTTGATATCCATCAATATATAACCCCTGAGCTCGTACGTCTCAGAGAAGGGCGTTAAGCAAGAGAATAAATTCTCCGCCGCCAAACAGATATATATTTAATAGAGATCAATCGCACGGACTAAAATCCAATGTCAGACACACAGTCCATTTACAAGTCCGTTCTGGGTCTGAACGAAACCGGAGGCACCTAGTACCCCGCATATCCTTCGATCTCCAAGTACGTCTGGACGATCACCAACTGTTTCCATCTTCTTGGGTGTACAGCCCAATCAAGATCATCAGTAATCACCCAAACGACGTGAAGACTTCCGGTCTTCGACCGCCGTCTTCATCATCGACTTATTGTCGTATCAGTTATTCAGAATGGGATAAACCCGGTCTTTCCGAATAACTCGCGTATATTTTAAACAAGTGTTACACAAACACAACATACGACTCATTCCAATTCATCAGTCACTAACCGTAAATTAATCAAGAGAATAATTTCCCAAATATTAACCCCGAAGGCCGAAACCAACATCAGATCAATATCCAGAAAACCATTCTGCTTGGCTAACCGACAGTTAGTTTCTAAATTTCACATTCATAGGGAAAGGTTCCCATTAATTTTATCCAAGATAAATTCCTTGAATTTATTCTTTATTCTATCCTTTTGAATTTCGATTCAACTAGCCGGGATTAACGAAACTTACCGAAGTAATCATTTGTTTTAATTTCCCAATCCCAACCTATTTATCCCATGAAGTAAAACTGGTAATACTTCATATCTAACACCACAGTGTTATCGGTAAATTCAATTACCATTTCATGTTCAAATCTAATTAAAGATTTAACTATCGCCTGGAGCAAAACCGGTGACACTCCATTTCGATTATTTCAATCTAATTAAAGATTCATTAAAACTCCACTTAGTTTTAATCGTTATCTGGGTTAAAGAATCTGTGTCATTTAAAACACGGTTCACGATAAACCCAAAGTCACATTCCATTAATTATCGGGTTAAAGAACGAGTGTTATTTAAAACACTGTCCACGATAAACCCAAAAATCAATATCAATTCAATTCCCATTAAATATTATTTAATTGGTACACTTCATTAAATCTAATTAAAAAGATTTAATCTTTTCTCAACTGGGTTCAAGAACAGTGTTAGTGAAGACACCATTCACGACAAACCCAAATCACATTTGATATTAAACACAAGGCTCTGAATAGAAAATATACCGGCTTATATTCAATATCAAATTCTACGACTAACAGATATCGTATTGGAAATAACGATATATATATCTATATCTTTCAAATTTCCCTAACAACATTTGTATAATCACGAAATCCAACATCGAAATATTCCGAAGACAATTTCGATTCAAATCCATTCCAACGCAATCATTGGAAATTCTGGTTATTTTTAAAACCCTTTTCAAATTCAATTTATTTATTAAAAAAAAATAGAATTATAATTCTAGTTCAAAACCAGTTCATTTCGATAAAAATCTATTTTTATCTTTTCAAATATGGAGTTTTCACCCCAATTCTTTCTAAATCATTTCTTATGATTTTACACAAATTATTACTATTTTTAATAATTTTATCGAGGCCTGTACAGTCGATTTCCATCAACGGTCATCGAACTGCACTTACAGCGACCTTTTTCAAATTTTATTTGGACATAATTCCAAATCCAACCGTTAGATTTCAAATTTCTAATATTCGTTAGAAAGCTCTTTTCGATACGAACCCAACGGTTCCGGTTTCAGGAGAATCCGACGGTCGGATCTCCCGTAATGCCCGTTTGAAATAAATGGTCGAAATTCACGAACTGCCGCGGCGCGGCGCGTTCTATTCAGACCATTATATTATATATATAATATATATTTCGTCGATTTCTACTTAAAACGAATTATATGTATAGTTTTAAATTCGTTTCAAAAGCAATTTCAACTTCCATTTCAATTCAAATCAAAATTGAATTCTTCTTTATAAATTCGTTTTAAAATTCATTTCTATTCAATTCAAATTTCAATTCAATTTGAATTCATTTCAAGTGGTTTCCAATTCAATTCGAACTCGTTTTCAATTCAATTCGAATTCGTTTTCAATTCAATTCAATTCAAATTCGTTATCTATTCAATTCATTTCGAAATCGTTATATATTCGATTCATTTCGAAATCGTTTTCAATTCATTTCATTTCGAAATCGTTTTCAATTCATTTCATTTCGAAATCGTTTTCAATTCAATTCATTTCGAAATCATTTTCAATTCAATTCATTTCGAAATCGTTTTCAATTCAATTCATTTCGAAATCGTTTTAAAATCGATATAAATATCGTTTACGTCAAAATGGCGTCAATCTAATCAACACGGGTTCATATATTCCTATTTTCAAATATTCTATTTCAAATATTTCTTTTTCAAAATAGTTGTTATTATCAAAATATTTCGTTCAACACATGACCAATCTCAATGAATGAGTACTGTCAACACATGAACCTTTATTTTATATTGATAAAGATGTAAATTTTATTACTAAAATATTTCGTTCAACACATGACCAATCTCAATGGATGGGTACTGTCAACACATGAACTTTTATTTTATATTGATAAAGATGTAAATTTTATTACTAAAATATTTCGTTCAACACATGACCAATCTCAATGGATGAGTACTGTCAACACATGAACCTTTATTTTATATTGATAAAGATGTAAATTTTATTACTAAAATATTTCGTTCAACACATGACCAATCTCAATGGATGAGTACTGTCAACACATGAACCTTTATTTTATATTGATAAAGATGTAAATTTTATTACTAAAATATTTCGTTCAACACATGACCAATCTCAATGGATGAGTCCTGTCAACACATATTTTATTTGTGCTGTTGGGCGATGTGTAAAATTTATCGTCCCAATCAATGTCATTCAAATAAGTGTACATAAACAAACCGTCCGGTTTGTAAATGAATATTTTATTTATTCACATTCACGTTAAAAATTATATTTTTAACGATAAAACATTTTATTTCAACCTATGAATTTCTATTCAATTCATTTATTCAATAAAATGATATCTTTATTTTTCTAACTTATTTTAGAAAATTTCGGCGGCATAACGGCACGATACTAGAAACGGGACAAGGCCTAGCCTTATCCCCGGTCTAGTGAAGGCCCACGCCATTCACACATCAATCAAATCCATTCATTTCACCAAACAATTCAATTTCAATCAAATAATCTAACTAATTTGCAATCAAACAAACAAGTCCATGGTCTGTGGACGATTGTGTCGGGTGCTACTAAGCACCGTCTGCATCCTAGTATATATATATATAACTAGAAAAGAAATTTAAGAGTGAGAAATTCTCACCTTTAGCTATCCAAACATCTTGACTCTTCTTTGATATAAATCTTCTTCGTTCAAGCCTTTTTGTTACCTTCGTTGCTGTAGCCACTACATATGTAAAAATCGAATTTTTACTATGTTATTCAATATATAAAAATCGAATTTTTATTTCGAAGTTCAATATATAAAAATCATATTTTTATTTCGAAGTTCTATAGATAAAAATTATATTTTTAATTCTTTTATATAGTAAAGACTATATTTTTAATACTTTAAAAATATAAAAATCATATTTTTATTACTTTAAAAATATAAAGATCATATTTTTATCTTTCTACAATATAAAAGATTATATTTTTAATAGGCCACTAGAATAAAGATTATATTTTTATTCTTCACATCTAATAAAAATCATATTTTTATTATCTTCCTTATATAAAAATCCGTTCTTTTCACTTCATTCATATATATGAAAATCTAATTTTATATCACTAACTTCGTAATAAAAATTATATCTTTATTTCGCTAATCTTTTTTTTTTATTATTATTTTTAAAGACCTAACCCTTTTATTTTTAAATAAAAATCAGTTTTTATGCACTTTAAAAATCAGTTTTTATGCACACACAAAAATCAGTTCTTATGATAAATATATATATTATCTTTTCATAAATAAATAAATTAATAAAAATGTACCTTCATCATTTTCTGTTTTCTCGTTGCCTGTATTTCAAAGGAGGCCGCCACTTTAGGGTTTGAAATAACCACTCAGTCATTGCGTCGGAGGAGGGTGGCACAGGGGGTCGTGGTTTATCCGGGAGGTGGCGAAGTCTGGACGGCGGATGGGTTTCGGGCTGTTTCGTTTCAGAAGAGGGGGAGGTAAGTCGAGGGGAGAGGATGCCCGAGGGGAAGGGGATCGCCTGACGCGGAAGAGGGGGGGTCAGCCACTGGCGCGGCGCTGGCAAGGAAGGGGGGCGACGATGGGTCTGGGATCGGGGGGGCATCGGGGACTTGAAGAACGGAGAGGGAGGAGTTAGGGGGGAGGAAGGAGGATGGGTGCGCCGTCGTGAGGAGGAGGGGGGGCGTCGATCGCCGGCGGTGGCTGCGATGGGGAAAGGGGGCGCGGGGCTAGGGCAGCGTCGGGTCTTAATTTAATTTTTTTTTTCCAACTGAGTGAAGATGGAGAAAGGGTTGACCCCTTTATAATTTTATATATATTTAATTAATTGATGATTTTTTTTTTAAAGAAATCCTAAAAGTAACTTTTCATTTTGAACTCGAAACCGCACCCACTGACTATCATCCCTAGCGTATTACCCCCGTTTCAAACACAATGGGATATGTATCATAAGATGATTCGAATGTCTCAACCAGTTTCTGTTGAATTTAAAATATAATTCTTTATATATTCAATTTAAACGTACATTTCAATTTACCGGGGCCACATACTGACACGAAAAATTCCCTAAAAATATTTTCTAGCTTCGTATTGACGATACGGTCCTAACAAAACTAGTTTCGTCGAATTCTGAGACCGTTGGAAAAATGGCCAATTTCCAGTCGATTAAAATCAACTGAAAATGGTCAATCGCGTTTTCCTTTGCCCCGCTCACATATTGAATCGAAAAATTATGAAATTTGAAACCTAGCAATAACTTTACATTCCGGACCCAACAAAACTGGTTTCATCGAAATCCGAGGTTGTTTGCAAAATGTCCATTTTTAAGGGCCTGAATTCCATAGCGACTATTCAGAATTTTCAACTGGACATATCTTTTGATTCCCGCTACGAACTTTTGATTTTTCGGATTCGTTGGAAAGATATTCACTATTAGATTCCATTATTTTTGGTTTCACTAAAATCCGGATTGTTTTGCACCCGGTACATTCAATTGAAGTTTGAAATCGAATTATCGAACTACCGCGCCATTTTCAATTCTATTTATAATTATATATAATTATTTATATTCTAACGACGACGCATATAATATATACGATCGAATTATATTCAAAATAAATTTTCCGGTCGATATTATTTAAAATAATTCATTTTAAATAATTAAAATTCGCTAAAATTGCCGAAATAAAAATTTTAAACTGGCCCAGATTTTCCGGGTTATTACAGGTCGACACATGGGTCAAGCCACCTTCGAGCCTATTGTGGATAATTCTTGCTGATGTATTGCTGATGTATCTTTTATGGTTTAGATTAAAACCCTAATATCTAAAGGCCTAAAATATAAATATAAAATACAATGAATTGGGACAATAAATTCAATGAACATGGACATCTAGCACTACTATAAAAACTATCAACCCTCACTCTTTCCCCACACCTATTCTTCTTCATCTTCTTAACCTCCACTGAATAATGTTCTGAAAATATGTAATGTCCTGATTTTCAACGACTGTGCTTAATAATAAACATTTATTTATAAAAGAGTTAATCAAAATAAATTTGAAATTAAATCAAATAATATATAAGATTTAGTAACTTTAATCTAAAACCTAGGTATGAATACATATGTGTAAAAATGTACATATGAAAATAGTATTACTTATTGGTTAGGATAGGAAGTAAATATCTGTTTTTGTTGTAATTAGAATTTGAATATTTATTACTTAAGAAAATTTAAATAACTTCTCAAATGTGAATCCTATGCCTATGTTTAAAACATGATAAGTATGTACACATATAAGATATATGTTTAAATCAATATAACTGGCATGTCTATGTGTAGCCATTAGCTAAGCATTGAACTGCCAACATAGGGTAGATAATAGCAATACATCACGTATGGTATGGAACTAAAAATTTATTTTAAAAAACATGTTTTTAGTTCATAGGACAACCTTGCTGTAAGAAACAACACAATATATATATGTGTGTGTGTGTGTGTGTGTGTGGCTTTTCTAAATAAATTTGTCACCTTAGAATAGATCTATTTGCTGATATTAAAACAAAAAAGGGTGTTTAAAAAAATCTATATTATAATGAGAATACCTTGAAATGAAGCTTTTGAAATGTCTAAAATGGCCCTTCAACTTTGTGCTACAAGACGAGGTTAGTTTGGTCATTCCCTAACATTGCACGTTCCCATTTCAACTAAATTGCTGGCTCATTTCTCTGTCACCCCACTTCCTTATTTTCTCCATTTCGTGGCACTTCTTCACGTTCTCGATGCCTCTTCCCAGAAAATGCGTTCCCGTCATCTATCCCCATTTTCAATTTTTAATTTCCTCCTTAATTACTAAAATTTCTTCCAATCCATAACGGAAATACACCTAGGGAACCGATTGGTAATTCTATACTTGATTGTTCTGTTATTCTTCGTCTACAGTATAGATGAATTGGTTTTGTCAGCTAAGATCCTGGCTTAATACTGTTATAATTTTGAAACCCTAAGGCTTTGATTATTATTTTGACAGCCTCAATTTATAAACCTTAGGGCTAAGGTCTGTGTTGTTGTCGACAAAAAACCATCTTCCCCATCTCGCGATCGATGCTTCAAGGTTAACAACTACTTGGATGATGTTTCGGTCTTCTCTTTCCTGCAATTGGCCAGGTATTCTTTTTATTATGTACTTTTCTATTTCATACTATGTTGTTATGAACCTGTGTGTTCTTATGGACTTCAGATCTAAAATGCAGAGTCTAAAATTGCAACTTCAAAGGAAACTTTTGGTTTTGTTGGGTGGGATGTGCTGAAGATGCACAATATCAGCCGTGATGAAGAAAAAAAATCTGTACTTATTGGATGTAAGTTTTTTTATTATTATCCATTGTTTTTGACAGTGTTACACTTTGGTTATTGTATCCATTATTTTTGAAATATCATTAGATATGCATGTTTTGATACATTTACATTTGATGGTAAAACATGCATCTACTATATGAAAACTAAATATTTCCACCAAAATTTTATCATTCGTCAATGTATTATATACTAGTTTAGAGCAGTTATAACTTAGAGGCTTATGTATTATGAAACATTAATGATTTCCAAAACAAAGTGTAGTAGCATGATAGAGGTTCCCATGTTTTTATAATGACTCGGATACTGGATACATGTAGCCACTTGGTTGCTATTTAGAATTATAGCTCCATTCATTCATATAAGGTGTTTGTAAGAATGCTGCAGCCACTAAACCTAAAGTATACAATAATGTTATGGTTTCTACTATTAAAGCGAGGTCATTGATGACCTTGGTGATGTTTTTATTGAATCCCATTAGTTTTCATGGAAATATCATGTAAGTTGTATATTTAGTTTTAGTTGTTGCATATTCAGTTTTATATTTTTTGATGATTTTCTTTTGAATTTAGTGGCCTCAAATTAAATATTAAAAAAAAAGGAGGAGAAAGCTATCGATTGGACGCTACGATAAACTTTTTTTTAAAGGCTGTGACGCACTTTGTTAATTAAACTTAATGAGAATGTACCAAATGTAAGCGTCTGGATATAATATGAGGAAAACTAATCCCAAAATTTATAATTCTATTTGTTCACACTGGATGACTTATGGAAAATATTAGAGAAATCACAAATTCTTTTACACTGACTGAACTCTCTTGGGAAGTGATGACATGTTTTCTGTAGAAAATAATAGTAGCGAGGAGGTGGATGTGGCACGCTGTTATGGTCATTTGTAACTCTATTAGCCTTTGGGACAAGTCTACTGAAATAGAAAGCAAGAACAAATCTGCTTTTACCTCAATGCCAAATCAGGAGGCTCTTCCTATTTTATATGTGTTCAGTTTGGGTTTAGCTATCTACTCCAGTTTACATTCCTATTTAAATATTCATTACATCTTTATGTATTGACCGTTGCTTGATTATTAATGATATTATGTCACTTTTTACATGACTAATTATTCGTTTTATTTGTTTATTAAGGAATAAGATGATATAGAAATAATAAAAAGTTATAGAGGATTTAATCACACATCACATAGATGCAATAAGATATTGAAACTCGAAATTGAAAATAAGAGATTGGGTGTGGAAGTTTGAAATCAAATGATAACTATAGTTATGAGTTAATCATATTATAAGTATTTATCTCAAATATTACGCGAGAAGTATTTCTTTCCATGTAGTTAAATATTATTTTTCATAAAGCTTTCATAATTTTTACATGGGAAGGTAAAAGATATATGCTAGATGCATAACTTAATTGATACACATCTAAACAAGATAACTTTGAAGAAAATAAGGTATAAAATGCTTTACTCATAGTTTTTACTGTCTTTAATGTTTCAGAAATAGAGAACGAAAGGGTAAGATACATACCTTACTTGGGAAACTGAACATATGAAGTTTGATTAAAAAATAGGAAGCTTACATCACATCTAATCCTTTTGTACTGACTAATATCTCTAGGGAAGTAATGATATGTTTTTTTTGCGGAAAATAGTAATAGCGAGGAGGTAGATGTGGCATGTTGTCATGGCCATTTGTAACTCTAATAGACTTTGGGACAAGTCTGCTGAAATAGAAGGCATGAACAGATCTCCTTCTACCTCAGTGCCAAATCAGGAGGCTCTTCTTCCCCTTTTGTACGTATTCAGATTGGGTTAGCTATCTACTCCAGTTTGCATTCATATTTAAATATTCATTACATCTTTATCTACTGACCAGTGCTTGATTTTTAATGATATTATGTCGCTTTTTATACAACTAATTGTTCATTTTATTTGTTTATTAAGGAATAAGATGATTTAGAAACAATAAAAAATTTCTAGAGGATTTAATCACACATCGCAAAGATGCAGTAATATATTGAAACTCGAAATCGAAAATAAGAGATTGGGTGTGGAAGTTTGAAATCAAATGATAACTGTAGTTATGATTTAAACGTTTTGTAAGTATTTATCTCAAATATACCGTGAGAAGTATTTCTTTACATGTAGTTAAACATTATTTTGCATAAAGCTTTCATAATTTTTACATGGAAAGGTAAAAGATATACGCTAGAAGCATAACTTAATTGATACACATATAAACAGAAAAACCTAGAAGAAAATAAAGTATAAAAAATTTTACTCATAGTTTTTACTGTCTTTAATGTTTCTGAAATAGAGAACGAAAGGGTAAGCTAAATAACTTACTTGGGAAACCGTGCATATGAAAATTTGATTAAAAATAGGCAGCTTACATCACATTTAATCCTTTTGTACTGACTGATATCTCTAGGTAAGAGATGATATGTTTTCTGCAGAAGATAGTAATAGCGAGGAGGTAGATGTGGCACGTTTTGTAACTTTAATAGACTTTGGGACAAGATTGCTGAAATAAAAGGCAAGAACAAATTTCCTTCTACCTCAATGCCAAACCAGGAGGCTCTTCTTCCCTTTTTGTATTTGTTCAGATTGGGTTAGCTATCTACTCCAGGTTACATTCCTATTTGAATATTGATTGCATCTTTATCTATTGACCGGTGCTTGATTTTTAATGATATTAGGTCGCTTTTTATATGACTAATTATTCATTTTATTTGTTTATTAAGGAATAAGATGATATGGAAATAATAAAAAAGTTCTAGAGGATTTAATCACACATCGCAAAGATGCGGTAAGATATTGAAACTCGAAATCGAAAATAAGAGAATGGGTGTGGAAGTTTGAAATCAAATGATTACTATAGTTATGATTTAATCTTTCTGTATGTATTTATATCAAATATAGTATGAGAAGTATTTCTTTACATGTAGTTAAATATTATTTTGCATAAAGCTTCCATAATTTTTACATGGAAAAGTTAAAAAGATAAATTCTAGAAGCATAACTTAATTTATACACATCTAAACAGGAAAATCTGGAAGAAAATAAAGTATAAAATGCTTTGCTAATGGTTTTTAATGTCTTTAATGTTTATGAAATAGAGAACGAAATGGTAAACCACACACCTTACTGGGGAAACCAAACAAGTGAAAATTTGATTAAAAAATATCTAGCTTACATCACATTTAATCCTTTTGTACTGACTGATCTCTTTAGGGAAGTGATGATATGTTTTCTGCTGAAAATAATAATAGTGAGGAGGTAGATGTGGCACGCTGTCATGTCCATTTGTATCCTCTATCGCTAACCGTTAAAATTATAAATTAAGAACATCATTCCCAACTTTGTTTACCCAAAAGTCATCAGTTGAACATCGTATGCTCTATCGCTAACCGTTAAAATTATAAAGATACTCAAAAATAGGTCATTTTTCCCACCCCTACATTTTCAAAAGTTGAATCCTTTGGATGCAAATATTTTAGAACGTAACACGACAAGAATTGTTTGATTAAGGGGTTAGCATCAACTATCTTTAAATTGGGTATTTCTTTCCTAGCAAGGGAACCTTGCATTCTTTTCTGATTAGGAAACCTTGAAATGCAAAAAGTGTGTAATGCATTTCAATCGGTGCCCAAATTTTGATTTTTTTTTAATTAAAAAATCAAAATTTTACATTGAATTTTGAAATATTTTCCTTAGTTGATTTTACTATTATCCAAATAGTTAGTCTCAAAAGTATTGCTTTTCTAGATTTTCATGATAAGATAGAAAATATCTTGGAAACTACCTATGAACCGATTGGCAGTATAATCTAGGTTGAAAAAATGGAACTAATAACGCAAACCTTCTGAAAGCAAAATTTTCTTCTTTAACTAAAAAAAGTACGTACAGTTAAATCATGGGCACTAAAAGAGGCAAAAATTTATCTTTTCTATAAAAAGTTGACCTGCTGATGAAAATGAACACAAAGAAACTCATTCAAATACATCTTAAACCTAACATTCATAACTATGTACAAACTGAATGTAACCACTCCCAAAACTATCTATCCATGAATTGTACAAATTTGAGAAGAAAATGAGCAGCGGTTGAAGCAAAGAAGAAGCAAGGTAGAGCGGTTTTATGCATGGATTATGCCTTTTGATTAAGATGAGCATGACACCCTATCCAATAGATAACTGTTTTTGTTTATTTTTTATCAGTTTATGCTATATTGGATTTCTTGCTTCGTTTGTCCATTGAGGAACGTCAGTCCGTACTTTACTATTAAAACCTGTGGAGTTGATATTAGAAAGACAAGTAGTTTCCTTTAAGTGAGGTTATGCTTAACCATCGGTTGAAATTAAACTTATTATAATTTCTAAGTGTCGTTAACTAATTAAGGGGAATATATATCGGCTTACCACCACAAAAGATATAATATTGCACCACCTACTGCAAGAATAATCAGGATACGTTGCAAGTAACTCGCGCGAAGACTGATAAAAGCAAAGAAGCGATATTGATGTGAAGTATAATAGAACTAAACATTAGATTAAAAAGCTAATGTTACTATATTTTTGTGGGTATCTTATACCAGGTGCAATTTACATTCTACCAAAGATGATAAGAAGTGCTCTAAAGCAAAAAAGATCAAAATAAAAACAAAGAAATTTAGAATGCCAAGAAAATTCAAGATGACAACGGTAAAGGTGGACTGGGAACTGAATGAATGTATGGCAGTCAAGTAATCACTTTTAAGTGCATGTTTAAATGTATTGCATTTATTATAGCATATTGAAGTTGATTTTTCTTCAAAATTTTATACATGATTAAGTATTTCAGTTAACTCATGATGAGTCAGTAGCCATATAAACTAATAATAGTAAAAATGCATGGGCATGAAGTAGAGAAAGATTCAGAAATTGTATGCATTGGAATCAAATGTCGGTCTTAAGCTCAGTTCAACAGTAGTATGGAGTAACTAAAATGAAGGATAGAAACTACTACGTCTTTGGGATATCGGTATCCCTTTCATGCTAATTTGTACTAAAAGATTAGCAGCATGTGCATCATTGATGGATTCATTTTTGTAAATGAATTTTAAGAAAGTGTTACATCTTTAAGAAATTGTTATCCTTTCATGTTGATTTGTACTAAAAAATCAATAGCCTATGCATCATTGAGATCTTCATTTTTTGTGTGCATTCCTTTTTTTGTGGATATTATTTCCTTATTTCAATCTACAGAGGATGCTACAATGGGAAATGAAATATTTTAACATTAATTGATCTAGGAAAATGACCATATTTTCCTATTTGCAGCTAATGTGACTTTCGCTTTTAGTTTAACGTGTAACTTGCAACTTATGCTACTATGCAATTATATGAAACTATGAGCTTATACATCGATATTCCTTTACATGATTTTTTACGCTAAATGGCTTAGAATTTGCAGGCTTAAAATTTGTTACCACATCAAAATGAACAACTTTTTATTAGGTTTCAGTGTGTCATCTTATACCGTGCAACAAAAAGTTCATTATTTTGTGAAAAAAGTTGTTTGCTTTCCGTTACCTTTTACTGCTTTTTCAGAAGTAAACTGAACTCCCACTTTGGTATAATTATTGCAGGGTAAACTAGAATTTTTGCATGTTGATGGGCTAACCTGAGCATGATTGGTCAAGGGCACATCAAGTCGTGCTACTAGAAGTGTGAGCTGAACGTGCTACCCTTTCATAGAGAGCATTCAAATCCGACTAACATTTGCTTCATTGTTATAATATTTTATCCATGAGAGATTTGCTCTATTTTTGAATAACTACCGTGCCTCGAGTCACGTATTTATGTCTTATACATATGACTAATGCATATTCCTAATTCTTTGAATTACCGTGCATGTATCTCTTGAAAAATAAAGCACGAAACCACATTATAGTATATGGAATATGCACGTTGTGACATTATAAATGTACAAATTTTTTGTCATTATTTTCCTACATTTGACAATGAATGTTTTAAGTAGTTCAATTAACAGGGGAAAAAACATTAATGATCAAGTTAAAGGAACAAATAAAGCATTTGGTATTGTACAATTATTTAATTTTGTACTATGCATGACTACTACGTGTGAAATAGACATTTATTTTTCTAACATACTCTTGGTAATTGATCAAACTCAGATTTTACACATTTATATTTATCACACTCTCAAATCACATTTATCACATTTACCACAATACTATAACTCTTGCTTGAAATGTAAATTCTTACAAACCAATATTGTATTTTTATGCATACATGATTGTCAACCTTTATTACTAAATCAGAACCGTATTTTATTACTTTCATAACAAGTGCATTGAATATTCAAACACAGCACGATGCTTTTACAGTAATTTGAAAATTAAATTCCCCACTAATATTGTAATAGTTTTACGTAAACTTACAAATCTCCACATAATCTAATGTAAATCATAACATTTGTGTTTACATTTTTATTTACGGTAATCAGTGCAAATCTAGACAATATTTTTTTTTCCGTCCAATATTAAAAAAATTGCTTGAAAATATAACAGTGTGATCTTGCATATAATTGATATATTTCAAAGTACACGGAGGTTAACTCACATATTTATTTGCATCAACACATTTTCTATGCATATGGCTAAAATTTCTCAAACCATAAATTTACTTTTGGTTATCTTTTCACACGTCCAACGGACGTGCCCAACGTTGTAACGACCCAGATTTCCGTAACATCGGAGTTGACTATATACATCATACGTCCAACCCAAATATCACGAAACTACGGAACATTTTTTTTTAGAAGGAAGAGATAGAAGAAGAACATAAATAACAACATAGAATCTCACATCGCAGCGGAACAAAATATAATATATCATATCTTTGAAATACAAAATCTTCACTGTATAACATACACTTATCAGAGTACAACACTTACAACACAACGGAACAACTATAACTGGATAACGCTGAAGCCTCCTGCTCCAAGCTCCTTTAGAAATATCTGAAAAATCCTGAACTACTTGACTGCCCGTACAAATTTAGGCACCCAAGAGTTTAGGTAAAACAAAACAAATAAACTCTGGGTCAGTCATGGGACTGGTATGAGTAAACAGTTTCAGAAAACTAATTGATATCTCATAAGACCACGCCGTATAACACGGAACGGGTTTTTCCCTTATGAGAATCCAAACACTTGACTTATCTTTATATCAAAACTCTTTTGATATTATAATAATGTCTAAATCAAGTAAATAACAATCTAGTGGAACGTTTTCATCTCACGTTCCACCTATATAATATACAATCAAAACCGCAAGCACGTATTGGGTATTTGGTTTTCCAACTATGACAAGGTATGGAACCACCTTCCGCTGGTGTATCTCTAGAGGAGAATACACCGAGTTCAACAAGAACACCTTGCAACTCAGCCACACATGACCGACCACTCATTTCGCTTGAGTGTATCGAATGTATATCACCAATGATTGGGATCAGCAACCGTTTCCCAAATGGGACAGCATCGACAATAGATTTTTAGAAGTAAATGAAACTCTAGATCAGGTGATTATACACTCTAATAGGTGCGAACTACATAGCCATGCTGCTTGCCCGATTTCTGTCATTTACCGGTTGATGAGGCTTGAAGCTAGGCTTTATCATCACACCAGATTCACTTTGAATGTCACATCGTCAAATCCATCAAATCACCGATTGACGTCCTCAACCATACATTATGTGTTAGCTAAAAGAAGTTTCCTTCTCCGCTTCCACTCTTGGTACGGTTGGAGAAATCAATATACATGATCGTCTGGACATACTCTGTCAGACATCCGTCCATACAAGTCACCCAGGAACAGGATGAACTGAAGGCACTATTTCTATTAATAGAAAAAGTCCTTGCACTCTACTCCGTCTTCGATTATCTGTATATAATCTGATTCGCACGCTACTGCCGACATGGAGTGGTTCTTCGGATAATAATCCAACCGGTCTCTCCATATTGACAACGATGGTCAAAACTTCAATAGTATGTGATTTAACTATCGAATAAAAACAAGTGTTTCGATAGTTGATGATTTAACTATCGAATAAAACAAGTATTCATCCAAACATCCAACAATCACTGAGCCTTTAATTAATATTCCATTAATTAAATCTCTTCTCTATTTCTTATCAATATTTGTTAACCAAATATTTTCAATAACCATATTGGCCTTTTACGTTATTTGGAAAACATTTCTGAATATCGCCTTCCTTTATTTTCTAAACTTTAGAAAATATATGCTAGTTATAATTGGAAAATATTCCAATTACTTATCTCTTTTCCAATCTCGTTTATTCCTATACTTAGGAAACGTTCATTATTCTATTTCCAAGCATTGCACATATTTGGGTTAAAACAGATGTTGTGTAAAACATCGTTACGACAAACCAAACACAGTATTTAACTAATTCTTATTCCACATTGATCTTCGAGCCTGAATCTTGCTACTTATCGGTATATCATGAAATCAACCAAGTTGGGGTATAATTACCTCTCAGACCTTGACTGAATAACATTTAACGTCAAAACAGACAAGACTACTTACTCGAAAATCAATACCATACAACTGATTATTCACCTTTAAACACATACACACTTTCTCTTTCTATTCCTACGAGATTTTATTCTTATACTTCCCTTTTTAATTATACTATTCTATTTCTAAGTTCGTTTCCTTATCGACTTCTATATATTTTGATATGTTAATTTCTAACTATCAAATTATCTTAAAAACATTCTATCTCCTTAAATTCCCGGAAAAATTCGCCATAACCTCCTTTGTACCGGGAGCATCGGGAAATTTCAAATAGCTTTCCCGGTCCTTCTCATCTCAAAAAGAAAAAGAAAAGGCCAAGCGGCTTGCCGATACGGTGCATAAAATCTCATATGGAAATTAAATACGTACCTTTTTGTCGGGCATTCTATTTATTTCACTTCTATACTTTATTCCAAACCTGTTTCCTGCATGTCTATACCTGTCCAATCTATTTTAACTATACCAATCGTTTTAACTCAATTTGTTAATTAAATCTGTTGCTTAACTTTTCAGTCTATTTCACCTTCATATTTGAACATGACATGTTCAAATATATTTTAACTGCATATTAACAAATTCTAATTATACTCATACTCTCGTTTCCTTATCGACTTCTCTATTCAAATTCCAATTCAATTCTATTTGAATTCTCTTTATTTAAACTTCATTTGAATTCTATTTGCATCCCTATATTTAAACTCCATTTGAATTCTATTTCAAATTCTATAGTTAAACTCCATTTGAATTTTATATTCAAATTCTATATTTAAACTCCATTTGAATTCTATTTTCAAATTCTATAGTTTAAAGTCCATTTGAATTCTATATTCAAATTCTATAGTTTAAAGTCCATTTGAATTCTATATTCAAATTCTATAGTTTAAAGTCCATTTGAATTCTATATTCAAATTCTATAGTTTAAAGTCCATTTGAATTCTATATTCAAATTCTATAGTTTAAAGTCCATTTGAATTCTATATTCAAATTCTATATTTTCAAGTCCATTTGAATTCTATATTCAAATTCTATATTTTCATTTATAAATAAAGTTTATAAATTCGATTCAAATCCCATATTTTCATTTATAAACAAAGTTTATAAATTCCATACTTGTTTCATATACCTTCAAACAAGTTAATATTTTCTATAGTCTTATTAAAAATTCAAATTCTATTTATAAAAATAGAATTTCTTTTTTTTTTTAATCTCAAATACCCTTTTTGATATTTTTATAGATCAATATTCAAGCCCCATTAATATTTTAAACAATCGAATCAACCAATTTTCAAACATTTGATTTTTTCACATCATATATGAATATATATGAAATCAAACAAACAACAAATTGATAATATATTTTTGAGGAATCCAGTTGGATTCCTCCAACCTGTTTTTCCTGCATCCACAGATGTTAGCACATAAATAATACCTATCCTGCTTCGAGGCAGGATATCGCGGTATAGAAGGTCATCCACTAATCATAGCGTGGGGCGTATAGGGTAATCATCTGCTACGGTACCGCGGGCATCCGCTAATGAGACTGCGGGAATCCAACCAATCATCAACCCAATATATATAGTAGTCAACCAATCCTAGATAACTAATATATTTTTAACAGCAAATAAATAAATATTTAAAGCATCCAACAATCAACAAAACAATTATTTTTAACTGATGAAAATAATTTCAAGAGTGAGATTTTACTCACCGTTATTTGTTTGCCAAATATCCGATTAGCTGATGAACTGTGGCAGCTATGAATAACTCGAATTTATTTGTTTAGCACCTACAATTATTTATTTATTTTATTAATCGATTACGGTATTATCAAATTTGACTAAAATAAATAATTAAGTTATTCTTCCTATTTAAATTTTGAATGAATAAATACCTTAATTCCATTTCCGAACAACTCCAACTAAAATCAGTCCCAAAGCTGCTCTTATCCTAGTTCGGCAATTCATCGAACATCTCACAGTCAACTGCCAATCCATTTCCTTTATTCCTGTGTTGCTCCTCCATTTGCCACTGTCGGACTTCCCCTTCCACCTTGACATTAACAACCCTACAATCACCCACTGTCATCGCTACCTGTGTCCACATCTCGAACCCCCATCGAACGCCATTCCGTCACCTCACATCTCCTCCTTTTCATCGAGTACAAACCCACAACCGAATCTAACTCCAACCCACTCCAGCTTATCGCGTTCATCACCAGATCGCACTTCCACAGCCTCCTCCCAAAATCGCAGATCTCACAAATGTCAAAATTCATTTCTGTACTTAGTAAAACCCACGACGGAGCTCCTTCCTGCACGTGAGGGTTCCAGCTAGGTCGACCAACTCCAGGGGTCTCATGATTTAAAAATCGCGGTTCTGGTTTCCCCCAATCATCGACAAGGAACTCTGATTTAACTCGCGAAGCTCGTATTCGAGCTATCCAGAACGTTGTCGCACTATCCCATTTCCAGTCGGTTGAAGCTTTGATTTTGCTCGTTGAAATTAAAAAGGGAAACTGGGAAGGAAATAAAAAGGGGGGTACTTGCGTTTATACAAAGGAAGTTGTGGCTTTGAATTCGGATAGCAAGGCCATTTCCTTTGTGGTTGTAAAGGGAGCACGGCTTGTTCTTGTTTGTGGTAAGGAAAAGGGAGCACGTGTTTGTTCTGTTCTGGTCCATACAATAAAAGGAATATATTTTATTTAATTATTTTAGATCCGGTGTCCTTTAAATAAAAATACACCATGATTTCCGAACTCCTTTTTAAACACAGTAACTGGCATTCTTAGGGTAATACCTCTGTTCCGGACACACTGGGATAGGTCACAAAGTCCAATTCGATCGTTTGTGGAAGATATTTATTTAAATTGATATAAATCAAATTTTAAAACAATAAATTCTGTGACAATAAATTAATATTCTTATTCGAATTCAAACAGAATTTTCTATTGATTATTTGAACTGTAATTTAATTCAGAATTAAAATTTGAATTCAACTAAATCCATTTTCGTATTCTGTTATTTAATATATTCGATTTTAAATTGAAATTGATTATTAAACTAATAACATAATATAAAATTCCATTTATATTATCCACCCAATATTTAAATTAAATATTAAATATTCAAAAATTAACCCCTGAGGATCCGGGTCATTACAATCTTCCCCACTTAAAATAATTTCGTCCTCGAAATTGCTGAGGTAGGAAAAGTGCTACAAACCCATTTATCTCTTCCAAAACTTATTTATGTTGATACTCAACATTTCAAACTTCCCTACGTAACCCTCTTTCGAATAAATCCCTATTCGATAACTCCTCCCTTCGAATAACTATATTCGATAATCTATCTTTTGAATAACTAGATTCGAAAACCTTTCTTCGAATAAACTATATTCGATTTACTCTTATCAATTTACTTTTATCAATTAACTCTATTTGATTAGCTCTTTTCACTTAACTCCTTCCGAATAAGCTATATTCGATAACTCCTTCGAATAACCAATATTCTATAACTCACTTCGATTAAACTAATCGATAACTCTTTTCGATTAAACTATAATCGATAACTCATTTTGATTAACAAATAATCGATAACTCCTTCAATTCTATTCGAATTAACTAATATTTGATTTAACTTCATTCGCTTGACTCTAGATCGCAGCGATCACAATGGTTACGTCTGATTCCCCCAGGAAACATCCGACCGCCTAGGCTATCTGCAGCCCTGCGAATTACGCTAGCAGTCGTACGAAATGGCAACTTATCCTGAGTAACTATGTTTGACTAACTTTATCTCAATAACTATATTCGATCAAACTGAATATTCAATCAAATCCTAATTCGATTAATTATGTTCAATTAACTTTATCTGGTTAACTCTTTATTTGAATAACAAATATTCGATAAATTCTAATTGAATAACTAATATTCAATTAACTCTACGGATTAACCCTAACTGATTAACTCTAACTGGCTAATTCTTTCTCTAATCGATTTATTCTAACTCTAATCGATTATTTCTAACTCTAATCGACTTCTCCAATTCGAATAACTCCTATTGGATAACGTTTTATTCATTTATAAAGATTTACTTTTAGTAACGGTTCTTCACTTTATAAATGTTCTCTTTAATAACGTTACTTCACTTATACAAGTGTTGTATACCCCTTCTATTTAAAACTATCGGTGTTAAAAACCAAAATCTCTTCTCTATATAAGTTCAGACTTATATATTCCATCTATCGAATGATAAACATTTAATTTAATTTATAAACTGTTATTTATAAATTAATCTTTTCTATTTATCCGTTAAAAACAGATTTCCATTTTCTATTCATCTTCTGAATATTCCTTTGATTAAATTCTATTTATTTAACAAATAAATATCTCATTTATAACATTCTATTTATTTTCTATAAATAAATATTTCCATTTAATCTATTTGTAAATGTTTTTACAAATATTTCCTTTTCTATTTGTTTGCACATAACTTCCTTTGTATTTGGTTTTACAAATATATTTCCTCTATTCACCCCCAATTCATATTCCATTCACATTGATTTTACTCAATTTATCCATTTCGATCCATTTAACTTACTTAAGTTAAATTTAATTTTCAACCATTCAAATTCCCATTAACTCGTTGCTAATTAACCGTTTTGCCTATTTCACCCTTTTTATTTGAATATAACTTGTTCAAATATATGTCAACTTAATTATAAGTAATCTAATTATATTTCAACTCGAGTTATATATTCGATTTCGAATATAAACTCTCAATCTCTTTCACTTATCAAAAACCCAGTTTCGATTCAAATTTCCTTTAACTAATTATTCTCCAATTTAGTTAATTCTATTTAACCATTTAAAATATGATTATTGTCTTAAAAATCATTTCACTTACTTCACTGGAGTTCATATATTTTATATCTGCAGCCTAGATTTTTCTAATGTCAATTCGGATTTTATTTCCTAAAAATCCTTTTATTGATTTAATTAAACCGTTATGGTTTTCTAATGGTTCTGGCGCTGCTTTTCTAAAAATTTGATTTTGACATAACTCAAAATCTATACGATGAAATCCAGATTTTTCTCTTTCATTAGAAAACTATTATTCAACCGGTCCCAACGATTCTTGTTTCAAAGAATTCCGACTTCAATTGAGTTCTGTATACTAAATTGAAGTTCGAATCGCCAATTTACGAACTGCCGCGCTACGACGAGCTCGTTTTAATTATATTTATAAATATAAACGTTTTAACTTTGTTTATAATAAATTCAACTCCATTCTGATATATTTTTAATATATATCCAATCCATTTCACATAATATTCCCGATCTATTTCACTTCTAATATTCAAATCCTATATATTTATAATATTCAAATTCCATTTGAATTTCTTTATTCAAACTCTATATTTGAATTTCCTTCTATTCAATTTCTATTTGAATTTTCTTCTATTCAAATTCATTTGAATTCCTTATCTTCAAATTCTATTTGAATTCCTTTATCTTCAATTTCTATTTGAAATCCTTTATTCAAAACTCATTTCAAATCCCTTATTCAAATTCCATTTGAAATCCTTTATTCAATTTCTATTTAAATTCCTTTGTTCAATTTCTATTTGAAATCCTTTATTCAATTTCTATTTAAATTCCTTTGAATTTAAATTCTATTTAACTCCTTTGAATTTAAATTCTATTTCAAACTCTATATTTTCTTGAATTCTAATATTCAACCTCCACTTTATATTCTCTTTGAAATTCTGTTTAACCAAATTCCATTTGAATTCTAATATTCAAATCTCTTTTTGACTTTTCTTTATTCAAATCCATTTGAATTCCTTTGAATTCAAATTCCATTTCAATTTTTCTTATACAATTTCTATTTGAATTTTCTTTATTCAAACTCATTTGAATTCCTTTGAATTCAAATTCTACCTTTTCATTTATTTAAATTATATATATTCAAATTCCTTTAATTTACTTCTATTTGAAATCTATATTTCAATTCCCATTTCAAAATTCCTTTGAAGTCATATAAATATATACATATATTTATATATATATCCCAAATTCAAAACATTTGGATTTTCAAACAACTTGTTTCTTTCAAATAAATTTCCATCAAAACTTTTCTAAGGCAGCAATTCGTCACTTAGAAACTCGAAAATGAACACTGATGATGTTGCGACCATCACCAGAATTATTTCCCAGCTACTGAATGAGTTCAGTACCATATTTCTTTCAAACTCCATTTAGAAAAATATTTTCCAAACTCCTAGGATTTTAAATTCTGAATTCTGGTTGGAATTCAATTTCAATTTATCTCATTTGTATATTCGATTTCATATACAAATTCCATTGGTTATATATATAACTATTTCTGTTTTTATAATCTAATTCGATTATAATCCTAACAATCAACGTAACTATTTAAAAACAATATCGTGTCCAATCTCCTGTTCAAGTGTTTACAACACAGAATCTCACATCGCAGCGGAACAAAATATAATATATCATATCTTTGAAATACAAAATCTTCACTGTATAACATACACTTATTAGAGTACAACACTTACAACACAACGGAACAACTATAACTGGATAACGCCGAAGCCTCCTGCTCCAAGCTCCTTTAGAAATATCTGAAAATCCTGAACTGCTTGACTGCCCGTACAAATTTAGGCACCCAAGAGTTTAGGTAAAACAAAACAAATAAACTCCGGGTCAGTCATGGGACTGGTATGAGTAAACAGTTTAAAACAGTTTCAGAAAACTAATTGATATCTCATAAGACCACGCCGTATAACACGGAACAGGTTTTTCCCTTATGAGAATCCAAACACTTGACTTATCTTTATATCAAAACTCTTTTGATATTATAATAATGTCTAAATCAAGTAAATAACAATCTAGTGGAACGTTTTCATCTCACGTTCCACCTATATAATATACAATCAAAACCGCAAGCACGTATTGGGTATTTGGTTTTCCAACTATGACAAGGTATGGAACCACCTTCCGCTGGTATATCTCTAGAGGAGAATACACCGAGTTCAACAAGAACATCTTGCAACTCAGCCACACATGACCGACCACTCATTTCGCTTGAGTGTATCGAATGTATATCACCAACGATTGGGATCAGCAACCGTTTCCCGAATGGGACAGCATCGACAATAGATTTTTAGAAGTAAATGAAACTCTAGATCAGGTGATTATACACCCTAATAGGTGCGACCTACATAGCCATGCTGCTTGCTCGATTTCTGTCATTTACCGGTTGATGAGGCTTGAAGCTAGGCTTTATCATCACACCAGATTCACTTTGAATGTCACATCGTCAAATCCATCAAATCACCGATTGACGTCCTCAACCATACATTATGTGTTAGCTAAAAGAAGTTTCCTTCTCCGCTTCCACTCTTGGTACGGTTGGAGAAATCAATATACGTGATCGTCTGGACATACTCTGTCAGACATCCGTCCATACAAGTCACCCAGGAACAGGATGAACTGAAGGCACTATTTCTATTAATAGAAAAAGTCCTTGCACTCTATTCCGTCTTTGATTATCTTTATATAATCTGATTCGCACGCTACTGCCGACATGGAGTTGTTCTTCGGATAATAATCCAACCGGTCTCTCCATATTGACTACGATGGTCAAAACTTCGATAGTCTGTGATTTAACTATCGAATAAAAACAAGTGTTTCAATAGTTGATGATTTAACTATCGAATAAAACAAGTGTTTATCCAAACATCCAACAATCACTGAGCCTTTAATTAATATTCCATTAATTAAATCTCTTCTCTATTTCTTATCAATATTTGTTAACCAAATATTTTCAATAACCATATTGGCCTTTTACGTTATTTGGAAAACATTTCCGAATATCGCCTTCCTTTATTTTCTAAACTTTAGAAAATATATGCTAGTTATAATTGGAAAATATTCCAATTACTTATCTCTTTTCCAATCTCGTTTATTCCTATACTTAGGAAACGTTCATTATTCTATTTCCAAGCTTTGCACATATTTGGGTTAAAACAGATGTTGTGTAAAACATCGTTACGACAACCCAAATACAGTATTTAACTAATTCTTATTCCACATTGATCTTCGAGCCTGAATCTTGCTACTTATCGGTATATCATGAAATCAACCAAGTTGGGGTATAATTACCTCTCAGACCTTGACTGAATAACATTTAACGTCAAAACAGACAAGACTACTTACTCGAATAATCAATACCATACAACTGATTATTCACCTTTAAACACGTATACACTTTCTCTTTCTATTCCTACGAGATTTTATTCTTATACTTCCCTTTTTAATTATACTATTCTATTTCTAAGTTCGTTTCCTTATCGACTTCTATATATTTTGATATGTTAATTTCTAACTATCAAATTATCTTAAAAATATTCTATCTCCTTAAATTCCCGGAAAAATTCGCCATAACCTCCTTTGTACCGGGAGCATCGGGAAATTTCAAATAGCTTTCCCGGTCCATCTCATCTCAAAAAGAAAAAGAAAAAGCCAAGCGGCTTGCCGATACGACGCATAAAATCTCATATGGAAATTAAATACGTACCTTTTTGTCGGGCATTCTATTTATTTCACTTCTATACTTTATTCCAAACCTGTCTCCTATATGTCTATACCTGTCCAATCTATTTTAACTATACCAATCGTTTTAACTCAATTTGTTAATTAAATTTGTTGCTTAACTTTTCAGTCTATTTCACCTTCATATTTGAACATGACATGTTCAAATATATTTTAACTGCATATTAAAAAATTCTAATTATACTCATACTCTCGTTTCCTTATTGACTTCTCTATTCAAATTCCAATTCAATTCTATTTGAATTCTCTTTATTTAAACTTCATTTGAATTCTATTTGCATCCCTATATTTAAACTCCTTTTCAATTCTATTTCAAATTCTATAGTTAAACTCCATTTGAATTCTATATTCAAATTCTATATTTAAACTCCATTTGAATTTTATTATCAAATTCTATAGTTTAAAGTCCATTTGAATTCTATATTCAAATTCTATAGTTTAAAGTCCATTTGAATTCTATATTCAAATTCTATAGTTTAAAGTCCATTTGAATTCTATATTCAAATTCTATAGTTTAAAGTCCATTTGAATTCTATATTCAAATTCTATAGTTTAAAGTCCATTTGAATTCTATATTCAAATTCTATAGTTTAAAGTCCATTTGAATTCTATGTTCAAATTCTATATTTTCAAGTCCATTTGAATTCTATATTCAAATTCTATATTTTCATTTATAAACAAAGTTTATAAATTCGATTCAAATCCCATATTTTCATTTATAAACAAAGTTTATAAATTCCATACTTGTTTCATATACCTTCAAACAAGTTAATATTTTCTATAGTCTTATTAAAAATTCAAATTCTATTTATAAAAATAGAATTTACTTTTTTTTTTAATCTCAAGTACCCTTTTCGATATTTTTATAGATCAATATTCAAGCCCCATTGATATTTTAAACAATCGAATCAACCAATTTTCAATTATTTGATTTTTTTCACATCATATATGAATATATATGAAATCGAACAAACAACAAACAGACAATATATTTTTGAGGAATCCAGATGGATTCCTCCAACCTGTTTTTCCTGCATCCACAGATGTTAGCACATAAATAATACCTATCCTGCTTCGAGGCAGGATATCGCGGTATAGAAGGTCATCCACTAATCATAGCGTGGGGCGTATAGGGTAATCATCCGCTATGGTACCGCGGGCATCCGCTAATGAGACTGCGGGAATCCAACCAATCATCAACCCAATATATATAGTAGTCAACCAATCCTAGATAACTAATATATTTTTAACAGCAAATAAATAAATATTTAAAGCATCCAACAATCAACAAAACAATTATTTTTAACTGATGAAAATAATTTCAAGAGTGAGATTTTACTCACCGTTATTTGTTTGCCAAATATCCGATTAGCTGATGAACTGTGGCAGCTATGAATAACTCGAATTTATTTGTTTAGCACCTACAATTATTTATTTATTTTATTAATCGATTACGATATTATCAAATTTAACTAAAATAAATAATTAAGTTATTCTTCCTATTTAAATTTTGAATGAATAAATACCTTAATTCCATTTCCGAACAACTCCAACTAAAATCAGTCCCAAAGCTGCTCTTATCCTAGTTCGGCAATTCATCGAACATCTCGCAGTCAACTGCCAATCCATTTCCTTTCTTCCTGTGTTGCTCCTCCATTTGCCACTGTCGGACTTCCCCTTCCACCTTGACATTAACAACCCTACAATCACCCATTGTCATCGCTACCTGTGTCCACATCTCGAACCCCCATCGAACGCCATTCCGTCATCTCACATCTCCTCCTTTTCATCGAGTACAAACCCACAATCGAATCTAACTCCAACCCACTCCAGCTTATCGCGTTCATCACCAGATCGCACTTCCACAGCCTCCTCCCAAAATCGCAGATCTCACAAATGTCGAAATCCATTTCTGTACTTAGTAAAACCCACGACGGAGCTCCTTCCTGCACGTGAGGGTTCCAGCTAGGTCGACCAACTCCAGGGGTCTCGTGATTTCAAAATCGCTGTTCTGGTTTCCCCCAATCATCGACAAGGAACTCTGATTTAACTCGCGAAGCTCGTGTTCGAGCTACCCAGAACGTTGTCGCACTATCCCATTTCCAGTCGGTTGAAGCTTTGATTTTGCTCGTTGAAATTAAAAGGGGAAACTGGGAAGGAAATAAAAAGGGGGGGTACTTGCGTTTATATAAAGGAAGTTGTGGCTTTGAATTCGGATAGCAAGGCCATTTTCTTTGTGGTTGTAAAGGGAGCACGGCCTGTTCTTGTTTGTGGTAAGGAAAAGGGAGCACGTGTTTGTTCTGTTCTGGTCCATACAATTAAAGGAATATATTTTATTTAATTATTTTAGATCCGGTGACCTTTAAATAAAAATACACCAAGATTTCCGAACTCCTTTTTAAACACAGTAACTGGCATTCTTAGGGTAATACCTCTGTTCCGGACACACTGGGATAGGTCACGAAGTCCAATTCGATTGTCTGTGGAAGATATTTATTTAAATTGATATAAATCAAATTTTAAAACAATAATTTCAGTGACAATAAATTAATATTCTTATTCGAATTCAAACAGAATTTTCTATTGATTATTTGAACTGTAATTTAATTCAGAATTAAAATTTGAATTCAACTAAATCCATTTTCGTATTCTATTATTTAATATATTCGGTTTTAAATTGAAATTGATTATTAAACTAATAACATAATATAAAATTCCATTTATATTCTCCACCCAATATTTAAATTAAATATTAAATATTCAAAAATTATCCCCTAAGGATCCGGGTCATTACAAACGTACTGGTTAATATAGGGTGAAAATCTAAGATAAGAAGTGGTTGCATCTATGTTTACTTATAACTAAACATAAAAGTATAAAAATATTAATAAGATATGTCCTACCAAAAATGCTACTGCTTAATTAATCTATCTTATATTTTTATTAAAGCTGGAAAACATTCGCAACACATTAATTAGATTTGGCATTGGATAAGATGTAATGTTTCCCAAAAAGTAAGCAACAGTACCAAGTTGTACAATACAGGGTGTATTTATATTCAAGTTGACATATGATTTCTGAAACTAAATCAAACAGGAAAAACTGATGCCTAAACATGCTATAATGTCAAACATTTAATGTGTAAGGTAAAAGAGCCTACATCCATTAATTGAATCTAATATTTTAAGGTCAAAATATGCCTATAAATACACAATGCATCTCAGATTTTCTACACACAAATTATTCAACCAAGTAAATTAAAATCTGCGGAGAGCTTAAAGCATTTCTAAGAAACAGAGGAAAGCAACTAAGTAAGTAAACTCTTTCTTCTTTTTATTTTAAACCATCATTAATACATCATTTAATGTGTTTATTTAATTGTGTATATCATGTTAAAAATCTGGTGAGATATATATGATAGCAAACTAAGTATTAATTTTTTGAAATGATTAAGAGTAATAGAACTCTGAGTAAAACTCACTTTCTATAAACTCTTGTTAACTAATATTGAATCCTTTCCAATTGCTTAATGTTATATATATGTTCATGATGGACATCTCCCATAATGCTGACATGTTAGACACCCTGTAGATAACCTTAAACATTCTCTGTGTTTACACAGAAAACTCAACGTACACCTTTTAGTGTCTAAAATCCATAGGATGTAGTTAAGCAAGTTTTAACACTTCATTTATACATGATGATCGTAAATATATGTTAATAGATTAAGTAAGAAAAAAATTAGTTCAAATCATATGAATATGTATGTCCTCGGATATAACAAAATTCAAGTAATCAAGTTTAGAACATGAAGTTTTGATTTACATCAAATAGTGTTTAGTGATAGGACTAGAATAGTACATAAAGATGTTGAATTTTGGTAGTTGTTTCACTTTTTAAAACTAAGTAATGGTCGAGGTCTTTTGGGATAATCAGAATCGGCATTTGGTGCAAGTTCCGACGATCAACACGATCGGTGCTCATAGCATGAGTTTTTGAGTATAGCTTGTTTTACTTGAAATCAGAACAACAAAATTGCTGTCTAATAGGGGACACATAGTTCTTGTTCGTAGGGGGGATCCGAATGTTCAAACATTCCTATAACTGGTGCAGTAGGAATTGAACTGTACCTTTGTTTCAAATGAGGGGAAAACAACACCTGTATACATGAGGCAGGATATGGTGAATATTGCACCAACTAGTTGCGCAAGAAGTAAAAGGCCCTGGAGAGTTTTGCATGAATTATACTGAGTAATAGGTTCAAGTTAAAATAAGATTCGTGCATACTAGTGTGTAAAGTAGGGAAGGCCTGTTTTAGAACATAAAGGGAGGGTGTTGCATCAGAGAGGATGCATGTATGAAGCTTATGAAGCACAAGTGGTAACAACTGGAAAAAGTCGATGTAGTGAGTTTGGGGTTAAGAACGTTAGATAGTATAATCCGGTTGCACTCAGGAAAAAGAAATAGGGGAAAAGTAAATACAAGTAGAGGTGAGATGAATAAGAAGAGGTGACGACAGAAAATAATAGAAAGGACAGGAATGACGCGCATATATGAAAATGTGGTGGAAAATACTGTGCGTGTGCACTGCAAGTTCAAAGAAAGGGAAATGAGGATATGCGTATGGGCTGAGGGGAATTTGGGCCGAGATGTTTTGGCCATCAAAGGTTTCAATAAGAAAAGGGAAAATAAAACTTTAGAAGAAAGGGAAGTGGACTTGGAAATGAAAGTGGTACTTAGCATGGAGAAGTGGGATTTGGTAAATGGAAAATGGCACTTGGCAAAGTAAACATAAACGAGTGGCAGGCAAAGAAATAAAAGGAGAAGAAAGGGATCGTGGGCTTAGTGTGTGAAGATGGGCCGAATTGGGCTGCTGCAAAAACGATAAAGATAAATAAAAGCAAAGGGGAAGGGAGTTTCGGCCAAGGGCTGATGGGCTGCTGTAGAAATTAAAATAAACAGAAAAAATAATGGAAATCTCGAACTAGCATTTAGGAGGAAAATGAGCTAAACCATTTCGGGTCGGGTTAATGTGAATAAAACACGTTTTTAAACAAAAAGGGAAATATAAAATAAAGGAAGAAAACAAAAATAAATAAAAAGAGATTTTAAAATTTAATAGGGCTACAGAAGGAAGGAAGTCAACATTCTGGGTAGGTGGAAGGAAAGACATTAGCAAGGAAAGCAAACGTAGTAGCTTGGTTTAAGTGGCTCAACGAGTTTAAAAAAATGAAACAAAAAGGAAATAATAAATAGAAAATAGAAATTTGTGTTATTAAATGTTGTTAGAAATAAAAAGCCAATTTATAAAGTGTGACAAAGATATAAATTGCAAATGATTGTTGTATAGAACAAACTAACATTTTTGAATAAAGTACCGTGTGCGACGCACATGCTTCAGTTGTCCATTTATAAAAGACAAGTTAAATATATGGATTAAACAATAAAGATATATATAAAATTCTGTTTGATCGAAGCTCATAAAATAAAGAGTATATAAAATGAATTGTACTTAATTCAGTTTATTTAAGTTGATAAATATTTCCCTTTGAACAAGAAGTGTTTGAGATCAAGTGAATATTCAAAGCAGTTTTCTTATGTATCGTCTAACCGTAAAAGACATTACGCTAATCATTTCGAAATGTTCGTAATTTTATATTCCACTTCGATTTGATTTATACATCACGTGTCAGAGATTATTGAAGATAATTGAAGACGGAGATATGCAAGGGCTATTTTGTTTTACAGAATAGTGTCTTCGATTTGTCCAGTCCCAGGACAACTTGTATGGATGAATGTCTGACAGAGTATTCCTAATAGATCACGTAAGACGATCTTTTCAAGGTATTTCGTCTAGTGGTGGAGAAATTTGTTTCTGTTAGCTTTTATACCCGTAATATTTTTGGAAAGATCAACTAGTGATTGAAGGGTTTGATGATGTGACATTCAAAGTGAATGGTGAACAGATGTTCTAGTAGATGAACGTAGCCTCAAAGCCTCACAACCAGGAAAAGACAAAAATCGGGCAGGCGGCATGGCTAGGTGGGTTATTCCCAAGCAGGGTGTATTGCCACTATCTAGAGAAATTCCTTTTTGTCTTCTCATCTATATTTTGTTGTTGCAGCATTCGGTAGTGGTAGGTGATCACAACCGTAGGGTGGTAATATATTCGCTACACTCAATCTAAATAAGTAGGCGGTCATGTGTGGCCGGGTTGCAAGACGTTCTTGTTGAACCCCAGTGTATCCCCTCTAGAGTACACTGTTCGGCAGGTGGTCCCATACCCTTCTCTATTGGAATCCAATTTCCAATAAGAGCCCGTGGTTTTTTATTTTTATTATATATATGTGGAGCGTGAGATGCAAGCGTTCCACTAGATGGTTATTTATTTGATAAAAACTATTATAATATCAGATGATTTTGATATCAAAAATGTTTTGGGTTATAGTAAGGTAAAACCGTCCATGTTTATGTGTGGGCTGGTCTTACTATTATCTTTTCTTTCAATAGGTTTTCTAACATTAAATCAATCTGCTCTCATAAGAGAATAACCCGTTCTGTGTTAAGAATTGATCATTTGAACTGTTTTAAAATTGTTTACTCACACCAGTCCCCTGACTGACCCAGAGTTTATTTTCTTGTGTTTTTCATAAACTCTTGGGTACTCATAACAATTGTTATGAGTATAAGACAAGTGATCCAGGTAGTCAATGGAAATCTGTTGGAGTATTTTGGACTGGAAATCCTGAAGTCAGCTTAGTATTTATATCTATATCTAAGTATCATATGTGTTTATTATATTGGGCCCGTAATCATGTATGATAAAATATACTGATGAAGTGTTCTATGATGTTTTAAACTCTGATATGTAATATATTATGAAATATTATATTTTGTTGAAATTTCGTTGTGAGGTTTTGATGTTTTTGTTAGTTTTATTTCTGTTTCTTTAATAATGACACGGCTTCCGAGATCATCGAAAGTCGGGCCGTTACAAAATAAAATTAGGGAAAAGTCTGGGTGCCGTCAAATCATAAATCTGAAAGGATATTCTACTTCTAAGTTAATGTTAAAATAGATACAATAGTTGTTACAATGATTAGCAATCTAAATAAAAAGATTTTGAGAGTAAAATATATTGGATCTGAAAGTATCAATGTTTATAAGTTTAATCTTTCACACGTTCTTGTTCATTTTAATTACTGTCAATTATCTATTCCTTTTTCAGTTATTATTTATATCGACATTCTTCTTCCTTATCTCCTTTCTGTCATTGTTTTATTTACAGTCTTATTATGCTGATTTACACATTTTATTCTTTTCAGACCATAGGTTTATTCCTCTCTTTTTTCCTTTTTTTGCGTAGTACCTAGGCCAAGGAGAGCCTTAACCTTTACCATTTGAGTTAATTAAAATTGGAGTAGTATGAAATAACGTTAAAAGAGGAAATTGGGCATATTGGAATTTGTAACGACCGAAGGATTTTCGACCCCGAAAATTGACATAAAAACACCATGTCGAACATTCAAGCATCGAAAACACAAGAACATTATTAGAAAGAATATTAGAGGGTGAGGTAAGAAAGAAAGAAATATTAGATTAGAAGAAGAGAAATAATAAGAATCAACAACACAGAGTCTCACATCACAGCGGAACAAAATATAATATAAAAATAAATCTTAAATGAGAGCTTGAAATAAAAACTTTCAATCATCAGGGTATATCACATATATAGACAGTTATAATAATCTGTCCTCATATACAACACACAGCGGAATATATAATATCATATGTCTAAACTCTTCCATCTTGTCACTTCATAGCACCCTATAACCTTAACCTGTACAACTCGGTCTAACCCGAGCATTTTACAAATACCGGGCCAGTCTGGTGAACCACAATGAGAAAAAACACAATGAGTTTAAAGGTATCACACAACTTGATTTTAACGTCAAAATCTTTTCGAAAGAAAAGGATAATCGTAAACCCAAATCCACACATAAATACAGATGGGTTTTACCTCACGATAACCCAAAACATTTGTGAAAACAATATTATTCTAATATTATGATAGTGTCTAAATACAAATAAATATCAATATAGCGAAATGCTTGCATCTCTCGCTCCACATATATAGTATACAATCAAAACCACGGGCTCTTATTAGAGAATGGATTTCCTAGCAAGGTATGGGACCACCTTCCAGACAATGTACCTCTGGAGATGAATATATTGGGGTTCAACAAGAACATCTTGCAACCCAGGCTAAACATGACCAGTCCCTCACTATACTTTGAGAGTACCGAATATATCATTACCACGGTTGGGGGCCAGCCAACCAAACCGATAGCATACATACAAAAATAAAAAGGGACAACTGAAGGCATTTAATTTCACTAGATCAGGTACCTTTTTGATGGGTGTGACCCACATAGCCATGCGACCTACCCGATTTTATGCCATTTCCCAGTTGGCGAGGCTAGAGGTTAAGCTTATCCTTCTACACAGCGCATTTCCATTCACTTTGAATGTCACATCATCAGATCCATTGGATATCACTTAGTTTTGATTTCCACAAAAATACTCTGAGCGTTAAGCTAAAGAAGGTGTCCAGTCTTCTCCGCCACCAACAGAGATACGTTTGTAGAAAATCAATATATGTTATCCCTTTGGAAATACTTTGTCAGACACTCGTCCATACAAGTCATCCAGGAACAGGATGAATCGAAGGTACCCTCCTACTACATCTAATACAGGAATCACCCGATGGATCAGTAGCTAGTAGTCCTTACAATCCGTAGATTCCAATCACGACAGAATCACAAGTCCTTATAACTCTGGTGGACCAGACCAGAGAAATTCAACAGGTAACTCTTCTACTCATGAAGATCAACGGCCTTAAGTGCTCCATCTTCAATCAACATCTTCCACGTATTTGTTTGACGGAATGGTTTTCGAATATAAATTCGATCCCAGCCTTTTCGTACCAACAAGCATATAGGCCAGATTTGATAGTCAGTTATTTAAATATCAAATAAACTTAAATAAACAACCATTCATCCATAAAAATAAAGTGAATCCACTGATTTGGTACTCATCATCATTTAGCCTCTTTGATTAACCATCTATTAATTAAATTCTTAATAAATCTTCCAATATTTGGAATATCGCCTTTACTACTTATTATCGAATATGAATATTCTTAAATCCATTCATTCAACTTATAAACCTTTCTAATACATACTCCTCTCGTTTATAGACTAATACTGCCCTTGAATAATCATGAAATCGTTCAAGTTGGTGTATTTTATTTACCTCTCAGTCCTTAATCAACAACATTCATATCTTCGAATAGATCGAAGTTTATTAACACATCCATTTTTCCCTTTAAAAAATATATTTAAAATTTCAAACAGGTTTATTTAATTAATTAAGTAAAATTACTCTTAAAATTGACCCTCTCCAATTCTTGAATAACATTTACAGTACAATGTACGAGTCTTGATTCAATTATAATTTGAATCCTTTATAAATTTCTTCAATATCTCTTTTTTATATATTTTACCAATATTCTTAATGATCACTATTTATTGATTATAATTGTATATAAATATTCCTCATAAATCTTAGATAAATATCTCTGCAATCTTAAATGAACATGAAGCGACCCAAAACTCCCCCGGCCTCCGAAGAGATGAGAAAGAACGAATTACTGTGAGGACAGGACAAATCAGAACGCAGACAAAAGAACATTTTCATTGTTATTACAACAATTCCATCAGATACAAGAATATACAGAGTATAAATGAATATTACACAGAAATATCAGAGATTTAAATTACATTTAAAATACATAGCAGCGGAAAATAATACGATACACAACTGAAGGAGATATACAGATACAAAACTTTCCGGATATCGTTCCAGCTGTAAACCAGGATCCTGTGAATATAAATCTGCAAAACCAAAACTACTAGCTGCCCGTGTCGAAAATAAGGGCACCCGGAGTTTAGGTTAAAACAATAAACTCCGGGTCAGTCATGTGACTGGTGTGAGAACTAAAACAGTTATTAAAACTTTATTTTTAAAAGAGAGTAATTCAAGGGACCACGCCGTATAACACGAAACGGGTTTTCTCCCAAGAATACCAGTGCATATAGATAAACAACGCAATACTTTTTCGAAAAATGAAGCTATTATAAGACCCAGGTCCCATCACACAATGCAACGCAAGCCGGAGGATAGGGTTTTCCCTTATAATAGCCAAACATGCTTGGTACGTTTAAAACAAATCATTTGATACTATAATAAGTGTATAGTGTCAAAACAATTTCAATCATAAATATAAATCATAGACGGCATAGCATCCCATGCTACTATGTCGCCATACTAGGCTCTACAAATAAAACCGCAATACACGTATTGGAAATTGGATTTCCATCATGGTGGCTCCTGATTCGAAAGATCGATCGCGTAATGCAATTCACCACGGCTTACGTCCCAACAAGAGAAAACACCGTCTGCACATCCGCACATTTGGGACCAGAGTACCACCGCGGCTTACGTTCCAGCGAGAGAAAACACCACCTACTCTGTATATCCCTGAACACTAGGCTCATCTCGGTCGACCGAATCCACGACACCACTAAGGTGCCCATCCACTAAAAGCATACTGATCAAACCACCAGTTTACCACCATACCGGGGTGTGAGGCTCGCGGATCAACGTTATACACAAAGCCATGCTATATCAGCTGCGCTTTGATCATCAACCACCAAACTTTGCTTTTCAACAAAAGTCTGGATCACTGCATCTCAGCATGCCACACTATCAATCCTTATCGTACCACTGATTTCTGCCAATATATAACCTTTGAGCTCATATGTCTCAGAGAAGGGCGTTAAGCAAGAGAATAAATTCTCCGCCGCCAAACAAATATATATTTAGCAGAGATCAACAAATACAATATAAAGGAATACAATGTCAGACATACCATCCATTTACAAGTCCGTTCTAGGTCTGAACGAAACCGGAGGCACTTTCCTCGCATATCCATCCATCTCCAAGTACGTCTGGACGACCACCAACTATTTACATCCTCTTAGGTGTACAGCCCAATCAGGATCGTCAGTAATTATCCAAACGATGTGAAGACTTCCGGCCTTCAACCACCGTCTTCATCTTCGACATATCGTCGAATCGGTTATTCAGAATGGGAATAAACCCGGCCTTTCCGAACAACCCGCGTATATTAAAAATAAATGTTACACAAACACAACATACGCCTCATTCCAATTCATTAGTTACTAACCGTAAATCAGTAAGAGAGCAATTCCCCAAATATTAACCCCGAAGGCCGAAACCAACATCAGATCAATATCCAGGAAACCATTCTTCTTAACTAACCTTCAGCTAGTTTCTAAATTTCAATTCTTAGGGAAAGGTTCCCATTAATTTTATCCAAGATAAATTCTTTAAAATTTATCCTTTAATCTTCCTTTGGATGTCATTTCAAACCAAATTATGGTTTTCCAAACTAGTCGAGATTAGCGAACCATACCGAAGTAATTATTTAATTTATTTTCCAATCCCAACCTATTCATCCCATGAAGCAAAACTGGTAATACTCCATATTTAACATCACAGTGTTTGGTAAAATTAATTACCATTTCACGTTCAAATCTGATTAAAGATTTAACTATCGCTTTGGAGCAAAACTGGTGATACTCCATTCTCGCTTATTTCCTAAAGTTGATAATTTAAATTATCAATTTAATTGAAGATTCATCAAAACTCTTTTTACTGGGTTAAAGAACTTGTGTCATTTAAAACACAGTTCACGATAAACCCAAATCACATTCTATTTATTATCGGGTTAAAGAACTAGTGTTATTTAAAACACAGTTCACGATAAACCCATGAATCAATTCTGTTTTAAACCCATTTCAAATCCAATTTATTTATTTAAAAATAAATGGGTTTTAATTTCAGTTCAAAACTAGTTCATTTCGATAAAAAACTATTTTTATCTTTTCAAATATGAAGTTTTTCATCCCAATTTTTCCCAAATCATTTCTTATGATTTTACACTAATTATTACTATTTTTAATAATTTTATCAAGGCCCGTACAGTCGATTTCCATCAACGGCCATCGAACTGCACTTACAGCGACCTTTTCCAAATTTGATTTGGACGTACCTCCAAATCCAACCGTTAGATTTCAAATTCGTTTTCTATTCAATTCAAATTCGTTTTCTATTCAATTCAATTCGAATTCGTTTTTATATTCGTTTCAATTCAAATTCGTTTTTATATTCGTTTCAATTCAAATTCATTTTCTATTCAATTCAATTCGAATTCGTTTTTATATTCGTTTTCTATTTAATTCGAATTCATTTCGTTTCCTATTTAATTCGAATTCATTTCGTTTTCTATTTAATTCGAATTCATTTCGTTTTCTATTCAATTCATTTCGAAATCGTTTTCAATTCAAATCAAATTTGTTTTAAATTCAAAAACGAATATAATCGATATAAATATCGTTCACGTCAAAATAGCGCATCACTAGTCAACACGGCTTTATATATTTCTATTTTCAAATAATCTATTTCAAATATTTCTTTTTCAAATATTCTATTTCAACAAATGAGTATTTATTTTTGTCAACACACGACTAATCTCAACGAATGAGTACTGTCCACGTATGACTATTTTTGTTAAATTATTTCGTTCAACACATGACTAATCTCAACGGATGAGTACAGTCAACACATGAACCTTTATTTTATAATATTTTTTATCTTCTAAATTGGAATGAGGCCCAATCAATCACCATATAAAATTAATTATATGGATTTTCATACAACACATGTATATAATAGCATTGAAAAATAATCAACCATCAACCAAAGTGCACTACACTGTATAAGCATCAACTATAGATATTTAACGCTTATAACAGCCTGTCAATCAATCGATCGACATATTTAATCAATAAGGATGAGTGAACTTCAAATTTCATCCCAACACCCGTGTGGGGTTTCAAACAATAAAACACAGATTTTATTCGTGCAGTTGGGCGATGTGTAAAATTTATCGACCCAATCAATGTCCTTCAAATAGGTGTACATAAACAAACCGTCCGGTTTGTAAATGAATATTTATTTATTCACATTCACTATATTCATATTCACGTTAAAAATTATATTTTTAACGATAAAACATTTTATTTTAACATATGAATTTCTATTCAGTTCATTCTTTAAATAAAATGATAATTTTATTTTCTAACTTATTTTAGAAAATTTCGGCGGCATAACGGCACGATACTAGAAACGGGACAAGGCCTAGCCTTATCCCCGGTCTAGTGAAGGCCCACGCCATTCACACATCAATCAAATCAGTTCATTTCACCAAACAATTCAATTCAAACAAAATATTCTAATTAACCACACAACCAAACAATTTAACAAACAAGCCATCCATGGTTTGTGGATGACGGGTGTCGGGTGCTACTAAACACCATCTGCATCCTAGTATATATATATTAACTAGAAAAAGAAATTTTGAGTGAGAAGTTCTCACTATTTCGCTAAACTGAATGACGCAATTCTTCATGGGTAGGAAATCTTCACCGTGCTTTTCTTTCGTCTATTTCGTTGCCCGTATCCACTACCTATATAAAAATCACATTTTTACTTTGCTATTCAATATATAAAAATCGAATTTTTACTACGCTATTCAATATATAAAAATCGAATTTTTACTATGCTATTCAATATATAAAAATCCGACCTTTGTTTAAAAAAAACACATCTTTACTTCGCTAAAAATTCAATCTTTCCTCGTATAAAAATCTAATCTTTCCTATTGTAAAAATTTCATCTTTCGTTTGTAAAAATCTTTACTTTTCTGAAAGTCGAATCTTTATATTTCTAAAATTCGAACCTTTATATTTCTAAAAGTCGAATCTTTATATTTCTCCCTACCTATAAAAGATCATATTTTTATCTACCTAAAAATGATAACCTTTCTATATTAAAATTCAAATCTTTAACATATCATGTTGTTTATATAAAAATCCACATTTTTCAATTTAAGAAAATCTATAATTTCATATCTACGAAAACCTATGTTTTCATTTATAAAAATCTAATGTTTTTATTTCTATGAAAACAAAGTTTCATTTCACAAACATGTACAATCAAATTTAAAACATATAGATTTCAGATTTATAAAGCTTACTGGTGGCCTGCGAACTTCACGATGGTGATGGTCTTCGATTTAGTGTTTGCGGGCCTTTGATCTTCGCGGGATCGACAGAAGGAGGACGGAGAAGAAGAGAGGGAAGAGGGGGGAAACACTGCTGCTCGCCGGAGTTGGAGGGGAGGTGCGGCGAGAGGCGGAGGTCGTGTGCGACAGTGGGTAGGGGCGGTAGGCCTAGGGTTTGGCGTCGGGTTCAGGGGGTTTTCTTTTGGGGGTGGGGAATCGCGTCGCTTTGCATCGCCGAGGTGGGAGGGGAGAACGACCGGAGGAGGAAGGGGAGGTGCGCTGCAAGGCGGTGGCGCCTGGAAGTGAGGGCGCGGTGGGATCCGATCTGGGAGGGAGCGGTTTTAGGGCAAAAGGGTGGGTAGCGGGTTTCTGAGAGTGTTAGGGCTTAGGGGGGTTATATTATATTTGTTTAATTTAATTATTTATTTATTTTAATTTTCATGAGGTTGACTTTTCTATCAAGCTCCAGTCGGGACCCAACGATTGTCGTCCCCAGCGTTTTACCCCCATTCTGAACACAATGGGTTATGTATCCTAGGCCAATTCGACTGTTTGAATCAGTTTCCGTTGAATTTAAAGTATAATTCTTTATATATTCAATTTGAACGCACATTTCGAATTATCGGGGCCACATACGACCTTTAAAAATTACAGAAAAATTATTTTTAGATTCGTATTGACGATACAGTCCTAACAAAACTAATTTCGTCAAATTCTGAGATCGTTTGAAAAATGGCCATTTTCCAGTCGATTAAAATCAACTGAAACTGGTCAAACGCGTTTTCCTTGGCCATGCTCACATATTGATTCGAAAAATTATGAAATTTGGAATCTAGCAATAATTTTACACCACGGACCCAACAAAAGTGGTTTCGCCGAAATCCGAGATCGTTTGCAAAATTTCCATTTTTAAGGGCCAGAATTCCATAGCGACTATTCAGAATTTTCAACTGGACATACCTTTTGATTCCCGCTATGAAATTTTGATTTTTCGGATTTGTTGGAAAGATATCATCAATTAGATCCTACTGTTTCTGGTTTCACTAAAATCCGGATTGTTTTGCACCCGGTACATTCAATTAAAGTTTGAAATCGAATTATCGAACTACCGCGCCATTTTCAATTCCTATTTATAATTATAAATAAATATTTATATTCTAACGACGAACTATATAATATATATGTTCGAATTCCATTCAAAATAAATTTCTCGTCGATTTTATTTAAAATAATTCATTTTAAATAATCAAAATTCGCTAAAATTGCCAAAATAAAATTTTTAAACTGGCCCATATTTTCGGGTTGTTACAGAACATCTTTTCAAAACTTAATTTGTGATCTTTTAACGATCTTATATTTTATTTATCAAAATAAGTTAACTTATCTTTTGTATCAAACGTTATAGATTATATTTCCAAATCTTTTTTTACCTCCATTTATCAAATGCTGTCACTTCATTTTCAGCAACTTATTTGTTGTTTAAAAAGCATATAACGATCCTTTATAAAGATCTTCAGTTTATTAATCAAATAGTTCAACTAATCATTTGTAATAGATGTTACAAACCCCATTTCCAAAAATTAACTTCATGTACAAATTCCATTTGCAGTTCATTAGCGACAACTTATAATTCGATTCATTTCCAACTCCTCAATTTACACTTATCCAATTCCATTATACTTGGAATTCATTTTACCACTCTCTTACGTATAGATCAACTCTTAGTTTTATACAGTTATACTATATTTGGAAGATCTTGGTTTCACAATCTATTCCAGTTATCGATTTTAATTCCAATTATAAATCCCTATTTTCATTTCAACCCAAATCCTATTTATAAATCTCAACCCAAATTATAAATACATATTCATATTTTCAACTCCTGTTTAATTTTAAAACCTGAAATCCCATTTCCTAAATAAATACTCATTTCTTATTTCGTTGATTTGTTAATCATGTTTACGAAATGGTATTTAATCACATTTCATATATCTTTGAATAATGGTTGTTTAAAACGATCATTTATTACAATAGTATCACTCGTCAATCTCTTTTATATATTCTCGTAACTCCATGATACAATTATTCCATTTCAATATTTTGAAATTAATTTTAAACTTCCTTTACGACCATGAAGGCCCTTCCATACCACTTGACACAAATAAATACGATAAGTTTATATCGTTTAACTACTCATTTAATAATGTCTTATATCTCTATTAGTTATGAATTTAATTAAATATAAAAACCGTTAAATTTAACTTTGATATTTGTCTTCACTATCAAAATCGTATTTCAAATATATAAATATAACTTTGAAAACGTTTCACAATCGATTTAATATCGATTAAAAAATCTTTTCTTTACTGACAGTACTAAAGAGGCAAATATCCACTGAAGTACCAAACTGTGAAATATTAAACCATTTCACATTTAAACAATCACAATAAATCATATTGATAAACATTATCAATATCAATGAGGAATCATGTTGGATTCCTCCAACTTGTTAATTCCCTGCAAAACATTGGGTTACTTCAATCTGAATCATTCAGTTTAATATGGCTAATCACTATTTGTTTTCTATCTAAATTGATGAATTAAACGGTTTAATAATAACGGTCAATAATGGACTGTAACAGTCAATAATATGTTAATAACAGCAATTCAAACATCCAAATATTTATTTGTAACGTTTGTATTATTATAAATGTAACCACTGAGGTAAGTCACCTCAACTGGATTCAATTGTTATAATAACGATATTAATTTAATTAAGTTAAACGAACGTTTAACTTAACTGTTTAGTCAATATATGAATATATAAAATCAACAATCATCCATAACACACAAACAAATAAACCCAACTTATATAAGATATTAGTGGAGAGAACAGAGTGAGTTTAACTCACCTTGATCTGATTCGTTGCTTACACAACTCGTTTCAGTTAAATTAAACCAACGTTTAATTTAACTGAAAAATCCAGTGAATACCAATTTTGTCCATTCCTGCTCCAACATGTAGCGCTTGTCAATATGATTCCACTATCGCCTTGTTTGTCCGATTCTCATAATGTATGCACAAATTATTAATAATTTAAATTAATAATTTAATTAAACTACAATTATCCCTAATCAACTCTAATTTAAAACTAATTACAATTTGGTTAATTAGATTAGGGATAAAACAATCGACCAAACACCTCTGTCTCTTCTGTTCAAACACGCACTGTTGTTCTTTGATCTGAAATATGAACAGGTTCGGATTAATTAACATGGTTATAAATATAAATCAATTATCTTCTAATCCTATTATTAATTAAATTAATTACTTTGCTTAGTTTAAAATAATCAGTCGACTTCTAAAATGCTTCGTATCATCTTCACATTGCCTGCAAATTTACGGTTAAGTTTAATACTCTATTCTTTTATAATTATTAGTATCATAACAGATGACGTGATTACTTTTGCATTCACAAAGGATTGGCCCGTTTTGTTTCCCTATTCCATTCGTCTCCTTCTGCTATTCGTTCCAGGCTTTAAGTTCATTTGTGAGTAAGATTAGTTTGATTAATTAAATATTGTTAATCACCAATTATAACGCTAATTATAATAGTTAGTTTAATTACAAAATTATAAGGCCAATCCCTGTTCTTCTCGTAACAGCTTTGAATCGGTTTCCCTCTTCGCTCCTTCATGCCCAAAACACAATGTTCTGTTTGAAAACCATGCTATCCCATGCTGCCTTCCATCCACGTGTTGTTTGCTTTGACCAAATATTTGCCTCAATTCCTGCTTCGAATGCTACAGACTTCTCAAAAATGCTTCCTTAATCTCGTTTTGCTACAGGTCCGTCCTTCATGATAACAACACTGTGTATGCATCACCAGCTTCACAAACTTCAATTAGAGAGACAGGTTTAACATTTTCACAGTCTCCTCTGGAAAAAACAGTCATGGCTGCCAAGTCCTTTCTCAATCCTATTTTCGACAACAACCCTAATCAGAAAGGGGTTTCTTCATCACCTCAACCTCCTCCTAATTCCTCAGCTAGCACTCCTCGTCCTCCCCCGGATTTTGTGGTCGATGAGGATGGGTTCACTAGGGTAAATCGAAAGAAAAATCCCAAATCTGTCATAAACCCTAAGAAAGTTATTGGCCAAGGCCAACTCCAACACGGAACTAATGGTTTAAACACACACATTAAGCAAGGGGCAGGCGGATCATCAGAAATCCCTGTTAAAGTAAGGCAAAAACCGTTCCCGGCTTCGAATGGAGAAAGATTTCAATCAAGAAGTGAAACCCAATCCAGAATTATATCAAGAAATGGTCAAGAACCACAACAACAACACAAACAATTCCTGCCTACAGGTTTAAAGGCTTCATCATGGGCGGATATGGTTAAAACTGGAGGACAAGACTCTTCCTTTGATCTTAGTTATATTCCTCCGTTCGAGTCTATTGGAGAAAAGGGGGTTATTGTTTCCGAGGAGGCTAGCTTCAGAACCGAGAGCAAATGGAGGCTCAGTGTTGTCGCCTATGTGTTTGGCAAACGCCCCCCATATCATCATTTTAGGGCCTTCGTTGTGCGCACATGGAATCCGACAGGGACATTCGAAATCTTCACACGTGAAAACGGATTCTTCATTATCCGTTTTACTAACGCTGAAGATTGTGCAAAACTTCTGCAAGGTGGACCTTATTTCATTAATGGTAAACTTATCATCTTAAAGAAATGGACCAAAGAATCAATACTGGATCGTGACATTCTGAACACGATGCCTGTATGGATCCGACTTCCTGAGTTGAACTTACGTTTATGGGATAAGGAGATATTTAGCGGAATAGCAAGCTTAGTTGGCACCCCACTGAAAATGGATGAGCAAACTGCCAAAGAGACACGTTTGAGTTATGCTCGTGTTCTTGTGGAAATTAGAGCGGATGCTGACCTCCCCAATGAGGCAACAGTTTTCATGCCGGATGGGGAAGTCATAACACAGCAGATTTCATATGAGTTAATTCCAGATAGGTGCCAGTCATGTAAATGCTTTGGGCACTCATTAGAAAATTGTGTTTATAATCAAGATTCGAACAAAGATCCTAAAGAATCAACCAATCTTGGATCGCATCCTGATCATAATGATATTGGAACAAATTCACATGAATCTCCTGATGATTCTACTAAGCATGCTAGGCCATCAAATGGCATCAACTCTGATGATATGAATGTTGACTCTACTGAGGTTCACATAGCTGATAAGGATTACATGGTTATGCAATCAGCTCAGCAAAGGTATAAAGCAGATAGTTCAACTCAGCAAGCAAAAGCAGCTGCAAGTCCAGATATGAACTTACAAACTGGCTGTAGTCAAAATGAAGCAGAGGAAGGATTAAGCAATACTCCCTCAGTTCATCAAGAAATTATCTCAGAACCAAGCAAACAACACAACAACACAGAGGGGAAAAAAATGAAAAGGTCATTGAGTCCTCCCCCCCAAAGGAGAACCCAAGTTTAATTACAAAAGCTGATAATAAAAATTCAAAAGGAAAAGAGATAGATTGCAGTGAACTCCTAGCCGCTGATCCTATTTTCACTGATTTTGGCTTGCTAGCTTCTGATCTTGCCCCCATAAAGCCATCTGCTATAACTGAAGATAGCATCCAGCAAGCTGTGAACTCAATAGTTGCCCCCAAATCATCAAAACCTGCATCCCCAACAAAAAAGAGGAAGAAAGGCAGGACTAGAAGTTTATCTGAAATAAGCACTGTAGAAGAGACAGAGGATTCTACAGATCAAGATTTCAGGAAAAAGTATATTAATAAAAACACCAAATGGGACAAACAGTTAAAGACTTCTGATTTCACAATTTTCAAAAGAAGTGGTAAACAGAAGGAGGTTAGAGTGGACAACAGAAAGTTCAGTGGTCCACCTTAGAGGTAATATCCTTTTCTCTTTTTCCTTATTTTTTTTTATTAATGGATATTATTGCTTGGAATATCAGGGGTCTTAATTCCCCTGAAAGGCAATTAGATTTTGCCAATTTCTTACATGTTCATAAACCCAGTATTATAGGGATACTAGAACATAAACTTAGTGATATCAGGATTAATGAGCTTCAAGCTAGAAGTCTACCAAATTGGAGCATTATCAATAATAATCTGATGGGAGGAAATGGTAGGATTATGGTTTTATATAATCCTGTCATTTGGAATCTCATCAGTTTCTTTATTGATCAGCAGTATGTTCACTGCACATTTCAGAATAAGGGTGGTCTTGTTATAAAGATCACTTTTATTTATGCCTCTAATTTTGAAAATGACAGACTCATGCTATGGAATTGTATTGAGCAATTCAGTTATACTATTAACATGCCATGGATGTTGATTGGGGATTTTAATACTATATTTCATAATTCTGAAAAAAGAGGAGGGAATCCTGTCCCCTTCTCTAAACTGGAAAAGGTAGCTAAATTTGTAATGAAATCAGGTCTAATAGAGCCTATCATTCATGGTAATAGATTCACTTGGAAATCAGGTGAATTCAGAAATATTCACTGTAAGCTTGATAGGGTCTTATTAAATCAATATTTCATCAATCTCTTTTCAAATGTGAAGTGTAGTACATTGCCTCAAAACACAAGTGATCATACACCTATACTTGTTTCACTCAACACAGGTAAAGGGAACTTTATTAATTCCCCCTTTAGATTTGTGAATGGTTGGGTGTATGAAAAAAATTATAGAGAAACAGTGTCTAAAAGCTTGTCTAATACCTTGTTTGGAACTGCTCAGTACAAATTCAATAAAACTTTGCAGTTAGTTAAATCTAATCTTAAATCTTGGAATGTTGCTAGAAATAAAAATGATATCAAAGCTATCAGGGATGAATGTGAAGAGCTTCAGAATGATCTTGATAATAATAGTTCAGACAAGACCAAGGCAGAGAATTTTTTTAATGCTCAATCTAAATTGGTCAATGCTCTTCACATTAGCACTATAAATCTTAAGCAGAAAGCTAAAGTTGACTGGCTTACTTCTGGGGATGTGGCCAGTAAATTTTTTTACACTAAAATGTCATGCAGGAAAAATAGAAATAATATTGGTAAGTTAATAGATGTAAATGGTTTGGTAATTAATGAAGCCTCAAAGTTAGAGCAAGAGGCCATTAATTTTTTCACCTCTTTGTTTAACACCAATAATTATCCTTCTTTGTTTCCTGACATTGAATTCAAATTTGTAGCTAACAGAAATAGCTCTGATATTTTATTAGCCCCTATCAGGCAAGAAGAGATTAAGAATATCATTTTCAATGCATGTAATGACAAAAGCCCTGGACCAGATGGGTTTGGTGCAAAATTTTATAAGACACATTGGGGTGAAATACACTCTGTGTTATGTGATTCAGTATTAGAATTTTTCAATACTGGTAAGTTATTAAAAAACACAAATCATACTTTTTTAACACTGATTCCAAAAGTAGAAAACCCTATTGGTCTTGATGAATATAGGCCTATAGCCTGTTGCAATTTTATTTATAAAATAATATCTACTCTTCTTTGCAATAGGCTAAAAGGCTTTCTTAAATTCATCATCTCTGAGAATCAGAGTGCTTTTATTCCTGGCAGACTGATATCAGATAATTCTTTATTAGCCCATGAATTGATTAGGAACTTCAATATGAAAAAGAAAAATCTCATGTGTATAAAAATAGATCTGCATAAAGCATTTGATAAGATCAACAGGAATTTTATCATCTACTTAATGCAGAAAATGGGATTTGATACCAAATTTTGTGAGCTGATTAGAGAATGCATTTGTAATGTTACTTACTCTGTAATGGTTAATGGATCCCCCAAAGGATTTATACACAGCAATAGAGGAATAAGGCAAGGTGACCCTCTGTCACCCTACTTATTCTCTATTGTTATGGAATACTTCTCCATGCAAATGGAATTGGAAGTATTAAGGGGAAACATCAAACCAATTAATAGAGTAAAACCTCACATCACACACTTACTTTATGTAGATGATATGCTCTTATTTCTTAAGGCTGACAAAAAAAGTGCCACTGCTGTTTTTCAAATTTTGGAAAATATGGAAAAGTATGCTGGTCTAGCTGTTAATGCTAATAAAAGCAAAATCTATTTCAGCAAAGATGTTTTAATTAAGCATGAAATTCTTCAGCTTTTAAAATTCAAGGAAGGAAATCTTCCTGTTAGATATCTTGGTCTTCCCTTAAGCTCTAATCAGATTAATGATAGAGATTGCTCTAGATTAATTGATATGATTCAAAATAAACTTAATGGTTGGTCTTGTAAGCTTTTATCCCTAGCAGGCAGAATAGAACTCACTCATACTGTTATTACAGCTATGATCATGTACTGGGTTCAAACTCATAATATCCCTGCTAGTGTCATTCATAAAATTGATAAAATGTGTTCTAATTTCATTTGGAGAGGCAAGCAACATAAAGTAGCTTGGGATAGAGTTTGCAAGCCTAGGAAATTTGGTGGTCTTGGGCTTAGAAAAATTAGTGACATAGCTGATGTAAGTAAGTTGAAATTGTTTTGGAAATTTCTGGATGGTAAATCCCTTTGGGCTAGGTGGATGAATGCAAAATACTTAAAAAAGAAAAAATTTTGGCTGGCTAGAAAGGAAAATCACCATTCAGTTATTTGGAAAAACATTTTAGACTGTAGGGACATGGGAAGGAATTTCATCTACAGAAAAATAAAAGATGGTAATCAAACCAGCCTTTGGTTTGACCCATGGATTAATGGTAATTCTCTAATTAACCTGTTAGGTTGGGGTAATCTTCATGTCCTAGGTGGTGTTACTGATAATGTAAATAAAATAATCATTAACAATGTCTGGAGCTTTCATAACAACACAGCAGCTTTGATCTTTAGAAATGCCATTTCCTCTATTCATATTGATCAAAACTGCTACAAAGATCATTGGGTTTGGAAATTTAGTTCTAAAAATAAATTCTCTTTCAAAAAAGTTTGGGAAGTTTTGCAAGGAGATGAGGTAGAACTGGATTGGCACAAAGTCATCTGGAGCAAGTCAAATTGCCCCAAGATGGCACATTGTGCCTATTTTGCTCTCCTAAATAAATTGCCTACTAGAGATAGGTGTTGTAAATGGAATATAAACTCTGAAAAAATTTGTTTGCTCTGTAAAAGTGAAGTAGAAAGCTTCAAACATCTGTTTTTTGAATGTTTGTATTCTCAGTTCATATGGTTTAATGCAAAAAATATTTTGGGTTTTAATCATCATTTCTCCTCGCTTGACATTAGAGACAGTGTTGAGTATATTCTTAAATTTACTAAGCCCAAGTCCACTAATTTCAAAAAAGCCTGTGTTTTCTTGACTGCTTGTATTTACTATATATGGAGGGAGAGAAATCAAAGATTGCACTCTGGTAAGGAGACAAATGGTGTTCAGTTATGGAATTTAATTTTTTATGACTGTAATATTGTTTTAAAAAAAGCTAACAGATGCATGCAGGATAAATTGAACAATCAAAGTTATCATAGTAACAAAAATGATAGTGATAAGCTTGTAGAAGATCTCTTACTTAATGGGAAGCAGAAAATTAACTTGGCAGCCTCAAATCCTCCTACTGGCAAAGCTTATCTCTATGCTACTCCAGGATCTACCAGGAATACAGGGAGTAAACAAGTTACACTTAATTACAATTTAATTAATAATTTGAACATTTATTCCCCTCATTTACCTGATGTAGCCAATAGAGATCAGCTCCCACCCAGTAATGATTTTGAGACCATGAAAGGTGATTTTGACGAGCCTGACATCCTCGCTGGGGCTTCCATCAACACCGCTTTCAGATCAAAAATCTGCGAGGGAAGTAAACATAATTACTTTTCAAAAGTGCGTAATTTATTGCGTAAATCGAATAGTAATCATACGTTTTTACCTGAAGCAGGTGGAGGTTCCTCCAGGAGTGCTCCAGACTCGCTTAATCACCTGGATAAAGGAAAATCGAAAGAAAAGATCAATTTTTTGCAAAAAATTGGGGATAATCACTACAAAAGCTTGCTTAACCATCAGATCTATCACTTATCTATCTGGTCTGATGGCGAGAGTAGCAGAGGTTGCTCCTCCGAAGTCACCACAGACATTTCTAGAAGCAAGAGAAGCTTTGACAGCTTTAAAAAGTCAGATCTGACAGATCCGAACCCCTCAAACTCCTTTAAACACCAGAAGCTTGTTTCAAGCAACTGGAGAAGGTGTCAGAAGGATCACGAAGTGAATCTCAAGCCTGAAACAACTGAGAAGAGTTGTGAAATCATGGATTTTCTCGCGTGGAAGCCGCCTTGAAGACAGCGATGCCTTTTCTTTTTAGGAGCTCGCCATTTTTGCTCCTGTTATTGATTAGGGTTTGATATGTTGTAATCTAGGGTTTGCTACGGAAGTGGCTGGTTATATGGATTGTAATATTTGGGCCTTGGGCCTTTATTTTTACTCTTTCAAAAAAAAAAAAAAAACAACACTGTGCTTCGTGTACTTCATTTGTTTTCTGCATGTTATTATTTCAATTACTTTGTTCCTTCTTGTTTCATCATTCCAAACCCATTCCAGCTCTTCTGGACTTCGCACACAACACCACCTTCATGCCACCCAACCAACAACTACACGTTCAACTAACTCTGCCTTGCCATTAACAGCACATACGAACAATTATACTTCATCATTCCCTACAGAAAACCCACGCTCGCATGCTCGATCCACCATTGCTCCATCGTTCAAGCTACCAGAGAACGAAGCTTTCACCCCCATGCGCCTCGACCAGTAATTGCCACCGACCCCCACCCTGTCGGCTCCACCTTCAGTCAGTTGCGCCAGCGAGAACAGCTCCTCCAGTCTGCTAGAAACCCTTCATTCCCAGGTTTCGAAACATCCCACACTCGTAACCATCCCATTTTTAGATCGTCGCTCCTCCAATCATCGACTAGAAGTCGATCGAATCACACAAGAGCACGCATGTTTATGCCATCGGTTACCCTCAATAGTTGCGTGAAACTCGATCACCCCGTTTTCCCTTAAACTGATCTCAAACATTGGGGTTTTAGAGAAAAAGTCCCTTCAATACAATGCGAAATTTCTGATCATGGCAGTTCCTTCCATAGATCTCATTGAGGCGAACAAGAATGTAAAAGAAAGTTGGATGAAACAATTTATGAATTTTGAGTTAGATGAGGAGGAAGAACTGTGTATTTCTGTCGTTCATTATTAGTAGGAGGCGGCGGTTTTTATTTCCAAAGTTGACCACGCTGAAAGGGATTTTAGGGTTATGACCAATTCATGGGTACTCATGCAGCGAACCAAATAATATAATATTATTATAAGCTTCGTCGCGAAGTAACAAGTAAAACTAGCCACGCTCGACTTTTGTTTTTCAATAAAAATTCTAATCTTAGCCTAGAAAAATATTCCGAACCCGATGGAACAAGTTTCTCAAATTCCGAGGTCATTCGTGAAAAATCCTTTATAATTATTGATGAAAAATCAAGCGTTTAAAATTCCTATAGTTATAGAAAAAAAAAAAAAAAAAAAAAATTGAAATCTTGACATTTTACTAGACCTCTTCCTTACGGATCTAATGAAATTTGGCCAGTCGTTTATTCCTTAAAAGTTACCCTTGTTTAAATAACATAAATAATTAAATAGAAACAAAGACGTTTTTGGCCACCGAAGCGACATACGACATCCATTTGCCATGATATTTGATTTTCTTACAATAATTTAACGATACGGTTTCAATGACACTAATTTCATCGGCAATGGAGACCGTTTGCAAAAATGGCTATTTTTAACGCCGATATAATATTAATAAAATATTATTTAAATTCCAAATTAATTCAATTAAATAATAATAAATTATTATTATTAAAATATTATAGTAGAATAAAATATACAATTTCAAATATAAATTATACAACTTAGTATCGTCAATTCGAGTTAATCGCTATCCAGTTTATACAAAAATCCTTATTTATTAATTAATAAACGTTATATTTTAATAGCGATTTCCATAGCAACTATTTTAAAATTTGAGTTGGACATAACTAATAATCTATAACACAAAATCTGGTTTTTTCTCTTCCATATGAAAATTATAATCAACAAGATACCAACGTTTCTTGTTTCATAGAATTTCGATTTATATCGAATTCTATATATTCAATTAAAGTTCAAAATTCAATATTACAAACTACCGTGCCATTTCGAGCTTGTTTTAATTTAAATGTAAATTATAACGTTCAAACTTCGTTTTATAAACGATTTTAATATTAAATTCCATTAATATTCCAAATATATTATTTAAAATAATAAATTAAATTAAATATTTGACCACAAAAAATACGGGATGTTACAGAATTTGTGAATCATGGATTGTAAATTCGGATTATTATAAAGGAAGAATACGCAAACGTATGAATTAGAATAGGTTGGATTTAATTATATATTAAGTAGACATGTCATTGGAAACTTGTTATTTGACATGGCCTTAATTAGGAAAACATGTTATTTGACACCGTATTATCTGACATTAGTTTGTAAACATGTTAATATGGCATTTGGCGTTGATTTGTACACATGGCGTTGATTTTGTAAACATGTTATTCGACATTAATTTGTAAACATGTTATTTGACATTAATTTGTAAATATGTTCATTTGACATTTATTCGGTAAAAACATGTAAATTTGTCACTTATGTTCATTAAAATGGAAAATATGTTCGTTTGATATTAAATTGAAAAATACATTCATTTAACATTTATTTAGGAAAAACATGTTAATTTGACATTTATGTTCATTTGACATTAAAATGAAAAATATGTTCATTTGACATTAATTTAGGAAAAAATGTTCATTTGACGTTAATCTGGAAAGTATGTTAATTTGACGTTAATTTGAAAAACGTGTTAATTATACTTAATATGAAATTAAATAATCTGTATTGGAAAACATGTTAATTGGAATTAATGGTATTTAATTGGACATTAACATGCAAATGAAAAAGATGTGAATTAGGGTAAGATATACTTAATTATACATTAAGTAAAACATGTTATTGTAACTTGTAAACATGTAAGTGGACATTAAATGACATGGTAATGGAAGGAGGGTTGTAGATTATTTTTGTTAATTACAATCCGAGGATAAAAAGTTGTATATTACATTTGTTAATTACAATCTAAGAAAGAACATGTTATAACACTAGGCTTATTAATGAATGTTACTACCAAAATTACCTCCGGAACATGCTATTGGTGAAGGGGTAACAGACCACCACAAGCAGAAAGGAGTCTTCTGTCAACAAAATCTCAACACAAGAAAAAGATGACTACATAAAGAAACAATCAGGGAGTTGTGCAACCGACACCATCATTGAAGAAAAGAAATCAAAATCTGTACAAAGGAAGGAAATCGGCAGGACGGTTCTAGCACGATGAGTAAATAGCGGAAGGCCACCCAAGGCCGGAAGCTAATGAAGAGGAAGAAAAATAATCCTACAAACCGGGACCCAAAGGGACGAAAGGGCTATCGGTATTAAAATACTTAATACTGATACATAAGGAGACAAAAGCATTAAAGATACAAAGTTTAAGGTATGTGGAGATTATCCGGAACTAATTACCAAGACCTCCATCAGTTGGTTCCCAAGAAGTTACCTTAATAAGTAACTAACAAAGCACCGGAAGCAACCTCCCGGAAAAGCGAGGATACGCTTCAGGAGTTTGCCAAAAGCCAAGCCGAAACCCCAAATACATACAAGATATGCACACTAATATGCTTAGTGTCGATACCGACAGGGGTGACGGGTCCGGCAACCTTCCACTTGAATCACAAAGGGAAGCTCCACAAAGTGATATTAAAAAACCAAGAATCAAAATCCGAATGCCTACATCTGGAGGCAATAATCTTCCGAAAGCCATTGCGCTATCAAACTCGGGATCAATATATGGTGGAAGGACAGGCAATCAAAATGGGAGTTCCGCAAGCCTGAACCCTCCTCCCAAGAGTAGGAACTGACATCTCAAAAAGCCATAGGAAAAGCCTTCAAAACCTAAAGAAAAGGCGGCCGAGAGCCAGCACTCCCGGAGCCAAAGGGAAAAGCGGCCAATAGGGGATAATGCTAGCCTAATAGCAAAAGGGGCCCCGATTTGTCTATAAATAAAACCCGAAGGGTCTCATTTTCGGGGAGATTTTCTCAGTCTCGTTCTTGTACCGTTTTATCTAGAGTGAACCCTAATTACTAAATCAAATTGGGGATTTCAGTTGTAAGAACTTGTGTATTCTAAATGAAAGATCAATAAAGAATGGATTGTTACGTAGTACATTTCCTTATGAGTTTCTCATGCAATTTCTTATCTACTATCAGTGCAACATATTATTTTTTTTCTACCGGCTTCCAAGCTCTTACCCCAGCCTAAACCCTTCCACAAGGTCAGTGCAAAATCCCTTCCTATAAGCCATTTAGCCCTTATCGAGGGATGTGCTTGGGAAACCCTTGTCCCAAGATAAATATTGTTTCTTGAGTCACTTAAGCATGATGCTCACCCCATTGAGGGAAGAGTAACTAATCTTTTTGGGCTCAACACCTTGATATCTAGGAAATGGTGAACAAACTTAAACTCGTGAAAGCTAAATAAACCTATTTTTCCCTAAGGTCCACTTCCATAGACCTATCTCCGGTGTTGACGAAAATATCGTTAACATTTGGCGCTAGAAGGAGGGCTTGAACTTCCGACCTTGCGGTTAACAGCCATATATCTAACTGCGCTGTGATACCCACACCCGTTAATGTCACTCTATATCAGAATGCATTAAGTTTCGTGAAGCGTTATAGGTAAACAGAAAAAGAAACAGAAACATCACAAGATAAATATAAAATAACAGCGGAATTTAAAACTTTTTTAAACAGAAAACATCGTGGTCCAAAGCCCATTTACATCATAAGTCCGAAATATAGAAAACCCATTACAATTTCAATCTTGTACTAAAATCATCAGAGTACAATAAGATATGAAAAGCATAATCCCTAAAAATAACGATATCAGAGAAGACAGGAAATCAAAGCGGTACATCTAAGCAGCTCCAAGCAGAATGAAAGAGAGAATTCTAATCAAGCCTGAGTATTCCCACCCTGAGAACCTTGGGGGAAGGAAGAGAGAGAAAAGAAAACAATATGGGTCAGACATAAAGTCTGGCGAGTCCAGTTACTTTTAGCATTTAAATAAGTAAAAGCATCATGACAGGCATATAAACTGGATGAGAGAGAAAAATATCATAAGGCAGGTATAACAGACTGAGCAGGACAAACAGAATAAACAGAACAGAATATATCACGCTTATCAAGTACTTTTCTCTACACCAGTACTAGTATAACTGAAACAAGATGATCCCAACAAGAACAAGATGATAGACTTAGGTGTACTTTAGTGAGTGGTTTTACCCTAAACAATAATAACAGGCAGCCCAACAGAAATGACAGGTTTTACCCCCAACGATAATAACGGGCTCCTAAACAAGCAAGACCAGATGTACCATCATTACGCCCAATCGATCGGCTCCCTATCCCGTATACACCCTGTGCTGGCCCCACAATAGGATGTATCACTTCCTAAAGTGGAAACCCCATTATTAACGAGATGCACAGCCATCTACTGATGTCATAGCGTCTTATTATCCCAATGCAAGCTGATTCTTGCACGCATACGAATCCGACGGAGTGTGTCGTCAACATCCCCGCTTAAATGAACCTCTTACAATCAACTCAGTATGCGGGCCTAGACCCCGACCTAGTTCTGGGTTCCCCGTTTGATACCAAGATGGGTTACTGACTGATACAGGCCCCACACAACAGATGATACAAGCTGCCCCCAATGCTTACATCTCCACTACTAGGATTTTCACAGGTTACGCCTAACAGTTTAACAAGGTTGCATAACCCAACCATATAAAACAGGTTAAGTTTGTCGGATTCATATATAACCCGCCCCCACATATTTAACAAGATTTACTTAACCTCACTGACAGGTTATGCCTAACAGTTTAACAAGGTTGCATAACCCCCAACATATAAAACAGGTTAAGTTTGTCAGGTTTATATATAACCCGCCACACATATTTAATAAGATTAACCTAACCCCCACTGATAGGTTATGCCTAACAATTTAACAAGGTTGCATAACCCCAACATATAAAACATGTTAAGTTTGTCAGGTTTATATATATATATATATATATATATATATATATATATATATAACTCGCCCCCTCATAGTTAACAAGATTTACTTCACCCCCACTGATTCAAGCAAGTTTACTTAATGCTACCTAATTTGATAGGTTCATGTAACCCCCATAGATTTAAACAGGTTAAGTATTACAGGTTAAAAGGTTATCCTCGTTCACATTGACTTCTTTTCATGTTACCAAGTTCCTCTTGCTTTAATTTCGTATACATATAACTTAATCCATTTAAGTTTATTAATAAGCCCATAACATGTTATTCTCTAGATTGTAATTAACGAAAGTAATCTACAGTCTCTTACCCTCGGATTGTAATTAACGAAGGTAATCTACAATCCCTTTATATTATTCATTGTCTGATTTCATAGTTACAATAACATGTTTTACTTAATATGCAATTAAGTATACTTCATCTCAATTCACCTTTTTTCTGTTTAACATGTCACTACAACTTGTCATTGTTTACTTATTAACTTAGTTCTCTTAAGTACGGTTTACTAATAACTTTCGTTTTCTTTTATTATAACTTATGTTATAATTTCCACTCATCCCTAGGACAAGCCTATCCATTATATATTATTCTCATTATTGTAACTAATTATAATAGGTCATTATCATTCTCCGTTTATGTATGTTAATGCACCAAACCTCTCACATTAAGTTTACTACTTGTGGATGTTGAATATGCCAGCAGTTCTGGGCAGACTTCTACCACAAGATTGACTTAATCTCGTGTCTTAGCACCGTAACATGTATATTTGCGCACTAGACTCCTCACATTAAATTAATCACTTTTGGATGCTGGATTTGTCGGGCGGTTATGTGCAGGCTTCTACCACAAGTGTCATCTAACCTCGTGTCTAAGTGCAGTTACAGTTTCTATTTATTGTAAATTAGGCATATTCATTCTTAAACAAATATTCATTTTCATCGTAGGTTTTTCAATTACAGTATTCAGTTTCAACAAATTTCAGCAAATTAGTCATTTTAACAGATTAAACATCTCTGCAAGTTACAGCAGGTTACTTACAGTTTCATTATCATGTTTTGCTAAATCTTAAATTAAGCCTATAGATTTACATAGCCCAAGTTACGGTCATAATTCACAATATAACATTTACCCCAAGTTTTAGTCAAATTGTGCAGTATAGGTTATTCCCGAAAAACCCCAGTCATGATTCATTATACAAGTTATGCCCAAATTAAAGTTTTAGATTATGCCCCCAATCCTCAGTTATGTTTTATAATACAAGTTATGCCCTAATTTATCATTCCCAATGATCCCCAATTTCGTGTGTTCGCATATTTCAGCGATAGGCCTAGGCTCGAAGGCAGTCTGGCAAGAATAATCAAAAGGGAAAGAGAGAGAAGAGAATAAGAATAAGCATAATAACAAATCAGGCGTATGATGATAAAATTGGTCACAATAACAGAATAGGAACAAGACGGCAAAATTGAGCATATGAAAACAATAGATCAGGTGTACGAGTAATCATAGATCTGTTATGATTCAGGTTATTAGCAGGCATAGGCTTGGATCCAAACTTATAAACATGTCAAGATTGCTTATTAAATGTTTATATCTAAAAATAACATGAACTCACAAAGATTGGATCTAAAGAACAAAGAACAATAGGCTGAAGCTGTAAAAGAAATCCTTAGATGCGTATAAGCTGTTGTTGAAGGAAATAAGCTAATCAATCTGAGCTGGGGCAGCGTCTCGTTGTCTCCATTGTTTTTGGTGCCTAAAAACAATAGAAATGGTGTCCTATTTACAGCCAAAAACCAACGAACCAAGCCAGAAACAAGTCCACATTCAGAAAAATGAATACTACCCAGATCTGTATAGGGATCGACCCCCCTCCCTTTACTGTGTCGACTCCTAGAACGGGTTGACTCCGATCCTGGACTTCCCGCTTCGTTGTTTTGAATAATTTTGAAAATTTTGTTTTGTTTGTATATACATAATTCTCTTGTGCGTATATAAACTTCTAATCTTAATAACTTCTTCATACGGTGTCCATTTCATGCTAACTAGGAGTCTATCTTAAGCAGAATTCCGAGATGAGCGCAATGACGCAGTCCGTTTTACCTAATTCCCAATATTTAATTAAGTATTCTTTTTATCGTTATAATGTTCTTTAAAATTACGCGGTGTTACATTCTCCTATACTTAAAGGATTTCGTCCCCGAAATCTCTATGTTAAGAACAATGTATGTTCTAACATCCATCAGCCATCTACTCATCCACCATTTACAAGCATCCTTTGTCCTTAAAATATTTCTAATGCTATATGATCGTACGAAAAGGTGTGTGTATATGTCCCTATATTAATGTGAAAAATCAGGCGGTCTACTGATTTAGTTGACCTCCTTAATGCAATATATGTTAGTGCCATGAATCCAACATGTATGCAATTAATCCTAAAATATCATGTAAACTCTATATGTGTGCACAATCATCCATCCTAATGCAATCATTCATATGATGATACACCCATTTCCATTCATAAAAGAAAAAATGCACACACATCCATATGCAGTATGAGAGTGATTGAGTCGATCTAGTGCGTAATATGTGTGTATATGCATCCACGAGAAACCACTAGCAAACACTAGCATCCACTTGCATCTATCAAACATAACATGTCTCAAACACATGTTTACATCCATTGGTTCCTTATCTAAAGGTCGAAGATTAGATCGGTAGGATATACCTAAATGACAGAAGCAAGTACGAATAAAAGCTTTGGAAAAAAATGTTAAGAACATACCCTTGAAAAGAAAAGTGTACGAAGTGCAAATCTTTTCTTCAGTCTCCCAAGTTTCATCCATGTGGTCATCTCCCCATTGAACTTTCATCAACTTGATCTCTCGGTTGCATAGCTTCTTAACCTCTGATCCTAGAATACGGGTAGGAACTCGTCTAACTGTCGCCTCCCATTCCACCTCTACTTCCTCAAGCATACTCGGCTTAACTACTTCTGCTGTATTATGCAAACATTTTCGCAAATGAACATCCGTTAATCTCTGTGGTAGCTTTACCCTATAAGCCCTTTGACCTATTCTTTCCATTATGGGAAATGGTCCTACAAAACTTGGCACCAGTTTCCCTACAGATCCAAAGCGAACCACATTCCTCAAAGGTGATACTTTGATGAAAACCGTGTCTCCTACCTCAAACTCGATATCGGTTCTTATCTTATCTGCATAGGACTTCTACCTGTCCTGAGCTGTCTTCATGCGTCTGCGGATAAGATCAATCTTTTCTGAAGTTTCTATAGTCGTCTCGGGTCTAAGTAGAAGCCTATCTCTGTTGTATCAATTTGAGATCCTTCTGCGAGAACAGATACTTGAGTGACTTATGGTCCATGTATAACCTGAACCTTTCTCCAAGCAGATACTACCGCTAAGTCTTTAGCGCGAATACTATAGCAGCTAATTCCACAACATTGGTAGGGCAGTTCTTCTCATGAACTCTCAAACGTCTACCATCGTAACATACTACCTTTCCCTCCTGAACTGCAATTACTTTTGCGAGATCCACTCCTATCCCATCCTTAGAGACTACATGCCCTAGAAATCTTACTTACTTTCTCCGAAAATGACATTTAGAAAATTTCGCCTTAAGATGATGCGCTCGGAGAGTTTCCAAAACCTCCCCCAAATGTTGGGCATGTTCTTTCTCTCTCTTCGAGAAAATCATGATGTCATCGACAAAGACCATAACGAACTTATTCAGATACCCAGAAACACCCTACTCATTAGATCCACTAAATAGGCGGGTGCATTCGTCAAACCAAAAGGCATGACGAGCCACTCGAAGAAACCATCTAGAGTTCTACAAGAAGTCCTGCCTATACTGTCCTCGGCCACCCTCAACTGATGTAACCCCGTGGCTAAGTCTAACTAGGAGAAAACAGATGCACCAACAAGCTAGTCAAACAAATTGTCTATCCTTGGAAGTGGGTGCCTATTTTTGTTAGTGAGCTTATTCAACTCTCTGTAATCCATGAACCATCCGCCTTAGTGGAAAATACTACTGGAGCTGCCCATTCAGATATGCATCGCCTAATAAATCCTTTCTCAAGTAGTTCCCCTATTTGATTGTTAAGCTCCTTCCTTTTTCTCGGGGCCATATGGTGCACAGGTAATGCGACTGGCTTTGCATTGTCCACCAAGTATATCCAGAAATCAATCTCGCGTCTCGGAGGTAAGCTCTGAACCTCCTCAAAAACATAAGGATACTCACAGACTGCTAGTACAGATCGTAGATCACCGATATATGCATCAAGCGACTCTAGGAAACTAAGCATGACTGTGACGGCAAGGAATTTCGCTCGGTCCGAACCAGTCGCTAAACCGATCCAGGCCGCTCGAAACGACCTATCGTTTGAGAACACGACAAAACAGAACGCATACAAAAGAACATTTCATTGCTTATTACAACAATGCATCAGATTACAAGAATATACAGGGTATAAATGAATATTACACAGAGATACCAGAGATTTAAATTACATTTAAATACATAGCAGCGGAAAATAATACAATACACAACTAGAAGAGATATACGGATACAAAGCTTTCCGGATATCATTCCAGCTGTAAACCAGGATCCTGTGAATATAAATCTGCAAAACCAAAACTACTAGCTGCCCGTGTCGAAAATAGGGGCACCCAGAGTTTAGGTTAAAACAATAAACTCCAGGTCAGTCATGGGACTGGTGTGAGAACTAAAACAGTTATTAATCTTTATTTTTAAAGATAGGTAAATCAAGGGACCACGCCGTATAACACGGAACGGGTTTCCTCCCAAGAATACCAGTGCATAAAACAACAGCGCAATGCTAAATAAAGAAAAATGAAGCTGTTATAAGACCCAGGTCCCATCACACAATGCAACGCAGTCGAGGATAGGGTTTTCCCTTATAACAACCAAAGAATGCTTGATACGTTTAAAACAAATCATTTGATACTATAATAAGTGCATAGTGTATAAAACAACTTCAAATTATAAGTACCAATCATAAGCGGCATGGGTACCATATATCATGTCGCCATATATAGGTTTACAATTAAAACCGCAAATGTCACGTATTTGGAAATTGGATTTCCGTCATGAACCGAGGCAAAAGATAGTCCTCAACCGATTCGAGACTGTCTAGTCCGAGCCTCAGGCAAGTACTCTGTCAAGCCTTTGGATCGTCAGGGCCGGTCCACCGATGTGGATTAAAATGCCTGAACACTGCGTTTCCCCGCCCTTTGGGGCGTAAACGAGCCAACGAATGGCTCCATCGGTTCGAGAACGACCGATCAATCCGAGGCGCCTCGCAACAGCAACAACCACATAAGTCAAACTCGTCAGGGCTTGCAAAACCACTGACGCCACTTCTAACTAGAAAGAAACGCATGCCCTCCCTGAGGTCCGTCTCCCGTTTTTGGTTCATACCTGGTGTGAAACACGCGAGGTAAACGTTACACAAAGCTACGCCACAAAGGCCTTGCTTTGATCATCACCACAAGACTTTGCTTTTCAACAGAAGCCTCGATCATTTGCATCTTAGCATGCCACACAGGCAAACCATCCTATGCAACCGATATCAGTCACACAGAATGAAATCCGATGTCAGACACACAGTCCATTTACAAGTCCGTTCTGGGTCTGAACGAAACCGGAGGCACCTAGTACCTCGCATATCCATCGATCTCCAAGTACGTCTGGACGATCACCAACTGTTTCCATCTTCTTGGGTGTACAACCCAATCAAGATCATCAGTTATCACCCAAACGACGTGAAGACCTCCGGTCTTCGACCATCGTCTTCATCTTCGACTTATCGTCGTATCAGTTATTCAGAATGGGATAAACCCGGTCTTTCCGAATAACTCGCGTATATATTATAAAAGTGTTACACAAACACAACATACGCCTCATTCCAATTCATTAGTCACTAACCGTAAATTAATCAAGAGAATAATTCCCCAAATATTAACCCCGAAGGCCGAAACCAACATCAGATCAATATCCAGAAAGCCATTCTGCTTGGCCAACCGACAGTTAGTTTCTAAATTTCACATTCATAGGGAAAAGTTCCCATTAATTTTATCCAAGATAAATTTCTTGAATTTATTCTTTAATCTATTTTTGAATATCAATTCAAACTAGTCGGGATTAGCGAACCTTACCGAAGTAATCATTTGTTTTAATTTCCCAATCCCAACCTATTCATCCCATGAAGTAAAACTGGTTATACTTCATATCTAACACCACGGTGTTATCGGTAAATTCAATTACCATTTCACGTTCAAATCTAATTAAAGATTTAACTATCGCCTGGAGCAAAACTGGTGATACTCCATTTCGATCATTTCAATCTAATTAAAGATTCATTAAAACTCCACTTAGTTTTAATCTGTGACTGGGTTAAAGAATCAGTGTCATTTAAAACACGGTTCACGATAAACCCAAAATCACATCACATTTCAATCAGTCCCTAATTGTAAATTAGCAAGTGAGCAATTCCCTAAGTATGAATCCCGAAGGCCGAAACCAACATCAGATCAATACCTCGGAAACTATTCAACTTAACTAATCTCCGGTTAGTTTCTGATTTTCTTAACTCCTTTAGGTCTAAGAACTGTATTATTGAAGATACCGTTCACGACAACCCAAAATCACATTTCATTAATGATCGGGTTAAAGAACGAGTGTTATTTAAAACACTGTTCACGATAAACCCAAAAATCAATATCGATTCAATTCCAATTAAATATTATTTAGTTGGCACACTTCATTAAATCTAAATAAAAAGATTTAATCATTTCTCAACTGGGTTCAAGAACAGTGTTAGTGAAGACACCATTCACGACAAACCCAAATCACATTTGATATTAAATACAAGGCTCTGAATAGAAAATATATCGGCTTATATTCAATATCCAATCCTACGATTAACAAATGTCGTATTGGAAATAACGATACAAATATATCTTTCAAATTTCCATAACAACACCTGTATAATCACGAATCCCAACATCGAAATATTCCGAAGACAATTTCGATTCAAATCCACTCCAATGCAATCATTGGATATTCTGGTTATTTTTAAAACCCTTTTCTAATTCAATTTATTTATTTAGAAATAAATAGAATTTTAATTCTAGTTCAAAACTAGTTCATTTCGATAAAAAAACTATTTTTATCTTTTCAAATATGGAGTTTTTCATCCCAATTCTTCTCAAATCATTTCTTATGATTTTACACAAATTATTACTATTTTTAATAATTTTATCAAGGCCCGTACAGTCGATTTCCATTAACGGCCATCGAACTGCACTTACAGCGACCTTTTTCGAATTTGATTTGGACGTAACTCCAAATCCAACCATTAGATTTCAAATTTCTAACATTCGTTAGAAAGCTCTTTTCGATACGAACCCAACGGTTCCGGTTTTAGGAGAATCCGACGGTCGGATCTCCCGTAATGTCCGTTTGAAATAAATGGTCGAAATTCACGAACTGCCGCGGCGCGGCGCGTTCTATTCAGGCCATTATATTATATATATAATATATATAATATATATATCGTCGATTTCTATTTAAAACGAATTATATAAATAGTTTTAAAATCGTTTCAAAAGCTATTTCAACTTTCTTTTCAATTCAAATCAAAATTGAATTCTTCTTTATAAATTCGTTTTAAAATTCATTTCTATTCAATTCAAATTTCAATTCAATTTGAATTCATTTCAATTCACTTTCGGTTCAATTTGAATTCGTTTTCAATTCAATTCATTTCGAAATCGTTTTCAATTCAATTCATTTCGAAATCTTTTTCAATTCATTTTGAATTCGTTTTCAATTCAATTCATTTCGAAATCGTTTTCAATTCATTTTGAATTCGTTTTCAATTCATTTTGAATTCGGTTTCAATTCAATTCATTTCGAAATCGTTTTCAATTCATTTTGAATTCGTTTTCAATTCAATTCATTTCGAAATCGTTTTCAATTCATTTTGAATTCGTTTTCAATTCAATTCATTTCGAAATCGTTTTCAATTCATTTTGAATTCGTTTTCAATTCATTTTGAATTCGTTTTCAATTCAATTCATTTCGAAATCGTTTTCAATTCATTTTGAATTCGTTTTCAATTCAATTCATTTCGAAATCGTTTTCAATTCAATTCATTTCGAAATCGTTTTCAATTCATTTTGAATTCGTTTTCAATTCAATTCATTTCGAAATCGTTTTCAATTCATTTTGAATTCGTTTTCAATTCATTTTGAATTCGTTTTCAATTCAATTCATTTCGAAATCGTTTTCAATTCATTTTGAATTCGTTTTCAATTCAATTCATTTCGAAATCGTTTTCAATTTATTTTGAATTCGTTTTCAATTCAATTCATTTCGAAATCGTTTTCAATTCATTTTGAATTCGTTTTCAATTCAATTCATTTCGAAATCGTTTTCAATTCATTTTGAATTCGTTTTCAATTCAATTCATTTCGAAATCGTTTTCAATTCATTTTGAATTCGTTTTCAATTCAATTCATTTCGAAATCGTTTTCAATTCATTTCGAAATCATTTTCAATTCAATTCATTTCGAAATCCTTTTCAAATCGATATAAATATCGTTCACGTCAAAATGGCGTCAATCTCATCAACACGGCTTCATAAATTTCTATTTTCAATTATTCTATTTCAAATATTTCTTTTTCAAAATAGTTGTTATTATCAAAATATTTCGTTCAACACATGACCAATCTCAATGAATGAGTACTGTCAACACATGAACGTTTATTTTATAATATTCTTTATTTTTCAAATTGGAATGAGGCCCAATCAATTACCATATAAAGTTAATTATATGGATTTTCATGCATTACACACATATAATAGCATTGAAAAATAATCAACCATCAACCAAAGTGCACTACACTGTATAAGCATCAAATATAGATATCTAACGCTTATAACAGCCTGTCAATCAATCGATCGACATATTTAATCAATCAGGATGAGTGAACTGCATATTTCATCCTAACACCCGTGTGGGGTTTCAAACAATCAAACAAATATTTTATTTGTGCAGTTGGGCGATGTGTAAAATTTATCGACCCAATCAATGTCCTTCAAATAAGTGTACATAAACAAACCGTCTGGTTTGTAAATGAATATTTTATTTATTCACATTCACGTTAAAAATTATATTTTTAACGATAAAACATTTTATTCGACCTATGAATATTCTATTCGGTTCATTTATTCAATAAAATGATATTTTTATTTTTCTAACATATTTTATAAAATTTCGGCGGCATAACGGCACGATACTAGAAACGGGACGAGGCCTAGCCTTATCCCCGGTCTAGTGAAGGCCCACGCCATTCACACATCAATCAAATCATTCAATTTCACTCAAACAATTCAATTCAATCACATAATCAAACTAATCTATGCAACCAAACAAACAAGTCCATGGTTTGTGGACGATTGTGTCGGGTGCTACTAAACACCGTCTGCATCCTAGTATATATATATAACTAGAAAATAAATTGAAGAGTGAGAAATTCTCACATATAGCTATCCTAGCTCCACGGCACTTCTTTGATAGAAATCTTCCTCGTTATCGCCTCTTCGTCATCTTCGTTGCCCGTAGTCACTATATATATAAAAATCGAATTTTTACTTCAAAGTTCAATATATAAAAATCGAATTTTTATTTCAAAGTTCAATATATAAAAATCGAATTTTTACTTCAAAGTTCAGTATATAAAAATCGAATTTTTATTTCAAAGTCCAATATATAAAAATCGGATTTTTAGTTCATCAAAAATAATATCTTTCTATGATAAGTATCATATTTTTACATAAGATGAAATCATACATTTCAAATCAAAGAAAACATATTTTTCTTATCACGGAAAACGTATTTCTCGAATCAAAGAAGATGGATTCTTCGAATCAAAGAAAATGGATTCTTTCATTCGCTATGATTTATAAAAACATATTTTTATCTCGAAGTTCAACATTTAAAAATCATATTTTCATTTTAAAAATTCAATCTTTTTCATTTTAAAAATTCAATCTTTTCCCATTTTAAAAATTCAATCTTTTTCATTTTAAAAATTCAATCTTTTAAAACCTTTCTTAAAATCAGTTTTATTTTCTTTTAAAAAAAAAACAGTTTTATATACTTAAAAAAAAAAGCAGTTTTATATACTTAAAAGTAAATAAAAAAAAAACAGTTTTATATCGGTTAAAATAAAAACAGAAATTATATAATAAATAAATAAATAAAATAAAAAAAAAAAGAGAAAAAGAAGATGGACTTACAGAGATAGGGGGGGGGGGGGTTCGAACTCGCGGCCGTCGAGGGGAGGGGGTTGCGACGCCGAGGGCCAGGCGGGGGTGGGGTCGGGCGCGGTCGCAGTCGGAAGGGGAGGGCGATGGGGTCTTCGCGGTTTGACTGGAGGGAAGGGGATCGGGGAAGAAGGAGGAGGAGAATAAGGGGAGGACGGCGGCGGCGACGGGCGCTGGATGGCCAGCGATGGCGGCTAGGGCTCCGCCCGTCTCTTCTCTCTCTTTTTCTTTTTCTTTTTTTTTTATTTTCTGTAAAAGGAAATCGGGGGGGGGGGGGGGGGGGGGCTGGGTAGTTAAGGGGAAGATAATATAATTTTTTTTTTAATTAATTAATAAATTTTATCCTAAAGAGTTGACTTTCACATACGACCTCGAAACGAGGCCCACCGCCTGTCGTCCATAGCGTTTTACCCCCATTCCGAACACAATGGAATATATATCGCAAGCTGACTTGATTGTTACAATCAGTTTCCGTTAAATTTACATTTAAATCACTATATTGAATTTTAAACGTACATTTCAAATTACCGGGGCCACATACTAACTAGAAAAATTCCAGAAAAATATTTTCTAGCTTCGTATTGACGATACGGTCCTAACAAAAGTAGTTTCGTCGAATTCTGAGACCGTTGGAAAAATGGCCAATTTCCAGTCGATTAAAATCAACTGAAATGGTCAAAACACGTTTTCCTTTGCCACGCTCACATATTAATTCGAAAAATTATGAAATTTGGAATCTAGCATTAAATTGACATCACGGACCCAACAAAACTGGTTTCGTCGAAATCCGAGGTCGTTTGCAAAATGTCCATTTTTAAGGGCCTGAATTCCATAGCGACTATTCAGAATTTTCAACTGGACATATCTTTTGATTCCCGCTATGAAATCTCGATTATTCGAATTCGTTGGAAAGATATCATCAATTAGATTCCATTATTTTTGGTTTCACTAAAATCCGGATTGTTTTGCACCCGGTGCAATCAATTGAAGTTTGAAATCGAATTATCGAACTACCGCGCCATTTTCAATTCTATTTATAATTATATATAATTATTTATATTCTAACGACGACGCGCATAATATATACGTTCGAATTCCATTCGAAATAAATTTCTCGTCGATATTATTTAAAATAATCTATTTTAAATATTCAAAATTCGCTAAAATTGCCAAAATAAAAATTTCAAACTGGCTCGCATTTTACGGGTTGTTACAATCTCCCCCACTTAAAACTTTTCGTCCCCGAAAAGGAACAAAGTCGAAAGTGGTTTGATTAATCAGCTCTACGATCGATCAGGCTTCCATTCTCCAACTCTTTAGTTTCTGAGAATTTTCAAAATTTCAAAAATTTGGCTAACACCCTAAATTTTTGAAAAATTTCGCCATAACCTCCCCTGCACCGGGGGCATCGGGGAATTTCAAATAGCTTCCCCGGTCCTTCAGATCTCAAAAAGAAAAAGAAAAAGCCAAGCGGCTAGCCAATAGGCTCACAAAATCATCATCACCCAAACAAAACAGGAAATTATGTAGTAAACATGTACCTATTTGTCGGGCAAACAAATTTTATTCTCTGGCTCTAGCCTCCTTGCTATGACCTGTTCAATGATATATATGTATATGCAAGCAAATGCGACCAATTTTCAATATTCGATTTAATTAGGCTAAATGATTCAAAATTAGCAAACAAATAAACAAACATCACAAACATCAATCAATTAGTGAATTTAACGTTTCAAATTCATAATTGTGATACATATACAAAAAATCATGTTTTTGATGCCAATTCACAACAATGTGTTCTAACTATATATAAATAAGTTTTGGTTCTCACACCAGCCTAATGGAAATATATAGATATCACACCTTCGTCACTCGAAAATAAATACTGGTAACGCTGCAGCATTATCAGAATCATCCCCGGGCAACTAGAATGAGATGCTATATCTATCCAATATATTAAAACTTTGAATATACGTTTGCAAGGCGTATATGCAAATTCTTTATATACTGAATTGTCCATATCAATATAAATAAATAATCAAATACGAATGATTGATTTAAATTTTCAAAACAAAACTTGTTTTCACTTTAAAAATTTACTCTTCACACTCGTTCTAGGATACTACTGATCCCATCTCTAACGAGTCATTCCCATTGGATATTACTAATCCAATATCTGATGAATTCTTTCGTACGGTTCTAATGTGTCTTGTTCTCTGAGCTTTGTAAACCAAAGCTCTGATACCAACTGTGACGGCAAGGAATTTCGCTCGGTCCGAACCAGTCGCTAAACCGATCCAGGCCGCTCGAAACGACCTATCGTTTGAGAACACGACAAAACAGAACGCATACAAAAGAACATTTCATTGCTTATTACAACAATGCATCAGATTACAAGAATATACAGGGTATAAATGAATATTACACAGAGATACCAGAGATTTAAATTACATTTAAATACATAGCAGTGGAAAATAATACAATACACAACTAGAAGAGATATACGGATACAAAGCTTTCCGGATATCATTCCAGCTGTAAACCAGGATCCTGTGAATATAAATCTGCAAAACCAAAACTACTAGCTGCCCGTGTCGAAAATAGGGGCACCCAGAGTTTAGGTTAAAACAATAAACTCCAGGTCAGTCATGGGACTGGTGTGAGAACTAAAACAGTTATTAATCTTTATTTTTAAAGATAGGTAAATCAAGGGACCACGCCGTATAACACGGAACGGGTTTCCTCCCAAGAATACCAGTGCATAAAACAACAGCGCAATGCTAAATAAAGAAAAATGAAGCTGTTATAAGACCCAGGTCCCATCACACAATGCAACGCAGTCGAGGATAGGGTTTTCCCTTATAACAGCCAAAGAATGCTTGATACGTTTAAAACAAATCATTTGATACTATAATAAGTGCATAGTGTATAAAACAACTTCAAATTATAAGTACCAATCATAAGCGGCATGGGTACCATATATCATGTCGCCATATATAGGTTTACAATTAAAACCGCAAATGTCACGTATTTGGAAATTGGATTTCCGTCATGAACCGAGGCAAAAGATAGTCCTCAACCGATTCGAGACTGTCTAGTCCGAGCCTCAGGCAAGTACTCTGTCAAGCCTTTGGATCGTCAGGGCCGGTCCACCGATGTGGATTAAAATGCCTGAACACTGCGTTTCCCCGCCCTTTGGGGCGTAAACGAGCCAACGAATGGCTCCATCGGTTCGAGAATGACCGATCAATCCGAGGCGCCTCGCAACAGCAACAACCACATAAGTCAAACTCGTCAGGGCGTGCAAAACCACTGACGCCACTTCTAACTAGAAAGAAACGCATGCCCTCCCTGAGGTCCGTCTCCCGTTTTTGGTTCATACCTGGTGTGAAACACGCGAGGTAAACGTTACACAAAGCTACGCCACAAAGGCCTTGCTTTGATCATCACCACAAGACTTTGCTTTTCAACAGAAGCCTCGATCATTTGCATCTTAGCATGCCACACAGGCAAACCATCCTATGCAACCGATATCAGTCACACAGAATGAAATCCGATGTCAGACACACAGTCCATTTACAAGTCCGTTCTGGGTCTGAACGAAACCGGAGGCACCTAGTACCTCGCATATCCATCGATCTCCAAGTACGTCTGGACGATCACCAACTGTTTCCATCTTCCTGGGTGTACAGCCCAATCAAGATCATCAGTTATCACCCAAACGACGTGAAGACCTCCGGTCTTCGACCATCGTCTTCATCTTCGACTTATCGTCGTATCAGTTATTCAGAATGGGATAAACCCGGTCTTTCCGAATAACTCGCGTATATATTATAAAAGTGTTACACAAACACAACATACGCCTCATTCCAATTCATTAGTCACTAACCGTAAATTAATCAAGAGAATAATTCCCCAAATATTAACCCCGAAGGCCGAAACCAACATCAGATCAATATCCAGAAAGCCATTCTGCTTGGCCAACCGACAGTTAGTTTCTAAATTTCACATTCATAGGGAAAAGTTCCCATTAATTTTATCCAAGATAAATTTCTTGAATTTATTCTTTAATCTATTTTTGAATATCAATTCAAACTAGTCGGGATTAGCGAACCTTACCGAAGTAATCATTTGTTTTAATTTCCCAATCCCAACCTATTCATCCCATGAAGTAAAACTGGTTATACTTCATATCTAACACCACGGTGTTATCGGTAAATTCAATTACCATTTCACGTTCAAATCTAATTAAAGATTTAACTATCGCCTGGAGCAAAACTGGTGATACTCCATTTCGATCATTTCAATCTAATTAAAGATTCATTAAAACTCCACTTAGTTTTAATCTGTGACTGGGTTAAAGAATCAGTGTCATTTAAAACACGGTTCACGATAAACCCAAAATCACATCACATTTCAATCAGTCCCTAATTGTAAATTAGCAAGTGAGCAATTCCCTAAGTATGAATCCCGAAGGCCGAAACCAACATCAGATCAATACCTCGGAAACTATTCAACTTAACTAATCTCCGGTTAGTTTCTGATTTTCTTAACTCCTTTAGGTCTAAGAACTGTATTATTGAAGATACCGTTCACGACAACCCAAAATCACATTTCATTAATGATCGGGTTAAAGAACGAGTGTTATTTAAAACACTGTTCACGATAAACCCAAAAATCAATATCGATTCAATTCCAATTAAATATTATTTAGTTGGCACACTTCATTAAATCTAAATAAAAAGATTTAATCATTTCTCAACTGGGTTCAAGAACAGTGTTAGTGAAGACACCATTCACGACAAACCCAAATCACATTTGATATTAAATACAAGGCTCTGAATAGAAAATATATCGGCTTATATTCAATATCCAATCCTACGATTAACAAATGTCGTATTGGAAATAACGATACAAATATATCTTTCAAATTTCCATAACAACACCTGTATAATCACGAATCCCAACATCGAAATATTCCGAAGACAATTTCGATTCAAATCCACTCCAATGCAATCATTGGATATTCTGGTTATTTTTAAAACCCTTTTCTAATTCAATTTATTTATTTAGAAATAAATAGAATTTTAATTCTAGTTCAAAACTAGTTCATTTCGATAAAAAAACTATTTTTATCTTTTCAAATATGGAGTTTTTCATCCCAATTCTTCTCAAATCATTTCTTATGATTTTACACAAATTATTACTATTTTTAATAATTTTATCAAGGCCCGTACAGTCGATTTCCATTAACGGCCATCGAACTGCACTTACAGCGACCTTTTTCGAATTTGATTTGGACGTAACTCCAAATCCAACCATTAGATTTCAAATTTCTAACATTCGTTAGAAAGCTCTTTTCGATACGAACCCAACGGTTCCGGTTTTAGGAGAATCCGACGGTCGGATCTCCCGTAATGTCCGTTTGAAATAAATGGTCGAAATTCACGAACTGCCGCGGCGCGGCGCGTTCTATTCAGGCCATTATATTATATATATAATATATATAATATATATATCGTCGATTTCTATTTAAAACGAATTATATAAATAGTTTTAAAATCGTTTCAAAAGCTATTTCAACTTTCTTTTCAATTCAAATCAAAATTGAATTCTTCTTTATAAATTCGTTTTAAAATTCATTTCTATTCAATTCAAATTTCAATTCAATTTGAATTCATTTCAATTCACTTTCGGTTCAATTTGAATTCGTTTTCAATTCAATTCATTTCGAAATCGTTTTCAATTCAATTCATTTCGAAATCGTTTTCAATTCATTTTGAATTCGTTTTCAATTCAATTCATTTCGAAATCGTTTTCAATTCATTTTGAATTCGTTTTCAATTCATTTTGAATTCGGTTTCAATTCAATTCATTTCGAAATCGTTTTCAATTCATCTTGAATTCGTTTTCAATTCAATTCATTTCGAAATCGTTTTCAATTCATTTTGAATTCGTTTTCAATTCAATTCATTTCGAAATCGTTTTCAATTCATTTTGAATTCGTTTTCAATTCATTTTGAATTCGTTTTCAATTCAATTCATTTCGAAATCGTTTTCAATTCATTTTGAATTCGTTTTCAATTCATTTTGAATTCGTTTTCAATTCAATTCATTTCGAAATCGTTTTCAATTCATTTTGAATTCGTTTTCAATTCAATTCATTTCGAAATCGTTTTCAATTCAATTCATTTCGAAATCGTTTTCAATTCATTTTGAATTCGTTTTCAATTCAATTCATTTCGAAATCGTTTTCAATTCATTTTGAATTCGTTTTCAATTCATTTTGAATTCGTTTTCAATTCAATTCATTTCGAAATCGTTTTCAATTCATTTTGAATTCGTTTTCAATTCAATTCATTTCGAAATCGTTTTCAATTCATTTTGAATTCGTTTTCAATTCAATTCATTTCGAAATCGTTTTCAATTCATTTTGAATTCGTTTTCAATTCAATTCATTTCGAAATCGTTTTCAATTCATTTTGAATTCGTTTTCAATTCAATTCATTTCGAAATCGTTTTCAATTCATTTTGAATTCGTTTTCAATTCAATTCATTTCGAAATCGTTTTCAATTCATTTCGAAATCATTTTCAATTCAATTCATTTCGAAATCCTTTTCAAATCGATATAAATATCGTTCACGTCAAAATGGCGTCAATCTCATCAACACGGCTTCATAAATTTCTATTTTCAATTATTCTATTTCAAATATTTCTTTTTCAAAATAGTTGTTATTATCAAAATATTTCGTTCAACACATGACCAATCTCAATGAATGAGTACTGTCAACACATGAACGTTTATTTTATAATATTCTTTATTTTTCAAATTGGAATGAGGCCCAATCAATTACCATATAAAGTTAATTATATGGATTTTCATGCATTACACACATATAATAGCATTGAAAAATAATCAACCATTAACCAAAGTGCACTACACTGTATAAACATCAAATATAGATATCTAACGCTTATAACAGCCTGTCAATCAATCGATCGACATATTTAATCAATCAGGATGAGTGAACTGCATATTTCGTCCTAACACCCGTGTGGGGTTTCAAACAATCAAACAAATATTTTATTTGTGCAGTTGGGCGATGTGTAAAATTTATCGACCCAATCAATGTCCTTCAAATAAGTGTACATAAACAAACCGTCTGGTTTGTAAATGAATATTTTATTTATTCACATTCACGTTAAAAATTATATTTTTAACGATAAAACATTTTATTCGACCTATGAATATTCTATTCGGTTCATTTATTCAATAAAATGATATTTTTATTTTTCTAACATATTTTATAAAATTTCGGCGGCATAACGGCACGATACTAGAAACGGGACGAGGCCTAGCCTTATCCCCGGTCTAGTGAAGGCCCACGCCATTCACACATCAATCAAATCATTCAATTTCACTCAAACAATTCAATTCAATCACATAATCAAACTAATCTATGCACCAAACAAACAAGTCCATGGTTTGTGGACGATTGTGTCGGGTGCTACTAAACACCGTCTGCATCCTAGTATATATATATATAACTAGAAAATAAATTGAAGAGTGAGAAATTCTCACATATAGCTATCCTAGCTCCACGGCACTTCTTTGATAGAAATCTTCCTCGTTATCGCCTCTTCGTCATCTTCGTTGCCCGTAGTCACTATATATATAAAAATCGAATTTTTACTTCAAAGTTCAATATATAAAAATCGAATTTTTATTTCAAAGTTCAATATATAAAAATCGAATTTTTACTTCAAAGTTCAGTATATAAAAATCGAATTTTTATTTCAAAGTCCAATATATAAAAATCGGATTTTTAGTTCATCAAAAATAATATCTTTCTATGATAAGTATCATATTTTTACATAAGATGAAATCATACATTTCAAATCAAAGAAAACATATTTTTCTTATCACGGAAAACGTATTTCTCGAATCAAAGAAGATGGATTCTTCGAATCAAAGAAAATGGATTCTTTCATTCGCTATGATTTATAAAAACATATTTTTATCTCGAAGTTCAACATTTAAAAATCATATTTTCATTTTAAAAATTCAATCTTTTCCCATTTTAAAAATTCAATCTTTTTCATTTTAAAAATTCAATCTTTTCCCATTTTAAAAATTCAATCTTTTTCATTTTAAAAATTCAATCTTTTAAAACCTTTCTTAAAATCAGTTTTATTTTCTTTTTAAAAAAAAAACAGTTTTATATACTTAAAAAAAAAAGCAGTTTTATATACTTAAAATAAAATAAAATAAAAAACAGTTTTATATCGGTTAAAATAAAAACAGAAATTATATAATAAATAAATAAATAAAATAAAAAAAAAAGAGAAAAAGAAGATGGACTTACAGAGATAGGGGGGTTCGAACTCGCGGCCGTCGAGGGGAGGGGGTTGCGACGCCGAGGGCCAGGCGGGGGTGGGGTCGGGCGCGGTCGCAGTCGGAAGGGGAGGGCGATGGGGTCTTCGCGGTTTGACTGGAGGGAAGGGGATCGGGGAAGAAGGAGGAGGAGAATAAGGGGAGGACGGCGGCGGCGACGGGCGCTGGATGGCCAGCGATGGCGGCTAGGGCTCCGCCCATCTCTTCTCTCTCTTTTTTTTTTTTTTTTTTTTATTTTCTGTAAAAGGAAATCGGGGGGGGGGGCCTGGGTAGTTAAGGGGAAGATAATATTTTTTTTTTAATTAATTAATAAATTTTATCCTAAAGAGTTGACTTTCACATACGACCTCGAAACGAGGCCCACCGCCTGTCGTCCATAGCGTTTTACCCCCATTCCGAACACAATGGGATATATATCGCAAGCTGACTTGATTGTTACAATCAGTTTCCGTTAAATTTACATTTAAATCACTATATTGAATTTTAAACGTACATTTCAAATTACCGGGGCCACATACTAACTAGAAAAATTCCAGAAAAATATTTTCTAGCTTCGTATTGACGATACGGTCCTAACAAAACTAGTTTCGTCGAATTCTGAGACCGTTGGAAAAATGGCCAATTTCCAGTCGATTAAAATCAACTGAAATGGTCAAAACACGTTTTCCTTTGCCACGCTCACATATTAATTCGAAAAATTATGAAATTTGGAATCTAGCAATAAATTGACATCACGGACCCAACAAAACTGGTTTCGTCGAAATCCGAGGTCGTTTGCAAAATGTCCATTTTTAAGGGCCTGAATTCCATAGCGACTATTCAGAATTTTCAACTGGACATATCTTTTGATTCCCACTATGAAATCTCGATTATTCGAATTCGTTGGAAAGATATCATCAATTAGATTCCATTATTTTTGGTTTCACTAAAATCCGGATTGTTTTGCACCCGGTGCAATCAATTGAAGTTTGAAATCGAATTATCGAACTACCGCGCCATTTTCAATTCTATTTATAATTATATATAATTATTTATATTCTAACGACGACGCGCATAATATATACGTTCGAATTCCATTCGAAATAAATTTCTCGTCGATATTATTTAAAATAATCTATTTTAAATATTCAAAATTCGCTAAAATTGCCAAAATAAAAATTTCAAACTGGCTCGCATTTTACGGGTTGTTACAATGACATACACCTTAAGTTCACAAGAAATCTCGAGGGCCCTCCCATGGCAAGTCAAAAGTCTAATGACCCTTCTCTCGCAATCCAGAATGACAGCATAGATGGCAAGCCATTCCATCCCTAGAATCAAACCATATCCCTTGAAACCAAGCACATATGCTTCGAACTCAAACTCGACCCCCAACACAGATATTCTCAAACCCTGACGAATCATATACAAATGAGTCATACCTCCAATGGGGTTTGAGACAACAACGGGATCCAAAACCATACTAGTACTAAGGTATAGAGACTCGACCACAGAATAATATATAAAAGAATGTGAAGCTCCAAAATCAAAAAGAGTCATAACAGGATGATTGGAAAGATAAATCCAACCTTCAACGGAAACTTTCCTACCTCTATCTGGTACACCATCCATGAGAGCTTGTACCTCCCCTCCAGAAGATCGTGCCCTTTGGCCCTGTCCTTGCTTCTTTGGACAATCCTTAATAAAGTGTCCGACCTCACCAAAGTGAAAACAAGCATTCCTTCTTTTTCTACAACCCTTGACCAAATGACCCAAGCCCCTACAACCATAATATTTCTTTTTGCCTTTATTTGAACTTTATTAGGCTTCCCTTCTTTCATCTATGTTCCCTTCTTGGGCCACCATTTTTCTCATCCTTGGGCTGTGCTCCTTAGCCCTAGCTCCCTTATACTCCTCTTTACTATCCTTGTGTAACATGTTAACAAGTCTCTCGAAAGCTGCCTCCATCGCACGAAAATCCTTACGAAGCTTGAGAGAACATTAACCGTAGGTGGAACTACTGTGGCTACAGATGGAGGTTAGGCACTTCCTTACCCTTCAACATGTTCCGTAGTTTTAACATGCCTACGAAACCATGCCGTAATTGGGACATCCTTTGGGAAGGAATGGTTCCCCAGACATTTTGAAAAGAAAAGAGATTCAAATAGAGAATCGAAAGATATTTCATATGGCTTTAGGGAATATGTTTTTCAAAACAAACTTAACTTTTAAAAATGCTTTCTTTTAAAACCTTTTTGGAAATAATTTTCAAAACCTTTTATCCGATCTGGTATCCTTCAGCTCTGATACCAAATCTGACACCCCACGTCCATTAATGTCACTCTTTATCAGAATACATAAAGTTATGTGAAGCGTTATAGGTAAACAGAAACATAACAAGACAAATATAAAGTAACAGCGAAATTTAAAACCTTATTAAACAGAAAATATCGTGGTCCAAAACCCAGTTACATCATAAGTCTGAAATATAGACAACCCATTATAATTTCTATCTTGTAATAAAATCATCAGAGTACAATAATGTATAAAAAGCATAATCCCCAAAAATAACCATATCAAAGAAGATAATAAATCAAAGTGGTACATCTAAGCAGCTCCAAGCAGAATGAAAGAGAGATTCCTAATCAAGCCTGAGTATTCCCACCCTGAGAACCTGGAGGGGAAAGGAAGAGAGAGAAAAGGAAACAAAAAGGGTTAGACATGAAGTCTGGCGAGTCCAGTTACTTTTAGCATATAAATAAGGTAAAGCATCATGATAGGAATACAAACTGGATGGGAGAGATAACATTATCGTAAGGCAGGTATAACAGATTGAGCTGGACAAACGGAATAAATAGAAAAGAATATATCGCGCTTCTGAAGTGCATTTCTTTGCACCAATACTAGTACAAAAGAAACAAGATGATCCCAATAAGAACAAGATGTAGACTTAGGTGTACTTGTAGTGGGGGATTTTACCCTATACAATAAGTACAGGAAACCTAACAGAAATGACAGGTATCACCCCCAATGATAATAACAGGTTCCTAAACAAGAAAAACTAGATGTACCCTCATTACTACCCCAACCGATCGGCTCCCTATCCCGTAGACACCATGTACTGGGCCCACAGTTGGATATATCACTTCCTAAAGTGGCAACCCCTTTATTAACGAGATGCACAGCCATCTACTGATGTCACAACGTCTTATTATCCCAATACAAGCAGATTCATGCACGCACATGAATATGACAAAGTGCACCGTCAACATCCCCGCTTAAATGAACCTCTTACAATCAACTCAGTAAGCGTGCCCAGAGACCGACCTAGTTCGGGGTTTACCATTTGATACCAAGATGGGTTACTGACTGATACGGGTCCTACACAACAGATGATACAAGCTTCCACCTAGGCTTGCATCCCCACTACTAGATTATGACGGGTTATGCCTAATGGTTTAACAAGGTTGCATTACCCCAACATATAAAACAGGTTAAGTTTGTCGGGTTTATATATATCTCGCCCCCACATATTTAACAAGATTTATTTAACCTCCATTGACAGGTTATGCCTAACAGTTTAACACGGTTGCATAACCCCTAACATATAAAACAAGTTAAGTTTGTCGGGTTTATATATAACCTACTCCCACATATTTAACAAGATTTACTTAACCCCTCATTGAAAAAGTTATGCCTAACAGTTTAACAAGGTTGCATAGCCCCCAACATATAAAACATGTTAAGCTTGTCGGGTTTATATATATATAACCCGCCCCCACATATTTAACAAGATTTACTTAACCCCCACTGATTCAAGCAAGTATATTTAACCCCTACTCAATTTGACAGGCTCATGTAACCCCCACAGATTTGAACAGGTTAAGTGTTACATGTTAATAGGTTATTCCCATTCACATTGACTTCTTTTCAAGTTACAAGTTCCTCTTGCTTATTAATTTCATATACATATAACTTAATCCATTTAAGTTTGTTAATAAGCCCATAACATGTTATTCCCTAGATTTTAATTAACGAAAGTAACCTGCAATCTCTTATCCCGGGATTGTAATTAACGAAAGTAATCTACAATCCCTTTATATTATTCATTGTCTGATTAAACAGTTATAATAACATGTTTTACATAATATGTAATTAAGTATACTTTATCTTAGTTCACCTGTTTTCTGTTTAACATGTCACTACAACTTGTCGTTGTTTACTTATTAACTTAGTTCTCTTAACTAAGGTTTACTATTAAGTTTCGTTTCCTTTTATTATAACTTATGTTATAATGTCCACTCATCCTTAGGACAAGCCTACCCATTATATAACATTTTCATTACTGTAATTGGTTATCATTCCATATTCTTGTATGTTAATGCACCAGACCTCTCACATTAAGTTTACCACTTGTGGATGCTGGATATGCCAGGTGGTTCTAGGCAGACTTCTACCACAAGCTGCATTTAACCTCGTGTCTTAGCACTGTTACATGTATAATTGCGCACTAGACCCCTCATATTAAATTAACCACTTGTGGATGATGTATTTGCCGGGCGGTTCTAGGTAGGCTTCTTCCATAAGTGTAATCTAACCTCATGTCTAAGTGCGATTACAGTTTCTATTTACTGTAAATCTAGGCATATTCATTCTTAAACAATTATTTATGTTCATCGTAGGTTTTTCAATTACAGTATTTGGTTTCAATAGATTTCAGCACATTAGTCATTTTAACAGATTAAACATCTCCGCAAGTTACACCAGGTTACTTACAGTTTCACTATCATGTTCTAATAAATCTTAAATTAAGCCTACATATTTATATACTCCAAATAACGGTCATAATTAATAATATAACATTTGCCCCAAGTTTTAGTCAAATTGTACAGTATATGTTATGCCCTAAAGACCTTAATCATGATTCATAATACAAGTTATGCCCAAATTAAAGTTTTAGATGAAGGTATAGATTATGCCCCCAAATCCCAATCATGTTTTACAATACAAGTTATGCCCCAATTTATCATTCCCAACGATCCCCAATTTCGTGCATTCGCATATTTTCGCGATAGGCCTAGGCTCGAAGGCAGCCTGACTATAAAAATAAAAAGGGAAAGAAGGAGAGAAGAGAACAAGAATAGGCATAAAGAAAAATCATGCATATGATGATAAAATTGGTCATAATAACAGAATAGGCACGTGATGGCATAATTGGGCATATAAGAACAATAGATCAAGTGTACAAATAATGGTAGATCTGGTATGATTCAGGTTATTAACAAGCAAAGGCTTAGATCCAAACTTATAAACATGTCAAGATTACTTATTAAATGTTTATATCTAAAAATAATGTGAACTCAAAGATATTGGATCTAAATAACAGAGAACAATAGGCTGAAGCTGTAGAAAAAAAATCCTTGGATGCATATAAGCTGTTGTTGAAGGAAGTAGGCTAATTCAATCTAAGTTGAGGCAAAGTCTCATTGTCTCCATTGTTTTTGGTATGTAAAAACAATAGAAATAGGGTCCTATTTATAGCCTAAAACCAACGAACCAAGCCACAAACAAGTCCACATTCAGGAAAACGAATTCTGCCCAGATCTGTATAGGGGTCGACCCCCCTTTACTGTGTCAACCCCAGGGTCGACCCGTAGGTCGACCCTAAACCCCCTAGGTCAACCCGAGACCCTGCAGGGTCTCGGGTTGACCCCTAGAACGGGTCGACTCCACTCCTAGCTTTCCCGCTTCGCTGTTTTCAAAAATAAAGAAATCCTATCCGAAGATTCATAAATTATCCGTTTAGCAACGGAAATAGCTTTTTCCTTTACCCCCAACTCCTCTGCATGCTCAGCTAATATACCTTCCTGCTCACTTTCAAAAGCCGAAACTTTGACAGCCAAAGCATGATTGTTATCTCTTTCTTTTCCAAGAGATGCCCTTAGGTGCTCACATGTCTTTACGTTTTTGCTCTTCGCCACAGTTAAGTCACGGACCTGGGACGCAAACACGACATTTTTTCCTTTGAGCTTACTCACCTCAAGAGAAGATGAGGCAACCACTGTCCGAGATATATGCCAATCTTTAAATATCTGGAAAAGAACAAAAGAAATGTCAACCCTTACACAAAAACGAGTGGAAAGAAATTAGAAAGAGCAAAGGATAAACCGAAAGTTGTTTCTTAATAAGGTGAAAGTAGAAATACGAGCAGTTCGAAGGGGTAGACTCTGACATATTGAGAACATCTACAGAAGGAAGAACAGAATCAACAATACCTTTGAAGTCGGAAGTTGACAAACGAGATCCAAAGGACCTTCATAATGATAAGAAGGAAGTAAGGTCGGCTCATATCCTCTCGAGTCCGAAACTTCCTAAGAACCAAACACTAGGAAGCCTGCGACGAAGTCACTTCCTATCGTCTCAGTTGGGGAAGAATACACGTTAGGGTATTATTGAAAGATAAGACGATAGGATTAAATAACGGTTGACCACCAGGCATAGAATCTATCACCAAAGGAACAAGATGTCGAAATCACATCTTTGCGCCTCTTAGAGCGACCATAGTCAACAAGAGAAGTTGGCCATTTATCGAGAAGGTCGCTAGAATTAACAAAGAAGGCTGAAACATGGCAAACGTCAGCACCTAGGGTAACTAGGTCATCAAAACCTAGGGGTAAGGGAGATGAGAGATTAAAGTCATCAGACCCAGGAGACAAGCTTGAAGTCCCCGGAACGTGAGTTGGGGGCTTTCCCAGAATTTTTTGTCCAAGAGGCAAGATGGCGTGTTTACGGAAGTTATCCATGGTCAAAAGAATAGAACGCTGTCTCAATCCCTTAGGAACCCTACCGAGGGCATCAATAACTTGGACTTCCCTTTCCTCAAGCTCCACCTTTCTGGGAATGAAGGCTAAAAAGAAAAGGCAACCGGTAAGAAACAAAAAAGGGGGGAAGAAAAGAAAGAAAAGGGTCACTCACCAGGATCGACGAAAGTTCCCGATATGCCAAGGGGACACCTGACGTAGAAAAACTAGTTTTCCCAACCTCTAGACTTGTTGATGGGATCACTAACCCATTTCATTGCAGGTTTAGGACAAAAAATGAGTGAACCAGGCTCCTTAGATAAACGGAGTAGAAGCTGTAGGAGATTAGCACCAAGAGAAGTTTGGCACGACTCATGCGCTAGGAACTCTAAGCATAAAGGGAGAGTGTACATGTTCGGTGAAAGCTGAACAGGGGCAACTCCCAAGTGACGCAGGAACCTAAGAACAATCTCCGAATAAGGAAAGAAACCTCCGTGCCAAATATGAATGGTCGTATAAGCAAAGTACCCTTTCGGTGGGTTCTGAATATACTCTTGTGGAGAAGCGGGAAGAGAGTCAATATTAGTCATACCAAAACTTCTAAGTACAACATCTACTTACTCTTGGGTATTGACGAAAGAGCATTGAAAAAGGGGATCCTTCTTTGGGCAAGATTTAATGGATCTGCCTGGCTTGGAGCTACCAGATCGTCGAACTTCAGACATGATCCTGCTAGGTGATATCATACCATAATATACAACTCAGTTCCATTTTTTTAATAAAAATACTTGCAAGCCATGTATAGGTGAGTAGGTAACATAGGAGCTTGCTAATGCTCGGGATTTGATCCTTTAAGCAATTAAGCCAATTAAGAGAGTTAATGTTAACGAAGCCTATGCATTAGTCACCTATTCTGAAGGATGCAACACCCTGTATTTTCTATGTTTATTAAAGTAATGAATTAAATAATATATAATTTTAAAAGTAGGAATTAAGGGAAACGGGTTACGCCATTGCGTTCATCTCGGAATTCTGCTTGGGATATAGTCCGAGTTTGTGTAAATCGAACACTATATGAAAAAGTTATAAGCCTTAGAAGTTTGTACAGGCCCAAGGAAGTATATATATATATGTATACATATAAAAATTATTCCAGAAGTCAAAACAGGGTCCAAATCTCGAATTTGGGTCAAAGCAGGCTGGGCGGAAATTTCCAGCTCAGGGGTGTCGAACCCCCCCCAAGGGAGAGTCGACATAGGTGTCGACCCCCTATAGGGGTGTCGACATAGGTGTCGTCCCCCTATAAGGGAGTCGACCCCTGTCGGCCCAGATCTGGCCGATGACGTGTTTCGCCATGTGTCGCTTTCTGATTCGCTGTGTGATGTGGTACTCTGCTCTGGACAATTCTGATGACTTCTAGACTGATCTGAAGGCTCTAAATCTCCCTTTACACCTATAAAATGACCCCTAAACCTATTGTTTTCTACACACGAATTCATAGGCGTCTATATGCTGCTAAAACCTGAAGTGACATAGCCTCCACCTTAATCAATCAAATTAGAGTTTTCAAGTTAACAATCGATAGTCTACATCAAAGGATAGCTTTTCAGTTTCAGAAAATAGATCCTAGAAAACAAGATTTGTCCTTTGTTTCGTAAGTTCAAGTTACTATCAGAAGTGAAATTTTAATTGAAATTCTTGGCATGTAATAATATGAATCCAAGCTATACCTGATTATTGAGATAATCCTTTCAGATTTGTCCTATCTATTTTATAAGATCTGTGCCTGCGATGTTATTCAAATCTATTTTATCAGATTTGTGCCTGCGATGTTATTCAAATCTAATCTATCAGATTTTTTCCTACGATGTAATTTTATTCAGATCTATACTTCTTTTATGTTCCTGATATTGCTATTATCAAATCTAGCGTTGTATGGTTATTTTATGCCTAATCTTTTATGTTTCCTCTTCTTCCCCTTTTATTATGGATCTAGGTTGTCTCGAACGTGGATGAAATCTTGTCATATATACGATTGGAATATGGGGGAATTGGGCTTAATCTATTTTTTTGTACTATTGGGCGTAACTTGTAATGTAGGTTTGGGCATAACTTGTAATTGAGATTGGGGCATAACTTGTAACTGAGATTTGGGTATAACTTTTAATTGATATTGGGCATTATTATCGTTATAACTGCAAGATGGGATAATTTGCATATAAATCAAGTTTTGGGAATGATTATTATTGTTCCGAATTTAGGGTAACTAGAAACATTAAACCTAGATTGGGGGAAAAATGTAAATTGGAATATTAAATCTAGATTGGGCCTAACTATTGGCTGGGACGCCAAGTATAATGAATATTGTAATTTTGGGGCATGATTATTATTGAAAAATTAGGAAGATTGGGTGTAACCTACTTTGAGTTATAACTTGTAATTAAATTTGTGGGGCATAACTTGCAATTAGCTTTGTTTGGCATAACTTGAGAATTGGAACATGATTAGTTTTATGAATTTGGGATAATTAGCATATAAAATCTGGACTTGGACATGTATGGTAGATATGCTAAAAGATAAACATGCCTAACCCGAGGTTAGATTGAGTTACGGTGTAAAACTGCCCGGAACCGCCCGACACATTTAGTAACCGAAACAACACAGATCTAATGTGAGAGGTAAGTGCATTTAGCCCAAAAACCCGAGGTTAGAATGAGTTTGCGGTAGAAGTCTGCCCGGAACTGCCCGGCACATCCAGCAACCGCAAACAACAGTTCTAATGTGAGAGGTTAAGGCGTTAATGAATGAATTAATGCTAATAAACAAGACAAGCTAATATAACATGATGTGTGGTAGGGTTAAGTTAAAACAAGAGAGCAACACTTAACCAATATAACATGATGAATGGGAAGGGTTAAGTTAACACGAGAGCACAACACTTAACCAATATAACATGATTTGTGGTAGGGTTAAGTTAACACAAGAATGCAACACTTAACCAGCGTAACATGACAAGTGGGTGGGTTAAGTTTACTTGAATTTGATTGATGGCACTTAACCAATGCAACATGATGAACGTGTGGGGTTAAGTTAATAAGAGATACTTAACCAATATAACTTAATGAACGAATAAGGTTAAGTAAATAGGAAATACTTAACCAATATAACATGATGAAAGAACAGGGTTAAGTTATTAGGAAACACTTAACCAATCCAACATGATGAGTGAGAAGGGTTAAGTTAATAAGAAACACTTAACCAACATGACATGATGAGTGAGTGGGTTAAGTTAACATGAATGGACAACACTTAACCAATATGGCATAATGTGTGGGAGGGTTAGGTACATATTGGGTTTGGTGGGTAATATTAGTAAATATAGACCCACAAACTTAACCATTAAATAAACATGCTTGAATCAGTGGGAGGGTTAAGTACATATCGGGTTGGTGGGTAATATTAGTATATATAGGCCCACAAACTTAACTGTTAAATAAACATGTTTGAATCAGTGGGAGGGTTAAGTACATCTCGGGTAGGTGGGTAATATTTGTATATATAGGCCCACAAACTTAACCAGTAGGAAACCCTAGTAACGGGGACCCATTTCAGCATTAACACACATAGATGTATCATGGTACCCTGAACAAGGTAGGGTGGGGCACGATTACTGGGCTGATTATAAGCGGTCAAAATAGCGGAAGGGGGTACGTCAGTGTAGGTTCTGACGGATTACGGGCGTGCACATACTCCGGAGCGGGAGAAAGTAGGCATTGGGTACCAGTAGTTATACACTGTGCACCTTGAATCGTGTCGGGTTGCTATCATAGGGACTGATAAACCGTATGATGGGACCAGCACAGGGTATCTACACGCAAGAGAGGGCCGATTGACACAGACACAAGGAAAATTAATACGAGTAAGGAGCCGATCGATTGGGTAGTAAGGGTACATCTAACATCTTCATGGCAATTAGGTTGATTGAGGTAAGTTCCTCATACTAGATGTACACCTGAAGGCTACCATAATTGCGGGGATTGGGATCACGTTGTAATATTATCACTTTACATAGATTACTAGTTGGGACACTAGTTAGGCAGTGCAGAGATATAAAAATAAGAATAACAAGGTAGAAGCGAAGCAGAGAAAGAGTAGAAGCGCATTCACTTTATCTTGCCTTATCATATCATATGCTAATCTTATGTTACCTTGATATCCCGGTTATCACGGTATTGTCTTATATTTTGTTTATTCATGTCATGTTACTTTTACCTGTTTACATACTGAAATCACTGGACTTACCAGACTTATGTCTGACCTAGTTTGTTTCGCCTCTTTTCTTCCGTCCCCCCCCAAGGTTCACAGGGAGGAAATGTTACCACTTAGATCAGTTTCATTTCCATGCATGGAAAAAGTCCATGTATTGCTTTGGACTCTTTCTTCCACTGGTATGGCTGGTTCATGCTTTATTGGGGAATATCATTGTTATTTTTATTCTTCTTTTATACTTGGAAGTTTTTGAATCAAGGCAGAAGTTCTATGTATTACTTTTGAGTATGATTGAGACAATTGTTGTAAAAACTTGACTGAATTAAGTTGTTTATAAAATGACTTTATTTTCCGCTGCTTTATTTGTCTGTCTTGTAATTTATTTGCATCTTTTACCTAAAACGCTCCACCGAAGTTAAGGCATTCCCTTTGTGAGTGACCTTAACGGAGGTGGGGTGTTTCACGTGGTATGAGAGCTGAAGGTTATCGGGTCTGATAAAAAATTTGAATTTTCAAAACAGTTTTAAAAGAAGCATTTTTAAAAGAAATGTTTTGTTTTAAAGGCATATTCCCCAAATCCATATGCACTATCTTTTGATCCTCTGTTTGAATCCTTTTTTCCTTCTTTCCTGAGTCTCTGGGGCTTCTGGCTTTCTGGGAGGTAACATCATCGCGACATGATTCCGTAGGCTTGATGAGAGTACGACACCTGTCAAAGGGCGAAGAAGTGCCCAACCTCCATCCATAGTCGTAGTAGTTTCACCTACGGCTAATTCTCTTCCAAGCTTTGTAGGTTTTTCCTTGCGATGGAGGCATCAAGAGACTTGTCAACAAGTTACACAAGGATGGTAAAGATGAGAATGAGGGAGTTTGGCTAAGGAGCACAACCCAAGGATGAGAAACTCATGGATATAGACTTGGTTCACAAAGGAGGTAAAAAGAAAGAGGTGTAAGTGGAAGAATCACAGGAAAAGAAGGGAAGAAAGAATAGGAAAACCTTAGACAAGAGGAAGTGACTTTATAAAGTGTCATATAATTAAGGACAAGGGCAAGAACTAATGACAGGATTTTCAGGAGGGCAAGTGCATGCTCTCACCCCCAACGTACCTGAGAGAGAGGTAGTAAAGTTTCTATGAAAAAGTCTAGTTTTTCTTTTTGATCATCCTGCTAGTACTCTTTTTGATTTTAACACTTCACATTCGTTTATATCTGCTTCCATAGTTGAGTCTCTGCACCTTAGTACTTGTATAATAGAAGATCCCATTATTGTCCTAAATCCGGTTGGTGGTTAGGCTCATTTATCTTTGGTTTTTAAGGATTTGAGAATAGCTATGTTAAGTATTGAGTTTAAGTGTAATGCTTATGTTTTTGGTTTCATGGGTTATGGGTTGATTCTAGGCATGGATTGGTTAGCTAGTAATTAAAGGAGGGTAGTTAGACTTTTGACTTGCTTCGGGAATACCCTCGATATTTCGTGCGATCTTAAGGGATCAGTTAGGCTTAGCTACCTAGAAACATTTGATGCGCGACGATTTGCGATCCGTTAGAGTAGTCCATGAGTACACAGACATTTTTGATCATGTTAGGGGTTTATCCCCTAAAACGTGAGATAGACTTCCGCATATATCTAGTTGACAATGCAAAGCCAGTTGCATTACCTGTACGACACATGGCTCCAAGAAAAGGAAGGGCTCAGTAAACAAGTAAAAGAGTTACTTGAGAAAGGGTTCATAAGGCGAAGTACTTCTAAATGTGGTGCTCCAGTTGTTTTCTCTACAAAGGCAGATGGTTCACTTCGCTTGTGCATAGATGATATTATGGTTTTCTCTAAAAATGAGGAAGAACATGCTTTGCATCTAAGGGAAATCTCGGATACCCTCCAAGCGCATCAACTTAAGGCGAAGTTCTCCAAAAGTGTCATTTTTGGATAGAACAAATAAGGTTTCTAGGACATGTGGCGCCCAAAGAAGGGATAACAGTAGATCTGTACACCCCACCCCCGTTATGGTCACTCACAGAGGGAATGCCTTAACTTCGGTGGAGCATTATAGGTAAAAGATGCAGATAAATTACCAGACAGACAAATAAAGTAGCGGAAAATAAAGTCATTTTATAAACAACTTAATTCAGTCAAGCTTTCACAACAATTTCCTCAATCATACTAAAACGTAATACATAGAACTTCTGTCTTGATTTAAAAACTTCCAAGAATAAAAGAAGCATAAAAACAATGGTATTCCCCAATAAAGGATGAACCAGCAATAGCAGTGGAAGAGAGAGAGTCCAAAGCGATACACCAACTAATCTTCAAGCTTTGAAAGAGAAAAGGTCCAAGTTAGGCTGAGTTATTCCCTCCCTGACTACTGGGGGGGAAACGGAAGAAAAGAGGCGAAAAACAAAATAGGTCAGACATAAGTCTGGTAAGTCCAGTGATCTTTCAGCATGCAAACAAGATAAAGGATCATGACATGAATAAACCGAAAATAGGACAATACCATAAAAACAAGGTAACTAAAGACAAGGTAAGTGCAAGGTGAACTGAATGTGCTTCTGCTTTTTCTCTACTTCGCTACTACTCTGTTAATATGATTTCTATATTTATCTCTGGACCACCTAACTAGTGTCCCAACTAGTAATCCGTATAAAATGATAATCGTGATCCCAACCCCCGTAATTGTGGTAGCCTTCAGGTGTACAACTATCGTGGAGATTCCAACTCAATCAGCCTAATTGCCATGAACATGTTAGATGTACCCTTACTACCCTATCGATCAGCTCCCTACTTGTATTTATGTTCCATGTGTCTGTGTCAATCGGCCCTCTCTTGCGTGTAGATACCATGTGTTGGTCCAACCATAAGGTGTATCAATCCTTATGATAGCGACCCGACACGATTCAAGATGAACAGTATGTAACTACTGGTACCTAGTGCCTACTTTTTCCCACTCCGGAGTACGTGCATGCCCGTAAACCGTCGGAACCTACACTGATGTACCCCCTAACGCTGCTTCTACCACTTATAACCAGCCAAGTAATTGTGCCCCACCCTACCTAGTTTAGGGTACCGTGATACATCCATGTAGGTTACTGCTGAAATGGGTCCCCATTACTAGGGTTTCCTATTGGTTAAGTTTGTGGGCCTATATTTACTAATATTACCCACCAACCTGATATGTACTTAACCCTCCCATCGATTCAAGCATTTTTAATAAACGTTTAAGTTTTGTGGGCTTATATGTACTAATATTACCCACCTACACAAGATGTACATAACCCTCCCATTGATTCATGCATGTTCATTTAATAGTTAAGTTTTGTGGGCCTATATTTACTAATATTACCAACCAACCCGATATGTACTTAACCCTTCCACTGATTCAAGCATGCTTATTTAATGGTTAAGTTTTGTGGGCCTATATTTACTAATATTACCCACCAACCCGTTATGTACTTAACCCTTCCACTAATTCAAGCATGTTTATTTAGTGGTTAAGTTTTGTAGGCCTATATTTACTAATATTACCCACCAACCCAATATGTACTTAACCCTTCCACTGAATCAAGCATGTTTATTTAATGGTTAAGTTTTGTAGGCCTATATTTACTAATATTACCCACCAACCCGCTATGTACTTAACGCTCCCGCACATTACGCCATATTAGGTAAGTGTTGTCCGCTCATGTTAACTTAACCCGCTCATTCATCATGTCATGTTGGTTAAGAATTTCTTATTAACTTGACCCTTCTTACTTATCATGTTGGATCGGTTAAATGTTTCCTATTAATTTAACCCCGTTCGTTCATCAAGTTATGTTGGTCAAGTGTTCCTTGTCAACTTAACCCCATGTATTCATCTTGTTGTATTGGTTAAGTGTCATCAATCAATTCAAGTTAACTTAATCCACCTACGTGTCATGTTACTTTGGTTTAAGTGTTGCCTTCTTGTGTTAACTTAACCCTACTACAAATCAAGTTATATTGGTTAAGTGTTTTCCCTCTTATTTTAACTTAACCTTTCCATAAATCAAGTTATATTGGTTAAGTGTTTCTAAATTTACTTAACCTCACCCACTTGTCTAATTAACATGTTATAACGGTTAAGTGTTCTAAATCTACTTAACCTCACCTACTTGTCTAAAGAACATGTTGAATCGGTTAAGTGTTTCGTTAATTGACTTAACCCTACCAATCTTGACTTAGCTTTATTAAAGCACCAACCACTCACATTAGACAGGTACTGTTGTGGTCACTGGATGTGCCGGTCGGTTCCGGGTAGTTTTACACCACAACTCAGTCTAACCTCGGGTCCTTTTTGGACTCAATGCACTAACCACCCACATTAGACAGGTATTGTTGTGGTCACTGGATGTGCCGGTCGGTTCCGGGCTATTTTACACCACAACTCAGTCTAACCTCGAGTTAGGCATATTCGTCTTTTCTAAATTTACATATTTCTTATTTATGACAAATTCCATACGTAAATTATTTCCAATTTAATTATGCCATAATTATCCTTTTAATTATGCTCACAATTAATGATATACTAAATATACCATTTCATGAACCAATCTATGCCATGTAATTTTTCATGTTTATCCTACATATTTATATGTAAATTATAAATCAATTATTGTCACGGCCCACTTTCTTTCTATATCACGTTCAAAATTTTAGGTATATAGATTATACCATTTTCATGCCACTTATCATGCTTATGTGTCAAAAATGCCAATTACATGTAATTTCATGTTTTCCCCAACGTTACCCCCGTTGTACGTTCGCGTTAATCACATAAAGTCGTTGGGCCCGCAAATTATCCCAATTTATAAACAAGAGGTAAAAGAAGGGAACATTTAATCAAACATATGTTACGTAATTTAAATTAACATGTCTCATGAAACTTGCAATTAAATTGGATAGAACTAGCATAAGCCTAAGCATGTGAACATGTAGATCTCGGCATAGGTGAACACACTTGGTTTATAAACTAGCATAATTTAGGAGGATCATGACATGTACATTACCAACGCATGTATAAGTATAACTATAACATGTAGATGTGAACTAGATCTAACAATAATGATCATATGAACTTGCATGAATCCACTTTATAAACATTCATATAAATATAGATCTAATTTTTTTGGATCTAACACAGAACATGAAACTTGCATATGAATATATATATATATATATATATATATATATAGATCTTGAATTGGGTCTAACATAAAACACGTATCTTGCATATGAACATATATATAGATCTTGAGACTAACATAAAACATGTAACTTGCATATGACACATCATAAAAGGATTGTCAAACTTATATGTGGTATGATGGTTTCATTCCCCAAATCATAATAAGTTCATCACCAATTTTCATATGATATGATAAGTTCAAATAAACCACAATCATTCCAAGACATACATGACCAAATTATAGCAAGAGTTAGTCAAGAATTCGCATCATCAATCACATACAACTTGGTTCAAATTTTATTTTCCAATTCATTACAAATCATGTCTTTAATTTATTCACATCTGAAAGATAACTACACTTACAAACAAAAAGGAATTCTTGAGTTTTGCGATCAGTATTTTGAAATTGAATTGCTCGCCTTTGATGTAGATCGTTGAATTCTATTAGTTGAATTAGATTAGATTTAATTTGATTTAGGTTCTAGCGGCGGCTAGGTTTAGATGAGAGTGAATAATAGAATTAGGTTCTAGGTTTAAGGTCCTTATATAGTTGTAGAGAGTGTTTTAGGACCATTAGATTAACCCTGAACCATGAGAACCAATCAGATGCCACATCTGCCTTAGAGAGAATCGGCCCACGGGTTGACAGCCAAACACCCTAAATCAACCCCTAGTCGACCCAACGGAGCTCGAGTTGACCTCAAAAATGGGCCGGTTCGGTTATTCCCCCTCTCGATTCGCTGTTTTGAACTTTTTTGCATATTTATTTATTTAATTTTTATATATATTTTTCTCATATGCATGCAAACTTCAAGGCTTAATAACTTCTTCATAAGGTATCCGTTTTATGCAAGCCAAATGTCTATCTTGACCAAAATTTTGAGACAAACATAATAGCGCAACCCATTTCACTTAATTCTTCTTCTAAAAATTAAGTGTTCTTGAATTTGTTAATTTTAATATTCTCAGAAAATTCGGGGTGTTACATTCTCCCCTCCTTAAAGGATTTCGTCTCGGAAATCTTCAAGTTAAGAAGAATGCTTCCTAACATCCAATCATCCATCTACTCATCCTTCATCCACAAGAATCCATTATCCTTAAAAGACTTCTAATGCCATATGAACATATGCAGAGTGTGTGTATATGTCTCTTATCTAGTGCAAAATCAGACGGTCTACTGATCCAGTTGACCTCCTTAATGTGAATCATGATAGTGTCATGCGTCCAATATGTATGCAAATATCCCTAATCATGTAAATAATATATGTGTGCATATTCACTCATCCATATGCAACATCCATATGATAACACATCAAGTTTCAATCCATATACAAATACATTCATATGCATATTCAATATGAAAGTGACTGAGCCGATCTAGTGCCTAATGTGTGTATATGCATCCATGAGCAACCACTAGCAAACACTTGCAACCACTTGTAACCATCAATCATATCATGTCTCAAACACATGTTTTCATCCCTTGGCTTCTACCTAAGGATCGAGGATAGGACTGAGAGGATATACTTAAAAAGCTAAAGACTAGCATGCAAATAAATATTATAGAAAAAGGAGGAATCAAGGATATACCCTCAAAAAGGGTATGATGCGTGTATCAAGTCTTCAGTCTTTTAAGTGGCATCTTTTTTGAGCTTCACTCCATTGTACCTTAACTAATTAACTTCACTATTGCGAAGCTTCTTGACCTCCATTTCCAAAACCCACTAGTAAGATAGGACCTCGATCACTTACTATTCTAGAGGGTACCCAATGTTGTCGAACTATCTTTCCAAGATAAACAAAAGTTAACCATGATACCAAGTGTATATACTAAGATGATTAAAGGTCTCTCTTCTACTTAGCTTATCCCTCATGTTACAAATCTGAGGGTCGATATCTCTCATGCAAACCATCCAAGTCGAACTTGACATCCCTCAAGTACAAGCCCTAAAGGCCTAAACCAATATCAGACAAGCACCCAAGGAATACCTCCTCCGAATTTGGACAAATTTATGTGAGATGACACTAGCAAAACAACCAAACAATTGACAACTTAACCGACTCTGGCTATCCTCGCCAGTGTTGCTCCAAAACTATCATTGATCGCATAACTGGTTTTGCATTGTCAACTAGATATACGTGGAAGTCTGTCTCGAGTTTTTAGTGGGAAAACCCCTACCCTAATCAAAACATCTTGCGTACTCATGGACTGCTCCAACGGATCGAAAATCGTCGATAGATACACAAAGTGATTCTAGGTAGCTAAGACAAACTGATCCCTTAGGATCGCACGAAATCTCGAGGGTATTCCCGAGGCAAGTCGAATGTCTAACTACCCTCCGTTCACAATTACTAGCTAATCAATCCATGCCTAGAATCAACCCACAACCCATAGCCCATGAAACCAAAAACATAAGCATCTCAAATTCTTACAAACCAAAGATAAATGAGCTGAACCACAAATTGGATTTGAGACAAAAATGGGATCTTTTACTCTACAAGTACTAAGGTGCAGAGACTCAACTATTGAAGCGGATATAGATGAATGTGAAGCGCTGAAATCAAAAAGAGTACTAACAAGATGATCAAAAAGGAAAAACTAAACTCTTTCAACAGAAACCTTACTACCTCCCTCTCAGGTACGCTGGCGGTGAGAGCAGGCACTTGCCCTTCTGAAAATCCTGTTCTTTGTTCTTGCCCTTGTCCTTAATTATACGACCCGTTAAACCATAATAAATATACTTCCTCTTGTTTAAGGTTTTACTATTCTTTCCTCCCCTCCTTTGTGAACCAAGTCCATATCCATGAGTTTTTCATCCTTATGTTGTGCTCCTTAGCCAAACTCCCTCATTTCATCTTTGCCAATCCTTGTGTAACTTGTTGACAGGTCTCTCGAAAGCTGCCTCGACCGCATGGAGAATCCTACAAAGATCGAAAGAAAATTAGCCGCAGGTGAAATTACTACGGCTATATATGGAAGTTGGGCACTTGTTTGCCCTTTGACAAGTGTCGTAATCTCGTCGAGCCTACGGAACCATGCCACGATGAGGTTACCTCCTAGAAAGCCTGGAGCCCCAGAGACTCAGGAAAGAAGGAAACAAGGATTCAAACAGAGGATCAAAAGATAATGCATATAGCTTTAGGGAATACGCCTTTGAAACAAAACTTTTCTTTTGAAGATGCTTCTTTTAAAACCGTTTTGAAAATAATTTTTCAAATCTTTTATCTGATCTGGTAACCTTCAGCTCGGATACCAAGTGAAACACCCCACCTCCGTTAAGGTCACTCACAGAGGGAATGCCTTAAATTCGGTGGAGCATTATAGGTAAAAGATGCAGATAAATTACAAGACAGACAAATAAAGCAGTGGAAAATAAAGTCATTTTATAAAAAACTTAATTCAGTCAAGCTTCTACAACAATTTCCTCAAACATATTTAAATGGAATACATAGAACTTCTGTTTTGATTTAAAAACTAGCAAGAATAAAAGAAGCATAAAAAAATGATATTCCTCGATAAAGCATGAACCAGCCATAGCAGTGGAAGAGAGAGAGAGAGAGAGTCCAAAGCGATACACCAACTAATATTCAATCTTGGAAAGAGAAGAGGTCCAAGTTAGGCTGAGCTATTCCCTCCCTGACTACCTGGGGGGGAAACGGAAGAAAAGAGGCGAAAAACAAACTAGGTCAGACATAAGTCTGGTAAGTCCAGTGATCTTTCAGCATGCAAACAAGATAAAGGATCATGACATGAATAAACCGAAAATAGGACAATACCATAAAAACAAGGTAACTAAAGACAAGGTAAGTCCAAGGTGAACTAAATGCGCTTCTGCCTTTTCTCTGCTTCGCACTACTCTGTCAATCTGATTTCTATATTTATCTCTACACCACCTAACTAGTGTCCCAACTAGTAATCTGTATAAAAAGATAATCGTGATCCCAACCCCCGTAATTGTGGTAGCCTTCAGGTGTACATCTATCGTGAGGATTCCACCTCAATTAGCCTAATTTCCATGAACATGTTAGATGTACCATTACTACCCTATCGGTCGGCTCCCTACTTGTATTCATTTTTCATATGTCTGTGTTAATCGGCCCTCTCTTGCGTGTAGATACCCTGTGCTGGTCCCACCATAATGTGTATCAATCCTTATGATAGCGACCCGACACGATTCAAGATGCACAGTGTATAACTACTGGTACCTAGTGCCTACTTTTTCCCGCTTCGGAGTATGTGCATGCTCGTAAACCGTCAGAACCTACACTGATGTACCCCCTGCCGCTACTTTGACTGCTTATAATCAGCCCAGTAATCGTGCCCCACCCTGCCTAGTTCAGGGTACTATGATACATCCATGTGGGTTACTGTGGAAATGGGTCCCCGTTACTAGGGTTTCCTATTGGTTAAGTTTGTGGGCCTATATTTACTAATATTACCCACCAACCCGATATGTACTTAACCCTCCCATCGATTCAAGCATTTTTATTTCATAGTTAAGTTTTGTGGGCCTATATTTACTAATTTTACCAACCAACCCGATATGTACTTAACCCTTCCACTGATTCAAGCATGTTTATTTAATGGTTAAGTTTTGTAGGCCTATATTTACTAATATTACCCACCAACCCGATATGTACTTAACCCTTCCACTGATTCAAGCATGTTTATTTAATGGTTATGTTCTGTTGGCCTATATTTACTAATATTACCCACTAACCCGATATGTACATAACCCTTCCACTGATTCAAGCATGTTTATTTAATGGTTAAGTTTTGTGGGCCTATATGTACTAATATTACCCACCTACATGAGATGTACTTAACCCTCCCATCGATTCAAGCATTTTTATTTAATAGTTAAGTTTTGTCTGCTCATGTTAACTTAACCCACTCATTCATCATGTCATGTTGGTTAAGCATTTCTTATTAACTTAACCCTCCTTACTTATCATGTTGGATCGGTTAAGTGTTGCCTATTAACTTAACCCCGTTCGTTCATCAAGTTATATTGGTCAAGTGTTTCTTGTTAACTTAACCCCACGTATTCATCTTGTTGTATTGGTTAAGTGTCATCAATCAATTCAAGTTAATTTAACCCACCTACGTGTCATGTTACTTTGGTTAAGTGTTGCCTTCTTGCGTTAACTTAACCCTACTACAAATCAAGTTATATTGGTTAAGTGTTTGCCCTCTTATTTTAACTTAACCTTTCCATAAATCAAGTTATATTGGTTAAGTGTTTCTATATTTACTTAACCTCACGCACTTGTCTAATTAACATGTTATAATGGTTAAGTGTTCTAAATTTACTTAACCTCACCCACTTGTCTAATTAACATGTTGAATTGGTTAAGTGTTTCCTTAATTGACTTAACCCTACCAATCTTGACTTAGCTTTATTAAAGTACCAACCACTCACATTAGACAGGTATTGTTGTGGTCAATGGATGTGCCGGTCGGTTCTGATCGGTTTTACACCACAACTCAGTCTAACCTCGAGTCCTTTTTGGGCTCAATGCACTAACCACCCACATTAGACAGGTATTGTTGTGGTCATTGGATGTGCCGGTCGGTTCCGGGCAGTTTTACACCACAACTCAGTCTAACCTCGAGTTATGCATATTCGTCTTTTCTAAATTTACATATTTCTTATTTATGAAAAATTCCATATGTAAATTATTCCCAATTTAATTATTCCATAATTATCCTTTTAATTATGCTCACAATTAATGGTCTACTAAATATACCATTTCATGAACCAATCCATGCCATGTAATTTTTCATGTTTATCCTATATATTTATATGTAAATTACAAATCAATTATTGTCATGGCCCACTTTCCTTCTATATCACGTTCAAAATTTTAGGCATATAGATTATACCAGTTTCATGCCACTTATCATGCTTATGTGTCAAACATGCCAATTACCGGTAATTTCATATTTTCCCCAAAGTTACCCCCATTGTACGTTCGCGTCAATCACATAAAGTCGTTGGGCCCGCAAATTAGCCCAATTTATAAACAAGAGGTAAAAGAAAGGAACATTTAGTCAAACATATGTTACATAATATAAATTAACATGTCTTATGAAACTTGCAATTAAATTGGATAGAACTAGCATAAGCCTAAGCATGTGAACATGTAGATCTAGGCATAGGTGAACACACTTGGTTTATAAACCAACATAATTTAGGAGGATCATGACATGTACATTACCAATGCATGTATAAGTTTAACTATAACATGTAGATGTGAACTAGATCAAACAATAATGATCATATGAACTTGCATGAATCCACTATATAAACAAGCATATAAATATAGATCTAATTTTTTTTTGGATCTAACACAGAACATGAAACTTGCATATGAACATATATATATATATATATATATATATATCTTGACTTGGTTCTAACATAAAACATGTATCCTGCATATGAACATATATATAGATCTTGACTAACATAAAACATGTAACTTGCATATGACACATCGTGAAAGGATTGTCAAACTTATATGTGGTATGATGGTTTCATTCCCCAAAACCATAATAAGTTCATCATCAATTTCCATATGATACGATAAGTTCAAATAAACCACAATCATTCCAAGACATACATGACCAAATTATCGCAAGAATTAGTCATGAATTTGCATCATCAATCACATACAACTTGGTTCAAATTCTATTTTCTCTTTAATTTATTCACATTTGAAAGCTACACTTACAAATAAAAAGAATTCTTGAGTTCTGGGATCTGTATTCTGAAATTGAATTGCTCGCCTTTGATGTAGATCGTTGAATTCTCTTAGTTGAAGTAGATTATATTTAATTTGATTTAGGTTTTAGTGGCGTCTAGGTTTAGATGAGAGTGAATAATAGAATTAGGTTTTAGGTTTAGGGTCCTATTATAGTTGTAGAGAGTGTTTTAAGACCATTAGATTAACCCTGAACCATGAGAACCAATCAGATGCCACATCTGCCTTAGAGCGAATCGGCCCACGGGTTGACAGCCAAACACCCTGGATCAACCCTTAGTCGACCCAGCGGAGCTCGGGTCAACCTCAAAAATGGGCCGTTTGGTTATTCCCCCTCTCGATTCGTTGTTTTGAACTTTTTTGCATATTTATTTATTTATTTTTTATATTTAATTTTCTCATATGCATACAAACTTCAAGGCTTAATAACTTCTTCATAAGGTATCCGTTTTATGCAAACCAAATGTCTATCTTGACCAAAAATTTTAGATAAACGTAATAGCGCAACCCATTTCACTTAATTCTTCTCCTAAAAATTAAGTGTTCTTGAATTTGTTAATTTTAATATTCTCAGAAAATTCGGGGTGTTACAAGATCCCGCAAAAGTAGTTGCGGTGCAGGACTGGAAGGTCTCAAGGAATGCAACAGAAGTAAGAAGCTTTCTTGGACTAGCAGGCTAATATAGTAAGTTCATTAAGGACTTTGCGAAGGTATTAGCCCCACTTACAAGATTGACGAAGAAGAATAAAACCTTTTCTCGGGATATTGGTTGTGATATCTCTTTCCAATAATCGAAGAGGGCTCTTACAACGACCCCAGTTTTGACTTCTTACGGTAGTAAAAGGCTTACGGTATACACGGATGCATGCGGCACGGGACTAGGCGCCATTTTAATGTAAGGGTAAGGCCATAGCGGATGCCTTAAGAAGAAAAAGGTTGACTTCAAGTCCTCATTATGTGAAGAGGAAAAGTTCAGAATACATATCAAACCTTGACTTTAAACCCTTCGGTTAAGTTAGTAGTAGGCACCGCTAGGAGTAAGACATATGCTTTTGAATTAAATAGGGAATTCACCTTAATAAATAACTTGCAAGAAGCTATGAGTACACAGTTATGTTTAACCACCGCTTATCATCCTCTGACAGAAAGGGTGAATAGGATTTTGGAAGACCATTTGAGGAAATGTTAGCATGACATGGCAGAAGTTGTAGTGCCAAGTATACTACAAGAAGAAAAGGTGGAACAAGAGGCGATAGTGAAATGAGTTCCAACGCACATTCTGGAAACAGAAATTAAGAAGCTACGCAATCGTGAAGTTAAGACACTTAGAGCAATATGGAGTGAAGCTCAAGAAGATGCGACTTAGAAGACCGAAGACTAGATATGCGCATCATACCCTTTTTAAGGGTATATCATTGATCTCTCTTTTTCTGTAAAATTTATTTGCATGCTAGTCTTTATCTTGTAAGTATACCCTCTCAATCCTATCCTCAATTCTCAGGTAGAAGCCAACGGATGTAAACATGTATTTGAAACATGTTATGATTGATGGTTGCAAGTGGTTGCAAGTGGTTGCTAGTGGTTGCTCGTGGATGCATATACACACACATTAGGTGTTAGATCGGCTCAGTCACTTTCATGTTGCATATGCATATATGTATTTATATATGGATTGAAACTTGGAGTGTTATCATATGGACGTTGCATTTGTACGGATGACTGTGCACTCATGTAGAAAGTATGATTAGGAATAATTGGATGCATAATGGGCTCATGGCACTGACATAATTTGCATTAAGGAGGTCAACTGAATCAGTAGACCGCCTGATTTTGCATTAGATAAGAACATATACACACACTATGCATACATTCATGAAAGCATTAGAGATCTTTTTAAGGACAGTGGATGCATGTGCTTGATGGTTGAGTAGATGGACGATTGGATGGTAGGATATACATTCTTCTTGACTTGAAGATTTCGAGGACGAAATCCTTTCAGGAGGGGAGAATGTAACACCCTGTATTTTCTATGTTTATTAAAGTAAAGAATTAAAGAATACTTAATTTTAAAAGTAGGAATTAAGGGAAACGGGTTACGCCATTGCGTTCGTCGTGGAATTCTGCTTGGGATAGAGTCCGAGTTTGCGTAAATTGGACAACGTATGAAGAAGTTATAAGCCTTAGAAGTTTGTATACACCTAGGGAAGTATATATATACATATAAAATAATTCTAGAAGTCAAAACATGGTTCAAATCTTGAATTTGGGTCAAAGCAGGTTGGGCGGGAAATTTCCCGCTCAGGGGTGTCGACCGCTCAGGGGGAGTCGACATAGGTGTCGACCCCCCTATAGGGGTGTCGACATAGGTGTCGATCCCCCTATAGGGGAGTCGACCCCTGTCGGCCCAGATCTGGCCGATAACGTGTTTCACCACATGTCGTTTTTTGATTCGCTATGTGACAAGGTACTCTGCTCTTGATGATTCTGATGACTTCTAGACTGATCTGAAGGCTCTAAATCTCCCTTTACACCTATAAAAAGACCCCTAAACCTATTGTTTTCTACACACGAATTCATAGGCGTCTATATGCTGCTAAAACCTGAAGTGACCTAGCCTTCACCTTAATCAATCAAATTAGAGTTTTCATGTTAACAATCGACAGTCTACATCAAAGGATAACTTTTCATTTTCAGAAAAAAGATCCCAGAAAACAAGAATTGTCCTTTGTTTTGTAAGTTCAAGTTACTTTCAGAAGTGAATTCTTAATTGAAATTCTTGGCATGTAATAATATGAATCCAAGCTATACCTGATTATTGAGATAATCCTTTTAGATTTATCCTATCTATTTTATCAGATCTGTGCCTGCGATGTTATTCAAATCTATTTTATCAGATTTGTGCCTGCGATGTTATTCAATCTAACCTATCATATTTATGCCTATGATGTAATTGTATTCAGATCATACTTCTTTTATGTTCCTGATATTGCTATTATCAAATCTAGCGTCGTATGGCTATTTTATGCCAAATCTTTTATGTTTCCTCTTCTTCCCGTTTTATTATGGATCTAGGTTGTCTCGAACCTAGACGAAATCTTTTCATATATGGAATACGAGGGAATTGGGCCTAATCTATTTTTTTTGTACAACTGGGCGTAACTTGTATTTGAGTTTCGGGCTTAACTTGTAATTGAGATTTAGGAATAACTTGTAATTGAGATTTGGGTATAACTTGTAATTGATATTGGGCATTATTAACGTTATAACTGCAAGATGGGTTAATTTGCATATAAATCAAGTTTTGGGCATGATTGTTATTGTTCCAAATTTGGGGTAACTTGAAACATTAAACCTAGATTTGAGGGAAAATGTAAATTGGAATAATAATTCTAGATTGGGCCTAACTATTGGCCGGGACGCCAAGTATAATGAATATTGTAATTTTGGGGCATGATTATTATTGCAAATTTGGGAAGATTGGGTGTAACCTACTTTGGGTTATAACTTGTAATTAAATTTGTGGGGCATAACTTGCAATTAGCTTTGTTGGGCATAACTTGAGAATTGGAACATGACTAGTTTTGTGAATTTGGGATAATTAGCATATAAAATCTAGACTTGGACATGTACGGTAAATATGTTAAAAGATAAACATGCCTAACCCAAGGTTAGATTGAGTTGCGGTGTAAAACTGCCCGAAACCGCCCGGCACATCCAGTAACCTCAACAACACAGATCTAATGTGAGAGGTTAGCGCATTTAGCCCAAAAACCCGAGGTTAGAATGAGTTTGTGGTAGAAGTCTTCCAGGAACCGCCCAACACATCCAGCAACCGCAAACAATAGTTCTAATATGAGAGGTTAAGGCGTTAATTAATGAATTAATACTAATAAACAAGACAGGCTAATATAACATGACGTGTGGTAGGGTTAAGTTAAAACAAGAGAGCAACACTTAACCAATATAACACGATGAATAGGAATGGTTAAGTTAACACGAGATGACAACACTTAACTAATATAACATGATTTGTGATAGGTTAAGTTAACACAAGAACGCAACACTTAACCAGCGTAACATCACAAGTAGGTGGGTTAAGTTAACTTGAATTTGATTGATGACACTTAACCAATGCAACATGATGAACGCATGGGGTTAAGTTAATAAGATATACTTAAACATTATAACTTGATGAACGAATAAGGTTAAGTAAATGGGAAATACCTAACCAATATAACATGATGAAAAAACAGGGTTAAGTGAATAGGAAACACTTAACCAATCCAACATGATGAGTGAGAAGGGTTAAGTTAATAAGAAACACTTAACCAACATGACATGATGAGTGGTTGGGTTAAGTGCATACTGGGTGGATGCGTAATATTAGTTAATATAGTCCCACAAACTTAACCGTTAAAAAAACATGCTTGAATTAGTGGGAGGGTTAAGTACATATCGGGTTGGTAGGTAATATTAGTATATATAGGCCCACAAGCTTAACCGTTAAATAAACATGTTTGAATCAGTGGGAGGGTTAAGTACATCTCGAGTAGGTGGGTAATATTTGTATATATAGCCCCATAAACTTAACCAGTAGGAAACCCTAGTAACGGGGACCCATTTCGGCAGAAACCTATTTCATGGTACCCTGAACTAGGCAGGGACGGGCACGATTACTGGGCTGATTATAAGCGGTCAAAATAGGGTAGGGCACGATTACGGGCGTCCACGTACTCCGTAGTGGGAAAAAGCAGACACTGGGTACCAGTAGTTATACACTGTGCACCTTCAATCGTGTCGGGTTGCCATCATAGGGACTGATAAACCGTATGATGGGACCAACACAAGGTATCTACACGCAAGAGAGGGCCGATTGACACCGACACAAGGAAAATTAATACGAGTAAGGAGCCGATCGATAGGGTAGTTAGGGTACATCTAACATCTTCATGGCAATTAGGCTGATTGAGGTAAGATCCTCATACTAGATGCACACCTGAAGGCTACCATAATTGCGGGGATTGGGATAACGTTGTAATATTATCATTTTACACTAGTTGGAACACTAGTTAGGCGGTGCAGAGATATAAAAATAAGAATAACAAGGTAGTAACGAAGCAGAGAAAGAGTAGAAGAGCATTCAGTTTATCTTTCCTTATCATATCATATGCTAATCTTATGTTATCTTGATATCCCGGTTATCACGGTATTGTCTTATATTCAGTTTATTCATGTCATGTTACTTTTACCTGTTTAAATACTGAAAGTCACTGCACTTACCAGACTTATGTCTGACCTAGTTTGTTTCGCATCTTTTCTTCCGTTCCCCCTCCCCCCAGGTCCACTGGGAGGAAATGTTACCACTTAGCTCAGTTTTCTTTCCAACCACGGAGATAGTCGATGTATTGCTTTGGACTCTCTCTTCCACTGCTATGGCTGGTTCATGCTTTATTGGGGAATATCATTGTTATTTTTGAATCAAGACAGAAGTTCTATGTATTACTTTAAGTATGATTGAGACAATTGTTGTAAAAGTTTGACTGAACCACATTGTTTATAAAATGACTTTATTTTCCACTGCTTTATTTGTTTGTATTCTAATTTATCTGCATCTTTTACCTAAAACGCTCCACCGAAGTTAAGGCATTCCCTTTGTGAGTGACCTTAACGGAGGTAGGGTTACAAAGGACAACTAGATCTTGGGTACTAAACAATTAATTGGATCGTTGCCAAAGATCTAGCTTGTCCAGAAACCCAACATAAGTGGACTCCCAACCAAAATGTTTTATTTGAAAGCTTCGGATTTTACCAACACAAGAACGGGAAAATGAAACGTGCTATAACATTTCCGCTACTAAACAGGCGCCCATTAGGTCGAAAGCCAAATAAACATGAACCTTAGTGTCGGCAAAATTAAAAGTAATCAAGTAAACAACAAAGATTTGAGGTTCGCTCCTATCGGCAACCCGGTATGTCATTTATTGACAAAAACAACCATATGCATGTAATTTTTTATTTTATACCGCTATAATGAGCGGGGAAAAGATACAACTTATTAGGTCTGCCATTAGGCGTCATCCCAGTTGTCATCAAAGATTGAATCGCATTAGATACGTCGAACTCTGATCAATTCTTAAGGTAGGTTAAAAAACATGATGCAAGCATATGCCTATGACTGGGTTAAAAATACTTACGAAGTCGAGTCTGAAACCTTAGAAGAACTCGAGAAATACGGATGAACAATAATCTTGTGTGAGTAATATGTTGTGTAGGAAAGGAGAAGAAGAAGAGGGAGCTTCTGACAAAAGACTAACTTTTAATCTCAACCGCACCAGCAAGATCGAACTAACAAACCGGATCTACCCTGAAAATTGAAAAGTTGGGAACCCTACATAGTTAGAATCATGCGTTGCCAAAATCAAGAGAGGTTTGACTTCAAAAGTCAAAAAAACCTTCACTAGGGGGGCAAATGTTACTACCAAAATTACCTTTGGAACAGGATGTTGGTGAAGGGGTAACAGATCGCCATAAGCAGAAAGGAGTCTTCCATCAACAAAATCCCGACACAAGAAAAAGCCGATAGTGTAAGGAAAAAATCAGGGAGATGTGCAACCAACAACATCATTAAAGAAAAGAACTCAAAATTTGCACAAAGGAAGGATACCAGCAGGGCAATCCCGGCACGATGAGTAAATAGCGGAAGATCACCCAAGATAGGAAGCCAATGAAGAGAAAGACCGATACTCGTACAAACCGGGACCCAAAGGGAAGAAAGGGCTAATGGTATTAAATTGCTTAATACCGATACATAAGGAGACAAAAGCATCAAAGATACAAAGTTTAAGGTATATAGAGATTATCCTTAACCAATTACCGAGACCTCCATCAATTGGTTCCCAAGAAGTTACCCTAATTAACAACTAACAAAGCACAGGAAGCAATCTCCCAGAAAAGTGAGGATACACTTTAGGAGTCTGCCAAAAGCCAAGCCAAAACCCCAAAGAGATACAAGCTATCAACACTAATCTGCTTACTGTCAATACCAACACAGGTGATGGTCCCGACAACCTATCACTTGAATCACAAAGCGAAGCTCCACAAGTGATAATAAAAAAAAACAAGAATCCACATCTGGAAGCCTACATCCGAAAGACATAATCTTACGAAAGCCTTTGTACCAACAAACTCCGGATCAATACAAAGTGGAAGGACATGCAATCAAAAAGGGAGTTCCGCAGGCTAGAACCCTCCTTCCGAGAGCCGGAACTGACACCTCAAAAAGCCATAGGAAAAGCCTTTGAAACCTAAAGAAAAGGCGGCCGAGGGCCAGTACTCCCGGAACCAAAGGGAAAAGCGACCGACAGGGGGTAATGCTGCCCAGCAACAAAAAAGGCCCTGATTTATCTATAAATAAGACCCCATTGGTCTCATTTTCGGGGTAAATTTCTCATTCTCATTCTTGTACTCTTTTCTCTAGAGTAAACCCTAATTCCTAAATCAAATTGGGGATTTTAGTTGTAATCACTTGTGTATTCTAAATCAAAGATCAATAAAGAGTAGATCGATACTTAGTACATTTCCTTATGAGTTTCTCATGTAATTTCTAAGCTATTATTAGTGCAACATATTATTTGTTTTCTATCTGCTTCCAAGTTCTTAACCTAACCTAAACCCTTCCGCAAAGTCAGTGCGAAATCCCTTCCTACAAGCCATTTAACCCTTATCGAGGGATGTTCTTAGGGAACCCTTATCCCAAGATAACTGTTGGTTCTTGAGTCGCTTAAGCATGATGCTCACCCACATTGAGGGGAGAGTAATTAATATTCTAGGTGCATAACCTTGATATCTAGGAAACATTGAACTAACTGAAACTCGTGAAATATAAATAAATCTATTTTTCAATTAAATCCACTTCTGTAGACCTATCTCCGGTGTTGATGAAAAATATCGTTAACAATGAACTTAAATGGGTTAAGTTAAAACACTAAATTAAAAAGAAAAATGAAAGAGGATGTGGATTACTTTCGTTAATTACAATCGGAGGATAAAAGGTTGTAGGTTACTTTTGTTAGTTACAATCTAAGAAATAACATGTTATGACACTGGGCATATTAATGAATTTAAAATGGTTAAGTTAAAACACTGGATTAATAAGAGAAATAAAAGGGGTTGTAGATTACTATCATTGATTACAATCCGAGGATAAAAGGTTGTAGATTACTTTTGTTAATTACAATCTAAGAAATAACATGTTATGACATTAGGATTATTAATGAACTTAATACGTGTTAAGTTAAAACACTAGATTAATAAGCGGGGAGGGGTCCATTCCTTTGGGTTATAAGGGGCTCATGGAAATCCTAGTTAACTTGGGGACCAAGTATCGGGGATAATTGTATGCATTTTTGTGTGGGATTAATATCATTCGGTATTCCTTGGTTATCAACTAGGCCTCGCACTAGGTATGGGTCAAGGCATGCTTATACTAAACTGGGCAGTAAGAGGTGTAAATGAGATTTGGGTACGGGCGTGTTCCGGCGAGTCATAAGCGTGCATGGTCCAAAAGTGGAAGATAAATGTTGTAACGCCTGTGATTAAGGCAGTGTCTTTTTAGTTGATGGGTTCGGGAAGTGATAACCTCGAATGTCATAGCTGACACAAATTATTCACATATGGAAAGCCGACCTGAAACACCCCACCTCCATTAATGTCACTCACAAAGGGAGTGCATTAACTTCAGTGAAGCGTTATAGGTAAAAGATGTAGGTAAATTACAAGACAGACAAATAAAGAAGCGGAAAACAAAGTCATTTTATAAGCAACGTAGTTCAGTCAAGCTTTTACAACAATTGACTCAATCATACTTAAAAGTACCACATAAAACTTCTTTCTTGATTCAAAAACTTCCTAGTATATAAGAAGCATGCAACATAGCAAAGTAGAATAAGTCCCCAAATTAAAGTGCATGCACAGCCATAGCCATAGATAAGAGGATCCAAGAGATACATCAAAGAATCATCAAGCTTGGAAAGAGAAACGGTCCAAAGTAAGCTGAGCTATTTCCTCCCTGACTACCTGGGGGGAGAAACGGAAGAAAAGAAGACGAAAGAAAACGGGTCAGAAATAAAGCCTGGTAAGTCCAGTGATTTTCAGTATGTAAATAGGTAAAAGTAACATTACATGAATAAATTGAATATAAGACAATAACATGATAACAGGGGTAACAAGATAAGATTAGCACAAGATATGATAAGGCAAGATAAACTGTAGTGACCTGAAAATCCGGTCCAATTTGAGCTGACTAAATAACACAAGTCCAACCCCAAATTGCACTTGAAATTCAAGAAACTAATAGAAAGAAGATAGAGGGTGAGAATAGATAAGGTAGAACTAGTAGAATAGAAGAAGAAGAAGAACATCATCATCAGAGTAAACACGAATCTCACAGCGGAACGAATAAAATATAACATAACTTTTGAAATACAAACAGTTATATATACAATAGCACTTATCAGAGTGCAGCACTTACAACAACAGCGAAAATAATAATAGCTATAGAATCCTGAAGCCTCCTGCTCCAAGCTCTCCAAGTGTATCTGTAAAATCCCGACTACTTGACTGCCCGTACAAATTTAGGCACCCAAGAGTTTAGGGAAAACAATAAAGTAAACTCCGGGTCAGTCATGGGACTGGTATGAGTAAAACAGTTTAAAACTATTTGAACAAGTAAAACGATATCTCATAAGACCACGCCGTATAACGGAACGGGTTTTTTCCCTTATGAGAATCCAACATCTTTGAAAAGTAGTATCACTGATATTATAATAATGTCTAAATACAATTAGATATCAATCTAGCAGAAACGCTTTCATCTCACGTTCTACATATATAGTATACAATCAAAACCGTGGGTGCGTATTGGATGATTGGATTTCCAACTATGATAAGGTATGGAACCACCTTCCGATCAGTGTACTCTAGGAACGATACACTGGAGTTCAATAAGAACATCTTGTAACTCAGCCACACATGACCGACCACTCATTTCGCTTGAGTGTATCGAATGTACATCACCAACGGTTGGGATCAGCAACCGTTTCCCGTATATATATGGGACATCATTGATAGATTAAAAAGGCAAATGAATATTCTCTAGATAGGTGATTATATACCCTACTTCGGTGCGACCGACTTAGCCATGCTCCCTGCCCGATTTTTGTCATTTACCGGATGTGAGGCTAGAAACTACGCTTACTTTTCATTCATTTATAACACGATCACTTTGAATGCCACATTATCAAATCCGTAAATCATTAGTTGGTTTATACAAATACCCTGGATGTTATGCTAAGGGATAAATCCGTTGCAACCATATATATTTATACAGACCAACCCATTCGATCATTGGAAATACTTTGTCAGACATTCGTCCATTTACGTTCGTTCTGGGACAGAACGAAACCAAAGGCACTATTCAGTACATCCATCTTAGTCCATTGTTATCTAAGATTTATACAACAGCCCTTGCACTTTACTCCGTCTTCAATATATTCAGCATATATGATTCGCAACGCTTATGCCAATACAGAGTGGTTCTTTGGATAATGATCCAACCGGTCTCTCCATATTAACAACGTTAAAATGGTCAAAACATTGATAGTCTGTGATTTAACTATCAAAGAAAAACTCGTGTGCAAACAACGATATTATTTCCAGACGGAAATTATATCAACCAATCATCATTTAACATTTATCTCTTTAGTTCATTAATTTACTTATCTTCTGTTTCCCTATATTCTAAATTTCTTATTTTCTAATTTTAGAAAATATACTTTATTAACAATAGAAAACATTTCCATTTCCTTGTTTTCTATATTAGGAAACATTTCTGATTTCTTATTTGGGAAACATTTCCAAAGTTCCTTTATTGGATTTTAAACTGATGTTTAAATAAACATCGCTATGCCAACTCAAACCATTACTGAATTCACTTAACCATCATTCACTATCAAACCTTACCATTCCTTAGTTAAGAAGGAAGTCAATCAAGTTGGGGTATAATTACCTCTCAGACCTTAACTGAACAACGTTATAACTTCGAAATAGTAACAGTTTATCTTTTAAACCTTTAACAACTTCTTCACGTAACTCTCGGATTCAATTTACGAATCCACTTCTTTATTGAAACATTTGATTATAACGATAACGTTATAATCCCTACTTTCACAATATCTAACTTCAATTATAACCTTTATTCTTTAATTCGAATAATTAAACCTAACCCTAATTTATTAGTGTATACTTTTGATTTAAAAACCGAAAAGTAAATATTACTTTCCCGAATTCGATATAATTGAATTCGACGTATAATTCTCTTTCGAGTAAATCTCTACTTGATTAACTCTTCTTCGAATATCCTATATTCGATTATCTCTCTTCGAATAACTTATATTCGAAATCTCTTTCTTTCGAATAAACTATATTCGATCTCTTTCTTTCGAGTACTATATATTCGATAAATCTCCTTTCGATTAAACTATAATCGATAACTCCCTTCGATTAAACTAAAATCGAGAACTCCTTCCCTTTAACTCTATTCGAATAACTAATGTTCGACTAACTCTATTTAACTCCGTTCGAATAACTAATATTCGACTAACTCCTTTGGATTAACTCGTCTTGACTAACTTAACTTAATTAACTCAACTCGATAACTTAACTCCATTATCTTAACTCGATTATCTTAACTCCATTATCTTAACTCGATTATCTTAACTCCATTATCTTAACCCGATTATCTTAACTCCATTATCTTAACTCGATTATCTTAACTCCATTATCTTAACTCAATTATCTTAACTCCTATCGAATAACTAATATTCGATTAACTCCATTCGCTTGACTCTAGATCGCAGCGATCACAATGGTTACGCCTGATTCCCTCAGGAAACATCCGACCGCCTTAGGCTATCTGCGGCCCTGCGAATTACGCTAGCAGTCGTGCTAAATGGCATATTATTTGGATTAACTATAATTGATTAACTCTATTGGTTTAACTCTAACTGATTTATTCTAATTAGTTAACTCTAACTGATTACTTTAATTGGTTAACTCTAACTGATTAACTTTAACTGGTTAACTCAAATCGATTAACACTATTTGACTAACTCGACTCGACTTACCCCTTTCGAATAACAAATTCGATTAACTAACTTCGAATACCATATTTGATTTACTAACTTCAAATACCATATTCGATTTACTAACTTCGAATACCATATTCGATTAACTAACATCGAATACCATATTCGATTAACTAACATCGAATACCATATTCGATTAACTAAGGTCGAATACCATATTCGATTAACTAATCTTCGACTAACTAATAGTCAATTAACTTTTATTTGATTATCTTTAATCGATTAACTTTATTTGATTATCTCTAATTGAATAACTAATATTCAATTAACTCTTTTCAAATAACTAAATTCGATTAGCTCCTTCGAATACTAAATTCGATTTAACTCTATTCGATTATCTCTTTTATATCTCGTCAATTTCCTTTTTATAACGTTTATTTATCGTTACAACTATCCCCTTTTTTTATAACTTCTAATTACCGTTACAAATATTTCCTATTTATAACTTCTATTTACCGTTACGAATATTTCCTATTTATAACTTCTATTTACCTTCTAAATAAATATTCCTTTATTCTATTTATTTTCTAAATAAATATTTCCCTTTTCAATTCTATTTATTTTATCAACATGTTTCCCTTTTATAAAACTCTATTCGTTTTATAAATACTTTCCTTTTATAAAACCGTGTTCGTTTTATAAATACTCTATTTTCAAATTGTTTCCTTTCATAAAATCGGTTGATTCTATAAAATTCCTTTATTTCAAAATACATTGAAATATTCCTTTTTACAACTCAGGGTTTCTTATGATATTCAAAATATCAAACAACGATGATCAATATCGTTCTAACATCCATAATCAATAACAGAATACAAATCACACATATATCACAATATATGAAAACAGTAAAATAATTGTTGAGGAACCTAGTCGGATTCCTCCAACCTGTCTCCCTGCATCCATAGATGTTACACAGTATAATATATATCATAATTTATTTTGAAATGAAATATCCTGCTGTACAGAACCATATTTGATTAACAGTACATAGATTAACTATAACTACGTTTTCAATCAAATCTATTTAACAGTCCAGTTTAACAATCAATATACAGCAGTCAATAAATAAAGTACAATTTATATTAAAATATAAATTGAGGAAAGTTAGTGAGTTTTACTCACTTTGTCCGAAATCGTTAAATACGAATAACGGTCGATGGTTCTGATCATACGATTCATTCCGTTATAAATTCAGTCGAGCTCCAACCCATTTCCAGTCGTCTGTTCCAGTAAAAAGAACGCAGCTGATTCCCGATCTTCCCTGTAGCTTCCTTCTTCCCACAAGTCAATATTCCGCAAACTCCCATAAACAAATATCCCTCCCCTGTATTAATACTCACAAATGTTACAGCACCATCCACCACTTCTCAACGTTTTCACGTAACAGCTCCTTCACCCAACAACATAAAACTCCACTCACTGTTCAAACAACACCCATCTACTTCCATCCCCACATCGTTCTCCCATCACAACCAAAAGAACTGTTGCTCCCATACATTTCAGTATCTTCTTCAATTGCAAATCACACAAGAGTATATTCATTTCATTTTCTTCTTTTAACGTTGGGCTTAACACATTATTTCGGCCCATCCTTCCTACCTGATGAACAATCATCTCCTTTACTCCATAAATCACGAACGCCCAGCACACCCACTGTCGAGTTCTTCTACTTGCTAAACCTCTCTCTACGGTCCGCCTTCATTAAATGTACACTTTGAAATCCTACCACCCAACTCCAAAATGCCGCTCCCTTGCCTTGACAAAATATTTCCCATATATATGATTTTCTTTCCGATCTGGGCCTCCTATTCAACCCAGTCCAAAAGTGCACCCACTCCTTTATTTCAGTTCGAGACCGACAGTACTCCTTTAAACCACAGACTTCATAAACTCTTCACATCGTTTACAGAACTCCTTCCATCATGCCATTTTCACACAAAAACCACCCCTGCTGCTCAGTAGGGTAACCATTCCCTTGAAAAAAATGCGAGATGCAGTTTTTATACAACATGGCCGTACCCTTCTCCAAGAATAAATCAAACAACTCACATAAATATAAACCCATTTCTGCCCGCATAAACCCATCTCCTCATACAGGTCGTTCTTCCAGTATTCCACGCAAGACAATGGCCAATTCGATTATCAACCGATCATAATTCCTTCAACCAAAACTCAAACAATAAATACATACCTCTTCACTCAACGTTCTCTTCCATCCTATACCTCTTTTGTAGATTTCGAACTCAATAAACTGCTCGCATTGAGCAGCTCACTGCTGGAAAATCATCGAACAAAATCTGTCCCAAAACCCACGAATTATTGCCAATACTTCATACTTCAACTCCTCTTCCTCCTACACTCCATCGATGTACAACTCGAACAAACCCAAACTCCTCAACTTCGAAAATATCTGAACCCTAAACGGAGCCGCTGTACACTTTTCAGCGAAACAAAATTTGTGCGAACATCCCAAAATTGTTATCGGCTTGTAGAGCGAGCTCCCAGGATCACAGATGTATTTATTTTGGGATTTGTAGTATTTTATTTGATTTGTTGGGATTTTATTTGAAGATCGAAGTTTCCAGGAATGAAGAAAATTAGTGGCGGCACCTTTCTGTTGACCGGAGAAAGAATTTTAGTTTAGGTTATAAGGAAAATTTGAAGTGTATTTATAACGAATGGATGCTTCAAACTTAAGGTGATATAATAGGCCACGTAACGCCAGTACCAACCACAATGTTTTTCTTTAATTTGTCTTTCATTTTTGAGGCTTCCTGAAAGAATAGAAAACAACATTCTGCGTTACATATATATCAAGTCGAGAAGCCTTGGTTCCTAAGGAATTGTAGCTGTTCACGATGGGATCTATCATAGCAGTAGACAGTCGAGTTTCAACTTCAAATATACTTTACATGTACGTTTTAAAACTTAAGAAGGAAGGAATTCGTTTTATTATATTATAAATATATATATTTCAGTGCGGTTTGGGTATAAAACTGATATGGTAGATAACGATGATTTCCTTGTATCATGTACCACTTGACAAGCCTTTTAGAGTGTTAGAAACAAACATATTTTCATGCCACAGTGGTGTTAGATTCCAAACCGATAAGCAAATATTTCAAATATGGTTACTCTGTTTGTTCCCTTTCTAGTGCTAAATTATTTTATTAGCAGAATTATAGCTAAAAATTGCGGGTCATTACATTCTTCCGCACTTAAAATAATTTCGTCCTCGAAATTGCTAAGGTAGAGGACGACCCTATCTATTGGAATTCCTAAGATTTGTTTACCCCTTATTTCTGATTTCAACTGAACCAATTAATATTGACTAAAATATTAATTCCTTCCGACTAACCTAAATTTTCAAAAATTCGGAAAATTTTCTAACTCTTAAATTTTTCGGAAAATTTCGTCATAACCTCCTTTGTACAGCCCTATCTATAAAACCACAACTCGCCTCTCTAGGCCATCTCCAACCAAAAGAAAAATCAAACAGCCAAGCGGCCTGCCAATTCGGCTCATAAAATCCAAACTCATATATAAAATAAACTTGTACCTTTTTGTCGGGTATATCATTATATCCCTACCATCTGCTATCAAATTTTGCATATATCATGCCATCCAAATCAAACTCCAATCTGTCTTTATTCTCAACACAATTATTGGCTTGTACTCAAGTAGAATTCCATTCAAAATCTAATCTCAAATTTCAATCCCCCAACTTACCAACTCAATTTCATATTCACTTATTTCAAGTTAAATTCCAATTTATAAATCACTTTTACCAGTTCATCTATTTAACCCATAAGTTAATTTAATTTCCGAATTTAAATCCCTGGGTTTTTCAAATCATTTGAAATCATAATAACAATTCAAAATCCTTTGAATTCCTGAATAACTTGTTTTTTCAAAACAATTTCAAAACAAAATCTTTGGTAGTAACCCATCACTTAGCAACTCGAAAATTACACCGATGATGTATCGATCCATCCTCGGAATTATTTCCCAGCGATCAAAGTTAGTTCAATACTATATTCCTTTCAAAACCACCTTTAAACACTTCCCATTTTGAAATCAATCCCAGATATCCTTATCAAAACAAATTTAAAACCTCCCAGGATTTTAAAATTCACGTATACTTAATCTAGATTCAATTACAAATACTGGTCTGAATTTCCAGTTTTAAATTTCAATTCTGACTTTAATTTCAGATTTTAATTCATTCGCACCACTTATACAAATTCTGATTGGTTATTTATAACCATTCCACTTTTATAATCTTATTCGATTATAATAACAACCAACACATTATAATATTTCCAATATATATACTTGGGTAAAATTATTTTATTTACCCTCTTTTCAAAACATACCATGTCGGTTCATCGTATTCAAGTGTTTAGTAACTCCTATCATCATAGTTTGCATTACTGTATCGACCAGAATTCATAAACTACTCGACCAATAAATCTCCACAATATAAAACAAATTTTTATATCAACTAACAAATACGCACTCGTATATATACACTCAAACTCGGTCTAGGATATTACTAATCCAATCTCTACTGAATTACGCCACAGAGCCAAGGTATTAACTAAACCAATGCTCTGATACCAACTGTAGTCACCCGAAAATCCGGTCCAATTTGAGCTGACTAAATAACACAAGTCCAACCCCAAATTGCACTTGAAATTCAAGAAACTAATAGAAAGAAGATAGAGGGTGAGAATAGATAAGGTAGAACTAATAGAATAGAAGAAGAAGAAGAAGAACATCATTAGAGTAAACACGAATCTCACAGCGGAACGAATAAAATATAACATAACTTTTGAAATACAAACAGTTATATATACAATAGCACTTATCAGAGTGCAACACTTACAACAACAGCGGAAATAATAATAGCTATAGAATCCTGAAGCCTCCTGCTCTAAGCTCTCCAAGTGTATCTGTAAAATCCCGACTACTTGACTGCCCGTACAAATTTAGGCACCCAAGAGTTTAGGGAAAACAACAAAGTAAACTCCGGGTCAGTCATGGGACTGGTATGAGTAAAACAGTTTAAAACTATTTGAACTAGTAAAACGATATCTCATAAGACCACGCCGTATAACGGAACGGGTTTTTTCCCTTATGAGAATCCAACATCTTTGAAAAGTAGTATCACTGATATTATAATAATGTCTAAATACAATTAGATATCAATCTAGCAGAAACGCTTTCATCTCACATTCTACATATATAGTATACAATCAAAACCGCGGGTGCGTATTGGATGATTGGATTTCCAACTATGACAAGGTATGGAACCACCTTCCGATCAGTGTACTCTAGGAACGATACACTGGAGTTCAACAAGAACATCTTGTAACTCAGCCACACATGACCGACCACTCATTTCGCTTGAGTGTATCGAATGTACATCACCAACGGTTGGGATCAGCAACCGTTTCCCGTATATATATGGGACATCATTGATAGATTAAAGAAGCAAATGAATATTCTCTAGATAGGTGATTATATACCCTACTTCGGTGCGACCGACTTAGCCATGTTGCCTGCCCGATTTTTGTCATTTACCGGATGTGAGGCTAGAAACTACGCTTACTTTTCATTCATTTATAACACGATCACTTTGAATGCCACATTATCAGATCCGTAAATCATTAGTTGGTTTATACAAATACCCTGGATGTTATGCTAAGAGATAAATCCGTTGCAACCATATATATTTATACAGACCAACCCATTCGATCATTGGAAATACTTTGTCAGACATTCGTCCATTTACGTTCGTTCTGGGACAGAACGAAACCGAAGGCACTATTCAGTACATCCATCTTAGTCCATTGTTATCTAAGATTTATACAACAGCCCTTGCACTTTACTCCGTCTTCAATATATTCAGCATATATGATTCGCAACGCTTATGCCAATACAGAGTGGTTCTTTGGATAATGATCCAACCGGTCTCTCCATATTAACAACGTTAAAATGGTCAAAACATTGATAGTCTGTGATTTAACTATCAAAGAAAAACTCGTGTGCAAACAACGATATTATTTCCAGATGGAAATTATATCAACCAATCATCATTTAACATTTATCTCTTTAGTTCATTAATTTACTTATCTTCTGTTTCCCTATATTCTAAATTTCTTATTTTCTAATTTTAGAAAATATACTTTATTAACAATGGAAAACATTTCCATTTCCTTGTTTTCTATATTAGAAAACATTTCTGATTTCTTATTTGGGAAACATTTCCAAAGTTCCTTTATTGGATTTTAAACTGATGTTTAAATAAACATCGCTATGCCAACTCAAACCATTACTGAATTCACTTAACCATCATTCACTATCAAACCTTACCATTCCTTAGTTAAGAAGGAAGTCAATCAAGTTGGGGTATAATTACCTCTCAGACCTTAACTGAACAACGTTATAACTTCGAAATAGTAACAGTTTATCTTTTAAACCTTTAACAACTTCTTCACGTAACTCTCGGATTCAATTTACGAATCCACTTCTTTATTGAAACATTTGATTATAACGATAACGTTATAATCCCTACTTTCACAATATCTAACTTCAATTATAACCTTTATTCTTTAATTCGAATAATTAAACCTAACCCTAATTTATTAGTGTATACTTTTGATTTAAAAACCGAAAAGTAAATATTACTTTCCCGAATTCGATATAATTGAATTCAACGTATAATTCTCTTTCGAGTAAATCTCTATTTGATTAACTCTTCTTCGAATATCCTATATTCGATTATCTCTCTTCGAATAACTTATATTCGAAATCTCTTTCTTTCGAATAAACTATATTCGATCTCTTTCTTTCGAATACTATATATTCGATAAATCTCCTTTCGATTAAACTATAATCGATAACTCCCTTCGATTAAACTAAAATCGAGAACTCCTTCCCTTTAACTCTATTCGAATAACTAATGTTCGACTAACTCTATTTAACTCCATTCGAATAACTAATATTCGACTAACTCCTTTGGATTAACTCATCTTGACTAACTTAACTTAATTATCTCAACTCGATAACTTAACTCCATTATCTTAACTCGATTATCTTAACTCCATTATCTTAACTCGATTATCTTAACTCCATTATCTTAACTCGATTATCTTAACTCCATTATCTTAACTCGATTATCTTAACTCCATTATCTTAAATCAATTATCTAAACTCCTATCGAATAACTAATATTCGATTAACTCCATTCGCTTGACTCTAGATCGCAGCGATCACAATGGTTACGCCTGATTCCCTCAGGAAACATCCGACCGCCTTAGGCTATCTGCGGCCCTGCGAATCACGCTAGCAGTCGTGCTAAATGGCATATTATTTGGATTAACTATAATTGATTAACTCTATTGGTTTAACTCTAACTGATTTATTATAATTGGTTAACTCTAACTGATTACTTTAATTGGTTAACTCTAACTGATTAACTTTAACTGGTTAACTCAAATCGATTAACTCTATTTGACTAACTCGACTCGACTAACCCCTTTCGAATAACATATTCGATTAACTAACTTCGAATACCATATTTGATTTACTAACTTCAAATACCATATTCGATTTACTAACTTCGAATACCATATTCGATTAACTAACATCGAATACCATATTCGATTAACTAACGTCGAATACCATATTCGATTAACTAATCTTCGACTAACTAATAGTCGATTAACTTTTATTTGATTATCTTTAATCGATTAACTTTATTTGATTATCTCTATTTGAATAACTAATATTCAATTAACTCTTTTCAAATAACTAAATTCGATTAGCTCCTTCGAATACTAAATTCGATTTAACTCTATTCGATTATCTCTTTTATATCTCATCAATTTCCTTTTTATAACGTTTATTTTCCGTTACAACTATCCCCTTTTTTATAACTTCTAATTACCATTACAAATATTTCCTATTTATAACTTCTGTTTACCGTTACGAATATTTCCTATTTATAACTTCTATTTACCTTCTAAATAAATATTCCTTTATTCTATTTATTTTCTAAATAAATATTTCCCTTTTCAATTCTATTTATTTTATCAACATTTTTCCCTTTTATAAAACTCTATTCGTTTTATAAATACTTTCCTTTTATAAAACCGTGTTCATTTTATAAATACTCTATTTTCAAATTGTTTCCTTTTATAAAATCGGTTGATTTTATAAAATTCCTTTATTTCAAAATACATTGAAATATTCCTTTTTACAACTCAGGGTTTCTTATGATATTCAAAATATCAAACAACGATGATCAATATCGTTCTAACATCCATAATCAATAACAGAATACAAATCACACATATATCACAATATATGAAAACAGTAAAATAATTGTTGAGGAACCCAGTCGGATTCCTCCAACCTGTCTCCCTGCATCCACAGATGTTACACAGTATAATATATATCATATTTTATTTTGAAATGAAATATCCTGCTGCACAGAACCATATTTGATTAACATTACATAGATTAACTATAACTACGTTTTCAATCAAATCTATTTAACAGTCCAGTTTAACAATCAATATACAGCAGTCAATAAATAAAGTACAATTTATATTAAAATATAAATTGAGGAAGGTTAGTGAGTTTTACTCACTTTGTCCGAAATCGTTAAATACGAATAACGGTCGATGGTTCTGATCATACGATTCATTCCGTTATAAATTCAGTCGAGCTCCAACCCATTTCCAGTCGTCTGTTCCAGTAAAAAGAACGCAGCTGATTCCCGATCTTCCCTGTAGCTTCCTTCTTCCCACAAGTCAATATTCCGCAAACTCCCATAAACAAATATCCCTCCCCTGTATTAATACTCACAAATGTTACAGCACCATCCACCACTTCTCAACGTTTTCACGTAACATCTCCTTAACCCAACAACACAAAACTCCACTCACTGTTCAAACAACACCCATCTACTTCCATCCCCACATCGTTCTCCCATCACAACCAAAAGAACTGTTGCTCCCATACATTTCAGTATCTTCTTCAATTGCAAATCACACAAGAGTATATTCATTTCATTTTCTTCTTTTAACGTTGGGCTTAACACATTATTTCGGCCCATCCTTCCTACCTGATGAACAATCATCTCCCTTACTCCATATATCACGAACGCCCAGCACACCCACTGTCGAGTTCTTCTACTTGCTAAACCTCTCTCTACGGTCCGCCTTCATTAAATGTACACTTTGAAATCCTACCACCCAACTCCAAAATGCCGCTCCCTTGCCTTGACAAAATATTTCCCATATATATGATTTTCTTTCCGATTTGGGCCTCCTATTCAACCCAGTCCAAAAGTGCACCCACTCCTTTATTTCAGTTCGAGACCGACAGTACTCCTTTAAACCACAGACTTCATAAACTCTTCACATCGTTTACAGAACTCCTTCCATCACGCCATTTTCACACAAAAACCACCCCTGCTGCTCAGTAGGGTAACCATTCCCTTGAAAAAAATGCGAGATGCAGTTTTTATACAACATGGCCGTACCCTTCTCCAAGAATAAATCAAACAACTCACATAAATATAAACCCATTTCTGCCCGCATAAACCCATCTCCTCATACAGGTCGTTCTTCCAGTATTCCACGCAAGACAATGGCCAATTCGATTATCAACCGATCATAATTCCTTCAACCAAAACTCAAACAATAAATACATACCTCTTCACTCAACGTTCTCTTCCATCCTATACCTCTTTTGTAGATTTCGAACTTAATAAACTGCTCGCGTTGAGCAGCTCACTGCTGGAAAATCATCGAACAAAATCTGTCCCAAAACCCATGAATTATTGCCAATACTTCATACTTCAACTCCTCTTCCTCCTACACTCCATCGATGTACAACTCGAACAAACCCAAACTCCTCAACTTCGAAAATATCTGAACCCTAAACGGAGCCGCTGTACACTTTTCAGCGAAACAAAATTTGTGCGAACATCCCAAAATTGTTATCGGCTTGTAGAGCGAGCTCCCAGGATCACAGATGTATTTATTTTGGGATTTGTAGTATTTTATTTGATTTGTTGGGATTTTATTTGAAGATCGAAGTTTCCAGGAATGAAGAAAATTAGTGGCGGCACCTTTCTGTTGACCGGAGAAAGAATTTTAGTTTAGGTTATAAGGAAAATTTGAAGTGTATTTATAACGAATGGATGCTTCAAACTTAAGGTGATATAATAGGCCATGTAACGCCAGTACCAACCACAATGTTTTGCTTTAATTTGTCTTTCATTTTTGAGGCTTCCTGAAAGAATAGAAAACAACATTCTGCGTTACATATATATCAAGTCGAGAAGCCTTGGTTCCTAAGGAATTGTAGCTGTTCACGATGGGATCTATCATAGCAGTAGACAGTCGAGTTTCAACTTCAAATATACTTTACATGTACGTTTTAAAACTTAAGAAGGAAGGAATTCGTTTTATTATATTATAAATATATATATTTCAGTGCGGTTTGGGTATAAAACTGAAATGGTAGATAACGATGATTTCCTTGTATCATGTACCACTTGACAAGCCTTTTAGAGTGTTAGAAACAAACATATTTTCATGCCGCAGTGGTGTTAGATTCCAAACCGATAAGCAAATATTTCAAATATGGTTACTCTGTTTGTTCCCTTTCTAGTGCTAAATTATTTTATTAGCAGAATTATAGCTAAAAATTGCGGGTCATTACATAAACTGAATGCGCTTCAACTCTTTCTCTGCTTCGCTACTACCATGTTATTCTGGTTTCTATAGCTCTGCACCACCTAACTAGTGTCCTAACTAGTAATCTGTATAAAATGATAATGTGATCCCAATCCCCGCAATTGTGGTAGCCTTCAGGTGTACATCTATTATGAGGATCCCACCTCTATCTGCCTATTTGCCACGGATACGTTAGATGTACCCTTACTACCCAACCGATCGACTCCCAACTTGTATTAATTTTCCTTGTGTTTGTGTCAATCGGCCCTCTCTTGCGTGTAGATACCCTGTGTTGGTCCCACCTTAAGGTGTATCAATCCCTATGATAGCAAACCGACACGATTCAAGATGCACACTGTATAACTACTGGTACACTGTGTCTGCTTTTTCCACTCCGGAGTATGTGCACGCCCGTAATCCGTCGGAACCTACACTGACGTACCCCTTGCCGCTATTTTGACCGCTTATAATCAACCCAGTAATTGTGCCCCACCCTGCCTAGTTCAGGGTATTGTGATACATCTATGAGGGTTACTGCTGAAACGGGTCCCGCTGCTAGGGTTTCCTAGTGTCTATTTGCATACCCCCCAAATTGGTTAAGTGTTATCCATCCATTCAAGTTAACTTAACCCACCCACACATCATGTCGTATTGTTTAAGTGTTGCCCATTCATGTTAACTTAGTCCACCCACTCATCATGTCATGTTGGTTAAGTGTTTCTTATTAACTTAACCCTTCCCATTCATCATGTTGTATTGGTTAAGCGTTTCCTATTGAGTTAACCATGTTCATTCATCATGTTATATTGGTTAAGTGTTTCCCCTTAACTTGACCCCACTCGTTCATCATGTTATGTTGGTTAACTTAACCCTACTCATTCATCATGTTGTATTTGGTTAAGTGTTTCCTATTAACTTAACCCTGTTCATTCATTATGTTATATTGGTTAAGTGTTTCCTATTAACTTAACCCCACTCGTTCATCACATTATGTTGGTTAACTTAACCCTACTCATTCATCATGTTGTTCATTGGCATTATTTCTTTTATTAATGCACCAACCTCTCACATTAGAGCTGTTGTTTGCGGTTGCTGGATGTGTCGAGCGTTTCCCGACAGTCTTCTACCACAAACTCATTTTAACCTCGGATTTTGGGCTTAATGCGCTAACCTCTCACATTAGACTTGTTGTTGCAGCTGCTGGGTGTGCTGGGCGGTTCCGGGCAGACTTACACTGCAACTCAATCTAACCTCGGGTTAGGCATGTTCATCTTTTATCCAATTTACTATTTACCATACATGTCCAAGTCTAAATTTTATGTGCTAGTTATCCCAAATTCACAAAAATAGTCATGTTCCAATTCTCAAGTTATGCCCAACAAAGCCAATTGCAAGTTATGCCCTACAAATTCAATTACAAGTTATTACTCAAAATAGGTTACACCCAATCTTCCCAAATTTGCAATAATAGTCATGTCCCAAAATCACAATATACATTAAGCTTGGCGTCCCAACCAATAGTTATGCCTAATCTAGATTTAATATTCCAATTTACAATTTACGCCCAATCTAGATTTAATATTTCCATTTACCCCAAGTTCGCAACAATAACAATTATGCCCCAAATCACAAGTTACAAATTATGTTCCACTATTCCCAATAGATTATTCCCCAATATCCCCACATTCCAATCACACGTATAACAAGATTCAGTCTAGATTCTAGGTTAATCTAGATTCATAAAATAAAGGGGAGGAAAGAAGGAACATAAATGAGAGTAGGCATAAAAACAGGCATTATAATGATAAATCTGTCAAATATAACATTATGGACCTGAGATGACTACAGATCTGTTACAATTGAGGTATAACAATGATAGATCTAAAATAAACAGATAGAAATAACCTCGTTGATATATAAATCTGATATAAATAACATCATGAACCTAAAACGATTATATATCCGATGTTCAACAAAGATAGCCATGATTGAATCGATATAATAACTTCTTAGGCATGTAAAGTCATAGATTCAATAGAAAGATAGGGATAAATTGAAAAGATTGTCTCATCATCAAGCATGGACTTAGATTCATTTTATTACATGCCAAGATTACTATTAGGTATTTAAATCTGAAAATAACATGAACTTACTTTGCTAGTATTAAGAAAAGATAATTGAATCGTTGTTGTTGTAGCAAAACTAGTCTTCTAATTTGATTTGAGGCTCCCTAATTTTCTTCTGGAATTTAGGTTGAAGAATGACGGCTCGACTAGTTTAGAGATGGACGGCATGGTGGCAATAGAGAATAGGGTTGTGAGGTTAGGGTTTAGGTTTAGAAATGTATATATAGGAGTATAGGATCAATTTGAGCCTTTAGATCAACCTAGGAGTCATCAGAGCCATCCAAACCAAAGAGATACGTCATCCAGCCAACCACAGTGCGATACATAAGCTCTAGTACCTCAGAATTCGTCACTGCCACATCAGCCAAGTACATAACGAAGTATTTTTCCCAGATCTGGAGGGGAGGGGGTCGACACCGGGGTCGACACCCCTTAAGGGAGGTCAACACCCTTTGGCGGGAATTTCCCCGCCCAGCCTGTTTTGGCTGATTTTGAATTTTGAACCCATTTTTGACTTTCTGGACCTATTTCTGAAGTACTGAACCCAATATATATATATATTCTCCTGTGCGTATTAAAACTTCAAACCTTAATAACTTCTTCATACAGTGTCTGATTTACGCAAACTCGGACTCTATCCCAAGCAGAATTCCAAGACGAACGCAATGGTGTAACCCATTTCCTCTAATTCTTCCATTAATAATTAATTATCTTTTAATTATCTCTAATGTCATGTTTTAGAATTACGGGGTGTTACATTCCACCCTACTTAAAGGATTTCGTCCCCGAAATCTCCAAGTCAAGAAGAATGTATATCTGTTAGATCAAAATTTGGACCTAACACCCAAATTATTCCGAATGTTATAGAGTTTCAACTGAAGAATGTGGAAAAAGAAAATAACAGACAGAATTTATAGTGGTTCGGCGTTAACGAGCCTACGTCCACTTCATATATTATTGATTATACTTTGAAAGCTAATACAATCAAGGATTTCTCTCAATACTCTAGTATTTTGACAATAATGGCGGATTTAGTATTCAATATTGCCAAAAAGATCCCAAAAAATGTCAAGCTCCGGGCTATTTATAGCTGATTTTGTCAGGTGGGTCGTGGTAGCACGTGGCACGAATCCCGAGAACATGGGATCGCATCGCCACCGTTGAGGAAATAGTCAAATTAGCCGTTGTGGACAGGTGTCATGATCTGCTTGAAAATCGGATCGTGCAGATGGGGAGAATCGGTCAGAATGATGGTTAGGGACACGTGTCGCTAGATCCGTGCGACTCGGATCGTTGAAGACTAGCTCACGCTTGAACGGGTCAGAGGGTTCGCCATGCATCAGGGGATCGAATCGGTCTATGCTGGGCAACAATATAAGTTCGGATCGAGTCGCATAGGGGTTTCGTTTCGCTGATGTAACAGGGGGCGATCCGACGAGATGCGATCCAATGGTGGGCGAGTCGATAGCGAGCGATCCGACGACGGGCGAGTCGATAGTGTGCGATCCGTTCCTTCATGCACTTGGGGAATATAGTTTCATACCTTCCTTTCGTGAGTGAACCTGGGTGGCTTGGTCAAAAAAGCTAGCCAACATTTTGCCCCCTCGAAGTATGTTTTATCGATGATGGAACATGCTTCGAAGCTATAGAATCGTCCCTTCACAGCGAGTTGCGAATCAGTGAACAATTCCTTTTCTGGGATTTTTCAGAGCGTTCATTACTGAATTTATCGATTCGGATCGCGTGCTCGAGTCGCGGTCCGTTATCAAGCCATTCGTTTCGTTTCTTTGGTGTGCACTTGGGCCTCTTCATGGAACGGAACGAGACGGGCTCCTCTTCGAGACGTGGTGGGCTTTTGGTTCGCGGCCCGCCTATTTTCGTGGACCGAATAGGACAAAAAAGGGGAGACAAACAGTCGCCCTTTTGCCTATATAAGTCGACCCCCCCCCCTCTTCACTTTCTTCCTTCTTTTTTCTGCCGTATCGTTTCGCCTGCATTGTTGAGGAACGAACCCTAGTTTTTCAAACCTTCGAAAATCCGAGTATTTTCCCAATTTTTAGAAAGGTAACTCCACCAAAAGCACCCTTACTCGTAATCGCTGTTGTTTATGAATTTTTTCGACTAGCTTGAGGGAAGAAATGGTGGAATATCGTGATTTTTAGGGGAATCCTCGAGGCGCCATGGCTGATGGGTTCAAGGGTTGGAGTTCGGAGATGAGAAGGAGAGGAGAAAAATGGAGGGAGAAGAAGGAAGAAGACCGGTTCGGATCGGGGGCAAGGAGAGGAAAGGAAGAAGATGAAGGCGAGTGGCGAGACGGAGGGTCGTGAAGATGGCAGAGGCACGTACCGTGGGGGGGGGGGTCGCAACGATTCGGCAAAGACCCCGATCACTTAGTTTCACGATCCGTGAGGGGGCGATCCGAAGGAGGGCGATCCGAAGGAGGGGGATCCCTCTACCCTGCGATCCGAAGGAGGGCGATCCCTTTACCCGGCCATCCGAAGGAGGGCGATCCCTTTACCTTGCGATCCGACTCGTAGTTCACGATCCAAATGAATTTCGAACTTTAAACGATGCCTTGTCACCATAAAATTCTGGACAGTTAGGCTAGGGCCTTGATGTCGGACTTTCTGGACTAAATGACCACATAATTCGACTGCATATGACGACTAATATTTTGATGATCTTGATAGCTTTTACGCTTTATCTTAAATGCACACACAAGCACACACACACCGGCACTTGCACACACGGGGGACGGGTAGCATTAATCTCATTGTTCATGTTTTCTCGTCCTAGCAGTAATGTCGAATAATCAATCTCCTTCAAGATCCACAACAGAAGCGGCATCCGAGGTTCCTAAGCAATACAACCCCGAGATTCCTCCAATTAATCCAGGAGGTGAAGATTCTGGATCTGAATACGAGGCAATGGAGTCAGATCCGTCCGAAAGTACTTCATCTACCGATGATTCTGAGATAGATGGGCGAGCTCCCAACGAGATTCCTGGCGCGCTCGGAATAGATAAATTTTCTAATTCTTTAGCTTCCAAGCTCGACGATATAAAGCTTAAAAGAATCTGTTTGAGACACAGGATTCCTTGGGATGATGTCTTGACACCCGGAAGCGAAGATAGACCCCACCTAGCTCCGGAAGGATATATGGCAATCAGTCGAACCATGTGCTTGGTAGGAGCTATTCCTCCGTTTCCTCCGATCGCCATCGAAACTTTAAGACGACTGGGTATTGCTTCGATGCAGCTTCATCCTAACGCCTACGCATCTATATACACCCTATATGTTCCATACGCGGAGATCCTACACGCCGAACTTAAATTCAGAGATTTGACATTCTTTTTTCTTTTCAAGCACCGTTCTTCGACAACTCCAAATTTCTCTTTCTTTGAATCAGTGGCGAATAGGAAGGTTCTGTACGATGGATATAGCAATATAGGGGATCCTAAGTCTGATTGGTTTTATATAAAGAAACAGGCCGGATGCTCAAGAAGATGGCTCAAATCAAGTAAACTTTAAGCTTTTAATCGAATATCTTGTTCAAGAAGTCTAGGCGTTAACATTCTCCCTCCTTTTTCTTTGTCTTAAACAGATCACGTCTTCCCAAAAACGGAGGGTCCACTATACAACAATCGATTATCCATTCTTTTACAAAGCAGATCCGACTTTCTAAGGATCAAAAAATGCATTACTGATGACAATCTTCATAAGCATCGTCTTCTGGATAGAAGATTTGGACTTGGCACTGGCGGCAGACCTTATAAGTACGTGCCCCCAACAGAGGGAGAGGGAACTTCGCAAGCGGTAGAAACAACTAAGTTTCGCAAGAGTCCTTCTCCGATAGTCATCCAAGACGATGAGGACCTGAACATATACAGAGGGGATGAGGTCCGCGGTGACATGTCCGAGGAAATCCCAATTTCTACTCCAATCGAAACCGCTACTCCCGATGATTTGACAGAAGAGCAGTTATTTGACGAGCTGAACAAAATTCCTCTACCCGATGATGTATATACAGAGAAGGACTTTGAAGGGGGACCTTTTTTCCCTGCTTCTGAAGAGACCATCGCTCCAACTAGAGGACAAGAAACTGGTCAGATGAGCCTGTCTTCAGGCCCAGGTCTGTTAGGGGGAATTATATGGGATGCACAAATCACACACACTATCTGACCCTGCACCCTTATATCGTGGATATTCAAAGTTTTAATATGCTCTTCTCTTTTTTGCAGGAACGATGTCCCGCAGGAAATCTTACTCTTATCGTTCCCTTCGTGAGGGCACACCCAGCCTTCACCCGGTACTGAGCGCTCTCGCGGCCCTTCTCACAAGCCGACTTCCTCGCAACCTCGGTCTCCACCAAAATCGACCTCTACCAAGCCCTCCAGTTATCCGACAGTTCCTACAGGGGGAAAGAAACTTCCTAAAGAGTTAACTCCTCCGAAGAGTGCACCTTCCCACAGCCGGTCGTCAAAAAGGCATCACGAATCTAAAGATAAGGGCAAGGATCCATCCAAAGAGTCTGAAAAGGAGAGGAGTGACATCGTCCCTTCCAGCCAGCCAGAGTTGGCTGCCCCCAGGTCACGGGATTACATGCATGGTCCCGAGATTCAAGGTAGGCTGGAAAAGCTGCGGGAACAATTCCCAGACATATTCTTTGACCGGATGACATTTGTTCCAGCCTTGGAACCGGTCCCCAAGAACTGGGATAGCGAAGTTGTCAGGCATATCCGCCATGTTGCCAGGCAATATGAGATGATGAAAAAACATGCAGTTAACCTTTCAGAAGTCATCCGATCGCTTGAAATAGAAGCACACAGATCTAAGGCGAAACTTGAAAACAACGAAAGGGCCAGGACGAAAATGGAGAAGGACCTGGAAGATGCTCAATCCCAGCTTGCTTTAGCACGGAGGGACTCTGAAAATTATAAGATTGAATTAGAGAATGCTAAGCAGCGCTTTCATTTGGAACTTGACTCCAATAGCCAAGAGAAAATGGCCTTAAAGAAGGAGGTTGAAGATCTCAAAATGGCCAACATCGAGTTGAAAACAGCACAAGGCCATTTTGAAGCTGAGAGAGCTGCTTGGGAGGCAGAAAAGGCAAATTTAAAAGAAAGTCTGGCTTTGGCTAAAGCAGAAAAGGTGATTTTAAATGATCAGGTCTCGGACGCGGAGAGACGGGCAGCTCTCGCCGAAAAGAATGTCGAAAGTGCCATCGAATTGGCCACTGCTTCTAACAACAAGCTCCTCGAAAGAGAGAAGGAGATCGAGGGGTTTGAAGAGATGATTTTCGACTTCCTTGGCCAGGTTCTCAAAACTCGCAACATCTCGTGGATCCCGGATTACCACGTTACTTTAGCCAATTTATGGGATGCCATTGTTGAAGGTGAAAAGCATAGATTGGGGGTCGAAGAAATTGATGAGGATGAGTTGATGAAGAGCATCTTAAGGGATAATGAGCCTGAGGATTTAGCAGAGGGTCGTCGTCTGATTCTAGCGGAGATGGAAAAGGAGAGGGCCCTGGCTAAAGGTAAAGGCAAGGCTGACGAGGGTTCGAGTTCATCCGTGGAGCCCAAGACCTACGGGGTTGAGGAATACCATCCCGATGATCCATTAATCCCTTTGGGTCTAACTCCCGTGGTTATCGGAGCCTCTGCAACTACTCAAGAGGGAGCATCTGCGGAAGGTATCTCTCTCTTTTCCCCACAATTTGTCAAATCAATTGTGAATTGTCGTCGTCTGGTAGAACGACCAATTGAATTAGTAATGTGTGTTCCTCCTGATACAGGTGGCGAGCCCGTCGACGAGGGTGCTGAAAAAGAAAAAGAAGTGGAGAAGGAGGCTGTCTCGCCAGGTGCTGGTATTGATATATCAAAGCAGGCTGAGGTCACAACAGCAGAAAGAAGCATCCCGGTACCTAGTACTGACATTCCCAAAGATGCTGAGACCATCGAAGCCTTGAAAGACATGGATGGGCGCCATGTAGATGATGAAGAAGACATTATCGGCGCCAAAAAAGCCGACGACGATGACGACGAAACCTTGGCCAGCCGAAAGGCTAGGCAGGAGAAAGGGATGGCTTCAAAAAAGGTGGGAGATGAGGCTTTGGACGTAGTCCCTCTTGTAGAATTCGATCCCAAAACTGGGATGATTGTGAAAATCCAGCCCAAATCCATCAGCCGGCAGCTTCACTTTGCAAACCCTGATGACTTCCCGGCTTCCCTTTCTGGTAGAAGGAAGAGAAAAGAGGTGGAAGAGGAATCTTCAGAGGAGTCGGATGTTCCTCTCATAGACAAAAGGAAGAGGAAGAAAGGGGGTCAGACCGATGCCGACAAGGCGAAGCTGGAGAGTCAGAAGCAGGAGAAGAGGCCAAAGCGTAAATAGGATATTGTTGCTTGTTGATATTTTGCCTTTAGGTTTTCCACTGGCCAGGAAGTGTAATTGTGAGACTGGCCCTCACTTTCCTTTCTAGGTTGTTTTTCACTTTGTTGGTTCGCAGTATATAAATGGAAGTTTATCTCTTTTTGCATCATTGTGTACCTGTATTCAAATAAACTTTCCATGTTTAGTCATAGGCCATCTAATAATAATTACAGATCAATCAAACAATAGAAAGAAAAAATTTCGTGCTGCGTTGCTGTATTAAAGTTCAGTATATGTATATGAGTATATGTGCCCCCAATCAGTTGTTATTATAGCGCCTAACTGGGGTTTACTAAGGTTTGGTTAGTATTGTCGGCAGGTTGCCCCCTATTTCTGAATATGGGGGACTTGGAAGATTTCATAGGATAATAGTTTTTGTGGTACCGAATTTCTGGCACCTTTTTCAGTGCTTAATCACAGACTTCTTTGTACTCTCCTGACGGTTGCCAAGGTTAGAGTTTGAATTCGGTAGTTCAGTCGGTCCCCGATCCTTGAGCAGGGAAGAAGTTCTTTCTCAGCGCTCAATCGGAGACGCTTTTATACTCTCTCTCTCTCTGGAGAGTTAGAGTGCGAGCTCAGCGATTCATTCGCTCCCCGATCCTTCAGCAGGGAAGGAGCTCTTTCTCAACGCTCAGTCGGAGACGCTTTTATACTCTCTCTCTCTCTGGAGAGTTAGAGTTCGAGCTCAGCGATTCATTCGCTCCCCGATCCTTCAGCGGGGAAGGAGCTCTTTCTCAGCGCTCAGTCGGAGACGCTTTTATACTCTCTCTCTCTCTCTCTTTCTCTGGAGAGTTAGAGTTCGAGCTCAGCGATTCATTCGCTCCCCGATCCTTCAGCGGGGAAGGAGCTCTTTCTCAACGCTCATTCGGAGACGCTTTTATACTATCTCTCTCTCTGGAGAGTTAGAGTTCGAGCTCAGCGATTCATTCGCTCCCCGATCCTTCAGCGGGGAAGGAGCTCTTTCTCAGCGCTCAGTCGGAGACGCTTTTATACTCTCTCTCTGGAGAGTTAGAGTTCGAGCTCAGCGATTCATTCGCTCCCCGATCCTTCAGCGGGGAAGGAGCTCTTTCTCAGCGCTCAGTCGGAGACGCTTTTATACTCTCTCTCTCTCTCTCTCTGGAGAGTTAGAGTCACGGATCAAGCAGTCTGCAATCATGCACGCTCATCAAACTCGTCCTAGGTTTTCATTTTAATCCAAGCTCCGAGGATTGAAATCAGTCGGACAAGCAGTTGGAGCTTTTGCCAAGGCTCTGAGTTTCTCCGAACAGTCTACGGGAGGAACAGTTGGCAACAGACTTCGGGTACCTGCATTATTCACGCCGCTTTCCATAAAAATAAACAGGCAGATAAATAAGGATGCAATAAAGGTAAATGACGCACAATATTTTTATAGTGGTTCGGTCGAATCATGACCTACGTCCACTTTATAATTTTTTGCTTCAAGGAATCAAACTATTCTAGGCTAGTCGTGCCTTATACATGGTTTTCAACAAAGCAAAAGAACAGATTTGAAACTTTTATGCTAAGTATGGCCGCAAATGTTGGGCATTCCACACTCTGGGGATTTCCCTTCCATCTACGGTTGCCAGCTTGAAGGTTCCATTATCAAGCTTGCTCAGAATGGAGTACGGTCCTTCCCACTTTGCTCCCATATGAATTGGGGGTGGAAAGACACGTTTCAGAACCAAGTCTCCGGGTTCCCAGGTTCGGGCTCGAACCTTTTTGTTGTAATATCGAGCGATCTGTTGCTTGCATCTCAAGGCGCGAAGGTCCGCCTCATCCCTCTTTTCTTCGATCATATCTAGGGACTCAAGGAGCAATTCATTATTGGTCATTGGGTCATAATAAGTCACCCGGTGAGAAGGTACCTTTATCTCAACCGGGATGACTGCTTCCGTTCCAAAGGCAAGGGAGAACGGGGTATGTCCTGTTGTCGATTTATATGTTGTCCTGTAGGCCCATAGTGCCAAGGGCAATTCATCAGCCCACATGGCTCTAGCTCGCTTCAGTCTTCTTTTCAGAATAGACTTAATCACTTTATTCGCCGCTTCGACTTGTCCGTTCGATTGCGGATGCGCCACAGAGGTGTATCGATTCTCAATGTGGTATTTTTGGCAGAAATTTCTGAATTCAGCACTATCTAACTGAGTTCCGTTATCCGTTATTACAATCTTTGGAATCCCAAATCGACAAATGATGTTTCTCACGATAAAGTTGATCACTCGTTTGGTTGTGATCGTAGTTAGTGGCTCAGCCTCGACCCACTTAGTGAAATAATCCACGGCCACAATAGCGAACTTTGCTCTGCCCCTTGCTATGGGAGACTTCCAATGATATCAATTCCCCACATAGCGAAAGGCCATGGGCTCATCATTGTTTTTAACTGATTAGGAGGTGCTCTAGGTATCTTTGAAAATCTCTGGCACGCATCACACCGTCGTGCGTATCTTGCTGCATCCTTATTTATGGTAGGCCAGAAATAACCATGCCGCAACACCTTTTTTGCCAAAGTTTGCCCTCCAGTGTGGTCGCCACATTCGCCTTCGTGGACTTCTTGCAGCACACGTTTGATGTCATCGTGGGCAATACACCGAAGGAGGGGCATTGAAAACCCTTGTCTGTAAAGGACTCCGCCTTGCAGAACGTATCTGGCGGCTTTACGAATTACTTTACGCCTCTCGCTTTTCTTGGTCGGAAGCGTTCCATTCATCAGGAAATTCTTTAGAGGGGTCATCCAGGACTCCCTTTCTGGTTCCGTCTCTAGTATTAGGTCGATTTCCATTTGATCTATGCTAGGGGACCGAAGTACTTCAACGGGGGCTAGCCCAGTCACTTCAGGATCATCGGAACTAGCCATCTTTGCCAACTTGTCCGCCTGCTGATTCTCTGACCGCGGAATATGAGATATGCTGTAGTGATCAAAATCGTTCAGCAATTCTTTCACTTTCTTTAAGTATAAAATCAATCTTGCACTTTTAGCTTGGAATTTTCCAGTAACTTGGTTCACAACTAACTTGGAGTCGCAGAAGATGTTCAGCTTTGTGACTTCTAATTCCTTTGCAATCCTTAATCCGGCTATCAGGGCTTCGTATTCGGAATCGTTGTTAGTGGCGTGAAACTCCATCCAGATAGCATAGGATATCAATCGTTTCTTTGGAGTTTCAAGCACTATTCCTGCGCCGGATCTGTCGTCATTCCTAGCGCTATCGGTATACAATCCCCAGGCATCGGGATCGAGAAGTAACTTTGAAGGATCAACTTCTTCGTTTGCTATATCTTTCTCAGGGACAGTGAACTCTGCTATGAAGTCGGCTATCACTTGCCCCCGAATTGACCGTCTGGGCTGAAAGTTCAAATCAAATTGACTTAACTCAATGTTCCATTTGAGTAACCTTCCAGATGCCTCTGGTCTCTGTAGGACTTGCTTGAGCGGGTGATCGGTGTATACGGTAATAGGATGCGCCTGAAAATAATGTCGAAGCTTTCTAGAGGCAATCAGTAAACTATACGCCAACTTTTCTATCCTTGGATAATTACGCTCTGCTGCCGTCAATTTTTTGCTCACGTAATACACAGGTCTTTGGACCTTATCTTCTTCTCTTACCAACGCTGAGCTGATTGCATGGGATGACACTGCCAGATACACGAATAAGTCCTCGTGATCCATTGGCTTAGATAATATCGGAGGTTTCTCCAGGTGCCTGAGTAAATTCTGAAATGCTTCTATGCAGTCAGGCGTCCATTTGAAGTGACGTTTTCCCCGCTTTATTAATTCGAAAAATTGGATGCATTTGTCCATAGCCCTGGAAATAAATCTGCTTAGCGCGGCTACTTTTCCTGCAAGGCTTTGCACAACCTTAATTTGCCTAGGTTCCTGAATATCTCTGATTGCCGCGATCTGGTCTGGATTAATCTCAATCCCACGGGAACTGACGATGAAACCCAAGAATTTCCCGGAGGCGACACCGAATGAACATTTTGTTGGGTTGAGTTTCATTCCGTACTTTCGAAGAATGCCGAACATTTCTTCCAAGTCCGTAGTATGATGGGAGGATTCCTTGGACTTAACCAACATGTCATCGATGTATACTTCCATCGTTTTCCCAATCTGGTTATAAAACATTATGTTGACTAAACGTTGATATGTAGCGCCCGCATTCTTCAAGCCAAAGGGCATCACCACATAACAATATAATCCCAGGTCCGTGATAAAACTAGTGTGTTCTTGATCTGGAACATGCATCGGAATTTGGTTATATCCTGAATAAGCATCCATAAATGAGAGAAGCTCATGACCCGCCGTCGAGTCTACCAACTGGTCAATCCAGGGTAACGGGAAACTATCTTTTGGATAGGCTTTGTTCAAATCCGAGAAGTCGATACACGTTCGCCACTTCCCGTTGGCCTTCTTTACCAGGACTAGATTCGAAATCCAGTCTGGGTAAGTCGAGTCTCTGATAAATCCATTACTCTTTAGCTTTCCAACTTCTTCTTTCAAAGCAGCGGACCTCTCTGGGCCCAACATTCACCTTTTTTGCTTTACCGGAGGATGTTTAGGGTCAATGCTTAATGAATGGCTCATGATTGATGGGGATATCCCACACATGTCCGCGTGGGTCCAAGCAAATACATCCAAGTTGTTTTTTAAGAAATCCGTCAATTCTTTAGCGAGATTCGGATTCAACTGGGATCCAATCTTAAGGACCTTCTCCGGGTCACTGTCATCGATCGGTACATCCACAGTTGTCTCATTGGGAGTCGCCATTCTGCCCCCGGGTTCTTGATCCTCTCTGGGATCTATATCCTCGGGCAACTCTCTGGGCAACTCGCCAACGACTATCCTCTTTAGTTGCTATAAGGTCTCCGCCCCCGTAGGGGGAGAAGCGCCTTTAGTTTCAATGTCCCCTCCATTGCGAAGTAACTTTAGTTCGGCAACATAACATGCTCGCGCAGCAACCTGATCTCCTCTGACGATACCAATGCCAGCTTCTGTGGGGAATTTCAATAACAAGCACCAGGGGGCTATACAGGCTCTAAACTTTGCGAGGGCCGGCCGGCCCAAGAAGGCATTGTAGGGCGATTCAACGTCTAAAACCACGAAGGGAAGGATTCTCACTCTCTGGCGTTCTCCTTCCCCAAGCGTAATCGGTAACTCTACATAACCCATTGGAGCGGTAGATGCTCCGTTGAATCCACGGATCCATCCTTGACAGGGCTTCAAGTCTTTTATTTTGAGGTTCATCTAGTCAAATGTCCTTTTGAAAAGAATGTTGACGGAACTCCCGTTGTCCACCAAAACCTTATGAACAGTGGCTGGTCCAATAGGTACTGTAATTACAAATGGATCTTCAGTCGGAGCATGTACTCCAATGCTTTCTCGTTCTCGGAAAACGACATCATCGGTCATCATCTTTTGTTGCTTTACCGGGATATTATCCTCAGGGTTGCTACACTCCCCTACTTCAAGGTGTTGCTTGGCTGCATTGACATATTGATCTAATGCCTTGGAACTATGCCCGGTAAGATAAAGTCCTCCGATTACGGTATTAATAACAATGTTCTTTCCCTTTTGCTGGGCAGTCGGCCTAGTAGCAAGTTGATTCTGGTTCTGATTTGGGGCCTGTACCGCTTGTCCCCTGTCTCTGGGCGTTACTCTGTATTCATCTAATTTTCCTTCTCGAAGAAGCCTCTCGACTACATCTCTTAGGTGACGGCATTCATTTGTCGAATGGCCGTGAATCTGATGAAAGAGACAAAACTTCCCCGTTTCACGTTCTTTTTCCGTCGACTCTCTGGGAGGTGGCCTCTTATTCTGGAGGACTTCATACGCATCCATGAAGATATTTTCCAGAGTATCGTTTATTGGTGTATAACTTTCAAAGGCCCTAGGACGAGTCCTTCTCTGGGAGTCGTTCCCTCGGTTCCTCTTCCGGTTGTTGCCGTTACCATTATTGTCGCTGTTACCTGACTGACGACCACCCTGATTCCGATTTCCGACATTAACCTCGACTTTCCCCGAGCTGTCTCCTGTCTGCTTAATAGCGACATTACTCTGGATTTCCTCCTTATCAGCTGTTTTTTCCTTTCGGTTAGCATATACCTCTTCCCGGCGTAAATGTACGTTAGCTTTTTCGTAGAATAACTCTCTAGTATGGGGTGGTTTGCCTGCCAGGTATCTCCCGAATTCAGTGTCTTTATCTACTCCGTCAATCAGTGCTGCGACAATGGTCGGTTCATGGGGATCTTTAACCTCAGTAGCAGCCAAATTGAAACGATCCAGGTACACCCTCAAACTCTCGCCTGGCCGCTGCTTGACAAGGAACAAGTCAATCACACTTTTTGTTTTTTATGCATAGATACGGAATTGTTCTACGAACTTCTCACTCAACTCCCTGAAGCTAGAAATCGATCTTGCTGGCAAGCGAGTAAACCATAACAATTCTACATCCTCCAAGAATATGGAAAATGCTTTGCACTTGACAGCGTCAGAAGCTGCGGCAATGGTCATTGACCAAGAGTATCTCATCAGATGCTGGACGGGATCAGACCTGCCCGCGTATCGATTCATCTGTGGCATGTTGAAACGCCTTGGGAAAGTCGCATCCAAAATATCATCAGTGAAAGGGGTGTGACTGCGGTCGATTCCCCAATCCTCGTTCCGTTGTCCACGGCTATCTGCCAGAATCTGATGGATCATGGCTGCAACATTTGCACTGGTCAGTGGAGGTTCAGGGTCAGTGCCTCTGGTTTGGCGGGGTTCTCTAATCTCTCTTCCGGGAGCAGTCACAAAATCCGGGGCTCGGATAGGGCTCCGTTGCCCCCTGTTACCATGAGCATGCGCGCGGCGACGGGGCTGAGGTAGTCTGTAATGCACAGGACTGTCCACATCTCGAGTCCTGGGAGTTGTGGCTTGATCGTTCACGTTATGGTTTGAGGGCCCCGCCCCCAGCGCTTCTTCTTCCCGTGATGGCAGGGTTCCGAACCGAAGCTGCTCTATGTTTTCGGCTCTTTCATACGGTCATCGCGGAGGTCTCGGCGATTCCTCAGACGAAGAAGAATATCTTGGAGTGAGTGGACGAACCGGCGGCGTTATTTGCCTTGCAAGCTCATCAAGTCTTCTATACATAGCAGTCAAATTTTTTCGTAGGATGGAGCTTTCCTGCCTTTGGGCAGCCAATTCATCAAACAGCCTCTCCCACATTTTGGAAAAGCGAGAGAGATCCCCCTCAGTAACGGGAGCAGCAGGATCATATTGATCATCATCACTTTCTCTTATGAGCAAAGAGCTTGAGCCAGGTCGAGCGGAGGGGCCAGGACGGTTGGAGCGAGCCATAGGCTCCTTTCCGGGTCGAGTTGTAGTCTGATCATCAATTCGAATCGCTGTGGTTCGAGGATGGCGGCTCGCAACGCCCCCTAAGATCGATTCGCGGCCGCGGTGCGTGGAGGATTCGAGACGTTGCCTCGTGATCGGGTAACAACCCCTTCAGCAGTCTGTATCGCCTCGTTCTCGTCGACTCGGAGCGTGGCGTCTTCATCGGATCGGTTCGCCCCCAGCGCTCCGCGATCCAGAGTCTCCTCATTGCCTAGCTCGTGCACACTTTCTTCAATTGTTTCATTGGTTTGCGAAGCTCGTGCTTCCTTAGATCTTTTTCCAACCATGATATCCGAATCGCTGGAATCTTCAACGAACTGAATAGTGAAACCGTGAAAGCACCAAAATGTTAGATCAAAATTTGGACCTAACACCCAAATTATTCCGAATGTTATAGAGTTTCAACTGAAGAATGAGGAAAAAGAAAATAACAGACAGAATTTATAGTGGTTCGGCGTTAACGAGCCTATGTCCACTTCATATATTATTGATTATACTTTGAAAGCTAATACAATCAAGGATTTCTCTCAATACTCTAGTATTTTGACAATAATGGCGGATTCAGTATTCAATATTGCCAAAAAGATCCCAAAAAATGCCAAGCTCCGGGCTATTTATAGCTGATTTTGTCAGGCGGGTCGTGGTAGCACGTGGCACGAATCCCGAGAACATCGGATCGCATCGCCACCGTTGAGGAAATAGTCAAATTAGCCGTTGTGGACAGGTGTCGCGATCTGCTTGAAAATCGGATCGTGCAGATGGGGAGAATCGGTCAGAATGACGGTTAGGGACACGTGTCGCTAGATCCGTGCGACTCAGATCGCTGAAGACTAGCTCACGCTTGAACGGGTCAGAGGGTTCGCCATGCATCAGGGGATCGGATCGGTCTACGCTGGGCAACAATATAAGTTCGGATCGAGTCGCATAGGGGTTTCGTTTCGCTGATGAAACAGGGGGCGATCCGACGAGATGCGACCCAATGGTGGGCGAGTCGATAGCGAGCGATCCGACGACGGGCGAGTCGATAGTGTGCGATCCGTTCCTTCATGCACTTGGGGAATATAGTTTCATACCTTCCTTTCATGAGTGAACCTGGGTGGCTTGGTCAAAAAAGCTAGCCAACAATATCCTACCATCCAACATCCATCTACTCAACCATTCAACCACAGACATCCATTGTCGTTAAAAAGGTTTCTAATGATTTTCATGAACATATGCATAGTGTGTGTATATGTCCTTATCTAATGCAAAATCGGTGGTCTACTGATTCAGTTGACCTCCCTAATGCGAATTATGTCAGTGTCATGAGTCCATCATGTATGCAATTTCTCCTAATCGTACTTTATAACTTCTACATGAGTGCACAATCATCCATACAAATGCAACATCCATATGATAACACATCAAGTTTCAATCCATATACAAATACATATATGCATATGCAATATGAAAGTGACTGAGCCGATCTAGTATCTAATGTTTGTGTACATGCATCCACGAGCAACCACTAGTAACCAATTGCAACCACTTGCAATCATCAACCATAACAGGTTTCAAATACATGTTTACATTCATTGATTTCTACTTAAGGATCAAAAATAGGACCAAGGAGATATACTTAAAGGATAGATACAAGCATGCACAAACTTATGGAAAAAGAGATTAAGGATGTATCCTCAAAAAGAAAAGGGAAGGATGCGCGTATCTTGTCTTCAGTCTCCCAAGTCGCGTCTTCTTCAGCGTCACCCCATTCTACTTTAACTAGCTTGACTTCACGATTTCGAAGCTTCTTGACCTCCATTTCCAAAACTCATTAGTAAAGAAAGGATTTTGATCACTTACTATGTTAGAGGGTATCCCATGTAGTCGGATTATCTTTCCAAGATAAACAGATGTTAACCATGATACCAAGTGTATATACTAAGATGATTAGAGGTCTCTCCTCTGCTTAGCTTATCCATCATGTCACAAATCTGAGGGTCTTCATGTTACGCCGCTCCTATCCGATCCAAAAGCATAGGCCGCTCTTCTAGCGATGTTAACAAACCAGGTACAAACTTGATTGAGGGTCTAAAGCTAAAGGTTGCTATGTACTTCAAACTTTACCCCTCTTAAGGTCAGTCTTTCTCTACATAGGGTGCCTGCCACAACATTACGCTTGCTAGGGGTATAAGCAATCTTAAAGTCGTATGAGGCAAGAAATTCCATCTATTGTTGTTGCCTCAATTTCAAATCTTTTCGCGAGAACAAATATTTTAAGGACTTATGATCCGTATATAGTTCAAACTTTCTCTCTTAAAAGATAATGATGCCATGACTTAAGAGCAAACACTATGACAGCTAATTCCAAGTCGTGGGTAGGATAGTTATTCTCATGTACTTCCAGCTGTCTTCCTCCATAACAAACTACCCTCTCTTCTAGCATTAAAACAGTGCCTAACCGTGTCGCGCATGCATCCGTATAAACTATAAACGTCTTGTTCTCTTCGGGCAATGTCAAGACTGGGGTTGTAGTCAAGGTTCTCTTCAGTCGTTGGAAAGCAACATCACGAATCAAATCCCAAGAAAAGTTAGATTCTTCTTCGTCAATCTAGTCAGTGGGGCTGATACCTTCACAAAGTCCTTAATTAACTTCCTATACCAGCCCGCTAATTTAAGAAAACTTCTTATTCCCGTTGCATTCCTTGGGACCTTCTAATCTTGCATCGCAACTACTTTTGTGGGATCTACTGTTATCCCTTCCTTGGATATCATATGTCATAGAAACCTTACTTCTTCTCTCTAAAAATGATATTTGGAGAACCCAGCCTTAAGCTGATGTGCTTGGAGGGTATCCGAGACTTCCCTTAGATACAAAGCATGTTCTTTTCCACTCTTAGAGAAAACCAAAATATCATCTATGCACAAGCGAAGTGAACCATCCGCCTTTGTAGCGAAAACAACTGGAGCACCCCATTCAGAAATACTTTGCCTTATGAACCCTGTCTCAAGTAACTCTTTTACTTATTTACTGAGCCCTTCCTTTCCCTTGGAGTCATGTGTTATACAGGTAATGCAACTGGGTTTGCATTGTCAACTAGATATATGCGGAAGTCTACCTCGCATTTTAGGGGACAAACCCCTAACCTGACCAAAAACATATGCGTACTCATGGACCACTCTAACTGATCGCAAATCATCGATAGATGTATCAAGTGATTCAAGTTAGCTAAGACAAACTGATCCCTTAGGATCACATGAAATCTCGAGGGTATTTTCGGGGCAAGTCAAAAGTCTAACTACCCTCCTTTCACAGTTATTAGCTAACCAATCCATGGCTAGAATCAACCCATAGTCCGTAAACCAAAAACATAAGCATTACACTTAAACTCAATACTTAATATAGCTATTCTCAAATCCTTACAAACCAAAGATATATGAGCCGAAACACCAATTGGATTTGAGACAATAACGGGATCTTCTACTATACAAGTACTAAGGTGCAGAAACTCAACTATGGAAGCAGATATAACCGAATGTGAAGCGCTAAAATCAAAAAGAGCACTTACAGGATGATCAAAAAGAAAAACTAAACTTTCTCAATAGAAACTTTACTTCCTCTCTCTCCGGTACGCTGGCGGTGAGAGCATGCACTTGACCTCCTGAAAATCTTATCCTTTGTTCTTGCCCTTGTCCTTAATTATATGACACGTTGTACCATAATAAAGACACTTCCTCTTGTTTTAGGTTTTACTATTCTTTCCTCCCTACTTGTCCAGTGATTCTTCCACTTACACCTCTTTCTTTTTACCTCCTTTGTGAACCAAGTCCTTATCCATGAGTTACTCATCCTTGGGTTGTGCTCCTTAGCCAAACTCCCTCATTCTCGTCTTTACCATCCTTGTGTAACATGTTGACAAGTCTCTCGAAAACTGCCTCCGTCGCACGGAAAACCCTAAAAAGCTTGAAAGAAAATTAGCCACAGGTGAAACTACTGTGGCTATATATGGAAGTTGGGCACTTCTTCGCCCTTTGACAGGTGTCGTAGTCTCACCAAACCTACGGAACCATGCCGCGATGAGTTTACCTCCCAGAAAGCCAAGAGCTCCGAAGACTCAAGAAAGAAGGAAACAAGGATTCAAATAGAGGATCAAAAGTGAGTGCATATGGCTTTGGGGAATATGCCTTTACAACAAAACTTTTCTTTTGGAAATGCTTCTTTTAAAACCGTTTTGAAAATAATTTTTCAAATCTTTTATCGGATTCGGTAACCTTCAGCTCTGATACCAAGTGAAACACTCCACCTCCATTAGTGTCACTCACAAAGGGAATGCATTAACTTCAATTAAGTGTTATAGGTAAAAGATGCAGGTAAATTACAAGACAGACAAATAAAGCAGTGGAAAACAAAGTCATTTTATAAGCAACGTAGTTCAGTCAAGCTTTTACAACAATTGACTCAATCATACCTAAAATTAATACATAAAACTTCTGTCTTGATTCAAAAACTTCCAAGTATATAAGAAGCATAAAACATAGCAAAGTAGCATAAGTCCCCAAATTAAAGTGTAAACACAGCCATAGCCAAAGATAAGAGGATCCAAGCAATACATCAAAGAATGTTCTAGCTTGGAAAGAGAAACGTTCCAAACTAAGCTGATCTATTCCCTCCCTGACTACCTAGGGGGAGAAACATAAGAAAAGAAGACGAAAGAAAACGGGTCAAACATAAAGCCTGGGAAGTCCATTGATTTTCAGTATGTAAACATGTAAAAGTAACATGACATGAATAAATTGAATATAAGACAATATCGTGATAACAGGGGTAACAAGATAAGATTAGCATAAGATATGATAAGGCAAGATAAACCGAATGTGCTTCTACTCTTTCTCTGCTTCGCTACTACCCAGTTATTCTGGTTTCTATAACTCTACACCACTTGACTAGTGTCCTAACTAGTAATCTGTATAAAATGATTATGTGATCCCAATCCCCGCAATTGTGGTAGCCTTCAGGTATACATCTATTATGAGGATCCCACCTCTATCTGCCTATTTGCCATGGATATGTTAGACGTACCCTTACTACCCTACCGATCGACTCCCTACTTGTATTAATTTTCCTTGTGTCTGTGTCAATCGACCCTCTCTTGCGTGTAGATACCTTGTGCTGGTCCCACCATAAGGTGTATCATTCCCTATGATAGCAACCCGACACAATTAAAGATGCACAGTGTATAACTACCGGTACCCAGTGCCTGCTTTTTCCACTCCGGAGTATGTGCATGCCCGTAATCCGTCGGAACCTACACTGACGTATCCCCTGGCACTATTTTGACTGCTTATAATCAGCCCAGTAATCGTGCCCCACCCTGCTTAGTTCAGGGTATCGTGATACATCTATGAGGGTTACTGCTGAAACGGGTCCCGTTGCTAGGGTTTCCTAGGGTCTATTCGCAAACCCCCCAAATTGGTTAAGTGTTATCCATCCATTCAAGTTAATTTAACCTACCCATATATCATGTCATATTGGTTTTGTGTTGCCCATTCATGTTAACTCAATCCACCCACTCATCATGTCATGTTGGTTAAGTGTTTCTTATTAACTTAACCCTTTCTGTTCATCATGTTGTATTGGTTAAGTGTTTCCTATTAACTTAACCCTGTTCATTCATCATGTTATATTGGTTAAGTGTTTCCCCTTAACTTAACCCCACCTATTCATCATGTTATGTTGGTTAGCTTAACCCTACTCATTCATCATATTGTATTTGGTTAAGTGTTTCCTATTAACTTAACCCTGTTCATTCATCATGTTATATTGGTTAAGTGTTTCCCCTTAACTTAACCCCACTCGTTCATCATGTTGCGTTGGTTAACTTAACCGTACTCATTCATTGTGTTGTTCATTGGCATTATTTCTTTTATTAATGCACCAACCTCTCACATTAGAACTGTTGTTTGCGGTTGCTGGATGTGTCGGGCGGTTCCAAGCAGACTTCTGCCGCAAACTCATTCTAACCTCGGGTTTTGGGCTTAATGTGCTAACCTCTCACGTTAGACCTGTTATTGTGGTTGCTGGATGTGCCAGGCGGTTCCGGGCATATTTACACCATAACCTCGGGTTAGGCATGTTCATCTTTTATCCAATTTACCTATTTACCATACATGTCCAAGTCTAGATTTTGTGTGCTAATTATCCCAAATTCACAAAACTAGTCATGTTCCAATTCTCAAGTTATGCCCAACAAAGCCAATTGCAAGTTATGACCCACAAATTCATTTACAAGTTATTACTCAAAATAGGTTACACCCAATCTTACCAAATTTGCAATAATAGTCATGTCCCAAAATCACAATATACATTATGCTTAGCGTCCTAACCAATAGTTATGCAATCTCGATTTAATATTCCAATTTACAGTTTACGCCCAATCTCGATTGAATTTTTCAATTTACCCCAAGTTCGCAACAATAACAATTATGCCCCAAATCACAAGTTACAAATTATGTTCCACTATTACCAATAGGTTGTTCCCCAATATCCTCGCATTCCAATCGCACGTATAACAAGATTCAATCTAGATTCTAGGTTAATCTAGAATCATAAAATAATGGGGAAGAATGAAGGAACATAAATGAGAGTAGGCATAAAAACAGTCATTATAATGATAGATCTTTCAAATATAACATTATGGACCTAAGAGGACTATAGATCCGTTAGAATTGAGGTATAACAAAGATAGATTCAAAATAAACTGATAGAAATAACCTCGTAGACATATAAATCTGATACGAATAACATCATGAACCTAAAAGGATTATATATCCGACGTTCAACAAAGATTGTCATGATTGAATCAATATAATAACTTCTTAGGCATGTAAAATCATAGATTCAATAGAAAGATAGGGATAAATCTAAAAAGATTGTCTCATCATCAAGCATGGAATTAGATACATTTTATTACATGCCAAGGTTACTATAAGGTATTTAAATCTGAAAATAACATGAACTTACTTTGGTAGGATAAAGAAAAGATAATTGAATCATTGTTGTTGTAGCAAAACTAATCTTCTAATTTGATTTGAGGCTCCCTAATTTTCTTCTTAAATTTAGGCTGAAGAATGACGGCTAGACTATTTTAAAGATGGACATCATGGTGGCAATAGAGAATAGGGTTGTGAGGTTAGGGTTTAGGTTTAGAAATGTATATATAGGATTACAGGATCAACTTGAGCCTTTAGATCAACCTAGGAGTCATCAGAGCCATCCAAACCAAAGAGATACAACACCCAGCCAACCACAGCGCGATACATAAGCTCTAGCACCTCGAATTCATTACTGCCACGTCAGTCATGTACAAAAAAGAGTATTTCACCTAGATCTGGGGGGGTCGACACTGGGGTCGACACCCTTACAAGGGGGACGACAATGGGGTCGACACCCTTATGGGGGGCTCGACACCTATGTCGACACCCCTTAGAGGGGTCGACACCCTCTGGCGGGAATTTTCCCGCCCAGCCTGTTTTGGATGATTTTGAATTTTGAACCCATTTTTGACTTTCTGGACCTATTTCTATAGTACTGAACCCAATATATATATATATTCTTCCTACGCGTATACAAACTTCAAACCTTAATAACTTCTCCATACGGTGTCCGATTTATGCAAAATCGGACCCAATCCCAAGCAGAATTCCAAGACAAATGAAATGGCGTAACCCGTTCCTCTAATTCTTCCTTTAATAATTAATTATTCTTTAATTATCTCTGATGTCATATTTTAGAATTATGGGGTGTTACACGATCGATGGGTAGCGTTAGGAAATTCCTTCCTAATTAGCTGTTTCTGTTTGAGTATGTAGAAGTGCAAAATAGTCATCAATTTTATTTTGATCGTTATTATCATTGTTGTCTCTTGGATAAGAATAGTCAATCTTTCATGTCAATTATACCAGTTACTGTTCACCTTTTGATATGTTCAAACACTTACCTTTTATGATACTATAATTACTATTTATTTGTTTTACTTAACTTAGTAGTCAGGTTGGTAATCATGGCAGCTCACCAGGCTTTATGTCTAACCCTTTTCCTTTCTTCCTTTCTCTTTTATTTTCCTCTGGCTTATAGGGAGAAAGTGCAGAGTTTATATTTATGTGTTGACTTTGTCGTGATGGATTCCTGTAAAAGATGGATTACTTCATGTTCTCCTCCCAAGGTTAGGTTTTATCTTTTTGATTATTTTGGGGCATAATATTATTTTACTTTGATGTTGTTTTCGACTGAGATTTTGAGATATGACATTTGTACCTATTTGGCTAATTGAAACAAAGATGGTATTGCATCTTACACGAATGTTGCTTCTTCCGTTATAAATTTATATTTTTATGTCTTGAGAAATCTTAGTCTCTACGATGTTTTATGTCTTTATACCTACAATGCTCCAAATTTTATTAATGAAATCATCATATGGGTGACATCAAGGAATGTGGGGTGTTTCGTTTTGGATATCGGGTATTTTGGTGTCCAAAATAGCGTCGTTTTGCGTATAAAATATCATTTCTGGGAAACAGTCTTGAATGTGACGAAACTTTTGCCATTGGATTCATATTAGCATGTTATTGTAGGATTTCGATTTTCATACCGATCAATTTAACATTTGATCGTGTGAACAGTAAACACCTAAATTTTTATTTAATCATTTATTCTATTTATTTTGGAATCAAAGAATAACTAATTTTTAAACGAACTTGGATTTCAACGAAACTAATTTTATTAAATCCATAGTGATTAGTTATTGTGGATTTTCAAGTTTTAAGTTAACTGTATATATTTTGTGGCCGTACGCAATTTAAACACGTGTGCAGAATATAATTTTATGCTAGGAATACAAGTTCCATCTCGGTCGGGGATCGTACATGGGAGTTTTAACGCATTACTATGCAATGAAGTTTCGATTAATAATATAATATTATATGGTTGTCTATATATATGGGGTAACCCTAAAATTTCTTTGGTCAAAGCACTTCTCGTGGTCAAACCCTTATCAGGCCGCCTCCATAAAGAACGAATAAACAGTAATGTTCCAATCTTCCCTCGATTTTCTCTTTCGATCCTTTGGCCAATATCTAAAACTTCCAACATTGAACTTATTCATCTCGGCGAGTTCTACCAGATGAATAGTGATGATCAAGTTTAGTTAGTTGTGGTGGTTGGATTTAGCCCGGAGATGGCTGACGTTCGAAGTAAAATTAGGGATGAATGGGGGGTTCGAGCTACATAGGGCTCAAGGCGTACGAAGAAGAGGATATGCCGCTTCTTCTAGAGGTGGTGGATGATCGGCCGGTGGCCTGAGTGGGGGTGCAGTAGGAAATTTTAGCGCGTGGATTTATTGAATACGAGGTCAAAACAGAAAGAGGAATGAAGAGAAAAGCTTATAATCGGCCCGTAGTTTAAAAATGTAATTAATATAATATTTATGTAAGTAAGGAAATTTTAGTATTAATTAAATCGTATGAACTTATAATGTCTATAACTTTTGCATATCTCATCAGAATTGAATGAAATAAGCTACATCAGAATCAGGTGAAGAACAGAACATTTTGGAGCTAGTCTGGACAGATTTGGAGACAACAAGAATTTTTAATAAAATTAAACGACTGTTTAATTTAATTAAAATTAAATCGTTCAATAATAAATTGTAACTGTAACACCCCACACCCGCTAAGGTCACTCACTTAGGGAATGCCTTAGCTTCGGTGGAGTATTTAAGTGAATATAGAACTGAAAAATTACAACAAGACAGATATAAGTAATACTTGAAATTTAAATCATCATTTCATTGCAGCAGAAGGTAAACATGTTTGGTTACATCTCAAAAACCCACAAGAGTCAAGTACAAAATATCCATCTCGTTAAAACATAAGTACATAATCCCAATACATACCAGTAGCCATACTAGAAAAGATAACCGAGCTTTTCTTCAAGAGTCCAAGCTCCAAAAGATAGATAAAGCAATCTGATCAAAGCCCACTAGTGCTAGGCCCACTCTGAGAACCTGAGGGTTGGGGGAAAAAGATAAAAACAACGGGGTCAGACATAAGTCTGAGTGAGCCCTATAACCTTAACAATACAATCATTAAAGTAATTAGGGTATGATATAAACCTGGTACGGTACGACTGGGGATAGATGACTACACTAAGCAACCAACTAGACTTAGGATGAACTAAGATAACGGTAAAGACGCGCCTATCCACCCAAGGATAAATACTACACTGCACCACCCCAGATCTACCCACCCAAGGGTAATTCCTACACTGCACCACACCAGTTCTACCCACCCAAGGGTAATTCCTACTTAAAGGTTGATCCCACTAAGTGTACTTAGTTATTTTAATAGTAGTTTCGTGTACCCTTAGCTAACTACATAGGTGCCGTCTGCCCCTATCTCCACTAGGTGTACCCACTACTCCCCAAGCGATCGGCTCCCTAACGTAGATACCCGTGCTGGCCCCACAGTGGGGTGTATCACTCCCCAAGGTGGCAACCCGATAATATCAATGGTGCACGGCTTATATCTACACGATGCAACAACGTCTTACCAACCAGCCCGGGTCCACACACGCATATGAAACCCGTTGGACTCGCGTTGCCACCGCTACCCCGTTTTGGCCTTTTATAGTCAAACCCAGTACGCGTGTCCCGTCCTCGACATAGGTCGAGCCCACTAAGATACATATGGGTTACTGGTTGAAATGGGCCCCCACAAGCTACTACTTAAGCTTGTCATTTTATCTAGTGCATCCCACTTAACCCCTTTCTATAATCATGCCCACTTACATGTTAAGGTTTGGTTAAGTCATCTAATCATATTTCAATTGCCACTCAAGGCCCCCACAAGCTACTACTTAAGCTTGTCATTTAATCATATTTCAATTGCCACTCAAGGCCCCCACAAGCTACTACTTAAGCTTGTCATTTAATCATATTTCAATTGCCACTTAAGGCCCCCACAAGCTACTACTTAAGCTTTTCATTTAATCATATTTCAATTGCCACTTAAGGCCCCCACAAACTACTACTTAAGCTTGTCATTTAATCTAGTGCATCCCACTTAACCCCTTTTCATAATCATGCCTACTTACATGTTAAGGTTTGGTTAAGTCATCTAATCATATTTCAATTGCCACTCAAGGCACCCACTAGATTCCTACATGCCACCCAAGGCACCCACTTAACCCTTTAATCATGTTTAGTTACATGTTCCCCTTTGGTTAAGTATTCTTGTCGTATTCTCTATTGCCACCCAAGGCAACCCACTAGATTTTTCCACATGCCACCCAAGGCACCCACTTAACCCTTTAATCATGTTTAATTACATGTCCTACTTTGGTTAAGTATTCTAATCTTATCTTCTATTGCCACCCAAGGCAACCACTAGATTTTCCCATGCCACCCAAGGCACTTACTTAACCCTTTAATCATGTTTAATTACATGTTCCACATCGGTTAAGTATTCTAATCGTATTTTCTATTGCCACCCAAGGCAACTACTAGATTTTTCCACATGCCACCCAAGGAACCCACTTAACCCCTCATGTCCTCTACATGCTAATATGGTTAAGTGTTTCTTAATTGATTAAGAACGTAACCGTTGTAGAGACCTCTCACATTAGACTATCTCTTATGGCAGCTGGATTTGCCGGTTGGGTCCGGGCAGCCTTACGCCATAACCGAGTCTAACCTCGTGTCTTTACACTTGTCACGTATATAGTTTGTGCCTAAGACCTCTCACATTGGGCCAATCATTTGTAGCCGCTGGATTTGCCGGTCGGTTCCGGGCAGTCTTACGCTACAAAAGGGTCCAACCTCGTGTCTTAGTCGATTTATTACACCTAATTAATCACCCCGAATTAATTTTCCCTAATTAATTCCAATTTTAACGATGTACATAATTGATTCAATTATGTCCATCACTTTATGGTATGCATAATCATACCCACTTCACACCATTTCATTAACATGTATATTAACCCCATCGTTCCCCACGTAATTCGCTAACATGACATAAAAGGGAAGATTCATCAATAATATAATGGGTTCAACTTGCATAGCATTAGCGTCATCATGGGTTTAAAGGTGTCAACATGCATATAGCATCAAACCAACTAGCATAAATAATCAACCCAAACTTGCATGAATCACACATGTCATAAGGAGGTTAACTTGCATAAGTTATTTATGTCATACAAAGGGGTAAACTTGCATATGTATGTATGACATACAAAGGGGTTAACTTGCATATGTATGCATATCATTCTAAGGTGTAAACTTGCACATGTTACTTGCATATCATCAAACACCAAACTTGCATAACATGTCATATATGGACTTGCATATAATCATACACCAATCTTGCATAACATATCATATATAGACTTGCATATAATCATACACCAAACTTGCATATCATGGTGTCATAATGGATCAATGTTTCTCATATGACTTGCATAACTTGCATAACATCACAAACATATAGCATATGACTTGCATAACATCATGAACATGTAGCGTATGACTTGCATAACTTGCATAACATCATTAACACATAGCATATAACTTGCATAACAAGCATAACATCATTAACACATAGCATATAACTTGCATAACATGCATAACATCATTAACACATAGCATATAACTTGCATAACATGCATTGATCCACATTCATAGCCATAACCTCATTATATCCTATCATAATCATTTCAATAATTGTCATTAAGGCTATAGAAAACTCACAACTTGTTGATTAGCCTTCTTATGAATATATTAAAAGATTGAGACGAAGCCACTAAGCTATCAACTCAAAAACTCCAAATAAGAATGCTCCAAATGAAAACCCTTGAGCCAAATCAATAATAAAGATCCTAGCTTTGATGAAGAAAAGCCTTGAATCAAACTTAGAAACACTTAAGCAAGCTTAGGAACTCTTATACTTTTTTAGAAACTCTCTCATATGATTAGAGATGGAGATTATGACAAGAGGATGAGGGTGGAGGCCATGAGAGAACATTTTTGCATAGTTTAGCTATAGGATTGAATAATGAGCATTTAGGTTTAGGTTAGGGCTCTTTTTATAGAAGACTAGGATAGTTTTAGCCATAGGATAAACCTTAGTTTAGATCCTAGCCGTCAAAGCATGTCTTGGGGAAGATGTCAAGTGTAGGAACCATCTAGGGCCTTTAGATTAAAGCTGAACCATGAGAACCAGTCAAATGCAAAATCTGCATTTGAGCGAATCGGCCCACGGGTTGATAGCCAAACACCCTGGATTAACCCCTAGTCGACCCAGCGAGCTTGGGTCGACCTCAAAAATCGGCCGGTTCGGTCATTCCCCTCTCCCAATTCGCTGTTTTGAACATTTTTGCATATTTATTTATTTAATTTTCAATTATATATATATATATATCAATATATATATATATTTCTCTGCGCAACCCATTTCACTTAATTAAGTATACTTTAATTTGTGAATTTTTATGTTCAAATTACTGGGTGTTACATTCTCCCCTCCTTAAAGGATTTCGTCCCTGAAATCTCTAAGTCAAGAATAACGTATCCTACCAACCAAACAACCATCTACTAAACCATCAAACACTGGCATCCATTGTCCTTAAAATTTCTAATGACGTATGAACATATGCAAAAAAGTGTGTGTATATGCCCCCTGTCTAATGCAAAATTAGGCGGTCCACTTATTTAGTTGACCTCCTCAATGCAAACCATGATAGTGCCATGCATCCAATATGTATGCAAAAGATCCCTATCGACACATACTATTTCTACATGTGTGCACAACCATACACCAAAATGCATCATCCATATGATAACACAACCATTATACATCCATTAATATAGTTACCTACACACAATTTTATGCAATATGCAATATGAAGTGATTGAGCCGATCTAGTGCCTAGAGTGTGTGTATATGCATCCACGAGCAACCACTAGCAACCACTTGCATCCACACGCATCCATCAAACATAACATGTCTCAAACACATGTTTCAACCATAGGTTTTCCCTATCTAAAGGTCAAAGGTACTAATGAGAGGACATACTAAAGATAAGATAAGTACTAGACAAACGATGAAGGAGAAGTTAAAAGACATACCCTCAAAAAGGAATGGGTACAATGAACGCATCTTCGCTTCTGTCTCCCAAGTAGCATTACTCTCATCTTCTCCCCTTGGCACTTTGACTGGTCGAACCTCTCTGTTTCTCAACTTCCTAATCTCTGACCCAAGGATGCGGGTAGGAGCTCGTCGAATAGTCGCATCACGCTCTACCTCCACTTCTTTAAGCAAGCTCGGCTCTACCACCTCTGCGGTCTCATGTAGGCACTTCCTCAAATGTGACACATGGAATATGTCATGTTCCCTATGCAACTGAATTATCTCTCGAAGATAAACCGAAGCTAGCCATGGAGCAGTCCTCTTGCTCTTTACGGGTATGAAATGGGCATTCTTAGTAAGTCTGTCTACTACAACCCAAATTCCCGTATTACCCTTCCTCGATCTCGGTAACCCATCAATAAAATCCATCGAGACGCTATCACACTTCCATTGCGGAACTTCCAATGGGTGAAGCAACCCACCGGGTTTCTTTTGCTCCGCTTTCACCTGTTGGCACACCAAGCATCTAGCGACATACTCGGCCACATCTTTCTTCATACCGGCCCAAAAGAAAACTCGCTTCATGTCTTGGTACATCTTATCCCCACCGGGATGGATGGTCATCCTAGAACGGTGTGCATCATAAAGAATAGCCTTCCTCAAACCCTCGTCTTGCGGTACACAAAGTCTACCGTCTGTACGCAAGCACCCCTTATCGTCTAAGGTATACCTACTCAAATGGCTGGACGACTCCCCTTTTATGAGCCTCTATACCAACTCAACCAACTGTGGGTCGTCCCTCTGTGCCTCGCTAACCCGTCTCAAAAGAGTAGGTCCGACCTCCAAGGATGCTAGCAAACCGGGTATAAAGTCAACGGAAGGTCTGAAATCAAACATCGAGATAAATTCCAAGCTTCGTCGTTCCACGAACAATGAACTCAAGGACAACCTTTTTTCGCTCAAGGCGTCCGCCACCACGTTACCCTTGCCAGGGGTATACGCTATCTCAAAATCATAGGATGCTAAGAACTCCATCCACCTTTGCTGTCTCAAGACTATGCGCTCGAAGAGTCTCCAACACTTCCCTAAGATGTAGGGCATGCTTTTCTCCACTTCTGGAGAAAGCCAGGATATTCTCCCATACAAAATCGTCACAACTACCCATCTCTCACGCAGACCATCCTAGTCGAACTCGACATCCCCCAAGTGCAAGCCCCAAAGGCCTAAACCAATATCAGACAAACACCCAAGGGATACCTCCTTCGAATTCAGACGACCTACGTGAGATGATACTAGTAAAATGGCTAAATAATTAAGCCCTTGTCCAACTCTGGATGTCCTTGCCAGTCTCGCTCCAAAACCACCGTTGATCAAATTACTGGCTTTGCTTAACCCATTAAGCACGCACGAAAACTTATTTCGCTCTTTAGAAAAGACCAAGATGTCATCCACAAAGACCACTACGAACTTATTAAGGAACTCCCTGAACACCCTACTCATCAAATCAACAAAATACGCAGGGGCGTTCGTCAAACCAAATGGCATCACCAGCCACTCATAGAAACCATCCGGATTCCTAAAGGCGGTCTTCTCTATACTATCCTCAGTCACTCCCAACTGATGAAACCCCGTGGCCAAATCCAACTGCGAAAACACTGAAGCGCCAACCAACTGATCAAAGAGATCATCTATCCTCGGCAATGGGTGTTATTCTTCTTTGTGAGCTTGTTGAGTTCTCTATAGTCTACACAAAGTCTGAGGGACCCATCCACCTTCGTAGCAAAAACTACTAGAGCACCCCACTCCGATATACTTCGTCTTATGAACCCCTTCTCAAGCAACTCCCCTACTTGCTTATGGAGTTCCCTCCTCTCACGAGGAGCCATGTGGCGCACTGGTAAAGATACAGGTTTAGCATTATCCACCAGATATATTCGGAAGTCAATCTCCCGCTTCGGAGGTAAGCCCTTCACCTCCTCAAACACATCCGAGTATTCCCGGACCACTCTAACAGATCGCAAACTCTCGACCGAAGCGTCAAGCGATTCAAGATAACTTAGCATAACAGAATCCATGGGATTACAAGAAATCTCGAGAGTGTTCCCCAAGCGGGTCATGAGCCTAACAACTCTCCTTTCGCAATCAAGAACGACACTATTACTGGATAACCAGTCCATGCCCAAAATCAACCCATAGCCCGTGAAGCCCAAACAAAAGCATCACCTATAAACTCAACGCTAAGTAAAGAAATCTTCAAACCCAAACATATCATGGACAAATAAGTGGAGCCCCCAATTGGGTTTGAAACAACCACGGGATCATCTACTCAACTGGTGTCTAGGTGCAGTGACTCAACTAATGATGATGAGATAAACGAATGTGGTGCACTAGAGTCGAATAAAGTTCGAACAGGATGGTCGAGAGAATCAAATTTCAACGTAGACGGTCCTACCCCCATCAGTTATACCCGTCGCGAGGGAATACATCTATCCTCCAGAAGATCCTGTACTTCGTCCTTACCTCTTTGGACAACCACAAGGTGTCCTATTTCTCCAAAACAACTAGCCTTCCCCTTCACATTCTCCTTTCGTGGCCTTCTTACCACGATGAGGTTTCGTCCTTTATTTACCTAATAGCTATTTGAACCTTCCTCTCTCGTCCATCTTAAAGGTACCCATAAGCCCTCCACCTCCTTGGACTAACTTCTTGGCCTGGCAAACGTCTTAGTCCCTTGAAGTGGTTCTTCCGTCCTTCATACGGAAGTCCTTATTTATCATAAAAAGACATCTATACGCGGAGGGGAAATTCAAAGAGAGATAGAGGAAGAGATTCAAAACGGAGAATCGAAGGAAGGATATATAGCTATTGGGGATTATGCTTTTCTTTCAAAAACTTTTCTCTTAAAAGATGTTTTTGAAAATACTTCTTCCAAAAATGTTTTTAGAAAAATAGTTTTCTAAAACTTTTATCTGTTCTGGTAACCTTCGCTCTGATACCACGTGTAACACCCCACACCCGCTAAGGTCACTCACTTAGGGAATGCCTTAGCTTCGGTGGAGTATTTAAGTGAATATGGAACTGAAAAATTACAACAAGACAGATATAAGTAATACTTGAAATTTAAATCATCATTTCATTGCAGCAGAAGGTAAACATGTTTGGTTACATCTCAAAAACCCACAAAAGTCAAGTACAAAATATCCATCTCGTCAAAACATAAGTACATAATCCCACTACATACCAATAGCCATACTAGAAAAGATAACCGAGCTTTTCTTCAAGAGTCCAAGCTCCAAAAGATAGATAAAGCAATCTGATCAAAGCCCACTAGTGCTAGGCCCACTCTGAGAACCTGAGGGTTGGGGGAAAAAGATAAAAACAACGGGGTCAGACATAAGTCTGAGTGAGCCCTATAACCTTAACAATACAATCATTAAAGTAATTAGGGTATGATATAAATCTGGTACGGTACGACTGGGGATAGATGACTACACTAAGCAGCCAACTAGACTTAGGATGAACTAAGATAACGGTAAAGATGCGCCTATCCACCCAAGGATAAATACTACACTGCACCACCCCAGATCTACCCACCCAAGAGTAATTCCTACACTGCACCACACCAGTTCTACCCACCCAAGGGTAATTCCTACTTAAAGGTTTATCCCACTAAGTGTACTTAGTTATTTTAATAGTAGTTTCGTGTACCCTTAGCTAACTACATAGGTGCCGTCTGCCCCTATCTCCACTAGGTGTACCCACTACTCCCCAAGCGATCGGCTCCCTAACGTAGATACCCATGCTGGACCCACAGTGGAGTGTATCACTCCCCAAAGTGGCAACCCGATAATATAAATCGTGCACGGCTTATATCTACACGATGCAACAACGTCTTACCTACCATCCCGGGCCCACACACGCATATGAAACCCGTTGGACTCGCGTTGCCACCGCTACCCCATTTTGGCCTCTTATAGTCAAACCCAGTACGCGTGTCCCGTCCTCGACATAGGTCGAGCCCACTAAGATACATATGGGTTACTGGTTGAAATGGGCCCCCACAAGCTACTACTTAAGCTTGTCATTTTATCTAGTGCATCCCACTTAACCCCTTTCTATAATCATGCCCACTTACATGTTAAGGTTTGGTTAAGTCATCTAATCATATTTCAATTGCCACTCAAGGCCCCCACAAGCTACTACTTAAGCTTGTCATTTAATCATATTTCAATTGCCACTCAAGGCCCCCACAAGCTAGTACTTAAGCTTGTCATTTAATCATATTTCAATTGCCACTTAAGGCCCCCACAAGCTACTACTTAAGCTTGTTATTTAATCATATTTCAATTGCCACTTAAGGCCCCCACAAGCTACTACTTAAGCTTGTCATTTAATCTAGTGCATCCCACTTAACCCCTTTTCATAATCATGCCTACTTACATGTTAAGGTTTGGTTAAGTCATCTAATCATATTTCAATTGCCACTCAAGGCACCCACTAGATTCCTACATGCCACCCAAGGCACCCACTTAACCCTTTAATCATGTTTAGTTACGTGTTCCCCTTTGGTTAATTATTCTTGTCATATTCTCTATTGCCACCCAAGGCAACCCACTAGATTTTTCCACGTGCCACCCAAGGCACCCACTTAACCCTTTAATCATGTTTAATTACATGTCCTACTTTGGTTAAGTATTCTAATCTTATCTTCTATTGCCACCCAAGGCAACCACTAGATTTTCCCATGCCACCCAAGGCACTTACTTAACCCTTTAATCATGTTTAATTACATGTTCCACTTCGGTTAAGTATTCTAATCGTATTTTTTATTGCCACCCAAGGCAACTACTAGATTTTTCCACATGCCACCCAGGCACCCACTTAACCCCTCATGTCCTCTACATGCTAATATGGTTAAGTGTTTCTTAATTGATTAAGAACATAACCGTTGTAGAGACCTCTCACATTAGACTATCTCTTATGGCAGCTGGATTTGCCGGTTGGGTCCGGGCAGCCTTACGCCATAACCGAGTCTAACCTCGTGTCTTTACACTTGTCACGTATATAGTTTGTGCCTAAGACCTCTCACATTGGGACAATCATTTGTAGCCGCTGGATTTGCCAGTCGGTTCCGGGCATTCTTACGCTACAAAAGGGTCCAACCTTGTGTCTTAGTCGATTAATTACACCTAATTAATCACCCCCGAATTAATTTTCCCTAATTAATTCCAGTTTTAACGATGTACATAATTGACTCAATTATGTCCATCACTTTATGGTATGCATAATCATACCCACTTCACACCATTTCATTAACATGTATATTAACCCCATCGTTCCCCACGTAATTCGCTAACATGACATAAAAGGGAAGATTCATCAATAATATAATGGGTTCAACTTGCATAGCATTAGCGTCATCATGGGTTTAAAGGTGTCAACATGCATATAGCATCAACCCAACTAGCATAAATAATCAACCCAAACTTGCATGAATCACATATGTCATAAGGAGGTTAACTTGCATAAGTTATTTATGTCATACAAAGGGGTAAAATTGCATATGTATGTATGACATACAAAGGGGTTAACTTGTATATGTATGCATATCATTCTAAGGTGTAAACTTTCACATGTTACTTGCATATCATCAAACACCAAACTTGCATAACATGTCATATATGGACTTGCATATAATCATACACCAATCTTGCATAACATATCATATATAAACTTGCATATAATCATACACCAAACTTGCATATCATGGTGTCATAATGGATCAATGTTTCTCATATGGCTTGCATAACTTGCATAACATCACAAATATATAGCATATGACTTGCATAACTTGCATAACATCATGAGCATGTAGCATATGACTTGCATAACTTGCATAACATCATTAACACATAGCATATAACTTGCATAACATGCATAACATCATTAACACATAGCATATAACTTGCATAACATGCATAACATCATTAACACATAGCATATAACTTGCATAACATGCATTGATCCACATTCATAGCCATAACCTCATTATATCCTATCATAATCATTTCAATAATTGGTCATTAAGGCTATAGAAAACTCACAACTTGTTGATTAGCCTTCTTATGAATATATTAAAAGATTGAGATGAAGCCACTAAGCTATCAACTCAAAAACTCCAAATAAGAATGCTCCAAATGAAAACCCTTGAGCCAAATCAATAATAAAGATCCTAGCTTTGATGAAGAAAAGCCTTGAATCAAACTTAGAAACACTTAAGCAAGCTTAGGAACTCTTATACTTCTTTAGAAACTCTTTCATATGATTAGAGATGGAGATTATGACAAGTGGATGAGGGTGGAGACCATGAGAAAACATTTTGGCATAGTTTAGTTATAGGATTGAATAATGAGCATTTAGGTTTAGGTTAGGGGTCTTTTTATAGAAGACTAGGATAGTTTTAGCCATAGGATAAACCTTAGTTTAGATCCTAGCCATCAAAGCATGTCTTGGGGAAGAAGTCAAGTGTAGGAACCATCTAGGGCCTTTAGATTAAAGCTGAACCATGAGAACCATTCAAATGCAAAATCTGCATTTGAGCGAATCGGCCCATGGGTTGACAGCCAAACACCCTGGATTAACCCCTAGTCGACCCAGCGAGCTTGGGTCGACCTCAAAAATCGGCCGGTTCGGTTATTCCCCTCTCCCAATTCGCTGTTTTGAACATTTTTGCATATTTATTTATTTAATTTTCAATTATATATATATATATATATCAATATATATATTTCTCTGCGCAACCCATTTCACTTAATTAAGTATACTTTAATTTGTGAATTTTTATGTTCAAATTACGGGGTGTTACAGTAACAAACCGGCTTTTTTCTTAGTTTCACCGGTAATTAAACCAACTTAAACCGTTCATAAAGACGGACCATTAGGGTTACTTACACATTTGCACAAAATGAATAGAACTTTCCCATTATCATTACAATAATATTATATCAGAGTCACAAGAGATACATCAAAGTACATCGATTACACAGTGGAAGAGATACTAAACTCAGTGGAAAGATGCGAATGCACGAAGACATAATAGCTCCAGCTAAAACTAGAATCCTGCTCCAACTAACTCCAAGGCTAAATCCGCAAACCAAACTACTAGGCATCATGTGTAAAAATTGTATGAACCCAGAGCTTAGGTATGGGAACAATAAACTTCAAGTCAGTCATGGGACTGGTGTGAGAACTCAAAACAATTGTTTTTAAGGTTTACTTTAAAGTTTGGTAATTCACCGGACCATGCCGCTAAGCGGAACGGTTTTACTCCATGTGAATACCCACATCACACAATGTAAGCACACACCAGATGGGCGAGTTTTGCCCTATGATAACCAAAAATGCTTTAATACGAGGAAACCATATTTATATTATTATTAATGCATAGTGTGAAAAATAATTTTGAAAGAAAATGTATTACTCCTAGCCAGCATAATGATTTATCCCATTATACTGACGTAATCCTGCCGGTAATTAACAGGTTATATAATCAAAACCGTATGGGCTCGTTGTGGAGATTGGGTTTCCAACAAGATGGTTCCTGGTACAAAAGACCATTCATGGGCTCACAAAATTTCTTGCGCGCAGCATCCTAGTAATCGCGGTAACGTCCATACTCGGACTCCGTTATACTAACCCACCATACATAAATCAGAGTACCCAACAAATAGAGTCCCAGACTGGGAACTTTTTGGTACCCTTTTATCATCACATCCTGGTGCACAGAACATACGAAACAAACATAAAAAACTGACCACCAGTTTACCATCAATGTAACACCTTGTAATTTTAACAACACCAAATGAGGATAAATTAAATAATAACTAATTTTATATTAAGAACTAAGGGAAACAGACTGCGACATTGCGTCCATCTCGAAATTTTGGTCAAGATAGACATTTGGATTGCGTAAAATGGACACCATATGAAGAAGATATGAAGGTTTAAAGTTTGTATACGCCAAAAATTATATATATATTTATGGTCTAGGAATTCAAAAATCTCAGTTCAAAACTCGAAATTACAGAAATTCGGGGAAGTCGGGCAAAACCCCGCCTAGGTGAGTCAACCCATAGGAGGGGTGTCGACCCCTAGGTCGACCCCTTAAGGGGAGTGTCAACCCATGGGTCGACCCCCTAAGGAGGGTCAACCCCCCAGGGCTGAGGTGGCAGTCGGTTTCTGGAGGCTGGAAGCTATATATAGAGGTCCATTTCTCTTGTTTTCTTCACTGGAATTCAATGGAGGCCAAACGCTGCCAGTGTCTGAACTGAACTGGATCCTTTGTCTTCTACAACAATTAAAAAAGGCTAATCAGTTAAAGATTCAAGTGTAGTTCCGCATCTCAACAAGCTTCTTTTCTAGTTTTATCTTCTAATACAAACACTGTGAGTTCTTAGTTGCTTTTAGATTTAAATATTTAAAAGTAAACCTGATTGACTATAGTTTGGATTTGTTCCTATGACTAAATTATACTGAATCCATTGTAAATTGTGAACAAATGACATTCCAAAATTGGTTATCACTTGGATCTAAATCTCTATCTAGTCGGATCCATTATAACTTCTGTGACATTCTATGATATGGATCTTAAACCTTATTTGTATCAGATCTACTCTTAACTATTGGATCTGAGTTATGTAGACATCTAAATTATTAGTCAGATCTAGTTTATTATTTAGATCTCCATGTGTCTGTCATATTAGATTTGAACCTGTTGGACATCTAAATTAATATTTAGATCTTGTCATGCTCATCTTAAGTACTTTTCTATGTTAAAACTAGTTAACCATCGCCATTTCATTAGATCTATGCTTATATGTTCACCTTAACACTATGTTAGTATATGATTATGCCAATTATGTAAGAATAATCACTTTTGTCATATTCCCATCACCTTTCCCTTTTATTGCTTATGACTAGGCTATTATCTAGCCTAGGTATGCCGCGAATTATGTGCGAATGCGTTAGTTAGGGAACGGGGGAAAACGTTAGAATTGGCATAACTTAAATGACAAACATGAATTTTGACATATTATCCATTATGAATATAATTGGGTAAATGGGCGTGAACATCTATAAAGGCATAGGTATAATTAATTTGTTAATAATTAAAATGCCTAGGATTAGAGTAATTAGAAAACTATAACAGAACTTATGACACGAGGTTAAACAACATTTGTGGTGGAAATCTGCCCGGACCCGACCGACATATCCATCAACCACAAATGTTGAATCTAATGTGAAGGTTCTAAGTGCACAAATAGGAGACAGGCTGAGACACGAGGTTAGGCCCAACTTGTGGAAGAAGTCTGCTCGGACCCGACCGACATATCCAGCATCCACGAGCTGTAGGCCTAATGTGGGAGGTCTAGCACATTATAAGCATAAATGGACATGGTAACAAATTGTAATACTTAACCTAGTTGAATCCATAGGGATTGTATGAATATGAACTAAAATTTGGGGTAAAGTAAATTTGGTTGAACAAGGGGTGGGCTAAGTAAGTCTGAGGGGGTGGGTAATATTTACATATAGGCCCACAAACTTAACCCCATAAGGTTATGTACTTAAAGACACCTAGTGATATACATAACCGGAGGAAATAATATAAGTTATGTAATTAGAGACACCTTTTCGGGTAAGCATAACTTGTAGAAATAATAAGGTTATGTAATTAAAGACACCTACTAGTATACATAACCAATGAAAACTTAGTGAGGGATACAAGATAAAGGGGTAGCTTGTATCATATTGTGTAGGACCCGTTTCAGCCAGTTACCCGGGGTTGGTATCAAACATGTACTTCGAACTAGGTTGACGAAGCGGCACGCTTACTGGACTGATTGTAAGAGATCCAAACATGGAGGACGGTGTGGGCGGCATGAGTTGACCGGGCCATGTGCTTACATGAGCCGGGAAGAAGGGGATAAGATGACCGTGACACCTGTAGATATGGTTGTGCACATGATTAAGATGAGAGGTTGCCACTTTAGGAAGTGATACCTCCTATTGTGGGGCCAGCACAAGGTATCTACGCAGATTAGGGATCCGATCGATTAGGGTAGCCGTTAGGGTACATCTGGACGCATGCCTAAGTCTACAATTATAGAGTGGAAGGGATCATCTCATTCTGGTTACACTAGTAATAGTGCAGAGTAATCATTAGTGAAGCGTATATATTCCATCATGTTATCTTGCCAAGCTCACCTTTTATGATGTTATCTTCCTTATCTATCTTACATGCCTATCATGCTACTTTTGCTTATTTACATACTAAAAGTAACTGGACTCACTAGACTTTATGTCAGACCCTTTTTGTTTCTTCTTCTTTCTTCCATTTCCCGTCCCCCCCCCCCCTCCCCCCCCCCACATCCCCCACTCCAGGATCGTATGGTGGGAGTCCTCAGTTTTAGTCAAGACTCGGTTATCATCTTCTTGGAGCTGCTTTTGAAGTATAGCTCAAGTTCTTATCTCTACTACGGCTTAGCACTTTTTTTGGGGAATTATGTTTTTTTATATAATTAAGTACTCTGACGGTACAAGACAGAAGTTATATTATTGTAATGGTTTTTGTGACTTATGATATTTTGGACCACGATGTTATAATTTATGTATGATATAAAAATTTGATTTTCCGCTGTATCTTATTTATGTTTGAAATAAAACGTTAATGGACATGGGGTGTCACACTTGGTATCAGAGCTGAAGGTTGCCATATTAGATGAAAGTTTTTGAAAAATGATTTCAAAAAGGTTTTAAAAGAAAGCATTTCCAAAAAGAAAAGTCTATTTTGAAAAACATATTACCCAAAGCCATATGTAATACCCTTCGGTCCTTTGTCTAAACCTCTTTCCTTTTCTTTTCAACATGTCTGGGGAACCTAACATTCTAGAGGGTGTTACGATACCAGGTTGGTTCCGTAGGTATTTGAGGCCACGGCGCCTACCGAAGGCCAAGGATAAGTTCCTTCCCCAGTTGCACCCATTGTTCCTCCTCCTCCTCCGCGTGCAGACAACTTCTCTAAGATCTGCAAAGATTTATATGCTATGAGAGGGAGGCCATTCCATGGAACTGAGACATTCGTAGATGCAAGGAATTGGCTCAAGGAGACTGAGGACTTGTTTGTAATCTTTGAAGTAGAGCATCGAAGGAAGATTCAGTTAGCTACTTGGCTACTGAAGGATGAAGCTTCGTTTTGTTGGGAAGTAACCCAAGCAGGATGTCCGGTGGAAACTTGGGATGAATTTAGATAGAGGTTTGAAATTAAATTTCATTCCCAAGTTGAGAAAAGCATGCAAATGGAGAAGTTCTTAGCACTCAAACAAGGAAAATTAATTGTTAGAGAGTATGTGAACAAATTCAACCAGCTGGCAAGATTTGGACTGGAACTGGTAGACACTCTGCATAAGAAGGCCTTGCAGTTTGTTAAAGGGCTAAACAAACCCCTTCATGGGTTATCCATATCCCATATTCCAATGGGAGCTACCTTTGAAAGACTTATTGATACGGCCTTGATGTATGAGGAAGAGAAAGGAGAAAAGAAGGAGGTTAAAGCTGAGGAAACAACGCAAAACAAGAAGATATGGCCCAAGAAAGGACAATAACAACATCAACAATAGAAGAAAGGAGGGAAGAGTGACAAGGGTAAGGATAAGAGGAAGTGTCACAGTTGTGGGCGTGAGGGTCACTTGGTGAAGGATTGCAAAAGAAGAAAGAATTCTTGTTACAATTGTGGAGAGATCAGACACTTTGCTAAAGAGTGCCCGAAGAAACAGGGACAAGGTCAAAGAGCAAGAACTTCTGGAGGGCAGGTGCATGCTCTCGCGATCAGTGCTCCTAATAAAGGTAGAAAAATTTCCGTGGAAGGTTTAATTTCTCTTTCAAATCATCCTATTAGAACACTTTTTGAATCTAGCGCTTCACATTCAATTATATCTAGTTCTATGGTTGAATCTCTACACTTAAATACTGGTATGGTAGTGGATCTCATAGTTGTCTCAAACCCCATTGGTGGTTCGGCTCATTTATCTATGATTTGTAGGGGTTTGAAAATATCTATATTAGGCGTTGAATTTGAATGTGAAGCGTATGTGCTCGGGTTCATGGGCTATGGATTGATTCTAGGAATGGACTAGCTAGCCACGTATGTTGCCACTCTAGATTGTGAGAGAAGGGTCGTTAAGCTTCTAACCTGTCATGGGAGGACCCTCGAGATTTCTTGTGACCCCAAGGGTCTGTTATGATTAGTTTCCTAGAGTTTCTTGATGCATCTATCGATGATTTGTGATCTATTCCTTCAGCTCGAGATTATTTTAATGATTTTAATGAGGTACAGGGTCTACCTCCTAGTCGAGAGGTCGATTTTCGTATATATTTGGTGGACAATGCAAAGCCAGTTGCATTACCAGTGCGTCATAAGGCTCCGAGGGAAAGGAGGGAATTGAGTAAGCAAGTAGGGGAGCTACTTGAGAAAGGATTTATCAGACGAAGCATATCTGAGTGGGGTGCTCCAGCTGTATTCCTAACTATGGTCGATGGTTCACTTCATTTGTGTGTGGACTATAGAGAGTTGAACAAACTCACGAAGAAGAATGGAACCCACTTCCGAGGATAGATGGATTGTTTGACCAACTTGTTGATGCCTCGATATTCTCCCAGTTAGACTTGGCTACAGGGTTTCACCAGTTGAGGGTGGCTGAGGACAGTATAGATAAGACTGCTTTTAGGACTCTGGATGGTTTCTTTGAATGGCTAATTATGCCTTTTTGGCTGACTAATGCACTCGCTTATTTTGTCGATCTGATGAGTAGGGTGTTTCTGGAGTTTCTAAATAAATTCGTCATAGTTTTTGTAGATGATATTTTAATCTTCTCCAAAAGCGAAGAGGAGCACGCCCAACATTTGAAAGAAGTTTTGAAAACTCTCCATGAGCATCAGCTTAAGGCAAAGTTCTCCAAATGCCATTTTTGGAGAAAAGAGGTGAGATTCCTAGGGCATGTAGTCTCCAAAGAAGGGATAGCTGTGGATCCAGCGGAGATAGTTGTAGAGCAGGACTGACAAATTCCAAAAAATGCAATAGAGGTGAGAATCTTTCTGGGATTGGCAGGTTATTATAGGAAGTTCATTAAGGACTTCGCAAAGATATCAGCCCCTCTCACCAGGCTAACAAAGAAGAACTTGGCATTTTCATGGGATATAGATTGTGATGTTGCTTTCCAACGTTTGAAGAGGGCTCTGACAACAACCCCAGTCTAGACTTTACCTGATAGGAAAAGGTGTTTATGGTTTACACTGATGCGTGTGGTACATGGCTTGGTGTGGTTTTGATGCAAGAAGGAAAGGTAGTGTGCTATGGGGGTAGATAGTTGAGAGTTCATAAGAAGAACTACCCCACCCATGATTTAGAGCTGGCTGCCATAGTATTCACGCTTAAGACGTGGCCTCGCTATTTACTTCGAGAGAAGTTCGAATTATACACCGATCATAAATCTCTCAAGTACCTGTTCTTGCAAAAGGATCTTAATTTAAGGCAACAAAGGTGGATGGAGTTCCTAGCTTCTTATGATTTTGAAATCGCTTATACCCTTGGCAAGGGTAATGTGGTGACCGACGCATTAAGTAGTCAGAGGATGGCCTTAAGTCCTCTGTTTGGGGAGAGGAAGATCTTGGAGTTCATATCAAAATTTGACTTTATACCCTCCATCGAGATTTTGCCTGATTTATTTGCATCACTAGAAATACGACCAAGTCTTATGGATCAGATAGGAGCTTCGCAGCAAGGTGACCCACGGGTTTTAGACATCATGGATAAGCTAAGAAAAGGGGAGACTTCTAGTCACCTCAGTAGATATTCCATAGATGGAAAGGGGTGGTTGCGACGAGATGGAAGGCTTTGTTACCTCAAACTGGAAGCTTGATAAAGGCAGTCCTAGAAGAAGCTCTCCATTCTAGGATGACTATTCATCCAGGCGGCGATAAGATGTATAAAGACATGAAGAGGTTTTCTTTTGGGCCGGGATGAAGAAAGATGCGGCAGAGTTTGTTTCTCAATGTTTAGTTTGTCAGCAAATCAAAACCGAGCAAAAGAAGCCTGGAGGTCTACTTCATCCTTTGGAGGTTACAAAATGGAAGTGGGAGAGCGTCTCCATGGGTTACATAGATGGTTTTCCCAGGTCAAAGAAAGGCAACACCAGTATTTGGGTTGTGGTAGACAGACTGACTAAGAGCGCTCATTTCATTCCAGTTAAGAGTAAGAGGATGACATCATGGTTAGCAACAATATATGCTCATGAGATAGCCCGTCTTCATGGAGTACCTTCTAGCGTTGTAAGCGATCGTGACCCCATCTTTACTAGTGAATTTTGGAGGAGCTTGCAAGAAGCATTAGGTACACAGTTGTGTTTGAGCACCGCTTATCATCCTCAGACCGACGGACAGACGGAGAGAGTGAATAGATTTCTAGAGGATCTTTTAAGGTTATGTATCCTAGACTTGGGAGGGACTTGGGAAGAGAACCTTCTTTTAGTAGAATTTTCCTATAACACAGTTATCAAGCTAGCATTGGCATGGCACCCTACGAAGCATTGTACGGATGACCTTGTAGATCACCAACTTGATGGTGGGAATCTATAGAAAGATTGTTACTTGGACCTGATAGGGTTAGGGAAACGTCAGAGAACATTGATCTTATTCGACGAAGAATGAAGATAGCTCAAGATATGCAGAAATCTTATGTAGACAAGAGAAGGACTGACATCGAATTTGAAGTGGGAGACTTAGTTTTTATTAAAGTATCACCTCTGAGGAATGTGGTTCCCTTCGGATCTGTAGGGAAGTTGGCACCCAGATTTGTGGGACCATTTCCCATAACCGAAAGGATCGGCCAAATGGCCTATAGAGTAAAGTAGGGCTGTCACCGGATACTTTCGGATACGGATAGTACCATATCCGTATCCGCATCCGGAACCATTTTCGGATATCGGATATCCGTATCCGCGGATACGGACGGATATCGGATAATTATCCGCTCCGCCAACAATCGATAAATCAATGAACATAAATGAACTTTTTTAGCTTAATATTAATCTTTTTCAACCTAATTGATTACTAAAGTGCTAAAAATAAATAAATACGATGATAATATATAATTTTGAGCAATTAACTTGCGTTTAGTAGACTTTTAATTTTGCAAATTAATAAATTAGTATATTTAATTATGTTAAAATACACATAATTTAAGCTATAATCGGGGAAAAAAGCGAATGGATAATTTTCGGATACGGATATGCCCATATTCGCATCCGCATCCGCTTTCCCGGATATCGGATATTTATCCGCTTTTCGGATACGGATGCGGACGGATTTCGGATTTTTCGGGTATCCATTGACAGCCCTAGAGTAAAGCTCCTAGAAAATCTATCTGGCATTCATGATGTTTTCCACATTTCTCATTTACGGAAGTGCTTGCATGACATCGCGGAAGTTGTAGAGCCAAGTATGTTAGAGGAAGTAGAAGTGGAACAGGAGGCAACAGTCAGACGAGTTCCTACCCGCATTCCTGGATCAGAAGTTAAGAAACTACGCAATAAAAAATTAGGCTGATAAAGGTTCAAAGGGGAGATAACCCAGATGATGCGACTTGGGAGACCAAAGACAAGATTCGTGCTTCGTAACCTTTCCTTTTTGAGGGTATGTTGTTAACTCTTCGACCTTTAGATAGGAATCCTATGGGTGCAAACATGTGTTTGAAACATGTTATATTAGATGGATTCAAGTGGATGCAAGTGTTTGTTAGTGGTTGTCTGTGGATGCATACACACACACATTAGGCACTAAATTGGCTCAATCACTCTCATACTGCATATGGATGTGTATGCATTTTTCTTTTCATTTAGTGGGTGAAAATAGATGTATTATCAAATGGATGTTGCATTTGGATGAATAAGTTTGCACACATATAGAACTTATATGTTATAATAGGATTATTTGATACATATTGGATTCATGGCACTAGCGTACATTGCATTGAGGAGGTCGACTGAATCAGTAGACCGCCTAATCTTCGCATTAGTATTGGGGCATATACACACGCCTATGCATATGTTCATATAAGAATTAGAAGTCATTAAGGACAATGGATGTCTGTGATTGATGTATGAGTAGATGGGTGATGGACGGTAGGATATACATTCTTCTCAACTTAGAGATGCTAGGGACGAAATCCTTTAAGTAGGGGGGAATGTAACACCTCATAATTTTAACAACACCAATAGAGGATAAATTAAATAATAATTAATTTAATATTCAGAATTAGGGAAATGGACTATGCCATTGCGTCCGCCTCGAAATTTTGGTCAAGATAGACATTTGGTTTGCGTAAAATGGATATCGCATGAAGAAGTTATAAAGGTTTAAAGTTTGTATATGCGTAGAATAATTATATATATATATATATAGGGTCCAGGAATTCAAAAATCTCAGTTCAAAACTCGAAATTACAGAAACGTGGGGAAGCGGGAAAAATACCGCCAAGGGGAATCGACCCCATAGGAGGGGTGTCGACCCCTCAAGGGGGGTGTCGACCTAGGGGCTGACCCCCTAAGGCGGGGTCGACGTCCCTAGGGCTGAGGTGACAGTCAGTTTCTAGAGGCTGGCAACTATATATAGAGGTCCATTTCCCTTGTTTTCTTCACTGGATTCGATGGAGGCCAAACTCTGCTAGTGTCTGAACTAACCTAGATCCTTTATCTTCTACAACAATCAAATATGGCTAATCTAATAAAGATTCACGTGTAGATCCACATCTCAACAAGCTTCTTTTCTAGTTCTATTTTCTAATCCAAACACTATGAGTTCTTAGTTGCTTTTAGATTTAAATATTTAAACGTAAACCTGATATGACTATAGTTTGGATTTGTTCCTATGACTAAATTATAGAGGATCCATTGTAAATTGTAAACATATGACATTCTGAAATTGGTTATTACTTACATCTAAATCTCTATCTTGTCAGATATAATGTAACTTCTGTGACATTCTGTGATGTGGATCTTAAACCTTATTTGTATCATATCTACTCTTAACTATTGGATCTGAATTATGTAGACATCTAAATTATTAATCAGATCTAGTTTATTATTTAGATCTCCTTGTGCTTATCATATTAGATCTAAACCTATTGGACATCTAAATTAATATTCAGATCTTGTCATGCACATCTTAACATCTTTGACATGTTAAAACTAGTTAACCGTCACCATTTCATTAGATCTATGCTTATATGTTCACCTTAACACTATGTTAGTAAATGATTATGCCAATTATGTTTGAACAATCAATTTTGTCATATTCCCACCACCTTTCCCTTTTATTGTTTATGACTAGGCTATTATCTAGCCTAGGTATGTCGCGAATTATATGCGAATGCGTTATTTAGGGGGGAAACATTAGAATTGGCATAACTTGAATGACAAACATGAATTTTGACATATTATCCATTATGAATATAATCGTGTAAGTGGGCATGAACACCTATAAAGGCATGGGTATAATTAATTGGTTAATAATTAAAATTCCTAGGACTACAGTAATTAGAAAACTGTAACATCACTTATGACACAAGGTTAGACTACATTTGTGGTGGAAGTCTGCCCAGACCTGACCGGCATATTCAGCAACCGCAAATGTTGAATCTAATGTAAGGGGCCTAAGTGCACAAATACGAGATGGGCTAAGACACGAGGTTAGGCCCAACTTGTGGAAGAAGTCTACCCGGACCCGACCAGCATATCCAACATCCACAAGTTGTAGGCCTAATGCGGGAGGTCTAGCCCATTATAACTGTAAATGGACATGGTAACAAATTGCAATACTTAACTTAGTTGAATCCATAGGGATTGTATGAATATGAACTAAAATTTGGGGTTAAGTAAATTTGGTTGAACATGGGGTGGGTTAAGTAAATATGAGAGGGTGGGTAATATTTACATATAGGCCCACAAACTTAACCCAATAAGGTTATGTAATTAAAGACACCTAGTGGTATACATAAAATAATAAAGTTAAGCATAACTTGTAGAAATAATAAGGTTATGTAATTAAAGACACCTAGTGGTATACATAGCCAATGAAAACTTAACAGTGGATACAATATAAAGGGGAGAACTTGTATCATGTTGTGTGGGACCCGTTTGAGCCCGTAATCCAGGGTTGGTATCAAACATGTACTCTGAACTAGGTCGGAGAAGAAGCACGCTTACTGGACTGATTGTAAGAGATCCAAACGTGGAAGACGGTGTGGGCGGCACAAACCGATCGGGCCATGTGCATGCATGAGCCAGGCTGAAGGGGATAAGACGACCGTGACACCAGTAGATATGGTTATGAACATTATTAAGACGAGGGGTTGCCACTTTAGGAAGTGATACCTTCTACTGTGGGGCCAGCATAGGTGTCTACGCAGGTTAGGGAGCCGGTCGATTAAGGTAGCAGTTAGGGTACATCTGGACATATGCCTAAGTCTACCATTTTATAGTGGAAGGGATCATCTCATTCTGGTTATACTAGTAATAGTGTAGAGTAATCATTAGCGAACCGTATATACTCCATCATGTTACCTTGCCAATCTCACCTTTTATGATGTTATCTTCCTTATCTATCTTATATGTCTATCTTACTACTTTTGCTTATTTACTTATTAAAAGTAACTGGACTCACCAGACTTTATTCTTGACCCTTTTTGTTTCCTCTTCTTTTTCTGTCCCTCCCCCCCCCTCGGGGTTCGCATGGAGGGAATCCTCACGCTTAGCCAAGACTCGGATATCATCATGTTGGAGCTTCTTTTGAAGTATAGATCAAGTTCTTATCTCTACTATGGATTAGCTCTTTTTTTGGGGAATTATGTTTTTTTATATAATTATGTACTCTGATGGTACAAGACAGAAGTTATATTATTGTAATGGGTTTTGTAACTTATGGTATTTTGGACTACGATGTTATAATTTATGTTTGAAATAAAAATTTGAATTTTTACTGCTATCTTATTTATATTTGTCTTATAATATTCTATGTCTGTTTATCTATAACGCTTCACGAGACTTAATGCATTCCCTCAGTGAGTAACCTTAACAGACGTGGGGTGTCACCATCAATCCGGGGTGTGAGATTCATCGAGATCACGATATACACAAAGCTACACTTAAATAATCCATGCTTTGATCATCCATAGCTCATCACATAACTTAAGTATGCCATATTGTCCATTCACTACGCATCACTGATTTCCATAACCTCTAAGCTCATACATCTTAGACAAGGGTGTTAAGCAAGAGAATAAATTCTCCGCCACCAAGCAGATATATATTAATAAAGATCAGTGCTCCGCAGTCAATTACAGTGTCAGACACATAATCCATACATGTCCATTCTGGGTCTGAACGAAACAACAATCCGGAATTCCTTAACATATGTTCAGGCTTATTGCCACTTAACTGATAAATAAAATTCATTTGCAAATGGGAGCCAACCATTTGAGACATTCAGCAAGTCACCCTTGCGACATGAAGGGTCCCGGTCTTCAATGCCATTTCCAATGTCTTCAATTGCTCACAATGTCGTATTATACCTTGGAATGGTTTTCAGACATACATCTGATCCTGGTCTTTCCGAATAATAAGTGCAATTTAAAAAATACAATTGTGGAACACAAAGGCTTTCAACCAAATCTCCTTCCATCTTGGATTTTGTTAAATTAAACTTCTTTAAATCCATTCTCAAATTATAACAAAATCCATATTTAACCTTTCTCTTTTAAAACACATTCGTTAAATCAAAGATAATTTAGCCTCAAAGCACTCATTAATTTTCCATTTGATAACTCGTTATCAAAAACCCAGTTTCCTTTGAAGACCCTTATCCTACATTTCAACCCTAGTTTCTATTTAAATTGGTTTCCGAACATTCAAATTTGTAATCTAAACTAAAAGATTGTTCTTCCTTCCCAATTCCTTATTTTAATTTCCTCGAATCAAAGATTTGGTTAAATCCCCAAATTACAATATGAATTTCCATAACTCAATCTCATTGGGTTTCAAGAATGATATTATTGAACATATGATTCATGACAAAACCCAAATCAATCGATATTGAACATAAGTTACACAGAAATTGTATCTACTTATATTCGATATCAATTCTCATAATCAACGAATACTATAAGTGGAATAATGATATAATAATAATATCTTCCAAATTCCTCAAATGGTATAAGTTTACACCAAAGAATTTCATATCAAATATCCAGAGATTATTTCTATCCAACTTATCCTAATCAAATTGGGAAACCCATATCTTAATTAAAAGATTTATCCAACTCTTTGACATTAGATCTGGATAGAAATAACATCCATTTATACTTAATATTAATCTCTGTATCCAACTCACACTATAAGCGGAATAACGGTGAACTACCTTTTAAATTCCTCAAATACTAAGAGTCATCATCTACCGGATTAATATCAAAAATCCAATGATTTATCTTCAACCATATCCAATTATTTAAAATTGGAAACCCCATTTTAGTATCAAATAAATCAATTTAATTTTCATATAAAACATTTTCAGTACTTTTAAATCTTTGAAAGCATTCCACCAATCATTTACAAACGATTACTTATATTTTGGAAAATAGCTTGCGGTTTACAACTTCAAAATAGATTGTTTTCAAAGAAAGAGTTACCATAGTGTTTCAAAAGCGTTACAAAACACTTATCTTAACTACTTTGATCAAATTATCGTTTATCTTAGCCAAAACTTAAATTTTATGATTCAAAACACTTTTACATAATTTATAATGATTTTACAAAAAAAATATCCATATTTTTAAAACATTTAAAATAGCTGTTTATAGTTATGGTTGACAACTCCTCTTACAGTGACCTTTTCCAAAACGGTTTTAAACATAACTTGAAAATTATAACCCGAAGTTGAAATCAGCTTGCACTCATTTAAACATTCTTGTTAATATAAATCAAATGTTTTTCTTTTCTTGGAAATCCAATTTAGATTGCAAAAGTTATAAGCATTTACAATTTGTAACTAAAATACGCAAATAGCCATTGTGCGACAAGCTCTATTTTGACCGCAATAAAAATTATTCTTCAATATTTCAAAATACTTTAGAAAACCATTATATACCATTTAAAATCATTGAATTTCCAAATTATCTCGGGTTCAGAATTCAACTTTTCTTTTTCACTTAATTAATTATTAAATTAAAAATCCAATATATTTCTAAATTCTAATAACTTCAAATTAACCATCACCCCCGTCGGATCAGTTAGGGATAGCCAAGGAGAGCAGGAAACTATAATTTCCAGACCCATGCGTAGATATTATCTTCTCTGTCATCTTGGAACGTTCCGGTATTTATTTATTCATTTAAAGAACTTTATCAATATATATGAATTCATACATATGGTCTTTCCCAATTATTAACCCTCGATTTCAATAACAATATTGCTTCTAATTACGATGGAGATTTGTCGATCATCAATGTGATACCATAATTTTTAGGTCATAGTGTGTGCGAAACAACATCAACAACCATTATAAACATCTATGGAAACCATCATCAACATAATTAAATAAATCATAGTAGTGCACAAGTGTTATAACATTGACGCTTAATAGTGTGTGTTCTAAACTACGCATCCATCTCCATCATAACAAACATCATGTAGCGACCCGGGCTTCACAACCGGCCTAAACCGAACAAGAAGGCGGGCTGCTTCGAGAACAAGACAAATCGGAACATAAACAGAAGAACATTTCATTGCTTATTACAACAATTTACATCAGAGTACAAGAATATTCAGAATATGAATAGATATTACATAGAAAAATATCAGAGATTTAAAATACATAGCAACGGAAATAAAATGTATAAATACAATGCATAGCGGAAAATAAAAACTGACATAACTGAAAGAGAAATACGAATAGAGCGTTCTGAATATTACTCCAGCTGTAAATCCAGGATCCTATGAAATTAAATATGCAAGACCAAAACTACTAGTTGTCCGTATGGAAAATATGGGCACCCAGAGTTTAGGTTAAAACAATATACTCCAGGTCAGTCGTGGGGCTGGTGTGAGATCTAAAATAGTTATTTAAAACTTTACTTTTAAAATAAGGTAAATCAGGGGACCACGCCGTATAACACGGAACGGGTTTACCCCCAAGAATACCAATGCCTAAACAAATAGCGCAATGCTAAATAAAGAAGAATGAAACTATTATAAGACTCAGGCCCCATCACATAATGCAACGCAAGCCAGAGGATAGAGTTTTACCTTATAATAGCCAAATATGCTTGGTACATTTTTTAAAAAATCTTTTATTATTACTATAAGTGAAAAAATCAACTTCAAATATAAATGTATCAATCGTAGATGGCATGAGCGCCCTATCCCACCATGTCGCCATATATAGTATACAATGAAAACTGCAAAATGTTGTATTTGGAAGTTGTATTTCCATCATGGCGGATACTGATTCGAAAGATCAATCGCGTAGTGCAATTCGCCATGGTTTACGTCGCAGGCATGCGAAAACACAGTAATGCACATCCGCACTTTCCAGGAAACAAGTTACCGCGGCTTACGTCCAAGCATTGGAAAACACCGCTAACTCTATCCATCTGGGAATCGAGAGTGTGCCCTATCCCTACTGGTGTGAGGCGACCACACCCAGTATCACTTCGGTCGACCGAATCCATGACAACCCGTAGGATGTCCATCCTCATCTCTAAAGCATACTGATCTAACCGTCAGTTTGCCACCATACCGGTGTGTGAGGCTCGCGAATTAACGCTACACAAAGTTGTGCTATTTAAAGTTGTGCTTTGATCATCATCCACCAAGATCTGCTTTTTGACAACAGCTGGGATCACTGCATCTTAGCATGCCACTATCAATCCATATTGTACCACCGATTTCTACCGATATATAACCTCTGAGCTTATATGTCTCAGAGAAGAGTGTTAGGAAAGAGAATAAATTCTCCGCCCCCAAAAAGATATATATTTAGCATAGATCAATGAATATAGTATAAAGGAATACAATGTCAGACACACCATCCATTTACAAGTCCGTTCTGGGTCTAAACGAAACCGAAGGCACCTTATTCCTCGTCCCGCATGTCCAATACAAGAGAGAGGCCCTCGCATATCCGTATAATCAACAAGTATGTCCGAACGGCTACCATTATAGCCCCTTCAAGGTAGCTACTCCATTCATGGGCATCAGTAGCAACCCATCCATTCGATGTGAAGATCGTCGGTCTTGCACCGTCTTCAATCTCTTTGACTTTTCGTCGTATCAGTTATTCAGAATGGGTTAAACCCGGTCTTTCAGAATAACTCGCGTATCTTATAATCAAGTGCTATAACAACACATCATACGCCTCATTCCAATCTAGAATATTCTTTTATTCAAATATTCTTTTCACAATCTAAACCAAATTAAGGTTTTCCAAACTAGTCGGGATTAGCGCACCTTACTGAAGTAATCATTTGTTTTATTTCCCAATCCCAACCTATCCATCCCATTGAGCAAAACTGGTAATACTCCATATCTAACACCACGGTGTTATCTGTAAAAAATAATTACCATTTTACGTTCAAATCTAATTAAAGATTTAACTATCGTTTGGAGCAAAACTGGTGATACTCCATTATCGATCATTTTGTTGAATTGATAATTTTAATTATCACATTCACCTTTCAATCGAATTAAAGATTCATTAAAACTCCACTTAGTTTTAATCTCTCCAAAAATCAATATTAATGATTATTTAATTTGGGAAGTCAAACAGCTGCATCGACAATCTACACCGTACCATTGATTTTTGCCAATATATAACCTCTAAGCTCGTACGTCTTAGAGAAGGGTGTTAACCAAGAGAATAAATTCTCCACCACCAAACAGATATATATATTTAGCCAAAATCAATGAATACAATATCGAAATACAATGTTAGATATGTAATCCTGTCTCTACCTGAGTTAAAGAACCAATGTCATTTAAAACACAATTCACGATAAACCCAAAATCAAATTCCATTAACCATGGAATCTTCACGGAAAACAAATCAATATATAATCGATATCAATTCCCGTATCTGGCTAATAATATAAATGGAATAACGACAAAGACTTTTAAATTCCATATGTATTAATAGTCTTCCTCCACAGAAGCTCATCTCGATTATTACCAAATCGAATTCCATTCAATTCCAATTTAATATATTAAATTGGAAATCTTTACTTTGGAAAATTCCATTAAAAGATTATAAATTCCAAATCATATTCTTCACTGTTAATTGGGTTAAAGAACAAGTATTATTTAAAACACCATTCATGATAATATCAAATTCTTTTTATTCAATTCCCAATTAAATATTAATTAATTGGAAAACTTCATTAAATCTTAATTAAAAGATTTATTCTTTTATCAACTGGGTTTAAAAACAGTGTTAATGAAGACACCATTCACGACAAACTCAAAAACCAATTAAATATTAATTAATTAATTAGTAAAATTCCCTAAATCTTAATTAAAAGATTTATTCTTTTCTCAACTAGGTTAAAGAACAGTGTTATTGAAGACACTGCTCGCGACAAACCCAAAACCCAATTTGATATCAATTATAAGGCTCTGAATAGAAATTATATCGGCTTATATTCAATATCCAATTCTGAAACCAACGGATATAGTATTGGGAATAAAGATATCTGTATCTTCCAAATTCATCAACAATATTTGTATACTCACGGATTCCAATATCGAAATATTCCGAAGATTATTTCCATTCCAATTTAGTCATAGGAAAATTCTAGTTATTTTAAAACCATTTTCAAATCCAATTTATTTATTTTTAAAAATAATTGGATAATTATTCTAATTAATAACTAGTTCATTTCGATAAAAATATATTTTTATCTTTTCAAAAATGGAATTTTCATCCAAAGTCTTTCCAAATCATTTATTAAGATTTTACATAATTTTTTACATATTTTTAATAATTTTATTATCGCCCCTACAGTCAGTTTCCAATAACGGCCACCAAACTGCATCCATAGCGACATTTTCTGAAATTGATTTGGACATATCTCCAAATCTAACCATTAGATTTCAAATCTCTTGTATTCACAGGAAAGCTCTTTTCGATACAAACCCAATTGGTTCCGGTTTTATGAGAATGCGACGGTCAGATCTCCCGCAACATTAAATTGAAGTAAATGGTCGAAATTCACAAACAGTCGCTGCGCGGCGCATTCTATTTAGGCCATTATAATATATATATAATATATACATATATATATATATATTTCATCGATTTCCATTTAAAACAAATTTTATAAATCATTTTAAATTCGTTTTAAGAACGATTTCCACTTCCATTTCAATTTTAAATCAAAATTGAATATTCGATTATAAATTCGTTTTAAATTCATTTTAAAACGATTTCAATTTTATTTTCAAATTTAAATCAAAACTGAATTTTTCATTATAAATTTATTTATAAATTCATTTCAATTCCATTTCAATTTTAAGTCAAAATTGAATATTTCATTTATAAATTCATTTCAAATCGATTTCAATTCCATTTCAATTTTGATCAAAACTGAATATTTCATTTATAAATTCGTTTATAAATTCATTTCAAATCGATTTCAATTCCATTTCAAATTTAAATCAAAATTCAATATTTAATTCATAAATTCGTTTCAAATCGATTTCAATTCCATTTCAATTTTAAATCAAAATTCAATATTTCATTTATAAATTCGTTTATAAATTCATTTCAAATCGATTCCAATTCCATTTCAATTTTAAATCAAATTTGAATATTCCTTATCATTATGATATTAAAATGATAATATTTTCAAAATATCTGATTTTGAAATCACTTTTCGATATTCATTATAAAATGAATAAAATCGACAGAAAATCCCATTCATTTTAAAATGGAATTTAACTACTTAACACGGCTTCACATTTCAATATTTTCTGAATATTATTTTAAAATATACGTTAATTCTGAACTAGAATCAAACTTAATAAATCACCATATAATTTCAGTTATATAGATTTCATACATCGTATGTATACAACAATAATGATAAACAATCATTAAAAATTCAAACAACATCCAGAGTGCATTTTACAACTGTATAAGCATTAAAATAAATAAATAACGCTTATACAGTCTATCAACCCATCGATTGACATACCACTAATTGTTGGGATCAGTGTATGTCAAATAATATCCCAATACCCGTGTGGGGTTTTCAAACAACAAATATTGTTTATTATTTTTTAGTTGGGCGATGTATAAAAATTATCGTCCTAATCAATATCAGATAAATAAGTGTACACAAAAAAACCGTCCGGTTTGTAAATGAATATTTATTTTATTTCATGATAATTTATATATATATATATTACATAAATAATTTTTATATACAACAATATCAATACATGACAATCCAATCACAATCCAAACAAACAGTCAACTGGTCTGTACAATAAATAGTGTCGGGCGCTTCTAAGCCCTGTCTGCAACCTAGTATATATTAACTGCAATTAATTTGAGTGTGAGAGAATTCTCACAATCATTTCCACTCCTCCGTTCTTTTATTTCTAAATTTCTGTTCTATTCTGATTTAAAATATGCTTGAAATTCTAATCAGCTCTATTTTAGTTCTAGTCTGCTCCATGTTGTAGATATCGTTGATGTGAATCCAACGCAACCGACCGTTCTCATTCCGACCTCGTATGAAGAAGTTATGATCAATAACGCGTTAATTACATAATTGAATTAATTTAAATTAATTAAACAAACTAATTTCCTTTTTTTACCCTCGTCTCCTTCGTTAATCCTGAACCGAGATACCCATTTATCGTTTTGGAAATCTCACCGCCGTGACTACCATGCGTCGCCAGAGGCCGATCAGGCCATGCCATGCTAACCGCCATCACCCACTCCTCCAACACCCTCTTTCCCGATGAACTCGTCGTTCCCCCTAGCCTGCAATTCCAGGTTGAAAATCGCCACTTTGTTCTACGATTTCTCGTGATTTAACAAGCGAAATTTCATCAACCAAGTATGGATTTGTAGATCATGTTTAGCACTTCCATTTTCGTTCTTGTAATTTCTGAAATCATTGAATAAATCGAAAGATCGAGAGGAAATTTTTTTTGGAGTGCCACAACCATTGAAATCATATTAGCGACGGCTTCAAAATGAAATTAGGGTTCTGAGAAAAAAGAGGGTGTATTTATATATTTTAAATATTAATTTAATTCCAATAATACCTTGTTTAATTCCCGAACTCCAAATTAAACCAACGACAATCACCCCTAACCAAATACCCCCATTCTGGACATAATGGGATATGTTTCGTAAGCCAATTCTAATCTTTTGATCATTTTTTCTTTAAATTAAAATATAAATCAGTATACATTAAATTCAAACGTACATTTTAATTTACCGGGGCCACATACTGACTCCAAAAATTCCCAAAAAATAAATCTAGCTATGTTTTGAAGATACGGTCCAAACAAAACTAATTTAGTCAAATTTGGAGACCGTTTGAATGGTCATTTTCTGGTCAATCCAATTCAAAATTAAATTACCAAATACATTTTAATTTACTATGCTCACATATTAAATCCAAAAATTACGAAATTTGAAACCTAGCAATAATTTAACATTTCAGATCCAACAAAAGTGGTTTCGTCGAAAAAGGAGGTCGGCTGTAAAATGGCTATTTATTATATTATATCAAATTCCATAGCGACAATTTTAAATTTTAAACCGGACATAACTTTCAATTCCCGTTATGGAATTTGGATTTTTAACATTCGTTAGAAAGATATTTTTAAATAGATTCAAATATTTCTTGTTTCGCTAAATTCAGATTTATTTTCAATCCTGTACATTCAATTGAAATTTGAAATTGAATTTTCAAACTACCGTGCCATTTCAAACTCCTTTTATAACTAAATTAAAAAAATTCGTTTTAACTACGATTTAAATAAATTTATACGTTCTAATTCTATTCAAAATAAATTTCTAGTCATTATTATTTAAAATAAATCATTTTCAATATTCAAAATACATTAAAATATCCAAAATAAAAAAATTAAATTGGTTCTGATTTTCAGGGTTATTACACATCAACCATCATTAACCACTAATAATCCATCACTATATTTAACTTAGTGTAACGACCCGTATTTTTACGGTATTAAAATTAATTAATTTAATTATTTAAAATGATTTAAAGAATTAAATGGTTTTTTAATTAAATTATATTGAATATTTAATTAATATTAATAATTAGATAATATATTTAATTCCGAAATAGCCGGAACTAGTGAATCGACAATATTGGGTGAACTGGACAATTTAAAATATATAATTCAGTTTAGAGTTGAATTATATTAAAGAATATATTATATAAACGACAGTTGAACGTATAATTATATTATAATTATAATCGAGCTCGAAATGGCGCGACAGTTTATAATTTGGCAATTCGAACTTTAAAAGAATATACAAAATCCGTTTTAAATCGGATTTCTGTGAAACAAGAAACGTTCAGAGCTGGTGAAGTATATTTTTCTAATGGAAGAGAAAAATCAGGATTTCGTCAAGTAGATTTGTATTTATGTCCAAATCAAATTTTCGAAAAGTCATTATGGAATTCCTTTATAATTTATAACGATTTATATATATTATAAATGGATTTTTCAATATAAACTGAATATCGATTCAACCGGGATTTGAATATCGAGATATAAATCCAGTTGGAGCTGTATGATATTCTATTATGAATATATACGATAATATAAATTTATTTATATTTAATTTAATTATTTTTAAAATATATTAATATTTAAATGGGTTTATTTAGAGCTTTAAAAATAGCAGTTTTGCAAATGACCTCCGTTTTTGACGAAACTAATTTTGTTGGATCCGGAATATTAAATTATCGTTAGACTTTAATTTTCATGATTTTTGAAGTCAATATGTGGTCGTACAGTATTTTAATGTGAAAACAGTTGATAATTTAACCTTTAAAAATAGGCAATGTGAAGAAAAGGACTCGGAATTCGACGAAATAAGTTTCATGAGGTCCGTAATGTCAAACTCTAGTTGTATGTCCATTTTCGTGATTTTTGGATATCATGTGTGATCATATGGATTTTTAGAAGTCAAATACAAATAGTGATAGCTTATTATATTGAAAATAATCGAATAAAAAAATAATACCCTACCCTATATATATGTACCGTCTTAAAATTCCTAAACCTAAATTTCATTTGCACAGTTAAATAAATTTCCGCCGTAGTTCTTCTTACTCCAAACGTGGAAATCGTTCTTTAAGAAATTCTGGAAAATCAAAAATAAATCTATAAATTCCAATGTTTATATATATGAGTTGCTGAAACTATTTTCTTCAATATGGTATCACTTAAGTGGGTTTCGAGAGATTTGTTTTCGCTATATTTTCGAACAGCGTATGATAATCATTTTAGGATTCGAGTTCATCGACTGTGTGGCGATCTATTCGAAAAATGGTGGGTGTTTTTGGGTTCAGCATGGGTATCACACTTCCATGCAATTTTTGGGGCATTCCAGTGGTTTTACATGTCGCGACTACTCGTGCTGGGTCTGGGTATCGCGTTTCAGATAGAGGGATCGATTCTGATGATTTCTATATGGAATGGAAGAGGGATCGAAGGGAAAGTCAATGGGATATTTGGCTTGGATTTTTGCTGAAGAGATGAGGTGGTTTTGTTGTGTGAAGGAGTGGTGAAAATGCCATGGAAATAACAGGTACATGGAGGAAGTTATCGGGAAGAAGAAGAAGGGAGTGGATTGGTGTAAGTCTAGCGGGCAGAAATGGTACTTGCGTGGGCCAAGGGAATATAAAGGGTAAAGCCCATCTTAGAATTTAACTTAAGTTTAATTTCAAACTAAATATTGTATTAAATTATAAAATGCATGTCATTGTCATATGTTAACGAAATTTGACGAAACTGGATCCGTTGGGATCGTATGGACGACGGCTACGCACTTGAGCTGACTGAGAGTGAATTAGAGCTCGTCTCAATCTAAGGCGAATTAAATTGTCTGTCTAAATCAACCAACAATTATCGTTATTTAACGATGACCGTCCAATGTGAGTAAATTTCACTAACTCTGCCAATTTACATTTCTATAAATATAATCTAATATTGATAATGATAATTGACTGTTGTGTGATGATTGTTTGGTTAAATTATTGATTGTTGGTTGAAATTATAGATAACAATATATATATATATATATATAAATCATTAGTCAAATATTGATTCTGTTTATCAGAATATTTCATATTGAAATGAAACCGATGTTATATTATATTGTTTAACATCTGTGAATGCAGGGAAACAGGTTGATTTTGTGTGTTAGAATGATATTGATCATTGTGATTTGGTATTTTAAATACCATAAGAAATACTGTAATATAAAAATGGAATTGTCAATGTTATATTGAAATAGAAATATTTATAAAATGAGAAGGATTTTATAAAAAGAATTTTTTATAAAATCAATAGATTTTATAAAAAGGAATATTTTGAAAATGAATAGAATTTTATAAAGGAGACTTCGAATTATAAAAGAAATTGAGATGACTTATTTAAATTAGATATTAAATAATAATATGTTTTTACAGAAGAATCGAGGAAAATAAATTATAAATAATATTTTATAAATTAAGGAAAATATTTATCATTGGATAAATAAAGATATATAAGTCTGAACTTATATAAAGAAGTAAAACAGATAAAGGGAGCATATTAATTTATAAAAATATTTAATAAATTTAGTTAATAATTTATCAATGGATAAATGTAATATATAAGTTGGAACTTATATGGAGGTGTAAGAAACGATTTTAACACCGATAATTGGAACTAAATATGAACGTAGAGTTAATGAGACTTATTAATGGAATTATTAAGTGTTGAATATAAAACAAGGTTTTATATGAATTGTTTATAAATAGAAGTATAAATAGAATTTGATAATAAGATATTATCTTAAATATGAGACCAAACTGTTTAAATTATATAAAGAATATGTTATTCATATCGAATATGAATAATGGATTAAGGCAAGCATTTTGCGAAGAAGAAGATTATAAAAGAAATGTTATTCATATTTTATATGAATAATGGATTAAATAAATGTTTTGAAAATAAAAATAACATTTGTAAAGAAGATCGGATTTGAAATAGAAATTCAAATGGGAATTTGAATGAGATAGGAATAAGAGTTAATCAAATATTAGTTATTTGAATAGAGTTAGTCGAATATTAGTAATTGAATAGAGTTATTCAAATAGAGTTTGTCGAATACAGTTAGTCGAATATTGGTTAATCGAATAGATAGTCGAATATTAGTTAATCGAATAGAGTTAGTCGAATAGAGTTAATCGAATAGAGTTAGTCGAATAGAGTTAATCGAAGAAAAGATTATCGAATATAGGTTATTCGAAAGGAGTAATCGAATATAACTTATTCGAAAGGAGTAATCAAATATAGTTTATTCGAAAGGAGTTATCGAATATAGTTTATTCGAAAGGAGTTATCGAATATAGTTTATTCGAAGAGAGTTAATCGAATATTGTTTATTCGAAAGGAGTTAATCAAATATAGTTTATTCGAAAAGGAATAATCGAATAAAGATTATTCGAAAGAGAGTTATACGTTGAAATTCGATTATATCGATTTCAAGAAAATATTATTTATTTTTTGATTTTTAATCAAGATTTATTTATTTAGTTATAAATTGTCTATTAGGTTATTTAGTTAAATTAGGGAATAAAAGTTATATTTTGAAGTCAGATATTTCAAAAGTAGGGATTATTACGCTATAGTTATAATCAATGTTTTCAATAAAGAAGTGGGTTCGTAAATTGAATCCGAGAGTTACGTAAAGAAGTTTGTTAAAGATTTAGAAGGTGAACTTTGTCTATTTCGAAGTTAGAAATGTTGTTCAATTAAGGTCTGAGAAGTAATTATACCCGAACTTGATTTACTTCGTTTTAACTAAGGAATGGTTAAGGTTTGATAGTAAAGTTTGGTTAAGTGAATATAGTTAATGAGAGTGATGGTTTGAGTTGGCATGTCGATGTTTTATTTAAACATCTGTTTAAATCCCATGAAGGAGTTTTGGAAATGTTTTCCAAAAAAGAATCAGAAATGTTTTCTAATATAGAAAATAAGAGACGAGAATAAAAATGGAAACGTTTTCCAATATTAATAAGGAATATTTTCTAAATTTAGAAAATAAAAATTTCTGTATATATATGGAAATAGGAAATGGGTATGAACAAATTAATGATAAATTAGTTTAAGAGATAAATGATGGTTGATGAATGATCGATAGAATTTCCATCTGGAAATAATATCGTTGTTTGTACACATGTTTTTCTTTGATAGTTAAATCACTGACTATCGATGTTTTTGACCATTTTTCGTCGTAAATACGGAGAGATTGGGATCAAATTCATTTCTGAAAACCACTCTGTATGGACGTTAGCATTGCGATCAAAAATGATGAATATAATTGAAGACGGAGTTATGCAAGGACTGCCCTGTTTACAGAATAGTGCCTTCGGCTTTTCCAGTCCCAGGACAACCAGTATGGATGTGATGACCCCAAACTTCCACGGAATGAAAGTAAGGAGTAATCATTTGGAATACAACATAAATATAACAATACAGATCACAGATACAATATAGCAAAGGAAAACCATAGAATAACAACATCATAGCAGCGGAATATGAATGTCATCAAACACAGAATCCCACAGTCACAGAGTTTTAAATTATTACATAAAGTTTCAGCAAAAGGAAATAAGTTTCAAGCTCTAATTAGTACAACTTGAAATGAAATAAGTTTGGATGTCTCAGAGTCTAAAGATAAAATGTAACCAAAAGATAAAAGATAGATAGTCTTCGTGGTCCAACATAAGCACCTCCAAATAAGCAACCCCAAGAAAGCTCCAAAGACAACAACTCCAAAGAAAGCTAGACCTGTTACGTGGCTGCCCGTGTGGAATAGAGGGCACCCGAGTTTGCAAAGGTGAAACAAACTACGAGTCATTCATGGGACTGGTGTGAGAATTCTTAATTAATTTAACAACTAGTAATAAGGCAAATCCAAAGACCATGCCGCTAACGCGGAACGGGTTTTTATTTCAATGGGTTGTCGTGCATAATTTAAAGTGATTGAACATGTAAATAAGTAAAACGTAAAACAACGCAATTATTTTGAGAAAAATGGAATCACCATAAGACCCAAGTCCCATCACACAATGCAACGCAAACCAGAGGATAGCGTTTTACCTTATGGTGATTAAACATGCTAAATATGATAAATACGGATCTAATATTATTATTAGTGCATATAAAAACATTTCAAAATAAATGTATCAACCCTAGGAAGCATAGCTACCATATACTATGCCTCCGTACTAGTAATACAATCAAATTCGTAGGGTCATATTTGGAATTTGGTTTCCATCATGAGTCAAGGCTAGGGAGGAGCTCCTTACCGATTCGAGACACTCTAGCTAATGTCTCAGGATCCCCCGCAGAGAACCCTTGGAAAGCTGCAGGGCCGGTCCACACTTGCGGTTTGTGGATTAGTTATTCCTGAACACACGTTTCCCGGTCCTATAGGACCTAACATCCGAGGCGCGCCACATTCCATCATCAACATAAGTAAAATATCAGCCACTTTAAGCACCAACACTACTTCTAGCTAGAAAGAAACGTGATGCTCTCCCTGCGTTCCCTTCTCCCGTTTTAAACTCCACCGGGTTGTGAGGCCCGTGAAACTACGTAATAAACAAAGCTATGCTTATTCAAGCTGTGCTTTGATCGTCACCATAAGGTTCTGCTTTTCAACAAGAAACCTTGATCATTGCATCTTAATATGCCACACTGCCACTCCATATCACATTACCAATCCTTTGCCGAAATATATGAAAGGGTGTTAAGCAAGAGAATAAATTCTCCGCCACCAAACATTCATATATTCGACAGAAAATCAATAAATACAATATAAAAGAGTACAATGTCGGACGCACATTCCATTTATAAGCCCGTTCTGGGTCTGAACGGAACTGGAGATACCTCGTCCCGTATGTCTAGTACAGAAAGGAGATACCCGCATATCCGTAAAATCAACACGTACGTTTGGGCAATTACCCCGACCCTTGAATTGGGAGCAAGTCAATTCAGGATCTTGATCGTTGTCCATTCGAGGGAAGATTTGCGGTCTTCATACGCCGTCTTCATCCTTCGATTCTTTATTTCGTTTGATTATTTGGAATGAGAGTAACTCGGACTTTCCAAATAATCCTCGTATATATATAATGAAAATCCTTCTTTATCGTCAATATTATTTATAACGATTAATTCCTATTTCAATTATTTAAAATAGTTAAATCTTTATTTAATGACGCTTCGGGTCAATGGCGACCCTGGCGCTGCTTTCGACAAAATTTGATCTTCACATTTCTCAAAATCTAACCGTCGGATCTTAGCGTAGTATATATCGTTGGAAAGATCTTCCCAAGACGGTCCTAACAGTTTCAGTTTTGGGAAATTCTGATGGTCGGATCTTTTGGTATAATCATTTAAAGGTACGATTTCAAAACACGAACTACCGTGCTCGATTCGATTAATTGTAATTATATTTATATATAAATATATATAAAACTTTTAACTTTTATTTTACGTAAGAATGTAAATTCTATTACAACGTCCACTTTCATTTTATTTTTCTCATTCTTCCATTCCTCTGTTTACATGAAAGATGTAAATCATAATTCAACATTCCCTCCTATTATTTCTTTTATTTACGCTAAAATATAAATATAATTCAACATTTCATCCTACCTTTTATCCTTTTATTAAAAGGTAAATTCTATTCCAACGTAAAATTTTATTTTTCTCTTTCTTTCTAATCTTTTCGTTACACTGTAAAATATTTTTTTTAATTACATTAAAATGTAATTAACATTCCCTATTAAATTTTCAATATAATGTAAATCCTTCTTTTTAAATTACACTAAAAATGTAATTGTCCTAACAGTGTAAATTTCCATCTTTTAATTGGTCTCTTAATTTACAATATAAAATCATGCTTTTTTAATTACATTAAAAATGTAATTTATACTACATGTCAAAATTTGTCTTTTAACTTGCAAGGTAAAATCCTACCTCTAACTTCATATAAAAATGAAATTTTATATTACATACCAATTTTCATTCTTAATTTACAAATAAAAGTGTACCCTTAATTACAATGTAAATTTTCTCTTTTTAATTACATAATAAAAGTATAATTTTGATTACCATGCAAATTCTCTTTCTTAAACTACATATAAAAATGTAATTTTTATTTACATGTAAATCCTACCCTTAATCTACATATAAAAGTGTGTTTTTAATTCCAATGTCAATTCCTACTTTTTATTTACATGTAAAAATGTAAATTTTATTCCATAGCAAATTCCTACTTTTTATTTACATGTAAAAATGTAACTTTAATTCCATTGCAAATTCCTACTTTTTATTTACATGTAAAAATGTAAATTTTATTCCATTGCAAATTCCTATGTAATGTTTGTGTTTGAGAATACAAATCATGGTTATTTTCCTATGTAATGTTTGTGTTTGAGAACACAAATATAAATCATTCATTTTCTATTACGATCCAATCACGTATACAAAGTTGACAGTATTTAATTGACAATCCAACAAGGTGACAAAATAATATTATACATGGGATTGACAAAATGATGACTTTCATATAAATTGACAATTTAAATCAACTCAACATAAATGATTCATGTTCTTATATTGAATTGATAAGCTAAATCAATTCAAATAAAGCGACAAAATGTGAATTGGTTAACTAGATCCATCCCATAAAAGTGACAAACTACAAATTTTTATACTGAATCAATGATCTAAATCAACTCAATAAATTAAAAGGATGAATAATAATATTTGTCTAAGGCATATAGATCTATAACTATCCATTATACATTTAGATCTGGAATTGATAATCTAAATCAATTCAAATAAAAAAAAAGGATGAAATAATCATATTTGTTTGACACACACGAATCTGATAATTATCCATCACAACCAACAGAACAATCATCATACAATATCAACACAAAACAGATTTGAAAAATATAACCATAAATAAATAAATGAAATGAATTGATTTATTATTTTAAAACAAAAGAAATCTCACACTTGAAATAAAATAAAATGAATTCAAAGATGGAACCTTTACATCCCACCTTAATAACATGTAAACAAGATGAGATTTTTACATCCCACGCTTGAAAGAAAATAAAATGAATTCAAAGATGGAACCTTTACATCCCACCTTAATAACATGTAAACAAGATGAGCTTTTTACATCCCACGCTTGAAAGAAAATAAAATGAATTCAAAGATGGAACCTTTACATCCCACCGTAATAACATGTAAACAAGATGAGATTTTTACATCCCACACTTGAAAGAAAATAAAATGAATTCAAAGATGGAACCTTTACATCCCACCTTAATAACATGTAAACAAGATGAGATTTTTACAACCCACACTTGAAAGAAAATAAAATGAATTCAAAGATGGAACCTTTACATCCCACCTTAATAACATGTAAACAAGATGAGATTTTTACATACCACACTTGAAAGAAAAATTAAAAAAAAATAGCAGCGCAAAGAACAAAACAATCGTAGCGTGTTCACAAACCCTAACCGACAGATCTGGAATAATATGTATATAAAAATAACAGCGCGAATCTCAGATCTAAAATGGATCTAGAATAATATGAATAAAATAATAGCGGCGCGTACAGATCTTAAATAGATCTGAATAAAATGAATAAAATAATAGCAGCGCGTACATGAATCATAACAAATAAATAAAATTCAACGTAGAACATAGATCTACATTACTACACATATATGATATACAATTTTTTTTATGCACAATAAAATAGTTAAAATTTTAATTTAAGATTCAGAATTCTCACCTTTATTTATATGTCTGAATCTCTTTTGTTCTTGCGCAATCTCAGAGTCTCTCCTTTGTTTTAATCGCAGTAGTTGAATTCCTAAACCTAATTCTTTTTAATTTAGGAATACATTACAGAGAGACAGGAGAGAAGATAGATTTTTAGATTTAGGGGAGAAGAAGAAGAGAGGTAGCCGCCATTGGAAAGATGGAGGAAGAGAAGTTAGGATTTTTTGTGGAAAGATAGGATTAGGTTGTGTGGGAGATATTATATAGAGGTGTTGTATTTTTAATTTAGCCCTTGCAAGGTTAATTCTTTTATTTACATATAAGTCCATTTTAATATTAATAACATACCGATTTAATTCCATTGTAACGTTTCACACATTACTCCTATGGTTATTTTGAAAAATTTGTTGCTCGAAATGCGGTGCGTTAGAATGTTTATTTATCATTCAAATTTCAAAAGTAAATCAAAAAGAGAAAAGAGGATAAGTAGAAAGGAATAAATGCATTTATTATAAAAAAAAATATTTATTACAGCAATTATTAAATGGCAGAATATATTATTTAGATCTATTCTATTTTAAATATTTAATGAACTGCAATCTTATTCGGTAAATTCTGTAATAGGGAAAAAGTAAGATATGAATTGGAATTGTAATTGCCATTATGAAAGGTTGTCTATAAAAGTAAATGTAAGGTTACTTAAATTGTTTGTTTACATCTAATTCACTTAACCTTGAATCAAAAATAAATGGGAAATTGTAATTCTTCGAAATTAAGAAATGAAATAAGTTTATTTCATATTTTGGAGTTCGTTAAATATTTCATTCGTTAGAATGATTGTTGACAAGTGGATTTCCATGTTTTAGTTTGGTCAAACCCTTATAAATTACAATATGTTAAAGTATAAGAGATAAATATATATAATTACTCCCAAGGGAAAGATATATACAAAATAAGGATAAGTATCATATATATGTAACAACCCGTATTTTCAATAACCTGTAATAACATAAATCGAGGCAGAATTTAATTCTAAAATGGGAATCAAGGGAAACGGGCTATGCCATTGCGTTCGTCTCGGAAAAATACGCGAAATAGAGTCCGAGTTTTCGAAAATCGGAGTCCGTATGACCAAGATATGGCCTCGCGAAGTTTCACGAAAAATTCCCAAATTAAAGTATACTTAATTAAGTGAAATGGGTTGTGTAGATATATATATATATATATATTGATATATATATATATATATAATTGAAAATTTAATAAATAAATATGCAAAAATGCTCAAAACAGCGAATTGGGAGAGGGGAATAACCGAACCGGCCGATTTTTGAAGTCGACCCGAGCTCGCTGGGTCGACTAGGGGTTAATCCAGGGTGTTTGGCTGTCAACCCGTGGGCCGATTCGCTCAAGTGCAGATTTTGCATTTGAATGGTTCTCATGGTCCATCTTTAATCTAAAGGCCCTAGATGGTTCCTACACTTGACTTCTTCCCCAAGACATGCTTTGATGGCTTGGATTGAATCTAGGGTTAATCCTATGGCCTAAAACACTTGCCTAATCTATAAATAAGACCCTAACCTACCCTAATTCATTCATAATTAAACCTAGTGACTAAACTATGGCAAAATACTAGCTCTCATGGCCTCCACTAATTTTATGAAGAGGGTTGCATACTAATCACTCTCTAATCAACTTCTAATCCCTTCTTAGCATCTTAATCTTCTTCATTTGGTGTTCAAAGTTGCTAGTTGTGAGTTTCTATCACTTTGATGATCTTTTGGTAAACTAATTAGATGAGATGTGATGAGATTTATGGTTTTGTATGTGGGTTAATGAGCTTTGAATCATATGATATGATGTTAGCATTAATCTTATGTTTATGCATGTTGAGTATGTAAGCTTATGCAAGTTTAATATGATGTATGTTATGTTTGCATGATGCTAAATATGCAAGTTGTGGGCTATGTAATCATATGCATGTTATGCAAGTTCATGGTAATATGCTATGCAAGTTACATGTATGTAAATATGCAAGTTACATGTTTGTTAATATGCAAGTTACATGTATGTAAATATGCAAGTTACATGTTTGTTAATATGCAAGTTACATGTTTGTTAATATGCAAGTTACATGTATGTAAATATGCAAGTTACATGTTTGTTAATATGCAAGTTACATGTTTGTTAATATGCAAGTTACATGTATGTAAATATGCAAGTTACATGTTTCTTTATATGCAAGTTACATGTTTGTTAATATGCGAGTTACATGTATGTAAATATGCAAGTTACATGTTTATTAATATGCAAGTTCATGATGACACATTATGCAAGTCTATAAGCTAACATGCAAGTTTGTTATGCAAAATGAATATGTAAGTTATGTGACATATTATATGCAAGTTATGTGACATGTTATGCAAGTTCATATGCAAGTTATGTGTTTGTTAATATGCAAGATGGCACCTTTGAAACATGTTCATTCATATGCAAGTTGACACCTTTTATATGTGTTATATCATGAACGAAATTACGTGGGAACGATGGGGTAATTAAATGCATAAGTTAATAAGATTGTGTGAAATTAATATAATTATGCATAACACAAAATAAATAAACATAGTATGGGAATTTGCCTATTTGGTTAGGTGTACCCATACTATGTGTTGGGAATTTACCTATTGAGTTAGGTCTACCCCATGGGAATTTACCTATTAAGTTAGGTCTACCCATGTTAAGAAAACTTGATTAATTAGGGATAATTAATATAAAATTATGAGGGTGATTAATTAGGTGTAATTAATTGACTAAGACACGAGGTTGGACTCAGTTGTAGCGTAAAACTGCCCGGACCCAACCGGCTTAACCAGTTGCTACAAATGTTAGCCCAATGTGAGAGGTCTTAGGCACAAACTAAATACGTAATTAATGTAAAGACACGAGGTTAGACTCTGTTATGACATAAGGCTGCCCGGACCCAACCGGCTTAACCAGCGGTCATAAAAGACAGTCTAATGTGAGAGGTCTTTACAAAGGTTACGTTCTTAATTAATTAATTAAGAAACACTTAACCACATTAGCATGTAGAGGGACATGAGGGGTTAAGTGGGTGCCTCGGGTGGCATGAGAAAATCTAGTGGTTGCCTTGGGTGGCAATAGAAAATACGATTAGAATACTTAACCAAAATGGAACATGTAATTAAAACATGATTAAAGGGTTAAGTGGGATATACTAGAAAAAGGGACAAGCTTAGGTGGGTAGCTTGTGGAGGCCCATTTCAACCAGTAACCCATACGTATCTTTGTGGGCTCGACCCATGTCGAGGACGGGACACGCATACTGGGCTTGACTGTAAGAGGCAAACGGGTTAGCGGTGGCAACGCAAGTCCAACGGGCTTCATATGCGTGAGTGGGCCCGGGCTGGTAGGTAAGCCGTTGTTGCATCGAGTAGATATAAGCCGTGCACCTTTAGTTTCATCAGGTTGCCACATTGGGGAATGATACATCCCACGGTGGGGCCAGCACGGGTATCTACGTTAGGGAGCCGATCGAATGGGAAGTAGTGTGTACACCTAGTGGATTGTAGGGCCCCGTGGCGCCTACTTGGTCACCTAGGGGTACGCAAGTACTAATTAGTAAATTTTATAAGTCCTTGGGTGGGATCAACCTTTAAGTTAGGAACGACTGGTGTGGTGCAGTTTAGTAATTTACCTTAGGGAGGGTAGATGCGTCTTTATCCTTTATCTTCGTTTAGTTGACTGCTTAGGGTAGCCATTCATCCCTATATGTTACCGTATATCAGTTTATGTCTTCTCTGGTTACTTTAACGATTGTATTGTTAAAGTTATAGGACTCGCTCAGACTTATGTCTGACCCCGTTGTTTTTATCTTTTTCCCAACCCTCAGGTCCTACGGTGGATCCTAGCAGTAGTGGAGCTTGATCGGATTGCTGTTCCAGTCTTTAGGAGCTTGGATAGATGTAAAGCTCCAGTTATCCAGTTATCTTTTCTTTTGTTTGGCTATTGTATGAGAGTGGGATTATGTACTTCTTTATTTTGATGGATATTGTACTTGACCTTTATTGTGGTTTTATGATGTAACCAGACATGTTTTACTTCCGCTGTTATGAGATGATGTTTTAAAATTTCAAGTACTATTTATATCTGTCTTGTTGTAATTTTTCTGTTCTATATTCACTAAAATACTCCACCGATGCTATGGCATTCCCTTAGTGAGTGATCATAGCGGGAGTGGGGTGTTACACGTGGTATCAGAGCTTAAGGTTACCAGAACAGATAAAATTTTTGAGAAAAACTATTTTCTAAGAGTATTTTCGAAGAAAGTATTTTCAAAAGCATGTCTTCTAAGAGAAAAAGTTTTTGAAAAAGAAAAGCATAATCCCCAATAGCCATATCTTTATCTTTCGGAATCTCCTTTTTGAATCTTTCCTCTTTCGTTTCAGCATGGCTGAAGATCTTAACATCCCGGAGGGTTTAGTTATACCACTATGGTATAGGAGGTTGCAAGAGGCTAGGGCCGCGGCTGCGGGTCCGGCCAATGCTACTACACCAGAGACAACCGCTCCTCCTCCTCAGCCTAGAGTGGATAATTTTGCTAAGGTTTGCAAGGAGTTCAAGGCTATAGGAGGAAAACCTTTTCTTGGTTCAGAGACTTTCGTAGAGGCTAGAGATTGGCTTAAGGAAGTGGAAGAGTTGCTAGATATCTTTGAAGTGGAAGAGGGAAAGAAAGTCAAGTTGGCGGCTTGGTTAATGAAGGGAGAGGCCTCATTCTGGTGGGAGGTCACTAATGGAGAACGCCCTGTTGACTCTTGGGCAGATTTTAAGCAAAGGTTTGGGGCTAAGTTTCTCTCAAGGGCGGAAGAGAATCTGTTTATGGAGAAGTTCTTGAATTTGAAGCAAGGGAATCTCACGGTGAAAGAATATGTCAACAAATTCAATCAATTAGCAAGGTTTGGCATAGAGTTGGTGAATACACCGGAGAAGAAGGCTTTGAGGTTCGTTAGAGGCTTGAACGAACCATTGCAAGGAATAGCTATGACTCACATTCCTATGGGGGCCACTTTTGAGAAGCTTGTCTACATGGCACTTATGCATGAGGATGATAAGAATTCTAAGGCACCAGAGAAAAAGGGGGATCAGAAGAAACCGCAACAACAACAACAAGGCAAGGGCGGAAAAGGCAATGGTGACAAAAAGAAGACGAAGAAGAAGTGCTTCAATTGTGGAACACCAGGACACCTCAGTAAGGATTGTCGCAAAAAGAAGAAGACCGGTTGCTTTCATTGTGGTGAAGCAGGGCATCTTGTGAAAAACTGCCCAAAGAAGGGGCAGAAGACGGGGTCTACCTCAGGAGGGCAGGTGCAAGCTCTTATAGCACCACCTCAGTCAGGGGGGCAAGTTCAGGTTCTCTCAGTTCCACCGATTCAGCAGAGAGGTAGAACTATTTCCGTTGAAAGTCTGGTTTTTCTGTTTGATCATCCAGTTCGTACTTTGTTTGACTCTGGCGCATCGCATTCTTTTATCTCATCATCGTTAGTTGAGTCACTGCACTTAGACACCAGTCTAGTTGATGATCCCTTGGTTGTCTCAAACCCAATTGGGGGCTCTATATATCTGTCTATGATATGTTTGGGTTTGAAGATTTCTATACTTAGCGTTGAGTTTAGATGTGATGCTTTTGTATTGGGCTTCACGGGCTATGGGTTGATCTTGGGCATGGACTGGTTATCCAGTAATGGTGCCGTTCTTGATTGCGAAAGGAGAGTTGTCAGGCTCATGACCCGCTTGGGTAACACTCTCGAGATCTCTTGCAATCCCATGGAATCTGTTTTGCTAAGTTATCTTGAATCGCTCGATGCTTCGGTCGAGAGTTTGCATTCTGTCAGAGTAGTCCGGGAATATCCGGATGTGTTTGAAGAAGTAAAGGGTTTGCCTCCGAAGCGGGAGATAGATTTCCGAATTTATTTGGTGGATAATGCCAAACCAGTGTCTTTGCCAGTGCGCCACATGGCTCCTCGGGAGAGAAGGGAACTTCATAAGCAAGTAGGGGAGTTGCTTGAGAAGGGGTTTATAAGGCGAAGTATATCGGAGTGGGGAGCTCCAGTAGTGTTTGCCACGAAGGCAGATGGGTCCCTCAGACTTTGTGTGGATTATAGGGAACTTAATAAGCTCACAAAGAAGAATAGACACCCATTACCGAGGATAGATGATCTCTTTGATCAGTTGGTTGGCGCCTCAGTGTTTTCGCAAATGGATTTAGCTACAGGGTTTCATCAGTTGAGAGTGGCGGAGGACAGTATAGAGAAGACTGCTTTCCGGACTCCGGATGGTTTTTATGAGTGGCTAGTGATGCCATTTGGGTTGACAAACGCCCCTGCATACTTTGTGGATCTCATGAGTAGAGTGTTCAGAGAGTATCTGAATAAGTTTGTAGTAGTTTTTGTGGATGACATCTTGGTCTTTTCCAAGAGTGAAGAAGAGCATGCCTTACATCTCAGAGAAGTGTTGGAGACTCTTCGAGCACATGGTCTTAAAGCTAAATTCTCTAAATGTCATTTTTGGAGAAGAGAAGTGCGATTCTTAGGGCATGTGGTCTCTAAGGAAGGGATAGCTGTGGATCCCGCAAAGATAGTATCTATCCAGGATTGGAAAGTTCCTAAAAATGCTACCGAAGTAAGAAGTTTCTTGGGGTTGGCAGGATATTATAGGAAGTTCATCAAAGACTTCGCGAAGATATCAGCCCCATTAACCCGCTTGACGAAGAAGAATCTGGTTTTCTCATGGGATGTAGATTGTGATGATGCTTTCCGACGGTTAAAGAGAGCTTTGACCACCGCTCCAGTTTTAGTGCTTCCAGATGGGAGTAAGCCGTTTGTTGTTTATACCGATGCTTGTGGAACAGGATTAGGCGCAGTCTTGATGCAGGAGGGAAGGGTAATAGCCTATGGAGGGAGACAATTGAGAGTGCATGAGAAGAATTACCCTACCCATGATCTAGAGTTGGCCGCGATTGTTTTCGCACTTAAGTCTTGGCGCCATTATCTTCTTGGTGAGAGATTCGAGTTGTTCACTGACCATAAATCATTGAAGTACTTATTCTCTCAGAAAGATTTAAACTTAAGACAGCAAAGGTGGATGGAGTTCTTAGCATCCTATGATTTCGAGATAGCATATACCCCTGGCAAGGGTAACGTGGTGGCTGACGCCTTGAGTAGAAAAAGGCTATCTTTAAGTCCATTGTTCGTAGAACGGCGAAGCTTGGAGTTTCTTTCTTTGTTCGACTTCAGACCTTCTGTTGATTTTGTACCTGGTTTGTTGGCATCCTTGGAGGTTAGACCTACTCTTTTGAGACGGATTGGCGAGGCTCAGCGAGACGACCCACAGTTGGTTGTGTTGGTAGAGAAGCTTATAAGAGGGGAGTCGTCCAGCCATTTGGGTAGATACACCATAGATGATAAGGGATGGTTGCATAGAGACGGTAGACTTTGTGTACCGCAAGATGAGGGTTTGAAGAAGGCTATTTTGGATGATGCACATCGTTCAAGAATGACTATTCATCCCGGTGGAGACAAAATGTACCAAGACATGAAGAGAGTTTTCTTCTGGGCCGGTATGAAGAAAGATGTAGCCGAGTATGTGGCTAGATGTTTAGTGTGCCAACAAGTTAAAGCGGAGCAAAGGAAACCCGGTGGGTTGCTACACCCATTGGAAGTTCCGCAGTGGAAGTGGGATAGTGTCTCGATGGATTTCATCGATGGGTTACCGAGATCGAGGAAGGGCAATACGGGAATTTGGGTTGTGGTGGACAGACTTACCAAGAGTGCCCATTTTATACCCGTGAAGAGTAAGAGGACCGCTCCATGGCTTGCTTCGGTCTATGTTAGGGAGATTGTTAGATTGCATGGCGTGCCATCCAGCATTGTGAGTGATCGAGATCCTATCTTTACTAGTGAGTTTTGGAGAAGTTTGCAAGAGGCGGTAGGGACTCAGTTGTGTTTGAGCACCGCATATCATCCTCAGACGGACGGTCAGACCGAGAGGGTGAACCGTATCTTAGAAGATCTCTTGAGGCTTTGTATCTTGGATTTTGGAGGTACATGGGAAGAACATCTTCCTTTGGTGGAGTTCGCATATAATAACAGCTTTCAGTCCAGTATTGGTATGGCTCCTTTCGAAGCTCTTTATGGAAGGCCTTGTCGATCTCCTACATGTTGGTGGGAATCTACGAATAAGATCTTGCTTGGGCCGGATATGGTTAGAGAGACTTCAGAGAAGATTGATTTAATTCGAAGAAGGATGAAAGCAGCGCAAGATAGACAGAAATCTTATGCGGATCGGAGAAGGACGGAACTTGAGTTTGAGGTTGGGGATATGGTTTTTGTCAAAGTATCTCCATTGAGAAATGTGGTTCGCTTTGGGTCCGTTGGGAAGTTAGCACCGAGATTTGTTGGGCCATTTCCTATTAAGGAAAGGATTGGACGGATGGCATATAGGGTGGAGTTGCCCGACAGACTTAGTGGTGTTCATGATGTATTCCATGTATCACATTTGAGGAAGTGCTTACATGAGACCGCGGAGGTGGTAGAGCCGAGCTTGCTTAGAGATGTAGAGGTAGAGCGTGATGCGACGATTCGACGAGCTCCTACTCGCATCCTTGGGTCAGAAACTAGGAAGTTGAGGAACAGAGAAGTTCAGCTAGTTAAAGTGCAATGGGGAGATGACGAAAGCAATGCTACTTGGGAGACGGAAGCAAAGATGCGTTCTTTGTATCCATTTCTTTTTGAGAGTATGTCTTTTAACTTCTCCTTTATTGCTTGTCTAGTACTTATCTTATCTTTAGTATATCCTCTCGCTAATACCTATGACCTTTAGATAGGGTAAAACCTATGGTTGAAACATGTGTTTGAAACATGTTATGGTTGATGGATGCATATGGATGCAATTGTTTGCTAGTGGTTGCTCGTGGATGCATATACACACACATTAGGCACTAGATCGGCTCAGTCACTTCATGTTGCATATTGCATAAATGGATGTGGTAGTTAGATTGATGGATGTATCATGGCTGTGTTATCATATGGATGATGCATTTTTGTGTATGGTTGTGCACGCATGTAGAAATTTGTATGTGTCAATAGGGTTTCGCATACATATTGGATGCATGGCACTATCATGGTTTGCATTAAGGAGGTTTACTGTATCAGTAACCGCCTGATTTTCGCATTAGGTAAGTACATATACACACACTTTTGCATATATCCATCCAGCATTTAGAATCTTGTAAGGACAATGATTACTCGTGGATGATGCTTTGAGTAGATGGATGATTGGATGGTAGGATACGTTCTTCCTAACTTGAAGATTTCGGGGACGAAATCCTTTAAGGAGGGGAGAATGTAACAACCCGTATTTTCAATAACCTGTAATAACATAAATCGAGGCAGAATTTAATTCTAAAATGGGAATCAAGGGAAACGGGCTATGCCATTGCGTTCGTCTCGGAAAAATACGCGAAATAGAGTCCGAGTTTTCGAAAATCGGAGTCCGTATGACCAAGATATGGCCTCGCGAAGTTTCACGAAAAATTCCCAAATTAAAGTATACTTAATTAAGTGAAATGGGTTGTGTAGATATATATATATATATATTGATATATATATATATATATAATTGAAAATTTAATAAATAAATATGCAAAAATGCTCAAAACAGCGAATTGGGAGAGGGGAATAACCGAACCGGCCGATTTTTGAAGTCGACCCGAGCTCGCTGGGTCGACTAGGGGTTAATCCAGGGTGTTTGGCTGTCAACCCGTGGGCCGATTCGCTCAAGTGCAGATTTTGCATTTGAATGGTTCTCATGGTCCATCTTTAATCTAAAGGCCCTAGATGGTTCCTACACTTGACTTCTTCCCCAAGACATGCTTTGATGGCTTGGATTGAATCTAGGGTTAATCCTATGGCCTAAAACACTTGCCTAATCTATAAATAAGACCCTAACCTACCCTAATTCATTCATAATTAAACCTAGTGACTAAACTATGGAAAAATGCTAGCTCTCATGGCCTCCACTAATTTTATGAAGAGGGTTGCATACTAATCACTCTCTAATCAACTTCTAATCCCTTCTTAGCATCTTAATCTTCTTCATTTGGTGTTCAAAGTTGCTAGTTGTGAGTTTCTATCACTTTGATGATCTTTTGGTAAACTAATTAGATGAGATGTGATGAGATTTATGGTTTTGTATGTGGGTTAATGAGCTTTGAATCATATGATATGATGTTAGCATTAATCTTATGTTTATGCATGTTGAGTATGTAAGCTTATGCAAGTTTAATATGATGTATGTTATGTTTGCATGATGCTAAATATGCAAGTTGTGGGCTATGTAATCATATGCATGTTATGCAAGTTCATGGTAATATGCTATGCAAGTTACATGTATGTAAATATGCAAGTTACATGTTTGTTAATATGCAAGTTACATGTATGTAAATATGCAAGTTACATGTTTGTTAATATGCAAGTTACATGTTTGTTAATATGCAAGTTACATGTATGTAAATATGCAAGTTACATGTTTGTTAATATGCAAGTTACATGTTTGTTAATATGCAAGTTACATGTATGTAAATATGCAAGTTACATGTTTCTTTATATGCAAGTTACATGTTTGTTAATATGCGAGTTACATGTATGTAAATATGCAAGTTACATGTTTATTAATATGCAAGTTCATGATGACACATTATGCAAGTCTATAAGCTAACATGCAAGTTTGTTATGCAAAATGAATATGTAAGTTATGTGACATATTATATGCAAGTTATGTGACATGTTATGCAAGTTCATATGCAAGTTATGTGTTTGTTAATATGCAAGATGGCACCTTTGAAACATGTTCATTCATATGCAAGTTGACACCTTTTATATGTGTTATATCATGAACGAAATTACGTGGGAACGATGGGGTAATTAAATGCATAAGTTAATAAGATTGTGTGAAATTAATATAATTATGCATAACACAAAATAAATAAACATAGTATGGGAATTTGCCTATTTGGTTAGGTGTACCCATACTATGTGTTGGGAATTTACCTATTGAGTTAGGTCTACCCCATGGGAATTTACCTATTAAGTTAGGTCTACCCATGTTAAGAAAACTTGATTAATTAGGGATAATTAATATAAAATTATGAGGGTGATTAATTAGGTGTAATTAATTGACTAAGACACGAGGTTGGACTCAGTTGTAGCGTAAAACTGCCCGGACCCAACCGGCTTAACCAGTTGCTACAAATGTTAGCCCAATGTGAGAGGTCTTAGGCACAAACTAAATACGTAATTAATGTAAAGACATGAGGTTAGACTCTGTTATGACATAAGGCTGCCCGGACCCAACCGGCTTAACCAGCGGTCATAAAAGACAGTCTAATGTGAGAGGTCTTTACAAAGGTTACGTTCTTAATTAATTAATTAAGAAACACTTAACCACATTAGCATGTAGAGGGACATGAGGGGTTAAGTGGGTGCCTCGGGTGGCATGAGAAAATCTAGTGGTTGCCTTGGGTGGCAATAGAAAATACGATTAGAATACTTAACCAAAATGGAACATGTAATTAAAACATGATTAAAGGGTTAAGTGGGATATACTAGAAAAAGGGACAAGCTTAGGTGGGTAGCTTGTGGAGGCCCATTTCAACCAGTAACCCATACGTATCTTTGTGGGCTCGACCCATGTCGAGGACGGGACACGCATACTGGGCTTGACTGTAAGAGGCAAACGGGTTAGCGGTGGCAACGCAAGTCCAACGGGCTTCATATGCGTGAGTGGGCCCGGGCTGGTAGGTAAGCCGTTGTTGCATCGAGTAGATATAAGCCGTGCACCTTTAGTTTCATCAGGTTGCCACATTGGGGAATGATACATCCCACGGTGGGGCCAGCACGGGTATCTACGTTAGGGAGCCGATCGAATGGGAAGTAGTGTGTACACCTAGTGGATTGTAGGGCCCCGTGGCGCCTACTTGGTCACCTAGGGGTACGCAAGTACTAATTAGTAAATTTTATAAGTCCTTGGGTGGGATCAACCTTTAAGTTAGGAACGACTGGTGTGGTGCAGTTTAGTAATTTACCTTAGGGAGGGTAGATGCGTCTTTATCCTTTATCTTCGTTTAGTTGACTGCTTAGGGTAGCCATTCATCCCTATATGTTACCGTATATCAGTTTATGTCTTCTCTGGTTACTTTAACGATTGTATTGTTAAAGTTATAGGACTCGCTCAGACTTATGTCTGACCCCGTTGTTTTTATCTTTTTCCCAACCCTCAGGTCCTACGGTGGATCCTAGCAGTAGTGGAGCTTGATCGGATTGCTGTTCCAGTCTTTAGGAGCTTGGATAGATGTAAAGCTCCAGTTATCCAGTTATCTTTTCTTTTGTTTGGCTATTGTATGAGAGTGGGATTATGTACTTCTTTATTTTGATGGATATTGTACTTGACCTTTATTGTGGTTTTATGATGTAACCAGACATGTTTTACTTCCGCTGTTATGAGATGATGTTTTAAAATTTCAAGTACTATTTATATCTGTCTTGTTGTAATTTTTCTGTTCTATATTCACTAAAATACTCCACCGATGCTATGGCATTCCCTTAGTGAGTGATCATAGCGGGAGTGGGGTGTTACAATATATATATTTACCACCCTAAAAAAAAGATTTCTTATAAATGCATGCCATGCTGTTTCACATTCAAGGCTGGAACGGAAGAATAGGTATTCAATTCTTTCCATTTCAGAGTTATGTGATTTCTTCTTGTTATAAGTATATAAATTAATACATACCATTAATCATAATATGATTTTAATGTAAGAACAAATTTCATCTCAAAACCATTTATTTCTTTACATGTAAAAAGAGTAACAAAAATATATTTTATTACATGTAAATTGTATACGCTCCATATTTACATTAAAAAGAATATTTTTAATGTAATAACATATTTTAATATATATTTTTTCTTCCTTTTTTTCTTTTCCAGCAATGTTAAAAATAATATTTTCAACACTTCCATATTTTCTAACATACGACTTACTTCAAATAACATAAAATTTTAGTCGTGATTATTTAAAATAAATTATTTTAAATATCAAAAACTCATTAAAATTACTTAAAATAAATTATAAATTTACCCCAAAATTCAGGGTTGTTACAGTCTCCCCTCCTTACGAACTTTTCGTCCTCGAAAAGGAAAAGAAAAATAGAAGAGTGGAAACTAACACAAAGAATGTTTTTAACAGGAATAGTACCACCTTAAACATCAGGCTTACCTGCTCCTTCAGAAGAAGTAGGTGCGGAAGAAGGTGGTGCACTTGCTCCCTCGTACACATGGGCAACTTGGGAACTCCTCAATAGTGGACAATTAAGTTTGATGTGACCCTTTTTATGGAAGTTATAGCATTTTCTAGTGTCCTCTCTTCTGGCCTTCTTTGGATTCCCATAGTCCTTGCTATAGTGTCCAAACTTCTGGCAGTGGTAGCATTGCAGCTTAGTCTTATCATGAGTCTTAGCGGCTCCATAACCACTTCCTTCAGTCTTCTTCTCAGGTTGCTTCCCTTTATTATTGTTGGCCAAGCCCCTTTCTCTATCTTGCTATGAACTCTTCGTGTCCTTCTCTTCATAGCGATGGGCAAACTCATCATCAAGCCTTTCCACCTCTTGCTTTGCAGTATACTCTTCATTAAATAGCTCTTTAAATTTGGTCCAAGTCATATTTTCTTCATCACCTCCTATATCGACCTCTTCCCACCAAAGCTGTGCTTCGCCTTGGAGCATCCATGAAGCCACAAATCTCTTCTTTTGATCTTCCAGTTCTAACGCTCTAAATATCTTTTCACAATTCTTAAGCCACGCCTGAGCCTGTATTACGGTCTCCGTACCTGTGAACGGAACTCCATCTAAATTCTTAAAATCCTTCACTACCCTCACCAAGTCAAAGGGCTGCGGTGGTGGTAGTGGTGGTTGTTGAACTGTGGCCTCCTCGGTTTTAGTATCATTTTACCCCATTGCTCTAACTCTAGTAATTTTAGCGGCATGAGTACTCATTTTTAGTTAGTTCTGTACAATCAAGGAAAGAGTCAGAACAACTGTAATGGTGATTTGAAAAAAAATGATAGGATTGAAGGATGGATAAAAGGATGGCGATAAAATGACTGACTATTATGTATTCTCATGAAATGTTCGCCATACAATATTGGGATTCTACGTAAACTAATTGCTATAAGTATGTTATACTCCAAAGCTATGGTTAACCAAAGCTCTGATACCAACTGTGATGACCCAAAACTTCCACGGAATGAAAGTAAGGAGTAATCATTTGGAATACAACATAAATATAACAATACAGATCACAGATACAACATAGCAAAGGAAAACCATAAAATAACAACATCATAGCAGCGGAATATGAATGTCTTCAAACACAGAATCCCACAGTCACAGAGTTTTAAATTATTACATCAAGTTTCAGCAAAAGGAAATAAGTTTCAAGCTCTAAATAGTACAATTTGAAATAAAATAAGTTCGGTTGTCTCAGAGTCTAAAGACAAAATGTAACCAAAAGATAAAAGATAGATAGTCTTCGTGGTCCAACATAAGCACCTCCAAATAAGCAACACCAAGAAAGCTCCAAAGACAGCAACTCCAAAGAAAACTAGATCTGTTACTTGGTTGCCCGTGTGGAATAGAAGGCACCCGAGTTTGCAAAGGTGAAACAAACTACGAGTCAGTCATGGGACTGGTGTGAGAATTCTTAATTAATTTAACTACTAGTAATAAGGCAAATCCAAAGACCACGCCGCTAATGTGAAACGGGTTTTTATATCAATGGGTTGTCGTGCATAATTTAAAGTGATTGAACATGTAAATAAGTAAAACGTAAATCAACGCAATGCTTTTGAGAAAAATGGAATCACCATAAGACCCAAGTCCCATCACACAATGCAACGCAAACCAGAGGATAGGGTTTTACCTTATGGTGATTAAACGTACTAAATACGATAAATACGGATCTAATATTATTATTAGTGCATATAAAAACATTTCAAAATAAATGTATCAATCCTAGGAAGCATAGCTACCATATACTATGCCTATGTACTAGTAATACAATCAAATTCGTAGGGTCGTATTTGGAATTTGGTTTCCATCATGAGTCAAGGCTAGGGAGGAGCTCCTTATCGATTCGAGACACTCTAGCTAATGTCTCAGGATGCCCTGCAGAGAACCCTTGGAAAGCTGCAGGGCCGGTCCACACTTGCGGTTTGTGGATTAGTTATTCCTGAACACACGTTTCCCGGTCCTATAAGACCTAACATCCACGGCGCGCCACATTCCATCATCCACATAAGTAAAATATCAGCCAGTTTAAGCACCGACACTACTTCTAGTAGAAAGAAACGTGCTGCTCTCCCTGCGTTCCCTTCTCCCGTTTTAAACTCCACCGGGTTGTGAGGATCGTGAAACTACGTAATACACAAAGCTATGCTTATTCAAGCCGTCCTTTGGTCGTCCCCACAAGGTTCTGCTTTTCAACAAGAAACCTTGATCATTGCATCTTAGTATGCCACACTGTCACTCCATATCACATTACCAATCCTTTGCCGAAATATATGAAAGGGTGTTAAGCAAGAGAATAAATTCTCCACCACTAAACATTCATACATTCGACAGAAAATCAATAAATACAATATAAAAGAGTACAATGTTGGACACATATTCCATTTACAAGCCCGTTCTGGGTCTGAACGGAACTGGGGATACCTCGTCTTGTATGTCTAGTACGGAAAGGAGATACCCGCATATCCATAAAATCAACACGTACGTTTGGGCAATTACCCCGACTTGAATTGGGAGCAAGTCAATTCAGGATCTTGATCGTTGTCCATTCGTGTAAAGACCCGCATTGGCAGAGGTGTTATAATTAATTAATTTAATTATATAAATGGTGAATTAAAGGATTTAATGGTCGTGGAATTAAATAACTGGGAATATTTAATTAAAATAATAAATTAAATAATATATTTAATTCAGAAATAATCAAAAATATTGGAAATCACAATATTCTGTGAACGGGGTCGTCCCTTAGATTTAATTCAGCTTAGAGTTGAATTATATTGATGAATATATTCAATCGACGACAGTTTGAACGTATAATTATAATATAATTAAAATAGAGCTTGAAATGGTGCGACAGTTCGCTATTTGGCGATTTGAACTTCAACTGAATGTACAGGATTCGTTTTAAGCCGGATTTCGGTGAAACAAGAAACGTGTGGAGCTGGTGGAGTATATCTTTCTAGTGGAAGAGAAAAATCAGGATTTTGTCGTGTAGATTTTGATTTACGTCCAAATCAAATTTCAGAAAAGTCGCTGTGGAATTCCTTTATATTTTGCAACGCTTTATTTACGTTATAAAAGGATTTTCGATATAAATTGAATATCGAGATAATCTGGAATCTGAAATATCAAGCTGTAAATTCTGATAGGATATTCTAGAGCTGTACGATATCATATGTGAATATAGACGATAATATTTATTTATAAATATTTAATTTAATTTATTTAAATATATTTATATATTTAAATGGGCTATTTAGAGCTTTAAAAATAGCCACTTTTGCAAACGACCTCAGAATTCGACGAAACTAATTTTGTTGGATCCGCAATGTCAAATTATTGCTAGATATCAAGTTTCGTGATTTTTAGAGTCACTGTGTGGCCGTACGAATTTTTAGAGTGAAAAACATTCAGTATTTTGATGGTTAAAAATACGCTGTGTGAGCAAACGGATTCGGAATTCGACGAAACCAGTTTCGTTGGGTCCGCAATGTCAAACTATAGCTGCATGTCCAGTTTCGTGATTTTTAGGCATTGTACGTGATCGTACGGCTTTCTAGAAGAGAAATACGAAGAGTGGTAGCTTAAAAATCTAATAAATTAATGAATAAAAAATATATATAATTTACCCTATAAATAACCTCTATCACTAAACCCTAACATCCATTCCTTCTGGCCAATTTATTGCGCCGCCACCATTTTTCATTCCCAGTAAAACATTCCATCATCAAAATTCAAAATGAATTCAAATAAAATGGTATAAATCGAGATACACTTATATTCGAACTTGTTAGGTGTTTATCTTCAACCCAGTAAGTGTTTTGGGCAACTCGACATCATCAGCGTTCGCTGATTTTCTGGAGTGACGACCTAGGGTTGGGGTATGGGAGAAATTCGAACTTTAATACGTGTTTCTGGTATGGATTTTGGGATCATACCATTGTTTTCTACTTGTGGTGAAGTCTGAGATGGATTCTCGGAAAAAAATGTCGATAGTATTACTGGGTCCGTGCGTGTAAACCTGAGAATCGGGTATCAGCTCGTGACTGTGAGTTGAACAATAAGTATAAGAAGTAGAAGAGATTTTCTAGGAGAAGATTGTGGTGAAATTTGTTTTCGAAATCATGTTGAAGAGAGGGAGCACGAGGTGGAGTATACGTCAGAAATAGTGAGTGGTTTGGAGGAGGAAGACGCGTTTGTATTACTGGAAGAAGGAGGGGTGTTCACGCGGGCCGGTGTAGTGCAATTTGAAATGGGCCGACAATCAAGGTTTAAGCCCAAATTTTCTATGAAAGGAAATTAAATTTGTTTTTATTTAAAAATGTGTGAACTTATAAAATTGATATCTCATCCATACGAGGTCAGAATCACGAACCGTTTGTCACGTTGGGGTCGTATGGACTGTGGCTACACCATGGAACTGACTGGGAGTGGATTCGAGCTCGTACGAATTTATGGCGAAATAAATTGTTTGATTCAAATCAAACAACAATTTATCGTTCTTTAACGATGAACTGCAAATGTGAGTAAAACTCACCAACTATGAACAGTTCTATTTTCACGTTGTATTGTTAGAACTGTTAAAATTGTCTGTTTGACTATGTGTTGATTGTTTGATTGAACTGCTAGTTAGTAAGTGAAAATGATATATATATATATATATATATAAACCATTAAATATTTATATATTGATTCTGCTATCAGAATAATTTATATTGAACTGAAAGTGATGATAATCATATTGTGTGACATCTGTGGATGCAGGGAGACAGGTTGGAGGAATCCGACTGGATTCCTCAACAGTTCTTTTATTGTTTCTCATATATTATTATATGAAGTGATATAAAATCTGTGGGCGATTATATGTGCTTGGACGATATTGAACATCGTGATTTGATATGATTGAATACCATAACATACCGGGATGTTGGTAAGGAATAATTTCAAAGGGATATTGAAATAAAAATATTTATAAATGGAATATTTATAAATAAGGAATATTTATAAATTTGGAATATTTATAAATAGGAGATATTCAAAAAGGAAATAATTTCAAACCATTTTCTTTTGGAATGGAAAGGCCTGTGTGGCGGGTTTGGGGATTTTCCCGATGCTCCCGTTACAAAGGAGGTTATGGCGAATTTTTCAGAGAATTTAAGGAGTTAGAATATTTCAAGAGTAAATTTGAAAAGGAAATATTTGTAAACCATTTACAAATAGAATTGAAAAGGAAACGTTATAAAAAAAGGAAATCATTTTTAAAGTGTAGAACCGTTATTTAAAAGTAAATCTTTTCAAATGAAACCGTTGTTAAAAAGGAAATCTTTATAAAGTGAATAAAGTAAATCGAATATGGTATTCGAACGGAGTTAAATCAAATATGGTATTGGAAGGAAGTAAATCGATTATGGTATTCGAAAGTTAGTAAAACGAATATGCTATTCGAAAGGGGTTAGTCGAGTCGAGTTAGTTGAATAGGGTTAACCAGTTCAGTAGAGTTAACCAGTTGGGTTAAGTAAGTCAAGTTAACTAGTGAGTTAAGTAAGTCAAGTTAACCAGTTGAGTTAAGTAAGTCAAGTTAACCAGTGAGTTAAGTAAGTCAAGTTAACCAGTTGAGTTAAGTAAGTCGAGTTGATCGAGTTAGAGTTACTCAGTTAGAGTTAATCGATTAGAGTTAAAACGAACTAGAGTTAATCAAATATAGTTATTTGAGACAGAGTTAGTCAAACATAGTATTCAGGGTAAGTTACCATCTCGTACGACTGCTAGCGTAATTCGCAGGGCTGTAAATAGCCTAAGGCGGTCGGATGTTTCCTGAGGGAGTCAGGCGTAACCATTGTGATCGCTGCGATCTAGAGTCAAGCGAATGAAGTTAAATCGAATATTAGTTATTCGATAGGAGTTAAGTTCTTGAGTTAGATTATCGAGATAAGTGAGTCGAGTTAAGTTCGTCAAGTTAAATTAATCAATGTTAGTTTCATCAAAAAGGAGTTAATCGATGTTAGTTTCATCAAAAAGGAGTTAATCGATGTTAGTTTCATCGAAAGGAGTTAATCGATGTTAGTTTCATCGAAAAGGAGTTAATCGATGTTAGTTTCATCGAAAAGGAGTTAATCGATGTTAGTTTCATCGAAAGGAGTTAATCGATGTTAGTTTCATCGAAAGGAGTTAATCGATGTTAGTTTCATCGAAAGGAGTATCGATGTTAGTTTCATCGAAGGGAGTTGTCGATTAGTTAAATCGAAAGGAGTTATCGAATTTAGTTATTCGAAAAGGAGTTATCGACTTGTTAAATCGAAAGGGAAGATTATCGAATATCGTTTATTCGAGAGGAGATTATCGAATGTAGTTTATTCGAAGGAGTTATCGATTATTAGTTAATCGAAGTGAGTTATAGAATATTAGTTAAATCGAAGGAGTTATCGAATATAGTTTATTCGATGGAGTTAATCGATTAGAGTTAAATCAAAGGAGTTAATTGAATATAGTTTATTCGAATAGAGAAAAGGAGTTAATCGAATATAGTTTATTCGAATAGAGTAAATGAGTTAATCGAATATAGTTTATTCGAATAGCGTTAGAGGAGTTATCGAATACAGTTTATTCGACAGGAGTTAAGTGAATAGTTAGATTAATCAAAGTGAATTAGTTAAGTTAAACTAAGTGAATTAGTTAAGTGAATTGGTTAAGTTAACCAAAGTGAATTTGTCGAGTTTATCAAAGTGATTAGTTCAGTTACTCGAGTTGAATTTGTCAGTCGAGTTAATAAATGGAGTTAGTCAAACCAAGTAAGACCAGTTAGAGTTAATTAATTAAGGTTGACCAGTTTGAGTTAATCAATCAGAGTTAATCATATAGAGTTAAGTAAAATTAGAACTGACTAGAGATTAGTAAATTGAATGGTTTTCTAAGTGTCTATCTGATGTTGGTTTCGGCCTTCGGGATTTATACTTAGGGGATTGTTCTCATACTAGTTTACAGTCGGGGACTGATAGTTGGGGAAGAGTAGTGATTTGTAAATAAGAAAATGGAAAACGTTTTCCAGTGTTAATAACATATATTTTCTAAACATAAAAAATAAGGCAATGTGAATATATATATATATATATAGATATATGTTGATGATTTACCGATATAATTTCCATCTGGAAATAATATCGTTGTTTGCACACTTGTTTTTCTTTGATGGTTAAATCACAGACTATCGAAGTTTTGACCATTTTAACGTTGTTAATATGGAGAGACCGGTTGGATTATTATCCGAAGAACCACTCTGTATTGGCATAAGTGTTGCGAATCATATATGACAAAGATAATTGAAGACGGAGTAAAATGCAAGGGCTGTTGTATAAGTCTTAGATAACAGTGACTAAGATGGATATACTGAATAGTGCCTTCGGTTTGTACAGTCCCAGGACAACTTGTATGGACGAAGATCTGACAGAGTATATCCAATGGATCGCGTAAGTTGATCTGTTCAAACGTATTCACGTTTGGTGGCGGAGGAGTTCGTTTTTCTTAGCTGTATACCCGTGTTATTTTTGCATAAGTCAATTTGTGATTTGGCGGGTATGACGATGTGACATTTTAAGTGAATAAAGATGGATGTCTGACAGAGTATTTCCAGAAAGGTCACGTACATTGATTTCTTCAATTATACCAAGAGTGGAAGCGGAGAAGGAAACTTCTTTAGCTAACACGTAACGTACTGTTGTAGACGCCAATTAGTGATTTTCGATGCATCTGACAATGTGGCATTCGAAGTGAATCTGATGTAATGATAAAGCGTAGCTTCTAGCCTCATCAACCGGTAAATGACAGAATCGGGCAGGTAGCATGGCTAAGTCGGTCGCACCGAAGTAGGGTGTATAATCACCTATCTAGAGAATATTCATTTGTTTCTTAAATCTATCAATGCTGTCCCATATATATACGGGAACGGTTGCTGATCCCAACCGTTGGTGATGTACATTCGATACACTCAAGCGAAATGAGTGGTCGATCATGTGTGGCTGAGTTGCAAGACGTTCTTGTTGAACTCCAGTGTATCGTTCCTAGAGTACACTGATCGGAAGGTGGTTCCATACCTTGTCATAGTTGGAAATCCATTATCCAATACGTGTTTGCGATTTTGATTGTATACTATATATGTAGAACGTGAGATGAAAGCGTTTCTGCTAGTTGATATCTATTTGTACATAGACATTATTATAATATCAAAAGTTTTTTGATATAAAGATATTTTGGATTCTCAGAAGGGAAAAACCCATTCCGTTCTGCGGCGTGGTCTTATGAGATATCGTTTACTTGTTCATATACCTGTTTAAACTGTTTTACTCACACCAGTCCCATGACTGACCCGGAGTTTACTTTGTTGTTTTCCCTAAACTCTTGGGTGCCTAAATTTGTACGGGCAGTCAAGTAGTCGGGATTTACAGATATACTTGAAGAGCTGGAGCAGGAGGCTTCTGGATCATATAGCTATAGTTTATTTGCGCTGTGTTGTAAGTGTTATACTCTGATAAGTGCTATTGTATACATAACTGTTATATTTCAAAGTTATGTTATCTATTATATGTTATTCGTTCCGCTGTGAGGTTCGTGTTAACCTGATGTTGTGTTCTTCTTCTTCTATTCTAAGTTTCTATCTTATCTATTCTCACCCACTAATTTCTTTCATTAATTACCGGGATTTTTCGATGTTTTGGTTATCGACATCAAGCTTATGTCGATAACCAAAGTCGCTAATAATCCGGGTCGTTACAGTTGGTATCAGAGCTTAAGTTAAGAATTACCTTGGCTCTGTGGCGTGACTCGATAGAGATAGGGTTAGTAATACCTTAGATTGAGTTTGAGTGTATATATACGAGTGCGTATTTGTATTTGATATAAAAATGGTTTTATATTGTAGAGATTCGTTGGCTGAGTTGTTTATGAGTTCTGGTCGATCAGTTTGATCCACTGTATCGGTAGGAGTAAATAAATACTTGAATACGATAGACCGACACAGTATGGATATGTGGTATATTATCATATATAGGTTGTGATTATAATCGAGTAAGATTATAACATGTGAAATGGTTATATATAACCAATCAAAATTCATATATAAGTGAAATACGTGAAATAAGATGAATTAAATATGAATTTAAATCAGATTTGGAATTAAAATAAGGAAATTTTAAGTTCCTGGGAGATTTTGAAATGTTTTCAAAATGGAAGTATTTAGTAATGGTATTGTAAATGATATAGTATTGAAATCACTTGGGTCGCTGGAAAATAATACCGATGATGACTGCGCAGTATCATCGGTGTGATTTTCGAGTTCTAAGTGGTGGATTACTACCAAAGATTTTAATTTGAATTGTTTGAGAAAACAGGTTGTTTAGAAATTCAAAGGTTTTGAATTGGTATTATGATTTCAATTTGATTTGAAATTTACCCAGGAATTTAAGTTCTAGAAATTAAATTTAACTTGTGAAGTTAATTCGAATGGGATGGTAAAAGTAAATAATAAACCAGAATTTAACTTGAGATGATAGGTTAAGAAAAACTGAAGTGATTAGAGAATAATCTGGATTTGAAATGATAAGTTGAGAGTTTGGAATTTGAAATTCGAATTTGTAATTAAATTCGGCTTGAATAAGCGAATGGTTGTGTTAAGAATAACTTGGTTGGAGTTGATTGGGATGGCATTTGTATATGCCGAGTTGATAACAGATGGTAGGGATATAATGATATGCCCAACAAAAAGGTACAAGTTTATATTTTATATGAGTTTGGAATTTATGAGCCGAATTGGCAAGCCGTTTGGCATTTTGATTTTCTTTTGGGTTGAAGAAGGCCCAGAGAGGCGAGTTGGAGTTTGAGCTATTGACCAGTACAAAGGAGGTGCTGGCGAAATTTTTCGAAAGTTTAAAGTGTTAGAAAATTTTCAAAATTTTTGAAAATTTTAGTTAGTCAGAATGAATAAATATTTTAGTCGATATTAATTGGTTCAGTTAAAATCAGAAATAAAGGGTAAACAAATCTTAGGAATTCCAATAGGTAGGGTCGTCCTCTAACTTAGCAATTTCGAGGACGAAATTTTTTTAAGTGGGGAAGAATTTAATGACCCTCATTGGCAGAGGTGTTATAATTAATTTATTTAATTATATAAATGGTGAATCAAAGGATTTAATGGTCGTGGAATTAAATAACTGGGAATATTTAATTAAAATAATAAATTAAATAATATATTTAATTCAGAAATAATCAAAAATATTGGAAATCACAATATTCTGTGAACGGGGTCGTCCCTTAGATTTAATTCAGCTTAGAGTTGAGTTATATTGATGAATATATTCAATCGACGACAGTTTGAACGTATAATTATAATATAATTAAAATAGAGCTTGAAATGGTGCGGTAGTTCGCTATTTGGCGATTTGAACTTCAACTGAATGTACAGGATTCGTTTTAAGCTGGATTTCGGTGAAACAAGAAACGTGTGGAGCTGGTGGAGTATATCTTTCTAGTAGAGGAGAAAATTTGGGATTTCGTCGTGTAGATTTTGATTTACGTCCAAATCAAATTTCAGAAAAGTCGTTGTGGAATTCCTTTATATTTTGCAACGCTTTATTTACGTTATAAAAGGATTTTCGATATAAATTGAATATCGAGATAATCTGGAATCTGAAATATCAAGCTGAAAATTCTGATAGGATATTATAGAGCTATATGATATCATATGTGAATATATACGATAATATTTATTTATAAATATTTAATTTAATTTATTTAAATATATTTATATATTTAAATGGGCTATTTAGAGCTTTAAAAATAGCCACTTTTGCAAACGACCTCAGAATTCGACAAAACTAATTTTGTTGGATCCGCAATGTCAAATTATTGCTAGATATCAAGTTTCGTGATTTTTAGAGTCACTGTGTGACCGTACGAATTTTTAGAGTGAAAAACATTCAGTATTTTGATGGTTAAACATACGCTGTGTGAGCAAACGGATTCGGAATTCGACGAAACCAGTTTCGTTGGGTCCGCAATGTCAAACTGTAGCTGCATGTCCAGTTTCGTGAATTTTAGGCATTGTACGTGATCGTACGGCTTTTTAGAAGAGAAATACGAAGAGCGGTAGCTTAAAAATCTAATAAATTAATGAATAAAAAAATATATATAATTTACCCTATAAATAACCTATATCACTAAACCCTAACATCCATTCCTTCTGGCCAATTTATTGCGCCGCCACCATTTTTCATTCCCAGTAAAACATTCCATCTTCAAAATTCAAAATGAATTCAAATAAAATGGTATAAATCGAGATACACTTATATTCGAACTCGTTAGTTGTTTATCTTCAACCCAGTAAGTGTTTTGGGCAACTCGACATCATCAGCGTTCGCTGTTTTTCTGGAGTGACGACCTAAGGTTGTGGTATGGGTGAAATTCGAACTTTAATACGTGTTTCTGGTAGGGATTTTGGGATCGTACCATTATTTAGCTACTTGTGGTGAAGTCTGAGATGGATTCTCGGAAAAAAATGTCGATAGTATTACTGGGTCCGTGCGTGTAAACATGAGAATCGGGTATCAGCTCATGACTGCGAGTTGAACAATAAGTATAAGAAGTAGAAGAGATTTTCTAGGAGAAGATTGTGGTGAAATTTGTTTTCGAAATCATGTTGAAGAGAGGGAGCACGAGGTGGAGTATACGTCAGAAATAGTGAGTGGTTTAAAGGAGGAAGACGCGTTTGTATTACTGGAAGAAGGAGGGGTGTTCACGTGGGCCGGTGTAGTGCAATTTGAAATGGGCCGACAATCAAGGTTTAAGCCCAACTTTTCTTTGAAAGGAAATTAAATTTGTTTTTATTTAAAAATGTGTGAACTTATAAAATTGATATCTCATCCATACAAGGTCAGAATCACGAACCGTTTGTCACGTTGGGGTCGTATGGACTGTGGCCACACCATGGAACTGACTGGGAGTGGATTCGAGCTCGTACGAATTTATGGCGAAATAAACTGTTTTATTCAAATCAAACAACAATTTATCGTTCTTTAACGATGAACTGCAAATGTGAGTAAAACTCACCAACTATGAACAGTTCTATTTTCACGTTGTATTGTTAGAACTGTTAAAATTGTCTATTTGACTGTGTGTTGATTGTTTGATTGAACTGCTAGTCAGTTAGTGAAAATTATATATATATATATATATATAAACAATTAAATATTTATATATTGATTCTGCTATCAGAATAATTTATATTGAACTGAAAGTGATGATAATCATATTGTGTGACATCTGTGGATGCAGGGAGACAGGTTGGAGGAATCCGACTGGATTCCTCAACAGTTATTTTATTGTTTCTCATATATTATTATATGATGTGATATAAAATCTTTGGGCGATTATATGTGCTTGGACGATATTGAACATCGTGATTTGATATGATTGAATACCAAAACATACCGGAATGTTGGTAAGGAATAATTTCAAAGGCATATTGAAATAAAAATATTTATAAATAAGGAATATTTATAAATTTGGAATATTTATAAATAGGAGATATTCAAAAAGGAAATAATTTCAAACCATTTTCTTTTTGAATGGAAAGGCTTGTGTGGCGGGTTTGGGGATTTTCCCGATGCTCCCGTTACAAAGGAGGTTATGGCGAATTTTTCAGAGAATTTAAGGAGTTAGAATATTTCAAGAATAAATTTTAAAAGGAAATATTTGTAAACCATTTACAAATAGAATTGAAAAGGAAACGTTATAAAAAAAGGAAATCATTTTTAAAGTGTAGAACCGTTATTTAAAGTAAATCTTTTCAAATGAAACCGTTGTTAAAAAGGAAATCTTTATAAAGTGAATAAAGTAAATCGAATATGGTATTCGAAAGGAGTTAAATCAAATATGGTATTCGAAGGGTGTAAATCGAATATGGTATTCGAAAGTTAGTAAAACAAATATGCTATTCGAAAGGGGTTAGTCGAGTCGAGTTAGTTGAATGGAGTTAACCAGTTCAGTAGAGTTAACCAGTTGGGTTAAGTAAGTCAAGTTAACCAGTGAGTTAAGTAAATCAAGTTAACCAGTTGAGTTAAGTAAGTCAAGTTAACCTGTGAGTTAAGTAAGTCAAGTTAACCAGTTGAGTTAAGTAAGTCGAGTTGATCGAGTTAGAGTTACTCAGTTAGAGTTAATCGATTAGAGTTAAAACGAACTAGAGTTAATCAAATATAGTTATTTGAGACAGAGTTAGTCAAACATTGTATTCAGGGTAAGTTACCATCTCGTACGACTGCTAGCGTAATTCGCAGGGCTGTAAATAGCCTAAGGCAGTCGGATGTTTCCTGAGGGAGTCAGGCGTAACCATTGTGATCGCTGCGATCTAGAGTCAAGCGAATGAAGTTAAATCGAATATTAGTTATTCGATAGGAGTTAAGTTCTTGAGTTAGATTATCGAGATAAGTGAGTCGAGTTAAGTTCGTCGAGTTAAATTAATCGATGTTAGTTTCATCGAAAAGGAGTTAATCGATGTTAGTTTCATCAAAAAGGAGTTAATCGATGTTAGTTTCGTCGAAAGGAGTTAATCGATGTTAGTTTCATCGAAAAGGAGTTAATCGATGTTAGTTTCATCGAAAGGAGTTAATCGATGTTAGTTTCATCGAAAAGGAGTTAATCGATGTTAGTTTCATCGAAAAGGAGTTAATCGATGTTAGTTTCATCGAAAGGAGTTAATCGATGTTAGTTTCATCGAAAGGAGTTAGTCGATGTTAGTTTCATCGAAAGGAGTATCGATGTTAGTTTCATCGAAGGGAGTTATCGATTAGTTAAATCGAAAGGAGTTATCGAATTTAGTTATTCGAAAAGGAGTTATCGACTTGTTAAATCGAAAGGGAAGATTATTGAATATTGTTTATTCGAGAGGAGATTATCGAATGTAGTTTATTCGAAGGAGTTATCGATTATTAGTTAATCGAAGTGAGTTATAGAATATTAGTTAAATCGAAGGAGTTATCGAATATAGTTTATTCGATGGAGTTAATCGATTAGAGTTAAATCAAAGGAGTTAATCGAATATAGTTTATTCGAATAGAGAAAATGAGTTAATCGAATATAGTTTATTCGAATAGAGTAAATGAGTTAATCGAATATAATTTATTCGAATAGGGTTAGAGGAGTTATCGAATACAGTTTATTCGACAGGAGTTAAGTGAATAGTTAGATTAATCAAAGTGAATTAGTTAAGTTAAACTAAGTGAATTAGTTAAGTGAATTGGTTAAGTTAACCAAAGTGAATTTGTCGAGTTAATCAAAGTGATTAGTTCAGTTACTCGAGTTGAATTTGTCAGTCGAGTTAATAAATGGAGTTAGTCAAACCAAGTAAGACCAGTTAGAGTTAATTAATTAAGGTTGACCAGTTAGAGTTAATCAATCAGAGTTAATCAAATAGAGTTAAGTAAAATTAGAACTGACTAGAGATTAGTAAATTGAATGGTTTTCTAAGTGTCTATCTGATGTTGGTTTCGGCCTTCGGGATTTATACTTAGGGGATTGTTCTCATACTAGTTTACAGTCAGGGACTGATAGTTGGGGAAGAGTAGTGATTTGTAAATAAGCAAATGGAAAACGTTTTCCAGTGTTAATAACATATATTTTCTAAACATAGAAAATAAGGCAATGTGAATATATATATATAGATATATGTTGATGATTTACCGATATAATTTCCATCTGGAAATAATATCGTTGTTTGCACACTTGTTTTTCTTTGATGGTTAAATCACAGACTATCGAAGTTTTGACCATTTTAACGTTGTTAATATGGAGAGACCGGTTGGATTATTATCCGAAGAACCACTCTGTATTGGCATAAGTGTTGCGAATCATATATGCCAAAGATAATTGAAGAAGGTGTGAAATGCAAGGGCTGTTGTATAAGTCTTAGATAACAGTGACTAAGATGGATATACTGAATAGTGCCTTCGGTTTGTCCAGTCCCAGGACAACTTGTATGGACGAAGGTCTGACAGAGTATATCCAATGGATCGCATCAGTTGATCTATTCAAACGTATTCACGTTTGGTGGCGGTGGAGTTCGTTTCTCTTAGCTGTATACCCATGTTATTTTTGGATAAGTCAATTTGTGATTTGGCAGGTATGATGATGTGACATTTTAAGTGAATGAAGATGGATGTCTGACATAGTATTTCCAGAAAGGTCACGTACATTGATTTCTTCAACTATACCAAGAGTGGAAGCGGAGAAGGAAACTTCTTTAGCTAACACGTAACGTACTGTTGTAGACGCCAATTAGTGATTTTCGATGCATCTGACAATGTGGCATTCGAAGTGAATCTGATGTAATGATAAAGCGTAGCTTCTAGCCTCATCAACCGGTAAATGACAGAAATCAGGCAGGCAACATGGCTAAGTCGGTCGCACCGAAGTAGGGTGTATAATCACCTATCTAGAGAATATTCATCTGTTTCTTAAATCTATCAATGTTATCCCATATATAAGGGAACGGTTGCTGATCCCAACCGTCGGTGATGTACATTCGATACACTCAAGCGAAATGAGTGGTCGGTCATGTGTGGCTGAGTTGCAAGACGTTCTTGTTGAACTCCAGTGTATCGCTCCTAGAGTACACTGATCGGAAGGTGGTTCCATACCTTGTCATAGTTGGAAATCCATTATCCAATACGTGCTTGCAATTTTGATTGTATACTATATATGTAGAACGTGAGATGAAAGCGTTTCTGCTAGTTGATATCTATTTATACATAGACATTATTATAATATCAAAAGTTTTTTGATATAAAGATATTTTGGATTCTCAGAAGGGAAAAACCCGTTCCGTTCTGCGGCGTGGTCTTATGAGATATCGTTTACTTGTTCATATACCTGTTTAAACTGTTTTACTCACACCAGTCCCATGACTGACCCGGAGTTTACTTTTTTTTTCCCTAAACTCTTGGGTGCCTAAATTTGTACGGGCGGTCAAGTAGTCGGGATTAACAGATATACTTGAAGAGCTGGAGCAGGAGGCTTTTGGATCATATAGCTATAATTTATTTCCGCTGTGTTGTAAGTGTTGTACTCTGATAAGTGCTATTGTATACATAACTGTTATATTTCAAAGTTATGTTATCTATTATATGTTATTCGTTCCGCTGTGAGGTTCGTGTTACTCTGATCTTGTGTTCTTCTTCTTCTTCTTCTTCTATTCTAAGTTTCTATCTTATCTATTCTCACCCACTAATTTCTTTCATTAATTACCGGGATTTTTCGATGTTTTGGTTATCGACATCAAGCTTATGTCGATAACCAAAGTCGCTAAAAATCTGGGTCGTTACAATTCGAGGGAAGATTTACGGTCTTCATACGTCGTCTTCATCCTTCGATTCTTTACGTCGTTTGGTTATTTGGAATGAGAGCAACTCAGACTTTCCAAATAATCCTCGTATATATATATAATGAAAATCATTCTTTATCATCAATATTATTTTATAACGATTAATTCCTATTTCAATTATTTAAAATAGTTAAATCTTTATTTAATGACGCTTCGAGTCAATGGCGACCCTGGCGCTGCTTTCAACCAAATTTGATCTTCACATTTCTCGAAATCTAACCGTCGGAACTTAGCGTTGTATATATCGTTGGAAAGATCTTCCCATGACGGTCCTAACGGTTTTAGTTTTGGGAAATTCTAATGGTCGGATCTTTTGGTATAATCGTTTAAAGGTACGATTTCAAAACACGAACTACCGCGCTCGATTTGTTTAATTTTAGTTATATTTATATATAAATATATATAAAACTTTTAACTTTTATTTTACGTAAGAATGTAAATTCTATTACAACATCCACTTTCATTTTTTTTTCTCATTCTTCCATTCCTCTGTTTACATGAAAGATGTAAATCATAATTCAACATTTCCTCCTATTGTTTCTTTTGTTTACGCTAAAATGTAAATATAATTCAACATTTCATCCTACCTTTTATCCTTTTATTAAAATGTAAATTCTATTCCAACGTAAAATTTTATTTTTCTCTTTCTTTCTAATCTTTTCGTTACACTATAAAATCTTTTTTTTTAATTACATTAAAATGTAATTAACATTCCCTGTTAAATTTTCAATATAATGTAAATCCTTCTTTTTAAATTACATTAAAAATGTAATTCTCCTAACAGTGTAAATTTCCATCTTTTAATTGGTCTCTTAATTTACAATATAAAATCATGCTTTTTTAATTACATTAAAAATGTCATTTATATTACATGTCAAACTTTGTCTTTTAACTTGCAAGGTAAAATCCTACCTCTAACTTCATATAAAAATGAAATTTTATATTACATACCAATTTTCATTCTTAATTTACAAATAAAAGTGTACCCTTAATTACAACGTAAATTTTCTCTTTTTAATTACATAATAAAAGTATAATTTTAATTACCATGCAAATTCTCTTTCTTAAACTACATATAAAAATGTAATTTTTATTTACATGTAAATCCTACCCTTAATCTACATATAAAAGTGTGTTTTTAATTCCAATGTCAATTCCTACTTTTTATTTACATGTAAAATTGTAAATTTTATTCCATAGCAAATTCCTACTTTTTATATTCATGTAAAAATGTAAATTTAATTCCATTACAAATTCCTACTTTTTATTTACATGTAAAAATGTAAATTTTATTCCATTGCAAATTCCTATGTAATGTTTGTGTTTGAGAATACAAATCATGTATTTTCTTATTTAAAGTTTGTGTTTGAGAACACAAATATAAATCATTCATTTTCTATTCCGATCCAATCACATATACAAAGTTGACAATATTTAATTGGCAATCCAATAAGGTGACAAAATAATATTATACATGGGATTGACAAAATGATGACTTTCATATAAATTGACAACTTAAATCAACTCAACATAAATGATTCATGTTCTTATATTGAATTGATAAGCTAAATCAATTCAAATAAAGCGACAAAATGTGAATTGATTAACTAGATCCATCCCATAAAAGTGACAAACTACAAATTTTTATATTGAATCAATGATCTAAGTCAACTCAATAAATTAAAAGGATGAGTAATAATATTTGTCTAAGGCATATAGATCTATAACTATCCATTATATATTTAGATCTGGAATTGATAATCAAAATCAATTCAAATAAAAAAAAGGATGAAATAATCATATTTGTTTGACACACACGAATCTGATAATTTTCCATTACAACAAACAGAACAATCATCATACAATATCGACACAAAACAGATCTAAAAAATATAACCATAAATAAATAAATGAAATGAATTGATTTATTATTTTAAAACAAAAGAAATCTCACACACTTGAAAGAAAATAAAATGAATTCAAAGATGGAACCTTTACATCCCACCTTAATAACATGTAAACAAGATGAGATTTTTACATCCCACGCTTGAAAGAAAATAAAATGAATTCAAAGATGGAACCTTTACATCCCACCTTAATAACATGTAAACAAGATGAGCTTTTTACATCCCACGCTTGAAAGAAAATAAAATGAATTCAAAGATGGAACCTTTACATCCCACCTTAATAACATGTGAACAAGATGAGATTTTTACGTCCCACACTTGAAAGAAAATAAAACGAATTCAAAGATGGAACCTTTATATCCCACCTTAATAACATGTAAACAAGATGAGATTTTTACATCCCACACTTGAAAGAAAATAAAATGAATTCAAAGATGGAACCTTTACATCCCACCTTAATAACATGTAAACAAGATGAGATTTTTACATCCTACACTTGAAAGAAAGAAAAAATAGCAGTGCAAAGAACAAAACAATTGCAGCGTGTTCACAGACCCTAACCGACATATATGGAATAATATGTATATAAAAATAATAGCGCGAATCTCAGATCTAAAATGGATCTGGAATAGTATGAATAAAATAATAGCGGCGCGTGTACAGATCTTAAATAGATCTGAATAAAATGAATAAAATAATAGCAGCACGTACATGAATCAGAACAAATAAATAAAATTCAACGCAGAACACAGATCTACATTACTACATATATATAGATATACAGTTTTTTTTGCACAATAAAATAGTTAAAAATTTAATTTAAGATTTAGAATTCTCACCTTTATTTATATGTCTGAATCTCTTTTGTTCTTGCGTTATCTCTGAGTCTCTCCTTTGTTTTAATCGCAATAGTTGAATTCCTAAACCTTATTCTTTTTAATTGAGGAATAGATTAGGAGAGAAGATATATTTTTAGATTTAAGGGAGAAGAAGAAGAGAGATAGCCGCCATTGGAGAGATGGAGAAAGAGAAGTTAGGATTTTTTGTGGAAAGATAGGATTACGTTGTGTAGGAGATATTATATAGAGGTTTTGTATTTTTAATTTAGCCCTTGCAAGGTTAATTCTTTTATTTACATATAAGTCCATTTTAATATTAATAACATACCGATTTAATTCCATTGTAACGTTTCGCACATTACTCAAATGGTTATTTTGAAAAATTTATTGCTCGAAATGTTATGTGTTACAATGTTTATTTATCATTAAAATTTCAAAAGCAAATCAAAAAGTGAAAAGAGGATAAGTAGAAAGGAATAAATGCATTTATTATAAAAAAATATTTATTACAATAATTATTAAATGGCAGAATATATTATTTAGATCTATTCTATTTTAAATATTTAATGAACTGCAATCTTATTCGGTAAATTCTGTAATGGGGAAAAAGTAAGATATGAATTGGAATTGCAATTGCCATTATGAAAGGTTGTCTATAAAAGTAAATGTAAGGTTACTTAAATTGTTTGTTTACATCTAATTCACTTAACCTTGAATCAAAAATAAATGGGAAAATGTAATTCTTTGAAATTAAGAAATGAAATAAGTTTATTTCATATTTTGAAGTTCGTTAAATATTTCATTCGTTAGAATGATTGTTGACACGTGGATTTTCATGTTTTAGTTAGGTCAAAACCTTATAAAGTACAATATGTTAAAGTATAAGAGATAAATATATATAATTACTCCCAAGGGAAAGATATATACAAAATAAGGATAAGTATCATATATTTATTTATTTATTTATTTACCACCCTAAAAAAAGATTTCTTATAAATGCATGTCATGCTGTTTCACAAGGCTAGAACGGAAGAATAGGTATTCAATTCTTTCCATTTCAGAGTTACGTGATTTCTTCTCGTTATAAATATATAAATTAATACATACCATTAATTATAATATGTTTCTAATGTAAGAACAAATTTCATCTCAAAACCATTTATTTCTTTACATGTAAAAAGAGTAACAAAAATATATTTTATTACATGTACATTGTATACACTCCGTATTAACATTAAAAAGAATATTTTTAATGAAATAACATATTTTAATATATATTTTTTATTCCTTTTTTTTCTTTTCTAGCAATGTTAAAAATAATATTTTCAACACTTCCATATTTTCTAACATACGTCTTACTTCAAATAACATAAATTTTTAGTCGTGATTATTTAAAATAAATTACTTTAAATATCAAAAACTCATTAAAATTACTTGAAATAAATTTTAAATTTACCCCAAAATTCAGGGTTGTTACAATGGAAGAATGTCTGATAGAGTATATTTAATAGATCGTGTAAGTTGATCTCTTCAAACGTATTTACGTTTTGTGGCGAAGGAATTTGTTTCTCATCGCTGTATACCCGTGGTATTTTTGGAGAAATCAATTTGTGATTTGGCGGGTATGACAATGTGACATTCAAAGTAAATAAAGGTGTGGTCTATACGTTATGACCTCTAGCCTCACAACCAGGAAATGGTATAAAATCGGGCAGGTCGCATGGCTAAGTGGTTGGCTGCCAATTAGGGTGTATTGTCACCTGATCTAGAGTTATATTTACTTCTACAATCTATTTCGATGCTGTCCATTTCAAGAAACGGTTGTTGATCCCAACTGTTGGTGATAATACATTCAGTACACTCAAGCGAAATGAGTGACCGTTCACGTTTAGCCTGGGTTACAAGATGTTCTTGTTGAATTCGGATTATTCCTATCTAGAGATGCACTGTCGGAAGGTAGTCCCATACCTTGCCAGTTGGAATTCATTACCCAATAAGCGCCCGCGGTTTTTGATTATATATTTTGTATATGGAACGTGAGATGAAAGCGTTCTGCTAGATGATTATTATATTGTGGTTGATAGACACTATTATAATATCAAAAGGGTTTTAACATAAAGATTATCAATTCTTGCAAAAGGATTTTTGAATGTTGAATCAAGTGTTTTGGATTCTCATAAGGGAAAAACCTCTCCGTTATATGGCGTCGTCTTATGAGATATCGTTTAATTGCTCAAACTGTTTTAAATGGTTTTACTCATACCAGTCCCATGACTAACCCAGAGTTTATTTTATTTTGTTTTCCCTAAAATCTTAGGTGCCCAAATTTTTATGGGCAGTCAAGTAGTCAGGTTTTACAGATATACTTGGAGAGCTTGGAGCAGGAGGCTTAAGGATTATAAAGCTATTGTTGTTTCCGTTATGTTGTAAGTGTTATACTATGATAATGTTACTGTATACATATACTAATTTTTATTTCAAAGATATGTATCTATTATATATTGTTCGTTTCACTGTGAGATTCGTGGTTACTCGGATGTTGTATGTTCTTCTTCTTCTTCTATTCTAAGTTTCTATCTTATCTATTCTCACCCTCTATTTTCTTTCATTAACTATCCGGTATTTCCGATGCTTGATAGTCGACATTGGGTTATATGTCGATTACTCAGGATCGCGAAAACCCCGGGTCATTACAGTGGTATCAGAGCTGAAGGTTAAGTAATTACCTTGGCTCTGTGTTGTGACTCAGTAGAGATGGGGTTAGCAATATCCTAGATTGAGTTTGAGTGTATATATACGAGTGAATGTATTTGTTATTTGATATAAAAATTGTTTTATATTATGGAGATTCATTGGTTGAGTAGTTTATGAATTTTGGTCGATCAGTTTGATCCACTGTATCGGTAGGAGTTTCTAAACACTTGAATACGATGAACCGACACAGTATGTTTCAAAAAGAGGGTAAACAAAATAATTTTACCTAAATTATATTTTTGATATAAAGGATTTATATTGAAATAATTATAATATATTGGATATATTGGTTGTTGTTATAATCGAGTAAGATTATAATTGAAATGGTTATATAAATAACCAATTAGAATTCATATAAGTGTAATATATGGAACCGGATGGATTAAATCTGAATTTAACCTGAATTCAAATTAAAACTCCGGAAATTTGGATAAGTGTTTATAAATGGAATTGGATCAAATATATGAGAATTTTAAAATCCTGGGAAATCTTAAATTGTTTACAAGTATTGTGAAGTATATTTTGAAAATGATTTCAAAATGGAAATGTTTAAATATGGTTTTGAAATTGTTATAGTATTGAACTCACTTCGATAGCTGGAAAATAACCCTGATGATGATGGCCACATCATCAGTGTCATTTTCGAGTTGCTAAGTGACAGAATACTACCAAAGATTTTGTTTCTGAATTGTTTTGTGGAAAGCAAGTTGTTTGAATCGTGAAAAGGGATATCTGGTTTTAGTAAAGCTAACTTTTTGAAATTCCCTGGGGAAGATTGTTTGAATTAAAACAAATTAAATTAGAATTTGTAAAAGCAAATAGAAATAGAAATTGAATTGAAACCAGTTAAGTGGAAAATGAATTGAGATAGAAAGTATCAAATTAGATTGGATTAGAGATAATCCGAAATGGTATTTGACTGGTAAGTTAAGAGTTGAAATTAAAAATGGAATCTGAGTTGAGAACAGAACTTGGCTTGGGTATAACCGAATGATTGGGATGACATTGGTATATGCAGAAATGGTAACGCATGGAAAGGATATATTGATATGCCTGACAGAATATGGGTTTGAGAATTTGATGAGCCGAATTGGCAAGCCGCTTGACTATTTGATTTTCTTTTGGGTTGAGGAAGGCCTAGAGAGGCGAGTTGGAGATTGAGTTAATGACCAGTACAAAGGAGGTGCTGGCGAAATTTTTCGAAAAGTAAAGGTGTTAGAAAATTTTCAGGACTTTTGAAAATTTTCGTTGGTAAGAATTAATTAATATTTTAATTGAAATAAATTGGTTCAGTTTAAATTGAAGTAAATAAACAAACAAAAAAAATTTACCCAGTTAATAGGGTTTGTTTTCCACCTTAGCAATTTCGAGGACGAAATTATTTTAAGGGGGAAGAATGTAACGATCCGTATTTTTACGATATTAAAATTAATTTATTTAATTATTTAAATAATGATTTAGAGAATTAAATGTTTTTCTAATTAAATTATGTTGAATATTTAATAAATATTAATAATTAGATAATATATTAAATTCCGAAATAGTAGGAAATAGTCAATCGACAATATTGTGTGAACTGGACAATTTAAAATATATAATTTAGTTTAGAGTTGAATTATATCAATGAATATATTATATAAACGACATTTGAATGTATAATTATATTATAATTATAATCGAGCTCGAAATGGCGCGGCAGTTCATAATTTGGCGATTCGAACTTTAAACGAATATATAGAAGCCGTTTTAAATCGGATTTCTGTGAAACAAGAAACGTTCGGAGCTGGTGAAGTATATTTTTCTAATGGAAGAGAAAAATCAGGATTTCGTCGTGTAGATTTTGATTTATGTCCAAATCAAATTTTCGAAAAGTCGTTATGGAATTCCTTTATAATTTATAACGATTTGTATATATTATAAATGGATTTTTTAATATAAATTGAATATCAATTCAACCGGGATTTGAATATCGAGTTATAAATCCAGCTGGAGTTGTACGATATTCTATTTTGAATATATATGAAAATATAAATTTATTTATATTTAATTTAATTATTTTTAAATATATTAATATTTAAATGGGTTTATTTAGAGCTTTAAAATAGCCAGTTTTGCAAACGACCTCCGTTTTCGATGAAACTAATTTTGTTGGATCCAAAATATTAGATTATCATTAGATTTCAATTTTTGTGACTTTTGAAGTCAGTATGTGGCCGTACGGGATTTTAATGTGAAAAACAGTCAATAATTTTACCTTTAAAAATACGCAGTGTGAGCAAACGGACTCGAAATTCGACAAAACAAGTTTCGTTGGGTCCATAATGTCAAACTCTAGTTGTATATCCGTGATTTTTGGATATCATGTGTGATCATAGAGATTTTTAGGAGTCAAATACAAATAGAGATAGCTAATTATATTGAAAATAATCGAATATAAAAATAATACCCTACCCTATATATATACCCACTTAAAATTCCTAAACCTAAATTTCGTTTCCACGGTCAAATAAATTTCCACCGTAGTTCTTCTTACTCTAAACGTGGAAATCGATCTTTAAGAAATTCTAGAAAATCAAAAATAAATCTATAAATTACAATGTTTATACATATGAGTTGCTGAAACTATTTTCTTCAATATGGCATCACTTATGTGGGTTTCGAGAGATTTGTTTTCACTGTATTTTCAAACAACGTATGATAATCATTCTAGGGTTCGAGTTTATCGACTATGTGGTGATCTATTCAAAAAATGGTGGGTGTTTTTGGGTTCAACATGGGTAATCGCACAATTTTTGGGGGTTCCGGTGCGACTACTCCAGATGGATCTGGGTAGCGCGTTTCAGATGGAGGGCTCGAGCCTGATGATTTCTTTATGGAATGGAAGAGGGATCGAAGAGAAAGTCAATGGAATATGTGGCTTGGATTTTTGCTGAAGAGATGAGGTGGTTTTGTTGCATGAAGGAGTGGTGAAAATGCCATGGAAATAACAGGTACCTGGAGGAAGTTATCGGGAAGAAGAAGAAGGGAGTGGATCGGTGTAAGTCTAACGGGCTGAAATGGTACTTGCATGGACCAAGGGAATATATAGGGTAAAGCCCATCTTAGAATTTAACTTAAGTTTAAATTCAAATTAAATATTGTATTAATTTATAAAATGCATATCATTGTCATATGTTATCGGAATTTGATGAAAATGGATCCTTTGGGATCGTATGGATGATGGCTACACACTGGAACTAACTCTGCCAGTTTATATTTTTATAAATATAATCTAATACTGGTAAACGATAATTAACTGTTGTGTGATGAATGTTTGGTTAAATTGTTGATTGTTGGTTGAAATTATAGATAATAATATATTTATAAATCGTTAATCAAATATTGATTCTGTTTATCAGAATATTTCATATTGAAATGAAATTGATGTTATATTATATTGTTTAACATCTGTGAATGCAGGGAAGTAGGTTGGAGAGATCCAACTGGATTCCTCAACATTTATTTTACTGTCTTCATATATTGTGATATATGATGTTATATATAATCTATTATTGATTATGTGTGTTAGAATGATATTGATCATTGTGATTTGGTATTTTAAATACCATAAGAAATAAGAGAATATAAAAAAGGAATTTTCAATGTTATATTGAAATAGAAATATTTATAAAATGTTAAGGATTTTATAAAAAGATTTTTTTATAAAATCAACAGATTTTATAAAAAGGAATATTTGGAAAATGAATAGAATTTTATAAAGGAGACATTGAATTATAAAAGAAATTGAGATGACTTATTTAAATTAGATATTAAATAATAATATGTTTTAACAGATGAATAGAGGAGAATAAATTATAAATAATATTTTATAAATTAAGGAAAATATATATCATTGGATAAATAAAGATATATAAGTCTGAACTTATATAAAGAAGTAAAACAGATAAAGGGAGCAGATTAATTTATAAAAATATTTTATAAATTTAGTTAATAATTTATCAGTGGATAAATAAAATATATAAGTCAGAACTTATATAGAGGAGTACGAATCGATTTTAACACCGAGATTTGAAACTGAATATGAATGTAGAGTTAATGAGACTTATTAATGGAATAATTAAGTGTTGAATATAAAATAAGATTTAGTAACGCCCCGCCTCTATACCCGCCATAGTCAAGTTCATTTCATGTGAAATGTCGTCAGCCATACCGGAGAATAAGGTTGGTTAGGTGCGGCCGTTAATATATTTACTCTTACTTGGAAAGTAAAGTCGAATGGCACGGTCATACCAAAATTTCGTCATGACCATTCCAGGCGAAGAGCATCTATCCAATGGCATAATAGCCTCAGAACACATACAGAATAACATAACATAGATAGTCATACATATTCACATCATAAGCAAATAAACTGATATGAATATAACACCATAAGTGTTTACATCAATTAGAGGTCATATACGGCACTCTAACTTCAAAATAATAAGTACATGTACCAAATCCCATAGTAATAATGATACACGTCTTAAAGGTAACCAGCTACATATATCCAAAAAGACTGCAACTATAAAGCAGCTAAGCTAAGAGTTATCATAATGTCCCATCAGGAATGTAACCTAAGAAGCTGTAACACTTGGGTCTGACCCGAGTCTTATTTAAGAAAATAAAAAAATAAACGGATCAGTCAAACCATTCTTATCCATAACATGAGACAATATTAAGAGATATAACATAAGTGACATGATAAGAATAAATAAGGTGATTCATAAATAATATGAAATACATAATCTCCATAAATATCATGAAAAACAAAGAGCATACAACGCAAAAAATTTACAAATGAATGCCAAACATAAATCAAATTGACGCACACTGCATCAAAGTGATCAAGAATCCAGAAATCACTCGAAATTCAGAAAACATCAAAAAAGTGGTGCTCCCCAGATGAGATACGATCTTTAGGTAGAGAACCGATATGTTTGAGCCAAAGCTCCCCACGGAGCCGGGTCATGACCCCGGAAGAGGAAAACATCATAAAACATAGAGGTTGGACCGAAGTCCCATAGATGAAGGCCATCGATCGTAATTTCCCACTTGGGCGATCGCGAACCAAACAAATATGTCATGGAGCGGATACCAACGATCCGGGTGAATAGAAATTACTCTGAGCTAGTGAATATAAGAAAATAGCAACATGGCCCATAACCACATGCTATTCTCGAATATTTACGAATCCGTAATTGGTTTCTATTCAAAATAGAGAAAATCACCACATATGTTCAAACAAACGAGTCCGGTAGTTATTCTCCAAAATAAACATATAAGGGGTCATAGTCCTCCATTTAATTAAGGTGAATAAACTAAATTTCTCGTCCGATCGATAGGATAAGGAATCATGTATAAATCAATAGTATCAGAACCGGATTTTGAAATCAAATTTATTTTAAAAGGGTTTGTATTTAAAAACTGATTTAAACGTTGGCTTGATTCCCATTGACAATATAGAACCCCCTAATCCATTGTGGTTCAATATTCATAAAAGTCCATCGCCTAGCGAATGGTACACAAAGAAATCATAGAATACAAATCCACACTTCATTGTTTTAAAATGATTTGAAAGCCATACGAGGCGGCGCGACAACAACAATCCGAACGAGCTTGAGATTGCCGCGATGCACATGGAGGAGGGTCGAAGGAGGAGGACAGGAGAACACGGAGACGCGCACCTCGACATGCGACCAAAAAATAAAGAGCGTGTGACCAGACCTGGGCTCACGCCCAGGTCTGTCATCGGTCGACCGGTCTAGGAGGGCCGGTCGATCGTTTTGGGGCAGAGCCTCAACCTGTCGACCGACCCACTTGGACCGGTCGACCGGTTTTGCCTGGGCGTGAGCCCAGGCACCGGCGACGGGGGATTCGTCCCCCGTCGTGAGCACTCCTTCTCCGCACTCCTCTCCGACCTTGTGAGGACACTTCCTGATACGTGCACACCTCCTGTTCAAGCCGGAAACGAGTGTGATTCAATACATATGCACATGAAGATTTTCAAACCAAATTTCAACCAAAAACTTGAAATCAACATATATTCAAGAATCAACCATGAACCAAACATATTCAAACAAACATGAATATCATAAATAGCCTAAAATTACACTTGTACAAGCTTAAAGCTTATGCCATTGATGTGAGTTCACAAAGAACTCACCTTGTTGTCAAATGGAGCAATCAACAAGAAGAAATCCAAGTTAAAGGTGCTATCTTCTCACAAGAATCAACAAGGATCAACCTACACATTTGAAATCCAATAACCCTATTCATTAGGAACATAGATATTCTTAAATAACATAGAGGAGGTGATGGAGAAGATAGAGATCAACCTATCTATGCAAGGAGATGAAGAAACACAACAAAATTTAGATTTTTATAGGCTTCTAGGGCTTAGGATTTTAATTTCCCATTCTCTAAGCTTAGGAATTAAGAGAGAGAGTGAATGAAGAAGTAAATGAGAAAGGGTGGGTGCCTATTTGTGCTGTTCATATACGTTTGGGTGCACAAATTTGCACTTTAGCCCTTCCAAGCAACTCCAACAATCCCAAATTCAAAACATGTTGATTCTTATACTTAAAAAGATTGTAAATGACATTCCAGAACCAATGAAGGTGGTCCCGAGCCATAATTCAAAAGTTTACAAAAAATCACCTTTTCGGGGACACAAATAATATATCGATTCGATATTCAAGTATTCATTTAAATAATCTATTGCAAATTTTACGGGTTGTTACAGACTTCCCCCTTAATGAAATTGCATCCTCGCAATTATTCAAAATAAAATTCCAGTGTAATAACCAAAAAACTTAAAATTCCAACAAGAGCATAAAGAAAATTTCACCTTATGAGAATAGGTCCGGATGAGAATACTCTATGGACTCTTTAGTTTCCCATGAGCAATCCTTCGGATTAGCAGACCATTGGACTTTAACAAGGGGAATTTCTTTATTACGGAGGCATTTTACTTCCGTGGCAACAATACGATGGGGTTGTTTCTCATAGGTAAGATTCAGTGAAATTTCTATTTCTCCCAGAACATGATGCTCGATAGCAATGTGGGATTTCCCTAATTTCCTCCGGAGTTGAGAAACATGGAACACATTATGAATAAAAGAAAAGCAATCCGGTAGCTTCACGCGATATGGAACAACCCCAACGCACTCGGTGACGGGAAATGAGCCAATAAACCCTAGCGCTAATTTTCTCGATTTGCTAAATCGCATAACACCCTTCATGGGTGATACACGAATAAAAACCAAGTCCTCCATGGAAAATTCCAACTTTCTTTTCTTGCTATCGGCATAGGACTTTTGCCGACTTTGAGCTTCTTTCATGCGGCGACGTATAAGCTCAACCTTCTCCGTGGCATCTTGAAAAAGGTCGGGGCCTATAATCAATTTTTATCTGGCTTCGAGCCAACAAGAAGGAGATCGGCATGACCTTCCGTAAAGGGCTTCAAAAGGCGCCATGCAAATACTCGATTGATAACTATTATTGTATGATAATTCCACAAGGGGTATGTGGTCCTCCCAACTTCCTCCAAATTCAAGTATGTAAGCGCAGAGGAGATCCTCAAGAACTTGATTTACCCTCTCCGTTTTCCCATCGGTTTGCGGATGATAGGCGATACTAAGATCAAGCCTTGTTTTCAAAGATCCTTAGAGACTCCTCCAAAATCCGCTAGTGAACAACGGATCACGATCGCTTACGGTGGAAAGAGGAATTCCATGTAGTCGAACCATCTCTTTAACATAAAGCTTAGCTAAAAGCGGAGGGGTGCTATTAGATCGAATGGTTAAAAAGCGTGCGGATTTGGTGAGACGGTCCACAATTACCCATATACTATCATGGCCTTGACAAGAACGGGGCAGTCAGTCAATAAAATCCATAGAAACATTTTCCCACTTCCATATAGGAATTTCTAAAGGTCGTAAAAACCCACCGGGCCTTTGATATTCGGCTTTCACAAGTTGGCAAGTTGTGCAACAACTAACAAAGTTAGCAACATATTGTTTCATCTCCTCCCAATAATAGAGTCGCTTCATGTCCGCATACATTTTGCTATTCCCAGGATGGATAGAAAATTTAGAATGATGAGAATCCTCCAAAACGGTTTTGCGCAAATCATCTTGATTTGGGATAATAAGTCGTCCGAATTTTCGAACGGCTCCTCTTGAATCGAGACTATAGTCACTATTTTCTTCAACATAAGATTCATTTCTAAGATTATGAACGATACTGGCCAATTCGGGATCTTGCCTTTGTGCTTCATAGATATGGTCAAAAAGGGAAGGATGAGCCACTAGGCTACATATTATGGGAGTGGAACCCGGGTTGGAGTGACGATTCTGGATCTCGCACGAAGATAATAATTCAAGATCCTTCCACTCTGATAACATCATAGAAAAGACCACATTCTGCTTCCGACTAAGTGCGTGGCGACGCAATTTCTTTTACCGAGCATGTAAAGAATATTTAGATCATAAGAAGCAAGAAACTCCATCAATCGTTGTTATCGCAAATTGAGTTCCTTTTGAGAAAATAAATATTTGAGCTACTTATGATCCGTGTAAAGCACAAATTTCTCCCCTAAAAGATAATGGCGCCAAATTCGGAGAGCGAAAACAACCCCGGCATGCTCTAAGTCATGAGTTGCATACCGAGTCTCGGCCGGTTTTAATTGTCTAGACGCATAGCCAATGACACGCTCTCGTTGCATGAGAAAGGCCCCTAATTCAACATGGCTAGCGTCTGTATAAACAAAAAGATCTTGATTCCTTTCGAGGACAACAAGAATGGGAGCATTAGAAAGAAGTTCTTTGAGCTTTTGAAATGCGGCTTCACACTTGTCTAATCAAGTGTATTTTACTTCCCTCTTTGTCAAATGAGTGAGTGGGATGGCGATTTTAGAAAAATCTTTAATGAATCGATGGTAATAACCCGCCAATCCAAGGAAGCTACGAATTTCCGTCACACTCTCCGGTCTCTTCCAATCTTGAATGGCTTCTATCTTAGATGGATTAACCGAAATTCCGGATTCAGAAATAATATGCCCTAAAAACTTCACGCTTTCTAGCCAAAAATGGCATTTGGAAAACTTAGCTTTTAATTGGTGGTTTCTAAGTGTTTCCAAAACGGCACGAAGGTGGTTCTCATGTTCTTCCTTGGTTTTAGAAAAAACAAGGATGTCATCAATAAATACAAGCACGAACCGAACAAGAAAATCCCTAAAAACACGGTTCATGAGATCAACAAAATAAGTCGGGGCATTCGTTAATCCAAATGGCATTACTATCCATTCATAAGAACCAAACCGGGTCCGAAAAGAGATCAAAGGAATGTTATCCTCCACGATGCGCAATTGGTGAAACCCGGTAGCTATGTCCAATTAGGAAAAGACTTTAGCACCACTAGGTTGATCAAAAAGATCATCTATGCACAGAAGGGGATATTTATTTTTGATGGTGAGATCATTGAGCTTGCGGTAGCCCACGCAAAGCCTAAGAGTTCCATCCGACTTTTTCACGAAGATTGTTGAGGCTCCCCAAGGCGAGGAACTTGAGCGTATAAATTGTTTCTTCTCTAATTCAGATAATTGCTTGCGCATTTCTTCATTTTCCTTGTTAGATAATCGATAAACGGGACGCGTGACCGGAAGGGATCCGGGAATTATATTAATTCGGAATTCAATAGCTCGATTAGGAGGGAGACCAAACACGGGCTCGAATATATTAGAAAATTCTTGAACAACCGCAGTCCGAGATATCATATCCTCCTCATCATCATTATCCACATCCCTAGAATTGGGAGAAAATAACAAAGCCATAATTCCATGTCTGAATTTGGAAGCACCAGTTCTACACGGTCTTTGGATTGAAGATGTCGAAGATAAATTGTCCGCTCCGGACATAGTATGTGGGCTTTGAAATGGAGAAGCCAATCCATTACCGAAATAACCCCAAAACCCAAATAGCGCATAACATGCAAGTCCGCTAAGAAAGAATAACCACTCAAAACAATTTCAACGTCGTGACATAATAAACTAAGAGTAGTTGATCCCCCTATGGGATTAGTAACCGTTAAAGAAGTCATCATGCAAACGGTATTCAAAGAATTAGCATGGACAAATTCTTGTGAAATAAAAGAATGAGATGCGCCCGTATCAAAAAGAACTCGTGTAGGGTGTCCATGAAAATCAATTATGCCATCGAGAATAGAATTTAATGTACCTTGGCCCGAAGAAGTGTTGGGAGGAGCTTGTATGACACTGAGCTTTCCACTTTTATTAGGAGGATGAGTGGGACATGTGCTTAACATGTGGCCTGGCTTCTTGCAATAGCGGCAAGTAAGAGGCTTAGTGCATGCAAAGGCGATATGACCCTTTTCTCCGCAATTGAAGCATTCGCCATTGCGGAACCTAGATGTCCCGGCCTCAGAGGTCACTTGTTTCACCTTCTTATTGGGACGGACCTAAGGCTTCTTCCCAGGTCCTTCCTTGTTGTTAGTGTAGCCTTTGTTTTGAGAACCCCCGGCTTCTCCATCGTTGGGTCATTTCTGGACCACTTCAAGTTGTAGTGCGATATTTACCAATTCATCGAATGTTTTGGATAGCTTAAGGGTCAATAGATCCTCAAGACATTTCTTGAGCCAATGAATAAAGCGCAAGTTCTTCTTCTTCGGGGTGCTAATATACTCGAGTCCATACTTGGATAGCGAGTCAAAAGAAGTGGCATACTCTGCTACAGTACATGTGCCTTGAACAAGGTCTTGAAAGCGACGTGATAGTGCTATTTTCTCTTCGTCCGGTATGAATTTAGTTTTGAACCTTTCCTTAAATAGGTTCCAAGTAAGGTTCGCTTCAGGAGTATCAATGGTGAGCAATTCATACCAGATCAACGCTCGATGTTGAAGCATGCTAGAAATTACTTGTACCTTATGCAAATCACTAAGATACATGCCAGTAAACATGCGCTCACATGTTCTGAGCCAATTCTTGACTTCGATTACACCTTCGGAGCCCTTAAATGGTTTTCCACCTAGCTTTGAGAAATCACTACATAAAGTTGCAAACCCATATTTGGGATGCGTAAGAGGTGGGGGAGTGGATGTCGCGTGGGCATTTGCAACAAGATCCAGAAGTTGTTGAGTGCTCAACGTGACCGCTCCAACCACAGTGGGTGGAACTATAGGCGGTGGAACCACAGGGGGTGGAGCCTCGGGTCTGACTTTGCCTTAGCAGGATAACGACGAGGATGTCCAGACATTTCTCCTTTTTAAGAAAGAAAGAAAGGAAAACGTCACTCAAAAATTAAGGATCATAACCCTATTCTAGAATAGATAAGAAACCATGAATCAATCTAACCTTAAGCCTCAAACTCCTAAAAGATGTCCGAGACATGATCCTTGCTACAAAATTCTATATTGTTCCGAAGATTGGCTCTGATACCAACTATGACACCCCGCCTCTATACCCGTCATAGTCAAGTTCATTTCATGTGAAATGTCGTCGGCCACCGTGGAGAATAAGGTTGGTTAGGAGCGACCGTTAATATAATTACTCTTTCTTGGATAGTAACGTCGAATGGCACGGCCGTACCAAAATTTTGACATGACCATTCCAGGCGAAGAGCATCTACACAATGGCATAATAGCCTCAGAACACATATAGAATAACATACACAGATAGTCACAGATATTCACATCATAAGCAAATAAACTGATATGAATATAACACCATAAGTGTTTACATCAATTAGAGGTCATACACGACACTCTAACTTCAAAATAATAAGTACATGTACCAAATCTCATACTAATAATGATACATGTCATAAAGGTAATCAGCTACATGTATCCAAAAAGACTACAACTATAAAGCAGCTAAGCTAAGAGTCATTATAAGGTCCCAGCAGGAATGTCACCTAAGCACATGTAACAATTGGGTCTGACCTGAGTATCATTTAAGAAAATAAACAATAAACGGATCAGTCAAACCATTCTTATCCATAACATGAGACAATATTAAGAGATATAACATAAATGACATGATAAGAATAAATAAGGTGATTCATAAATAATACGAAATACATGATGTCAACGTATATAAAATCTCCATAAATCTCATGACAAGCCAAGAGCATACAACGCTAAAAATTGGCAAATGAAAGCCAAACATAAATCAAATTGACGAACACCGCATCAAAGTAATCAAGCATCCAGAAATCACTCGAAATCCAGAAAACATCATAAAAAGTGGTACTCCCCAAATGAGATACGGTCTCTAGGTAGCGAACCCATATGTTTGAGCCGAAGCTCCCCAGAGCCGGGTCGTGACCCCGGAAGAGGAAAACATCATAAAATATGGAGGTTAGACCGAAGTCCCATAGATGAAGGCCATCAATCGTAATTTCCCACTCGTGCGATCGCGAACCTAACAAATATGTCATGGAGCGGATACCAACGATCCGGGTGAATAGAAATTACTCCGAGCTAAAGAATATAAGAAAATAGCAACATGTCCCATAACCACATGCTATTCTCGAATATTTACGAATCCGTAATTGGTTTCTATTCAAAACAGAGAAAATCACCACATATGTTCAAACGAATGAGTCCGGTAGTTATTCGCCAAAATAAACATGTAAGTGGTAATAGTCCTTAGTTTTTAAGGTGAATAAACTAAATTTCTCGTCCAATCGATAAGATAAGGAATCGTATATAAATCAATAATATCAAAACTGGATTTTGAAATCAAATTTATTTTAAAAGGGTTTGTATTTAAAAACTGATTTAAACGTTGGTTCGATTCCCATTGACAATATAGAACCCCCTAATCCACTGTAGTTCAATATTCATAAAAGTCCGACGCCGTAGCGAATAGCACACAAAGAAATCATAGAACACAAATACACACTTCATGGTTTTAAAACGATTTGAAAGCCATACGAGGCGGTGCGACAACAACGATCTGAACGAGCTCGAGGTTGCCGCGATGCACACGGAGGAGAGTCGAAGGAGGTAGTCGGGAGAACACGGAGACGCGTGCCTCGACGCACGACTAAAAATAAAGAGGGGCTGACCAGACCTTGGCTCACGCCTAGTTCTGTCACCGGTCGAACGGTCCAGGGGGCCGGTCGACCGTTTTGGGGCAGAGCCCCAACCTGTCGACCGACCCCACTTGGACCAGTCGAACGGATTTACCTGGGCGTGAGCCCAGGCACCAGTGATGGGGGATTCGTCCCCCATCGCGACGACTCCTTCTCCGTACTCCTCTCCGGCCTTGTGACGACACTTCCTGATACGTGCACAACTCCCGTTCAAGCCAGAAACGAGTGTGATTCAATTCATATGCACATGAAGATTTTCAAACCAAATTTCAACCAAAAACTTGAAATCAACTTATCTTCAAGAATCAACCATGAACCAAACTTATTCAAAAAAACATGAATATCATGAATAGCCTACAATTACACTTGTACAAGCTTAAAGCTTGTGGCATTGATGTGAGTTCACAAAGAACTCACCTTGTTGTCAAAGGGAGCAATCAACAAGAAGAAATCCAGGCTAAAGGTGCTATCTTCTCACAAGAATCAACAAGGATCAACCTACACATATGAAATCCAATAACCCTATGCATTAGGAACATAGAGATTCTTAAATAACATAGAGGACGTGATGGAGAAGACAGAGATCAACCTACCTAAGCTAGGAGATGAAGAAACACAACAAAGGTTGGATTTTTATAGGCTCCTAGGGCTTAGAATTTAATTTCCATTCTCTAAGCTTAGGAATTAAGAGGGAGAGTGAATGAAGAAGTAAATGAGAAAGGGAGGTGGTTGGGTGCCTGTTTGTGCTGTCCAAATAGGTTTGGGTGCACAAATTTGCATTTTAGCCCCTCCAAACAAATCCAATTATCCCGAATTCAAAACTTGTTGATGCTTATACTTAAAATGATTGTAAATGACGTTTCGGAACCAATGGAAGTTGTCCTGAGCTATAGTTCAGTCGTTTACAAAAATTCACCTTTTTAGGGACACAAATAATATATCGACTCGATATTCAAATATTCATTTAAATAATATGTTGCGAATTTTACGGATCATTACAGATTTTATATGAATTGTTTATAAATAGAAGTATAAATAGAATTTGATAATAAGATATTATCTTAAAAATGAAACCAAACTGTTTAAATTATATAAAGAATATGTTATTCATATCGAATATGAATAATGGATTAAGGCAAGCATTTTGCGAAGAAGAAGATTATAAAAGAAATGTTATTCATATTTTATATGAATAATGGATTAAATAATGTTTTGAAAATAAAATTAACATTTATCAAGAAGATCAGATTTGAAATAGAAATTCAAATGGGAATTTGAATGAGATAGGAATAATAGTTAATCCAATATTAGTTATTCGAATAGAGTTAGTCGAATATTAGTAATTGAATAATTATTCAAATAGAGTTAGTCAAATAAAGTTATTCGAACAGAGTTAGTCGAATATTAGTTAGTCGAATAGAGTTTGTCGAATATTAGTTAATCGAATAGAGTTAGTCGAATAGAGTTAATCGAATAGAGTTAGTCGAATAGAGTTAATCGAAGAAAAGATTATCGAATATAGTTTATTCGAAAGGAGTAATCGAATATAGTTTATTCGAAAGGAGTAATCAAATATAGTTTATTCTAAAGGAATTTTCGAATATAGTTTATTCAAAAGGAGTTATCGAATGTAGTTTATTCAAAGAGAGTTAATTGAATATAGTTTATTTGAATGGAGTTAATCGAATATAGTTTATTTGAAATGGAATTACCGAATAGAGATTATTCGAAAGAGAGTTATACATTGAAATTCGATTATATCTATTTCGAGAAAGTATTATTTACTTCCTGATTTTTAATCAAGATTTATTTATTTAGTTATAAATTGTCTATTAGGTTATTTAGTTAAATTATGGAATAAAAGTTATATTTTGAAGTTAGATATTTTATAAGTAGGGATTATTACGCTATAGTTATAATCAATGTTTTCAATAAAGAAGTCGGTTCGTAAATTGAATCCGAGAGTTAGGTAAGGAAGTTTGTTAAAGATTTAGAAGGTGAACTTTGTCTATTTCGAAGTTAGAAATGTTGTTCAGCTAAGGTCTGAGAGTTAGTTATACCCCAACTTGATTGACTTCGTTTTAACTAAGGAATGGTTAAGGTTTGATAGTAAAGTTTGGTTAAGTGAATATAGTTAATGATAGGGGTGGGCACGGTTTGGTTCGGTGCGGTTTGAAGCTAAAACCGCTTCCATACCGCATCAAACGGTTGATCAAAAATACAAACTATTATACTAACCATTCAAACGGTTCAGTTTCGGTTCAGTTTTGATGCAATACGGTTCGGTGTTGGTTCAGTTTGGTTTGAACCCGTATTAAATATGAAACAAGAAAATTACTTTCATCAATAAACAATTTACGATTTTATGACGTTGTGCCATCTGAAGGTTAAAACACATAGTGTTATCTTTAATTAATATAACTACATTATACGCAGAAAATAGAATATATAGCGTTAAATTAAATGTTAGATAGGAATTTGTTAAATTTTTTATCATAACATTATCGGTATAGCTATGCGGTTCGGTTCGGCTTAATATGGTTTTGTAAAAGTTAAAACCGCAACTGAACCGTATCATGTGAGTCGGTTCGGTTTGGGTTGTTTGCTTTAAAGAGAGAATCCGGTGCGGTTTTCCGCACCGTTTTGGCGGTTCGGTCTGGGCAGTTTCCGCATTGCGGTGCGGTTTATGCCCACCCCTAGTTAATGAGGGTAATGGTTTGAGTTGGCATATCGATGTTTTATTTAAACATCTATTTAAATCCCTTAAGGAGTTTTGGAAATGTTTTCCAAATAAGAATCGAAAATGTTTTCTAATTTAGAATATAAGAGACGAGAATAAAAATAGAAATGTTTTCCAATATTAATAAGGTATATTTTCTAAATTTAGAAAATAAGAATTTTTGTATATATATGGAAATAGGAAATGGGGAAATGAATAAATTGATTATAAATTAATTTAAGAGATAAATGATGGTTGATGATTGGTCGATAGAATTTCCATCTAGAAATAATATCGTTGTTGGTACACATGCTTTTCTTTGATAGTTAGATCACCGGCTATCGAAGTATTTGACCATTTTTCCGTCGTAAATACGGAGAGACTGGGATCGGATTCATTTTCTGAAAACCACTATATATGGTCGTTAGAGTTGTGATCAAATATGATGAAGATAATTGAAGACGGAGCTATGCAAGGGTTGTCCTGTTTACAGAATAGTGCCTTCGGCTTGTCCCGTCCCAGGACAACCAATATGAAGAATGTCTGGCAGAGTATATTTAATAGATCGCGTAAGTTGATCTCTTCAAATGTATTTACATTTGGTGGCGGAGGAATTCATTTCTCTTAGCTGTATACCCGTGGTATTTTTGGAGAAATCAATTTTGTGATTTGGCGGGTATGACGATGTGACATTCGAAGTAAATAAAGGTGTGGTATGTACGTTATGACCTCTAGCCTCACAACTAGGAAATGGTATAAAATCGGGTAGGTCACATGGCTAAGTGGTTGGCTGCCAATTAGGGTGTATTGTCACCTGATCTAGAGTTTCAATTACTTCTATTATCTATATCGATGCTGTCCCTTTCGGGAAACGGTTGCTGATTAGAATCGTTGGTGATAATACATTCGGTACACTCAAGCGAAATGAGTGACTGGTCATGTTTAGCCTGGGTTGCAAGATGTTCTTGTTGAATCCGGTGTATTCCTATCTAGAGATACACTGTCATAAGGTAGTCCCATACCTTGCCTGTTGGAATTTATTACCCAATAAGCGCCCGCGGTTTTTGATTATATATTCTGTATGTGGAACGTGAGATGAAAGCGTTCTGCTAGATGATTATTATATTGTGGTTGATAGACACTATCATAATATCAAAAGGGTTTTGATATAAAGATCATCGATTCTTACAAAAGGATTTTTAAATGTTGAATCAAGTGTTTTGGATTCTCATAAGGGAAAAACACGTTCCATTATACAGCGTGGTCTTATGAAATATCGTTTAATTGTTCAAACTGTTTTAAATGGTTTTACTCATACTAGTCCCATGACTGACCCGGAGTTTATTTTGTTTTGTTTTCTCTAAACTCTTGGGTGCCCAAATTTGTACGGGCAGTCAAGTAGTCAGGTTTTTCAGATATACTTGGAGAGCTTGGAGCAGGAGGCTTCAGGATTATATAGCTATTGTTATTTCCACTGTGTTGTAAGTGTTATACTCTGATAATGTTACTGTATAAATATACTGATTTTTATTTCAAAGATATGTATCTATTATATATTGTTCGTTCCGCTGTGAGATTAGTGTTTACTCTGATGTTGTATGTTCTTCTTCTTCTACTTCTATTCTAAGTTTCTATCTTATCTATTCTCACCCTCTATTTTCTTTCATTAACTATCTGGTATTTCCGATGCCTGATAGTCGACATTGGGTTATATGTCGATTACTCAGGATCGCGAAAACCCCGGGTTGTTACACTTAGTCTAACTACTAATTAAACACATAAATTGTGGTTAAAGAGTTCTCACCTAACATATTTTCAAATCTTCACGATAGGCGAATCTAGCTGAGCGAACCGTCGGATAGTATTTCGGCTCAACGTCTTCTTCACCAATATATATACACACACACACACTATATATTAATCTGTCTCTTTATAAGGGGAGTAGGAGGAGGAGGAGGATGACGAACTTTGGCAAGGTGGTGGTGGAAAAGAGGAAGACTTATGCAATGGAAACCATGGCCATAAGCTTTAAGAAGAGGGTAGAAAGGAGGAAATGGAATGGAATGGTAAGAAAATGGGGAAAAGGCCTCCTTATATAGAAATGGAGGGTTAAGGAGGTGATGACACATTATGGGGAAAGTGGAAGGCATGCATGGAAGGAGATATGCAAAAATATAAGTGTCCTTACACTTGCCTTAAGGAGAGAAGGTGAACTTTTGGTAGCATTTTCCCTTAAATGCTATGAAAACTAAGGGCAACACTTATTCTAATGCTACTAATTCATGTTATGATTTGGCAAATCCGATCGAACGACAAGTAGTATCAATAAATCCAAACTCATTAATAATCATTCTCATTTATAATTCAAGTAAAATCTTTTTTTTTTTTGGCAAGGCCGACGGGGTTGAGTGGTCCTCTACCACTTTTATTAATATACCAAAGATGATTACATAACAACATAGACAGAAAAATAAAAATAAAATAGAGTACGGAGACAACATGGTATATCAACTCTATCAGAAGCTAGACAAAACAAAAGAGGACAAAAACTGCGAGCAGCAGTAACTATAAGCTTCCAAAAATTCCAGGGTCATACGAAAATTTTAGAAATTTCAGACCGTCCTTGAGCTCATGCCATAACCGTTGCTTCAACTGAATTGTGTTCACTGCCCTGGAAGGATCAAAAACATGCAAGTTTCTTTCCGACCATATGATGTGTGCATACTTCTTAAGCATGTAAGTTTGCATTCTTGCTCTCACACTCCTGCCTTTCATTCTTTTCCTTAGCTCATCCCATTCATGCTGATTGTTAGTTTGTACGTAGGAGATGCCAGTTTGTGCTAGAAGTTCATTCCAAATTGGACGAATTGCAGTGCATTCAAAAAACATATGCGAGACTGTCTCAAGTTCCGAACAACCAAACTTGCAATGTCCATCCACCTCCATGCCGCGGCTCAGTAGTTTATCTGTAGTTAGCATAGCTCGGCGCACCAGCTTCCATAGACATAGATTCTCTCTCGCATTGTTGTCTCTACGCCAAATGATTTTATGCCATCTGCATGTCAAAGAATTAGCAGAACCTTGTAGTTGAATATATAATTGTTTAATTTTAAAGTCAGCACCTTTCCAATTCCACTGAGTTGTAGCATTTGTACTTGAGGTTTTCCACTCCATCCTGACTTTGTTCCACAGGACCCGCACGTTCCAATTAGCAGTGGACGGCAAAACAAGTCTGCTGCCGTGAGCAATAGCAGCAACACTGCTAATGAAACTAACCCCGGACTGAATCTAGTCAAGGTAAGACAGCTCATCCCAAAGAATTACACCAAAGTTGCACCATGGGTCTCGCCAAAAATTGATGGAGTTGTAGGCAGCAGGTCCATACTTCAAGTGTGTAAGGAAAAGAGGCCTTAACTTAAGCAAACTTTGCCATGTCCAGCTTCAGCTCAAGAGACCAAAAAGAATTAGATTTGATTACATTCTTGCACGACCAGTCCACCCATAGACTGTCAGCTCTAATCAAAATATCATTCATATGTCTCCCAAAGGCCGCTTTATTCCAAACTAACATGTTCATTATGCCGAGACCACCTTTGCTAATGGGTAATTCAATTTGCTTAAAAAAAATCGGAGCTAAAAATTTCGTATGGATATTGCCCTTCCAAAGGAACCTCATAAAAGCAGAGCGTAACATAATGATAAGTTTTTTAGGTAAGATAAACATACGAGCCCAATAGACATGCATGGCAATGATAACCGATTTAATTAATGTCACCCTTCCCGCTTGAGAAAGCGTTCTGGATGACCAACATTCAAGTCGTTCCGTAATTCTAGCATACAAAGGTAAACATTGTCTTGTCGTAATTCTAGAGGTTGCCAAGGGCAACCCGAGATAAGACATAGCAGTACTATTATTGTTTAGGCCAGTTTGCATATGGATGTTATTTACTTGTTCTTCGGTGATCCCCCCCCCCCCCCCCCCGCAAGAAACTCAGATTTTTCAATATTGATCCTAAGACCTGTCATGCTATAAAATTTGTCGAGCGTAGCCATAATATTAGAGAGTGTGATGCTATCAGGTTTGCAGAAGATAACAAGATCGTCTGCAAACATAAGAGAGGTGATGACAGGGTCTTTACATTTCGGATGAAGAGCATACCTAGATTTATGAACCAAATCATCCAACATCCTAGTTAAAAGTTCCATAACAATAATGAACAGGTAAGCGGAGATCGGATCACCTTGTCTGATTCCTTGCTTACTTTCGAAAAAGCCAACAGGCGAGCCATTGACATTAATTGAAAAGTGCGCAGTGCTAATGCATTCATGAATCCAAGCAGTAAAAATGTGCGGGAAATTCATAAAACTCATAATTCTAATGATAGATGTCCATTGCAGAGTGTCAAAGGCTTTGGAGATATCCAATTTTAACATCAGTCTAGGCGATATATTTTTAGAGTTGTATCCCTTTAACAATTCATGTGCAAGAAGAACGTTATCTAGGATGTTCCTACCAGGCAGGAAAGCAGTTTGATTCTTGGATATTAAAGAGGGCAGCACAAGTTTCATTCTAGAAGCTAGTATTTTAGTGAAACATTTGTAAATCGTGTTGCAACAAGAAATCGGACGAAAAGCATTAACTTTGCAAGCATTAGGCACTTTGGGAATCAGAGCAATAACCGTGTTATTGAAAGAGTTTTGCATCTTACTTTTTTTGAAAAAGTGCTTAATCGCTATGCAAACCTCAGACTGAACAGTATTCCAGCTTTTCTGGTAAAAGAAAGCATTTAGTCCGTCGGGACCGCCGCTGGAATTAGTATTAAGCGAGAACATCGCCATTTTAATCTCAGCATTGGAAATGGGAGAACATATGAGTTGTTGATGTTCACTATTTAGTTTCGGAAGTAGCATGGGGTTAATATCATCAATTAGCGGCATGAAATTATCCATATTACCGAAAAGCTCAGAAAAGTATTTGACAAAAGAGTTTTGAATACCAGTTTGAGAGACAAATGTCATACCAGATAAGTCAGCGATGGAGAGAATGTTTTCCCTGTTATGTTTCTCCTTAAGAACAACATGGAAAAATGTAGTATTTCTGTCTCCCTCCTCTACCCATCGTATCCTAGCTTTTTGTTTATTCATGTGCGATTCCAGTTGAAGAGCATCCTTAAGGTTGATGGAGTATTGAGTTTCTAACACCGCAAGATTGGGATTAGCCGGTTCCTGGTCCATTTGAATTTGGATTTGTTCGACCTGTTGCTTCCAGAAAGAAGATTGCAGACTACCAGTACCGAACTTGTTGCGAGCCCACACTTTAAGATCATCTTTGATACATTTCAATTTTTTATGAAGAATAAGCATTGGATTGCCAAAAGAGGGAGTGCTCCATGCTTTCAAAACAATGTTGTTGAACTGGGGGTCATCAGCCCATGAGTTAAAAAACTTGAAACTAGGCTTTCTTTGACAGTGGAATTCTCCCAGATGAAGGATTTGCGGTGAGTGGTCAGATAGAATTGGAGGAGGCATCTCATTAGTCTGGTTCGACCAAACATTTAAGGCCTCGGTATTGCAGAAAGCATGATCGATCTTAGTGAAGGTTCTCGGCCCCTCCCGTTTCCTATTGTTCCACGAGTATTGCATGCCAAAAGAATTGATTGGGAGGAGATCAGCATTGTATAAAGCATTGTTGATAGGACCAATTTCATTTAAGGTCACAGCAGATCCCCCAGTCCTATCGGTCAGCTTAAGCGGGGAGTTGAAATCACCACATATTAACCAAGGATGAGTATTTTGAGCTTGAGCAGGAAGGTCATTAAACAGCACTCTCCTAGCATTCATAGAATTATGAGCATATATAATGGTTATATAATAAGAGGTTTTAGAAGGAAAATGAATATTATGACAATATATTTGCTGACTCGTGGCGGTAATTTTGGTAAGCTTGTGAACAACAGGATCAAAGAGAATCAAAATTCTCCCATAACATGCCTCATTCAGGTTATGAAGGAACTGCCAATTTGCATTAATATATCTAACAGCTCTCGTAGTAGCGGCTTCATTTAATTTTGTTTCAAGAATAGCAAGCAGGCTGAGGTTATAATTCCTAATCAGATCTTTACATTGGTCCAACTTTGTGTCTTGATTCGCCCCTCTAATGTTCCATACGCAATGGTTTTGCTGCATTAGTAAACTCGATTGGAATGTTTTCTAAATTTGCCATGGATCTAGTTCTTACCTTAGATTCTGTAGTTGCTGTTTTGGTTTTGTTGACAGACATAACTTTATCCGCTTCATACATGGGCGATTCAGTCGGGTCTTTGTGCCCAGGAGGGGGGGTTATGTTACTGTAAGGTTTGAAATTATTTACCTGATGGGTGATTTTTCTTGAGGAAGACACAGAAATGTTTGTTTTATCTTCATTAATTTGGGCCAGATTGTTATCATCCTGTGTCATATCAATCACTAGTTCGTCAGAGTCTTTTCTTTCACTTGAAATCCTACATGCCCCTGGCATCGGCGCTTTCGGCGCTAGTTCCAGCATATCGCTTTGATCAATGTGAGCCTTCCCTTTGTCGTGTACATAACGCACACAGTCACCAGTTTTCGCAACATCGGCACTCACCTTGTCTATGTTTTTAGCAGTTGTGGGATTAATATTATGAGTATCGGGAACTGTTGGGTTGGATATGACAGAGGCCAAACCAACTGATTCAATTCTTGCTTCTATGGTCTGGAGATTCCCTGCTTCGATACAGTTATTCTGCTTCATCGTTTTCATGTCCTTCTGCCTTATTTGTTTATCGTGCTCTAACAGCTCGGTAGTGTCATCTTTCTTGCTAGTGTCTTCAGTTTGTGTTGTAGTTGTTTCCTTTTCCGTTTGCCTATGAGTGTGCTCAGCATTCTGTGTTGTATTCTGTAGTGTAGTTGTTTCCTTTTCCATCTGCATTTGAGTGTGCTCTGCGTTCTGTGTTGTATTCTCATAAAATGCAGCCTTGTGCAAGCAGTCGGCGGTATCAACTGTGTTAACATTATTGGCAACTGCGTTACCAACCAAGACTTCTTGAACAAGCTGCTCTTTATTTCCTAGTTCCTGCAGCACGTTTACCTCAATATTCTCTAAACTTTGACCATTCAGAATGTCAAAACTATTGTTACACAATAGTCCCCCATTGCTGTTTCGCTGAAGCCTGAATGGGGGCTTGTTCGTAACTATTTCAGACTGAGTGTTGTATATTGCTTGAGCATTCGACCTTGGAATTTCTCCTTCCTCAGTAGTATCCTCATGTTGACTTGAGGGTGTTGCTTTTGTCATTTGCCATCGAGTCCTTGCTTGAGACGGTAAAAAATCACCAAAAGTACTCTTCCTTCTTAAGTTCTTAAATGTGACATTCTTCTTGTGTCGCTCGACTTTTTGCCAAGGTTGCATTTTAGCTCTCACATCTCTATTCTGGTTATAGAGCTCCTTTCTCTTGTCGTTATTATTCACGACCATCCTCTCAACTACCTCTTTAGAATTGGTTCTAATAGAAATTTCAGGTAGTTTAGTTTTCACTTTCTCATGACTTTGTTTTTTTTTGCCTCCACTCTCACTTTGATTGCCTCGCTTTTCCGTATTTCCTTCACATTGTTGTACTGTGTGCCCAAATACCTTACACGAAGAACAAACTTGCGGCTTCCATAGGTAGGTGACTCTAATTCTCTAAGTTCCTCCGCCTGGCGTCTTAACCAGGAAGCTATCAACAAGATCAGTGTTAGGCTTCACTTCGATTAAGCATTTAGCGTATTGTAGTCTTTCATGACTCTCCGTCTTCTCATCCAAGCATATCAGATGACCCAACCTACTCGCTAGCCAGTTTAGACCAAGATGAGACCAATAACACAAGGGAATATTCCAGAGCTGCACCCAAACCGGCACCGCCTTCACAGATCCGCAGACATTGGAAACTTGCGGATCATAGGGTTTAATAATGAATAGTTTAATTCTCATAAGAATTGGGTCTCCCATTAGCACTCTATGCCTTTCTTCTGCACTCGAAAGTTGGAAGGTGAAAATGTAGCCATCTGATTTCACTTTCAGTTCTCCTTTTAGCTTCCATAAAGATGTTACTTTCTGTACTACAGCCATGAACGGGAGGGGTTCGTCTATGAAGAAGCCAACTAGAGCATCTTTCCATACTTGCATGCCCGCGTTCACTATTTCATCAGTATATTCCATTGCACCTTCAGTGAATGTTGGAAACATCTTGATCGGTTCAAAGTTACCAGCATTACGAGGCAGATGCTGGAACATGGAAGACCAACGCATTAGGGGTCTTGGTATAGGTGGAGTTTGAGGAATTGCTGGATTGGATTGAGGAGGCAAGGGAGGAATAGAAGGCGTTTGAGGAAAGGCCGAGGAGGAGAGAGGATGTGTGGGAGGGGTTATGGGCGTCAGAGCAGAGGCTGACGAGGTAGGGTCGGGAGGGGCCGGAGGGGGCGGAGGAGGAGGGTCAACAGCGGGCGGTGGATCAGGAGGGGCAAGCGAAGCTGAAGAGGACGAAGTTTCCTGGGAGAGGGAGGCCATGAAAGTTACTGTTGGTTGTTACAATTAAAACAAACTATCTTAAACTTTGGGGACATGAAGACTATGTCTACCATGCCCTTTGGTTCAGCCGGTTTTACAGTGGCCGTGCACTATGTCTCGGTATTGTGGCCGCTGGGGATCGAACCTGTGCCACTGCAAACTACATGCAGCAACTCATGGTGTTCGTAAACCACTGGACCACTAGACTTTGACTAAACTTTGGGGACACGAAGACTATGTCTACCATGCCCTTTGGTTCAGCCGGTTTTATAGTGGACGTGCACTATGTCTCGGTATTGTGGTCGTTGGGGATCGAACCTGTGCCACTGCAAACTACATGCAGCAACTCATGGTGTTCGTAAACCACTGGACCACTAGACTTTGACAATTCAAGTAAACTCTTCATATAACTTATCAAAATTATTAAATATTCTTAACCATATATATATTTATGTCAAATTCAAATTTAAATTCAAATTAAGTGATAAAAATTCCAATTTTAAATTGGTTAAAAATTCTGGATCGTTACATTCACCCCCCCCCCCCTTAAAACTTTTCGTCACCGAAAAGGAAATGGAATCGTAACTACTCATTCAACATCTTGTAGATTTACAAATTCAAGATTAAAATTCTTTATACCAAAGCTCCATGTTCTCATAATGGATATACCGGGTAGAATATTATAACACACATATTTACAGACAACCATATCTACATGTCCTCCAATGATAACCTCCGATTACCTATTATATTTGATTCATCATTTACTGGGCCAATTACTTATACTCAACCATTTACTTCTTTCAAAAAAATTCAGAATTATAAATTTATTCTCTCAGATCTTATCTTGCAAATACAAAGGTTATGAAACTTATTCCTTTTCAATTTCCAAAATTTACTATTATTCGTTACACAAAAAACCTAATCATCTCCGAACTCAGCTTGTCTAAATGTTTCAGTTTAGGTAATTTCTTCTTACTATTCCCGCTTGCCAAATATCCTTTAATTAAATTGTGAAACTTAGTTCACAAGGTATTCATGCTCACTTAAACAGTTCCTTTTTGCTGCCACAATATACTTTAGAACTTATCGACTTGTCCAAAACCGCCGATAATTCCAATCTTCCTATCTATACCTTTAATTAAATTCAATAATTTTTCATTAGAATAGGATCTAGTTGGATATATGATAGAATATATTAAAAAGAATTATAAATGAAGTTTATATATATATATACACACATAATTAACATCATATACATAAATTTATTCATGCATCCAACTTTTCAGAGATAATTCCCTAGGGTTCAAAGATCTTGCTTTGATAACATAATTAGTGTGTTCCTTCTTCTTCATTTATGACTGCAGGTGGTGTTGCTTGAGCTGATCTTTCTCCCTTCTTTAACTGACAATCCTGGACTACATGCCCTACTTTTCTACATAGATAACACTTCTTTTCTTTTGTTGGGTTCATGGGTTTCTTCTTTGTTTTAGGACACTTACGTATAAAATGTCCTTTCTTATTGCATTTGAAACAAATTATGTCTTCTTAAATGGTTTTCTTTTGTATTCTTTCTGGGCATAAAACTGCAAAATGTCCTTCTTGACTACATCTATAACAATAGATAACTTTGTATTTCCCTATTCTAAGACTTTCTTCCTTTTCTTTTCGGTTATGAGCCTTTCTTGCTTGTTTTATGATCATCCACCATTCAGTACCTGATAGACCAAACTCCATCTTTGTTCCTATAAGAAAATTTTGTTGAAAATTCTAGGTTACTCTCCACTTAATTTACTGGCTTATCCCTTACTAACATGTTTACCTGGTATAATTCTTACAACCCAATCAAATTTTCACTTTTCTATTTAAGTTCACATCAATTTACCAAACAATTTCAAAGACTTATCTAAATGGTTTTAAGTATATATTGATATTTTAATTGGAATCATATAGTCATCCCACTTTCGAAACTCGAAAATACATACTGATGATGCTGCAGTCATCAACGGAATTGTCTTCAAGCAACTAGAGTGTGATTCTGTATCTATCTAGTATACTTAAGACTTTGTATATACGTTAGCTAGGCATATATTCAAAATCTTCTTATTCTCGATGGTCCAACCTCAACATCGAATACAATACTCAAATTCTAATTTTTAGTTTCTAACCATATTGGTTAGTTACCTTAACAAGTTTGACCTAAGTTTATCGGTATTTCGAAATGTTACCCGATAGTGAAATTAAATCCAAAAGGCATTTGTACTTGGACCATTTTCCTAATTAGTGAAAGGGGCTTAATTACCATGCCATAAGAAGTATTTTATGTGTAATTATAATCAAAAAATGTAAACTTAACCTTAATCATTTGATTAAGTATCCAGGTTATAATTAACCATATATTTCCAAAATATGTTTCATTCTTAAAATGTAACTTTTCAAAACTCATTTCATATATTCAAATACGCTCTCTCAAAATATAATACTCCAAAATCTCATTCTAGGGCATTACTAACCCTATCTCTAATTAGATATATAACTCTAATGAGTCTTTCCTTTTGTTCAAATGTGTCGTACTCCATTGCTTTGTATAAACCAAAGCTCTGATATCACTTTTGTAACGACCTGGCTTTTTGCCCGGTTTTCGCCAGTAATTAAACCAACTTAAACCGTTCATAAAGACGGACTGTTAGGGGTACTTACACATTTGCACAAAATGAAAAGAAATTTCATTTATCATTACAATAATATTACATCAAAGTAACAAGAGATACATCAGAGTACATCGATGACACAACAGAAGAGATACTAAACTCAGCGTAAGAATGCGATTGCTCGAAGACATAATAGCTCCAGCTAAAACCGGAATCCTGCTCCAACTAACTCCAAGGCTAAATCTGTGAAACAGACTACTAGGTTGCCCGTGTAAAAATTATGGGCACCTAGAGTTTAGGTGTGGGAACAATAAACTCCAGGTCAGGTATGTGACTAGTGTGAGAACTCAAAACAGATGTTTTCAGGGTTTACTTTAAAGTTAGGTAATTCATCGGACCACACCACTAATGTGGAACTGGTTTACTCCTTGTGAATACCCGTGCATAGAAATCTGTAATGACTTGTTGAAAAATGAAGCTATCATAAGCTCGTCCCACATCACGCAATGCAAGAGCACACCAGATGGGCGAGTTTTGCCTTATGATAACCAAAAATGCTTTAATACGAGGAAATAATTTTGATATTATTATTAGTGCATAGTGTGAAAAATAATTTTGAAGTAAATGTATTAATCCTAGCCAGCATAATGCCCCATCCCATTATACTGACGTAATCTTGCCGGTAACCAGCAGGTTATACAATCAAAACCATATGTGCTCATAGTGGATATTGGGTTCCCAACATGATGGTTCCTGGTACGAAAGACTATTCATGGGCTTACAAACTTTCTTCCCCGCATCATCCTAGTACTCGCGGATAACGTCCAGACTCAGACTCTATTATACTAACCTGCCATAAATGAATCAGAGTACCCAACAAATAGCGTGCCAGATTGGGGACTACGTGGTACCCTTTCATCATCATATCCCGATGCACCGAACAAACGAAAAAAACATAAAAGTCTGACCATCAGTTTACCACCAATCCGGGGTGTGAGGTTCGTCGAGGTCACGATATACACAAAGTTATGCTTAAATAATCCATGCTTTGATCATCCATATCTCATCACGTAACATAAGTATGCCACATTGTCCATTCACTACGCATCACTGATTTCCATCAATATATAACCTCTAAGCTCATACGTCTTAGAGAAGGGTGTTAAGCAAGAGAATAAATTCTCCGCCACCAAGCAGATATATATTAATAAAGATCAGTACTCCGCAGTCAATCACAATGTCAGACACACAATCCATACATGTCCATTCTGGGTCTGAACTAAACAACAATCTGGAATTCCTTCACATACTTTCGGGCTTCATGCCACTTAACTGATATATAAAATTCATCTACGAATGGGAGCCAGCCATTTGAGACATTCAGCAAGTCACCCTTACGACATGAAGGGTCCTGGTCTTCAGTGTTGTCTCCAATGTCTTCAATTGCTCACAACGTTGTATTATTACTTGGAATGGTTTTCGGACATACACCCAATCCTGGTCTTTCCAAATAATAAGCGCAATTTTAAAAGATACAATTACTGAGCACATAGGCTTTCAACCAAATCTCCTTCCATCTTGGATTTTGTTAAATTAAATTTCTTTAAATCCATTCTCAAATTATAGCAAAATACATATTTAACCTTTCTCTTTTAAAACACATCCCTCGAAGATAATTTATCCTCAAAGCCTTAATTAATTTTCCATTTGATAACTCATTATCAAAAACCCATTTTCCTTTGAAAACCACTACCCTACATTTCAACCCTAGTTTCCAATTAAATTGATGTCCAAACATTCAATTCTGTAATCTTAGCTAAAAGTTTATTCTTCCTTCCCAATTCCTTATTTTACTTTCCTCAAATCAAAGATTTGGTTAAATCCCCAAATTATGATATGAATTTCCATAACTCAATCTCATTGGGTTTCAAGAATGATATTATTGAAGATATGATTCACGAAAAAACCCAAATCAATCGATATTGAACATAAGTTACACAGAAATTGTATCTACTTATATTCGATATCAATTCTCATAATCAATGAATACTATAAGTGGAACAACGATATAATAATAATATCTTCCAAAATCCTCAAAAAGTATACGTTTGCACCAAAGAATTTCATATCAAATATCCGAAGATTATTTCTATCCAACTTATCCCAATCAAATTGAAATACCCATATTTGAATTAAAAGATTTATCCAACTCTTTGTCATTAGATCTGGATAGAAATAACATCCACTTATACTTAATATTAATCTCTGTATCCAACTCACACTATAAGCAGAATAATGTTGAACTACCTTTTAAATTCCTTAAATAGTAAGAGTCATCATCTACCGGATTAATATCAAACATCTGAAGATTTATCTTCAACCATATCCAATTATTCAAAATTGAAAACCACGTTTTAGTATCAAATAAATCAAGTTAATTTCCATATAAAACATTTTTAGTACTTTTAAATCTTTGAAAACATTCTACCAATCATTTTAAAATGATTACTTATAGTTCGGAAAACAGCTCGCGGTTTACAACTTCAAAATGGATTGTTTTCAAAGAAAGAGTTACCATAGTGTTTCAAAAGCGTTACAAAATAGTTATATTAACTATATCGTTTATCTTAGCCAAAACTTAAACTTTTTGATTCAAAACATTTTTACATAATTTATAATGATTTTACCAAAAAAATCCTCTTTTTTTAAACATTTGAAATAGCAGTTTTAGTTATGGTCGACATCTGCTCTTACATCAACCTTTCCAAAACGGTTTTAAACATAACTTGAAAATTATAATCCGAAATTAAAATCCGATTTCACTCATTTTAAAAGCTCTTGTTAATATAAATCAAATGTTTTTCATTTCTTGGAAATCAGATTTAGATTGCAAAAGTTATAAGCATTTATAGTTTGTAACTAAAATACGCAAATTGCCATTGTGCAACAAGCTGTATTTCGACCGTAATAAAAATTATTCTTCAATATTTCAAAATACTTTAGAAAACCATTATATACCATTTAAAATCATTGACTTTCCAAATTATCTCAGGTTCAAAATTCAACTTTTATTTTTCACTTAATTAAATATTAAATTAAAAATCCAATTTATTTCTAAATTCAAATAACTTCAAATTAACCATCCCATCCATTGGATCAGTTAGGGATAGCCAGGGAGAGCAGCGAACTATAATTTCCAAACCCAAGCCTAGGCATTATCCTCTCTGTCATCCTAGAACGTTCCGATATTTATTTATTCATTTAAAGAACTTTATCAATATATATGAATTCATACATATGGTCTTTCCCAATTATTAACCTTCAATTTCAATAATGATATTACTTCTAATTACGAAGGAGATTTGTCAATCACCAATGTGATACCATAATTGTTGTGTCATAGTGTATGCAAAACAACATCAACAACCATTATAATCATTTATGGCAACCATCATCAACATAATAAAATAAATCATAACTGTGCACAAGCGTTATAACACCAACGCTTAATAGTATGTTTTTTCTAAACTATGCATCCATCATCCATCATCCATCATAACAAACATCAACCATCATTAACCACTAATAATCCATTGCTATATTTAAATTAGCCTACTACTAATTGAACACATAAATTATGGTTAAAGATTTCTCACCTAACAAATTTCCAGATCTTCACGGTAGGCGAGCCTAGCTGTGCGAACCGTCAGATAGTATTTCGGCGCAACGTCTTCTTCACCAACATATATATATATATATATATATATATTAGTCACTCTCTTTATAAGGGAAGGAGGAGGATGGCGACGAACTTTGGCAAGGTTGTGGTGGAAAAGAGGAAGACTTATGCCATGGAAACCATGGTCATAAGCTTTAAGATGAAGGTGGAAAGGAGGAAATGGAATGGAACGGTAAGAAAATGGAGAAAAGGCCTCCTTATATAGGAATGGAGGGTTAAGGAGGTGATGGCACATCAGGGGGCAAGTGGAAGGCATGCATGGAAGGAGGCATGCAAAAATACAAGTGTCCTTACACTTGTATTAAGGAGAGAAGGTGAACTTTTGGTAGCATTTTCCCTTAAATGCCATGAATACCAAGGGCAGCACTTAATTCTAATGCTACTAATTCATGTTATGGTTTGACAAATTCGATCGAACGACAAATATTATCAATAAATTCAAACTCATTAATAATCTTTCTCATTTATAATTCAAGTAAAATCTATCATATAACTTATAAAATTATTAAATATTCTTAACCATATATATATTTATGTCAAATTCAAATTTAAATTCAAATTAAGTAATAAAAATTCCAATTCTAAATTGGTTAAAAATTCGAGATCGTTACATAAATGAAACCAATATAACTCATTCAGTTTTGACCCAGTTATATTTTTATAAGTCGGGATTTAATTTGTGTGTTATAGTTAATAATGGTTTGTTGTATGCTGAATATATCTCTCTCTCTCTCTCTATATATATATATATATTGGATGAATTGGTTGGCTAAAACTTTCGTTTATTTTAGATGAAATTAAATCGTTATTTTAACGATTATTTCCAAACGCGGTAACTTAACTTGTAGGTCACGTTTATTTATAAACATATAAAATTAATAGTTAGATGCTTGGATTGTTGTTGTTTGTTATTTGTTGAAATTGTGAATTGAACTGCTTATTTCTGTTTACCGAGATGAATAATGATAAATATATTAACGTACTCAATGGATGATTTTATTTGTGGTAACCTATTTGGATGCTGGGAAAAACAGGTTGGAGGAATTCAACTGGATTCCTCAAATTTATTGTTTATTTCCATATAACAATAATATGAACTTTTTGACTATTGTGATTATATGATCGATTTGTTTATTGATTGTTGAATCATTATTCAATATTTGTTATGATATTAACCAATGGGCAGTATTGGTCGAGTAGTTGGCAGTAGATGGCTTAAAAATCCATCGTTTTATAAATGTTGATTTACCGTCAGGTAAATCAACAGAAATGAAGTTAATAAAATTTATTTTTCCACCAAAGATAGATTTCGAAATCTGTTAATTTAAATGAAAATTTATTAAAAGGGAAATTAATATTTATTATTGATTGTTTAAGTTTATAAATAATTATAAAATGAGTTTATAACGCAAATTCTTATGTTTATAAACAAGTGAGTATAATTTAACCTAAGGGTTAAAAGTGGGATAAATCATTTCCACGTGACAATTGAATGTGGTTTTCTAAATTAATTATATTATTAATTAATTTAAAGGAAGAACTAATTGGAATTGGTTAACGAGACAACCATGTTTTGAGTTGACTAAGTCAACCGTTTTAACTAGGATTGATTATTAAATTAGTTTGTTGTCAGTTAATCTAATGAAATAGTTTAACGAGTATTTGTTTTAATTTTAATAGGATTTTAAAAATTAATCTACTATTTATTTTAGTTAATAACGAATTTAACTAGTTCAACAGTAGTTAGTGATGAAGAAAATTATTATTTTAATTAATAATAATTTAAGAGATGACCTTTTAAGTGAAATTCATTGAAGTAAGTAACCAGAGTTTGAAATGAAATCTGGTTAAATTTTTAAAGGGGTTTATGAATGGGTTTTTATTAAAACCCGAGTATTTATAGCGAAGTTACAAAAGAGATTTTAAGTGAATACGATAGCTAAAGTTAAATGTTTACTTAATATTTGAATTAAGTAAAAAAATAAATCAAGATAAAAAAGGTTTTATATTAAACCTGATTTCATAAAAAGGTTTATAAAAGAGATGTGAAGCTAAAACATTGAGTTTAAATTAGCGTTACTTAATAATTGAATTAAGTGAAATAAATGGAAATGAAACGTGGTTTTCAAAGAGGGAAATGATTGAATGGATTAGAAAAGGGATTTTTGTAATTGGATTTGGCAAATGGTTTAGTAATAGGTTTTGCAATAAAAATTTGAGTTATAAAAGAATTGTTTAAAGAAGTAAATGCAAAAGGGGATGTTCCATAAGCATTTACTTAATCAACAAATTAAGTAATAATATTTATATTTAAAAACAAGATTTTTAAAAGATAAGAAGGGTTTATAAAACCATATTTTAAAAAAATAGTTTTTTAAATTTGTTTTATATTAGAAAAAAAATATGGTTTTTAAATTACAACTCATATCCATATAAAGATAAGAATGTTGTCGGTTAAGGTCTGGGAAGTAAATAAAATATCGCAACTTGACGACTTCGAGATTATCTGAGGATGATATTAGTTTGTAGTTGTGAAGAGATTAGAAATAATTTATTATTTACATATGAGAAATAATAATGCAACGTCAATTGCATAGTTTAGAATATAATCAAAATATTGGGTTCTAATTTAAACAACTTATTATTTGGCATTGTGCGGCCCAAATTTGAAGTATATATATATATATATATATATATATATATACCAAAACATTCGAGAATTTTTAATAATAATTCCAAAGTAAAGGAAATAAAAAGAGTTCGAGAGTATATAATGAGATTTCCAAAGTAACGGTAATAAAAGGAGGTTTTATGAAAATATAACGATATTTTCAAGGTAAAAAGGAGGTAAAGAAATGTGTTTTAGAATAAGTTTATCCTAAAAGGAGAAGTGATGATTATTGTTTTCAAGTAATGAAACAAGAGAGATTTCGTAATGTTATTTTACGAATGATAAGTTGAATTGATTTCCCAGTTATAAATAATATATAATGTTGTAACAAATGTTTTGTAGATAATAGTCAAACAGAAAATTGGGTATGGTTATAAGATATTTTTCTAAGTATTAAAATAAAATGGTTTTGAGAATATTCGTATATTAAAATAAGAAGTGAAAAGTTATGTTAGAAATATTGAAAGATTAGAAGTTTTAAATTAACAATTTGTTAATTATTTTATTTAAAGAAGCCAAGTAATGCTGAGTAGTGAACTAGTAAATTCAATTTATTTTCATGGTTATATGGTCATTTATTTAATAGTTAAATAACCGACTATCAAATCTGGCTTATACAATTGTTGGTACGGAAAGATCGGAATCAAATTTATATTCGAAAACCATTCTGAACCAATAAATACATGGAAGTTTCTGAGTGAAGATAAAGAAGTTGAAGACTGTGGATCTTCGTAAATGGAAGGACTACTTGATAAATTTCTCGGGATTGCAACTAGAGGTTTTTTGATGGTAATTCAGTCATGATTGGAATCTACGGATTGCAATGACTACTCACTACTGATCCATAGGTTAGTTCCTAGGATGTGGTAGGAGGGTACCTTCTATTCATCCTGTTCCTGGATGACTTGTATGGAAGATGTCTTATAGAATATTTATTAAGAGTCATGTACATTGATTTTTACAAATGTACTTCTGTTTGGTGGCGGAGAAGACCCTTCTTTTAGCTTAATACCCAGAGTGTTTTTGTGGATATCAACAAGTGGTTTGATGGATCTGGCAATGTGACATTCAAGGTTAACGTGATGTTCTTAAAAAGGTAATAGTAACCTCAAGCCTCATCAACTGGGAAGTAAAAAAAATCGGGGAGGCAACGTGACTATGGGGTCGCTCCCATTAGGGTGTATTATCACCTGATCTAGAGAAAAATCCATTTGCTTCTTTATTCTATCATTGTTGCATGGCTTGGTGACGGTCACTGATCCCAACCATCGGTGATATACATTCAGTACACTCAAAGGAATGAGAAGTTGGTCATGTGTGGCCGGGTTGCAATAAGTTCTTGTTGAACCCAGTGTATTCCTCACTAGAGATACACTATCGAAAGGTGGTTCCATACCTTGTATAGTCGGAATCCATTCTCCAATAAGAGCCCCGCGGTTTTTGATTATATACTATGTATGTGGAGCGTGATATGCAAACGTTCTGCAAGATGGTTATTTATTTGATTTAGACACAATTATAATATCAGAACAGAATTTGATATCAAAAATATTTTGGGTTATCGTAAGGAAAAAACCATCTGTGTTTATTCGTGCACTGGTCTTACGATTATCCTTTCCTTTCAAAAAAGAAGTTTTTTCCGAAACTAAAATCAAGTTGGATGTTTCTAATAAACTTAGTGGGTTTCTTACATTGGTTCACCAGACTAATCTGTGGCGTGTGCAATGCTCGGGTTAGACCGATTTTACAAGGTTAGGATGGTACAAAGACTTCAGAAGACATGCTGGAGGAGATCAGACGTATGATACCTATTCAGTACTTATTCCACTGTGTTTTGTATACGAGGATATGTTGTTATAACTTTCCAAATGTATTGACTATGAGTTGTACTTTGATGATTATAAGTATTTATTTCAAGCTCTTAGTAATGATCTATTTCTATATTATATTTTATTCCACTTCGATGTGAGACTCTAATTCTGTTGTGTTGTTATCCTTCTTCTTTTCTTCTATTCTAATATTTCTTTCTTACCCTCTAAATCCTTTCTAATAACTATCTGGTGTTTTCGATACTTGGGTTTTGGAAAGTTATATGGATTTAAATATTATTGTTGAAATTCGAGTGTCGAATTCCCCGGGTCATTACCGTTACCGATTTGGGGTATTGGATCTATCTGGTTTCATATGCATGAAGGTTTGATTAGCGAAGTCTCTAGAGTCATACGTATACCCACTTGTTTGCGTAATCTTATTTATCTCAGTCAGTTGGATCCTCACGGTTGAACATATGAGACTCAAGATGGAGTTTTGAGAATGAAGAAAGGTGGTCGTGTAAGGATAAGAGTCGTATTAGAAGAAGAAACCCTTTATAGTTTGGTTGGTTCTATACTCGACTATGGAAAGCAAGTGACAGTTGAAGAACCTAGTCCACAACAAGTGTAGAGGTTAATGTGGTCATTGCTTATGATTCTAGCATTAAGGATCGTACATCAGACATGGGTCTTCATGTTGATGATGCTCAAGGAACTGATACACGTCATGTTATGGGCTCAGGTCAAGTGATAGACATGTGTCGAGTTGAAAAATCCACAAAGATAAGATGGAGATATTTATGGTATTATAAACATTTTTTTAGAATGATTTTTGTCATGCACCTCATAAGGGAGAAAGCATCACTTGCAGGTTGTGGTTGATAATTGTAATGTGGTTTGATTGAGGTATGAGGATTTGTGAGAGTGCTAGATATGACATGTTTGTTTTTATTTGATTTTTTTGGATGTGATTTCATATCAAGGTGGAGTGTTGAGATTTGTGATATTAAATCACATGTCCATTGAAGAAGGCTACGTGTGTTAGTTATAGAAGTAGTTTCATGATAGAGAAGATGGTTCACAAATTGGATCTTGAAGGAGGAAGATATGAAGTCAGAAATTTCTAAGTTGTTCCGGCTCAAATGTTTAAGGGTTCAAACCAGATGTCTGAGAAATGTCTTTAGAATTTCCAAAGACTCAACTCAGACGTCTAGTTTTTCTACCAGACATCTAAACCAAATATCTCTTGTTACGACCGAACTTTTCTCAGTTTTGATTTGCGATATTTGGAGTGACAATTTGGATATTTGCTAGATTTTATATTCTCATACATAAGCTGTCATTATGCAATGGAATTAGAGGATCTTAATCATAAGATAATCTCTAAATTAAGGGTTAGTCATCGTTCTTCATGATTCTTTTTCTTCAGTAATATTAGTCATCTTGATATTCTTTACCTTTGTCAATTTGGTTATTTATTCAATTATGTTTTATTTATTTTATCTTTGTTCTATTAATTATAAACAAAATTTTGGTGAATCAATAAAGTGGATGGATGGATGAAATATCTTGTGTTGTTGCATTGTAATTTCCACCCATCTTGTTTTTAATCCAAGCTATCTCCTTTTGGTTGGGATAACAAAAATCCTAATGTAAGCTTCCGCAAGCGCTACCTATATTTTTCCATAACATTATAACTATTACCATAACCGTTTATGACGATTAATGGTCATATTTTCAATTTTAAAACATTTCGCATATTTTTTTTTAATTATATGCATTATTGATGATAAATTCATATAGCTTTATTTTTTTATTTTTTTTGTGCAAATTTACTTATCTGTTAATCAAGCGCCATGCATCCGCATGTAATTAGTTCATGAAGGCATATATTATTAATATACAAGCTATTTCTTTAACTTAAATTTCTATTATGTATATTTTAATGTTATATAATATAAAAAATAGCTAGCTATGTTTGGTATGATAAATCACAATTATTTAATTGTTTGACCGTTACCATTATTGATGATAATAATATGAATGGTTGGTACTGCAAAGCGGTTGATCGCTCAACCATAACAACCCTAATATTAGAGTATTTACAATAGTTAGTAACACTACAAGAAAAGTTGTATATAACGGTAGACTTTTAGCAGCGGAAAATACCATCGCAAATTAGCGATGGATTTTCGTGAACTTTGTAAGAGATAATATTTTGGATTTTATATGTCAACTTATTTTAAATTATTAATGTCGAATATTATTTCTGTCGCTAAATCATGGAAATTGCAACACTTTACCATCATAAAATATTTAATGCTAGATTCCGTTGCTGATAGAGCCTGTTTACTATCGTCGAATTTTTGAAGCTATTTTTGCAGCAGTTTTTCAAGAGATTTGAAAAGGACATTTATATTTATTATTTATAAAATGTTTTACATTTGTGTTTTTACTTAGTAATTAATAAGTAAATATAAATTTTAAATAATTAATGTTAATAATATACTAGTAATAAATAATTACTATTAAAAGTAAATAATATTCAATAGATAGTATTGATTAATTATTAATTACTATAAAATATAACAAGAGGTAATAATAATTAATAAAATACATTAATATTCGATGTTTAATTAAATTTATTTTGATAATCAATGATAAATAAGTTATCTTTAATACAATTAAAGAAATTACTATCAAGAAATTATTAATAAATATTTACTTTTAAGAAATTGATTAGTACGTATTAATTAATAAATAATTAGTAATTAAAAAAAAATCGTCAAAGTTTAAAAATAAGAAGTTGAATAAAAATTAAAGAACTTCGTTCTTTGTCAATAATGATGAAGTAATGTTTAAATTTTAGTATTTTAATAATTAACAATTACTAATTCTTAATATTTATTATTCAATGACTAAATTCTAATAAATAATGATTAATAAGTAAACTTTAACAAATAAAAATTTATATTTATTATTTAGTATATAAAAATTAAAGTTTATAATCTTATTTAATGGTTAAAACTTCCAAAATTTTAGTTTTGAAACATATTAGAGTAAATTCATTGAATACTCATAAATCTAGAAAATTAAACTTTAATTTTTTTTAAAATTATAACTAAAGAATTAGAGTAAAATAAAAAGAGAGTAAATTTTGTAAAATATTTAATATTTCATAAAACACGCAAAATTTTATAAAATATTCTAAATTAACTAGTAAGCAATATTTATTAAGTAGCATAATTAATAACTATGTTCAATGTTTAATACTCAAAAATGTAAAATTTTCGAACTTCGTAAAATTAATTTGAAAATATTCATAAAATTTAGAAATAATTTTCTTACACTTTCAATAAAATTGAATAAACTTAAAATCTCGTAAATATTCAGTACTTTGGAAAATTAATAAAAGAAATTAAATTTCAAATATTTTTTTGTAGCTACATTGCCAAATGCGTAAAACCTGTATATTTATATAAATTCTTTTCTCCGTCTTCATCCACAAATTATCATGTATTGCTTCTCTTTGACATTTTCAAAATGTTTTGGCTCCAAACTTTCAAGTTTTGGCACCAAAGTCAAATATTTAGCTCTACATTGCAAAAATTTCTCGTCCCCCAGTATTCTCGTTTATATATTCAGAAACAAAATTCGCAACTTACTCCATCTCATCTTCTCCAACAAACAAAAATTCCCTCTTTGTAACCCTAATCCCAAATCTCCTGGTGCCAACAAAAAAGCCTCTGCTTGTCATCTTAAATTCCTCTTCTTTTCTTTCGCATGGACGTTGTAGCTTCATTAGCCCTTCGGAAATTCACGAAGGACAGTGTATACCACATCAAAAGATGCCCCATTTTCTCAGATCTACGCCATTTTCATCCCTCCATCTGTGTGCTTTACACCTCCTTTTCTTCCTTACCTTCTTTCTTCTAATCTATCGTTTATAGCCTCTTCTCTTTTAACTTTTCCTTTCCATCGCTTCTTAAGCTGATTCCAGTCCACTTTGCCAAAGCCATAAAAGCGCCTGCTTAGGTCCCCAAATAAACTAGGGCACCATATCAATCAATTCTACAAAAGCAAAAAAATGATCCTTAATCAGATGTCGCGATGACAGCTCTGCGTGCGAATGACTGATCTAACTCCGAACAGTAGCGATCCAAAATGCTAATCTCCAAGCAGGCATAGTAAGACATGGAAACGGCTAGAGTACGAAAAACAGATATGCTAAAATTCAATTTCAGTTGAACTTGAGGTGGAAAGAGTTAGGTAATTAATTTGGATAATTAGATTTTACATTTTAAATATTTAGTTGCGTATGGTTTAGGATTCCAAATTACTGCATTAGTGGTTTTGTTTTGTTATTATAAACAAGATCTATGACGTGTGTCCTTCAGCATCTATGAACATAAGTATTACTGCATTATTAGGATAACTGGATTATATGTTTTAGATATTTTATTGTATATTTGTATATGGTTTAGTTGCTAAGCTGGGTTGTAGTAACTTAGTTGTGGTAACTTGTTTTGGGTTTGAGTTTATTTGTTTTTGGTATATGTAGTTTGATGTTAACAAGATTTTACGTTTTAGGAATCCTGCATTTGCAGATATTTACTGAGGTGGTGGTTTGGATCTCAATCGAGGAGTGCTCGACAAACTACAAGGCTGTTGTGTTTCTCTTTGGTTCACAGTGGGTGGTTTTCTAATGGTTTTACACTTGGGTTTTGTCCTGTGCTTTGGCAGGTTTGTGCTTTAGTGCACTTTAAATTTGCGTAACTTTTTACTCTGTTATGCTTTTGGTTTGGGTTGTTATGCTTTTGTGTTTTGCTATTCTTTTCTTGGTTTGAGATTTTAGTCATAACTAATGCTGCAATTCAGCTTGAATGTCATCTTGCTATTGGAAATATTTCTGGCTTAGTTTCTAGGATCTTTTTATTGAGCCTGCAAATAGTTGTGTTGCATTTGATTTTGTTGTTATCTTATGCTCCATATTCTTCTTTGGTGTCATTCCATGTCAACCCGGTGCCTTATTTGAGCATAATCCGATATGTTTATATACATGGTTAGCATGCTTTCTGTCATGTTGTGTTGTGTAAATTTTGAAAAGTTAAACAATACATACGGTGGTATCAAATTGCACTGACCACATCTAAAAAGTGAAGCTAGCAGGTATTACTATAGCACAGCATTGCTGGGCTATTTTTTACTGGAAGTTTGGTTAAATTTACATGTTTTTTTAAACTACTCCCCTAGTCTGGTATTTTAGATTATATTTTTTGTGATTCTAGATTGCTTAACTGATTACAGTTTTTCGTTAAGCACATGGCTTACACAAGAGTTCAGACTTCTTTTAGGCTTGTTACAACATTAACCACCTTTATTGCATGTCTGCTAATGGCTCTTACAAAGAGACTAATCAAGTGTTTGGCATTGCCGCTAGTTACAAATCTTCTCCAGCATTCAAGTATTTTATAACAACTAAGTCATTATTTGCAATGTATATAAATGTATATGCTCCTTAAAAAGGGATTAATAAGTTGCATGGTTATTACAGGTTTTTTGTGATTGGCAATGCAGTGGTTTGTGGTTACTCACTTCTCTCCTTGCCTTGTGCTATAAAATCCAGTATAGATGGATGTACACTGCCTGTTTTCGACTTGGTATGCATATATATTCCTATAAGTGCCATACGTTTGATTGTTTTATAATATAATGCAGACAAAATATATAAGTGCAGGTGAGTATGGGGGTGTCCATGGCTTCAACGTCAGCGGCAACATTCATAGCTTATGTGGTCAGGAATGGGAATGATTCATGAAGAGGTAGTACATGTTGAGGTGTTTAATGTTGTTTGTTGTGAAGGAAGTGCTTGCTTGTAAGGAAGTTATGTGAGTCGAGAGAACTGCATGTTGGTATAATGGTCAACTTGGGTTGTATGAGGAAGTATAAGTCTAACCCAAAAATTACTATGTTTGAAAAATATGTTGTATAAAAGTAGAAAATGTTGTATATGAATGACATATAAATATTGTTACAACTTCTTTGCAATTGTTTGTACTATTTATTTTTTGTTGAAGTACGTTTTTTTATTTCATTCTATGATATACAATAGTGTTGCAACAACCACATTTAATATATAATATTTTATAAGTTACAGCTGTCAATGAACTGCGCATTTTGTTACAGTGTACCATTTTTCCGACAAAATACCTAAAACAGTTTTTATGGCCAAAACTTTTGTCGCTAATCCCTGGCAATTAGCAAGGGTTTACCAATACCTTTTATAAAATATTTTTTATTATAGATTAATTATCCATCAGTAAATAGTTGGTATATAAATTAAAATTAAAATTAAAATTAATAAATAGAATTTTATTTTTATTATATAATTAGTAAAATGACAGAAAATTATCGGAAAACTCATGCTAAATTCCATTGCAAAAATCTGACACAAATATCGTCATGGTTTTTACCGACCAAATCATTATGCAGGAAATCCCTCGCTAAGGCCTATTTAGCGATGGATTAGAAGCGGATACTGCCATTGCTATATGTGGTTTTTCTTGTAGTGTCACAAAACACATTTTGTAATCCGTAACCCCAAATTGACATTTAATAAAATGTACAAATTGCTATTGTTACAAATTCAATGAAAATAGTTACATATTTGTAATTTGTTTAGGAATTTGTTAAACATACGTCCAAAAATTCAAACACATATTCAATAAACGCCTGAAATCAGTGTGCTTGTTTAATAAACATAAGCAAGTCATTAGGTGCAAGCTTCTGAAGTCCAGACATTTGATTCCAAAATCATTTGAGAAAATTAAGGAGCTACATTTTGTATTGACAGAACTTAAGGTTGAACCCTGAAAACATTGGTGTTACGGCAGCCCCAATCGATTGAACATTAGTGATGTAATATTCAATGTAATGTTCAGTATTTGGTTCAAGAAACTAAACTGGTCTTGGACATCCATTTTATATATGCGCAAGCTTAGACGTAGGGCTGTAAACGGATGCAAATAGATGCGTAGTGTCGTATCCGCATCTGCATCCCAAAAACAAATTCTGCATCCATATCTGATATCAAGGGATATTTCAAAAGCAATATCTGTATCCACTTAAGGCGGATATGAATATTCGAAAATATCTGTATCCACTATCCGCGGATATTTCAAAAGCAATATTTGTATCCACATCCGCATCCACAGATATTTTCGAATGTCCGAAAATATCCACATTCGTCAGGTTAAACGTGATAGGGGGACATAAATATCCAAAAATACCTGTATCCGTCAAATTAAACATGATTTCTCGTGTCTGTTTATCCCTTAAGGATCATATGAGCATCAAAGAATTAAGTCCATACTAGAACCATAGAACGAGCATTCATAAGATTCATACATGTATGCCTCAACCAAGATCGTTTGTGCGCAACAAGGTCAAACATGGACCACAACTCGAACGGAAGAGCAAGAGGTAGTCATAAAGTGCAACACAATTATACAGAGAGGTCGCACATTAAGAATGGTAATGCTTAAAGGCTGTGAAGCCCGCACATTCTGCAGAGATCGCTCATATCAAGAAAGTCGCTTATTATCACATCAAAAAAATCGGTCACACAAGACAAGGAAGGGAACTGGCTTCAGTCACATGATCCATTCTGCAGTCATTCAACCACGAAACCACCCATGAATCTCACATCCGCTCATGGAGTTACGACCTCGAATTTTCGTTCTTCCCTTGATCTGTCACTAGTGCTACAGTTAGAGCAATCGCGCACATATCAGCTGTAACACTCCGTAATTTTAAATATTAAAATTAACAAATTTAAGAACACTTAATTTTTAGGAGAAGAATTAAGGGAAATGGGTTACGTTATTGCGTTCGTCTCGGAATTCTTCTTGGAATAGAGTCCAAGTTTCGGTCTTCGTATGAGGAAGTTATGGCCTTCAGAAGTTTCAGGGATTTAAATAAATTAAAACAACTCGAATTCAAATTCAAAATTCAAATGAAAACACAGAAGCGGGCAGGGCGGGATTTTTCCCGCCCCAGGCCAGGTCGACCAGGGGGTCGACTTCCCCTATACAGGTCGACCTGGGGGTCGACCTCCCCTGATTTGGTCAGATCCGAGGCAGATTCGGGATTTCGCACCTGGACTTGTTTTCTGGACAAATTCTTCGGCTCCTAACCTATTTGAACGCCCCCAAACCTCACTTTCTTTCCACACCAAATCATTGCAACGCTATGCTACCTAAATCCTAATTAAAATAAGTGAAAGACGTCCTTATGCTGCTGGAAAAGTTCATCTTCTTCTTAAAGCTAAGGAATTGTGAGACAAGATTGTAGAACAAACGACGAACGAATTACTCTCTTCTCTAATATGTTCTTGATGAGTACAATTTCTTTCACAAGATAATTAATAAATTAATTATGATAAGTTATAATTTGGGTTATAAGATTATTCATGTTGAATCACTGACCGATATGATATTGTCTATTTTGTGAATATACGCTAGTTGTTGTCTTATGTACATGGATTCATGATGTTGGTTCATATGTCTAAACACATATGCTAGATTTGATTCATTTTGTGACATTAATTTACATGTCTAAATCATATGCAAGTGTATATGTAAATCTTAGTTTACATGTCTAAATTATATATGCAAGTTTATATATAAGTTTGGATGTGAATCATATGCTAGTTTATATGTAAGTTTGTATGCGAATCATATGTAAGTCTTAGTTTACATGTCTAAATTACATATGCAAGTTTAATACAAGTTTATATGTAGATCATATGCAACTTTATGTGAAAACCATGTTCATATATGCAAGTTCACCTTGATGTGTATAGGTCTATGTAAATCATATCTTGTATAATTTGATCCATGCCAGTTTATAGTTTATGCAAATTATGCTTATTGCCTATGCATTATGCAAATTTATTATAATCATGCAAGTTTTGATCCATGCTAGCCTATTCTTATTTGCAAATTAGATCTACTTTATGTGTTATGCAAGTTGTGATGTTTCTTTTCTTTTTATGAGTTAGACTATTTGCAGGTCTAACATATTTCATATTAAACGTACGAACGACGTGGGGGCAATGGGAAAATATTAAATATTAATATTGTGAATTGACATATAATGGCTTTAAAGGCATATAATTAATTTGAGACATTAATTGGTATAATTTATATACCTGAAAATTATGGACATAATTTATGTGACAATTATGGACATAGATTAATTTGGAATTTATTGACAATTTGAATAGGGATATTAATTCAAATTGGAGTTAAATAATTATGTGTAATAAAAAATGCCTAAGACACGAGGTTAGACTCGTTTGTGGTATAAGACTGCCCGGACCCGCCTGGCAAATCCAACAACCACAAACGGTAGTCTAATGTGAGAGGTCAAAGACATAAATTAAATGCGTATAAATGCCTAAGACACGAGGTTAGACTCGTTTGTGGTATAAGACTGCCCGGACCCGCCCGGCACATCCAGCAACCGCAAACGGCAGTCTAATGTGAGAGGTCGTAGGCATAATTAAAAGATGCTTAGACAAGAGGTTAAGTCTGGCTTGTGGTGGAAGTCTGCCCGGAACCACCCGGCATATCCAGTGGCTACAAGCAATTGACTTAATGTGAGAGGTCTGTTCATTAATAATTAATTAATGCTGATCAAAGACGAATATGAATGACAAACAGAAGTTTGGTTGAGTTGAGTAATTCTCTGAGTACCAATCTGATGTTGATTTCGGTCTTCGGGGTTGATACTTAGGGAGTTATTCTCTTAACCAATGTATTTGTGAAATAAGATGTACTTAATCATAAATTAAGTAAAACATGTTATAATATATATATATATATATATATAAGTGGATAGGGTTAAGACCAACTTAACCAATAATCTGATAAGTGGGTAGGGTTAAGACCAGCTTAACCAATAATATATATTAATTTGATAATTAGTAGGGTTAAGACCAGCTTAACCAATAATATATATATTAATCTGATAAGTGGATAGGGTTAAGACAAACTTAACCAATAATACATATTGATCTGATAAGTTGATAGGGTTAAGACTAACTTAGCCAATAATACATAAGTGGATAAGGTTAATCCCAACTTAACCAATAATATATAAGTGGATAGGGTTAAAACCAGCTTAACCAATAATATATATATTGATCTGATAAGCGGATAGGGTTAAGACAAGCTTAACCAATAACACATGTTGATAAGTGGGTAACATGGGTGACATGTGGGATATAATTATAAACACTTAACTAAGTTGAAACATGTAAGAAGACATGAATAAGAGGGGGGTTAAGTGGGAAATCCTAGTGGAGACCAAGCATAGGAGGAAAACTTGTGTCAAGTGTGGGGACCCTTTTCAACCAGTAACCCATTTAGTATCTAAGTGAGCTCGATCTAGATCGAGGATGGGACATGCTTACTGGATTTGATTGTAAGAGGTCAAAACGGGTTAGCGGTGGCAACGCAAGTCCAACGAGGTCATATGTGTGCATGGGCCCGGGCCGGTAGGTAAGACGTTGTTGCATCGTGTAGGTATAAGCCGTGCATCTTTAGTGGTATCGGGTTGCCACTTTGGGGAGTGATACACCCCACTGTGGGACCATCATGGGTATCTACGAGTTAGGGAGCTGATCGAATGGGAAGGTAGTGGGTATGACTAGCGGAGATAGGAGTAGGCGGCACTTATGAAGACAGCTAGGAGTACAACTACCATATTATGAATAAATGTTGTAATTAGAATGGGGGGGTAGTGGGTACAACTAGTGGAGATAGGAGCAGGCGGCACCTATGAAGACAGCTAGGGGTACACGAAACTACCATTATTATTATTTTGTTCGATAGGCGGGATCAACTTTTAGGGTGACTAGTATTGGTGCAGTAGAGTAATTATCCCATAGGAACACAATTAACGTTATCTTATTCCTCTTGTTGGTTTTGTCATGCCCATTTGTTTCACAGTCATTCCTTGTTTTACCAGTTTATGCCTTATCCTAATTACTTTAATAATTATACTGTTAAAGTTATTGGACTCCCCAGACTTTATGTTGGACCCCCTTTGTTTTCGCCTCTTTTATTCCTTCCCCCCAAGGTTCTCAGGGTGGGACTAGTGCTAATGGAGCTTGATTTGGATCTCTTTCTCTCTCTCTTGGAAGTGCTTGGATTGCTGAAAGTAAAGTTCAGCTTATCTCTTTTATGGCTACTTATGTTGGTGTTATGCTTTTTACTTTATGTACTTAGAAAACAATTTGTCAAGATGGATATTAAGTGTACTTGGTTTTATTGTTGGTTTTTGATGTTGTTGTAACCAAACTATTTCTCCGCTGCAATAAAAGTTGTTTTAAAATTTTCAAGTACCAATATATGTATTTGCCTTGTTATACTCCGTTCTATACACCAATAATACTTTATGAAAGTTAATGCACTCCCTTTGTGAGTGACATTAATGGACGTGGGTGTTACATCAGCTTTACAGGTTTTGATCAACCGCTCGTCTACCATCAGTTATGAGCGCTTTAATCAGATGATGTATGTGCAAAGGCCTCAAACGTGACAGAACATCGCTCGTTCCTACGCAGTCGCTCACACAGGATAGCTGGAAATAGCTGTCACCAGTTGGCTATTGCTAAGCAGCGGCATGTTCGTAATTAATAAAATGAGCAGTCCACAGCCTACAAAGAGGGACCCCAGTTCATTTCTTGAGAAGGGGCGCACTATAAATAAGCTATAGTTACCACTGGAATGGGGGAGATCCGACCACCACGAAGTGCTGCTAAATTCCATCCTTAGCCATTCCTTAATCATTTTTCAGCCATGATCATCATCATCCGAAAATCCTTCATCCATCTGGCCATGGCGACTATCGGAATATGATAAGTGTGAAAGATCTAAGACATCCTCCTCCCGCGTCACCTATCTGACCTTCTTCGTTACTGATCATGCCATTCCCCCATCGAATCTCGTGAATCTAAGCGAAATTTGTATCTAAATTGAGAATATATTGAGTGAGTCAAAGAATGTATAAAGAACAAGAGCTGATATGTCTTGTAATCATCATCAGGATAATGCAAACTCCATTCACAGTGGACGTAGGCCTAACATAAGGATAAACCACTCTAAAACCTCATCTCCATTTTGTTTCCTTTGAATTTTTACTTTCAATTATTATTGAGTGCGGCTCCACTTATTCTCTAACCATATTGGTGAAGTACATTCATTGTACCTTTGGTGTTTGAACCATTTTTGGGGAAAACATTTGGTGCCCACCATGGGGCCGTATTTGAGTCCTTCCCTGTGGAAATTCAACGAGATCTTTTCAAAAAACTTCGCTTGAAGCTATGGGTGTACCAAAGGAGACCATCCGCGAAGTTAATGACCCCGCCGACAATACTAATATTGTCCTATCGCCCGCCACCGATTTCGAAACAGGAGAATCGCCAAGAGTCGAGTTTGCTATAATTAAAAGAGAACTGGAAGAAGAAATGGAGGGACTGACGAGCTAGATAACCATCACAAATAGTGCAATGATGAAGAAACTTAAGTCCATGTTCGCTATTCAAGTTGCTAGCGCAAAAGCCACGCTAAGTGCCACTCGTTTTCTACCTACAGGAACAAGTCAAGCCTATGATATGGAATCCTCTGCTTCGAGCACAATACAGGGAGATTCTGTTCGGGAAGTCACATATCATGCTAATCTGGACCACGGAAAAGCTAAACTACCTATGTACAATTCTTCTGATGGCACAACCTCACGACGATCAGAAGATCCTACGAAAGGGGCATTCCTCTCGAAGGAAACCCCATATTCCCCTACTCCAAATTGTAATTACATGCTTGGCAAGGAGTTGGCAAGGAAGAAGGTGTTCGTTCCATGAATCAAAACAAAGAACGAGAATATATTTCAGAAATGGCATGTGAAATTGTGAAAATAGCTTGAAACAAGTGGACAGTCGAAAGGAGTGGGAATTTCTTCCTATTAAGACCCCACTCACCGAAAGAATTAAAATGGCCACACATCTGGGAATTTAAGCCTCCAACACTGCGATCATATGAAGGAACAAGCGACCCCAATGTATTCCTATGCAGATATGATCAACATATGGACGGGGCACGTGCCACCAACGAGATCAAATGCCTATATTTTCCGACTTATTTAGAAGGGGTGGCCTACCTCTGGTTCACAAAGAAGTCGCCGAAGTCTGTGGACGACTTCGCTACCTTGTCCAAATTGTTCAGTAAGCAATTCATATTCCAAGCAGCCATAATCCGCGGTGTCATGGAGTTAAGTGAAATACAACAAAGACACAGGAGAGTATGTCAAAGATTTTCTCACTCGCTTTAACATGGCAGTGGCCGAAGTTGAAAATTATGAGCCCTGACTGGTTCAGATGGCCTTGAAGGGGGTCGTATGTAAAAAGACCAAGTTAGGGCAATGGATTAAGAAAAGGAAGCCATGTACACTCGAACAGATACTTAATAAAGTAGAAAAGTATATAAGCATTGAAGAGTACTCTGTGTGTGACAGGCTCAAAACGAAAGATAGTGCGCAAGGTAGTTTTGGAAGTCGGAAGAGGAGCAATGAAAGAAAAGATAACTGGGCCAAGTAGAAGCTGCGCTTTTTTAAAAATTCTAAGCTCACTCCCCTCAATGACACCATAGGGAATATTTTCATGACAACTGAGGATACGGAGAAATATCTGATCCCGAAACAAATGCAAGTTAAAGATAGTGCTCTAAGATCAGGAAGGTTTTGTCATTTCCATAACCAGCCATGGCATGACACATATGATTGTAGGCATCTAAAATCATTAATCGAGGAGCCAGTCAGGAAGAATCATTTTCAATAATACGTACAAGCCCATGAACACTACTCCAACTCTCCACATGCAATGAGTAATGAGAAGATTGCTCAAACCGATCCAAGGCCAATATTTACTTGAGGATCAGTTATCAGCACCCTAATTATGGCGGTTAAAAAAAACAGCCTCCATTATTTTACTTTTCTTTACTACTTAAGAAAAGTAGTCATTTTACTCTACTCTTTTACCCGCGATGTTCTTAGCAAATGATTGACTTATGATGTATTAAACAAAAGTTATATAAACTAGAAGTTATATGCTGATCTAAATGACATGATGGTAAGACCATACTAAGGGCCAATTTCTTAACTGCATGCATAGTTGGAGCAATCGCTCATCCCCAATTGAACCGTAACAGAAAACTTCCCAAAGCACATTCCAAGCAAAGAAACTTAAAGACCGGGAACATCATGCCAAATAAGCATACTGTTTCAAGAAGATAAGCTGTTATGGGGAAAACAATGAAAAACATGAAAAACAAATGGTAAGTCAGAAAGCTGCACTTTTCACCATGAAACACGCCAAATTCTAAGCAAGCATCCATTGAAGGAGCTGGCATCAAACTTTGATGAAAATACAAAGATAGTATTAAATTTGTCCTCGGATTTAAAATATCTTTTCGCCAATCCCAAAAGAGGCACCTTGTTAGGTGTAGGGCATGAATTCTTCGAATCGAACAAAAACTTGATAAGAAGAGTTAGTGTCCACCTCCCGGGACAAAGGATAAAGATTAAAAAAAAAAAAATAGGTTGGAAGCACCAGTCCTAGTGCAGAAAAGATCAAACCAAATCAGAAATCCTAGCCGAAAGAGGGTAACAAAATCAGAAATCCTAGCCGAAAGGGGGTAACAAAATCAGAAATCCTAGCCGAAAGGGGGTATCCAACAAGGTCTTTTCATTTCTAGAGAAATCGGAACAAACAAGACCGAATTAGATCAAAAATTGAAAGCTAAGACCTCCCATGGGGGCACCCAAAAAAAAACAATGTAATAACCTTGTGTATTTAAAATCTAATCCCCGAAGAGCTTGTACTACCAAGTTTGTGGGAAATACGATTGAATACCAACCTAATAAACACAAGCTACCTGATCAAAAATGAAATCGTGGCTACAACTAAGAAAATTTGCAAAAATTGGTCATTTCATAAGTTCGCTGCAACGCTACAACGAGAAATGAACATCCAATAGAATCGTCCGATTAACAAGAACGAATTTATAAAAGATATTGTCTTCAGTAAAAGCGAATGACGAAGCCATTACAATATCAAACACGACGACGTAAGCATACGAGCCTAAAATATTAGGCAAGGAACGGCACTCGCATATACAACCGGTCTAAGTGCACGACAGTAAGAAAATAAGTTGAGACCATAACATAAGGGTCACAACTACTTAACATTTATCTTTTGTTCTTTTGTCTACCCAAGGACTATCAGGTGATGACAGGGCAATAACTCCTGAGCTTTCTGCAACAAATTTCCTTCTGCGCGCCAGAACAGACATGGCATTAGTATTCCAAGCTTCATCTTCATCTTCTAGGTTGGACATGTTAAGTAGTGTCAGATAGCCTGTTAAAGGTGTGGTGTGCAGACTAATATTAGTTGATACTAAAATGGAATTAACGGTGGCAGTTTGAATAGCGGTACCGCTAGCAGACAAAAGAAGTGGCAAGGGGGGACCTGGCACAAATGAATAACAAGCACAAAATTCAGCAAACCCAGGTAAAGAGGTAAGGTAATCCAAGTTCGACACGGACTGATAGATATCAATTTTACCTGGAGTTACTAGATATGTAAGGTCGACCCCGTAGTCATTTAAAGAAGTATCATCATGACTCGCATGTTGTTTAAGGACATCCTCTTGAATGTTGTGTTCCCTAATGTGTCGAACTCCAACAACGCCTTGGACAGAATAATTCGTAGAGGGAATCTGAGGTCTTGAAGCTTCGATATCAATAGGACCAGACGGTTTGCGAGTGAAAGTAACATCCAGGGATTTCCCCTTGGAAGATCGATCTCACTCGTCTACCAAGATTTTCCTGCCTCCAGCAAAAGCCTTACGATCTCCTTCTTCCAAAAGGTTCTCCTGCAGATATTCATCATCGGAACCACCAAAGTATGAGAGCACTTGTTCCCAAACAAGAGCCAAAGTCCGTGGAAATTCCTTTTTCAAATAGCTCAAACTTCACGACTCATCACACTGTAAATATAAAATTTGAATAGATTATTATCGGCCCTAATCCTAGTTTCGTCAAGTTCTTTGCGTAGCATGATCTTGTTCTCTTCCAGAATCGTAAAAGTATCATTTGAGAGTTAATCCTGCCGTCAAGAACTGCTTTCTCTTGTTGATGAGAGGCCGAAGCCTGCCTCTCTAAAGCTAACCGACGTTCAACAAGTTCTTGGGCGGACTGAGCCTCTCAGAGTTCCCCCCTCACAGCCTCGAGCTTCCATCTGAGTTCCTCATTTCTAGCATCCAAGTTGTTCACTCTAACACTCCCACTCTTTAAAGAGGCGATTTCAGATTCATGAAACTTGATCAAGTGAACTAACCTAGCTTCTTCATTTCCCAAAACGTCAATATAGTCAAGATGTCAGGCATTCTACCTCTGGAACTCATAACCAAACTTGCCACATTGCTCTAACCGCCTATCAACTGTGCTCATGACCAGATTCAACCGTGTTTCAAGCTGACTTATGGCGGTGTTAAACAGGGTGATCATGTAATTTTTGATAGTACTTAAACCATCAACAGTATCTTGTCTATTGTTTGGATGCAGATCTAAGTCAAAATGTATTCCTCTTAAATCCCAACCTCTGAAACATTCTTAAGCATCAAGTTACCAAGCGAAACCCTATAAGAAGATCGATCGAGGATTGCTTGAATTTGGGCGGGGAAGTTGGAACGATGGATCGTCCGGGGAAAGTAGGGACATCAAGGTCTAGAAAATCAAACGATGAAGAACATTCATGAATTTCACTTTTGCCACGGTCATTCCTACTCCTTTTCTTTTTCTCTCCTTCTATAAGGCGTCCACTTTTATTGCTCTTATCCGATGCCCTTACATAATCAGATCCTTCCTTCCTTAAAGAATCGGTCAGCGGAAGCTCGAGAATGTGTTGAGGTTGAAAACACGAGGATGATTGGGAGTGCTTCAAATGATGAGAAAGGCGAGATTCTAAAAGACTTTGCGGATGAATGGAACTAGCTTGTTGGAAGAAACTATCTGATACTGAGTGTAGCTGTAACACCCAACGTCCGCTAAGGTCACTCATAAGAGGGGAATGCCTTAGTTTCGGTGAAGTATTTTAAGTGAATATAGAACAGTAAAATTACAACAAGACAGATATAAGTAATACTTGAAAATTTAAATCATCATTTCATTGCAGCGGAAAGTAAAACATGTTTGGTTACATCACAAAACCATACAAGAGTCAAGTACAAAATATCCATCTTGATAAAAATAAGTACATAATCCCACTATGTAAACAATAGCCATAAAAGGAAAGATGAACTGAGCTTTACTTCAACGGTCCAAGCTCCAAAGGATAGATACAACAATCTGATCAAAGCCCACTAGCACTAAGCCCACTCTGATAACCTGGGTTTGGGGAAAAAGATAAAAACAACGGGGTCAGACATAAGTCTGAGTGAGTCCTATAACCCTAACAATACAATCGTTAAAGTAATTAGGGTGTGATATAAACAAGGTATGGTACCTCTGGGGATAATGACTACACTACGTAGCCAACTAAACACGGGATGTACTAAGATAACCGGAAAGACGCATTTATCCATCCAAGGATAATTACTAGATTACACCATCCCAGACTTATCCACCCAAGGGTAATTCCTACACTGCACCACACCAGTTCTACCTACCAAGAGTAATTCCTACTTAAAGGTTGATCCCACTAAATGTACTTAGTAATTTTTACCCAGTAGTTTCGTGTACCCCTAGCTAACTACCTAGGTGTACCCACTACTCCCAAGCGATCGGCTCCCTAACGTAGATATCCGTGCTGGTCCCACAATGGGGTGTATCATTTCCCCAAAGTGGCAACCTGATAATATCAACGGTGCACGGCTTTATACCTACACGATGCAACAACGACTTACTAACCAGCCCGGGTCCACACACGCATATGAAACCCGTTGGTCCTGCGTTGCCACCGCTAACCCATTTTGGCCTCTTATAGTCAAGCCCAATATGCGTGTCCCGTCACTCGACTTGAGTCGAGCCCACTAAGATACGTTTGGGATATTGGTTGAGATTGGCCCCCACAAGCTACCACCTAAGCTTGTTATTCTATCTAGTGTATCCCACTTAACCCTTTTTAATAATCATGTCTACCTTCATGTTATAAATCCTGGTTAAGTCATTTAATCATATTTTAATTACCACTCAAGGCACCCACTAGATTTCCACATGCCACCCAAGTCATTTACTTAATTCCCACATGCCACCCGAGGCACTTACTTAACCCTTTAATCATGTTTAATTACATGTTCTACTTTGGTTAAGTATTCTAATCGTATTTTCTATTGCTACCCAAGGCAACCCACTAGTTTCCTCATGCCACCCAAGGCACCCCACTAGTTACCACAAGTCACCCAAGGCACCCACTTAACCCTCATGCCCCACTACATGCTTATATGGTTAAGTGTTTCTTAATTAATTAAGACCGTGATCCTCATAAAGACCTCTCACATTAGACTATCTTTTATGACCGCTGGTTAAGCCGGTTGGGTCCGGGCAGCCTTATGTCATAACCGAGTCTAACCTCGTGTCTTTACCTTAATCACGTATTTAGTTTGTGCCTAAGACCTCTCACATTGGGCTAACATTTGTAGCAACTGGTTAAGCCGGTTGGGTCCGGGCAGTTTTACGCTACAACTGAGTCCAACCTCGTGTCTTAGTCGATTAATTACACCTAATTAATCACCCTCACAATTTATATTAATTATTCCTAACGAATATCAAGTTTTTCATAACATGGGTAGACCTAACTCAATAGGTAAATTCCCATGGGGTAGACCTAACTCAATAGGTAAATTCCCACTTATGTTAATTTATTTTTATAGTATGCTTAATCATACCCAACCATACTTTTATTAACATATTTATTAACCCCATCGTTCCCCACGCAAATCGTTCTCATTTCACGATATAATAAAAGGGAAGATCATCACAAACATCATGGGTTTAACCAAATCTTAGCATATAACTTTGTCATGGGTTAAGAGGATGTCAACTTGCATATATGAGCATATATTAACCCAACTACATTTAACCCAAACTTGCATATTATCACACATATGACTTGCATAACATGTTGTATATGAACTTGCATATAAGTATTCACATAACTTGCATAACATGTTAAACTTGCATATAAGCATTCACATAACTTGCATAACATGTTAAACTTGCATATAAGCATTCACATAACTTGCATAACATGTTAAACTTTCATATAAGTATTCACATAACTTGCATAACATGTTAAACTTGCATATAAGCATTCACATAACTTGCATAACATGTTAAACTTGCATATAAGCATTCACATAACTTGCATAACATGTTAAACTTGCATATAAGTATTCACATAACTTGCATAACATGTTAAACTTGCATATAAACATTCACATAACTTGCATAACATCATACACATAACTTGCATATGAATTTGTTAAACATGCATAAACCCACTTGTTAAACATGCATAAACCAACTTATTAAACATGCATAATATCACATACTTAGCATGCATAGAATCACATACTAAACTTGCATAATATCATATACTTAGCATGCATAGAATCACATACTAAACTTGCATAATATCATATACTTAGCATGCATAGAATCACATACTAAACTTGCATAATATCATATACTTAGCATGCATAGAATCACATACTAAACTTGCATAATATCATATACTTAGCATGCATAGAATCACATACTAAACTTGCATAATATCATATACTTAGCATGCATAGAATCACATACTAAACTTGCATAATAGATCAATGTTCAACTTAGTGTTTTGCATCATAATCATCATGAAACATAGCACCAAACTTGCATATAGATGTCATATAACATTAAACTTGCATGACATATGGTATATAACTTGCAAAACACATAACATACACTACACAAAGCTTGCATAAACACATTGATCCTCAAACATATCCATACATCATCATATCCTATCTTAATCAATTTAACAATTGATTATTAAGGAGATAGAATCTCACCAAAACAAAATTAGCAAACTAATGAAGAAGATTAAGAGGCTAGAAGTTGATTTGGAATGCTATCCCTTCTCTAATTTTGATGGAGGCTCCTTCAAGTTTCATTTTGCCATAGTTTAGTTACTAGATTTAATTATGAATGAATTAGGGTAGGGTTAGGGTCTTATTTATAGGATTAGGTAGTGTTTTTAGGCCCTTAGATTAACCCTAGATTAGATTAGGACCCTTAGATTTCGGAACTCTCTAGAACCAGCCCTCCAAGCCAGCCTAAAACCCAACCTGGTGCAACCTGGTGCACCCAGGTTCACTGGACGCCACCCCCCTGTCGACAGGCAAGTCGACCCCCCTGTCGACAGGCCTGTCGACAGCCCTGTCGACATGGGTAGGGCGGGAATTTTCCCGCCTGACCCCGCTTGTTCCATTCCAAAATCTGAACTTTAAATTTTAAATCTGTTTTTAGTTTTGAATTTTCTGCAAACTTCATCGGGCCATAACTGGGCCATACGGACTCCGATTTTCGAAAACTCGGACTCTATTTTGCGTATTTTTCCGAGACGAACGCAATAACGCAGCCCGTTTCCCCCAATTCTCACATCTGAGATTATTTATCCTGTAATTAGTGAATTTTAGCATTAACCAAAATTCGGGGTGTTACATTCTCCCCTCCTTAAAGGATTTCGTCCCCGAAATTTCTAAGCTAAGGAGAATGCATATCCTACCATCCATACAACCATCTACTCAATCCATCAAACACGGGCATCCATTGTCCTTAAAACAATTTCTAATGATGTATGAGCATATGCGAAAAGTGTGTGTATATGTTCCCTATCTAATGTACGAACATATGCAAACCATGATAGTGCCATGCATCCAATATGTATGCGAGATAACCCTATCGACACATACAGTATCTATATGAGTGCACAATCATTCACCAAAATGCATCATCCATATGATAACACAATCATTATACATCCATAAATATAGCTACCTACACACAATTATATGCAATATGCAATATGAAGTGACTGAGCCGATCTAGTGCCTAGAGTGTGTATATATGCATCCACGAGCAACCACTAGCAAACACTTGCATCCACTTGCATCCATCAACCATAACATGTCTCAAACACATGTTTCAACCATAGGTTTACCCTATCTAAAGGTCAAACAGTACTAACGAGAGGACATACTAAAGATAAGATAAGTACTAGGCAAGCGATAAAGGAGAAGTTAAAAGACATACTCTCAAAAAGAAATGGATACAAAGAACGCATCTTTGCTTCCGTCTCCCAAGTAGCATTGCTTTCGTCATCTCCCCATTGCACCTTAACTAGCTGAACTTCTCTGATCCTCAACTTCCTAGTTTCTGACCCAAGGATGCGAATAGGAGCTCGTTGAATCGTCGCATCACGCTCTACTTCCACTTCTCTAAGTAAGCTCGGCTCTACCACCTATGCGGTCTCATGTAGGCACTTTCTCAAATGTGACACATGGAATATATCATGTACACCACTAAGTCTCTCAGGCAACTCTACCCTATATGCCATCCGTCCAATCCTTTCCTTAATAGGAAACGGTCCAACAAACCTTGGTGCTAACTTCCCAACAGATCCAAAGCGAACCACATTCCGCAACGGAGATATCTTGATAAAAAAACATGTCCTAATATCAAACTCAAGCTCTGTTCTCCTCTTGTCCGCATAAGATTCCTCCGCTTTCATCCTTTTTCGAATCAAATCAATCTTCTCTGAAATCTTTCTAATCATATCAGGCCCAAGCAAGATCTTATCCGTAGATTCCCACCAACATGTAGGTAATCGACAAGGCCTTCCATAAAGAGCTTCAAAAGGTGTCATACCAATACTGGACTGAAAGCTGCTATTATATGCGAACTCTACCAACGGAAGATGCTCTTCCCATGTACCTCTAAAATCCAAAATACATAACCTCAAAAAGGTCTTCTAAAATACGATTCACCCTCTCGGTCTGGCCATCCGTATGAGGATGATATGCGGTACTCAAACATAACTGAGTCCCTACCGCCTCTCGCAAACTCTCCCAAAACTCGCTAGTGAAGATAGGATCTCGATCGCACACTATACTGGAAGGTATACCATGTAATCTAATAATCTCTCGAAGGTAAACTGAAGCTAGACATGGAATAGTCCTCTTGCTCTTCACGGGTATGAAATGGGCACACTTAGTAAGTCTATCTACCATAAGCCCGATCCCCGTATTATCCTTCCTTGATTTCGGTAATCCAACGAGACACTATCCCACTTCCCATTACGGAACTTCCAACGGGTGAAGCAACCCTCCGGGCTTCTTCTGTTCCGCTTTCACTTGTTAGCACACCAAGCATCTAGCGACATACTTGGCCGCGTCTTTCTTCATATTGGCCCAAAAGAAAACTCGCTTCATGTCTTGGTACATTTTGCCCCTACCGGGATGAATGGTCATCTTCGACCGATGTGTATCATCAAGTATAGCCTTCCTCAAACCCCTGTCTTGCGGTACACAAAGTCTACCGTCTCTACGCAACCACCCCTTACCATCTAGGGTGTACCTACTCAAATGGCTGGACAACCCCCTCCTCGTGAGCTTCTCTACTAACTCATCCAACTGTGGGTCGTCTCGCTGTGCTCCGCCAATACGCCCCAAAAGAGTAGGCCTAACCTCCAAGGAGGCTAGCAAACCGGGTACAAAGTTAACGGAAGGTCTAAAGTCAAACATAGAAATAAACCCTAAGCTCCGTTGTTTAACGATCAATAAACTCAAGGACAACCTTTTTCTTCTTAAGGCGTCTGTTACCATGTTTCCCTTGCTCGGGGTATACGCTATCTCAAACTCATAAGATGCTAAAAAAAAATCCCATCCAAAATCATCACAACCGTTCATCTCTCACGCAGACCACCCTAGTCGAATTCGACATCCCCCAAATGCAAGCCCCAAAGGCCTAAACCAATATCAGACAAACACCCAAGGGATATCTCCTTCGAGTTCAGGCGACCTACGTGAGATGATACTAGTAAAAATGGCTAAATAATTAAGCCTTTGACCAACTTTGGGTGTCCTTGCCAGTCTTGCTCCAAAACCACCGTTTATCCCATAACTGGCTTTGCTCACCCTATTGAGCACATACGAAAACTTATTTCGCTCCTAGAAAAAAAACCAAGGTGTCATTACAAAGACCATTACAAACTTATTTAGGTACTCCCTGAACACCCTTCTCATCAAATCAACAAAGTATGCGGGGTGTTCGTCAAACCAAATAGCATTACCAGCCACTCATAAAAACCATCCGGAGTCCTAACGACAGTCTTCTCCATACTATCCTCAGCCACTCTCAACTGACGAAACCCCGTGGCTAAGTCCAACTGCAAAAATACCGAGGCGCCAACTAACTTGATCAAAGAGATCATCAATCCTCGGCAATGGGTGTCTATTCTTCTTTGTGAGTTTATTTAGTTCTCTCTAGCCTACACAAAGTCTGAGGGACCCACCCGCCTTCGTGGCAAAAACTATTGGAGCACCCCACTCCGATATACTTCGTCTTATGAACCCCTTCTCAAGCAAATCGCCTACTTACTTATGGAGTTCCCTCTTCTCTCGAGGAGCCTTGTGGCACACTGGCCAAGTCACTGGTTTGGCATTGTTTACCAGATATATTCGGAAGTCAATCTCCCGCTCCGGAGGTAAGCCCTTCACCTTCTCAAACACATCCGAGTATTCCCGGACCACTCTAACAGATCGCAAACTCTCGACCGATGTGTCAAGCGATTCTAGATAACTTAGCATAACAGATTTTTTTTTTTTTTTTTGGGATTACAAGAGATCTCGAGAGTGTTACCCAAGCGGGTCATAAGCCTAACAACTCTCCCTTCAAAATCAAGAACGGCACCCCTACTGGATAACCAGTCCATGCTCACAACTAACCCATAGCCCGTGAAGCCCAACAAGCATCACATCTAAACTCAACGCTAAGTATAGCAACTTTCAAACCCAAACACATCATGGAGCCCCAATTGGGTTTGAAACAACTAAGGGATCATCTACTAACTGGTGTCTAAGTGCAGTGACTCAACTAACAATGATGAGATAAACGAACTCGATGCATCATAATCAAATAAAGTTTGAACTGGATAATATAGAAACCCAAATTCCAACCTAGACGGTCCTATCCCCATCTGGTACACTAGCCGTGAGGGAATACAACTACCCTCCAGGAGATTCCATACCTTGCCCTTGCCTCTTTGGACAAATCTAATAAGGTGTTCTATTCCTCCCCAAAGAATAACTACTAACCTTCTTCTTCTTCCTATTCTCCACTCGTAACCTCCCACCAATGAGGTTTCATCCTTTATTAACCAAACAACTATTTGAGCCTTCCTCTCATCGTCTATCCTATAGGTACCTACCAGTCCTCCTCCTTCTTGAACCAACTTCTAATCTGATTAACGTCTAAGTCCCTTGAAGCGGTTTTCCATCCTTATCTATCTTAGAAAGATCGTCTATACGCGGAGGGGAAACTCAAAATGAGAGAGAGGAAGAGATTCAAAACAGAGAATTCGAAAGATATAGATATGGCTATTGGGGATTATGCTTTTCTTTCAAAAACTTTTCTCTTAAAAGACATGTTTTTGAAAATACTCCTTTCAAAAATATTCTTAGAAAATAGTTTTTCTAAAAATTTTATCTGTTCTGGTAACCTTAAGCTCTGATACCACGTGTAACACCCAACATCCGCTAAGGTCACTCATAAGAGGGGAATGCCTTAGTTTCGGTGAAGTATTTTAAGTGAATATAGAACAGTAAAATTACAACAAGACAGATATAAGTAATACTTGAAAATTTAAATCATCATTTCATTGCAGCGGAAAGTAAAACATGTTTGGTTACATCACAAAACCATACAAGAGTCAAGTACAAAATATCCATCTTGATAAAAATAAGTACATAATCCCACTATGTAAACAATAGCCATAAAAGGAAAGATGAACTGAGCTTTACTTCAACGGTCCAAGCTCCAAAGGATAGATACAGCAATCTGATCAAAGCCCACTAGCACTAAGCCCACTCTGATAACCTGGGTTTGGGGAAAAAGATAAAAACAACGGGGTCAGACATAAGTCTGAGTGAGTCCTATAACCCTAACAATACAATCGTTAAAGTAATTAGGGTGTGATATAAACAAGGTATGGTACCTCTGGGGATAATGACTACACTACGTAGCCAACTAAACACGGGATGTACTAAGATAACCGGAAAGACGCATTTATCCATCCAAGGATAATTACTAGATTACACCATCCCAGACTTATCCACCCAAGGGTAATTCCTACACTGCACCACACCAGTTCTACCTACCAAGAGTAATTCCTACTTAAAGGTTGATCCCACTAAATGTACTTAGTAATTTTTACCCAGTAGTTTCGTGTACCCCTAGCTAACTACCTAGGTGTACCCACTACTCCCAAGCGATCGGCTCCCTAACGTAGATATCCGTGCTGGTCCCACAATGGGGTGTATCATTTCCCCAAAGTGGCAACCTGATAATATCAACGGTGCACGGCTTTATACCTACACGATGCAACAACGACTTACTAACCAGCCCGGGTCCACACACGCATATGAAACCCGTTGGTCCTGCGTTGCCACCGCTAACCCGTTTTGGCCTCTTATAGTCAAGCCCAATATGCGTGTCCCGTCACTCGACTTGAGTCGAGCCCACTAAGATACGTTTGGGATATTGGTTGAGATGGGCCCCCACAAGCTACCACCTAAGCTTGTTATTCTATCTAGTGTATCCCACTTAACCCTTTTTAATAATCATGTCTACCTTCATGTTATAAATCCTGGTTAAGTCATTTAATCATATTTTAATTACCACTCAAGGCACCCACTAGATTTCCACATGCCACCCAAGTCATTTACTTAATTCCCACATGCCACCCGAGGCACTTACTTAACCCTTTAATCATGTTTAATTACATGTTCTACTTTGGTTAAGTATTCTAATCGTATTTTCTATTGCTACCCAAGGCAACCCACTAGTTTCCTCATGCCACCCAAGGCACCCCACTAGTTACCACAAGTCACCCAAGGCACCCACTTAACCCTCATGCCCCACTACATGCTTATATGGTTAAGTGTTTCTTAATTAATTAAGACCGTGATCCTCATAAAGACCTCTCACATTAGACTATCTTTTATGACCGCTGGTTAAGCCGGTTGGGTCCGGGCAGCCTTATGTCATAACCGAGTCTAACCTCGTGTCTTTACCTTAATCACGTATTTAGTTTGTGCCTAAGACCTCTCACATTGGGCTAACATTTGTAGCAACTGGTTAAGCCGGTTGGGTCCGGGCAGTTTTACGCTACAACTGAGTCCAACCTCGTGTCTTAGTCGATTAATTACACCTAATTAATCACCCTCACAATTTATATTAATTATTCCTAACGAATATCAAGTTTTTCATAACATGGGTAAACCTAACTCAATAGGTAAATTCCCATGGGGTAGACCTAACTCAATAGGTAAATTCCCACTTATGTTAATTTATTTTTATAGTATGCTTAATCATACCCAACCATACTTTTATTAACATATTTATTAACCCCATCGTTCCCCACGCAAATCGTTCTCATTTCACGATATAATAAAAGGGAAGATCATCACAAACATCATGGGTTTAACCAAATCTTAGCATATAACTTTGTCATGAGTTAAGAGGATGTCAACTTGCATATATGAGCATATATTAACCCAACTACATTTAACCCAAACTTGCATATTATCACACATATGACTTGCATAACATGTTGTATATGAACTTGCATATTATCATACACATATCTTGCATAACATGTTGAACTTGCATATAAACATTCACATAACTCGCATAACATGTTAAACTTGCATATAAGCATTCACATAACTTGCATAACATGTTAAACTTGCATATAAGTATTCACATAACTTGCATAACATGTTAAACTTGCATATAAGCATTCACATAACTTGCATAACATGTTAAACTTGCATATAAGCATTCACATAACTTGCATAACATGTTAAACTTGCATATAAGTATTCACATAACTTGCATAACATGTTAAACTTGCATATAAGCATTCACATAACTTGCATAACATGTTAAACTTGCATATAAGCATTCACATAACTTGCATAACATGTTAAACTTGCATATAAGTATTCACATAACTTGCATAACATGTTAAACTTGCATATAAACATTCACATAACTTGCATAACATCATACACATAACTTGCATATGAATTTGTTAAACATGCATAAACCCACTTGTTAAACATGCATAAACCAACTTATTAAACATGCATAATATCACATACTTAGCATGCATAGAATCACATACTAAACTTGCATAATATCATATACTTAGCATGCATAGAATCACATACTAAACTTGCATAATATCATATACTTAGCATGCATAGAATCACATACTAAACTTGCATAATATCATATACTTAGCATGCATAGAATCACATACTAAACTTGCATAATATCATATACTTAGCATGCATAGAATCACATACTAAACTTGCATAATATCATATACTTAGCATGCATAGAATCACATACTAAACTTGCATAATAGATCAATGTTCAACTTAGTGTTTTGCATCATAATCATCATGAAACATAGCACCAAACTTGCATATAGATGTCATATAACATTAAACTTGCATGACATATGGTATATAACTTGCAAAACACATAACATACACTACACAAAGCTTGCATAAACACATTGATCCTCAAACATATCCATACATCATCATATCCTATCTTAATCAATTTAACAATTGATTATTAAGGAGATAGAATCTCACCAAAACAAAATTAGCAAACTAATGAAGAAGATTAAGAGGCTAGAAGTTGATTTGGAATGCTATCCCTTCTCTAATTTTGATGGAGGCTCCTTCAAGTTTCATTTTGCCATAGTTTAGTTACTAGATTTAATTATGAATGAATTAGGGTAGGGTTAGGGTCTTATTTATAGGATTAGGTAGTGTTTTTAGGCCCTTAGATTAACCCTAGATTAGATTAGGACCCTTAGATTTCGGAACTCTCTAGAACCAGCCCTCCAAGCCAGCCTAAAACCCAACCTGGTGCAACCTGGTGCACCCAGGTTCACTGGACGCCACCCCCCTGTCGACAGGCAAGTCGACCCCCCTGTCGACAGGCCTGTCGACAGCCCTGTCGACATGGGTAGGGCGGGAATTTTCCCGCCTGACCCCGCTTGTTCCATTCCAAAATCTGAACTTTAAATTTTAAATCTGTTTTTAGTTTTGAATTTTCTGCAAACTTCATCGGGCCATAACTGGGCCATACGGACTCCGATTTTCGAAAACTCGGACTCTATTTTGCGTATTTTTCCGAGACGAACGCAATGACGCAGCCCGTTTCCCCCAATTCTCACATCTGAGATTATTTATCCTGTAATTAGTGAATTTTAGCATTAACCGAAATTCGGGGTGTTACAGTAGCATACCCATACCTGGCCAAGAGAACGAAACAAAACATTAGCAAGCATACAAAGAAGTTGTAAGGTTTACAGAAAATGCTTATAATAGTTATTTCAGTTCACATCCGATAACGAACCAATGTCGAGGGAAACTCCTGAATCGAATGCATTCCGAGGCCGTTGGGCAGTTTCTTCGGTTTCCTCTGTAAGATACATTACAGGATCAGAAGTCATACTATCACCTTGACTAAGATAATTGATGGTGTCTAAATCCCCCAAGCCTCCGAAAGTTCCTGTAGAATTCTCTTCTTGGGTAAAGAGAGGGGCAGGATTTTCAATAATCTTGTCAGAGAGTATATCATCTTTTGTACCGTCTACTTCACCTTCCTCGATGATTGGAAGCAAGGGAGATCCTGGGGAAGACTGGCTACTATCACCTAGGACTAAGCGCTTCTTTTTGGTAACGGATCTGCCCATGGCACTTTGTGTATAAGCCAAGGTTTTACTAATGGACCTTGAAGGACGGAGTAACTGATATTTGCGAAGGTTTTCCTCTGAAAGAAACACTTGTCTACTTCTCTCAGCTTTGTCAATTGCAACCAAAGAATCAAAAAGAGCCTGGTCAAGGACGAGGCCTTCATTGGAAGGAATTGTTATAAGATAGAAAGAGAACCGTTAAAGAAGAAGAAAGGAGAAAAGAAACTCCAAGCAGGGGGCAGTTACCTACCTCCATCCACCGCCCATAAAAGCTCGGAGGGCATCGAACATAAAAGTATTGGTCTGGAAACCCGTTGACACCATCTGTTAGGCCTATAATAATCCTACAGTATCTGCCCTCCATAGAAATGAAAGAAAGATCTTCTTCCGCTCTTCTTTTGAAAGCATATAAGGAACAAATGTCCTGAAACGTAGGTGCTCGTTGCCTGACTCTCATAAAAAGTATGTATAGCCCAGTAAAATGTGATATCCATTGGGATGCAATTGATATGGGGCAATAGCCAAATACCATAAGATGGACTCTGAATAGGAGTTAAAAGGATGAACTGCTCCGCTTGACAAAATATGATGGTTGACTGCTACATACCCAGGGGAGGACGATTAGCCGAATTTTCTTTCCTAGGAAACCTAACTTCATCTTTCGAGAGTTTGAAACGAGCACACATTTGTAGATATAAGTCGAATGGGAGCGTTGATTTAAGACTGGCAGAAGGCACCCATTCAAGGAGTCGGGGTTGAGGATAAATTCGACTAACAGAGCCAACAGTTGGGGCAACCCACTACACCAAAAATGCCAATTTAGCAGTACTCAAGACCGTATCAAAATCGATTTGATAAGGTTTTAAGCCGTATCAAAAAATGGCGTCCCTATTGCTTTGATTCGGTTTTAAGCCGTATCAAAATCATAAATTGATACGGCTCAAAGCCGTATCAAATTCATGAATTGATACGGCTTAAAGCCGTATCAAATATATGAATTGATAAGGCACAAAGCCGTATCAATTCATGAATTTGATACGGCTTTGAGCCGTATCAATTCATAAATTTGATACGGCTTTGAGCCATACCTAATTTAAATAAAAAAAAATACATTGTGCTACTAAATCATGCTGACAACATTGACAAACCAACTAAATCTTGTTCAAAATAACACTGACCATGGTCTGATAAACAATTTCAGAAATCTTTAGTTAAACAATTTCATAAATCTTTAGTTACTACTACAATTCTCGAAGGAAAATAAAATAAACTACAAAGTTAACGGCCACGACCTCGTCCACGTCCTCGTCCCCCTCCTCTCCCCACAGATTTCCCTGAAACAGAAGAAAGGGCTTTTTAAACAAATTAAACCAGACTTTACCACAAGCCTGAACTACTATAGTATTACCCAAATTTGAAATGGAGGAAACTGCAAAAAATGATGCAAATACAAACTCTTCTATGCTTTAACAATGCATGAAAGCACAAAAACGGACAATTTAAAATCGAAAGAGCTGTGACATAGATGGAAAGCAGAAAGGATTCACATTTATGATGCATCACATGCATGAATTAAATGTCAAGCCTAGTTTAACCCACACCCTTCTCTATATAACATTGTAAACCGTTGCAGCAATTTGCAGTAGATACAGACATACCATAATATTCTCTATCTTGGCTTTTTCACCAAAAAAAGTCTAGAAAGAATGACAACCAGTGACACCATTATATCAAAGACTTAGGGTATATCTGGTGATGAAACACTCCTACCTCGTATAACATGTTAAGGTACGATTGAACTTAGAAAGAGTGAACTGGTACATGCATACATTTGTCTCCAGTGTGCAAGTTTTGAATTTATGTGTTTATCGATTAAGCATATTGAGTACTATTGACAATAAATAACCTCAATGTATTACTGATTTACATTAAAAACTGATATATCAAGCTGTCATTTAATCAGTTCACCTACAGGAAACTTGAAACTTAATTAGTTCCTCAAAACATAAGTACACTTACCTAAACATGTTATTCTTGAACATGAAAAATCAACCTATTTCGTAGTATCCAAAGATGCTAAACAAATCTCAAGATGTTGTGCTGCATCATTTGTTAAACCAATTGTAGCAGCAGCAAGCCCAATCAATCCACCCTACATACAAAATTCAACATTTAAGATAAAAAAAAATTATGCTCAACACTACAAACATATCACTTCCTCATCCCTCCAAATGAATTAAACACCTTTCTATGATTAGAATGCGGTGATTTTGTAAAGTCTTCTCTGTAAGCAAAGTAATGACAGAAGATATCTTTTCATGCTCCCCAGCTTGTGCAAGCTGCTTCACTAACCCTTCAATCTAAATTGCTATCAAGGAACAAATCGAAATCACACAAACTAGTAATAAGCAAACATGATTAAAAAATTGATTTGTTACCTCTAATGCTGCATTTTTTCGCTTCTCGTAAAGCTTGTCCGCCAAATTCCGCAAAACGCCGCCAAATCCATCGCTTGAGATAAATGAGATGATGGAAGCCTGCAGGTGGTTAAGAGAGAGAAACTGAGCACTGTCTTCGTAAATTTAGGGATTCGCCATTGTTTTTGGTTTGGGAATTCTTTTTGGTTCGGCCGAAACAGAAAAGAGGAGAGGGAGAAACCATAAAAAGAAAGACACAGAAAGGGGAAATGCCCAATCAAATTTGATACGGGTCTAACCACAGTCAAAAAGAACTGATCCGAACCCTTCAAGATCTAGGGTGAGATTTCCAGCGTTGGAGAGGATGCGGACTGCAAAATAAAGTTTGATACGGCTTATCAAATATGATACGGCTATAAACCCTATCAAATTTGATACGGCTTAAAACCGTATCAAATATCCGTATCCTGGTGCGCCAAATTGGCTGTTTTGGTGTAGTGACCCCAGCCACCTAACCAGAACCTCCGGCTTCTTCAGATGTTGTACTTTCATTGAGGCTTTGGCTAGGTTGGTCTTTAATTCGCATTTTTACATGGATAAACATGAAATAAGCTTCAGCCAGGTTGTTAGTGGTAAAGGAAGAACAAATTTTAAGAAAATGTGCCCTTCAAACCAAGCATTCCGTCAAACATACCTAGTTCCCAAGACTTACCAGCAATACAAACAAGCTATAAGGTTCTGGCTTAGTCACTTATCAAATGACTATTGGATGCTTATAACAAATAAACACTGCAAGCAACGAACAGAACATAAAGCAATGACAACAATATCAAAGATCCATGACATAGACATTTCATCGAGTATTTGGCATAGGAACGGTAAATTAAAATCGTCGTTTCAGAAACATTTTAAAAAGCAACCTGTAAACCTTTCGTTGCAATAAAAAAAGAAGCAAGAAGGGGTTGTTGTGCAAATCAAGTCTGTCAAACAATTGTGTTCGAACTCCTGAACATACTAAGCTAAATTGGTTAAAGCTTCAATACATGGTCGGGTAATTCAGCTTTTATCAATCAGGAACTTTTTATGAGGCAAGTTAGATTAACTCAAGAAGAAAAGTTAAAGGAGAAATTTGTTTACATACCGGCAAGCGAGTTCGATTAGGAAGAAAAAGCGCTCTGGCCAATTTCTAAATTAAGGGAATCCAGGCAATGAGGAGTCTCCTACATCAGAGCCGCCATTAAAGCAAGTTTTTCAGAAAAACAGTATGGATAAAGAGCAGGAAAACGAAGAGACAGTACTTAAAGAAGACTAAAAGGTCCTTTCAAATTTAAGTGATGCGACATCTTTGTCAAGGCCGGGTAAAACACTTAATTATCCCGGAAAATAGCCCGTCAGACCCAGTCAGCAAAACAATTATGTCTATGCACGAACGATCATAAGGACACTCAATAAGCACAGAACGTTAGTAAGTGTGCTCGTCTAATGAAAAATCGGACTTAATCCGTCAATTAATACATTTCATTATTTCGAAGCATGCAATCCTCACAAGATGAGAATTACAAACTTCGAGGGGCAAATATTTATCCCTTAAGGATCATATGTGCATCAAAGAATTAAGTCCTTACTAGAACCATCGAACGAGCATTCACAAGATTCATACGTGTATGCCTCAACCAAGATCGTTCGTGCGCAACAAGGTCAAACATAGGGCTGTAAAACGGACCGGACGGTCCACTGTCCGATTTAGTCCGACCCGAAAAATTGTCCGACCGTTGCTCGGCCTGGTTGAGTAGCGGTCCGAATTAGAACATTTGCTTTTGACCGACTCAAAAATCAAACTCGAGTTCGAACATATGTATGTCCGACCGCAATCGTCCGATAACATTGCATAATTACTGCAGATCTGGTAAAAATAGAAAATTGTGCCTATTTAATAGCACGATGCCAGCTGCATGCGTTGGAAAAGAATAATTTGTCGAAAATAGAACAATTAGTATTGCTATTCAAACGCATGCACATCAATTGTGCCTATTTAATAGCATGATGACAGGTGCCAGCTACATGCATTGGAAAAGGATGATTTATGGAAAAGGATGATTTGCCGAAAATAGAACAATTAGTACCTCCGCCTTTTCATGTCAAATGCATGCAGCATATTCTATTTTCCCATATGCATCTGACATGAAAATAGTAGTATTTCTTTTTCATATCAAATTAGAGTACGATTTAATATTCAATTTCTTCCTTGAAGCGTGCACAAAAGTCATGCTGCTATTCTATTCAGTAGTTCACGATTAGTACCTTATTACATCGGACGTCGAACCGGACTCGGACAAAGTTTAAAGTTTTCAGACCGAGCTTAATCAATTAATGTATTGTTCGATAATTAACGAGTCGGACATGTACCCGTCCGATATCAAATTCGGTCCGAGTTCAGACATCAAAAAATCCATTCCGGTCCGTCCAATTTACACCCCTAGTCAAACATAGATCACGGCTCGAACGCAAGAGCAAGAGGTAGTCATAAAGTGCACCACAATTATACAGAGAGGTTGCACATTAAGAATGGTAATGCTTAAGGGCTGTAAAGCCCGCACATTCTACAGAGATCGCTCATATCAAGAAAGTCGCTTATTATCACATCAAAGAAATCGGTCACACAAGACAAGAAGTGAACCGGCTTCAGTCTCATGACCCATTCCGCAGTCGTTCAACCACGAAACCACCCATGAACCTCACATCTGCTCATGGAGTTACGACCTCGAACTCTCGCTCTTCCCTTGATCTGTCACTAGTTCACATATCAGCTTTACAGGTTTTGATCAACCGCTCGTCTACCATCAATTATGAGCGCTTCAATCAGATGATGTATGTGCGAAGGCCTCAAACGCTATAGCACATCGCTCATTCCTACGCAGTCGATCACACATGATGGCTGGAAATAGCTGTCACCAGTTGGCTATAGCTAAGCAGTGACATGTTCGTAATTAATAAAACGGGCGGTCCATAGCCTACAAAGAGGGACCCCAGTTCATTTCTTGAGAAGGGGCGCACCTATAAATAAGCCATAGTTACCACTAGAATGGGGGAGCTCCAGCCACCACGAAATGCTGCTAAATTCCATCCTTATCCATTCCTCAAACATTTTTCAGCCACTATCATCATCATCATCCAAAAATCCTTCATCCATCTGGCCATGACGACTATCAGAATCTAATAAGTGTGAAAGATCCAAGACATCCTCATCCCCCGTTGCCTATCCAACCTTCTTCGTCACTGATCCTGCCACTCCCCCCATCAAATCTCGTAAATCTAAGCGAAACTTGTATGTAAATTGAGAATATATTGAGTGAGTCAAAGAATGTATAAAGAACAAGAGTTGATATGTCTTGTAATCATCATTATGATAATGCAAACTCCATTCACAGTGGACGTAGGCCTAACATAAGGCTGAACCACTCTAAAACCTCGTCTCCATTTTCGGCTCCACTTATTCTCTAACCATATTGGTGAAGTACATTTATTGTACCTTTGGTATTTGAACCATTTTTGGTGAAAACGGTATCGATGGTCGAAAATAATTAATGATTTCATAGTTATTTAAACTAACATCAAATTGTTTAAAGTTTACGAGTTAAGTACATTTTAAAAATAAAAATAGATATCTGATTCCATAACGAACATATATTTTTCAGATACGGACAGTGCCATATACGTATTCATGTCCAAAAACATTTTGGAACAACGAATATTTGTGTCTGCTTTTCGAATATCAGATATTTTCACATTTTTTATATGTGCATACGAATGAATTTCAGATTTTTTGGGTACTCATTGACAACCTACTTAAACGTCCATTTCATAGGCGCCTACGCCCGTATAATAATCACATTATTATAAAAAAAAATGAATTTGATGCAGAACAGTATGCATCACTTATCCTTTAAAACATATATTCTCCATTTTAATAATAAAAAGCGGTGCTTGCCATTATAAAATAACACGATTTCTTATAGTATTGAAAAATGATGTCAGATGCTTATTTTATAGTCGTCTGATGTCAGGTGCTTATAAATATATATTTGACAACTGCATATTTTCTTCAGTTCATTCTTGATATGCAGCACCTTAGATACCCCTCCCCCCTAACCTTAACTTCCCCCACCCCCACACACTGCCAAAAACCAGCCCTTCTATCCAAAACAAGCGTTACGTCACACACTTAGAGCGTGAGTAGTTTGCATATATATTTTATATGTTTAAGTCATTCAAAATAAATGACCTACATGTATATTTTGATGTTAAAATCATGTGTTTTTTAATTATAATGTTACAATATCTTATGATTTTTAAGTGTGAATCTGCATTACTTATAATGAAAAATGAATTTGTATATAAGGATTATATTATAGATCCTATTAATATTTATAGATGGTTGTTTCTAATTTGTAAATAAAGTTTACATGTAAGATCCTATTTTTAAGCGATATTATGATATAATAATATTTATAGATTAACATTTTAAATTGGTAAATAAAATTAACTTGTAATGTCCTATATTTTAGTAATACTAAGATTTATAATAGGGTGCATTTTTTACAGGTCCCTATTAAGTTTCAAAATAGAAAAAAAAACGCTGATAAAAGGAATATAGAAAACATCCCTATTTTTGAATTTCCGCTGAAACAATTCTGATTATACCCTTTTAAACCCTAAAAGTCTTCGTTCAACACGTTTTGGCTTCAATTTTCACGCCGCATAATTAGGTCAGCCGATGGAAGAGGAAAATTAAAAACTTTCAGCCGATTTTGATTTTTTTCAATCTCGATCAAGTGAAGATGCACAAAATATTTGCCGATTTGTTTAGAAAATATTATCGACATAGGGAGAACGAAGGTAAAATTTTTATTTTTTTATTTTTTCTGTCATTTAACTTCTAATATTGTCATATTCCAAGTTAAAATATGGATTAACTTGGAATTTTTGCATGATTACATGATTACATACAATTATTCATGCAAACTTGTTTGAAAAAATGTTTTAGGTTGCAATTTTTTTACGTACTATCGTTTGTTTTAAGATTTTAAACGTTGTTAAAAGACTTTTTTATGAAATATGCAAAAATAGTAACATGGTTGAATGTTTTTAGCCGGAAATATTCGTTGGTGATGTGATTTTTATCGTGAATGTTGCGAAATTATTTGATTTACATAAATGAGTATATAATGAAATTCCGAATGGAAATATGCATGTATTTACATTATTTTCATAGATGTATGCATATATTTGTTACGTATGAAAACATATATTCACATATTAAAAACAATTGGTTATATGGATATAATGTTCATCACAGAAGCGTATATTCAAAAATTTAGGCATTTACTTGCATAAATTAATGAATTTAAACAAAAATATGACATTCCTCTATGCAAATTTTCAAAATTAATGAATACAAGTGTGCATTTATTACATGATTCGTCCAATAGTATATTAATTAGATAGGAAATGTTGCACACAAATGTTCAACTATCAGAAGATATCTGCATGATTATATGCAGCTATTCAGATGTATAGCATACAAATATAGATTTAGCTCATGTTTGTTACAAAATTATATGCATCTAGTAACAAATGTTGAACATAGTTATGAAATTGTTGGTTGATTTATCAACAAATCTCTGAATTCAACAAATATGTTCATAAATTCTGTGCAGTAAATCCAAAATTTTACAATGCAAGTGTGCACTTATATAATGATTGTTGCATGATTTTGTTGATGTAGTAATAACTGTTTCATACAAATGTGCAATATCCAATATTTGTTTCATACTTGTATGCATTTAAACATGGTTATTTAAAAATGTTTTTCTTGTTTTGCAGAGACCTAATGTAAAAGAAAATGATGCAGTTGAAAGCTAGCAGGAGAAAGCTTGAAATCATGTATAGATTTGGTCGAGAAATTGATAGCTTAAAATACTGAATTACTACGACATGACTATGTAGTTCCATTGCTGAATTTCGGATGAAATTTATGTACCTAAACAAATTCTTCTGATCTTAAATGAAATTATGAATTGCTGCTTTCCTATATTCAGTTGTTCATAATATTAGCATGCTTAAATTCAAGTATTGTTAAATGTTATGCATATTTGTATTGTCTTAATAATCAGGTTAATGTCATAGATATATGAAAATATTGTTATTAGTTGTAAACGTAAATGAGAATGCTTTAATTTTTTTTGTATTCTGAGCATAATTTGAATACTTGCATACATTTATGCATTTTTTCCATATAATTGCTTACATAAGTGCAGGTATTTGCAGAATCATTCCAATAGTCGATGTCGCCTTTGTTTCTTAATATGAAATTTTAAACTGGAAAATATGCAGGTTAAAAAAATTCATATTAAACAAAGGGAACAAATATTCAATGATAAAAGAAAATATGCATACACGCTGAACATTTGATTACTTGCATGCACTTGATAAGAATAATTGCATACTTGTATACAATATTTCAGAATACTCATATACATTAGCCAGTTATAAACATACTTTCATATCTGTATGTAATTACCACGAACTGTTTCATACATTTACACAGCAATGTAAAATAGCAGGAAAAGATGATACAAATATTCTGCATAATTGCATACATGTATGCAACTATGCTGAATAATTGCATATATATAAGGCTAAAGAAATAACTATAAAAATCACAGAATTTAACATTAAAATACTGAGCTAAATTTAAACCAAAATGTAAATGCTCACAACACTATACAGTATAAATTTGTTTAAAAAAATTACAAAAAAAAAAAAGACATGCAATAGTCTTTTGAAGGACACGTCATCTTCTATGATCATCTTTCAGAAATTTTTGAGCTGATGACAAAACCAAATCCAGTTGTCTTCATCTTCTCCGGACACAATAACAATTGCTACATGGAAAAACCTGTGAAAAAAATAAATAAAAAAATTTAAAAGAATAAAATAAACTACATAAACAAATAGTACAAAAAATAAGTAAAAGTGGAACAAATAATTAATATACTGCAGCGCAAATTTGCAATAAAATCATATTCATACATACATTTATGTTTTATTTTTTAATATTTAATCAAATTTGCATACATGCATTCGAATTCAATTAAAATTTGCATACATGAATGCACAGAACTATAACAGATGAAAACAATATGTACAGACATAATAATTGCATTCAAGTATGCATGTATCTAGATTAAATGCATACCATTATGCATTTAATTCAAAATTCTGATCAATTGTATGCATTTGTTTTAAATTTCTGCATTATTGCATGCTATATAAACCAAAATATGCATAATTAAAAGCATGTATACAAAAGAATATTATACTGTTCAGATTAAATTCATGAACACATGCAGATACTCTGAAAAATAACATACATGTATGATTAAAAACACAATAAATAACTTTATACGTGAAAAATAAACTGTTACACAACAAACCTTCAATTCCATTTTTTCCGATAGCAGCTATTAAACATCCTTATGCACATCTATCATTACCAAACATCAACAGCACCAATACACCATTATCAGCAGGAAAACTGTTATACGAAGTAAAGATTTAAAACTGCTGAATATATGCAATACCCTATACACCAGTTATAACAATAGTTGCATATTTTTATGCAAATATTACCAAATTATGCATATTTATATACACATATTCTGAATATAAGAACAAAAGTAGTGTCAAACTAAACAAATAAACCTGTACGATCTATAATAACATTAAAACTAAATACAATATTGTTAATCGACAAGTCTATGAAATTAAAGAAGATCAAATTAAGTAGTTAACAAAGATCGAGCAAAAAATGATACCCGTACAAAATAAAAATAAAAAAAGTATAATTTACCTCGAAGAATAAACATTCAGTGTATAAATCAAGGATGGATCTAAATAAATCACTAAAAGAATCGCGAGCGCCGTAAATTTAGATTGATGAAATGCAAAATTTGAGAACGATGTCGCGCCGCCATGAAACAGAATTATATGATTCTGGAAAAAAAACAAAACCCTAATATGTGTTTCGTGTTACATAAATCACGGCGTTAATTAAGTGAAAGGGGCAGTTCTATAAAAAAAGAGCCGATATTTGAAAATAGGGATGAAATTTATATTTTTCTAAAGGGGAGGATGTGAGCCTGATTAACTTTATTTTTAAAGATGTGAGCCTAATTTCACTTTATAATATATCCAAGGATATTTTCAAAAGTTTACGTTTACATTAAAAAAATGTGACACCAATGGTATTACAAATGTTATTAGAGATATGTATGTGTATGTATATATATATTTCATGTGATTTTTATTTTTATTTTTACTTCTAAGTTCTAATATGTTGATAGTTTGAATTTTGATGTCTATTAGTAATTAACGAAAAAAAAATTGTAAATAAACTTTAGTTCTTAGATTCGGTCTTTAAGTGATATTAAAATTTGGTAGTATTACAGATAAATGTTTTGAGGTTGTAAAAGAAAGTTTATTTCTGAGCGAGTTAAATGAATACGAACATAGCATCTCCATGACACGTTTTGGCACAGTTTCACGTATGATCATGGTAAATACTCTACACACGAATTATGTTCTTAGAAAATGTATGCGTTTAACACATTCCAAAGAAAACGATTTGCATGAACATTTAGTTATATTTTTATGTTGAAACCATGTGTAATTAGTTTAAATTTTTATTTCTAAGGTGCAATATCTAACTTTTAATTAGGTTTAATTTTTATTCGTATTGTTAAGTAATAAATAACAATGACATAATGAATGTCTATTTGTCTCATCTTGTGATTAAATAATATTAAGGTTTGTTGATATATAGAAACATTGTTTGAATTTGTAAAAATATTTAATTGTTAGATCTACTTTTAAGTGATAAAGATACATAAGGATATTTCTAAAAGTTCGAGGTTGGATGGGAAATTTTTGCTTACAAGACAACTACCAACAAAAATAATAATAATAAAGATACATTATTTGAAGTTGATGATTGAATCAATTTTATTTTTCCACTTTATTATTAAGCAACTACTAATAAAGATGATTCAAATACCCTGAGAGTGTAAAATGTGATTTTGTTAACGAAAGGGAATGGTTAATAATTAATGAGCAATTAAAAGCATGTTCAATGGACATGTAATCATGATTAATCCCGATTTGACAAAAAAGTGCACACTCAACTACCCCTTCCTACCGCCTCCACCAACCCCCTTCCCCCTCTATATATTTCTCCATTTCCTCCATTAATCAGTATAGAGCAAACTCCATTATTCAACATAAACAATTATCTATACACAATGGCTCTCTCTCTAAACCTAACCTCGCCTTCTCTTTCCACGAAATCAATTTCATCTACCTCCAAAACCACCTTCAGCCGAAACCGCGTTTACGCGGTTCAATTTGCGGAGCGACCTGCAGCGGTCGCTCTTCCGATGAAGTGGTCTGTAGACAGCTGGAGATCTAAGAAGGCATTGCAGCTTCCGGAGTACCCGAACAAAAAAGAGTTGGACGAGGTTCTGAAGACGATAGCAAGCTTCCCTCCGATTGTGTTCGCAGGCGAAGCGCGGCATTTGGAAGAGAAACTTGGGGAGGCTGCCATGGGACGCGCGTTCTTGTTACAGGGTGGCGATTGCGCCGAGAGTTTTAAAGAGTTCAACGCGAACAATATTAGGGATACGTTCAGGATCTTGTTGCAGATGGGCGTTGTTCTTATGTTTGGTGGGCAGGTGCCTGTGATTAAGGTATGTTCCTCTTAATTTATGTTTCTGCTGAATTTGTTTGTTTTGAATTTTGTTGATTATTGTTTGCTTCGTCGATGCCGTAAAATAACATCTACGTAAATTTGACAACCTTCGTTTTAAGTAAATTTACACTATTAAATTTCATGTGAAGCATTAAAGATCTTTAATTTTTAATTTGGTATTTGCTATTAACGAGTAATTATAAAAAGTCCTTGGATATACGAATATGCCAAATTGGAGGAAAGAAAATCTTAAACCGCACGAGTTTTGCAATAGACGACCATATGTTTGTTGACTTGCAGTCCTGAATTTGGATTTTTATGCAGCTCACTTCCCATTTCTCTTTTCCGCGTGACCCTTAATAGTAATAATATTTAAATAATAATAATAATAATTAGTATTACCAATACAATATGCGGTGGCTAACCGTAGATAATTCCAAAAAATATTTAGTTTAGCTTTTCATTAGTTTATGTTAGATATCAAATAATAATATTGTAAAATAAAATAAAATGGAAAGACCTAAAAGAAGATTAGTGGAGAAATAATGTAAATTAGAATGGAGGTAACTTAAGGCATGTTACATGTTATTTGTATTTTTTTTGTTTCACGCAGTTTTGTTTAGCAAACCTGTGGTTGGTAGACCTCCTTGGAAGTCGATTTGATTATTAATTTGTTATTAATTAACTAAATCAATGAAAATGCGAAAGATACACAATCGTTGTGTTCATTTACATCTTTTGTATTGAAGTAAAAACCTGTTATCACTTAAGAGTACAGCTTTATTTCAATGGACTATTTTTTTAGCTAAACTTTTTCTTGCAACTATCATAAGAAATAAGCAACTTTTCAAACATTGCCCTCTTCTGTCAATCTAGGAAATTGCCTCTAAATATCTCCTTTTCAAATAGCTCTCTCTCATAGAGTATATACACATTACACATGCATATCTACGTGCACCACCGATAAGAACATATATTGGCGCAACTTGTTAATGGAAACATGTAGGCACAAAATTGCTACTATGTCAAAAAGAATTTTTTTTGTCAAATCCTACACCAAAGACATAATTACGGAGACCACATATCAAATTATCATATTATCCCTTTGAATTCCTCCCAAATACACTATCCTGCAAGTTTGACAAAAAGTTGTTTTTGTCTTAGTAGCAAAACTCATGTAGGCACAACCATCACTTGTGGTGCTTTTATGTACACCCAACAGGCAATTGCGCACATGTATTTTTTACAAGTGAGTTAGGTCATTTTCTTTTTTTGTCAAATGACACGTCAAGAAACTTTGCATATTTATTATATCAGCTTTAGAAAGCCCTTGATGTTTCTTTTACAAGTGTAATATGGAAAAGAACAACAAATGATCTCGCCATATAAATTTATATTAAAACAATGTTTAATCGAGCCACTACAAAACTACATTGGCCCAATGGACATTTGTGCTAATAGATGTTATTTCTCCGTATATTTTTATTAATCAAAAGAAGCCGGAAGGCTAAAGTCTTACCTTTGTAAACGACTAATTATTAAGATCAATATTAATGTATTAATAGCCGGTAATGGTCTTGTAGAAAACTTCTATTAGAATGTACATGAAAAGTTCATTAAAGATCAACTAAAAATATGAGCCATTGATGCATTTTATAGGAATGGCCGAACTCAAAAGTAGGTATTACAGGAAATATAACCGGAAAGTGGAAATATCAGAAGCCGTTATCTGATATGTTCATTGGCCTGTTAAATAGGAAGTACAATTGGTATATGTGGAACCATATTATGAACAACACAACTGATGATGTGGTCCTATTCCTTGCACAAGATGCTGAAACTAATTATCATGCCTTTTATGCCGTTAACTTCAATTTATTTCCACATATTTATTTGTTGTGGTTTCACCTTATGTACCATTCGAACTGCACATGCCTAAACTTAGGAACCCAATTAAAATTCACCATCACTGATCCAATTAGCATCTGAAGTATGAGTGAAAAAATGACTGGAACAACTTTTGCAGTCCTTATGTGTCAACACAAAACAGTTTTTAAATATGATTTTGACAGAATTCCACAAATTATTCATGCAAGTGTTTTTCTTCGGGGTTTTTTTTTTTTTTCCAAGGTTGGGAGAATGGCAGGACAATTTGCAAAGCCAAGATCGGATGCATTTGAAGAAAAGAATGGTGTGAAGTTGCCAAGCTACCGTGGTGATAATGTGAATGGAGATGCATTTGATGAGAAATCTAGAACTCCAAACCCTGAGAGATTGATCAGAGCTTACTGCCAATCTGCTGCAACTCTCAATCTTCTACGTGCATTTGCCACTGGTGGCTATGCTGCCATGCAGCGTGTCACTCAGTGGAACCTTGATTTCACTGAAAGCAGTGAACAAGGTGATAGGTAATATAATTAGTATTATTAGTATTATCCTGAAAACTATAGTATTCATTGAAGTTAAAGGGCCAGCCACTGCATCCTTTATTATAAAGGATCCATTTAAAACTTGGTTAGACCTGTAAAATCCCAAAAAATAATAATTAGGTTTTTAGCTATTTGACGGTATCAACTTACGGTCTTGTATTTATCTGACGAATGCGAGTTGGTGTATATTTGTGTGGACATTGTCCGGTTATCCGGGATATTAAAAAAAAAAAGAGACTTGAATTTGATAACTGTGGGAATATATGTTAATCAAACTAACAACAACAACAACTTCTTTCTAGATATTTTCACCATCAGACTCTCATCTATGACTTAATAAATGCAAACAGATATAGAGAGCTGGCAAACAGAGTGGATGAGGCATTGGGATTCATGGCGGCTGCAGGGTTGACTACTGACCACCCAATCATGACAACAACGGAGTTTTGGACATCGCATGAATGCCTGCTTCTCCCATATGAACAATCCCTTACTAGAGAAGACTCCACAACTGGACTTCACTACGATTGCTCTGCCCACATGCTTTGGGTTGGTGAACGTACTCGCCAACTTGATGGTGCACATGTCGAGTTCCTACGTGGTGTTGCCAATCCTCTTGGCATTAAGGTATTTTCTCTAACTTTCAACCAAGGGCAAGTTTTAATGTTAGGCTCACAAGGAAAACTTATTTCAAGTTTAGACCCCTTAAAAAGATCATTACGAAAACAGATTTGGTTTTGACCAGACCGACCTCATGTTTGCACGCTTTTAAAGTGTTCAGCAACAAATTTATAGTTTGTATTTGCGCGTTTTCAAAAGTGCATAAGTATGTTCTTTTTTACAGAAAATTTGTGCTTGTATTTTAGAGCGTTCAAGCACAAAAGTCTTGTATAAAGAAAACAAACCTATTTTTGTAATAGGCCTGGCTTGCAAGGTCATTGAAATAAGTTTTTCTGCTGAGCATAATCTATAAACCTCCAGGGGTGGTCACGTGTCTGAGCACCAAATTGTCATGTGTTTGAGCACCAAATTGTAGAGAGAAAATGAAGAGTTTGCACCAGTAGCAATACAAAACACACCCTTGTTAATTACCTAGATGTGTGTTGTGGGTCGAGTATACATTTTCCATGATTCATTCCTTGAGCCTATCATTTTTATTTATCGAGTGTTAAAAAAATGTTACCTGTTAGATTAATTTGGTATGTTATATTTTATATATTGGTGTAGGCAAGTGACAAGATGGATCCAAAAGAACTGGTGAAGCTAATCCAAATATTGAACCCGGAAAACAAGCCAGGAAGAATCACTGTGATAGTAAGAATGGGAGCTGAGAACATGAGGGTGAAACTTCCTCATTTGATCCAAGCTGTTAGAGGAGCTGGTCAGATTGTCACTTGGGTGAGTGATCCTATGCATGGTAACACTATCAAGGCACCTTGCGGTCTCAAGACTCGACCTTTCGATTCCATTCTGGTAAGTTTCTTTCATTCCCGATCTTCTTTATTTGTATATGAGCCATTACTATTTTAAAATAATACTTCTTGCCATAACCAACAACGTAGTTCTACTTGTGATTCTATGGAAGTATTGTTTACAGTAAATTTCATTTATTATTCCAATCATGATGATACTATGGTCATCAAATTAATTTTTTTGGACCACTTATAACTAATTAAAATTCAAGGGGACCATACCGGTTTAGCCGAAAGTAACCTATAAAATGCACTGTTGTCAAGCTGCCAAAGGACTAACTCCCCTACAGTTGGGTAGTAATGAATCATTCTTAATGGTTGTAGGGTAAGAATTGCTGGTGGTAGCTATTAGTTGCTTCTTATTGCTTGATGGTATTTAATATACTTCATTTGAATAGTGTCTAGAAACAAGTTCTTGGTTGTCTGATGATATAACACGTATTGACTTCCATCTTAAATGGTGGTTTAAAGTTCAACTCCTTGTGGAGGACGCCTACTTTTTCTTTGTTTAATCATAGATGTTTGGTGCACCAACTCTTCCTTTAATAGTTTAAGTTAATGAATGGTGTAATATTCCTAAGTAGATGTTGACTATAATGTTTCACTCAACCTATACAGTGTTGATAATATAAACAAATAAAGTCAAGAAAAAACATTGAACAAGGAAAACTGACTCACTTTTTTTTTTTTTTCCTTTGGCAAAAATAATTACAGGCTGAAGTAAGAGCATTCTTTGATGTGCATGAGCAACAAGGAAGCCATCCAGGAGGAATACATCTGGAAATGACTGGGCAAAATGTGACAGAATGCATTGGTGGGTCTAACACTGTAACTTTTGACGACCTTGGTGATCGCTACCACACCCACTGTGACCCACGACTGAATGCATCACAATCGTTAGAGCTGTCTTTTATCATTGCTGAAAGGCTTAGAAAGAGAAGAATGGCCGCCCCACTTCCTAAACTTGGATCGCAATTTGCCACATTTGGTCTTTAAGCTCTGATTTGTTTGGAATGTGCTCCTATTTATGTGTATTTTTTACAATGTTTTCCAAATTATACTTATATAAAACGGGGTTATGTATACAAGCTATTATGTTTGAGTATGGTTGAGTAGATAATACTGTAGGTGATTCTATTGTACCATTTGTTTGGTGGAGAGCTAAATTTTCAACTTGGCGTTTTAAAGATGGTTGTTTCTACTCGGGTATGTTGTATGTATATTGTTATGTATGTTTCGTAGTCTCCAAGTCTTAAATTTATAGATTCTCATGAAAAACAGTTGCTATCCGTGCTTTTTGTATTCAGATCAGTTCTTTGTACACGGGCATTTGTTGGGATTATAAATTAGAGTATAAATGAGAATTTGAAGCTTCTCAGCATGCTCATGGTTTGCCAAATTTGTTTGAAAACACCGTTATATGAATTGTCAATTACAATGCCACTATTATTAGGCACATGACCGAAAGGTAGTTCTAAAAAATTTGTATCAGACTTAGACTATAATCAGTTATAAATTTGAATGTTGTAACAGTGCTCTAATAATGTAAAGTAATGCAATCCACAGGCAAAATATAATAGAAAGCACTGCTGTGAAACATAAATATTAAAAACAAATTAAAAAATGGGCATATACATTGGTGGATGAAATGTGAACGGTGGATTGCTAAACTCTCCAGTTCTCCAGCGTGAGCAATCTCCAATATTTACAATGATGCAGCTGGAGATATTATTCACCTCAGCCACTTTGTAATGAAAATAATATATGTAAAAATATTGTAGAACAGGCTTCGTGATGTTAATTACTAATGTATACAATATTATACAGTAGGAGATGAGAAGAAAATATATGCATAATAATGATTAATAGATAACACATAATGTTGACATATATTTTTCAAAATACCCAGGTGAAGTTCACTAAATTCAAATTTTAATGTGAATTTATTAGCAACATGATTTATTAACAGTATAAATAAGTGATCGCTATTTAAAAAAGTCATTAGTGTTATTGTCTTGTTGTTGTGCATGTTATCAACCTCTCTACCAGAAATATTTTGAAAAACACCTGGATCTTACCTTGCAAAATTCAAATAATAATTAATAATACACTGCAGTATATTCTAATATACCAGAGTTATATCATTTGAGAATAGTGGATAAATCTATTTAAGTAGAAAAGTTATATATGTTAACCGTCAAAATAGTGTATGGGAAAAAAAAAAAATGGTAAGCAATTACAACACATTACAATCATTACGGCCTGCTGCAACCATAGCAATAATGTAACGATAGCTATGCTGATTTTTGTCTATTGCAATACACCTTTCAAGGTGTTAGCATAAAATATCCAAAGTGTTGCAGTAACTGCATGAATAAAATTATCAATTCGGGTGATTACGATCCAACGGTCCTCATTACCAACCCGCGTGAAACAATCTTTAACGCAGGAAACAAAAACAAAAAACAAAACGGCAAAATACTTAGCAAAATATTCAAGGGTTTCAATCGAAAACTTAACAAAATACTCCATCGTTCAACCTCTCAAACACTCTCACTTGCAGGTTCAATTAGGGGTAAAAGTTCAAATTTACAAGCTTGATTTGGGTTCAATTAGGGCAAGTTCGAGTTCAAGTTCGATTAGGGCTTCGGTGTTTCAATTAGGTCTTCAACTGGGGTTTATTTGGATTTCAAATTTCAGTTAGGGCTTCGATTTAATCTGCTGCTTAAGGTATCAGTCAATGTATATTTCAAGTATTTCCTGATTTGATTGTTGTGTTGCCTAATTTACTGATTTGCTTGTGCGTTCAGGTGTAATCATATTCCTGCTTTTTTTATTATGTTTGTCTTTGTAACAAACTTATGTTAAATAGTGCTTATATGATATTACTGTGTTTTTTGCTTCATAGTCATGGCTAAATAATATTTGTGTATGTTTTTAGTGTGCAAATTAGTGATGAACGAGGAAAAAATATGGGGAGAGCTTCCTAAGTTCAGATGACTACATGTTATTTGTGTGTAAATTTAGATCTCGATTACCAAAGAATATATGCATGTCCAAATGACTGCATGTTATATTGGACAAAAAATGAAAAGGAAAATAACTATAAAACTTGTGGTGTTTCAAGGTGGACTATACCCGAAAAAATGTACCAAATTTAAGTAAGAAAATGTTGTTTCTGCCTTGATTAAATGTTGTAATTGATGTATCATATTTGTGACTTCTTTTTGTATCTTTTTTACTGTTTCTGCCTATATTACATTTTAGTGACGTGGTTGTTTTATTTTATAATGCATTTGGTTTATTTTATTTTGTAAGTATGCCATTCTAATGTTAATTTATCCATTTTATGTAGGATGGAGGCAAATCTTAGATTCCACCACATGAGAAAATTTGGTAAGAATGAATACGTTGGTGGAGAAGAGGCTATTGTCAAGGGAGTTGATCTGGATATGTTTTCGTACACAGTACTGATGGAGTTTGTCAAGGATGGGCTACATTACACCGAAATTGGAGGAGTATATGCATGAAAAGGTCCAATGAGTGGGTGGAAATTGGTGGTCGATGATGTAGAACTATTGTTTGTGATGCAAACAAAAAACAATGGTGATTGCATTGATTTCTATGTTGACATCGTGGTCAATGATAAAGCCGAGCTAGTGAAACAAATGCGGCCATATGTCATCATACGCCCAAGGAAGAATATGTTTCCGGGTATAAACATATCTTCTCATATGTACTATTTTTATGAATTTGGTCATTTTTGCTAAATATGTTTTTCATTTTGCTGCTTTTAGTGCGCATAAATTTTTTGTGCATTTATGTTTGAATATATGGACTTGTTTGATTTTTAGTGCACTTAGTGGAATAATAAAAAACTTGTATGTTGTAGCTACGAAATCACAGAAACGACAGTTTGTCACCACTCACCATCTGCAACAAGCAGCGAAAAAGAAGCAGACTGATAAAGTCTTTACTCCTAGAAAGTTGGCATGGCTAAACAATTCACAAGTGATCAGCGAAGCTCCTGTGAGTCCATCTATCAACAACAAGCAGACTGAAGTCTTTACTCCAAAAAAGTCAGCACTGCTAAATAATCCAGTTACCAACAATCCAGAAATGATCAGCGAAGTTGCTGTGAGTCGACGTATCAACAAGAAAAAAGTGGTCAGCAAGAAGTCAACTGGAGTCAGTAGTTCGATGAAGTTACCAGAGAAGGAAAATCCAACTGAAGTCAGTGATGCAACTTTTAATATCAACCCAACAAGTATCAAGAGTAAATTGAAAATCAATAATTCTCCACATGAGGAGGACAATACAGATGAAAATGAGATTCTAATAAGAAGACTACAATCCGATCTTCTAATATGATTTACATATTTTGCTAATATTTACGATAATGTCTTGTTAAATTACTTCCAGAATGTTGATTTATCACCTCTGCCACCTCCACTATTTACAAAAAAAGAAAGGGAGAGAGCTAAAAATGTCTCATAGAAGAATAGTGATTTTGAAAACTTGGGATGCCTAAATTAGTTACTGGTCTGAGAAATGAATTTGAAAAAAATAAAGTAAAATCAAAGATGCCTGCTGAGGAAAGCGAAGATTATGTTCCAGAATTTGATGAACGTAGTGAAAATGATACTTCAAAAAATTAAGCAAATGTGTGTTACAGCTGAAGATTTAATTTTATGTTGGTAATTGTCGACAAGCTTCATTATTTTTTAATTTATTGTTTTTGTGTGCGTATTTTAGAGAACCAACAAGGTTATGGCTACAAAACCTCAGTTTGGACAAACAACTTGTTCACGAGCCAATGTTGAATCTGCAACTAATAAGAATGCAACTCCGATGGCAAAGGAAAATCCAATTCGTACACAAACTTATGGTCCACTATGTAGCATTGAGTTACCACACAATTAAAGAATAGGAACAATGATTGCTTATTTGGCTATGCGAGAACGCAAGAAGAATAAAAATAGTGGAAGTGAAAGTGCAAGAAATGAAGTTGTTGTCGGAAATGTCTCAACAAATATTGAAAACGAAGAAGATGAAGTAGAAGAAGTTGAAGGTATTATCTAATTGAGTTCTGATTTTAATAGTTTAAATTCTCATTTATGTATGTCTAGCCTTCTCATTACTATTGTATGTACTTTGTAATGATAGTCGGAGCTCCCAGAAGGATCAGGGAAAAAAAGATGGATAAAGTTCATTCAAGGCCATATGACGAAAGAGTTGTAATCCAAATGAATAAACGGGGCCAACCTATTTCAGACGATGACCAAGTAATGTCTAAACAGAGTGTTTTTAAGGAACTGTAACACCCCGCATTTTTAAGTATAATTAAAAATGAAATAAAATATATGAAAATATGCTTATGATAGGTAAAAAATGGTGATTTATAAGAAGAATTAATTAATACATGAAAGAGAAGAAAAATTAGTTCGATAACGGTGTATGTAACGGAAAAGATAGTAAAATGAGGATAATTAATTTAATAATCAGGAATTAGGTAAAATGGACATCACCATTGCGTTCCTTTCGAAATTTTACATGAAATAGAGTCCGAGTTTTCGAAAATCGGAGTCCGGATGAAGAAGTTATGGCCTGTAGAAGATTCAGAAGGTTTCGGTCAGCACAGAATTGGCCAGGTCTACCTGGGGGTCTACCTGGGGGCCAGGTCGACCAGGGGGTCGACCAGGGGGTCGACCTGGGAGTCGACCTCCCCCATGGGGGTCGACTATAGTGTCGACCTCCCCCCCTACAGGTCGACCTGGTCGGCCTGTTTCGATCCAGAACACGTTTTTAAAGCCCAGGGACGATTTTTGATGGTCCGGATTGGTTTTAGGGTTAATCTGATGGCTGAAATGAATTGCTACACCTATAAAAACAACCTAAGACCTAGCCTTCTCTACACACAATTCTATTCTTCTTCTTCTCTGCCTCTGTTCTAAATAAAAATAAAAATGGCGTCGCTACTCTGCTGGAATCAAAACTAGAAGCTAATCAACATCAACCTAAGCAACTCAATTCAAATTAGAGATTAAAGCTTCTGCAACGATTCTACAACAACTAAAGTTCTTTCTTTAATCCAACCAAGGCAAGTGCAGTTATTTTCCGATATAAACTTTAATCATAATTGTGACATGATTGTAAATCTGAATTTGAGATTGTGTATGTTCTGTTCTGATCTATTTTATTCTGTATCTCTTCTTCTTTCTGTTCTATAGCCAGGCTACTACGAGCCTGCGCCAATCTCCTAAGAGATTAACGCACAAGCGCTAAAATGTTTGGGACAAATAATGAATGTGGAATAATTGGACATGGTTAATCTGTGACTGATTTAAGAAAAAGGACATAGGTTGTAAACTAGATTTAGATCTATGCATATTCTGTGAATTGGAAGAAGAGGAACCATGGTATGTTAACATATGACTTAAGACAAAGAAAATATGGCTTAGGTATAAAGATTTACATTAAGGTAGGACATCTATTAAATGTAAATAAACACCTAAGTAAGGGATCTTTGGGATATATGACATGCATAGTAATCGATGGTTATAGTTGGTATATGATCATAGTGTGAATCATGACAATTATTTAGGCATGCTTAGGCCAAATTTAAAATTAGGCAAGATATGTTTGTGAAACTTTAAGGAATGATTACATCTGTTATATTTGCCTAATCTGCTAGTTCTGCTATATTGCTTAATCTGCTAGTTCTGTTATATTGCTTAATCTGCTAGTTCTGCTCTACTGCCTAGTCTGCTAGATTTGTTCATCTGCCAAATTTGTCGTCTGCTAAGTCTGTTGAAAATGCTAGATCTGCTAGTTTGCTTAATCTGCTAAATCCGTTAAGTCGCCTAATCTGAAAAATCTGTTATCTGCAATATCTGTTGAGTTGATATAATTAGTCTGCTATTGACATAATCTGAATTGGCTATAGTTATGAATAATTGACATGTATATTAGGCGTGGGTATAAATGGTAAATCATTAATTAATTGGCCGCAAAGATAAACATTGCTAACTCGAGGTTAGAATGAGTTTGCAGCGTAATTCTACTTGGAACCGCCCGACATATTCCAGTGGTTGCAAACAATAGGTCTAATGTGAGAAGTTAGTCATAACGTGCTTGAAACTCGAGGTTAGACTCAGTTTGCGACAGGAACCTGCCCGGAACCAACCGGCCTAACCAGTAGCTGCAAACTGTCAGTCTAATGTGAGAGGTTTGGGCATTAATATTTCATTAATGAAAATCTGAGATAATTATGATGTCTAAAACGTGTTGGGTAAGGTTAAACCAATTGGACCAATGAATCTGATAAACCCGTGGAACCAGTTAATCTGTAAGCCTGTTAATCCGAACATCTGATCCGTTAGTCTGAAAACCTGTTAACTTGATTGTCTGATCTGTGAACTAGTTAATCTAAATTTTGTATGTCTGAAACTTGTAGACAAGTTAAGCTGAAATCTGTTAGTCTGGGGACACAAGGTTAGGAGGGGAATTACTTGTGTCATCTGTTGTTTGGGACCCATATTAGTCAGTAACCCTTTCTGGTATCAAAACTTTGACCCAATAGTAAGTAGGGTCCGGGAACGCTTACTGAACTAATTATAAGAAGTTCATTCTGATAATGGCGAGGGGTGTTGATGGTGCGTTCCAACCGGGTCATGTGCGTGCATGGATCCCGGTCTGCCTCTGAGGATGTAAGATGCCGTGACATCTGTAAATAGGTCTGTGCCAATTGGTTGTTACTTTAGGGAGTGGTACACCCTACTGTGGGGCCGACACAGGATATTTATGTATTAGGGAGCCGATTGCTTGGGGTAGGGTTTTAGGGTACACTTAGTTCTGTCTGTTTCTGTTGGTACCGTCTGTTTCTGTTGGGTGGTAACACCTGTCTGTTTCTGCGTGGTACCGTCTGTTCGGGTGGTAAAGGCCCATTACTAGTGTACACCTAATTCTACATTCTGTTTTCATAGGGATTAATCTGTTTCTGCTTCTGACTGTTTCTGATCGGGTAGTAAAGGCCCATTATTAGCATTCTGTTTCTATTAAATTATTCTGTACCCGTTTCTGTTTCAGTTTAGACATTAGGGTGACACCTAATTCTGTTATACTAGTATTAGTGCAGAGAAGTGTAAAACAATAGCTTATATCATTCTGTTCTTCTGTTATATCTGTTACACCTGTTACAGTTATCTCTCATCCAGTTTTATTTTCATGTCATGTTATTATTATCTGTTCATAACTGAAAATCACTGGACTTGCCAGACTTTTTGTCTGAGCCTTGTTGTTTCGCCTCCTTTCTTCCGTTCTCCCCCCCAAGGTTATCCAAGGAGGGAATACTTTAGCTTGATCCGTATTTCTTCTGCTTGAAGTGCTTAAAGTATGGCTTGGCTCTGTATTGCTTCCGTTCTATGGGGATTATGATTTTAAACTATGCATTCTGAAGGCTTTTGTACAAGACTGATATTTTGTACTTGAATTCTGAAAATGTGATTTGAAAGGATGTAACCAAGTTTATTTCGGTTTCTGTTGAAATAAAGTTATAAATTTTTCAAGTACTATTTTATCTGTCTTGTAAGTTTCTGTTCTGTTTACTAAAATGCTCCACCAAAGTTAAGGCATTCCCTTTGTGAGTGACCTTAACGGAGGTGGGGTGTTACAGGAACACTGAAGAAGAGTGTTCCACTTACTTACAAGTCTTGGTTTGATGTTCCTTTAAGTTTGGAAGGCACGCTATGGAACTGCATCAAAGTAATTTGCAAACTTACCTGAATTTTACTTAAATATACGAAACTTGTCACAAAAGTAGCGTGACTGTTCTTTTTAATGTTTGATTTGTATTTAAGCAATGGTACATTATTCCGGATGAATGTGAATTTTGGGTTTGAAGTCAATTCGTGACTCTTGAGGAGGGGGAGGACAAGAGTCCCATTAAAAAGGCACATTATACGTCTTATGAAACTGATGAAGAGAGACTTGAAAATAGGCCAGATGAAATTCCACTTGAGGTTTTCAAAATACTCTTGATGTTTTGGAGATATGAAAAAAATTCAGATATAATTTTAAGTTTTATCACAGAATTTCCCCCCTTTTTATTCATTCAAATCAAGCAGATAAACATCTTTATTTCATGTTTTTGTAGTCCAAGGCCCTTACAAATTCTGTAAATCGGAAATCGTATACTGACACACATACCGTTGGTTCAAAACTTTTTTCACAAATTTGGCATAAGATGGTATGTATTTTGCTTACTTTTATGGTTGGTTTGTTTAACGATATAGGTCATATGGAGGTATGCTTGTTTAACTCAAATGCAATATCCTTGTTTGACTTGTGAATAAACTACATATATCAACAAAGATTCAGATGGAGAAGTTTTATACTGTCTAACTTTTTAAATACGAGTGATATATGTTCTAGAACAATTAGTTTGATATTCTTTTACTGTCTAACGTTTTTGTATCTGTCCAAGGAATCAAATGGAGAACTTTTTGTTAAAACTCGCAAGCAAAAAGAAGGAAAGGTGTACAAGACTGGTGCTTCAGTAATGAACAATAGATTGTAAGAATTTTATATTCTCTTCAATTAAATGTAAAAAAAAGGTTTATTTTGCACATGATCAACATTATTGTAGAATTAGATTCTGTTTTAATGTCACATTTTGAAACCGCTTTATTTTGAAACTTTTTGTTAAAACTTGTTTCAGAATTGTTAACTTTATTTAATGTCACATTTTGAAACTACTTTATTTTGTAGGAGAAGATTGAAAAAGTAATAAGTGAAGGAGGCAGTGATAGAGTTGTTCAAGAATTTGTTTTTGATGGAAAGTCACACGGTCCATTATGGCTTATAGGACGACACACAAAGTCTCCAAAAATTTCAAAAGCTACTCCAACAACAAGCACATACATAAAGAAGCTGACAACAAAGATAAGGGAAGATATATCTGACGAAGTCGAAGCAAAGGTGAACAAGATGGTCCAAGATGAATTTGATACAAACGTGAACCAAAAAGTTCAGGAGAACTTGACAATGAAGCTTAAGAAATTAGGTGAAGCAAACCCTGACATGCTCATTGATATTGGAGATCTTTGTGCAACAATTCCTAATGAAGACACTAAAACTGAAAGCACTGAACGCAGTGTAGGGTCGGGCTCTTAATCATTGATATATATTGGGGAGCTTTGTGTAACAATTTGCAGTGAACATGAATTGATATTTAGTACGTACTGGATGTGTTTGTAAGTATGGTCTGTAAACATGAACTTACTGGTTATGTTTATAAGTATGTTTGTAAGTATGTTTGTAAGTACTATTTGTGTTGCTTGTTAATCTGAGATGAGAAGTTCTTTTTTTAATTCGGTGTGATGTTAAATTCTGTAATGTTGCAAAATGTGATGTAATGTTGCCATAGCTATGATACAATGTTGCAGTATGTGATGTTAAATGTTGCCGTAGTTATGATATAGTGTTGTCATTGGATGATAAAAGTGTTGCCATAGATTAATGCATGTGGGCCCCACAACATGATTCTGTGAAGTCGGGCTTTTAGTGGCACAATAAGATTTCGTGAACCTGGGCTACATGTTATAGCGGGCCCCACATTTTTGTAAATTTAGTACCTGTGGCAAACATCTGTACCGATGTTGCCTTAAGGTTGCAAAGATGTTGCCTTTGACTCTAAGGCGACGCGGCAAAATGCAACATCGAGAAAGTATTGCCAAAGATCATTTTTGGTCTATAGTAACATTTTTGGGCACTTTCTACATCACTTCTCTAGTGTTGCAGTATGCAATCTATGGCATAGTGAATCTATTACCCTGTAATATCCAAGGCATTTTATCCGTTCAACTTTGAATTATACACATATGTATGTATATGAACAAACGCTAATTACTAAAACAATATGTAATTACTTGGCATAAAAGTGCTATATATGCAAATTAAAATTGTTAAATTTGTAACATTAAAATAATTTTGTTATTTTGATTCAGTAGATTACACGAATACATTTGGCTTTGCTGCATTTGTATAGCATATTGTTGGATCTCACGTTATAGCGTTTTGATCATGACAACTTGCTTTGATACCAACTGTAACGACTCACCTTTTTGACCGCTCCAAGTCGTTATTTAAACCAACTTAAAACATTCAAAATGACAGGTAGTTATTTTAGCTTACAGGGTTTAAATGGAAATTACACACAAAATCACAGACACGATACTGCAGCGGAATAAAATTTTATATACATATCATATTTTTTATACAAGAATTTGTACAACGGAAAATGAATAAAATATATACATGAACTTTTTTAAAAGAACGAAAGTTTACAGTTCAGGGTTTGTGCACTCGTGCGTCTTCAACGTTCCTCTCCATTTGTAATGTACATATATATCGACTAACTTTCTTTTGCAGGAAAAAACTCTACAAACAGATTTAAGAGCTCAATTAAAGATTATATTTGTTTAGAATCTATATGTATTAGTATAGATTTTGTTAAAATCTTCCTTGGTGATACACACACATGCATATTTTAAAATTATAAGATTTTGTATAAAACATGCACAAAACATAAGCATGTTATATCAAATAGACGTCTGAATTTTTATTCAGGCTTCTGAATACGAATAGATGCAAATTTCCAGCGAAGAGCTACAACTCTTAATTCATATCTAATCATCGAATCTCTTCGTGAATGATCGCAACTATTTGTATATTATAAATAGAGATTCAAACAAACATTTTCCCAACTGATTTTTATTCTAATTCTCTTTATGTAATCTATTGCAATCATACTTCCAAGCGCACCCTATTTGTATATTTTTGTGATTGCAAATCATTTTCAATCTTCCATATTCTTTCACGAACAACACTATTATCATAAAGGAAAGATTATAGGTAGGGTGTACATTAATTTGGCATATCAGTGTTATTAAGAATACAAGTAGTCAACAAAACTTTTGTATTGTCAAAGTCCTCTTCAAAAGTTGAGGCAAGAAATCCCGTTCGGGTAGTTGTAGACCTATTCCTATAGGTTAAGTGATGGTTGTTAGTAGTGAAATTCCAGAAGGAAGTCTGGGACTGGACATAGAACGAAGGTTCGAATCTGTATAAAAATCTCTAGTGTTATTTATATTTTCTGCTGCTATTATAATTATTTAATTGCTACAGTGATTAATGTGCTTCAAATTCTATATATATATATATATATATATATTGGACATCATCGATCTAGTGCATAGCGATAATCCATTCGTCGCCGCACCCGACTTTTCATTTGGTATCAGTGCAAGGGGTTCTAGAGATCGTAACAATACCCTAGAATATCTGGTAATAAAGAAATCTGGTCAAGGAATTAGAAAGAGGAAGGAAGAGCAACAAAGTAGAATCAGAAGAACTGTAATAACCCATATTTTGAATAACATGTTATAACATAAATCAAGGCAGAATTAAATGATAAAATCTGAATCAAGGGAAACGGGCTGTGCCATTGCGTTCGTCTCGGAAAAATACGCGAAATAGAGTCCGACTTTTCGAAAATCGGAGTCCGTATGACCCAGTTATGGCCCGTCAAACTTTTTAGAAAATTCAAGTTTAAAAACAAATTCAAATTCAGCTGAGCAGGACAGGCGGGAAAAATTCCCGCCACCCCCAAGTCGACTGGGGTGTCGACTTGGGTGTCGACACACCCCAGGTTGTGTCGACTGCCCAGTCGACACCCCTGTCGACTTGGGTGGTCGGCCAGATTGGCCTGGGTGCATCTGACTTGTTCCTCAAGACATGTTTTAAGGCTTGTGACAGATTTTAAAGGCTCAGATCTGAATTAGGGTTAATCCTATGGCCTAAACTAACCTAAACTTCTATAAAAGGACCCTAATACCTAGCCTAAACCATCATAAATCAATCCTACAACTAGATTATGCCAAAATGTTCAATCATGGCCTCCACCCTCTTGTCATAGTCCCCATCTTCATTCATATGAGAGTTTCTAAGCTTGTTTGAGAGTTTCTAAGTTTGATTCAAGGCCAAAGTTCAATCTTTCTTCATCAAAGTAAGGATCTTCTTCTTATTTATCAAGGGTTTTCATTAGAGCTTATCATTTGGGGGTCTTTAGAGTTGCTAGTGGCTTCGTCTCAATCTTATTTTATTTTATAAGTCTTCATAGCATTGTAAGCCCTATACTACTCTTAGATTCTAACTATGAAGTTAAATATGACATGTTGCAAGTTTGAGTTTGGGCCTAAGTATGATTTGTGCTTTGATTCTATCATGTTATGCATAGGTTTATTCTATGCATGTTTGTAAAGCTATCACCTTGACTTTGTGCATAAAAAGCTATGAGCTTTGATTTGAAATGTTGCATAAAACAACATAGAAACTCTCATAACCCTTATGATATCTTGCATATGATGTTATATGTGAATCACTAGCTATCATCCTATGTCATTTATGACCATGTTTCACCTATTTTGCTAAAGTTGATATCATGCATGTTTTGAGGCTTATAATGTAATATGCAAGTTTATGAACACATTTGCCTCATATGCCACCATGTTTAACTTGTGGCCAAACCTTATTAATTATGTCATGCTTCTAAGTTCCCTCTTTGAGATCTATTTGCGTTTATGCGAACTTACATGCGTTGGGGTTACGTTATGGGTAAACTAAAATGACATAAAAACATGACTTCAAAAGGTGACATGAAATATGACATGTGATTATGCTTGAAACATGAACATGAGCTTGGACATGACTTCTAGAAAACATGAGAATGGCCAACTCGAGGTTGGGTTGAGTTTGTAGCATAAATCTACCTGGAACCGACCGGCTTAACTAGTGGCTACGAGCAATAGGACCCAATGTGAGTAGTTGGTCATGTCGCACTTGAATCCCGAGGTTAGACTAAGTTGTGGTGTAAAGCTACCCGGACCTGCCCGGCTTAACTAGTAACCACAACAAGGTCTAATGTGAGAGGTTGGGTGCATTAAATTAATTAATGCCACATGATAGGGTTAAGTCATGGACCACTTGAATACTTAACCAATTAAACACGATGGGTTGATGGGGTTAAGTCATGAACCTTGGGTACACTTAACCAACTTGATACTTGATTGGATAGGGTTAACCACGTTTAACCCGTTAGAAACCCTAGTTACGTGGTCCTTTTCACCAGTAACCCTCTTGGTTGTATCATGATACCCTAGGGACTAGGCTAGGGCGGGGCACGATTACTGGGCTGACATGTAAGCGACCAAAACGACGGCTGAGTAGGTGCGCCGGTGTAGGTTCAGGCGGACTATGGTCGTGCACATAGTCCGGAGTTGAAAAAGCAGACACGGGCACCAGTAGGTTTAGACTGTGCGTGCTTGATTTGTGTCCGTGGTTGGCACCCTAGGGTGGACCTAGCACAGTTTGACTACACTTCATGGTTGGGCCGTATGACACCGACACTTGACGAGTTAGGCTTTTAGGGAGCCGATCGACTAGACCGTGTTGTTGGACCTTGATTAGGTCATCTCGTGATATTGGGCCAAGATTGGGCCAAGGGATCACTTCTTGTTTAAACTTGACATGGGTTGGAATACTAGTACATTGGTGCAAAAACTTAACCTTGTATATGCGATGCCACACTTGATCTATCTTGTTAACTTTTCATCATACCAGTTATCACCCTATGTTTCATCTCTGTTTTACACGTCCAGTTAACTTTATTAGTTTTTATACTAATAGTAGATAGGACTTGCCAGTCTTTTGGCTGACCCATTTTCTTTCGCCTCTTTTCTTTCGTTTCCACCCCCAGGTTTACAGGGTGGGAACACTAGCACCTAGCTTGGATCTTTAGCTGCTTTTCTGGATAGCTCATGTACGGTTTGGACTTGAGCTTGCTATGGCTTTATTCTACCTTGGGGATAGTTACTTTATGATTTTCTTTCCAGTTTTCAGTTTATGTTTCTAGACTTTGTTTTATGGGAAAATAATGACCAAGTACTTTGATGTAACTTGACTATGGTTTTGAAATGTTAGTTTTTACCCGTTGCTTTATTTACTCTGCTTTTACTTATATGTTCTGTCTTGTGATATCTGCATGCATGTTTACCTTGTTTAACGCCCCTCCAAAGCTAGTGTGCTTGCAAGAGTGGCATTGGCGGAGGTGGGGTGTTACATTTGGTATCAGAGCGTAAGGTTTTACTAGACCGGACAAAAGTTTTAAAACTTACCTTTTTAAAAACTATTTTTAAATCCAATTAAGTATTTTCCAAGGAAAGTCTAGTTTATTTTAAAAGGCTATTCCCCAAAAGCCATTAGCACTATCCTTCATTTCCTCGTTCTAAATCTATCTTTCCCTTCTTTTCAGCATGACCGATCTTAACCTTCCCGAGGGAGTAACCATTCCCGGATGGTTCCGGAGGTACTTGGAAGCTAGGGTCAACGATGTGGGCCCAGCAAACACTCCCACCGTAACTGAGTTTCCTCCTCCTCTTCCTCAACATCCCCAAGCAGATTTCGCAAAGGTTTGCAAAGACTTTAAGGCAATGGGTGGCAAGAATTTTATTGGGACGAAGACTTTTGTTGAGGCGCGAAATTGGTTGAAAGAAACTGAAGATCTCTTCGCCATCTTTGATGTGGAAGACCGTAGAAAGGTTTTGTTGGCAGTATGGCTATTGAAAGAGGAAGCTGCTTATTGGTGGGAGGTCACCAACGCTACTAGGCCTATAGAGACTTGGGCCGATTTTAGGACGAGGTTTGGGCTTAAGTTTCTATCATCTGCTGAGGCGAATCTGCAATTGGAGAAGTTTATATTTTTGAAGCAAAGGGATATGACAGTGAGAGAGTATGTGAATAAGTTTAACCAGCTTGCTCGATTCGGTTTGAACATGGTTAATACCCCCCAGAATAAGGCTCTACGCTTTGCACGAGGGTTGAATGAGCCATTACAAGGTTTATCCATGTCACATATACCCATGGGGGCCACTTTTGAAAGCCTAGTGGACATGGCATTGCTTCAGGGAGACGATAAGAATGGAAAGAAAGAAGTCAAACCTAATGAGACTCAAACCAAGAAGGCGGACTCCAAGTGGGGAGGGAATCAGAGCAATCAGAACAACAAGAACAACAAGGGTAACAAGGCCAACAACAACAAGGCAAAGGACCCAAGAAATTGCAACTTCTGTGGGATTGTTGGGAACATAGCCAAAGATTGTAGAAAGAAGAAGAGAAAGTTGGGCGAATGCTTTCATTGTGGAGAGACTGGACACTTTAGCAAGGATTGCCCCAAGAAGCAAGGATAAGGGCAAGGGCAGACTCAGCGTGTAGGACCTTCTGGAGGGCAAGTGCATGCTCTCAACACTGCTCCAGTTTAGGACCGAGGTAGTATTTCTGTAGAAAGCCTTGTTTATATTTCTGATTTTCCTGTTCGCACTTTATTTGATTCTGGCGCATCGCATACCTTTATTTCTTCTGACATTGTTGAAAGTTTTCACCTAAGTACTAGTCTAGTTGAGGATCCCGTTAGTGTTTCAAATCCAATTGGGGGTTCCGCCCATCTATCTATGATTTGTGTAGATTTGAAGATTTCTATCTTGACCGTAGAATTCACGTGTAATGCTTATGTTCTCGGGTTCACGGGATATGGGTTGATTTTGGGCATGGATTGGTTGTCCAGTTATGGAGCCATTCTCGATTGTGAGCATAGGGTGGTGAGGCTCATGACTCGCCTCGGTAATACCCTAGAGATTTCTTGCAACCCGCTGGATCCCGTCATGTTGTGTTATCTTGAATCTCTTGACTCGTCCATCGATGATCTGCAATCAGTAAGGGTGGTTCGAGAATATCCCGATGTCTTTGAAGAGGTTAAGGGGTTACCCCCTAAACGAGAGATAGATTTCCGCATTTATCTTGTTGATAATTCCAAGCCAGTATCATTGCCCGTTAGGCACATGGCCCCACGAGAAAGAAGGGAGCTCAGTAAGCAAATCAAGGAGCTACTTGAGAAGAATTTTATTAGGCGAAGCATTTCGGAATGGGGTGCTCCTGTGGTATTCGCTACTAAGGCGGATGGTTCGCTTCGTCTATGTGTTGATTATCAAGAGTTGAACAAGCTGACAAAGAAGAATAGGCACCCGTTACCGAGGATTGATGACCTCTTTGACCAGCTTGTTGGTGCTTCTATTTTCTCTCAGCTCGATCTAGCCACCGGATTCCATCAGCTTAGAGTGGCTGAGGATAGCATTGATAAGACTGCGTTTAGGACTCCAGATGGATTCTTTGAATGGCTTGTCATGCCGTTCGGTTTGACCAGTGCACCCGCCTACTTCGTAGATTTGATGAGTAGGGTGTTCAGGGAGTCCCTTAACAAGTTTGTTGTTGTCTTCGTGGATGATATCCTGATCTTCTCAAGGGATGAGGAAGAACATGCTAGACATCTCAAGGAAGTGATGGATACGCTTAGAGCTCATCAGTTGAAATCCAAGTTCTCCAAATGCCATTTTTGGAGAAGGGAAGTTCGGTTTCTTGGACATATAGTTTCTAAGCAAGGCATAGCTGTGGATCCCGCGAAAGTGGTTGCGGTTCAAGACTGGAAGACTCCTAAGAATGCAACCGAGGTAAGAAGCTTTCTCGGACTAGCAGGCTACTATAGGAAGTTCATTAGGGACTTCACTAAGATTTCAGCCCCTCTTACTAATTTAATGAAGAAGAACTTAGTCTTTGCATGGGACTTAGAGTGTGAGCTTGCTTTTCAAAGGCTCAAGTGATCCCTTACCACAACTCCAGTTTTGGCATTACCCGATGGCGGTAAGATGTTTACCGTGTACACCGATGCATGTGGCACGGGGTTAGGTGCTGTTCTGATGCAGGAAGGAAGAGTGATATGTTATGGGGGTAGGCAACTTAAAGTTCATGAGAAGAACTATCCCACTCATGATTTGGAGTTGGCGGCGATCGTCTTTGCACTCAAATCCTGGCGCCACTATCTTCTAGGCGAAAGGTTTGAGTTGTATACTGATCACAAGTCACTCAAGTACCTCTTCTCGCAGAAAGATCTGAATCTAAGGCAGCAAAGGTGGATGGTATTCTTGGCATCATATGACTTCGAGATAGCTTATACCCCCGGCAAGGGTAATGTTGTGGCAGATGCACTAAGTAGGAGAAGGTTGACTTTGAGTCCCTTGTTTGTTGAGATGAAGGGCCTAGAGTTCTTGGCAACCTTTGATTTCACAACGGCTGTTGAGTCGATGACGGGTTTGTTAGCATCTCTTGAGCTTAGACCTACACTTCTTGATCAAGTAAGGACTTCGCAGAAGGAAGACCCACAGATAGTCGAGATCATGGACAAGTTGATTCGTGGTGAGACGTCTAGTCACCTTACTAGATATACTATCGATGATAAGGGTTGGCTAAGGCGTGATAGAAGGCTATGCGTTCCATAAATAGGAGACTTGGTGCATAAAGTTCTCGAAGAAGCGCATCACTTGAAGATGACTATACATCCTGGAGGAGATAATATGTATAGGGATATGAAGCGCATTTTCTTTTGGGCTGGAATGAAGAAGGATGTGGCAGAGTATGTTTCAAAGTGTATGGTGTGCCAGCAAGTGAAAGCCGAGTCGAAGAAACCCGGTGGGCTATTACATCCATTGGAGGTCCCGCAATGGAAGTGGGAAAGTATCTCTATGGATTTTGTGGATGGATTGCCTAGGTCGAGGAAAGGGAATACGAGCATATGTGTCATAGTTGATAGACTTACGAAGAGTGCTCATTTCATTCCAGTGAAGAGCAAGAGGGCCGCGTCATGGCTAGCATCTGTTTATCTTCGAGAGATAGTGCGATTGCATGGAGTTCCTTCTAGCATAGTTAGCGATCGTGACCCAATCTTCACTAGCCAGTTCTGGAATAGTTTGCAAGAAGCGATGGGTACGCGATTGAATCTAAGTACAGCCTATCACCCCCAGACGGATGGCCAAACCGAAAGGGTGGATAGAGTGCTAGAAGATCTTTTGAGGCTTTGTGTTCTTGACTTTGGTGGTACTTGGGAAGACCACCTTCCTCTTGTAGAGTTTGCTTATAATAATAGCTATCAAGCTAGCATAGGGATGGCACCATTTGAAGCTTTGTATGGGAGGCCGTGTAGGTCACCATCTTGTTGGTGGGAGACAACGTTTAGGCTTATACTTGGGCCCGATATGATACGGGACATATCCGAGAAAGTTGGATTGGTGAGAAGACGGATGAAAGCGGCCCAAGACAGACAGAAATCCTATGCTGACAAGCGAAGGACAGATCTGGAATTTGAAGTTGGAGATATGGTTTTCGTGAAGGTTTCTCCTTTGCGTAATGTGGTTCGTTTTGGAGCGGTTGGAAAGCTGGCACCAAGGTTCGTAGGACCCTTCCCTATCATAGAGAGAATTGGGAAGATGGCTTATAAGGTGGAATTGCCCGAGAAGCTGGCCGGAGTGCATAATGTCTTTCATGTCTCGCATCTGCGAAAGTGCCTACATGAGTCCGCTGAGGTGGTTGAACCTAACATTCTTGAAGACGTGGAGGTAGAGAAAGAGGCAACCTTGAGGAGAGCTCCGATTCGTATCTTGGGAACGGAGATCAAGAAGCTAAGGAATCGAGAAGTCAAATTGGTAAAGGTTCAGTGGAGTGAGGCCGAAGAGGATGCAACTTGGGAAACCGAGGAGAAGATGCACGGGCTTTATCCATTTCTTTTTTAGGGTACATTATCAATCTCTTTTCCTTGTTAGCATACCTTTCTTTTGCTATCCATGTTTATCTTGTTATCTCGTTAACCTTGTCATGAGAACCTTAGGTAGAAACCCTTTGGATGAAACATGTATTTGAAACATGTTATGTTTGATGTTTGCAAGTGGTTGTAAGTGTTTGCAAGTGGATACTCGTGGATGCATGATACACGTTAGGCACTAAGATCGGCTCACACACTTTCATATTGCATATGCATGAGTGCTTATACTTATTCATGGCTGAAACTTGTTATGCTATCATGTGGATGTTGCATATGGATGAATGTTATGTGCACTCATATAGAGATTATAAATTATGTTAGGAGTTTGCATACATATGGACTCATTTCACTAACATACTTTGCATTAAGGAGGTTTACTGAATCAGTAACCGCCTGATTTTCGCATTAGATAAGTACATATACACACACCTTCCGCATATGATCATACGGCATTTAGAATCTTTTAAGGACAATGACTGCTCGTGGATGATGTTTTGAGTAGATGGATGATGGATGGTAGGATACGTTCTTCCTAACTTAGAGATTTCGGGGACGAAATCCTTTAAGGAGGGGAGAATGTAATAACCCATATTTTGAATAACATGTTATAACATAAATCAAGGCAGAATTAAATGATAAAATCCGAATCAAGGGAAACGGGCTGTGCCATTGCGTTCGTCTCGGAAAAATACGCGAAATAGAGTCCGATTTTTCGAAAATCGGAGTCCGTATGACCCAGTTATGGCCCGTCAAAGTTTTCAGAAAATTCAAGTTTAAAAACAGATTCAAATTCAGCTGAGCAAGACAGGCGGGAAAAATTCCCGCCACCCCAAGTCGACTGGGGAGTCGACTTGGGTGTCGACTGCCCAGTCGACACCCCTGTCGACTTGGGTGGTCGGCCAGATTGGCCTGGGTGCATCTGACTTGTTCCTCAAGACATGTTTTAAGGCTTGTGACGGATTTTAAAGGCTCAGATCTGAATTAGGGTTAATCCTATGGCCTAAACAAACCTAAACTTCTATAAAAGGACCCTAATACCTAGCCTAAACCATCATAAATCAATCCTACAACTAGATTATGCCAAAATGTTCAATCATGGCCTCCACCCTCTTGTCATAGTCTCCATCTTCATTCATATAAGAGTTTCTAAGCTTGTTTGAGAGTTTCTAAGTTTGATTCAAGGCCAAAGTTCAATCTTTCTTCATTAAAGCAAGGATCTTCTTCTTATTTATCAAGGGTTTTCATTAGAGCTTATCATTTGGGGGTCTTTAGAGTTGCTAGTGGCTTCGTCTCAATCTTATTTTATTTTATAAGTCTTCATAGCATTGTAAGCCCTATACTACTCTTAGATTCTAACTATGAAGTTAAATATGACATGTTGCAAGTTTGAGTTTGGGCCTAAGTATGATTTGTGCTTTGATTCTATCATGTTATGCATAGGTTTATTCTATGCATGTTTGTAAAGCTATCACCTTGACTTTGTGCATAAAAATCTATGAGCTTTGATTTGAAATGTTGCATAAAGCAACATAGAAACTCTCATAACCCTTATGATATCTTGCATATGATGTTATATGTGAATCAATAGCTATCATCCTATGTCATTTATGACCAAGTTTCACCTATTTTGCTAAAGTTGATATCATGCATGTTTTGAGGCTTATAATGTAGTATGCAAGTTTATGAACACATTTGCCTCATATGCCACCATGTTTAACTTGTGGCCAAACCTTATTAATTAAGTCATGCTTCTAAGTTCCCTCTTTGAGATCTATTTGCGTTTATGCGAACTTACATGCGATGGGGTTACGTTATGGGTAAACTAAAATGACATAAAAACATGACTTGAAAAGGTGACATGAAATATGACATGTGATTATGCTTGAAACATGAACATGAGCTTGGACATGACTTCTAGAAAACATGAGAATGGCCAACTCGAGGTTGGGTTGAGTTTGTAGCATAAATCTACCCGGAACCGACCGGCTTAACTAGTGGCTACAAGCAATAGGACCCAATGTGAGTAGTTGGCCATGTCGCACTTGAAACCCGAGGTTAGACTAAGTTGTGGTGTAAAGCTACCCGGACCCGCCCGACTTAACTAGTAACCACAACAAGGTCTAATGTGAGAGGTTGGGTGCATTAAATTAATTAATGCCACATGATAGGGTTAAGTCATGGACCACTTGAATACTTAACTAATTAAACACAATGGGTTGATGGGGTTAAGTCATGAACCTTGGGTACACTTAACCAACTTGATACTTGATTGGATAGGGTTAACCACGTTTAACCCGTTAGAAACCCTAGTTACGTGGTCCTTTTCACCAGTAACCCTCTTGGTTGTATCATGATACCCTAGGGACTAGGCTAGGGTGGGGCACGATTACTGGGCTGACATGTAAGCGACCAAAATGACAGCTGAGTAGGTGCGCCGGTGTAGGTTCAGGCGGACTATGGTCGTGCACATAGTCCAGAGTTGAAAAAGCAGACACGGGCACCAGTAGGTTTAGACTGTGCGTGCTTGATTTGTGTCCGTGGTTGGCACCCTAGGGCTTGATACACCCTAGGGTGGACCTAGCACAGTTTGACTACACTTCATGGTTGGGCCGTATGACACCGACACTTGACGAGTTAGGCTTTTAGGGAGCCGATCGACTAGACCGTGTTGTTGGACCTTGATTAGGTCATCTCATGATATTGGGCTAAGATTGGGCCAAGGGATCACTTCTTGTTTGTACTTGACATGGGTTGGAATACTAGTACACTTGGTGCAAAAACTTAACCTTGTATATGCGATGCCACACTTGATCTATCTTGTTAACTTTTCATCATACCAGTTATCACCCTATGTTTCATCTCTGTTTTACATGTCCAGTTAACTTTATTAGTTTTTATACTAATAGTAGATAGGACTTACCAGTCTTTTGACTGACCCATTTTCTTTCGCCTCTTTTCTTTCGTTCCCCCCCCCCAGGTTTACAGGGTGGGAACACTAGCACCTAGCTTGGATCTTTAGCTGCTTTTCTGGATAGCTCGTGTACGGTTTGGACTTGAGCTTGCTATTGCTTTATTCTACCTTGGGGATAGTTACTTTATGATTTTCTTTCCAGTTTTCAGTTTATGTTTCTAGACTTTGTTTTGTGGGAAAATAATGACCAAGTACTTTGATGTAACTTGACTATGGTTTTGAAATGTTAGTTTTTACCCGCTGCTTTATTTACTCTGCTTTTACTTATATATTCTATCTTGTGATATCTGCATGCATGTTTACCTTGTTTAACGCCCCTCCAAAGCTAGTGTGCTTTCAAGAGTGGCATTGGCGGAGGTGGGGTGTTACAAGAACAATGTCTCATGGCTAAAGTTAGATCACAATCGGTTTGTGTAGATTCATTATATAAAGATCTTTTGTTGGACCATGAAAAATTGCTAAAAGATTTTAAAACTTTGAATAAATTTACCCGACACTCCTAGCTCAGTTGGTTAGAGGAGGGCGAATTGGGATGAGACATAAGTCTCAGGTTCGAGGGTCACCTCTGCCAATTTCTAAGGGTGACTTCCTAGGTAGTGTGAAGGCGTTGAAAAATGGGGGTATATTACTATCCGTGGGGTTTACTAAGACTAATAAGAAATGACTTGAGTGAAGTCTTAGGTTCCACACGTGAATTAAAAAAAAACTTTGAATAAACTTAATGCATTTATTTTAGCCAAATCTAAAGATTGTGAGCAAGAAATTTTCAAATTAAAAGATAAAAACAATGATCTTTTAAAGGAAATCGATGTTTTACAAAATAAAAATACTTTTATAGAATATTCTTTAAATAATTCTAGTTCTTTAATTTTGTCTCTTGAAAAAGAAAATGAAGCTTTAAGTGGAAAGAATTTAGAATTATCTAAAGAATGTGAGTTTTTAAAAGTTAATAATAATAATAATAATTTGCAAAAAGAATTTTATGACTCGAAAGAAAATTTTAAATATTTACAGTTGTCTTTAGATAATTCAGAATCTCAAATTTGTCATCTTGAAAATGAGAATAGTACTTTGAAAAGAAAGAATTCTGAATTAAATAAGAAAATTGATAGTTAAAAAGTATCAAAATTTCTTTCAAAAGTGTCAATCGTGACTTTGGAATCAAATTTGAAAAATGTACAAGTAAGTTCACAAAATTTAATAAAGGTCAAAATGATTTAAATGTGATTTCATCTAATTCTAGACCTTTACATGAAAAAAGTGGTTTAGGATATAATAAAACTAATCATAGGAATAGTAATAGATATGATTTTATGTCCAATAAAAATATCACTGCTAGTAGATCCTAATCTGGAATCTGATCTTTCAGTTGTCGATATTCTGGTTTCATGCTGTGATACCAAGTATACATCATCTGCTTTGGTACTTCAACTATCTGCATTTGGTATTCCTGCTACATCTTATCAGATCCGATTTTTGTGCTTGTTGTGTGTTTATTTCTTGTGCCTTCCATTTTTTTTGAAGTGATGCTAACATCTTGCGCAATGTTTCGAGCTGATGTTTTAACTTCTGTGAGGTCATATTCTGCTCCTCCTTCCTGGGTTGAAATCTGCTGCAACCCTGAGTCTCTTTTCATTACTGAAGTTTGGTTATCGCTTCTTATCTTTGCACAATTGGACTGCTTTGCAGCCTGCAACAAACTACTACCAATAACTGGTGTATCTAATTCTGGTTGAGTGCCGAGGCTCTAAGTTTCTTCATTTTCTGCAACTGTACAATCTTCTTCCTCTCTTCCTTGGTGCTTAACTAGTCTGTTGGTGGTTGCTGTTTATAGAGCTATTGGATTGGAGAAATACTATTAATTCACACACATTGCCTGGCTAGTTTTTTGGCAATATGAAGACTTACAAGCAGCTCCCTATGTGGACAGTATGAGTCAAAACTCTGTGTAATTGTGACTCAACAATATTGTATTGTATCTTTCTGTCTTTAACTATGTTGTTCTGATCACACCCTGTGTGGTATTAGATTTCAGATTACCTATAGTTAGAGTTAGAAATGTCTGTAGCAGATAGGCGATCAGCCTATCTCCTGTTATATTTTGTACTTATTATTTGCTGTAATGATAAAGTTGTACGGTCCACTCTAGAAAACCGCTGGCTTTGCCAGAAAAATAATATCAATACTAGTACTAAAGCACGAGTAAATCCAAGATTTAATTTTCTATGGTGATACACAAACATGCACATTTTAAAATTGTAAGATTTTCTATAAAACATGCATAAGACATTAAGCATGTTACAGCAAACAAACGTCTGAATTTTTATTTCAGACTTCTGAATATGAATAGATGCTACTTTCTAGCGAAGAGTCACAACTCTTAATTCATATCTAATCGTCGAATCTATTCTTAAATGACTACAACTATTTGTATATTATTAATAGCGATTCAAACAAACATTATCCTAATCGATTTTTATTCTAATTCTCTCTATCTAATCTCTTGTAATCATACTTGCAAGCGCACTCTATTCCTACATTTTTGTGATTACAAATCATTCTCAATCTTCCAAGTAGTCAATTAAGAACACAAGTAGTCAACATAACTTTTGTATTGTCAAAGTCATCTTCAGTATTTAAGGAAAGAAATCTTGTTCGAGTAATTGTAGACCTATTCCTCCAGTTAACTGAGGGTTGTTAGTAGTTAAATTCTAGAAGGAAGCCTCAGACTAGATGTAGAACGAAGGTTCGAACCAGTATAAAATCTTGGTGTCACTTTTACTTACTGCACATTATCCTATTCATATTCCATATTATACGATCCTATCACTGCATAGACTTTTTCACATATGTTAGCAAAAAAACGGAAGTAACAAAATTAGATATATTCAGGCTTATATAGTAAAACCTGCATATTAGAGTGATTTGATCTAAAAATTTAGCCATTGCTTATTTCCCTAACACTACTATTATTCCTCCTCAAAAGCGCTTAGGGTTTTCACCTCTTTCCTTCTTCATGTCTTCGAATATCCAAAGAAAAAAATCTTAAATAATCTCTGACAATCTGATTAGAAACTAAAAAAATCAGATACAATATCTTCTCATCATTGTTCATATATATGAACTAAACCTTAATTTCATTAGTGTTTCAATTCATACATCTTCTATTCTTTGAAAAAATGTGGGATCGTTTCCTTTAGCTCTTAATTGATGGATATGAGAAAAATCACAATGAGAGTTACTCATATCCGAAGGGACTGAACTCACTTGGTGAGAAAGAGCGGATTTCATCATAGCTTTTGAGATGGCTTGGATCCGAACATGATGATGATATATTAGAGAGAAGTTTTGATTTGAAAAGAGGTAATAGGTAACCAGTCTGTTCTTCCAGTTTGAACTGACTCTCTGGTAATCTATCTAACACCTAACCCTTGTTCTAATCTGATAAAATTTCATGTTGATAATTGTGACTTTAGAATATCTGCTCTTTGATGTGTTCCTGAAGCATGATTAACTTGAAGTACTTTTTCTAACACTTTCTCTCTAACGGAATACAAATCGATTTTCATGTGTTTAGTCCTTAAGTATAGAACATGATTTGTTGTCAACGACATTGTTCTTAGATTGTCACACCATTGAGTTTATTTCTTGTTAATGATGATTTTTAATTCTAATAATAGTGACTTGGTCCATACTAATTTTGATGTTGCACAAGCCACACTTCTGTATTCTGCTTTTGTACTTAACATGGACATAGTAGACTGCTTTCTTGAATACCACGAGATAAGGTTTTAACCCAGGTAAATGCAGTATCTAGAGGTTGATCTTCGATCATCCGGATCAATTCCCCAATCAACATGTGAAAAAAAAACAAATTCGAACTTTATTTGAGGGTCATACCTTGATCTAAAGTACCATTTAAATATCTTGGAATCCTTTTCACGGGCTTCCAATGTTCATTGAGTAGGTTTTGTATGAACTGACTGATTTTGTTACACTATATGCAATTTATGATCGTGTAATCATTGCATATTGAAATGCACCCACTATAATTCTATGTCGCTTCCCTTTATACTCTGATAGACATGGATTTGTGATCTTAGAGTAAAGGGGCTTTTGGCTTTATCCATCTTGGTTTTGATAAGAATTTCAGTAATATATTTCTTTTGACATAACTAAATCTCTGATTCTGAACTTTTTATTACTTTAATTCCAAGGGAGTAATTCAATTCATCAGGATCTTTTATATAGAACTCCCGGTTTAAATATTTGATAAAACAATTTATTTCATTGTCATCAGTTCTAATAACTATGAAGTCATCACCTGCACAAGTACATATGTTATTGTTGTACTGTGGAACTTAGTGAACAAAGAATTACCTGACTTTGTTGACTTACTTTACCACCCCTCATTTTTCAAAATAAATAAATAATGTAATTTGATTGTGAACATAGGAAAATAAACATTTTTCGAATTTCCAGAATATGACCTCGAAACTTTTACCATTGCGTTCATGACAATTTTTTAATTGAGTTACATCCATAATATGTTCCGAATGAAGTTCATACGGAAAAGTTATCAAAGTTCAAAGTTCCTTATCGAAAAATAATTATATGTGCAAACGAACATTTATATATTTTGTTTTATAAATATACAAACATGTATATTCCAGAAATAACGCAAGTTGGAATTTGAAAAATTAAACGTGCAGAATAAATGGGAATTGAATAAAAATAAAGTTATGTAAAGACAACATATAGAGATATAAATAGAATTAATTAAAATATTAACAAAAGTATATTTATAAACTAATAATTGGGATTCAATAATTCTTAACGTCATGTAGACGTAACATTATAAAATACTTAATGAAAATTAATTAAAGTCTAACGTTATATAAGTATAATATTATAAATTAATAAATACAATATAACGTCATAAAAGAATTAATTCACGAATGATAACATGGGTGTAAACACGTATGTATATATTTATTTATTTCATATAAGTATATATACGTACAAATTCCAAATATAACACGCGTTTGAATTTTAAAAAAAGACCAATGCTCATGAAACTGAACCAGGATTTAATGGAAATAAATCGAAAGTTAACACTTATATAATGTATCTTTATAATTTAATTAAGAACAATTATATTATGATAACCAAAACACACCATTTGGCGTATAGACTCATGGAGGTCGACCTATGAATGATCGCTCTACCCATATGTGTCTAAAATGACATGTGAACCTAGTCATTCCAAATAACGGATTTTAATCATTTTAAATGAATGGATGAAGTAGTTTTGACTCTCTATACATAAACGTGCAGAACTAGTCTTCAACCACCTATTTCTTCAAAATTGGCATATAAGCCTTAACACTTTTCTTTCTTCTTTAATTTTTCAGAAAATATTTATTTTAGATTTAGGCTTTCTGATTTACGAATTAGAGGAAGAAATTATAGATCTAGAAAAGAGATTGCTCAAAATAAATCATCTCTATGAGGTATGTTTTACAAATACGGTTTTCTAGTTATTTTTTATTTATTTAAAACCATATTTGTAAATCCGTGCAAATTTCAGTTTGTGGATCCAAAAAGAATTATAAAAGTGAAGGCTATGGTAATAGAGCTGGATTTGAATCAGATCTGAAACTTGGAGTGTCTTTTCCAGGTAAGTGGATCTAAATTATGTATCTTTTCTGATAATGACAGAAAATATCGTTAGATTCTCGTTATAAACATTTAAATGGACATTGACATACTTAGACTCGATTGTGGTAATTAGCTTATTCAATTTATTTTGGTTAAAAGTGAAAATAAAAAAATTATTGAACTTATATGTAAATGTTGTTCTAATGGAATATAATTTGAATATATAAGTAATCTTCGGTTTAGAATTAGAAAGAAAGGCATAAACCTAAACGTGGAAAAATTTACAGTAATAGTGTCAAAGTTGTAATAAAACGGGGGAATTAAATATATATAATACTTGATTTAAGAAGACAACAATAGCTTAATCAGTTGGTTCGAAAAGAATATATTTCCTTAGTTTAATCTTTATAAGAAAGAACAAAAAAACGTAGTTACAAGAATAAAGATAAAGGAAGTGGGATTAATGCATAATAGGGATGTTTTATATCTTGCACAATCCAACAAAAAGGAAAAAGAAACAAAAAAAAGGTAATTTGTAATTATGGATAACTGTATATGAGATTGTTTACATAAAATATGAAAGCAAGTCTTAGTAAAGCCCCAATAATCAACCAAATTGAATACGACTCACTTCCCAGTAATAGACTTACATTGGTAGTTAAAATGAGGAAGAATACATCAGATAAGATAAGATTAAAAGAGAGAGAGAGAGAAATAATAATCAAGTAAAACGTTAGAGCATAATAAAAGAAGAAATTAAGAAAATGGTTAAGATCTGACTTTGGCGTGTTGATAAATAAAGAAATAAAAGTATCATTATGATAAAAGACTTATGATAGGTGGACATAGTTGCAGACTGGAATTATATTATATGAAAAGAAACCTAAGAGAGAATTAAATATCATAATAAATGAAATAAAAAGATAAATTAAACGCATAAGAAAAGATCAGACATAGGGTTTAATAAAAAGATGAGGCATGTTGATAATACCAGAGATGTGTTTGGAGCAATCCGAAGGGAACATGGATGCAGGCCTAACAAAGATGTATCATCGCAAATCCTTTGCATTAGAGGAAGTCTATACCAGCAATAAACCAGGAGTTCTTCAGCATGGGAAGGTAAGCAACGTGGAGAATACCCTAGGATGGCCCTCCATTGTATGCCTAACAAATCTATCCTTCATAGAAAGATCCATAGTTTCTATCAAGAGGGTTTGTCTTGACTACACTTGTATTGTAGGCCTAACGAAGTTTTCCTCTATAAGTAGTCAAAAGGCTAATGGGTGATTTGAGTATTCATGCGACACCTGAGTTTGAAAGCATGTTACCTAGCTGTGGGAGTATGTTTAGTGGGCATGACCAATAAGGATAATAGCCGCTCAGATACCAGTCATCATCGATCCATAATGAACATGAGGAAGATTTAGGTTAGACCAAAAGGCTTGTGATCTTTCACTATCGAGATGTTGGATAAGGCGACAACGTCATTTGGTTGCTTAGTTTGTTTTTAGTAGGACAAAGCCATTAATCCATTAGAAGGTCTTCCAACTAGTTGAGAGATGGTTGTGTGGGGTCATAGCCATGTTGACAAAAGATAAACTATGTGGAACATGTGCACTACAGGCCAAATGAAGCTATCCTTTACAGATGCAGTAAAACCCCGACTGAGTTACGTACGAAGTGGGACTTAGGGGCGCCTCTTGTGATCAAGACTCAAAAGTGTAAACATGAAAATTGCGTGTGGATCCTCGATGTATGCATCGGGTAGTACATTATGGACATCAACAGTGTAGGTACTACGAATACCATTCACATTTCAATATCGGACGATAGAACATCAGTGTTATAGGCCTTAAGAAGAGGACCTTTACAGATGTATTTGAAGTACTCTTGGCGAGATTGTGACATCCTATCGAGGAGGATACAAATGGTACTATGGGTATATCTAAGACCGAAGCAGTTCAAGAGCATGTAGCTATATATATATATACATATATATATATATATACATACACATATGTATGCTGTATGTTTGGTTTAATTAAAAAGTAGATGGGTACGATTTAGACATAGAAGTTAGAGTATTGTAACCTAAGAATGGTATATGCAGTGTAACGCTTAAAATTATATAATTTTCCATTTACCAGAACATTAGTTCTGACCCGCTCATTATAACAACCCATAGGTTAGATAGAAAGCATGGTTATTTGGTGTAGAGACGCTTGATCTAGAAAATGTCATTTCCTTGGTAAGTATTTATTTACTATTGTATTTTAATCATTTCCGCTGTGAGTTAGTTGTTGAGCTCTGATATTTTGTCTTTTCCTATTTGTTCGAGCTTCATGGACTTGGATTTTAGAACTTTTTTGAAAAATACAAGCCCATTGAGGTTTAGGTTATTACATTTTGTTTAAAGCCTAGGTTTAGTGGTCCTATGTAGATAATAAGCGAACGTATTTGTGTTTTTCATTATAAATGCATATAACCTAGATCCATAGAGAAACTCATTTTTAATGGAATAACATTTCAAAAGTTTATGGGAATAGATTTGTACCTTAAGATTGGAATTATGGGATTCCAATAATAGTAGGTCCTTGAGAGACCATAGGATATGATATACAATAAACATGGTATTAAGACGGGTGTCCATATTTTAAGTGTTTGGAAATTTGGAATTATTTCAAATTTATCATTGAGCTAGTAGTGGCTTAGTAATAAAGAGAAAATGGTTTGGGCGTATGTATTGTGCATAGAAGTGCTAGAGGTAGGTTTTAGTACAAAAATACACAATCTTGAAAAAAAATAACTTTTTTGAATTAATTTAGGTAAGAATGGTAATTAGGGAGTCCACTTTGAGTCTATCCCCATAAATTAATTTTTAAGAACTTGATTATTTTTTATGTTTACATGTTTTAAATCTAAAATCAGCAATTTTAAATACTTATTTAATAAAGATGGAGAATTGCGCAAAAATATTTTTGGTTAGGAAGCAAATTTGTTTTGAAGAAAAATATGTTTTATGGTGTTAGACAAAATAAGTGGAAACAAATGCTATGATTTTTGGAACCAATGCTAGAAAACTCTATTCTGTTAAAATGGAAAGTAATTGGAATAAAGTAGGTATTTTATAGAAGAAGGTTTAGAATGGTGCAATTAAAACCTTAAATCACTACAGGAATTTAGTATGAGAAAAAAATAAAAAAATTCATAGGTACGAAAGGTTGTGACATACTTTAATTCATTGGAACAAGAAGAATTACAATATGAGTTTTTATGCATCGATAAGTTTTGTAAGTAAATGTATTTTTTTTTAAGTAACGACGAATGCATTGTGAAAGAGGTGTACAATATATTGGCAAAACACCATATTTCATGCTACTTATTTCACCAAAGAAATGTAAAATGAAGTTTTCTTCTTACTTTACACAAAATGCAAAATCCTCCTTAGAAAAGATTCAAAGAAACTCAATCTTAATAGAAAAAGATATAACAAGTAGCTTGAATGTATTAAAATGCATAACCTTTTTAAAAGACGAATATTAATAGATAAAATGTGGTAAATGAATAGGAAGTAGTTAATCCTATCTACCCTAGTTTTTACTTTTAAGAATGATTTTGAGAAAAAGTTAGTGGAACGAATAAATTTTTGAAAAGAAAAGAAAAAAAAGAATAATTGAAAAATTAGACTTGTAAGTACGGAATAGTTAAGAATTAATACGTTGTTAAGGCTGGAAAGGAGATGGTAATAAAGGATCCTTGTAGTGTGCATAGAACATTAGGTAGAGCCTAGAAGGATTATCTTTGTATATAAGTAGACCATAAACTAGGTATTAAGGTAGAGCTCAACATGTTTTGTGTAGTAATTGTAGAAAGGTTTGAGATGAAATTAAGAAAGAAAAGTGGGAAATGGTCAACACTCAAAAGGCATGGAACAACTCACAAAGATTAAGAAAAAGGAAATTTAGGAAGGATAACTTCTATGTTGGTACCATTCAAACATAGGAAGAATTAAAGGTAACTTCAGACATAGTATAGTTTATGTAAAAAGATAGAGAGTGGGGGATTTCACATAAATACATATTTAATAAAAAATGCAGATTAACTGGAAAATAATCGTTAATTCACATGAGAATTGGGTTTACATATAAATCTGTTATAAAGAGGTAATTGATTGAACTTACAGAGAAAGATTAAAACCTATCATATCACTTCATGGCGAAGTAAGAACTAGACCTATTATTATATCTAAGACTCGGTCATGGAGGCAAAGGCAATACGTAAGGCTCAGTCACGAGGACTATAACACCCTACACTTTTCTAAGCCCAAATTTCGATAAAAATCAAAATTTGAACACATCTAGGCATGGAGCATGTAAATCTGATACATGCAAATAAAAGAGCATGAGCATAATCAGTGTACGGTAAGATAACTCAAAGTGGAAACAAAACATAGGAAAAGCTAGTATTGACCCAAGTAACTACCTTATAAAAGTGAGTCACCAAGTCAATACTGAGCATGAGAGACAACAAGAACCGAAAGACAAACTTATACACCTGTGAAAACCGGACCTTCTAAAAAGAAACCTGGGAGGTTGTAATGGGGAGGGGGTCAGAACAACAAGCACTGGTGAACAAAAAAGTTACATCATAGATTACAATACACCGATGTATCCTGTTTGGTTGAACCCAAGATGTATGCCTGCCAATGTTAGTAATTCTAGCTTAACCTTGTAAACATTTACGCATGGCTCTAACTACCGTTCCCAATGTAGTATTCCCAATATATACGATATTGAGATAGAATGTTTAAGCATATATTTATGAAGCCTTTAAATCAGGACTTAACTGACTATTAAAACAAGAAGTGAACTCCTAATTATGGAGCTTATTTATTCATACACACAACCATAGCCACTTAACGCCTCACTATCGAATGATAGATAAGGTGTATTCTTCTGATCTCTTAAGACCCTAAGCGGACCTGTTGGTCACTCAATACCTCTTGACGATTTATTCAACGTTAATATAAACTAGAGGGCACTAGTTATGAGGCTCTACTAGTTAAGGCTTCCGTCATTCACGTATATAAACCCATACCCCATGTAAGGTAAGAGACGATGATATGCTTTACCATCTAGCTAAGCTTATTGGATAATTTACTTAGTCGCTTACTGCTTCCCGTAGGATAGGTAGTCCTATGGAATGACCATACCAGGCATTTTTAAAATTCTAGGTTTGGGCAGGCTTCGCATATACCATTTAAAACCCCTGGACTAAAAGACCTACTCTCAGGTAGACTTCTCGACCTAAGCCACTTAAGACCGAAGAAAGCGGACTATACGTGAAGATTATCAAGTTCGTACTGAATTAGCCTTTAATGCTTTCATTTATAGGAGATGGGCTACATAATCACCTAATACCTTTTTATAGGAGGATCTAACCCCTTAAGACCTTAATCCTAAAGAAGGCTACGTTGTGGAGTTATTCCTGTTTTGTTTCTCTTAATGGTAATAGCATTCGTATATAAACTAATTATCATCATGGGTTATTATGGTAAATAATAGCTAACATTATTTATCTACTAAGTCCATTCCTTATTTTCTAGATTTATTTGTATGAAATAAGGAAAGTTATAACCTCTTTATCCCTAGATATTTGTTTAATTATTTTCCTAATATGACTTAGTATTTAAAATGCCAATAAATACCTTGTAATCCCCTTTTTATTTCATTTACTTCTATTCAATAGAGTTATTGCCATTTATGACAATAATGGTCATATTTTCCTAGGGCAACAATTTATCTCTTGGTTGTTATTTATTACCATTGATTAAAATTAATGTCACTTATGAACCTAATGGTCATAATTCCCTAAGACTTTAATTAATCTTTAAGTGCCATTTATTATCATTAATTATAATTAATGTCATTTATGAGCCTAATGATCGTAATTTTCCTAAGGCATTAATTTACAATAAATATGCTTATTTTATCAGTGTCGAAATATCTATTTGTTGTACCCCAAAAGACACTACTATTTTTTTTTATTCATTTTCTGTTGTGTGTGCGTGTGTGTATATATATATATATGTATGTATGTATGTTTATACACCAGACCTTCACATTAGGCCGACCACTTGTGGATGTTGGATTTGCCTGGCGATTCCGGACAGACTTCTACCACAAGTTGTGCTTAACCTCGTGGCTTAATGTAGTTATAATTCAAATTTACTAATTGGGGTTTACAAGATTAATACAAACAATTTAGAAATTGTAACCGTTTAGCTTAACTACCTAATTTAGTTTATTTTCCCCTAAATCAATAACGATTACAATCGTTGTTTATTTATTTATGGCACTATTTATAGTAATCAATTAGACTAATTGCTACAATGGTCACCACAAATATTAATATGGGCTACATTTACATTTATAATTCCAAAAAATGAAATTCATTCCAACATTCAAATATTCATTATTATACATATTTCGTTAATTACGTAGACTCGGACAGATAATGTATATATATTTATATTTATATTTTAGAGCATTTAACATAGTTATTTTCTTTTATTATTAGTGTTAAGTTTAATAACTTGATTCAACTAATAACCAAACATTCCTTTTTGTATTCAATCTTGAAATAGGGTTCTAAATCTTACAAAAAGACTGTCAACTACAGTTATTGCAAATCATGCTTGAATATTGGAATAGACATATTTCAAACCATAAGAAATATATATATATATATATATATATTTATGTATGTTTTGGAATAGTTGATGTAAACTATGTACAAACACACACATATATATATATATATATATATGTTTATACGTGAATTTACACAACTTTTCCCTCTTTCAATATTTGACATATTTCTTATTGATTTCAAATGATGTCTTTTTATTTTGAAAGAGGAAAATGGCATATTTATACTAACTGGGCCAACACCCCAACAAAGTTGAACATAAACAGGTTTATGTCTTTTCAATCAAAATTACATAATTTATTATTTAACAATGAAACTAGAGATCTGGAGTAAAACTACATCTTTATAGCGTTTTATGGGACAGATTTCCAGATCCAGATGGTTTTGCAATATCAACAATATAATTTAAAACACAATTGTATGCAATATATATAAATAATTAAGTTAGCCTACAAATAATATTATTCAAAATCACAAATCTATACTTTTATGTTTTTGACATCATTCGTACTTTCAAGTTTTGATAATATTTATTAACAAATCTGGTAGGTATCATTTTAGATCTAACAATATTACAAACAAATGTAAGGTATATATTTAAGATCTAGTACAAACGAGATAATTAAGTTATTGTAACTTGTATATAAATTTTCCACTCGCCTGAAAGCATCCAAATATGAAATCTGAATATTCTTTTTGGCCTACAATCTCCCAATTCTTACAGATCTACAATTATTCTGAAAAGGGGGTACTTTCAGACTGTAGATTTGTAAGAAAATAGGAAAAGAGGGGAGTAATCTGATAATGAAGAACCTAGGTGCTAATCCATATTCTTTTCCACTTGAAACTGATTATCACTTTCAAATTGTATTATAGTTTATGTTTGACTGATTGAATATGGATATATTCGTTTTAAAAAAAAAATTGGAGAGAAAGGGAAATGGCAGAGCTTCGCTGCTGTTATCATAAATAGGTGGAAAAGAATGAGGCCTTCCCCCTTTATTTATAGGTGTTCGAAAGACCTCGGACCATTAAATCTATTTTAATTAACGTGTGTCCGTTCATAAAATAATATATATATGTATACATATATATATATATATACATATATACATTCATACATACATATATATATATATATTAAAAACCTACATAACCCTAGCTGTCGCTGGTATGAAATTTCCCGAAGTGGTCGACCGCTTTGGACAAGGGTGTCGACCACCATTAAGGAATTTTGTCAAGTGAAGCAGATTTTAAAAGGTAATATATATCATATTTATTTATTTCCGTCCGTTTTTCATATTTCGTCCATAACATTTTCATATAGACTCCGTTCATGAAACTCCAAACATGAATGTTGACTAAAATTCCTAGGCGAACACAAGGGTTAAAGTTTCATGGTCAAATTCCATCAATTGCAGAAATTCCTATTTTTGAAATATAATTAAATAACTAATATATTGTCAAAATTCCAGGTTGTTACATTCTTCCCCCCTTAAAAGGAATTTCGTCTCGAAACTCTGACACCTATTTATCCTATCCTACACAACCAATTTGTGCATATCCACTTTGCAGCCATGTGCGCATGTGCAGTGTACATAGTGCATTCCAACCACAAAACATGTATACACAATGATTTTAAATTGGATCCTCCTACGTGTATGCATTATTATTATTTTTAAAACACTTTTGAAAACATGATGCAAAACATCCTAAATATACTGGCAGTTCTATATGAATGCAAATTTCAAAAATCTTTTTTTCATCCACAACCCCTACACGTTTACGAATAGAAATGTGTAGCAACTAATTTTTGCACCCAAATCCTACCATCCAAATCGTCAACGCATCTAATTGCTTTCTTTTTAATTACTCCTAAACCTGAAAAAGGAAGTCAAAGCGAAGAATTTTAACGTTCCTTTCACTTATAAATATTCCATTTTTCGTCCTACAGTGGAAATTTTACCTCATTTTCCCAAAAGATTCCAAAAATTCCGGTCTATAGATTGTATAGGAGGCTTAAACAAGTATTAAAACGTAAAACGAGTTAATTGATGTAATGGCCCGAATTTCCATACCATTTGAATTAACTAGTCACACCACACATCCAACCCAAATTGCATAGAAATACGAATCGTTAATAGAAAGAAGTAAAAGGATGAGAAATAGAAAGAAAGAAAAATTAGAATAGAAGAAAACAAAGAACACAAACCTCACAATGGAATGAATAAAATATATTAAATAACATAACTTTTGAAATACAAATCAGTAACTGTATGTACGTACCATCATCAGAGCATAACAGTTATTTCTAGAGCAGTTATAAACACCTATTTCCAGATACAGACATAGTACACAACGGAAAATATGATAGTCTATAGCTAACCAATGACGCCTCCTGCTTCAAATTCCTCCAAGTGAATCTGTAAATCCTGACTACTTGACTGCCTGTATAAATTTGGGCACCCAAGAGTTCAGGGTAAAACAAAAACAAAATAAAATTTGGGTCAGTCATAAGACTGGTGTGAGTATACTCCAACCATTTGATTTAACTTTCAAAATCCTTTCAAAAGAAATGATAATCGTAAGACCGATCGACACATAAACACAGATGGTTTTTAACTTATGATAACCAAAAATATTTTTGATATCAAATCCAGCGATATTATAATAGTTTCTAAATCAAAATCAAATAAATAGCAATCTAGTGGAACGCTTGCATCTCACGCTCCATATATAATATAATCAAAAACCGTAGGGCGCTTATTAGAGAATGGATTTCTAGCTATGACAAGTATGGAACCACCTTCCGATCAGTGTACTCTAGAGGGGCTACACTGGGGTTCAACAAGAACATCTTGCAACCCGGCCGCACATGACTGGCCACTCATTTAACTCGAGTGTACCAAGCATATTATCACCAACAGTTGTGATCAGCAACCGTTACCGAAAGCATACAACATCGAATCGAACAAGAAGCAAATGAAATTTCTTTAGATCAGGTGATACTACCCATAATGGGAATGACCCACTAGGCTATGCTGCCTGCGGGATTTTTGTCATTTCCCGGTTGATAAGGCTTGAGGTAACGATTGCTTTTTAGAACATCTTACCATTATTTGCTTTGAATGTCACATCGTCAGATCCATTCATATACGTTGTCCTGGGACTAAACAACCCAAAGGCACCATTCCATCAATCCATCTTGAGCAATTTCTACCTAGGATTAATAGAACAACCCTTGCACATTACTCCGTCTTCAATTATCTTCTGCATAATTTGTTCCGTAACGCTTATATCAATACAGAGTGGTTTTCAAATACTAAATCTAATCCCGGACTCTCCGTATTGATAACGGAGGTATAAAATAAACCAAAACTTTGATAGTCGGTTATTTCACTATCAAAGGAACACCCATACAATCAACGGTCCCATTTCTAAATGGAAATTCTACCAATCAACCATCAAACAACATTGGCCCCTTTTAATCAATTTCTTATATAATTATCAGTTCCCAATTTTCCATATCTTTCCAATATTTCCCAAAACCCTTTTTTCCTTCACGATCCCTGGAAAAACATTTCATATACTGTGAACTATTTATTTTCTATATTCTGAGAAAATACCTTTTATCATAGGTGGAAAACATTTTCATATATTCGTGAATTCTCATTTTCTATATTTAGAAATATAAGTTACTACCATCTAGAAAACATTTCCATATTTCATTTCTTAACTTCACGTTGACTCATTTCATTTCATCTTCTATGCTTAGAAAATATCTCTGATTTTATTTAGAAACCTGTTTTTTCCCAAATCCATTTTACATATTAAACTGATGTTAAATAAAACATTGTTATTATGACTCAACTCATTTGTCTTTTATTAACTAACCGTACCACTACTCTCGCTACCTAACCTTAGCCCTTTCTCAGCCGGTCATGAAGTCAATCAAGTTGGGGTATAATTACCTCTCAGACCTTAACTGAACAACATTCTCAACATCGAAATAGACAAGGTTCAGACTTCAAGTTCCAACAAAACATTGCTTACGCATTCTCAGATTCAGTTTGAGAATCCACCTCTTCTTCTTCTTACGGAAAACATCGATTATAATGATAGCATCATAAATCCCTATTTCCGAAATATTTTAAATAAATAAATACGTAAATAAATAATAAATACTCAAAAAGTTAATCTTGATTATTACAAAAAGTAAAAAAGAACTTTCCTGAATTCGATAGAATTGAACATCAATAAATAACCCTCTTTACGGAAAATCTATATTCGATTAATATTCCGAACCTCAGAATAAATCTACTATTTAAGCTTATCTCAAATTCCACTTCTATTCGAAATTCACTTTTTTTATTTATCACTTCAAAATCCTTATCGATTTCCACTATCATTATTCCAATCTGCAAAACGTTTGCTTAAATCCCAATATCCATTTTAAAATGTGAACATTATTTCTTTTATAGGAATCTAAACTTGTTATATCAAATCAAAATTTGATTTTTATTTATAAAAGCTATTATAATAACCCAGAATCTCTAAACCAATTTTAATTTTTTTATTTTAGCTATTTTAATGAGTTTTGAATGTTTAAAATGATATATTTTTTAACGACTAAAAATTAATTTAAATTGAAGTTAGAACATATAAATTTATTTTAATAATAAAACGAGTCTGAAATGGCATGGTAGTTTGAAAATTCGATTTTTAATTTCAAACAAATGTACATAATTCAAAATAAATCAAATTTCAGTAAAAGCAGAAACATCTGAATCTGTTTAACAATATCTTTCTAATGGATGTGAAAAATTCAGATTTCATAATATAAATTGAATGTTAGGTCCATTTTAAAATTTAGAATAGTCACTATGGAATTTTTTTAATATAATATATATAACCCTTATAAATAGCCACTTTCCATACGACCTCCGTTTTTGAAGAAACCACTTATGTTGGATCCGGAATGTCAAATTATAGTCAGGTTTCAAATTTCATAATTTTTGAAATTAATATGTAAGCGTGGTTAATTTAAATGTGTTTTGTAATCTCGGTTTGAATTTAATCGATAGGAAAAGGGTCATTTTTCAAACGGTCTCCAAATTCGCCGAAATTAGTTTTGTTAGGACCGTATGGTTAACACATATCTAGATTTCAATATTCATAATTTTTGGAATTAGTATGTGGCCCCGGTAAATTAAGATGTACGTTGAATTTCAATATTGACTATTATATTAATTTATATTTTAATTTTGATAAAAACAGATCAAAACAGTCAAATTGGATTACGACACATATCCCATTATGTCCGGAATGGGGGTATTTAGCTTGGGGCGACAGTCGTTGGGTTTGATTTGGAATTCTTTACGATTTTGGGTTTTAAAAGTGAATTAAATAAAAATTTATATATATGTATATATATATTCAATAATCTCCAAACCCTGGTCAACCCTATTCTCAGTTAAATGCCGCTGCTAGCACTTGACTGAATGGCCAGGAGCAATCGGTTTTCCTTCCTAATATTCTCGAAATTCACTCGATAAAATCCAAATCTTTCAAAGGAAAATTTGAAGAATGTTTCGTGATCTTTAAATCTAAAAGGATCTGATCATTTGTATTTTCACGATTTGGAAGAATTTGGGCTACAAAGTCGTTTCGTTCGAGGTTGAATTGGGTGCAAGCGAGGGCGGCGGGTTCATCGTCGATCAAGGCAGAGGGAGGCGATGCTGAGGGGGCTCGTGTGGTCATCTTCGATTAATGCCAGGAGGTGCGATGGGAGGCGCGCAAGCGAGTTCAAGTTTGAAGAAACGTCGGCCTGAAGCATTTCGAGGGAGGAAGAAAGGTTTATATAACTAATTATTTAATTAATTACGTAATTTTTTTAATTATAAATGTAAATAAAGGGTTAAATGGTCATATCCTTTTCATATGAACACGAAATGGACCGAAACGAGATGTGTTGGACTCGCATTGACGAGAGCTTCCCAACAAAACTGATTGAGTCCAATTTGGAGCAAGTTGCATTTTGGGGGCAAAAACAAACCCGAATGGAACCAAAACCATCAATTAAAGACTGGCGAAGTGGAAACCAATGCGAGAATTCTCTCACCAAAATTTTGTATAGTTATTTATTTATTTTATAACTGAAAAATATATAGAAATTGCCAGTATAGATTTTAACTGTTGTCTGTTATGTACTTTTGGAGTTCAACACACGAATTCGCACAAATCACATAAATTGGAAGTGATGTATGGATATTAGCGACACACGCATTTCATACTCATCGAATGGCCACTTATGGCACCGTAAATGGCTTTGGGTAGTTAAGTAATTATTTATTTGGATGATTTGGTGATTTGTGTTGTGATTGTACTGTTTAATATATTAATAATAATGTTATTATTAAGGTCAATTTGTCACAGGTCCCTATTAAGTTTTAAAATTAGGCTCACATCCGGTGCTAAACTAATTGTAAATTAGGTCCCTATTTTTGAAAATTCATTAAAAAAAATCACGAAAATTCATTATTAAATAAAACACATAACGCCCAAAAATTCATGAGATAAAACAATCAAAAACCACGTCAAAACCCAAAATAACGCAAAAACAGCAAAACAACAAGTTTTTGCATCAAAATATGCACCTTTCCGTACATAGTTGCATACATTCATGCTTATATTTCAGCGTTGCTTCCAATTGCAGTATAAATGCATACATGTATGCAGCTAAACGACATTATATGCATCCTTTTATGCATATATTCAAATCTAACCTGTTTTTTCAAGCATTCGCCTTTTTAGACATTGTTGCACACATTTATGCTCATGTACATGATAAATGCATGCATTCATGCGCATATTCAGAAGCCTTCACCCCCTTTGAATTTGTTGCACACATGCATGCATATATACAGAATAGTTGCATTCGTGTATGCAACTATTCGTAATACATGAATCTCAGTTCAACTTTGTATGCATACATGTATGCGACTATTGGTAATAGTTGCATACATGTATGCATATATTGGTCCAGATTTTTAGCATAAAAACATTGTATGAATATAAAAACATTGTAAGTATGCAACTTTTTTTTGTTTTTTTGGAATACTTCTGGGAGTATTTCCTATTTTTTTATTTTTATTTTATAGTGAGTGGCGCATTTTTTTGGGTCAAAATGGGTAAAAGGCGAAGTGGTTGGACGAGAAGGCAGAAGAGAGGAAAAAAAGAGAGCGGCAGCTAATTCTAGGGACCGGGTTTACATTTAAAGTTTGGGGGGTCGTGGCTTTAATTTGAAACTTAAATAGGGATGTCACACTAATATTCACTATTATTAATGTGGTAGTGAAATTAAATTATAAATATTTATTTATAAATTAAACAGTAAAATTGGTTAACTAGAAAAATAATTCAAACCGAATTTGAATTAGTTAAATTTATTAACTAATGAGTTATTTAAATAGACTGTTGTTGTTTGAAATCCCCACACGGGTATTAGATGATATTTGGCATACTCTAATCTCAATATTTAGTTGTATGTCGATTGATTGATTGACAGGTTGTGATGAGCGTTATTTATTTATTTTAATGCTTACATAGTTGTAAATTGCACTCCGGATGATGTTTGAATGGTTAATGATTATTTATCATTATTGTTGAATACATGCGATGTATGAATTTCATATAACCGAAATTGTTTGGTAATTGATTGAGTCGCATTCCGATTCAGAAATAACAAATATTTTAAAGTAACAAATATTTTAAAATAATATTTAGTGAATAATCAAAATATGATTTTAATGTCCAATTTTGGATGGACACGAAAATATATAAAAATATGAAGCCGGGTTAAGTATAGAAACGCTATTTTTAACCCGAACGGGTTTATCAATCGATTTTATTCATTTTAAAATAATATTGAAAAGAATTGATTTGAAAATCTGATATTTTGAAAATATTATCATTTAATATTACAATGATGTAGAACATTCAATTTTGATTTAAAATTGAAAATGAAGTTGAAATCATTTTAAGATGAATTTATAAATATTTTATAAAACACATTTTATATGGAAATTGATGATATATATATAATGGCTTGAATAGAACGCGTCGCGCAGCGACCGTTCACGAATTTTAACCATTAAGTTCAAATTGAAGTAACGGGAGATCCGACCGTCATATTCTCCTAAAACCAGAACCATTAGGTTCGTATCGAAAAGATCTTTCCAATAAATATAAGTGATTTAAATTTGAACGACTGGATTTTAAATTATGTCCAAATCGATTTCATAAAAGATTGCTATGGATGCAGTTCGGTGGCCGTTATTGGAAACCGACTGTAATGGCCTAAATAAAATTATTAAAAATAGGGAAAAATTGTGTAAAATCATAATAAATTATTTAGGAAGATTTTGGGTGAAAATTTCCATATTTGAAAAGATAAAATTATATTTTTATCTAAATGAACTAGTTATTAACTAGAATAATAATACAATGTTTTTTAAATAAATAACTTGGACTTGTAAATGGTTTTAGAAATAACTAAAATTTTCCGTTGAATAAATTGGAATGGAGTTGAATGGAAATAATCTTAGAAATATTTCGATATTGGATTCCATGATTATACAGATATTGTTGAGGAATTTGGAAGATATAGATATTGTTATTCTCAATACAATATCTGTTAGTTTCAGAATTTGATATTGAATACAAGCTGATATAATTTCTATTCAGAGTCTTGTATTTAATATCAAATTGGATTTCGGGTTTATCATGAATGGTGTCTTTAGTAACACTGTTCTTAAACCTCAATGAGAAAAGAATAAATCTTTTAATTAAGATTTAGAGAAGTTCACCAATTAATTAATATTTAATTGGAACTGAATTAAAATTGGATTTTTGGGTTTATCGTGAACGGTGTTTTAAAAATATTCGTTTTTTTAACCCAATTAATAGTGAAAATGTGATTTGGAATTTATAATCTTTTAAATAAGATTAATGGAATTTTCCAAATAAAAGTTTTCCAATTTAATATATTAAATTGGAATTGAATGGAATTCGATTTGGTAATAATCGAGATGAGTAAAGGAAGACTGTTACTATATATCAAATTTAAAAGGCTTTGTCGTTATTCCATTTATATTATTTGTTTGATATGGAAATTTATATCAAATATATATTCATCTATTTTCCATGAAGATTCCATGGTCAATGGAAAATGATTTGGGTTTATCGTGAACTGTGTTTTAAATGACATTGGTTCTTTAACCAAGTTAAAAACAAGATTAATTTTCCTAATGTTGAATAATCATTAAATAATGATTTTTGGAGATTAAAACTAAGCGAAGTTTTAATGAATCTTTAATTAGATTGAAAAGTTAATGTGGTAATTAAATTCTCCAAATTTGAGAAGTGATCGAGAATGGAGTACCACCAGTTTTACTCCAAGCGATAGTTAAATCTTTAATTATATTGAAATGGGAATGAGATAATTGAATTCATCGAATTCTTGAAATAGTCCAGAGTGGAATACCACTAGTTTTACTCCAGGTAATAGTTAAATATTTAATTAGATTTGAACATGAAATGGTAAGTAAATTTACTGATAACATAGTGGGTGTAAGATATGGAGTACTACTAGTTTTGCTCCATGGGATGAATAGTTTGGGATTGGGATAATAAAATAAAGGGTTACTTTGGTAAGGTTCGCTAATCCCGACTAGTTAATAATTTTTTTTAGAAATGGTATACAAAGGAAGATTAAAGAATAAATTTAAAAGAATTTATATTTGATAAAATTAATGGGAACCTTTCCCTAAAGATGTGAATATTTGAATAAAATAATTTTCTGAATTGGAATAAGGCATATGATGTGTTTTTATAGCACTTTATTATAAAATACGTGAATTATTCGGAAAGACCGGGTTTAACCCGTTCTGAATAATTAATACGATGATTGAAAGTCAACGATGAAGACGGTGGTTGAAGACCGGCGAGCTTCACAATGTTTGGATGATTATTGGTGTCTTGATTGGGATGTATACCTAAGACAAGGTAATAAGTGATGATCATTCAGACGTACTTGGAGATCGACCGGATATGCGAAGGCCTCTCTCCTGTATTGGACATATGGGACGAGGAATGAGGTACCTCCTATTTCGTTCAGACCTAGAACGGACTTGTAAAAGGATGGTATGTCTGACCTTGTATACATTTATGCTGTATTTGTTGATCTCTGATAAATATATATATATATATATATATATTTGGTGGCGGAGAATTTATTCTCTTGCTTAACACCCTTCTTTGAGACGTACCATCTTAGAGGTTATATACTGGTGGAAATCAGTGGTACGATTTGGATTGATAGTGTGGCATGCTGAGATGCAAATGATCAAGTCTTTTGTTGAAAAGCAGAGTCTTGTGCTTGATGATCAAAGCACAGCTTTAAGTAGCACAGCTTTGTGTAGCGTTAATTCGCGAGCTTCACTCCCCGGTATGAACCTAAAACGGGATTAGGGAGAGCGGGGAAATGGACATATGTTAGTTCTAGCTACGAGTAACGTTATGGTATGGAGCACAGACAGTTTACTTATATGGATGTTGGAAAACTTTATGACGGAAAGCGAGGTACCTCGGATATTGGGCCGATTGAAAGGCTCTGTGATTTGAGTCTCTAGTGGCTCTTGAGTGGTCGGCATACTGACCCATTTTATGAGGTTCGATAGAACTGGCTAACATATAGTTTATGGTATAACTAATCATCGATGGATGACCAGCTCTCCAAGATCCAAGGGTTGCCCGTAGGTGTGATCCTGAGGTATCACTAGTGTGTCTCGAAATCGAAAGGAATATCCTTTGCCTTGGTTCATAGATGGAAACCCAATTTCCATTATGCGATTTTACAGTTTTAATTGTAAACCTATATAGCGACGTAATATAATGGTACCTTCGCCGCCTACGATTAATACATTTGTATTTGAAGTTGATTTCTTCACTTATAGTAATAATGAAAGATGAAATTTTGTGTATCAAACATATTTGGCTATTATAAGGGAAAACTCTATCGTCGACTGCATTAATTGTGTTATGGGACCTGAGTCTTATAATAGCTTCATTTTTTTGTTTAGCATTTCATTGTTTGTTTTATGCATTGGTATTCATAAGGGATAAACCCGTTTCGTGTTATACGGTGTAGTCCCATGATTGACCTAACTTTAAAATCAAGTTAATAACTTTTTTAGTTCTCACACTAGTCCCATGACTAACTCAGAATTTATTATTTTAACCTGAACTCTGGATGCCCATATTTCCACATGGTAGCTAGTAGTTTTGGTTTTTGCAGATACTTCTTTTCATAAGATCCTTGATTACAGCTAGAGCTATATTCGGAAAGCTTTGTATCCGTATATCTCTTTCAGTTGTGGTTGTGGACGATTTCCGTTGTACATTATACTAGTGTATTATTTTCCGCTTCTTTGTGATTTAATCTCTGATATTATTTTTCTATTGTATATTATTTGACTCTGATATATTCTTGTATTCTGATGCAAAATTGTTGTAATAGCAGTAAAATGTTCTATTGTTTGTGTTCTGATACGCCATTATCAAAGCAATCTGGTGTTTTCTGTCTCTTCGAAGACGGGGGGATTTCAGGTCGTTAAAGCTAGGTATCAGAGCTTTGGTTTATAGAGCTCGAGAACAGGGCACATTGGAACCAAACGATAGAGATAGGATTAACAATACCCAAGAATGAGTACGGAGAGTATTATTTATTAAAAATGAATTTGGTTTTGAAATTATATCTTATTATACGTATTTGAATATTGTATTTTATATTGATTTTGGACTATTGGGTATAAGGAGATTTTTAATATACATCTGATCCACGTGTATATGAAGTCTCAAATCTACTGGGTAGATATAGGATCATACTCTAGTCGCCCGGGAATAATTTTGATAATGGAGCTCCATCATCAGCATTTGTTTTCGAGTTCCGAAAGTGGGATATCTATATATTTCCAATTGACTGGTGTGAGAACCAATCTTAGTTAGAATTTATTGTTTGTGATTTGACACTGAAAATACAATTTTTGAGTATACATAAAGTTATATATTTGAAAAGTTAATCAATAAATTAATTGTTGTTTGTGATGTGTGATTATTAGTTCAACTAATAAAAATATTGAAGCATAAAACCAATAAGAAAATGAAGGATAAATAAAGCCAAATCGAGTCAAATATTGAGTTAAATTGAAAATTGATTGGAATTTCATGCAAATACATGTGTATATATTTGTTGAACAGGTTATGGATTTACTGTTGAGTAGAGAATTAATTTGTGTGCCTGACAAAAAGGTGCACCTTAATGAGTTTGTTACGCAATTTTATTTATGTAAACTCCGGTGAATGAAATTGGATGCGTTGTGATGGTTGTTCTGTGTGAGATTATAAACCACGCCATAGGATAGCAACAAAAAAATTATGAACTACGCCGCATGGCATACTTCATGAAGACAACATATCATACCATATTCCATATAAGCATTTCCAATGATTGCATTTGAGTGGATTTGAATCGAAATTGTCTTCGGAATATTTCGATGTTGGAATTCGTGATTATACAGATGTTGTTATGGAAATTTGAAAGATATATTTATATCGTTATTTCCAATATGACATTTGTTAATCGTAGAATTTGATATTGAATATAAGCCGATATATTTTCTATTCAGAGCCTTATATTGAATATCAAATGTGATTTGGGTTTGTCGTGAATGGTGTCTTCACTAACACTGTTCTTGAACCCAGTTGAGAAAAGATTAAATCTTTTATTTAGATTTAATGAAGTGTACCAATTAAATAATATTTAATTGGAATTGAATTGATATTGATATTGATTTTTGGGTTTATCGTGAACAGTGTTTTTAAATAACACTCGTTCTTTAACCCGATCATTAATGAAAAGTGATTTTGGGTTGTCGTGAACGGTATCTTCAATAATACAGTTCTTAGACCTAAAGGAGTTAAGAAAATCAGAAACTAACCGGAGATTAGTTAAGTTGAATAGTTTCCGAGGTATTGATCTGATGTTGGTCTCGGCCTTCGGGATTCATACTTAGGGAATTGCTCACTTGCTAATTTACAATTAGGGACTGATTGAAATGTGATGTGATTTTGGGTTTATCGTGAACCGTGTTTTAAATGACACTGATTCTTTAACCCAGTCACAGATTAAAACTAAGTGGAGTTTTAATGAATCTTTAATTAGATTGAAATAATCGAAATGGAGTATCACCAGTTTTGCTCCAGGCGATAGTTAAATCTTTAATTAGATTTGAACGTGAAATGGTAATTGAATTTACCGATAACACTGTGGTGTTAGATATGAAGTATAACCAGTTTTACTTCATGGGATGAATAGGTTGGGAGTGGGAAATTAAAACAAATGATTACTTCGGTAAGGTTCGCTAATCCCGACTAGTTTGAATTGATATTCAAAAATGGATTAAAGAATAAATTCAAGGAATTTATCTTTGATAAAATTAATGGGAATCTTTCCCTATGAATGTGAAATTTAGAAACTAACTGTCGGTTGGCCAAGCAGAATGGTTTTCTGGATATTGATCTGATGTTGGTTTCGGCCTTCGGGGTTAATATTTGGGGAATTATTCTCTTGATTAATTTACGGTTAGTGACTAATGAATTGGAATGAGGAGTATGTTGTGTTTGTGTAACACTTTTATAATATATACGCGAGTTATTCGGAAAGACCGGGTTTATCCCATTCTGAATAACTGATACGACGATAAGTCGAAGATGAAGACGATGGTCGAAGACCGGAGGTCTTCACGTCGTTTGGGTGATAACTGATGATCTTGATTGGGCTGTACACCCAAGAAGATGGAAACAGTTAGTGATCGTCCAGACGTACTTGGAGATCGATGGATATGCGGGGTACTAGGTGCCTCCGGTTTCGTTCAGACCCAGAACGGACTTGTAAATGGACTGTGTGTCTGACATCGGATTTCATTCTGTGTGACTGATATCGGTTGCATAGGATGGTTTGCCTGTGTGGCATGCTAAGATGCAAATGATCAAGGCTTCTGTTGAAAAGCAAAGTCTTGTGGTGATGATCAAAGCACGGCCTTTGTGGCGTAGCTTTGTGTAACGTTTACCTCGCGTGTTTCACACCCGGTATGAACCAAAAACGGGAGACGGACCTCAGGGAGGGCATGCGTTTCCTTCTAGATAAAAAGTGGCATCAGTGGTTTTACACGCCCTGACGAGTTTGACTTATGTGGTTGTTGCTGTTGCGAGGCGCCTCGGATTGATCGGTCGTTCTCGAACCGATGGAGTCATTTATTTGGCTCATTTACGCCCCAAAGGGCGGGGAAACGTAGTATTCAGGCATTTTAATCCACATCGGTGGACCGGCCCTGACGATCCAAGGGTCACTCGAGCTCTGATCCTGAGACATGGGCTAGATTGTCTCGAATCAGTTGAGGACTATCTTTTGCCTCGGTTCATAGACGGAAATCCAATTTCCAAATACGCGACTTTGCGGTTTTATATGTAAACCTATATATGGTGACATAGTGGGATGGGGCACTCATGCCGCCTATGATTGGTACTTATGATTTGAAGTTGTTTTATGCACTTATAATAGTATCAAATGATTTGTTTTAACCGTATCAAGCATTCTTTGGCTGTTATAAGGGAAAACCCTATCCCCCGGCTTGCGTTGCATTGTGTGATAGGACCTGGGTCTTATAACAGCTTCATTTTTCTTTATTTAGCATTGCGCTGTTGGTTTTATGCACTGGTATTCTTGGGAGGAAACCCGTTCCGTGTTATACGGCGTGGTCCCTTGATTTACCTAATGATTTAAAATAAAGATTAACTGTTTTAGTTCTCACACCAGTCCCATGACTGACCTGGAGTTTATTGTTTTAACCTAAACTCTGGGTGCCCCTATTTTCGGCACGGGCAGCTAGTAGTTTCGGTTTTGCAGATTTATATTCACAGGATCCTGGTTTACAGCTGGAACGATATCCGGAAAGCTTTGTATCCGTATATCTTCTCCTAGTTGTGTATTGTATTATTTTCCGCTGCTATGTATTTAAATGTAATTTAAATCTCTGATATTTCTGTGTAATATTCTTTTATACTCTGTATATTCTTGTAATCTGATGCGTTGTTGTAATATACAATGAAATGTTCTTCTGTATGCGTTCTGTTGTGGCTTGTTCTCGAACTATCCGCCACTTTCCTTTACGGGGAAGTTACGGGTTTTTACAGTTGGTATCAGAGCTTTGGTTTACAAAGCTAGAGAACAAGACACATTAGAACCCTACGAAAGAATTCATCAGATATTGGATTAGTAATATCCAATTAGAATGACTCGTTAGAGATGGGATCAGTAGTATCCTAGAACGAGTGTGAAGAGTATGTTTTTAAAGTGAAAACAAATTTTGTTTTGAAAATTTAAATCGATTATTCGTAGTTGATTATCTATTTATATTGATGTGGACAATCCAGTATATATAGATTTTGCGTATACGTCTGATCCGCGTGTATTCGAAATTTTAATATACTGGATAGATATAGAATTACACTCTAGTCGCCCGGAGACGATTCTGATGATAGTCTAGACATCATCAGAATTGGTATTCGAGTTTCGAAGGTGTGATTTTCTATATGTTTCCATTAGACTGGTGTGAGAACCAAAATTAGATAGGGCCTATTGTTGTGAATTGGCATCAAAAACCTGATTTTTGTATATGTATCAAAATTATGAATTTGAAACTCTAATTCACTAATTGATTGATGTTTGAGTTGTATGTTTATTTGTTTGATAATTTTTAGCCATTAAGCCTAATTAAATCAAATATTGAACTGTATTGAAAATTGGTCGCATTTGCTTGCATATACATGTATATCATTGAACAGGTCATAGCAAGGAGGCTAGAGCAGAGAATAAAATTTGTTTGCCCGACAAATAGGTACATGTTTACTACATAATTTCCTGTTTTGTTTGGGTGATGATGATTTTGTGAGCCTATTGGCTAGCCGCTTGGCTTTTTCTTTTTCTTTTTGAGATCTGAAGGACCGGGGAAGCTATTTGAAATTCCCCGATGCTCCCGGTGCAGGGGAGGTTATGGCGAAATTTTTCAAAAATTTAGGGTGTTAGCCAAATTTTTGAAGTTTTGAAAATTCTCAGAAACTAAAGAGTTGGAGAATGGAAGCCTGATCGAACGTAGAGTTGAATAATCAAACCACTTTCGACTTTGTTCCTTTTCGGGGACGAAAAGTTTTAAGTGGGGGAGATTGTAACAACCCGAAAATCTGGGCCAGTTTAAAATTTTTATTTTGGCGATTTTAGCGAATTTTGATTATTTAAAATGAATTATTTTAAATAATATCGACGAGAAATTTATTTTGAATATAATTCGAACGTATATATTTATATACGTCGTCGTTAGAATATAAATATTTATATATAATTATAAATAGAATTGAAAATGGCGCGGTAGTTCGATAATTCGATTTCAAACTTCAATTGAATGTACCGGGTGCAAAACAATCCGGATTTTAGTGAAACCAAAAATAATGGGATCTATTTGATAATATCTTTCCAACGAATCCGAACAATCAAGATTTGATAGCGGGAATCAAAAGATATGTCCAGTTGAAAATTCTGAATAGTCGCTATGGAATTCAGGCCCTTAAAAATGGACATTTTGCAAACGACCTCGGATTTCGACGAAACCAGTTTTGTTGGGTCCGCAGTGTCAAGTTATTGCTAGGTTTCAAATTTCGTAATTTTTCGAATCAATATGTGAGCGTGGCAAAAGAAAACGCGTTTGACCAGTTTCAGTTGATTTTAATCGACTGGAAATTGGCCATTTTTCAAACGGTCTCAGAATTCGACGAAACTAGTTTTGTTAGGACCGTATCGTCAATACGAAGCTAGAAAATATTTTTCTGAAATTTTTAGAGTTAGTATGTGACCCCGGTAATTTGAAATGTACGTTTAAAATTCAATATAGTGATTTAAATGTAAATTTAACGGAAACTGATTGTAACAATCAAATCAGCTTGCGATATATATCCCATTGTGTTCGGAATGGGGGTAAAACGCTATGGACGACAGGCGGTGGGCCTCGTTTCGAGGTCGAATGTGAAAGTCAACTCTTTAGGATAAAATTTATTAATTAATAATTAAAAAAAAAAATTATCTCCCCCTTTACTACCCAGGCCCCCCCCCCCGATTTCCTTTTACAGAAAAAAAAAAAAAAAAAAAAAACGAAATCGAAATCGCCCAGCCCCTTTCCCTCGTCGGAGCCGCCACCCTCGCGTCGGCCTCCTCCTCCAATCGCCCGCCACTCAGTTGAAGCCCTGTCCCCTCTTCAGCCTCCTCCCCCTCGCGACTCTTTCCTCCTCCCTCCTCCACGCGAGGACAGCGAGCCCCCCCCCCCCCGAACCCTAAACCGCCACCGCCTCAGCCTCAGGCGCTTCCCCCCCTCTCTCTCTCCGTTCCTCCTCCGCCCTGCCCTCCTGCTGGAGCTCCGACGCGCAACTGTCTCCCCCCCTGTAAGTATTTATTGTATTTTTTTTTTTTTTTTTTTATCTTTTTTTAAAACATATAAAGACTGTATTTTTAAACATATAAAAACTGTATTTTTAAACATATAAAAACTGAATTTAAAATGATTTATAAACTAGAAGAAGATTAGAAATTTAAAAGTAAAAATCACATTTTTATATATTGAAAGTCGAAGTAAAAATCACATTTTTATATATTGAAAGTCGAGATAAAAATCACATTTTTATATATTGAAAGTCAAGATAAAAATCACATTTTTATATATTGAAAGTCGAGATAAAAATCACATTTTTATATATTGAAAGTCGAGATAAAAATCACATTTTTATATATTGAAAGTCGTGATAAAAATCACATTTTTATATATTGAAAGTCGAGATAAAAATCACATTTTTATATATTGAAAGTCGAGATAAAAATCACATTTTTATATATTGAAAGTCGAGATAAAAATCACATTTTTATATATTGAAAGTCGAGATAAAAATCACATTTTTATATATTGAATAGCGAACTAAAAATTCGATTTTTATATATTGAATAGAGAACTAAAAATTCGATTTTTATATATTGAATAGCGAAGTAAAAATTCGATTTTTACATAGGTAGTGAAAGCGGGCAACGAAGATGACGAAGATGCGATAGCGATGAAGATTTCTACCAAAGAAGAGCCGTGGAGCTAGGATAGCTATATGTTAGAACTTCTCACTCAAATTTATTTTTACTAGTTATATATATATATACTAGGATGCAGACGGTGCTTATTAGAAGCACCCGACACCCGTCCACATACCATGGACTAGTTTGTTTGGTTGTGTAGTTGGTTAGATTATTTGAGTTGATTTGAATTGTTTGGTGAAATGAAATTGTTATGATTGATGTGTGAATGGCGTGGGCCTTCACTAGACCGGGGATAAGGCTAGGCCTCGTCCCGTTTCTAGTATCGTGCCGTTATGCCGCCGAAATTTTCTAAAATAATTTAGAAAAATAAAAATATCATTTTATTTAAAGAATGAACTGAATAGGAGTTCATATGTTGAAATAAAATGTTTTGTCGTTAAAAATATATTTTTTAACGTGAATGTGAATAAATAAATATTCATTTACAAACCAGACGGTTTGTTTATGTACACCTATTTGAAGGACATTGATTGGGTCGATAAATTTTACACATCGCCCAACTGCACAAATAAAATCTGTGTTTGATTGTTTGAAAACCCCACACGGGTGTTGGGATGAAATTTGAAGTTCACTCATCCTGATTGATTGAATATGTCGATCGATTGATTGACAGGCTGTTATAAGCGTTAGATATCTATATTTGATGCTTATACAGTGTAGTGCACTTTGGTTGATGGTTGATTATTTTTCAATGCTATTATATACATGTGTTGTATGAAAATCCATATAATTAATTTTATATGGTAATTGATTGGGCCTCATTCCAATTTGAAAAATAAAGAATATTATAAAATAAAGTTCATGTGTTGACAGTACTCATTCATTGAGATTGGTCATGTGTTGAACGAAATATTTTGATAATAACAACTATTTTGAAAAAAGAAATATTTGAAATAGAATATTTGAAATAGAAATTTATGAAGCCGTGCTGATTAGATTGACGCCATTTTGACGTGAACGATATTTATATCGATTTCAAAATGAATTGAATATAAAACGATTTCGAAATGAATTGAATTGAAAACGAATTCAAAATGAAGTTGAAATGAATTCAAATTGAATTGAAATTCGAATTGAATAGAAATGAATTTTAAAACGAATTTATAAAGAAGAATTCAATTTTGCTTTGAATTGAAATGGAAGTTGAAATAGATTTTGAAACGAATTTTAAAACTATTTATATAATTCGTTTTAAATAGAAATCGACGAAATATATTATATATATATTATATATATAATAAAATGGCCTGAATAGAACGCGCCGCGCCGCGGCAGTTCGCGAATTTCGACCATTTATTTCAAACGGACATTACGGGAGATCCGACCGTCGGATTCTCCTAAAACCGGAACCGTTGGGTTCGTATCGAAAAGAGCTTTCTAACGAATATTAGAAATTTGAAATCTAACGGTTGGATTTGGAATTGTGCCCAAATCAAATTCGAAAAAGGTCGCTGTAAGTGTAGTTCGATGGCCATTGATGGAAATCGACTGTACGGGCCTTGATTAAATTATTAAAAATAGTAATAATTTGTGTAAAATCATAAGAAATGATTTGAGAAGAATTGGGATGAAAAACTCCATATTTGAAAAGTAAAAATAGATTTTTATCGAAATGAACTAGTTTTGAACTAGAATTAAAATTCTATTTATTTTTTTAGTAAATAAATTGGATTTGAAAAGGGTTTTAAAAATAACCAAAATTTCCAAAGATTGCATTGGAGTGGATTTGAATCGAAATTGTCTTCGGAATATTTCGATGTTGGAATTCGTGATTATACAGATGTTGTTATGGAAATTTGAAAGATATATTTATATCGTTATTTCCAATATGACATTTGTTAATCGTAGAATTTGATATTGAATATAAGCCGATATATTTTCTATTCAGAGCCTTATATTGAATATCAAATGTGATTTGGGTTTGTCGTGAATGGTGTCTTCACTAACACTGTTCTTGAACCCAGTTGAGAAAAGATTAAATATTTTATTTAGATTTAATGAAGTGTACCAATTAAATAATATTTAATTGGAATTGAATTGATATTGATATTGATTTTTGGGTTTATTGTGAACAGTGTTTTTAAATAACACTCGTTCTTTAACCCGATCATTAATGAAAAGTGATTTTGGGTTGTCGTGAACGGTATCTTCAATAATACAGTTCTTAGACCTAAAGGAGTTAAGAAAATCAGAAACTAACCGGAGATTAGTTAAGTTGAATAGTTTCCGAGGTATTGATCTGATGTTGGTCTCGGCCTTCGGGATTCATACTTAGGGAATTGCTCACTTGCTAATTTACAATTAGGGACTGATTGAAATGTGATGTGATTTTGGGTTTATCGTGAACCGTGTTTTAAATGACACTGATTCTTTAACCCAGTCACAGATTAAAACTAAGTGGAGTTTTAATGAATCTTTAATTAGATTGAAATAATCGAAATGGAGTATCACCAGTTTTGCTCCAGGCGATAGTTAAATCTTTAATTAGATTTGAACGTGAAATGGTAATTGAATTTACCGATAACACTGTGGTGTTAGATATGAAGTATAACCAGTTTTACTTCATGGGATGAATAGGTTGGGAGTGGGAAATTAAAACAAATGATTACTTCGGTAAGGTTCGCTAATCCCGACTAGTTTGAATTGATATTCAAAAATGGATTAAAGAATAAATTCAAGGAATTTATCTTTGATAAAATTAATGGGAATCTTTCCCTATGAATGTGAAATTTAGAAACTAACTGTCGGTTGGCCAAGCAGAATGGTTTTCTGGATATTGATCTGATGTTGGTTTCGGCCTTCGGGGTTAATATTTGGGGAATTATTCTCTTGATTAATTTACGGTTAGTGACTAATGAATTGGAATGAGGCGTATGTTGTGTTTGTGTAACACTTTTATAATATATACGCGAGTTATTCGGAAAGACCGGGTTTATCCCATTCTGAATAACTGATACGACGATAAGTCGAAGATGAAGACGATATTCGAAGACCGGAGGTCTTCACGTCGTTTGGGTGATAACTGATGATCTTGATTGGGCTGTACACCCAAGAAGATGGAAACAGTTAGTGATCGTCCAGACGTACTTGGAGATCGATGGATATGCGGGGTACTAGGTGCCTCCGGTTTCGTTCAGACCCAGAACGGACTTGTAAATGGACTGTGTGTCTGACATCGGATTTCATTCTGTGTGACTGATATCGGTTGCATAGGATGGTTTGCCTGTGTGGCATGCTAAGATGCAAATGATCAAGGCTTCTGTTGAAAAGCAAAGTCTTGTGGTGATGATCAAAGCACGGCCTTTGTGGCGTAGCTTTGTGTAACGTTTACCTCGCATGTTTCACACCCGGTATGAACCAAAAACGGGAGACGGACCTCAGGGAGGGCATGCGTTTCCTTCTAGATAAAAAGTGGCGTCAGTGGTTTTACACGCCCTGACGAGTTTGACTTATGTGGTTGTTGCTGTTGCGAGGCGCCTCGGATTGATCGGTCGTTCTCGAACCGATGGAGTCATTTAGTTGGCTCATTTACGCCCCAAAGGGCGGGGAAACGTAGTGTTCAGGCATTTTAATCCACATCGGTGGACCGGCCCTGACGATCCAAGGGTCACTCGAGCTCTGATCCTGAGACATGGGCTAGATTGTCTCGAATCAGTTGAGGACTATCTTTTGCCTCGGTTCATAGACGGAAATCCAATTTCCAAATACGCGACTTTGCGGTTTTATATGTAAACCTATATATGGTGACATAGTGGGATGGGGCACTCATGCCGCCTATGATTGGTACTTATGATTTGAAGTTGTTTTATGCACTTATAATAGTATCAAATGATTTGTTTTAACCGTATCAAGCATTCTTTGGCTGTTATAAGGGAAAACCCTATCCCCCGGCTTGCGTTGCATTGTGTGATAGGACCTGGGTCTTATAACAGCTTCATTTTTCTTTATTTAGCATTGCGCTGTTGGTTTTATGCACTGGTATTCTTGGGAGGAAACCCGTTCCGTGTTATACGGCGTGGTCCCTTGATTTACCTAATGATTTAAAATAAAGATTAACTGTTTTAGTTCTCACACCAGTCCCATGACTGACCTGGAGTTTATTGTTTTAACCTAAACTCTGGGTGCCCCTATTTTCGGCACGGGCAGCTAGTAGTTTCGGTTTTGCAGATTTATATTCACAGGATCCTGGTTTACAGCTGGAACGATATCCGGAAAGCTTTGTATCCGTATATCTTCTCCTAGTTGTGTATTGTATTATTTTCCGCTGCTATGTATTTAAATGTAATTTAAATCTCTGATATTTCTGTGTAATATTCTTTTATACTCTGTATATTCTTGTAATCTGATGCGTTGTTGTAATATACAATGAAATGTTCTTCTGTATGCGTTCTGTTGTGGCTTGTTCTCGAACTATCCGCCACTTTCCTTTACGGGGAAGTTACGGGTTTTTACAAACGCGGCCGTGGCGCTGTTTTTCTTCCGATTTGATTTACACATATCTGAAAATCTAGCCTTTGGATCTTCACAAAATTTACATCATTAGAAAGATCTTTTCAAAACGAATCCAATGGTTCCAGTTTCGGGAAATTCCGACGGTCGGATCTCCCAGTATAATCTTTTGAAGTTTCGATTTCAAAATACGAACTGCAGCGTCGTTATTCGATTATATATAATTATATTTATATATACATATACATATATATAAATATAATCGATTCTGGCGCTGTTTTTCTTCAGATTTGAATTACACATATCTAAAAATCTAACCGTTGGATCTTCACAAAATTTACATCATTAGAAAGATCTTTTCAAAACGAATCCAACGGTTCCAGTTTCGATAAATTCCGACGGTCGGATCTCCCGGTATAATCGTTTGAAGTTTCGATTTCAAAATACGAACTGCAGCGTCGTTATTCGATTATATATAATTATATATATATATAATCGATCCTTGCGCTGTTTTTCTTCAGATTTGAATTAAACATTCCAGACAATCCAACCGTTGGATCTTTACAAAGTTGGTGCCGTTGGAAAGATATTTCCAAAGCGGACCCAACGGTTGCGGTTTCGGGAAAATCCGATGGTCGGATCTCTCGGTATAATTGTTTGAAATCACGGTTTCAAAATACGAACTGCAGCGTCATTATTCGATATATTTCAATTCTATATATATATATATATATATATATATATCGATTCTTCGATTTCAAAAACTATATTCTTTTCATATATTTGATAAAAATGATATTTTTATCTAACTGTCTTCTATTTCAACACTTCACTATTTTTAACAATTCATTAATATAATAAAAATGTGATTTTTATTGTAAAACAATTCATTTCAAAACACTATTATTTTATATAGCTCATATAGGTAATAAAAGTATGATTTTTATTATAAAACAATTTATTTCAAAACAGGATTATTTTATACATTTCATTTTGATGTTAAAAATGGGATTTTTATTATAAAACAATTTCTTTCAAAATACGAATACCATTCAACACATGAATTTCAATTCAACGAATGAATTTCGATTCAACACATGAAGGTTTTCTATAGTTTATATATATCGATAAAAAGGTGATTTTTATATTTAAAACACGAATACCATTCAACACATGAATTTCAATTCAATGAATGAATATCGATTCAACACATGAAGGTTTTCTATAGTTTCTATATATAGATAAAAAGGTGATTTTTATATTTAAAACACGAATACCATTCAACACATGAATTTCAATTCAACGAATGAATATCGATTCAACACATGAAGGTTTTCTATAGTTTATATATATAGATAAAAATGTGATTTTTATATTTAAAACACGAATACCATTCAACATATGAATTTCTATCCAAAGAATGAATATCGACTCAACGCATGAAGGTTTTCTATTCAACGAATAAATATAGTTTCAACAAATGAAAATAAATCAAACACATGAATATTATTCAAAATTTCGGCAGCATAACGGCAGGGTAGTTAAAACCGGTACCGTCCCTAGTACGGCTCCTCGCTCTACCTTAAAATCTCGCGGTTTTTGACAATGGGGAATCATGCATCTAGTTCGCACGCAGGCGGCATGTATATATTTTTCATTTCCACAAACTAATCCTATGTGGTTTCAACCAAATATTTCTCAACCACAAATGGGTATTTTTCAACCACAATCAATCAATATCAACCACAAACAATCCCAATCAACCATTCGCTATCAATCAATTTTCACACCAATCACAACCAATAAATATCGTCCATGGTTTGTGGACGAGGGGCGTATATATATATTTATATATAGCATTTTACTTCTATTTCAACACATATATAATTTTTACAATGCATATATAACTTATACATCGAACGTACAACTTATACAACGCTTATACAAGAGGTGTACAACGCTTATATAACTCATACATCGACTATATAATTTATACATCGTCTCGTTTTCCATATCGTTTATAAATTAGAAATCTCACATCGGGTTCCACTCCACCAAAAATAGCAGAAGGCTTAGAAAAATATGCGGTCTCTTCTAAAATGTAGAAGACGTCCACACGGTCACGATGTTTCCTGTTTCATCGAATTTCGTCAAGAAACGAAAATGATATGATTTTTCAAAGTTCAGATGTAATAAAGGACCCACCTTTCACGATGGTTCAAAACTAGGTTTTGATCTTTCAATCAAACTGTTGCACGATAGGAGAATCGGCTCACACAGCATCAAAGAGCTTCGAAACACCTTCCCGGCGCCGGTGGTCTCGCTCAGTTCGGTGGCGCCATGGAGGCTCGGCGGCGCTCCGAAGTCACTGACTTTGAGGACTCGTGTCTCCCTCCTCACTTGATGATAACTAACAAACCTTAGATGGATTTAAAGAGGAGACGAAGAGCTTTGAAATGAATCAAGAATCACTCGATTTCATTATGAAACGGGGGAGAAATCGAAGAGAGAAGGTGGCGACCTGCTTTCCGTCGCGCGCAGTTCCAATCGGGGAGAGAGATGATTATTGTAACGTCCCGCATTTTTATCGATTTACGTTTGAATATTTAAATTAGTTTAAATATTGAAATCGCAATATAAACGGAGTTTATATTAATTAAAACGATATTTGAAATGTGTGTATATATATATATATTAAATATAAACGAACTCGAAATGGCGCGGTAGTTCGTAATTTACAATTTGAACTTCAACCGAGTGTACAAGAGCCGTTATAAGTCGGAATTCACTGAAACAAGAAATATTCGAATCCGTTAAACTATAATTTTGTAATAAAAGAGAAAAAAAATCAGAATTTCGTAATTTATATTGTAAGTTGGCCAAATCAAATTTTCAAATGGTCGCTGTGAAATCCTTTGTAAACCATAACGATTTATTTAATAAAATAAATCGATTTTTAATCAATAGAATACTGGTTTAATGAGATATCAAGTTTATAATTTCAAGTCAGTTTATTCTGAAGAATTTATGGATTCAAATTGTGTATATTTATATGATGATAATAATATTTTATTTGTTATTTTTAAGTCAGTTTATATTAAATCGAATTTAAGTTTAATCATTAATTTAATATCGTCTGTATATGGTCGAATTAGACCGTGGAAACTCTTACAGTGTGTTCAGAATGGTGGTTGAATGCTAGGAATATCGTTTGTTGCGTTCAAACAGGGGTTTGATAACACATAATATTTAAATTTAAGGTACACCGGTTAAAATAAATAAAAATAAATAATGAAATCAAAATAAACTAATATAAGGGACGACTTATTCCAGCTGTTCTTTGAAGCTACACTCGTCGGTCATTTCACTATCACGTCTAAACTTTTTCTTCTTCCTTAAGCCTTACATAAATGGTACACTGACCTATTCTACCTCTAAAAACTTCCATTGTCCGATCTTTTCACTTTCACATCTGAATTATTCCTTCTTCCCCAAGCTTTTCAGCAATGGTACGCGATTCTTGAGCCTACCCTATGTAGCTACTTCGTTCAGTCTCTTCTATTATCCATCAAACATTGCAACTCTACTTCTTGCTATTTTCATCGCCTAAACCTATTTGTACAAACTGAGATTGACATGGTCCTTATCTTCTTTTCGTTCCCTATAGATTGAGCCCCGACGTTCTTTTATTTTCATTCAAACCACAGATCGAGCCACTCCTCTCGTTTCCATTTCCTCTTTCAATTTTAAATCGCGGAAATCCTTCTGATTATATATAAAAAAGAATCGAATCACATCGATTTGGGGCATCGCAATTTAAAGCCACAACAACGACGACGTGATGAGCTCTTGCGTTTGTAGAACGGAATTTGGGTATTCCTGAGTGGTGCGATGAACTGATGGGAATCTGGGTGGTGCGCATTGGAAGTAGTATAGCGATGGGTTTTGGATCATAGAGGAGGACAGTTTGTATTAGAGGAAGAGGGTTCAAAACTGGGAGTGCGAAAATGAATGAGAAGGGGGTTCGGATCTGTGTTGTTGGGATGAACACGAGTGAAACTAGACGATGGGAGGCCGATGTTGTTCACAGGAATTGAGCGAGAATTACAGAAGGGGGTGGAGCGACTGTAGTGGTACAAATGTAGAGGATTTTGAAGCTATGGATTGGGTTGTTATTTTTTGGAAGGGTCATGTTTGTTTGACAGTGGGATGAAGGTGAGTTTGGCTTGTATTTTCGGAGATGAAAGCTGCTAACAAAATGTTCGATGAAATGCCACAATGGAGGAACGTAGATTTTGGGGCTGATCTAAGTTGAAATGGTTCGGTGATTACTATAGCGCTTCGTGAATTGGTCGACGTATGCAAGCCAAGTGTTCGATAAAAATATTCGAGGCAATGAAGTAGACGCTTAGCCAGGACGACATGGGATTGTAAACAGGATATTCAGCACGACAAACCGAGGTGAGTTAAACTCACTCAGTTAATTATTTGAACTGTTTTTAATAGTTCAAAATTTTATTTTGTTGCTGGTTGCTAAATTGATTGATATAAAGTGATAATATATTATAATAATAATAATATATAAAAATAATATTGGTGATTGGATATGCCCGTAGTATCATTAGCGGATGCCCGTGGTACCATTAACGGATGATTTCCCTATGCGCCCCATAATATATATAGTGGATGACCTTCTATACCGCGATATCCTGCCTCGAAGCAGGATGGTATTATTATTGTTGACTAACGTATGTGGATGTAGGAAAAACAGGTTTGAGGGATCCAACTGGATTCCTCAAATTTAGATTATTTGTGTTTTTTATATATACTGATATATGATGTGTTTCATAACCTATGATAGCTTACGATATGTTTGGATGCGTTAGTAACATTGATTGTTGATTTGGGATATTTTATATCCTAAATAGTAATGTATGGATTTCAAAACAGAAATTGCAATATAAAAAGAATTTTAAAATATTTATTTCAAATAAAAATGGTTAGTTAGAATCCAAATTAAATAGGATTGAAAAGCAAATATTTGTTTAAAACAAATATCGTGAAGAAGTGGATTTATAGACGAGATTATGAAAAGTGGAATTATTATTTTGGAAATTTGAGGAAAATGTAAAGTGTGTATGAAATTGGAAAAGAAACGGGAATTGTAAAATAAATCGTTATTTTAAAAATAAATTGAATTTGTCTCAGGGGAAAATACCTATGTTTAAATAGAAATGTTCATTTGAAATCCAAACTATAAATACGGTTTAAAGGAAAGGATTTGTTTAAACAAATGTGTTAACGAAGTGATTTTATAAACGATGTTTATAAAGGAATGAAAGATTACCATTTGAGAATTTGGGAAATATGGATTTCAAATTAGAATTGAAATATAAAAAGAGTTAGAAGAAAATATTTATTTCCAAATAGAAATGTTTATTTAGAAACCAAATTAAATAGAATTGAAAGGTAAATGTTGTTTTAACAAATAAGGTGAGAACTCGCTTTTATAAGTGACATTTATAAAAGGGAAAATCCTATATTGGAAGTATTTTGAGAAAGTATATTTTGAGCATGGATTCGGAAAAGGAAATGTGGTTTGAAACTAACATTTCAAATGGATCAAAATTTTCCAATTTAGAAGGGAAATATAAGGAAGATTTTATAACTTAATAAAAGTTATAAATAGAATAAGACTTGAAATTGCAAGCATGAATTCGGTATGAACTGGTATTAAAGAAATAAGGGGAAAGGCAAATTTTTTGCAAATGAGGATCAGTAGAAGGAAGAGTTGTTTTAAATTATAAATTCTAATTGAATTCAAGTCAAACTAATTTGGAAAATAAAATATAGATTATATTAAAGGACTTTAGATAATGCATATGAAATAATAAAGGATTGGAAAATGGTATTTTATGCGAATGTTTTTATGAAATGAAGTTATCAAAATAAACTGAGATAAGTTAAAATAAACTATAAAGGTGTTTATAAAGAATATTTATAGAATATTCGATAATGGTTTTGTAAATCATATTCTTAATTAAAATATTTGGAATGATGATAAATTCGAGATAAATATCTCGTTTAAAAGTGATAATGAGTATTTCAATTATTGGAAAAATGGAGAAGTCTTGAATTAACAAATGGTTGATCAAAAAGAGGGTAAAGTGATGTTGAATATTAAATCAATGAATTCAATTTTCTTTTATGGATGAATGGTTGTTTTTATTTGATAGTTAAATAACCGACTATCAAATCTGGCCTATACGATGGTTAGTACGGAAAGACCGAGATCAAATTTATTCGAAAACCATTCCGAACTAACTAATACGTAAACGTAGAATATACGAATCGGAGATGGAGCAGTGATGGCCGTAGATCTTCATAAGCGAAAAGACTACTGGTCGAATTCTCGGGAGTCGCGCCCGGAGACATTTTGATGGTGATCTTGTCGTGGTTGAAATCGACGGATGGCAAGGACTACTCGCTACTGATCCATAGGGCGATTCTTAGGATGCGGTAGGAGAGTGCCTTCGGTTTGTCCAGTCCCAGGACAACTTGTATGGACGAATGTCTGACAGAGTATCTGCAAAGGATTCACGTACATTGATTTTTTTCAAATGTACCATAGTTGATGGCGGAGAAAAGATTTTCTCTAGCCTGATAATTAGACTATTTTTGTGGACGTCAATTAGTGATATCTGATGGATTTGACGATGTGGCATTCAAAGTAATGGTGGCCAGATGATCTAGAAATACGATTATAACCTCAAGCCTCACAACCGGGAAATGACAAAAATCGGGCAGGTAGCATGGCTAAGTGGGTCGCGCCCATTAGGGTGTATTGTCACTGTCTAGAGAATATTCACATTTGTTACTTCTTTTTACTTCTGTATCTCCCGGGAACGGTTATGTTGCTAGCAACCGTAGGTGACAATATATTCGATACACTCAAGAGAAATGAGTGGTCGGTCATGTGTGGGCCGGGTTGCAAGACGTTCTTGTTGAACCCAGTGTATTCGTCTCTAGAGATACACTAGCGGAAGGTGGTCCCATACCTGGTCATAGTTGGAAATCCAATCTCCAATAAGCGCCCACGGTTTTGATTGTATACTATATATGTAGAACGTGAGATGCAAGCGTTCTACTAGATTGATATTTACTTGTATTTAGACAATAGTATAATATCAGAAAAGATATTGATTTCAGAAATGTTTTGGGTTATCGTAAGGTAAAAACCGTCTGTGTTTATGTGTGGATTGGTCTTACGATTATCCTTTTCTTTCGAAATGATTTTTAACTTTAAAATCAAGATGGATGATACCAATAACTTAGTGGGTTTTTCTCACGCTGGTTCACCAGACTGACCTGTGGCGTTTGTAATGCTCGGGTCAGACCCAGTTGGGTCCGACCGAGTTGTACAGGTTCATGATAAGATGATACAGATTCCAGGAGACAAGCTGGAGGAGTTCAGACGTATGATATATATCTAGATATTTTCCGCTGTGTGTTTTGAATGGGGACAGACTTTTATAACTGTCCAGAGGAATTGAATGGCCGATGTACTCTGATAAATTGTAAGTATTATTTCAAGTTTTCAATAAAAGATTATTTCTGTATTATATTTTATTCCGCTGCGATGTGAGTATGATATTGTGGTTAGTTGTTCTTCTTTTTCTTCTATTCTAATATTTCTTTCTTTCTTATCTCACCCTCTAACTTCTTTCTTAAACGGTCTGGATTTTCGGTACTCGAGTTGGGACACGAGATGTATTTGTGTCAAATTCAAGCATCGAATTTTCCGGTTCGTTACAGTGGTATTAGAGCAATGGTTTAGGAATAACCTTGGCTCTGTGGCGTAACTCAGTAGAGATAGGGTTAGTAATACCCTAGATTGAGTTGAGCGTATATATATGAGAGCGTATTTGTAGATTTCATATACAAATTTTTTGTATTGTGTTGGTTGATCAGTTCAACTGTTGAAAAGCATTAAACTAAAAATTGATGCAATATTATTTTTTAAAGCGGGTGAATGAAATAATTTTACCTAAATTTATTTTTGTATATAAAAGATATAGTTTTTTTTAATTATTGTTGATATTTGAGTACTTGATTGATTTGAATGCAATTAAAATGGGAATATAGAATTGAAATGGTTAAGCATTGCCAAAAGATGAAAGGGATGATGTTTGAAATAAAAATCAAAACTTGGATATAAATTGGATGCTATGGAAACAAATTCCATATAAATGAATTGAATGGATTGAAACTCGACTGAAAGGTAAGTTAAATTATTTGGATTGAAATTAAAACCATATTAAACGAATTATTGAATCAATATGAAATGGAAAAACTTGAATTCAAGTTGAAATAACAATAAACTGAATGTTGATAACCTAAATAGAACTCGACACATACAGTTGGAATGTATCGAGTAGAATAAAAAGTAAATTAAATCCAGTTCGAGTAGAGATAATTGAATATGACTTGAAATATTATCCAATTGAGTTGGACTATGAAATCGAGCATTGAAATAGTAGTATACATGTGTGTATGTTTCGAATAGTGAATATAAACTCAGATTATATAAATTTGAGTTGAAATGAGATCGAATGAAGAATGGATCAATGTAAGTTGAGATTGAAATTTGAACTCAAATTTTATGGACTCATTAATTTAGAATAAAAAATGGAACTCAAGTGTAAATTTGGACGAACTCGTCAATTGGAAACTTAATCTAGAACTTGATTTATAAATAGAATTGAACTTGAAAATTTGAACTTGGATCACAAATTAAACCTATACTTATTTATAAGCAAATATATGCATATTTAAACATGGTTATATTTAATTATCACAAGTGACGCAAGAAAACCAATAAATGGATAAATTGGCAAATTGGGAGTAAGAAGTTAAATGGATTGTGATCGAATATGAATGGATATGCATGTGATTATACAGGTTTATTTGATAGAAGCAAGTGTGAAGAATAAATATGTGATGCCCGACAAAAAGGTACATGTTTAATTCAAATATGATGTTTTATGTGCTGAATCGGCAAGCCGCTTAGCTTTTTGATTTTCTTTTTGAATGGGAAGGGCCTAGAGAGGCGAGTTGAGGTTTGAACTATTGACCTGTACAAAGGAGGTGCTAGCGAAAATTTTCAAAAATTAAGGAGTTAGAAAAAATTTCAACAATTTTGAAAATTTTGTTAACAAAAAGTTAATCGAAGTTGAGGATTTCTGAGTGAAGTTGGAAACTAGCAAGTTGGTTGAGTAGTAACGATGTTGAAATGAGTATTGAGTTGCATGAATGGATTGGGAGAAGTTAATGAGACATAGTTATCTTTCCTACTTAGTAATTTCGGGGACGAAATTCTTTTAAGGGGGAAGGAATGTAACGTCCCGCATTTTTATCGATTTACGTTTGAATATTTAAATTAGTTTAAATATTGAAATCGCAATATAAATGGAGTTTATATTAATTAAAACGATATTTGAAATGTATAAATATATATATTAAATATAAACGAGCTCGAAATGGCGCGGTAGTTCATAATTTACAATTTGAAATTCAACCGAGTGTACAAGAGCCGTTATAAGTCGGAATTCACTGAAACAAGAAATATTCGAATCTGTTAAACTATAATTTTGTAATAAAAGAGAAAAAAAAAATCAGAATTTCGTAATTTATATTGTAAGTTGGCCAAATCAAATTTTCAAATAGTCGCTGTGAAATCCTTTGTAAACCATAACGATTTATTTAATAAAATAAATCGATTTTTAATCAATAGAGTATTGGTTTAATGAAATATCAAGTTTATAATTTCAAGTCAGTTTATTCTGAAGATTTTATGGATTCAAATTGTGTATATTTATATGATGATAATAATATTTTATTTGTTATTTTTAAGTCAGTTTATATTAAATCGAATTTAAGTTTAATCATTAATTTAATATCGTCTGTATATGGTCGAATTAGACCGTGGAAACTCTTACAGTGTGTTCAGAATGGTGGTTGAACGCTAGGAATATCGTTCGTTGCGTTCAAATAGGGGTTCGATAACACATAATATTTTAATTTAAGGTACACTGGTTAAAATAAATAAAAATAAATAATGAAATCAAAATAAACTAATATAAGGGACGACCTATTCCAGCTGTTCTGTGAAGCTACTCTCGTCCGCTCTTTTCACTATCACGTCTAAACTTTTTCTTCTTCCTTAAGCCTATTCTACCTCTAAAAACTGCCATTGTCCGATCTTTTCACTTTCACATCTGAACTACTTCCTTCTTCCCCAAGTTGTTCAGCAATGGTACGCTATTCTTGAGCCTACCCTATGTAGCTGCTTCGTTCAGTCTCTTCTATCATCCATCAAACACTGCAACTCTACTTCTTGCTATTTTCAAAGCCTAAACCTATTTGTACAAACTGAGATTGACATGGTACTTATCTTCTTTTCGTTGCCTATAAATAGAGCCCCGACGTTCTTTTATTTTCATTCAAACCGCAGATCGAGCCACTCCTCTCGTTTCCATTTCCTCTTTCAATTTTAAATCGTGGAAATCCTTCTGATTATAAAAAAAAGAATCGAATCACATCGATTTGGGGCATCGCGATTTAAAGCCACAACAGCGACGACGTGATGAGCTCTTGCGTTTGTAGAACGGAATTTGGGTATTCCTGAGTGGTGCGATGAACTGATGGGAAACTAGGTGGTGCGATTGGAAGTAGTATAGCGATGGGTTTTGGATCATAGAGGAGGACGGTCTGTATTAAAGGAAGAGGGTTCAAAACTGGGAGTGCGAAAATGAATGAGAAGGGGGTTCGGATCTGTGTTGTTGGGAAGAACACGAGTGAAACTAGACGATGGGAGGCCGACGTTGTTCACAGGAATTGAGCGAGAATTACAGAAGGGGGTGGAGCAACTGTAGTGGTACAAATGTAGAGGATTTTGAAGCTATGGATTGGGTTGTGATTTTTAGGAAGGGTCATGTTTGTTTGACAGTGGGATGAAGATGAGTTTGGCTTGTATTTTTGGAGATGAAAGCTGTTAATAAAATGTTCGATGAAATGCCACAATGGAGGACCGTAGATTTTGGGGCTGATCTAAGTTGAAATGGTTCGGTGATTACTATAGCGCTTCATGAATTGGTCAACGTATGCAAGCCAAGTGTTCGATAAAAATATTCGAGGCAATGAAGTAGACGCTTAGCCAGGACGATATGGGATTTTAAACAGGATATTCAGCACGACAAACCGAGGTGAGTTAAACTCACTCAGTTAATTATTTGAACTGTTTTTAATAGTTCAAAATTTTATTTTGTTGCTGGCTGCTGAATTGGTTGATATAAAGTGATAATATATTATAATAATAATATATAAAAATAATATTGGTGATTGGTGATTGGATATGCCCGTAGTATCATTAGCGGATGCCCGCGGTACCATTAACGGATGATTTCCCTATGCGCCCCACAATATATATAGTGGATGACCTTCTATACCGCGATATCCTGCCTCGAAGCAGGATGGTATTATTATTGTTGACTAACATATGTGGATGCAGGAAAAACAGGTTGGAGGGATCCAACTGGATTCATCAAATTTAGATTATTTGTGTTTTTTATATATACTGATATATGATGTGTTTCATAACCTATGATAGCTTACGATATGTTTGGATGCGTTAGTAACATTGATTGTTGATTTGGGATATTTTATATCCTAAATAATAATATATGGATTTCAAAACAGAAATTGCAATATAAAAAGAATTTTAAAATATTTATTTCAAATAAAAATGGTTAGTTAGAATCCAAATTAAATAGGATTGAAAAGCAAATATTTGTTTAAAACAAATATCGTGAAGAAGTGGATTTATAGATGAGATTATGAAAATTGGAATTATTATTTTGGAAATTTGAGGAAAATGTAAAGTGTGTATGAAATTGGAAAAGAAACGAGAATTGTAAAATAAATCGTTATTTTAAAAATAAATTGAATTTGTCTCAGGGGAAAATACCTATGTTTAAATAGAAATGTTCATTTGAAATCCAAACTATAAATATGGTTTAAAGGAAAGGATTTGTTTAAACAAATGTGTTAATGAAGTGATTTTATAAACGATGTTTATAAAGGAATGAAAGATTACCATTTGAGAATTTGGGAAATATGGATTTCAAATTAGAATTGAAATATAAAAAGAGTTAGAAGAAAATATTTATTTCCAAATAGAAATGTTTATTTAGAAACCAAATTAAATAGAATTGAAAGGTAAATGTTGTTTTAACAAATAAGGTGAGAACTCGCTTTTATATGTGACATTTATAAAGGGAAAATCCTATATTGGAAGTATTTTGAGAAAGTATATTTTGAGCGTGGATTCGGAAAAGGAAATGTGGTTTGAAACTAACATTTCAAATGGATTAAAGTTTTCCAATTTAGAAGGGAAATATAAGGAAGATTTTATAACTTAATAAAAGTTATAAATAGAATGAGACTTGAAATTGCAAGCATGAATTCGGTATGAACTGGTATTAAAGAAATAAGGGGAAAGGCAAATTCTTTGCAAATGAGGATCAGTAGAAGGAAGAGTTGTTTTAAATTATAAATTCTAATTGAATTCAAGTCAAACTAATTTGGAAAATAAAATATAGATTATATTAAAGGACTTTAGATAATGCATATGAAATAATAAAGGATTGGAAACTGGTATTTTATACGAATGTTTTTATGAAATGAAGTTATCAAAATAAACTGAGATAAGTGAAAATAAACTATAAAGGTGTTTATAAAGAATATTTATAGAATATTCGATAATGGTTTTGTAAATCATATTCTTAATTAAAATATTTGGAATGATGATAAATTCGAGATAAATATCTCGTTTAAAAGTGATAATGAGTATTTCAATTATTGGAAAATGGAGAAGTCTTGAATTAACAAATGGTTGATCAAAAAGAGGGTAAAGTGATGCTGAATATTAAATCAGTGAATTCAATTTTCTTTTATGGATGAATGGTTGTTTTTATTTGATAGTTAAATAACCGACTATCAAATCTGGCCTATACGATGGTTAGTACGGAAAGACCGGGATCGAATTTATTCGAAAACCATTCTGAACTAACTAATACGTAAACGTAGAATATACGAATCGGAGATGGAGCAGTGAAGGCCGTAGATCTTCATAAGCGAAAAGACTACTGGTCGAATTCTCGGGAGTCGCGCCCGGAGACATTTTGATGGTGATCTTGTCGTGGTTGAAATCGACGGATGGCAAGGACTACTCTCTACTGATCCATAGGGTGATTCCTAGGATGCGGTAGGAGAGTGCCTTCGGTTTGTCCAGTCCCAGGACAACTTGCATGGACGAATGTCTGACAGAGTATCTCCAAAGGATTCATGTACATAGATTTTTTTCAAATGTACCATAGTTGATGGCGGAGAAAAGGTTTTCTCTAGCCTGATAGTTAGAGTATTTTTGTGGACGTCAATTAGTGATATCTGATGGATTTGACGATGTGGCATTCAAAGTAATGGTGGCCAGATGATCTAGAAATACGATTATAACCTCAAGCCTCACAACCGGGAAATGACAAAAATCGGGCAGGCAGCATGGCTAAGTGGGTCGCGCCCATTAGGGTGTATTGTCACTGTCTAGAGAATATTCACATTTGTTACTTCTTTTTACTTCTGTATCTCCCGGGAACGGTTATGTTGCTAGCAACCGTAGGTGACAATATATTCAATACACTCAAGAGAAATGAGTGGTCAGTCATGTGTGGGCCGGGTTGCAAGACGTTCTTGTTGAACCCAGTGTATTCGTCTCTAGAGATACACTAGCGGAAGGTGGTCCCATACCTGGTCATAGTTGGAAATCCAATCTCCAATAAGCGCCCGCGGTTTTGATTGTATACTATATATGTAGAACGTGAGATGCAAGCGTTCTACTAGATTGATATTTACTTGTATTTAGACACTAGTATAATATCAGAAAAGATATTGATTTCAAAAATGTTTTGGGTTATCGTAAGGTAAAAACCGTCTGTGTTTATGTGTGGATTGGTCTTACGATTATCCTTTTCTTTCGAAATGATTTTTAACTTTAAAATCAAGATGGATGATACCAATAACTTAGTGGGTTTTTCTCACACTGGTTCACTAGACTGACACTACACCAGAAAAGCTTGTTTGTAACGCTTATAACCGTGACAAATCAATTTTGTCACGGTTATAACCGTTTTCCGAACAGGCGTTGGTGATTTTTATCACGCATATGATCACGGATATAACCGTTATAAATACTCACGGCTATTGTCACGGTTATAAACGTGATAATTTTCTTGATAGTAACGGTTATAACCGTTATATTATTTTAATTACTCACGGTAATATGCGTTATTAAATATTTGATTATAACGGTAATAAATGTTATATTTGTTTGTTTACTAACGGTTTTAAATGTTATATGTATTTAATTACTAACGGTTTTAACTATTATATTATATTACTATCTAACGGTTTTAAATGTTACTGCTACCAAAATTATAACGGTTATAACTGTTAGTTACTACACATAGTATGGTTACCAAAAAAGACCTATATTTCATATAAAATATACACGAATAAAATATTCAGTTCTAGTGTTGGCTACAAATATAATAACAGCAAATGACACGTAGAACATACCAAGTTTAAAACAGCATACATAACAAATTTATAATACCAAATGTTATACACCGTCATTAACACACATAATCAGTTTTAAAACAATATTCAACATATTTCGTCTAAATTCAGTCTTAACACAAACACTACTAATCATGTGAGTAGCAAAATAACTTCAATCATCTACCAAATTAACTTCAATTCTACCATTAGCCGCACAACTTTAATTGTACCTGTAGAAAACCACAATAAAACATCACGAAAGTAGCAAAATAATTAATGAAACGCTACATGTTCATCGCCATATTTTAAGCATGCGCACTTTATAGTTGCTATGACAGTGTTGCGAGTCACCTACTTCACGTTGCTTCCTTATATAAATGAATTTGTTTAAGTCAATCCAATGGACCAAAATTTTGAGTCTCCCCACTGAACTAACACGTAAGACGCAACATCAACACAACCGGATCAATTTTTCAACCTGAACACATCCCAATATGATGTAGTTGATCTATTGTGCAATGCTAGTATGACAGAATATTAGACTTGCTTGTTTTTAAGTAAAATTTATAGAAACAACAAAACAAAATTAAGCATGAAACATTACTACTTTCTGGTTAGTGTAAAAAACTAAAATGGATGTTGTAAATCAGTCTAAGAAGCAAGGCATATGTATCCAGATTTACTGTAACCATCGAAAACTGAACAAGAGAAGATGTGCATAATTTATGATCGGGATACATCGTAATCAGCAGATAATTGTATTAAGACAATGTTTAATTACTGAATCCGCCCCATCATCTGCGAATAACTAGACAGACCTGTGATTTGAACCCATTCTAACGCTTGCAATACTATCATCAGATAATAGCGGTTTTAAACAAAATTACAAGTTAATTACATTAGAAAAATATTTTATTGCATATATTAGCATTACTGTGTAGCAAATATAGTCTCACTGTACCATGAGGTTGCACATGGATCACATGATATATTTGTAGGCAAGAAAGTTCTTGGCAGTCAAGATTCAATGAGACATCTAAACTGGCATTTTGGTTTATCTATTTCGCCAAAAACAATTTAGCATGACCAAGCTGTTGTAGGTGTTATTGACACTAATTGTAAGGTTGATTTTGCAGTTCCATTAGACTGTTATAATATACAACAGGTATCACAGCTTTTTGCTTAGGAAATTTTTTGATTTGGACTACTTTTTTGATCTAACCCAATTCATTTGACTAGTCTAAATCCGAGCCTAGAAAGCCCCTTCATTTTGTTATGTGGCACAAACATGCAAACTTGGCCATTTTAGTAAAAATCTGACAGCCTAGTTCCTTTAGGTTGAAAGCACAAAAATCTGACAGCCTAGTACCAACAAAATGCTAAACAGTACCAACAAAATACTAAAAATAGCAACAAAATATTAAAATGAACTTACAGAATTTTACTGATAACGAAGACGATACTCGGGCCAAATCACAAAACCTCCGTCAACTAGCTCGGACAGCTTGTAATGACCATTTTGTGGTGCATCAAAAAGTGAAGCATCTGGATCGAGAACATCCTCCACCCAAACAACTTGTTCTCCTTCAACCACCTTTCTACCATGACACATCTTCTGCGTCCCTATATGTCCTCTCGCTACCTCCACCGAACCTGGTCCTAATATCGTTACCGATTGTTTTCCTCCCGTAGGCGATACTGTCACTTTATCTAATGGAGCATTTTTGTTAGATATCGAATTATTGAGATTTTGATCGGTATTGGAAGTATCAACCGGTGTTGGTGTCGTCGCATTTCCTCCAAATTGATTTACAAGAAACGCCATGCATTGTTTCAAATCAACGATAGCCGAACTCATTGTTTTCATATCTGTCTGCATTTCCTCTCGCCATTTCTGATTCACACTCTCTCGATAATTGACTATTGCCTTTGAAGCTTGCATGAGTTTTACTTGTTTTGCATTAGACGTAGAGCTAATAGCACGGCAATAACTTCTCCTACCATCATCTCCAAAAACTTCGGCGATGGGATCTCTTTCAAAATCTTCTAAGCCTCTTATACCATCACCTCCATTAACACTAGATTCTGACTTTTGTCTTTCTTCAGCTGCTTCTATCAATGCCTACATATTTTATAAGCATATATATTAACACTAGATTCTTGTTGCATAAGCAATTGCATGTCAATACATATTCAACACAGCAGGTATGGAAGCAGAGACAATGCGCAAGCACAAGTGCAAAAGAGTTCAAACTGCGACAATATTACAAGGCCAAGGTTTTCATAAATGTACGAAGAACAAGTGCAAGCAACACTGATCAAGTTTCAAGCAAGGTGCAAACCACAAGTACAAACAACGCAGTTCAATTTTCAAGTTGGGCACAAAGCATAAATACAAATCAGATCAATTTCAATGCCCAATGAACAAATGCAAAGCAGACATTAATGGTGCAGTTTTGATTTAATAGGTGTAGAGAGGGTCAAGGAAAAATGCTCAAGTTAAAATGCTAACAACAATGTTTAAAAATGTGCCAACACTTGTGAAACAAACCTACCAAGTGTAGCATCTGTTAATGCAAGTATTGCAGTTTTTTTTTTGACCGAGCAAATTCAAGGTCGAGCAAAATAGGTATTCGACTAATTACATGTTTCGAGTATCCACACTACTAATATGTGATAACAACGTTTTCTACACATAGTTTCCCTTCTATAGCAAAATAAGACATATGTGCCAATAAATGACATGCTGCAATTTTATTCTCATAGCAGTTCATCATAAAAGTATATGTTGCTGCTTCATTAGTTGTTTTCCTTGCAATTTTACTTCTCAATATCTGCCTACACAACTTTAAAAAAACTGCCTACACAACTTTAAAAGGAAGGTAATTGTCAGGTGTGTATAACATGGACTGACAAATAACGAGATGTTTTTACTGAGTGCGTGGTACGCAAAACAAGAGATTAATTTTCTAATTTTGCTGTAACTGATTTTGGCAAACATTTGATTTGATACTGGGATTTAATTCCTGTACGTCTCAGTTCCAGTGTTAAACGTCTCAAATTCTGAATATCTAATCAAACAAAAAAAACCATATCCATGAAATCTAAAGCAAATGCATAAAAACTAAAACTGGTTGTGCAATATTTCAGATAAGGCTAATGGAGACTAAAATCTAATATCTCAATGAAATTATGTCAAAGAGGTCTATTTATAAAAGGAAAATTTGAATCATTTGAGTAAATACGTTATAACGAAGCTCTTTTGATGTTCAAGGAATGGATCATAACCGCATATTATTACAGTCTTGTGAAGCTAATCATCACAGCTGTCTCTTATTAACCAAACGATAATCGAACTAGCTTTTGTATGTTATCCCAATGAAAAATACCAGTAAAAAAACAGAAATCTCAAAAGGATGAATTCATTGGGAAATATTAAAGCCAAAACGTTCATTATTATTGATCAAAAAGATTAAAAAGATAGCGACTGTTGTTTTACCTCCTACGCTGGTAGAACAACCAAATACAGATCTACCAAGATTATTTGTGGAGGGTTCTAAAATCAAAATTAACTTTTTGATGTAGCTTCATTGGAACGAATCGATTAGGTAAAGAAACTGTACGCTGCCGACCAGATTAAGAAGTATTTCGAAAAGAATTTGTAACTTGAAAAAAAAATAAAAATGCTGGAACCGTCTATGCTGAAAAGGAACAACCCAAAATAAATATTTATCCCAAATTAATAGGTGTGTATCTCGGTTGGGTTTCGGACTTTATAAAGCCAGATTTGGGTACCCAGCTACAAGTTACAGGTGATACGCATACTTTGAATATCCAATGTCAAACAATAAAAATATATGTAACATGGGTTCACAGTTTAGCAAATGGTGGAAAATTCCCCAAATCATAATACACCGTAAATATATATTAAAATGTTTCATAAGGTTTCAGGTAAAATAAACAGGATAGCTCAAGTGTACACAATAAAATATTAAAATGTTCCTTTTAGATGGACAAAATGCGATAGATTAATAATAAGTTGTGGCCACTATTCTTCAAGTTCAAGACCCACATCAAAAGCAAAGTGTTTAGGTCTTAAAAACTTTGTACCCGTATAAAACTTCCACTGATCCACACCATAGTCGACGTAATGGGGATTTAAAACTCAACATTCAAACTTATCAAAGCGCTAAAATAAGGACTGGCTAACTTAAATAACTATCAGCTAAGCAATGTATAAACAGTATAACCAATCAGATTCGTAAACACAAATGAGCCAAAGTGATCATGAGGTGAATGCAGTGAACATATCAGTGAAAAACACCCCCCCCCCCACAAAAAAAAAACACACACACACACGGTCTCAGTCGTTCATTCCTTTGTAACTGCTAGTTGCATATGCCTGCCTAACATGTTTTGATCGTGTAAAGGAATGAATTAATGGCACCATTTGTACTATTTGTCCACAGACTAAATGGATGTATACAAATCAGTGAAATCACTAGAAAATACTATTTTCAGTATAAAGGGGCCAAGCAAAGTAGCATAATACTTTTGATGTAAAGACAAAAAAATAATATTAACTTACATATTTTTCGGCGGCGCAAAGAAGCACTTCTCCAGTTTTTTTACTTGTGTGTGCCATTTTCCATACTTTTGTTCGTGTAGGCTTACATTCCGGATTTTCCTTTTCCTACATGAATAAATATAAATATATTCAATAGCCACAAAATATTATCTGAAATAGCAATAAAGTATTCAAAAGGATTGACTAGTACGAACCAATGTTTCATACAGCTTAGCATAAGATTTTCTTCCCAATGTATGATTTATAGTATTTTTTCCCTTGTTGTCGCTATTCGTCTTGCATTGTTTTCTCTTCTTGTCTGTATACTCATTGTCGATGAACTTCTCCCATTGAACTTTATCGATTTCGTCGGGTCGGTTTTCAAGTGCAAGATGCTTAGGCAAAAGCTCCTTTTCTTTTGTTTTAATATATGTCTTCCTCAAACATGATTTTGACGATCTTAAATATTGTGGAAAATTTTTCTCCAAAATAGGTCGAGCAACATTGGGATTTATGTTCAAGTCAAACTCTTTCTATAGAAAACGTAAATGATTTTGATTATAATTCTATGCTTTGTATACGCCCAAAAAAAATAGAAATAATAAAGAAATATACCATTAGTGTTGTCCATAAGTTGTCCTTGTAAAATTTATCAACTTTCCTCCAATCGTCGTAACTAACTGGAATATGCCTTCGGATCAGAGTGCCGCAACGAGAAGCCCACTTTGATGAGTCGTCGCCTTTTGCACCATCCATTTCAACAATTATGTAGTATTTTTTATTTGATGGAGGAGGAGGAACGGTATCTTCTACACTTTCTCTATGTTGCGATGCATTACTGTTACTAGTCGACATTCTGCATAAGTAATTCATATATTTTAGCCTACATTCAATACACGAAAGCAAATAAAACTAGTATATGAACTAGGTACAAGCTGCTAATGTAAGACTAAAAAAAAATGGAAAAGAAAAGGAAAACATACAGTGTAGCCATAAGAAAAGAAAGCGCGTAGCCATAAGAAAAAAGGCAACAAGCATTCAAGCGTTCAACCTGTCGAAAATCAACAATAGTGCCATGCATACACATGTTGAACATAAAAAAGTGCACAACTATAAGAAAAAAGGCAACAAGCATTCAACAACTCGAATATTACAACTAAAACCATCAATGTTAAAATCATCAAATATCTCAAATATTCAACACAAAGAAAGACTTGGACTCAAAATCAAGCTCATCTATTTGGTTTCGATACATTTTAACAATGCTCCTAAGTTTGGTTGTTCCTTTAAAACAGACTGAAAATTTGCTGACGCCTCGTAATCATCCACGTTATCAGTCAGACGTTTAGGTGAACGTCGTACAATTGACCAATCAGGATTTTGTATGTCTTTTACATAGAAAACTTGACTTGCTTCTGATGCTAGAATGACAGGCTCATCATACACTCCATCACTGCTTTTAAGTTTGTTAAGATTCACCATCAACAAATTAGAATCTGTACAAATCTTACAACCATGTATTTTGTCAGCAACATTCACCCAATCGCAATAGAACACAACATGTTGAAATTGATAATAATCAACTTCAATTATCTCCTTGATAATACCATACCAAGTAGTGTCATCATCTGTAGGATTTAAATCTTTTGCGCTTGCTATAAATGTTGTAATTGCATCCATACAAACACCGCTATCTTGTGTAGAAAGAGCGTCATCGTAGTGTTGTGGAGAGAATACATAACCATTAATTCTATATTTAAGGTGAGTTTTGGCTTCCCATGCTGGTCCACTAACATAACACCATAACGGTGAATTCATGCACTTTTCGTCCATTAACTGTCAAACCAATTTCAACAAGTTAAATAATGTCAAATTCTTTATTGAAGTATGGGTTTTGTGCAATCTAACAAACCTTCTTGTGCAACCAATCAATAAATTCAGTTTGTACTACTACTTCTGCCCGTGTATGGTGCCTTTTTTTGCTCCTTTGAACATCCTCTAATGATGATCGATAGTCACTACAAATCAAAATGTTGCGGCTTAAGTAAATATTGAAATTACATCACACAATGTCATAACATGTCAAAATAAGACAAACCTATAATAATCGTCTACGCCATCGATGTCCATGGTAAAAAGTATCCACCGTCGAATTTGAATACGCTGTACGCCAGATAATTTGATAATTTTACCCTCAAGGATGGAACGTTCATAAGTATCATCTCCGTTCTCATCTAAAAATGGTGCTTGTTTGCAGCTATGATTGCCAGTACGTGGATCTGGCATATATTCCATGGCGTATCTAACAGATTCTGAAACAAGGTATGCTTCAGAAATTGATCCCTCCACATAACGCTTATTGCTCGGTATATCCTTACACTCCTTCATAGCTCTATCAAAAAATTAAAATTTTTACGTTATTGGTGAAATAAACCATGTAATAATTACATGAAAGAAACATTATACCTTTCAAATGGATACATCCATATATAAGTAACCGGTCCACATAGCAATGCTTGATCAGCTAAATGCACCATTAAATGTATACTTATGTCAAAGAATTGAGAAGGAAAATAATGCACCAACACGCATAATGCCTCAGCAATCATGTCTTTAGCAGCTTGAACATGCTCTCGAATTAAAACCTTCGAACAAATAATACTAAAATACAAGCATACTTGCAATATTGCACGTCTTAAGTCACGATGCTTTGGGTAAGCATGTTGAACCATGATAGGTAGAATATATTGAATGATAACATGGTACTCATATGACTTTCTAATATTCAAACTGGGTGGCTGACTATTTACTAAGTTGCTTAACTTAGTCCCAAAGCAAGATGGAAGTTTGACATCCTTTAGGAATTCATAGCAACGAGTCTTGTAAGATTTATCAAACGCAAATTTGGAAGAATATTGCTTGCGCCTATCAAATAACAAATTAATAAAATGCTCTGATACATTCTTCTCGGTGTGCATCACATCAATAGTATGTCGCACTTTATGATTACTCCAATACTCTAATGCAAAAAGAATCGACTTCTTGTACCATGCCGGTCTTTCATCATCACCCTTTTCATTCATAGAATATTCCTCAACGGGATCAACATCATCTACTATGTGCTTTTTTTTGGAGGGTAATTTACCTGGTATATATTTGATATGAGCAAGCTTTGCTTGAAGTGTTGATCCTGTCAATCGTGTTGGAGGTTCATTATTCTCTATGGACTTATACCACCCATGCTTCAATGCCCTATACGGATGTCCATTCTTCAAAAATCTTCTATACTTCGTATAAACAATCTTATTACCGATGCACTCCGATTCTGTCTCCGTAGCACAAATAGGACATGCTTTATAACCATGTGTTACACAACCAGATAACTTACCAAGGGCGGGTAGATCGTGAATTCCCCATAACAACATTGCTCTAAGAGTGAAATACTCCTTTGTATTCGTGTCAAATGCAAGCACTCCTTCTGTCCATAATTGCTTCAACTCATCCACAAGAGGTTCCAAATACACATCAATATCTTGACTTGGTGCTTTTGGTCCACGAATTAACAAGCACAACATTTGAAACTCAGGTTTCATGCATAATGATGGCGGTAAGTTATAAGGAACTGTATAAACAGGCCAACAACTATAACTGCTTGATTGGGTTGTACTAGGATTGAACCCGTCGGTGGCAATACCAAGCCAAACATTTCGTCCATTTCTACTAAACTCCGACCACTTATTCTTCAATGATCTCCATTCAGCCGAGTCAATAGGATGACGCATGTGATTCCAACAAGGCTTTGCTTCACTATGCCATAACATTTTTTGAGCTATCCATGGTATAGTGTACAATCTTGTTAATCTATGAGCTAATGGAAAATATTTCAAAACTTTTTGAGGTTGTTTTGTAATTTTTTCCACTTCTCCTTGCTTTTTAGTTTTAAATCTTGAAATGTGACAACGAGGACATTCTGTTGCATTACTGTGCTCTTTCCAAAACAATATGCAACCATTTTTACATGCATGTATGCACTCTGCTTTCATTCCCAAATCTTTTAATATTTGCTTCATTGTTGGGTACTTCTCTGGTATTGTATTTTCCTTTGGAAGCCACTGTTTCAATCGTTTCAATAACTCGGTCATGCTATTTCCTGACCAATTAAATTCTTTTTTCAAATTGTGAAGCTCTATCATGACACTTAATGTTGTTAGACCGTCTTCACAAGAAGGGTATAATTTTTCATTTGCTCTTCTTTTGTACTCCTTATACTTTTTCCAATGGTTACCATCACTAATCCCTTCTATGCCATATGCAACATCAACGAGATCTCCAAGAGCGTCTCCAATATGGTTTTCCTCTCTAAATTGGTTAGAATTAAAAGCCTCGTGATTGACATGCCATGTAGGATTGAGCACCATGTCATTGTCGCTTCTCTCGCCATGAAAAACCCATTCATCGTATGTTTGATCCATACCATTAACGATCAAGTGTTTCTCTACTAATTTAAAATGCGGTTTTTTTGAATTTCTGCACTTTATGCAAGGACAACTGCATAGTTCGAAGTCAGGTGGTGAATTAGACTTTGCGAATTCAATGAAATTTCTAACTCCTTGTATGTAATCAATATTATTTCGATGTCGAATTCTAATCCACTCTTTCGACGTTGAATTCATCTCTAGCAAGAAACTTTATTTGTCCCCTGACAAGACATGAAAAATTAATAAACTGTAAAATTAATAAACAGGCTCATATATTTAATTGGCTCATATATTTGTTTCAAATTAATAAACCTGCAGCATACAAACAGGTATAAATGCACTAATATTTGTTTCATATATTGGCTCATATATTTAATCAAAAAAAACCTGTATAATGAAATGCATCAATACTTGCCAAATATGGCTTTGACTTGTAATGAAATGGTATAAATGCACTAATGAATGATATAATGCATGGATGCATAATGAAATGCACTAATGAAATATGGTTTTCCTTCTTAAGCTATCATTGTCATGGATCTTCCAATCAATGCTTAAGTATTCACTATTTATTTCAAATTTTCTATTTCTTTTTTTTTCTTTTTTTTTGCATGTAGGCTATAATTTGAACCAGAATGGTTATTCTGTGGAATAACGGGAAGTGGCACACAACAATAAACATCCAAATAACCACCTTAATATAAATATTTTTCTAGAGTGTCCTTTTAAGCTAATAGTTCTCTGGTCTCGGTGCAAAATTTGTAAATATACTCATAGATAGTTGCACAAGGATATATAATACTCGATTCACTTTCTGGTAGTTAACCTTTTGAAATCCGACATGCTCATATCGCAGGACTGTATCTGGAAAAATCTTGATTTTTGATTTTTTTTTTTTAAATAAAAAACCAGAGAGTAACAAAGCAAAGGAAAAAAAACGTTTCCTAGTCAGTTTCCTGTCTAAATTCAATTTATAATCTCAATCTACTATCAAATATCATCTAACTGTACTAAAATTTCAATTTGATCTGTATTATAATTTAGGTCAGTAAGGTTGCAAGGTGGTTTTGGTTGTAGAATCAAGGCAAAAGAAAATTCTGGCTTTAATTTACAAAAAAAAAAAAATGTAAAGTTTTTATTGAAGCGAACCTATGGAAATAGCTATATAAGAATCAAGTAGAAGGTTTCATTTTCATAAGTAGCCTTGTCAGTAAGTGAAAAATACTAAAAGAAATGATTTTGTTTATTTTTTATTTTAGACTGGAATATGTCTTGCGTGCATATTTTAATGCTAAATTACGATCTTGTTTGGGTTTCATGCGCTGGTTATGGTCAAGTAAACTGGACTAATATAATAAAACACCATACCACACTACCTGTTTACATTAACATTAATTGCCAGTAAAAATATATGCATATAAATTGTAGTAGCCTGTGAAGAACTAATAAAAAAAACAGCAACGAGACAAATGATGCAACCATAGCTCACGCAAAATCAAGGTAGCGTATATTCTTATTTGTTTACGTATGCTAAAATCTGTATATACACATACAGGGATGTATATGTATACACACATGTCAGCCACCACATATAAACCAAAAGTTCAAATAAAAAAGTGACATAGGTACGCATAATAGAATAGCTAACCACAAACAAAATTTGACCATTATTTTTATTTTGAATTTATGTTGATACATTTCCTATCCAAGCTAGCCTTGTTACCCATGCATGTATTAGCCCACGAAGAAACAGCTATGCATCATTTGCAAGGCATATATATTATGTCATGGTGCCTTGCTACCTACATACTAATACAGTGGAATTAATCTTCTTTGTGTTGTATATTATATGTGTACTATATTAAAACGTATACACTGGTTTTAATCTCCTTAAAACAGGTTTACTTCCGGATTTTAGATTAAAAAAACACCCAATTTCAAATCCTCTTTTTATGATACTAATTTCATTAGAAAATAGCAATTTTACTCCAATAAAAATATCATGCCATCTTCTATATATACATTAATTTATACTTCAAATACCAAAACACTTTTAATCCATATATCACTAGCACAACCATGCGGCTATGCTGTGCATTTTATATAGAGTAATAGTACCTATTCATAACTTGTACTCTATAGCTATACATTTTATTTATCTAGTCTATATCCTATTTCCGTGAATTTACTGTCACCTAGGATCATAACTTGTAAAGCATGAGAATTTCAGTCATTCTACCAAAAATAAAATAAACGAAGTACATATTTTATTTTATAATTTATGGCCGGTGATGAACTCACAGTTAGCAAAGGAATAATGGAAATTAATTGTTACACGCCGTGAAATCTTAATTTCTTATTTTTAGTAAACATGAAGAGAAAAAATCAACAATCCCACATGGTTGAACCATGTATACAGTGAGTTCATGCTTTTCAAGTGGGAACATGAATCTCCAGTTGTACATGCCAAAAGGGAACATGAATCTCCAGTTGTACATGCATCTCTCCACTTATTTTTAGTAACTGTGAGTTCATCACCGGCCATAAATTATAAAATTAAATATGTACTTCGTTTATTTTATTTTTGGTAGAATGACTGAAATTCTCATGCTTTACAAGTGGTGCATGCATAATTAATTTCAGAAGAAAATCAGGGGGAATATTTATACAATGCTAACTGGTAAGGTACATATGCTACTGTATATAAAACTGTCTTAGTTGACAATATTACTAGGATTATTTGGCTGCATGCATATTTACGTTTAATGATCCAAATTTTAACTAACGATGTATTAGAACCCCATGAGAAATTGAATTCGTGTCCAAGGGGTTCAACCTTCCACCTTTAACTTTGTATTTTCATAAACTAGAAACTGTCTCATAATCGTTTTGCTAACAAGTCCACAAACGAACTGCTGCAAATTAACAAATAAAAAGTGCACTAAATTATTGTTTTATGCCTAAACCGCAACACCCAACAAATATTCATGATTAAGTAGAAGAAAACAACGGATTAACCTCTCATAATTACAATTTAGACATTGCCGTGTATGCAGTTTGCTTAGAAATCTATACCTCGCCGATCCATGTATTCATTAAATCGAGTACCCAAAATGATTTAGCATATTTCTATCACGAGATCTAAATTTGTATTCATTAAATCGAGTTTGCTTCCAGTAATCGCCGATCCATGTATTCATTAAATCGAGTACCCAAATCGAGTACCCAAAATTGTTATATTTAAACAATGAAAACCAAATAATTTCCAACGCCATACCTTGCCACAGCAGAACCGCGATTCCACCACCAGACGAGAAGATCCAAATGTAGCCGCAGCCGATTTCGAGACAACAAAAACCTAATCGCTGAAAAGGGGTTTCTTACGTTGTGCGGTTTGTTTCGTGTAATCTGAAAAGCGTAATGACCTAGATAATACGGAAATGACCATTTTGCCCAGCTACCTGAATGAAGTAACGGTATTAAGCGTAAGTGCATGCAATTACGGATAGTAGATGCAGTTACGGTTAGTAGCTATATAAAATAATGGAATTAACCGTTAGTACATCCAATAATGGTTATAACCGTGAGTTTTTGTTCACATTAATAACCGTGACAATGATCCGCGAAATAAGTGTGACAAACGAGCCTGTTTGGTGTAGTGTGACCTGTGGCGTTTGTAATGCTCGGGTCAGACCCAGTTGGGTCCGACCGAGTTATACAGTTTCATGATAAGATGATACAGATTCCAGGAGACAAGCTGGAGGAGTTCAGACGTATGATATATATCTAGATATTTTCCGCTGTGTGTTTTGAATTGGGACAGACTTTTATAACTGTCCAGAGGAATTGAATGGCTGTTGTACTCTGGTAAATTGTAATTATTGTTTCAAGTTTTCAATAAAAGATTATTTCTGTATTATATTTTATTCCGCTGCGATGTGAGTATGATATTGTGGTTAGTTGTTCTTCTTTTTCTTCTATTCTAATATTTCTTTCTTTCTTATCTCACTCTCTAACTTCTTTCTTAAATGGTCTGGATTTTCAGTACTCGAGTTGGGACACGGGATGTATTTGTGTCAAATTCAAGCATCGAATTTTCCGGTTCGTTACAATTATGTGGCCCAATGAATTTTTTTTATTTTATAAATTTTAAAATCTCCAAAATACCCCTGTCCCACACGAACACCAATTCGAACCCAACGACTGTCGTTCCTAGCATTTTACCCCTATTACGAACACAATGAGATATGTTTCGAAGGCCCATTCGACTGTTTCAGTCAGTTTCCATCCAAATTAAAATATATAACATTCAATATTCGATTTGAACATACATTTCAACTTGCCAGGGCCACAAACTAATTCGAAAAATTCCAAGAAAATAAATCTGGCTATGTTTTGACGATACGGTCCCAACAAAACTAGTTTCGTCGAATTCTGAGACCGTTTGCAAAAAGGCCCATTTCTGGTCGATCCAATTTAACTGTAATTGACCAAAACACATTTTACTTTGCCACGCTCACATATTAGCTTCAAAAATTATGAAATTTGAAACCTAGCAATAACTTCACATCCCGGATCTAACAAAAGTGGTTTCGTCAAATTCCGAGGTCGTATGCAAAATGGCCAATTTCACGGGCTATATAAATTCCATAGCGACCTTTCTGAAAATTCATTTGGCCATAACTTTCGCTTTCCGCTATGAAACTTCGATTTTTTAGATTCGTTAGAAAGGTATTCACTAACAGATTTAAATATTTTTGGTTTCACTCAAATCCGTTTTGTTTTGCACCCGGTACAGTCCGACAAAGTTTGAATTCAAATTTTGAAACTACAGCGCCTTTTTAGGCCTTGTTTATAATTAGAATTAATAATATTCGTTTTCAAACGTCGATTCAAACTCACTTTTCATTGCTATTATTCAAAATATTTATTTTAAATATTTAAAATCCATTATTTTAGCCAATTAAATTTTTTTAAATTGGTTCAGATTTTCCGGGTCGTTACAAATATATATATATATATATATTCAATAATCTCCAAACCCTAGTCTACCCTATTCTCGTTTAAATGCCGCCGCCAGCGCTTGAATGAATGGCCAGGAGTGATCGGTTTTCCTTCCTAATATTATCGAAATCACTCAATAAAATCCAAACCTTTCAAAGGAAAAATTGAAGAACGTTTCGTGATCATTAAATCTGTAAGGATTTGATTATTTGTAGTTTCACGATTTGGAAAATTTAGGCTACAAAGTCATTACGTTCGAGGTTGAATTGAGGGAAAGGGAGGGCGGCGAGTTCATCGTCGAGCGAGGTAGAGGGAGGCGAGGCTGAGGGGATTCGTTGGTCACCTCCGATTAATGCCAGAAGGTGCGATGGGAGGCGCGCAAGCGAGTTCAGGTTTGAAGAAACGTCGACCTGAAGCATTTCGAAGGAGGAAGAAAGGTTTATATAAAAAATTATGTTAATTAATTAATTAAGTAAATTCATTTAATTATAAATGTAATTAAAGGGTTAAATGGTCATATCTTTTACACATGAACACATAATGGAACGAAATAGGATGCGTTGGACACGAATTGACAAGAGCTTCACAATAAAACTGACTGGGTCCAATTTGGAGCAAGCTTCAATTTGGGGCAAATACAAACCCGAAGAAACCAAAACCGTCAATCAAAAACTGGCGGAGTGGAAACAAACATGTGAATTCTCTCATTAAAATTTTGTACAGTTATTTATTTATTTTATAACTGAAAAATATATATAAATTGCCAGTACAGATTTTTTAACTGTTGTCTGTTATATATTTTTGGAGTTCAACACACGAACTCACACAAATCACATAAATTGGAAGCGATGCATGGATATTAGCGACACAGGCATTTCATACTCCACGAATGACCACTCATGGTGCCATAAATGACATTGGGTAGTTGAGTATTTATTTATTTAGGTGATTTGTGATATGGTTGTACTGTTTAACATATTAATAATATTGTTATTATAAATGTGGTAGTGAAATTAAATTATAAATATCTATTTATAATTTAAACAGTAAAATTGGTTAGTTAGAAAAATAATTCATACCGAATTTGAATTGGTTGAATTTATTAACCAATGATTCATTTAAATAAACTATTGTTGCTTGAAAACCCAATACAGGTGTTGGGATGATATTTGACATACACTAATCCTAATATTTAGCTGTATGCCGGTCGATTGATTGACAGGCTGTGATGAGCGTTATTTGTTTATTTATTTTAATGCTTATACAGTTGTAAATTGCACTTTAGATGATGTTTGAATGGTTAATGATTATTTATCATTATTATTGAATACATGTGATGTATGAAATCCATATAACTGAAATTGTATGTGTAACACCCCGAATTTCGGTTAATGCTAAAATTCACTAATTGAAGAATAAATAATCTCAGATGTGAGAATTGGAGGAAACGGGCTGCGTCATTTTGTTCGTCTCGGAAAAATACGCAGAATAGAGTCCGAAATTTTGTAAATTGGAGTCCGTATGGCCCAGTTATGGCCCAATGAAGTTTGCAGAAAATTAAAAGTTCAAAACAGATTTAAAATTCAGGTTTAAAATTCAAAATTGGGGCCATTGGCCGCTGGAGGGAAAAACTCCCGCCTAACTACCCGTGTCGACAGCCCTGTCGACAGGGCAGTCGACTGGGTAGGACCAGGTCGACAGCCCTGTCGACTTGGGTGTCGACAGGGGGTGCTCGACCAGTTAAACCTGGTGCACCATTTTAGGGTTTGGCTGTGTTTTGGGCTAATCTCTAGAAACTTCCTAAATCTGACGGACCTAATTTAGCCTAGGGTTAATCCTATGGTCTAAAGCACACCCTAATCCTATAAATACACCCTAATGCAAGCCTAATCCATACTAAAAATAGAAATGATGCCATCATGCCGCCAAAATCAAACTTAAAAAGAGCCTCCACTAGTTTATGAAGAAAGTTGCAAGCTAATCAACCTCTAATCATCACCATCTTCAAATATAGCAACTAATTCTACTTCATAGGTTTGCTAATCTTGGTTTTGGTGAGTTTCTATCACTTTAATAACCAATTGCTAAATTAAGTAGATGAGATATGATGAGATCATGCGGTTTTGTATGCGGATTAGTGGGTTTTAAGTCATATGATATGATGTTAGTTTGCTAATCTATGTTTAATGTTAACCCTATGTTTATGCAAGTTAAGTATGTGGGTTTATGCAAGTTAAATATGTGGGTTTATGCAAGTTAAGTATGCGGGTTTATGCAAGTTAAGTGGTGGGTTTTATGCATGCTAAGTATTTGATTTTATGCATGCTAAGTATTTGATTTTATGCATGCTAAGTATTTGATTTTATGCATGCTAAGTGTTTGGGTTTATGCATGCTAAGTACTTGATTTTATGCATGCTAAGTATTTGATTTTATGCATGCTAAGTACTTGATTTCATGCATGCTAAGTGGTTGGTTTTATGCATACCTTATGACATGCAAGTTTACCCTTTTTAAATAAGATGCATACATATGCAAGATGATACCTTTGTATGCTATGCATACATATGCATGTTTACCCTATTTTATGATGCAAGTCACATATGCAAGTTCACCCTTTGTATAACCTATGAACACTTATGCAAGTTACCTTTATATGACATATGTGTACACATGCAAGTTGGGTTATTTAATGATGCTAGTTGGGTTTAATATCATGATGCAAGTTGACACCTTTTAAACCCATGTAAAAGCCAACGTTGTGCTAAGATTGAACCCATTACATTTATAGTGAATCTTCCCATTTATATGACATGTTATGAAAACGAATTACATGGGAAACGATGGGGTTAATATGCATGTTAATAAAAATGAGTATAACATAAAATGAATGGACATAATTGGGAATTTACCTATTAAGTTAGGTCTACCCATATTATGGAGTTGGGAATTTACCTATTAAGTTAGGTCTACCCATACTATGGAATTGGGAATTTACCTATTGAGTTAGGTCTACCCATATTCTTAAAAATGTGTAATTAATTAGGGATAATTAATACAAATTATGGGGATGATTAATTAGGTGTAATTAATCAACTAAGACACGAGGTTGGACCCTTTTGTAGCGGAAGTCTGCCCGGAACCAACCGGCAAATCCAGCAGCTACAAATGATTGGCCCAATGTGAGAGGTCTTAGTCATAAATTAAATACGTGATTAAAGTAAAGACACGAGGTTAGACCCTTTTGATGACAGAAGTCTGCCCGGAACCAACCGGCATATCCAGCAGTCATGAAAGACGGTCTAATGTGAGAGGTCTTTATGAGGTCATGATCTTAATTAATTAATTAAGAAACACTTAACCATATTAGCATGTAGAGGGACATAAGGGGTTAAGTGGGTGCCTTGGGTGGCATGTGGAAATCTAGTGGGGTGCCTTGGGTGGCAATAGAAAATACGACTAGAATACTTAACCAAGTGGAAACATGTAATTAAACATGATTAAAGGGTTAAGTGGGATGCACTAGAAAAAGAGACAAGCTTAGGTGGGTAGCTTGTGGGGGCCCATTTCAACCAGTAACCCATAAGTATCTTATTGGGCTCGACCCATGTCGAGGACGGGACACGCGTACTGGGCTTGACTATAAGAGGCCAAATTGGGTTAGCGGTGGCAACGCAAGTCCAACGGGTTTCATATGCGTGTGTGGACCCGGGCTGGTTGGTAAGACGTTGTTGCATCGTGTAGATATAAGCCGTGCACCGTTAATTATATCGGGTTGCCACTTTGGGGAGTGATACACCCCACTGTGGGGCCGGCACGGGTATCTACGGTAGGGAGCCGATCACTTGGGAGTAGTGGGTACACCTAGTGGAGATAGGGGCAGACGACACCTATGAAGTCAGCTAGGGGTACACAAAACTACTGGGTAAATTTTCTAAGTCCTTGGGAGGGATCAACCTTTAAGTAGGAATGACTGGTGTGGTGCAGTGTAGTAATTATCCTTGGGTGGGTAAATGCGTCTTTACGGTTATCTTAGTTTATCCTAAGTCTACCAGGCTGCTTAGTGTAGCCATTCATCCCCAGACATTACCGTATATCAAGTTTATGTCTTCTCTGGTTACTTTAATGATTGTATTGTTAAAGTTATAGGACTCGCTCAGACTTATGTCTGACCCCGTTGTTTTTATCTTTTTTTTCCAACCCTCAGGTTCTCAGAGTGGGCCCAGTACGAGTGGGCTTTGATCAGGCTGCTTTTATTACTCTCTCGGAGCTTGGACCCTAGATGTAGAGCTCAGCTTACCTTTTCTTTTATGGCTATCAGTTCATGTATTGGGATTATGTATTTTTATTTAGCAAGAATGGATATTTGTACTTAACTCTTATTATGGTTTTGTGATGTAACCAGACATGTTTTACTTTCCGCTGCATTGAAATGTTGTTTTAAATTTTCAAGTATTACTTATATCTGTCTTGCTGTAATTTCTCTGTTCTATATTCACTTAAAATACTCCGCCGATGTTATGGCATTCCCTTAGAGAGTGACCGTAGCGGGTGTGGGGTGTTACACGTGGTATCAGAGCGAGGTTACCGGAACAGATAAAATTTTTAGAAAATTATTTTTCTAAAAACATTTTTGGAAGAGATATTTTCAAAAACATGTCTTTAAAGAGAAAAGTTTTTGAAAGAAAAGCATAATCCCCAATAGCCATATCTTTATCTTCCGAATTCTCCGTTTTGAATCTTTCCTTTTTCGTTTCAGCATGGCTGAGGATCTTAACTTTCCGGAGGGTGTGACGGTACCAGTATGGTATAGGAGATTGATGGAGGCTAGGGCCACCACTGCGGGTCCAGCAAATGTTCCTCCACCAACCGTAGCACCCGATCTTCCTCCTCTCCCTCCTCCTCGCACGGATACTTTTGCTAAGACTTGCAAGGAATTTAAAGCTATGGGAGGGAAACCTTTTCAAGGATCTGAAACTTTTGTGGAGGCTAGAGACTGGCTTAAGGAGGTGGAAGAGTTGATAGACATCTTTGAGATGGAAGAAGGAAAGAAAGTCAAGTTAGCTGCTTGGTTAATGAAGGGAGAGGCCTCATTCTGGTGGGAGGTCACTAATGGAGAACGCCCCGTTGACTCTTGGGCGGATTTTAGGCAAAGATTTGTGGCAAAGTTTCTCTCAAGGGCGGAGGAAAACTTGTATATGGAAAGATTCTTGACTCTAAAGCAAGGAAATCTCTCAGTGAAGGAATATGTCAACAAGTTTAATCAATTGGCAAGGTTTGGCCTAGACATGGTGAATACACCGGAGAAGAAGGCTTTGAGGTTCGTGAAAGGCTTGAATGAACCGATGCATGGGTTGGCTATGACTCATATCCCTATGGGGGCCACCTTTGAGAAGCTAGTTGACATGGCACTCATGCATGAAGAAGAGAAGGGTCCCAATGCTAATAAGGCACCCGAGAAGAAGGGAGATCAAAAGAGACCTCAGCAACAACAGCAAAGCAAAGGTGGGAAAGGCAACGGTGGCAAGGGCAAGAAGAAGAAGTGTTTCAATTGTGGGACACCTGGCCACCTAAGCAAGGATTGTCGCAAGAAGAAGAAGACTGGCTGCTTCCACTGTGGCGAAGCAGGACATCTAGTGAAAGACTGTCCTAAGAAGGGGCAAAGGACGGAGTCTACCTCAGGAGGACAGGTGCAAGCTCTCATGGCCCCGGGTCAGGCTAGGGGGCAAGTACAGGCTCTCGCGGTTCCACCGATTCAGGAAAGAGGTAGAACTATTTCCGTTGAAAGTCTGGTTTTTCTATTTGATCATCCTGTCCGAACATTGTTTGATTCTGGCGCATCGCATTCGTTTATCTCATCATCATTAGTTGAGTCACTGCACTTAGACACCAGTCTGGTAGATGATCCCTTGGTTGTTTCAAACCCAATTGGGGGCTCCACTTATTTGTCCATGATATGTTTGGGTTTGAAGATTTCCATACTTAGCATTGAGTTTAGATGTGATGCTTTTGTGTTGGGCTTCACGGGCTATGGGTTGATTTTGGGCATGGACTGGTTATCCAGTAATGGTGCTGTTCTTGATTGCGAAAGGAGAGTTGTTAGGCTCATGACCCGCTTGGGTAACACTCTCGAGATCTCTTGTAATCCCATGGATTCTGTTATGCTAAGTTATCTTGAATCGCTCGACGCTTCGGTCGAGAGTTTGCAATCTGTTAGGGTGGTCCGGGAATACTCGGATGTGTTTGAGGAGGTGAAGGGCTTACCTCCGAAGCGGGAGATTGACTTCCGAATATATCTAGTGGATAATGCTAAACCTGTATCTTTACCAGTGCGCCACATGGCTCCTCGTGAGAGGAGGGAACTCCATAAGCAAGTAGGGGAGTTGCTTGAGAAGGGGTTTATAAGACGAAGTATATCGGAGTGGGGTGCTCCAGTAGTTTTTGCTACGAAGGCGGATGGGTCCCTCAGACTTTGTGTAGACTATAGAGAACTCAACAAGCTCACAAAGAAGAATAGACACCCATTGCCGAGGATTGATGATCTTTTCGATCAGTTGGTTGGCGCCTCAGTATTTTCTCAGTTGGACTTAGCCACGGGGTTTCATCAGTTGAGGGTGGCTGAGGATAGCATAGACAAGACTGCCTTTAGGACTCCAGATGGTTTCTATGAGTGGCTAGTGATGCCATTTGGGTTGACGAACGCCCCTGCATACTTTGTTGATTTGATGAGTAGGGTGTTCAGGGAGTTCCTTAATAAATTCGTGGTGGTCTTTATGGATGATATCTTAGTATTTTCTAAGAGTGAAGAAGAGCATGCCCTACATCTTGGGGAGGTGTTGAAGACTCTTCGAGCGCATAGCCTTAGGGCTAAATTCTCTAAATGTCACTTCTGGAGGAAGGAAGTGCGGTTCTTGGGACACGTGGTCTCCAAAGAAGGGATAGCTGTGGATCCCGCGAAGGTAGTATCAATTCAAGATTGGAAGGTTCCTAGAAATGCTACCGAAGTAAGAAGTTTCTTGGGGTTGGCAGGTTACTATAGGAAGTTTATCAAAGACTTCGCAAAGATATCAGCCCCTTTAACCCGCCTTACGAAGAAGAATCTTGTTTTCACATGGGACGTAGATTGTGATGATGCGTTCCGACGGTTAAAGAGAGCTTTAACCACCGCTCCAGTTTTAGTGTTGCCAGATGGGAGTAAGCCATTTGTGGTCTATACCGATGCTTGTGGGACAGGACTGGGCGCAGTCTTAATGCAAGAGGGAAGAGTAATAGCCTATGGTGGAAGGCAGTTGAGGGCACATGAGAAAAATTACCCTACCCATGATCTAGAGTTGGCCGCTATTGTTTTTGCGCTTAAGATCTGGCGCCATTATCTTCTTGGTGAGAGATTCGAATTATTCACTGACCACAAATCATTGAAATACTTGTTTTCTCAGAAGGATTTGAATTTGAGACAGCAAAGGTGGATGGAGTTCTTAGCATCCTATGATTTCGAGATAGCGTATACCCCTGGCAAGGGTAACGTGGTGGCGGACGCCTTGAGCAGAAAAAGGTTGTCCTTGAGTCCATTGTTCGTGGAACGACGAAACTTGGAATTTATCTCGATGTTTGATTTCAGACCTTCCATTGACTATATACCCGGTTTGCTAGCATCCTTGGAGGTCAGGCCTACTCTTTTGGGGCGAATTGGAGAAGCACAGAGGGACGACCCACAGTTGGTTGAGTTGGTAGAGAAGCTCATAAGGGGGGAGTCGTCCAGCCATTTGAGTAGGCACACCCTAGACGATAGGGGGTGCTTGCGTAGAGACGGTAGACTTTGTGTACCGCAAGACGAGGGTTTGAGGAAGGCTATTCTTGATGATGCACACCGTTCTAGGATGACCATTCATCCCGGTGGGGACAAGATGTACCAAGATATGAAGCGGGTTTTCTTCTGGGCCGGTATGAAGAAAGATGTGGCCGAGTATGTCGCTCGATGCTTGGTGTGCCAACAAGTGAAAGCGGAGCAAAAGAAACCAGGTGGCTTGCTTCACCCATTGGAAGTTCCGCAATGGAAGTGGGATAGCGTCTCGATGGATTTTATTGACGGGTTACCCAGATCGAGAAAGGGTAATACGGGGATTTGGGTTGTGGTAGACAGACTTACTAAAAGCGCCCATTTCATACCTGTGAAGAGCAAGAGGACTGCTCCATGGCTAGCTTCAGTATATCTTCGAGAGATAGTTCGATTGCATGGGGTACCCTCTAGCATAGTGAGTGATCGAGATCCTATCTTCACTAGCGAATTCTGGAGAAGCTTGCAAGAAGCAGTGGGGACTCAATTATGTCTGAGCACCGCATATCACCCTCAGACGGACGGCCAGACTGAGAGGGTGAATCGTGTCCTGGAAGACCTTTTGAAGCTTTGTATCTTAGATTTTGGAGGTACATGGGAAGAGCATCTTCCATTGGTGGAGTTCGCATATAATAACAGCTTTCAGTCCAGTATTGGTATGGCTCCTTTCGAAGCTCTTTATGGAAGGCCTTGTCGATCACCTACATGTTGGTGGGAATCTACGGATAAGATCTTGCTTGGGCCTGATATGGTTAGGGAGACTTCTGAGAAGATTGACTTGATTCGAAGGAGGATGAAAGCAGCGTAGGATAGGCAAAAATCTTATGCGGACAAGAGAAGGACGGATCTTGAGTTTGAAGTTGTGGACATGGTCTTTGTCAAAGTGTCTCCGTTGCGAAATGTGGTTCGCTTTGGATCTGTTGGGAAGTTAGCACCAAGGTTCATGGGGCCGTTTCCTATTAAGGAAAGGATTGGACGGATGGCATATAGAGTGGAGTTGCCCGACAGACTTAGTGGTGTACATGATGTATTCCATGTATCACATTTGAGGAAGTGCCTACATGAGACCGCAGAGGTGGTAGAGCCGAGCTTGCTTAAAGAAATGGAAGTAGAGCGTGATGCAACGATTCGACGAGCTCCCACTCGCATCCTTGGGTCAGAGACTAGGAAGTTGAGAAACAGAGAGGTTCAACTAGTCAAAGTGCAATGGGGAGAAGATGAGAGCAACGCAACTTGGGAGACGGAAGCGAAGATGCGTTCATTGTACCCATTTCTTTTTGAGGGTATGTCTTTAATTTCTCCTCTATCGTTGTCTAGTACTTATCTTATCTTTAGTATGTCCTCTCATTAGTACTGTTTGACCTTTAGATAGGGTAAACCTATGGTTGAAACATGTGTTTGAGACATGTTATGGTTGATGGATGCAAGTGGATGCAAGTGTTTGCTAGTGGTTGCTCGTGGATGCATATACACACACTCTAGGCACTAGATCGGCTCAGTCACTTCATATTGCATATTGCATATAAATGTGTGTAGATAGCTATATTTATGGATGTATAATGGTTGTGTTATCATATGGATGATGCATTTTGGTGAATGATTGTGCACTCATGTAGATGTTGTATGTGTCGATAGGGTTCTCTCGCATACATAATGGATGCATGACACTATCATGGTTTGCATATGTTCATACATTAGATAGGGAACATATACACACACTTTTTGCATATGCTCATACATCATTAGAAATTGTTTTAAGGACAATGGATGCCCGTGTTTGATGGATTGAGTAGATGGTTGTTTGGATGGTAGGACATGCATTCTCCTTAGCTTAGAGATTTCGGGGACGAAATCCTTTAAGGAGGGGAGAATGTAACACCCCGAATTTCGGTTAATGCTAAAATTCACTAATTGCAGAATAAATAATCTCAGATGTGAGAATTGGGGGAAACGGGCTGCGTCATTTTGTTCGTCTCGGAAAAATACGCAGAATAGAGTCCGAAATTTTGTAAATCAGAGTCCGTATGGCCCAGTTATGGCCCAATGAAGTTTGCAGAAAATTAAAAGTTCAAAACAGATTTAAAATTCAGGTTTAAAATTCAAAATTGGGGCCATTGGGCGCTGGAGGGAAAAACTCCCGCCTAACTACCCGTGTCGACAGCCCTATCGACAGGGCAGTCGACTGGGTAGGACCAGGTCGACAGCCCTGTCGACTTGGGTGTCGACAGGGGGTGCTCGACCAGTTAAACCTGGTGCACCATTTTAGGGTTTGGCTGTGTTTTGGGCTAATCTCTAGAAACTTCCTAAATCTGACGGACCTAATTTAGCCTAGGGTTAATCCTATGGTCTAAAGCACACCCTAATCCTATAAATACACCCTAATGCAAGCCTAATCCATGCTAAAAATAGAAATGATGCCATCATGCCGCCAAAATCAAACTTAAAAAGAGCCTCCACTAGTTTATGAAGAAAGTTGCAAGCTAATCAACCTCTAATCATCACCATCTTCAAATATAGCAACTAATTCTACTTCATAGGTTTGCTAATCTTGGTTTTGGTGAGTTTCTATCACTTTAATAACCAATTGCTAAATTAAGTAGATGAGATATGATGAGATCATGCGGTTTTGTATGCGGATTAGTGGGTTTTAAGTCATATGATATGATGTTAGTTTGCTAATCTATGTTTAATGTTAACCCTATGTTTATGCAAGTTAAGTATGTGGTTTTATGCAAGTTAAATATGTGGGTTTATGCAAGTTAAGTATGCGGGTTTATGCAAGTTAAGTGGTGGATTTTATGCATGCTAAGTATTTGATTTTATGCATGCTAAGTATTTGATTTTATGCATGCTAAGTATTTGATTTTATGCATGCTAAGTGTTTGGGTTTATGCATGCTAAGTACTTGATTTTATGCATGCTAAGTATTTGATTTTATGCATGCTAAGTACTTGATTTCATGCATGCTAAGTGGTTGGTTTTATGCATACCTTATGACATGCAAGTTTACCCTTTTTAAATAAGATGCATACATATGCAAGATGATACCTTTGTATGCTATGCATACATATGCATGTTTACCCTATTTTATGATGCAAGTCACATATGCAAGTTCACCCTTTGTGTAACCTATGAACACTTATGCAAGTTACCTTTATATGACATATGTGTACACATGCAAGTTGGGTTATTTAATGATGCTAGTTGGGTTTAATATCATGATGCAAGTTGACACCTTTTAAACCCATGTAAAAGCCAACGTTGTGCTAAGATTGAACCCATTACATTTATAGTGAATCTTCCCATTTATATGACATGTTATGAAAACGAATTACGTGGGAAACGATGGGGTTAATATGCATGTTAATAAAAATGAGTATAACATAAAATGAATGGACATAATTGGGAATTTACCTATTAAGTTAGGTCTACCCATATTATGGAGTTGGGAATTTACCTATTAAGTTAGGTCTACCCATACTATGGAATTGGGAATTTACCTATTGAGTTAGGTCTACCCATATTCTTAAAAATGTGTAATTAATTAGGGATAATTAATACAAATTATGGGGATGATTAATTAGGTGTAATTAATCAACTAAGACACGAGGTTGGACCCTTTTGTAGTGGAAGTCTGCCCGGAACCAACCGGCAAATCCAGCAGCTACAAATGATTGGCCCAATGTGAGAGGTCTTAGTCATAAATTAAATACGTGATTAAAGTAAAGACACGAGGTTAGACCCTTTTGATGACAGAAGTCTGCCCGGAACCAACCGGCATATCCACCAGTCATGAAAGACGGTCTAATGTGAGAGGTCTTTATGAGGTCATGATCTTAATTAATTAATTAAGAAACACTTAACCATATTAGCATGTAGAGGGACATGAGGGGTTAAGTGGGTGCCTTGGGTGGCATGTGGAAATCTAGTGGGGTGCCTTGGGTGGCAATAGAAAATACGACTAGAATACTTAACCAAGTGGAAACATGTAATTAAACATGATTAAAGGGTTAAGTGGGATGCACTAGAAAAAGAGACAAGCTTAGGTGGGTAGCTTGTGGGGGCCCATTTCAACCAGTAACCCATAAGTATCTTATTGGGCTCGACCCATGTCGAGGACGGGACACGCGTACTGGGCTGGACTATAAGAGGCCAAATTGGGTTAGCGGTGGCAACGCAAGTCCAACGGGTTTCATATGCGTGTGTGGACCCGGGCTGGTAGGTAAGACGTTGTTGCATCGTGTAGATATAAGCCGTGCACCGTTAATTATATCGGGTTGCCACTTTGGGGAGTGATACACCCCACTGTGGGGCCGGCATGGGTATCTACGGTAGGGAGCCGATCACTTGGGAGTAGTGGGTACACCTAGTGGAGATAGGGGCAGACGGCACCTATGAAGTCAGCTAGGGGTACACAAAACTACTGGGTAAATTTTCTAAGTCCTTGGGAGGGATCAACCTTTAACTAGGAATGACTGGTGTGGTGCAGTGTAGTAATTATCCTTGGGTGGGTAAATGCGTCTTTACGGTTATCTTAGTTTATCCTAAGTCTACCAGGCTACTTAGTGTAGCCATTCATCCCCAGACATTACCGTATATCAAGTTTATGTCTTCTCTGGTTACTTTAGTGATTGTATTGTTAAAGTTATAGGACTCGCTCAGACTTATGTCTGACCCCGTTGTTTTTATCTTTTTTTTTCCAACCCTCAGGTTCTCAGAGTGGGCCCAGTACGAGTGGGCTTTGATCAGGCTGCTTTTATTACTCTCTCGGAGCTTGGACCCTAGATGTAGAGCTCAGCTTACCTTTTCTTTTATGGCTATCAGTTCATGTATTGGGATTATGTATTTTTATTTAGCAAGAATGGATATTTGTACTTAACTCTTATTATGGTTTTGTGATGTAACCAGACATGTTTTACTTTCCGCTGCATTGAAATGTTGTTTTAAATTTTCAAGTATTACTTATATCTGTCTTGCTGTAATTTCTCTGTTCTATATTCACTTAAAATACTCCGCCGATGTTATGGCATTCCCTTAGAGAGTGACCGTAGTGGGTGTGGGGTGTTACAGTATGGTAATTGATTGAGTCGCATTCCGATTCAGAAATATCGAATATTTTAAAATATTATTCAGTGAATAATCAAAATATGGTTTTAATGTCTGGTTTTGGATGGACATGAAAATATATAAAAATATGAAACCGGGCTAAGTATAGAAACATTATTTTTAACCCGAATGGGTTTATCAATCGGTTTTATTCATTTTAAAATAATATTGAAAAGAATTGGTTTCAAAATCTGATATTTTCAAAATATTATCATTTTAATATTATAATGATATAGAACATTTGATTTAAAATTGAAAATGAAGTTGAAATAATTTTAAAATGAATTTATAATATTTTACAAAATACGTTTTAAATGGAAATCGACGATATTATATATATATATATATATATATATATATATATATATATATATATAATGGCTTGAATAGAACGCGCCGCGCAGCGGCTATTCGTAAATTTCAGCCATTAACTTCAAATTGACGTAATAGGAGATCCAACCGTCGGGTTGTCCTAAAACTGGAACCATTGGGTTTGTATCGAAAAGATCTTTATAATGAATATAATAGATTTAAATTTAAACGGTTGGATTTCAAATTATGTCCAAATCAATTTCAGAAAGGTCGCTATGGACGCAGTTCGATGGCCGTTATTGGAAACCGACTGTAATGGCCTAAATAAAATTATTAAAAATAGGGAAATATTATTTAAAATCATAATAAATGATTTGGAAAGATTTTGGGTGAAAAAATACATATTTGAAAAGATAAAAATATATTTTTATCTAAATGAAATAGTTATTAACTAGAATAATAATCCAATGTTTTTAAATAAATAAATTGGACTCGTAATGGTTTTTGAAATAACCAGAATTTTCCAGTGAATAAATTGGAATCGTTTTGAATGGAAACAATCTTCGAAATATTTCAGTATTGGATTCTGTGATTATACAGATATTGTTGAGGAATTTGGAAGATATATGTATATATATATATCATTATTCCCAATACGATATTCGTTAGTTTCAGAATTTGATATTGAATCTAAGCTGATATAATTACTATTTAGAGCCTTGTTTTTAATATTAAATTGGATTTTGGGTTTTTCGTGAATGGTGTCTTTATAAAAACTGTTCTTAAACCCCGAAGAGAAAAGAATAAATATTTTAATTAAGATTTAGAGAATTTTACCAGTTAATTAATATTTAATTGGAATTGAATTAAAATTAGATTTTTGGGTTTATCGTGAACAGTGTTTAAAATAACATTCTTTCCTTAACCCAATTAACAATGAAGATGTGATTTGGAATATATAATCTTTTAAATAAGATCAATGGAATTTTCCAAAGAATTTTTTTCCAATTTAATATATTAAATTGGAATTGAATGGAATTCAATTTCGTAATAATCGAGATGAGCTTCTATAAAGGAAGACCATTCTATATATGGAATTTAAAAGGCTTTGTCGTTATTCCATTTATATTATTAGTCTACTACGGAAATTTATATCGAATATATATTGATCTGTTTGCCATGAAGATTCCATGGTTAATGGAAAATGATTTGGATTTACCGTGAATTGTGTTTCAAATGACATTGCTCTTTAACCTAGTTAAAAACGTTATTAATTTTCCTAATGTTGAATAATCATTAAATAATGATTTTTGGAAATTAAAACTAAGCGAAGTTTTAATGAATCTTTAATTAGATTGAAAAGTTAATGTGGTAATTAAAATTCTCAAAGTTTAGAAGTGATCGAGAATGGAGTACCCCAAGTTTTACTCTAGGCGATAGTTTAATCTTTAATTAAATTTGAACGTAAAATGGAAATTAATTTTATCGATAACACAGTGGGTGTTAGATATGGTGTACTACCAGTTTTTCTCCATGGGATGAATAGGTTGGGATTGGGGTTAATAAAATAAAGGGTTACTTCGGTAAGGTTCGCTAATCGCAACTAGTTAATAAAATCTTTTGAAAATGATATACAAAGGAAGATTAAAGAAAAATATAAAAGAATTTATCTTTGATAAAATTAATGGGAACCTTTCCCTGAAGATGTGAATATTTGGATAAAAAATATATTCAAAATTGGAATGAGGCGTATGATGTGTTTTTATAGCACTTGATTATAAAATATGTGGATTATTCGAAAAGACCAGGTTTAACCCATTCTGAATAATTAATACGACGATTGAAAGTCGATGATGAAGACGGTTGTTGAAGAGCGGCGAGCTTCACATCATTTGGATGATTACTGATGTCTTGATTGGGATGTACACCCAAGACAAGGTAATAAGTGGTGATCATCCAGACGTACTTGGAGATCGACCGGATATGCGAGGGCCTCTCTCCTGTATTGGACATATGGGACGAGGAATAAGGTGCCTTTGGTTTCACTCAGATGCAGAACGAACTTGCAAATGGATGGTATGTCAGACATTGTATTCCTTTATACTGTATTCATTAATCTCTGATAAATATGTATCTGTTTGGTGGCGAAGAATTTATTCTCTTGCTTAACACCCTTCTCTGAGACGTACGAGCTTAAAGGTTATATGTTGGTGGAAATCAGTGGTACGGTATGGATTGACTGTGTGGCATGCTGAGATGCAAATGATCAAGACTTTTGTTGAAAATAAGAGTCCTGTAGTTGCTGATCAAAGCATAGCTTTAAGTAGCATAGCTTTGTGTAGCATTAATTTGCGAGCTTCACTCCCCGGTATGTGCCTAAAATGGGATTAGGGACAGTAGGGAAATGGGCATATGTTAGTTCTAGCTACGAGTAACGTCAAGGTATGAAGCCCAGACTATTTACTTATGTGGATGTTGGAAAACTTTAAGACGGAAAGCGAAGTACCTCGGATATTGGGCTGATTGTAAGGCACTGTGTTTTGAGTCCCTATTGGCTCTTGGGTGGTCGACATACTGACCCATTTTATGAGGATCGATACAACCGGCTAACATATAGTTTATGGTATAACTAATCATCGACGGATGACTGGCTCTGCAAGATACAACGGTTTCCTATAGGTGTAATCTTAAGGCATCGCTAGTGTGTCTCGAAATCGGAAGGAATATCCTTTGCCTTGGTTCATAGATGGAAACCCAATTTCCAATTCGCGATTTTACGGTTTTAGTTGTAAACCTATATGGCGACGTAATATAATGGTACCTATACCGCCTATGATTGATACATTTATGTTTGAAGTTGATTTCTTTACTTATAGTAATAATAAAATATGAGATCTTGCGTATCAAGCATATTTGGCTATTATAAGGGAAAATTCTATCCTCAACTGCTTCATTGTGTTATGGAACCCGAGTCTTATAATAGCTTCATTTTTTTATTTAGCATTGCATTGTTTGTTTTATGCATTGGTATTCATAGGGGGTAAACCCGTTCCGTGTTATACAGTGTGGTCCCATGATTGACCTAACTTTAAAATCAAGTTAATAGCTGTTTTAGTTCTCGCACCAGTCCCATGACTGACCCGAAGTTTATTGTTTTAACCTCAACTCTACGTGCCATATTTCCACACGGGCAGCTAGCAGTTTTGGTTTTCGCAGATACTTCTTTTCACAGGATCCTAGATTACAACTGGAGCTATATTCGGAAAGCTTTGTATCTGTATATCTCTTTCAGTTGTGGTTGTAGATGATTTCCGCTGTACATTATACTCGTATATTATTTTCCGTTGCTTCGTAATTTAATCTCTAATATTATTTTTCTGTTGTATATTATTTGATTCTGATGTATTCTTGTACTCTGATGTGAATTGTTGTAATAGCAATGAAATGTTCTATTGTTTGTGTTCTGATGCGTTTTGTTCCCAAAGCAATCTGGTGTTTTCCATCTCTTCGGAGACCGGGGGATTTCGGGTCGTAAAATATTACAGGTCCAAATCTCACTTATCAAGTCACTTTATCCTATTACACTTTATTTAAAACTCCACTTGTAAAATCACTACTCAATTTATAGTTTTCTATTTTCTTTAAACAAGTTGACTTTTCCATTTTTGAATATATTTATGAGTTATACATTCCATAGTCTTCGAAATCAACTTTATTTGATTTCTACAAATTTATTCCCGTTTAGTAATTCTAATTGTAAATTAGTATTAAATTAGTTGAAAACATAGAGTTGTTTCTCATAGCTATAATATTGAAATATCAGCTTCTTAACATATTTCCTTTAAATTATGGTATCATACCAAATAAAGTTTAAATATCTTTTCTCCAAATAAATCATTTTAATAAGATTCGACATAGTCAAATTCTAAATATAAATCACTTGGATTTATCTCAATTTATTTTCTATTCCAACATTGGAATAAAACCCATCATTTCCTGTAACACCCCGTGTATTCTATAACCGTGAAATTCACAGATTAAACTATAATTAATTTCAAACCAAAGAATTAAGGGAAACGGGATACGCCATTGCGTTCGTCTCGGAAAAATACGCGAAATAGAGTCCGAGTTTTCGAAAAACGGAGTCCGTATGAAGAAGATATGGCCTCCGGAAGTTTCTGAATTAAGTTAAAATTCGAACCTAAGAAAAACAGCTCAGAAAAACAATTCAAAATTCAAAATCGGGCCCAATTGGCCAGGGCGGGAAAATTCCCGCCTAAGGCACCCAGGTCGACTGGGCTATCGACCTGGGCTAGCCATGTCGACAGGGCTGTTGACCTGGTCCAGAGCCAGGTCGAACCCAGCCCATCCTGGCTGGCCAGGTCTGTGTTTGGCCGATTTTCAGAAGCTTGCTTTGTCACTAGGGCTAGGTGGCAGCCCCTGATTGGTCTCTCTTTCGAATGAATGGCTACGATCAATCCAAGCAACATCGATGGTCCTAATCAGTTCGTAAACTCTATAAAAATGACCCTAGACTCTACCTAATCTATTCATTCAAAAATAAGAACGAGGCCATGATGCTGCTGAGGAACGACTAGGAGTAGCCACCAATTTGAGAGAAGATTAGGAGGCAAATTCTAAAGCACAAAGCAACTTAAACAAATCAAGACAACGCCTACGTCAAAAGGAGTCGCATCTCCAAATTCCTGAATTGGAGAATTCGTCACACAATTGTAAGTAGAGTATTATTCTGGTATGAATAAATAACTGTGTTGGTTTGTACACTTGATTTGTGGTGATAAGTAATTCATATTTGTGCGTTACTATGATTCTTATCGATTTGGAATATTGTATAACGATTGGATATTCGCAAAGTATGTTATTCATTATAAAAACTACATGTTTGCGGTAGTTTTATGCAAGTATACGTTTGGATATTCGCAAAGTATGTAATTCATGTTGAAGCTACATGTATGTAGTTATTTAATTGAAATTCATGCAAGTATGTGGTTTTGCTACTATGCCATCATGATGTATATTTTTGTACAAAAATCATTTTGTGTGTAATTGGAACAAATTTGGGTTATTATAATTCATATGAAATTATGTTGAAAATTTGGCATCATGATCTATGTATAAGACCATACTTTTGTATTAGAAACAAAAGTAAGCCTCTTTGCAAACTTACGAATATGACTAGGCTATGTTTGATATTTTGCAAAATTGAAAAACATGTTAGGTCTATATTGTTAGCAAGAGTTATATGATGACATATGTGGTACATAGCTAGGTTAGATTTAAAATCCCATTTGCAAGTTTGCATGACTAAAGTAAAAATCATGATTTCATGTTTAGAAATATTTATGCCATAAGTATATGTGTGCCATGGTTATGTGAATAGATTTAAAATCATGATTAAGTTGGAATAATTCAAGTTGAACTATACTTTTGTATTAGTAACAAAAGTAGGCACCTTAGTAAACATGTAGTAATCTTATGAACATTGATTTGCTTATGTTTGACATTATGCCCAAATAAGAATATAGGTTTATGTTGTAGTTAAGACTATGTGTCAATAATGATATCCAATTTAGATTCTTAACTTAACTACAAGTTTACATGCTTTGATTCATGTCACTTATGCTTTATGACCAAAGTACACGTTACTACTATGCAAGTACACCAGTTTCTATTTTGTAGTTCCAACGTTATGTTGCAAGTTCATGCGTTCACATTCCCCTTTTTGTGTATATAATCACGCTTTAAGCCTCCCCTTTTTCACATGGCTAAGTTGGGCTTAAAAGCCTAAGCCCAACATATATTATAATGAACGAACGTATTAAACGGGGGAAAATAGCGTTGGGCCAAATTAATTAATAAATGAAAAATATAAAGTAGGAGAGCCCAAATTCAAGTATGGGTTGGGCCCATGATTGGTGTAAACCTTTACACAATTAGCTTAAACTGATTTTGAATAATGGGCCGCAAATATTTATATATAAGAAAATAAAGAAGAAAGACAAAATATGTAAATGTAGAACATACGATGTGTTTAACCCGAGGTTGGATTGAGTTGTGATGTAAACCTGCCCGGAACCGCCCGGCTGTCCAGTAGTCACAACAATACCTATCCAATGTGGGCGGTTAAACATGGAGCCCAATAAAGACCCGAGGTTAGACTGAGTTGTGGCGTAAGACTGCCCGGAACCAACCGGCAACAGGCAGCCACAACAATACCTGTCTAATGTGAGAGGTCAAGGCTTTAATAAGACAATTAAGGCTGAGTCAGGATTGTTAGGATTAAGTGAACTAAAGACTTAATCAAAATGGAACATGCTAAACTAAACAGATTGATTGGGGGTTAGGTTTATAAAACACTTAACCAACTTAGCATGTTGGCTAGAAATAGAAAACCTAGTAGCGGGGGACCCTTTTCAGCAGTAACCCTATAAGGTATATCATGATACCTTGAAACTAGGCAGGGTGGGGCACGATTACTGGGCTGACTGTAAGAGGTCAAATCGACGGCGGTGGTGCAGCAGTGTAGGTTCTAACGGGGTGTGGGCGTGCACTCACTCCGGCGCAAGAAAAATAAGGCACTGGGCACCAGTAGCATACCTGTGCATTCTAGAATTGTGTCAGGCCGGCACTATGGGACTTGATACACCCCATGGTGGGACCAGCATAGGTAACTACAACATCGGGGGCCGTAAGACACATGTAACTATGCGAGTAGGAGCCGATCATCATAGAAGGGATCACTTCACCCTGATTATGGGGTGCCAGTTGGGAACTAGTTTATATGGGTTCAGAGATTAATATGGGGTACGATAGTATATTCGACCCTAGACAACTTAACTAAGTTTATAGTGCTTTCCCACTTCTTGTTTATACTTATCATACCCAGTTCTTTATTCATAGACTGAATAGTCCTAGACTTACTCAGGCTTTATGTCTGACTCTACTTTTCTTTCGTCTTCTTTTCTTCCGTTTCCCCCCCAGGTCCACAGGGAGGGAATACTGCAGCTTGACCAGCCTTCTTATCCAGCTTGAAGAGGAAGAATGTATTGCTTGACCCTTTTCGTTTTGAACTATGGCTTTGGACAACAACTATGAGACTTTTGCAGTTTATTTATGTTTTCTTTATGCTTCTTTAAATAATGAAATCAAGACAGTTATAAAGGTGTTATGTTTTTTTTTTGAAAGGATGTAAGACAATCATGGTGATGTTGTTGTAACACGTATTTACTTTTATGAAATAAAAGTTGCTGCTTTTCTGCTGTTTACAAATATGTGTTCTTATATCTGTCTTGTATATCTGTGACTTATACTTATAAACCTCCACCAAAATTAGGGCATCCCTTTGAGAGTGACCCTAACGGAGGTGGGGTGTTTCACTTGGTATAGAGCATAGGTTTACCAGATAAGATAAAAAGTTTTGAAAATTTATTTTCAAAAAGGAAATTTAAAGAAGCATTTTTTAAAAGAAAAATATTATTTTATTTTAAAAAGGCAAAGTCCCCCCAAAGCCATAGGTACTATCTCTTATCCTTCGTTTTGAATCTATTCTTTTTGTTTCAGCATGTCCGAAGAACTTAACTTGCCAGAGGGTGTACCAATACCTGGTTGGTTTATACGGTTCTTAGAAGCAAGGGCCACTCAGCCAGGTCCTACCGTTCCTCCTCCCCCAGCTGCAGGAAATCAGCCAGCTGCAGCAGCACCTCTTCCTCCACCTCCTCCACGGGGAAACACGTTTGCTAAGATATGTAAAGATTTTAAAGCTATGGGAGGAAAGGATTTCCATGGAACTGAGTCCTTCGTGGCAGCTAGAAATTGGCTGAAAGAAACGGAGGACCTATTCATCATCTTTGAGGTAGAAGATAGACAGAAAGTACAACTGGCAGTATGGCTATTAAAGGGCGAGGCTTCCTACTGGTGGGAAGTCACTAATGCAGAAAGACCAGTGGACACATGGGAGGACTTTAGGGCAAGGTTTGAGGCTAAATTTCTCTCAGATGCGGAAAGGAGCTTGCAGTTGGAAAAATTCTTATTTCTTAAGCAAGGGAACAAGACAGTCAGAGAGTATGTTAATCAGTTCGATGAGCTGGCTAGGTTTGGGCTGGACCTAGTCAACACTCCGCACAAGAAGGCTCTTCGTTTTGTTAAAGGGTTGAATGAGCCATTACACAGTTTGGCCATGACCCATATACCCATGGGAGCTACATATGAAAGGTTGGTACAAATGGCATTGCTGAACGAAGAGGATAAGGGCAAGAAGGAGACAAAGGCAGAAAGCTCTCAAGGGAAGAAAGAGGGTTTGCAGCCTAAGAAGATAGACTTTAAGAAGGGCGGGAAAGGCAACAAAGAGAAGAGGAAGTGCAATTTATGTGGCAAAGTGGGGCACTTAGTAAAGGACTGCCGGAAAAAGAAGGCCAAGGAAAATGGTGGGTGCTTTTCTTGCGGTGAGACAGGCCACAGGGCTAAGGACTGCCCAAAGAAACGAGGACAGGGGCAGAGGGCTGGATCCACCTCAGGGGCACAGGTTCATGTGCTAGAAGCGCCACCTCTGCAACAGCGAGGTATAGATACTTCTGTAGAAAGTGTAGTTTATCTTTATGATCACCTCGTTCGCACTTTATTTGATTCTGGCGCATCACACTCCTTTATCTCGTCTGCTTTAGTAGAATCTCTACACCTAAAAACTAGTATGGTAGAGGACCCCTTAATTGTTTCAAACCCAATTGGGGGCCCAGCTCATTTGTCTATGATCTGTTTGGGATTGAAAATTTCTATTCTAAGCGTAGAATTTCAATGTAGTGCCTTTGTTTTGGGCTTTTCGGGATATGGTTTGATTTTGGGCATGGATTGGCTATCCAGTAATGGGGCCATCCTTGATTATGAGAAAAGGGTTGTTAGGCTCCTAACCCAGCTCGGTAATACTTTGGAAATTTCTTGTAATCCCTCGTATGCGGTTATGCTTAGTTACCTTGAATCGCTAGACGCCTCTGTTGAAAATTTGAAATCAGTTAGAGTGGTCCGGGAATATCCGGATGTCTTCGAAGAGGTGAAGGGCTTGCCTCCGAAGCGGGAGATAGACTTCCGCATATATCTTGTAGATAATGCAAAGCCCGTTGCGTTGCCCGTTAGACACATGGCTCCACGGGAAAGAAAGGAGCTCAGTAAACAGATTAAAGAGCTTCTAGAGAAGGGGTTCATTAGGAGGAGCATTTCAGAATGGGGCGCTCCAGTAGTGTTCGCTACAAAGGCGGATGGTTCACTCCGTCTATGTGTTGACTATAGGGAGCTCAACAAGCTAACGAAAAAGAATAGGCACCCTCTCCCCAGAATTGACGATTTGTTTGATCAGCTTGTAGGAGCGTCTGTTTTCTCCCAATTCGATTTAGCAACCGGTTTTCATCAGCTAAGGGTGGCTGAAGATAGCATCGATAAAACGGCATTCAGAACCCCAGACGGCTTCTTTGAATGGCTTGTCATGCCTTTCGGCTTGACAAATGCACCTGCTTACTTCGTGGACCTGATGAGTAGGGTATTCAGAGATTTCCTCAACAAGTTCGTAGTAGTCTTCGTAGATGATATCCTTATCTTCTCAAAGAGTGAAGAGGAACATGCTCAGCACTTAAGGGCAATCATGGAAACTCTGTGAGCCCATCAACTAAAAGCCAAATTCTCCAAATGCCACTTTTGGAGGGAAGAAGTGAGGTTCCTTGGGCACATAGTATCCAAGCAAGGGTTAGCAGTGGACCCTGCTAAGGTAGTGGCGGTACAGGATTGGAAGACACCAAGGAATGCAACTGACGTCCGAAGTTTTCTAGGACTAGCATGTTTCTATCGAAAGTTCATAAGGGATTTTGCGAAAATCTCAGCTCCGCTCACGAAATTGACCAAGAAGAATCTAGTGTTCAATTGGGACTTGGATTGCGAGTTTTCTTTCCAGCGACTAAAAAGGGCTCTTACAACAGCCCCAGTTTTGACGTTGCCAGATGGAAGCAAGATGTTCACTGTTTATATAGATGCATGTGGGACAGGGCTAGGCGCCGTCTTAATGCAAGAAGGAAGGGTAGTAGCTTATGGCGGGATGCAGTTGAAAGTGCATGAAAAGAACTACCCAACCCACGATCTCGAGTTAGCTGCCATCGTCTTTGCACTCAAGTCTTGGCGACACTATCTCCTAGGTGAGAAGTTCGAACTTTACACTGACCATAAATCGTTGAAATATCTTTTCTCGCAGAAAGATCTTAACTTGAGGCAACAGAGATGGATGGAGTTTCTTGCCTCGTACGATTTCGAGATCTCCTACACTCCGGGCAAAGGCAACGTAGTGGCAGACGCGTTGAGCCGAAAGAAATTGACCCTAAGCCCGTTGTTTGTTGAAAGACAAAGCCTAGAGTTTATAGCCAGCTTCGACTTTAGGCCTTCCTCCGATTTTGTACCAGGCTTGCTAGCATCTCTCGAAGTGCGCCCGACCTTAGTGGACTCAATAGGAACAGCACAACGCGAAGACCCTCAGCTTGTGGAAACGATTAGTAGGCTAATTAGAGGTGAGACTTCAAATCACCTCAATAGATACTCCATCGACGATAAGGGTTGGCTAAGGCGAGACGGAAGACTATGTGTCCCACAAACAAGGGATTTAGTAAAGAGGGTTCTCGAGGAAACACATCACTCCAAGATGACGATACACCCAGGCGGAGATAAAATGTACAAGGACATAAAAAGAACTTTCTTCTGGAACGGCATGAAAAAGGACGTGGCAGAATTCGTTTCTAAGTGTATGGTGTGCCAACGGGTTAAGGCGGAACAGAAAAAGCCTGGCGGACTGCTACATCCTCTGGAGGTCCCGCAGTGGAAGTGGGATAGCATCTCAATGGACTTCATCGATGGGCTGCCTAGGTCTAGGAGAGGCAACACTAGCATTTGGGTAATAGTGGATAGGCTTACTAAAAGCGCCCACTTTTTACCTGTCAAAAGTAAAAGAACTGCCTCATCCCTAGCATCACTTTACCTCAAGGAAATCGTTCGACTCCATGGAATACCATCCAACATTGTTAGTGACCGAGACCCCATCTTCACCAGTGAGTTTTGGCAGAGTCTGCAAGAAGCAGTAGGAACGCAGTTACGCTTGAGCACAGCCTATCATCCCCAAACCGACGGCCAAACAGAGAGAGTGAACAGAGTTTTGGAGGACCTTTTAAGACTGTGCGTCCTTGACTTCGGAGGGACATGGGAAGACCACCTTCCTTTGGTGGAATTTGCCTACAACAACAGCTATCAAGCAACCATCGGAATGGCGCCCTTCGAAGCTTTATATGGAAGACCGTGCCGATCGCCCACTTGTTGGTGGGAGTCTACTGATAAGCTCATACTTGGACCAGATATGATCCGTGAGACTTCAGAGAAAGTAGACTTAATACGAAGAAGGATGAAGACGGCCCAAGACAGACAAAAGTCCTACGCCGACAGGAGAAGGACCGACCTTGAATTTGAGGTTGGAGACAGAGTTTTTCTCAAGGTATCTCCGCTAAGGAACGTTGTTCGTTTTGGAACCACAGGAAAACTGGCACCAAGATTCGTAGGGCCATTCCCTATCATCGAGAAAATTGGGAAAATGGCCTATAGATTAGAGTTATCCGAAAAGCTGGCTGGAGTTCACAACGTTTTTCACGTTTCACATCTCCGAAAATGTCTACATGAGTCTGCTGAAGTGGTAGAGCCAAATATCCTCGAAGAGGCCGAAGTGGAACGCGAAGCAACCATAAGAAAAGTTCCAACCCGCATATTAGGAACGGAAGTGAAGAAGCTACGCAACCGTGAAGTCAAACTCGTCAAAGTTCAGTGGAGCGACGCCGAGGGAGACGCGACTTGGGAAACTGAAGCTAGAATACGCACTGCCTACCCTTTTCTTTTCGAGGGTACATCCTTGATCTTTCTTTTTCCTTAAGTTGCTCTTTTATCTATCTTTTTAGGTATATTTCCTCGACCTTATCTTTTAGGTAGAAACCCTTTGGATGAAAACATGTAGTTGAAACATGTTATGGATGATGGTTGCAAGTGGTTGCAAGTGATTGCTAGTGGTTGCTCGTGGTTGCATATACACACACAATCTAGGTTTTAGATCTGCTCAGTCACTTCATATTGCATATGCATATATGTTTGCATTCGTATATGGTTGAACTTTAATGTGTTGTCATATGGATGTTGCATTTGTATGAATGATTGTGCACTCATGTAGAATCATGAATAGGAAAATTTGCATACATAATGGATTCATGACACTTACATAATTTGCATTAAGGAGGTCAACTGAATCAGTAGACCGCCTGATTTTGCATTAGATAAGTACATGTACACACACACACTTCGCATATGATCATGAAGCACTAGAAGTCTTTTAAGGACAATGGATGCTCGTGTTTGATGGATGAGTAGATGGATGATTGGATGTTAGGATATACATTCCTCCTAACTTGAAGATTTCGGGGACGAAATCCTTTTAAGTGGGGGAGAATGTAACACCCCGTGTATTCTATAACCGTGAAATTCACAGATTAAACTATAATTAATTTCAAACCAAAGAAATAAGGGAAACGGGATACGCCATTGCGTTCGTCTCGGAAAAATACGCGAAATAGAGTCCGAGTTTTCGAAAAACGGAGTCCGTATGAAGAAGATATGGCCTCCGGAAGTTTCTGAATTAAGTTTAAATTTTGAACCTAAGAAAAACAGCTCAGAAAAACAATTCAAAATTCAAAATCGGGCCCAATTGGCCAGGGAGGGAAAATTCCCGCCTAAGGCACCCAGGTCGACTGGGCTGTCGACCTGGGCTAGCCATGTCGACAGGGCTGTCGACAGGGCTGTCGACCTGGTCCAGAGCCAGGTCGAACCCAGCCCATCCTGGCTGGCTAGGTCTGTGTTTGGCCGATTTTCAGAAGCTTGTTTTGTCACTAGGGCTAGGTGGCAGCCCCTGATTGGTCTCTCTTTCGAATGAATGGCTACGATCAATCCAAGCAACATCGATGGTCCTAATCAGTTCGTAAACTCTATAAAAATGACCCTAGACTCTACCTAATCTATTCATTCAAAAATAAGAACGAGGCCATCATGCTGCCGAGGAACGACTAGGAGTAGCCACCAATTTGAGAGAAGATTAGGAGGCAAATTCTAAAGCACAAAGCAACTTAAACAAATCAAGACAACGCCTACGTCAAAAGGAGTCGCATCTCCAAATTCCTGAATTGGAGAATTCGTCACACAATTGTAAGTAGAGTATTATTCTGGTATGAATAAATAACTGTGTTGGTTTGTACACTTGATTTGTGGTGATAAGTAATTCATATTTGTGCGTTACTATGATTCTTATCGATTTGGAATATTGTATAACGATTGGATATTCGCAAAGTATGTTATTCATTATAAAAACTACATGTTTGCGGTAGTTTTATGCAAGTATACGTTTGGATATTTGCAAAGTATGTAATTCATGTTGAAGCTACATGTATGTAGTTATTTAATTGAAATTCATGCAAGTATGTGGTTTTGCTACTATGCCATCATGATGTATATTTTTGTACAAAAATCATTTTGTGTGTAATTGGAACAAATTTGGGTTATTATAATTCATATGAAATTATGTTGAAAATTTGGCATCATGATCTATGTATAAGACCATACTTTTGTATTAGAAACAAAAGTAAGCCTCTTTGCGAACTTACGAATATGACTAGGCTATGTTTGATATTTTGCAAAATTGAAAAACATGTTAGGTCTATATTGTTAACAAGAGTTATATGATGACATATGTGGTACATAGCTAGGTTAGATTTAAAATCCTATTTGCAAGTTTGCATGACTAAAGTAAAAATCATGATTTCATGTTTAGAAATATTTATGCCATAAGTATATGTGTGCCATGGTTATGTGAATAGATTTAAAATCATGATTAAGTTGGAATAATTCAAGTTGAACTATACTTTTGTATTAGTAACAAAAGTAGGCACCTTAGTAAACATGTAGTAATCTTATGAACATTGATTTGCTTATGTTTGACATTATGCCCAAATAAGAATATAGGTTTATGTTGTAGTTAAGACTATGTGTCAATAATGATATCCAATTTAGATTCTTAACTTAACTACAAGTTTACATGCTTTGATTCATGTCACTTATACTTTATGACCAAAGTACACGTTACTACTATGCAAGTACACCAGTTTCTATTTTGTAGTTCCAACGTTGTGTTGCAAGTTCATGCGTTCACATTCCCCTTTTTGTGTATATAATCACGCTTTAAGCCTCCCCTTTTTCACATGGCTAAGTTGGGCTTAAAAGCCTAAGCCCAACATATATTATAATGAACGAACGTATTAAACGGGGGAAAATAGCGTTGGGCCAAATTAATTAATAAATGAAAAATATAAAGTAGGAGGGCCCAAATTCAAGTATGGGTTGGGCCCATGATTGGTGTAAACCTTTACACCATTAGCTTAAACTGATTTTGAATAATGGGCCGCAAATATTTACATATAAGAAAATAAAGAAGAAAGACAAAATATGTAAATGTAGAACATACGATGTGTTTAACCCGAGGTTGGATTGAGTTGTGATGTAAACCTGCCCGGAACCGCCCGGCTGTCCAGTAGTCACAACAATACCTATCCAATGTGGGTGGTTAAACATGGAGCCCAATAAAGACCCAAGGTTAGACTGAGTTGTGGCGTAAGACTGCCCGGAACCAACCGGCAACAGGCAGCCACAACAATACCTGTCTAATGTGAGAGGTCAAGGCTTTAATAAGACAATTAAGGCTGAGTCAGGATTGTTAGGATTAAGTGAACTAAAGACTTAATCAAAATGGAACATGCTAAACTAAACAGATTGATTGGGGGTTAGGTTTATAAAACACTTAACCAACTTAGCATGTTGGCTAGAAATAGAAAACCTAGTAGCGGGGGACCCTTTTCAGCAGTAACCCTATAAGGTGTATCATGATACCCTGAAACTAGGCAGGGTGGGGCACGATTACTGGGCTGACTGTAAGAGGTCAAATCGACGGCGGTGGTGCAGCAGTGTAGGTTCTAACGGGGTGTGGGCGTGCACTCACTCCGGCGCAGGAAAAATAAGGCACTGGGCACCAGTAGCATACCTGTGCATTCTAGAATTGTGTCAGGCCGCCACTATGGGACTTGATACACCCCATGGTGGGACCAGCATAGGTAACTACAACATCAGGGGCCGTAAGACACATGTAACTATGCGAGTAGGAGCCGATCATCATAGAAGGGATCACTTCACCCTGATTATGGGGTGCCAGTTAGGAACTAGTTTATATGGGTTCAGAGATTAATATGGGGTACGATAGTATATTCGACCCTAGACAACTTAACTAAGTTTATAGTGCTTTTCCACTTCTTGTTTATACTTATCATACCCAGTTCTTTATTCATAGACTGAATAGTCCTAGACTTACTCAGGCTTTATGTCTGACTCTACTTTTCTTTCGTCTTCTTTTCTTCCGTTTCCCCCCCAGGTCCACAGGGAGGGAATACTGCAGCTTGACCAGCCTTCTTATCCAGCTTGAAGAGGAAGAATGTATTGCTTGACCCTTTTCGTTTTGAACTATGGCTTTGGACAACAACTATGAGACTTTTGCAGTTTATTTATGTTTTCTTTATGCTTCTTTAAATAATGAAATCAAGACAGTTATGAAGGTGTTATGTTTTTTTTTTGAAAGGATGTAAGACAATCATGGTGATGTTGTTGTAACACGTATTTACTTTTATGAAATAAAAGTTGCTGCTTTTCTGCTGTTTACAAATATGTGTTCTTATATCTGTCTTGTATATCTGTGACTTATACTTATAAACCTCCACCAAAATTAGGGCATTCCCTTTGAGAGTGACCCTAACGGAGGTGGGGTGTTTCATTTCCCCTTTGAAACCGGTATCTTATTTTCCTTCTCATTCAAATTTCCATTTGAATTCATTTTTCCAACTCAAAACTCTTATACAACTACTACGTTTAAATCCTACTTCAAATATCGGTGTCGACACTTATTTCCCTTTGCTTATACAAATTCAACTTGAATTTATATTTTAATTTATTCTATGATAAATATTTTATTTAATTTATAAACATCGTTATAATCAACTTCTTTTTTAATCTACTTAAAACAAGTTTCTATTTCCACTCCATTTGAAATTTAATTTCTATTTTGGAAATAATTTCCTTTATAAATCTCAAATTCCTTTTCTATATTCTAAAATATTTTATGGTATTTAGATACCAAAATTATAGGGCTAGGGTAATTCAATACAACATAAATAATCACAGTATATATATATATATATATGTATGTATCACAATAAATAAGAAACTATAATATAAATGTTCAGGATTTCAGTTGGATCCGTCTAACCTGTTTCCCTGCATCCACAGATGTTAATCAACATAATAACATTAATAATATTAATTTCACATCAATATGAAATATCATAGTGAACAGAATTAATAGTCGATCAACAATATAACTATATCAACTATTTCAACCAATTTTATCAACCATTCATCCAAACAACCATTACACAATATAAAATTACCATAAATAAATTTAAAAGTCATTTATATAAAAATATAAACGAGTCAGAGTTAGTGAGTTTACTAACTTTTCTTTGGAGTTGACGCTTCTTCTTTTGTTTTATTTAAAATCAAACAGAAGTTTTATTTTATCACGAAATTCCAATAGCTCCGTTCTCAACTACGTTAATTTCATAACGTAGATTTCGAAGCTACGATTCCAGTGTGACCGGTTTTGTCTGATTTTGATAAGATATGAACGGGTTAATAACGTTTTAATTAAAATTATTCAATTATAATTAACTTAACCTTTATAAAAAAATTGAAAATTTAATTACTTTCTAAACTGGTGTTTAAAGGCCAATTAATCCTTTACGTTCGCTATTTGCTGCTGTTGTTCCAGCATTTCACCGCAAATTTGCACAACCGTAACCTGTTACTTGATTCAAATATTATACCGATCAATTCATAATTTAAAATAAGACTAATTTTTTCCCTAGTCAATGTTTAATTTAAAATTAATTACATTTTTATAATTAACTTTTACTCAGGCCGACCTTTAACCTTTCCTTTCCGTCCCTTTTCTTCCCTCAACTTGGTCTTAACCGAACTACTGTTCTACACATTAATCCCCAAACTTCTTCATCCCAGTAATATATAATCACGTTTATATATTATTACCGCAAATTACCTCCTTTCCCCTGCATACTTGCATTACCCAGTGTCTCCACTCGCTGCCTTAATCATTTTTATAGTCGAACCTCCTTTCAACAACTCATTCTCTCTTTAATGTATAAAACTAGACACTGTCTTCCCCTTATCCTCAAGTAGCGCATATATATATATATATATATATATATATATCACGTAACCACCCTTAAGCCAACATTTATGTACATGCTAATACTCTGTAATGTCCCGGAATTTTAGCGATTTAATAATTAATTATTTAATTATTTTAATATATTGGTTTGCTAATATAAATGGTTGGAATTCAAATAATTTGAATTTGATAATTTTGAACATTTAATTGATAAATAAACATGGGATAATAATATATTTAATCCCGAAATAATTGGAATGACTCAAATTGGAAATATTACGTGGATTGGATCATTTAGAAGATGTAACACCCTTTTGTTTCCTTTTCTTGAAAACATAATTGGAAAACAAAGGTGGATCGGTAAACTGCTGTTACAATGGATATTGGGAAATTTGTATATACACTGATTAACCCTTTAAATAAAATGGTGAAGTTGCCATTGTTGTGCCATGAAATCGTGTAACACCCCATAATTTTGTTAACATTAAGGAGGATAAATTAAAGAATAATTAATTTAATATTAAGAATTAAGGGAAACTGAGTACGTCATTACGTCTGTCTTGAAATTCTGGTCAGGATAGACACCTAGTTTACATAAAACGGATAACATCTAAAGAAGTTACGAACGATAAAAAGTTGAAAATCAAAACCAGGTATAACTGGTGCACTTTCCAAGTGAGCCAAGGCAATTTTGCACTGGTGCACCTGTAAAGTACGCCCAAGATAGTTTTCAAGTATTCGGGCCTTTTCTCTAAGTGGGAGGCGACCCGCGACCTGATTGACCCTAGGGCTTATGTGGCAGTCGGTTCTAGATGGTTCTACAGCTATAAATATATGGCCACGTTAGATCTTATGCTATGCTATGATAGTTCTATTTTTCTAGATCCAATTCAATTGTGATTGTTCTATTGTAGGTCTTGGTATGTAAGTATATTATGGTCAATATAGATTTGTTAATTTGGACAGTTATATCGTTGGATAGATCTAATCATTTATGTAAATTATGAACATATGTCACCTTGAATTGGTTAGAATTGGATCTAAACCTTTGTCTTAATTGTAACTTTATGACATGATATGATGCGTATGTGTGTAGATCTATTTCTAAATTAGTAGATCTAATTTATGTGGACATTGAAACTGTTAAACAGATCTAGATTATCACCTTATGTTATCATGTTAGATCTATTTTGTGTGATCTAAATTGTCACCATATGTTATCATGTTAGATCTATTTTATGTGATCTAAATTATCACCTTATGTTATCATGTTAGATCTATTTTATGTGATCTAAATTATCACCTTATGTTAACATGTTAGATCTATTTTATGTGATCTAAATTATCGCCTTATGTTAACATGTTAGATCTATTTTATGTGATCTAAATTATCACCTTATGTCAACATGTTGGACCTATTTTATGTGATCTGAATTGTCACCTTGTTATGATGACAATTTCATGTCCATGCCAGTATGTATGTTCACCTTATTATCGTACAAGTTTATGTTTATGCCAAGATGATCATTTTAGTTATATTCCCATTATTTTCCCCACTATCGTTTATGACTAGGCTATTGTTTAGCCTGGGCATGTTGCCAATTTTGTGAGGGCGCTATTTAAGGAACGGGTGAAAAAGGGTTAAAAATGGCATAATTTGAATATGAACATTTATGGACATGTAATTCAAATTATTGGATAAAATAGGTATTGACACCTATAAAAGGAAAGAATTAACTAATTGATTAACTAATTAAAAACGGATGTCTAGTGATTACAATTAGGAATTGTAATTGTACTTATGACATGAGGTTAGGTTGCATTAGTGGTGGAAGTCTGCTCGGACCCGACCGGCATATCCTGCAGTCACTAATGTTGAACCTAATGTGGAAGGTCTAAGTACGTAAATACGAATCGGGCTATGACACGAGGTTAGGCCCAACTGTGGAATAAGTCTGCCCGGACCCGACTGACATTTCCAACATCCACATGTTATAGGCCTAATGTGGGAGGTCTGGCCCATTATGAAACCATAAATGGACATGGTAAAAAATTGGACTACTTAACCTAAGTTAATCCACAGGGATTGTATGAACTTAAATTTAAGTTGTTGGTTAAGTAAATATGGTTGAGGGGTGGGTTAAGTAAGTCTGAAGAAGGGGATGGGTAATATTCACATATAGGCCCACAAATTTGTCCCGTTAAGGTTATGTAATTATAGATACCTAGTGGCATACATAACCAGAGGAAATAATAAAGTTATGTAATTAAAGACACCCTTTAGGGTAAGCATAACTGGTAGAAATAAATAAGGCTATGTAATTAAAGACACCTAGTGGTATACATAGTCAGTGAAAACCTAGTGGGGGGTACAAGAAAAAAAGGGAGAGCTTGTATCATATTTGGTGGGACCCATTTCAGTCAGTAATCCGGAGAAGGTATCAAACTAAGTAATTCGTACTAGGCGGAGAAGGGGCACATTTACTGACTGATTATAAGAGATCCAAACGTGGAGGACGGTGTGGGCGGCGCAAACCAACCGGGCCATGTGCGTGCATGAGCTGGGCAGAGGGGGATAACACGACCATGACACCTTTAGATATGGTTGTGCACATTATTACGATGAGGGGTTGCCACTTTAGGAAGTAATACCTCCTACAGTGGGGCCAACACGAGGTATCTACGAAGGTTAGGGAGCCGATCAATTAGGGTAGTAGTTAGAATACATTTGGATGTATACCTAAGTCTACCACCTTATAGTTGAAGTGATCGTCTCTTTCTGGATATACTAGTAACAATGCAGAGTAATCATTAGAAGCATATACACCTTGTCCTGTCTACCTTGTTATACCTGTCACTTATGTAGTGATCTCCCTTATCCACTTTATATGCTTATCATGTTACTTTTATTTATTTACTGGCTAAAAGTAATTAGACTCGCCAGACTTTATGTCTGACCCTTTTTGTTTCTCCTTCTTTCTTCTGTTCCCCCTTCCCCCTAAGGTTCTCAGGGAGGAAACACCCAAGCTTAGTCAGGATTCAGATATCACCTTGCTAGGAGCTACTTCTAGAGTATGGCTCAAATTCTTGTCTCTGTTATGGCTTAGCTCTTTCAATTGGGGAATTATGTTTTTATATTCTTATGTACTCTGATGATGCAAGACAGAAGTTATTTTATTGCAATGGTTTTTGTGACTTATGGTATTGTGGACCACGATATTTTAATTTATGCTGAAATAAAAATTTAAATTTCCGCTGCTATCTTATTTATATCTGTCTTGTAATTATTCTGTGTTTGATTACCTATAACGCTTCATGGAACTTAATGCATTACCTTTGTTAGTGACATTGATGGACGTGGGGTGTCACACTTGGTATTAAAGCTAATGGTTACCAGATTAGATAAAAGTTTTTGAAAATTATTTTTATAGAGGTTTTAAAAGAAAGCATTTTCAAAAAGAAAAGTTCGTTTTGAAAAACATTCTACAAAAAGCCATATGTAGTATCCTTCGGTCCTTTATCTAAACTCCTTCCTTTCTCCTTTCTCAGCATGTCTGGGGAACAAAACATCCCTGATATCCCATAGGGCGTCACTATACCCGGATGGTTCCGTAGGTATTTGGAGGCCACGGCGCCGGCCGAAGGCCAAAGAGACGTTCCTTCCCCAGCAGCACCAGTCATTCCTACTCCCCCTCCAAGAGTAAATAACTTCGCCATGATCTACAAAGACTTTCTTGCTATGGAAGGGAAGCCATTCTATGGGAAAGAGACATTCGTAGAAGCTCGGAATTGGCTTAAGGAGACTGAGGACTTATTCGTAATCTTTGAAGTGGAGGACCGAAGAAAGATTCAGTTAGTTGCCTGACTGTTAAAGGACGAAGCCTCATTTTGGTGGGAAGTCACACAAGCTGGACGTCTGGTGGAAGCTTGGGAAGATTTTAGACAGAGGTTCGAAATGGATTTCTTTCCCAAGCTGAAAGCAGCACGCAGATGGAGAGATTCTTAGCACTAAAACAGGGAAACTTTATAGTGAAAGAATATGTGAACAAATTAAACCAACTCGCAAGGTTCGGGTTAGAGTTGGTGGATACGCCGCACAAAAAGGCTTTGCGGTTTGCTAAAGGGCTGAATGAACCCCTTCTTGGGTTATCCATGTCCCATATTCCAATGGGAGCCACTTTTGAAAAACTTGTCGATATGGCCCTGATGCATGAGGAAGATAAGGGAGAGAAGAAGGAGGTAAAGACCGAGGGACATCACAAAATAGGAAGGTGTGGCCCAAGAAGGTGCCGCTACAAAAGCAGCAACATCAACAACAGCAGAAGAAAAGAGGGAAAAATGATAAAGGCAAGGATAAGAGAAAAGTCACCATTGTAGGAAGGAAGGTCATCCGGTTAAAGATTGTAAGCGAAGGAGGAATTCTTGCAACCACTGTGGAGAGGCCGGACACTTTGCTAAAGAGTGGCCGAAGAAACGGGAATCATAGGGACAAGCTCAAAGGGCAGGAAATTCTGGAGGGCAGGTGCATGCTCTCGCGACCAGTGCTCCTGATAGAGGTAGAAGAATTTCTATGGAAGGTTTAATTTCTCTTTCAAACCATCCTATTAGAACACTTCTTGATTCTGGTGCTTCACATTCATTTATATCAAGTTTTGTAATTGAATCGTTGCACTTAATTACTAGTATGGTAGTCGATCCCGTAGTTGTTTCAAACCCCGTTGGCGGTTCAAATGATTTGTCGGGATCTGAAAATATCTGAGTTAGGCATTGAGTTTGAATGCGACGTGTATGCACTCAGGTTTATGGGCTATGGGTTGATTCTAGGAATGGATTGGCTTACCACATATGGTGTCATTCTGGATTGTGAGAAGAGGGTTGTTAGGCTTCTGACTTGTTATGGGAGAACCCTCGAGATTTCGTGTGACCCATAAGGGTCGGTTATGCTTAGTTTCCTAGATTCTCTTGATGCATCTATCGACGATCTGTAATCTATTCTAGTAGTCTGGGATTTTTCTGATGTTTTTGATGAGGTTCGGAGTTTTACCTCAAAGGCGCGAGATCAACTTTCGCATATATCTGGTGGATAATGCAAAGCCAGTTGCATTACCAGTGCGCCACATGGCTCCAAGGGAAAGGAGGGAGCTGAGTAAGCAAGTAGGGGAGCTACTTGAGAAAGGGTTTATCAGATGAAGCATATCTGAATGGGGTGCTCTAGTGGTATTCGCAACTACGGCAGATGGTTCTCTTCGTTTGTGTGTTGATTATAGGGAGCCGAATAAACCCACTAAGAAGAATAGGCACCCGCTTCCGAGGATTGATGATTTATTTGATCAGCTTGTTGGTGCCTCGGTATTTTCCCAGTTAGACTGGCCGTAGGGTTCCATCAGTTGTGGGTGGCTGAGGACAACATAGATAAGACTGCCTTTAGGACTCCGGATGGTTTATTTGAATGGCTAGTTATGCCTTTTATGCTGACGAATGCACCCGCCTATTTTGTTGATTTGTTGAGTAGGGTGTTTATGGAGTTCCTAAACAAATTTGTCGTAGTCTTTATTGATGATAACTTGATCTTCTCCAAGAGCGAAGAAGAGTATGCCCAACATTTGAGAGAACTTTTGAAAACTCTCTGTGACCATCAGCTTAAAGCAAAATTCTTCAAATTCCATTTTTGGAGAAAAGAGGTGAGATCCTTAGGGCATGTGATCTCCAAAGAAGGGATAGCTGTAGATCACGCGAAGGTGGTTGCAGTGCAAGACTGGCAGGTTCCTAAAAATGCAACCGAGGTGAGGAGCTTTCTTTGGTTAGCAGGTTACTATAGGAAGTTCATTAAGGACTTCGCAAAGATGTCATCCCCACTCACCAGGCTGACGAAGAAGAACTTGGCATTCTCATGGGATATAGACTGTGACGTTGCTTTCCAACGACTGAAGAGCTCTGACAACAGCCCCAGTCTTGACCTTACCTTACAGGAATATAACGTTTACATTGATGCATGCGGTACATGGCTTGGTGCGGTTCTAATGCAAGAAGGGAAAGTAGTGTGTTATGGGGGTAGATAGCTGAGAGTTCATGAAAAGAACTACCCCACCCATGATCTAGAGCTAGCTGCCATAGTGTTTGCATTAAAGACGTGGCATCATTATTTACTTGGAGAGAAGTTCGAGTTATACACCGATCATAAATCTCTCAACTATCTGTTCTTGCAGAAGGATCTCAATTTGAGGCAACAACGGTGGATGGAGTTTCTAGCTTCTTATGATAGCTGAGAGTTCATGAAAAGAACTACCCCACCCATGATCTAGAGCTAGCTGCCATAGTGTTTGCATTAAAGACGTGGCATCATTATTTACTTGGAGAGAAGTTCGAGTTATACACCGATCATAAATCTCTCAACTATCTGTTCTCGCAGAAGGATCTCAATTTGAGGCAACAACGGTGGATGGAGTTTCTAGCTTCTTATGATTTTGAGATTTCTTATACCCCTGGCAAGGGTAATGTGGTGGCAGATGCACTAAGTAGGCAGAGGGTGGCCCTAAGTCCTCTGTTTGTGGAAAGAAAGAACTTGGAGTTCATATCAGCCTTTGATTTTAGACCCTCCACCGAGATTTTGCCTGATTTGTTTGCATCCTTGGAGATATGACCGACTCTTATGGACCAGATAGGAGCTTCGCAACAAGGTGACCCACAGATTCTAGACATCATGGATAAGCTCAAAAGAGGGGAGACTTCTAGTCACCTCGGCAGGTATGCCATAGATGAAAAGGGGTGGTTGCGATGAGATAAACTGCTATTTGTTCCTTAAACTAGAAGCTTGATAAAGGTAGTCCTAGAAGAAGCCCACCATTCTAAGATGACCATTCATCCATTGGTGATAAGATGTATAGGGACATGAAGAGGGTTTTCTTTTGGATTGGGATGAAGAAAGATGTGGCCGAATTTGTTTCTCAATGTTTAGTTTGCCAGCAAGTCAAATCTGAGCAAAAGAAGCTTGGTGGTTTACTTCATCCTCTAGAGAGGTTCCTCAGTGGAAATGGGAGAGAGTCTCTATGGATTTCATAGATGGTTTGCCTAGATCGAAGAAAGGAAACACCAGTATCTCGGTTGTGGTAGATAGACTCACTAAGAATGTTCAATTTATTCCAGTTAAGAGTAAGAGGACGACATCATGGTTAGCAACAATTTATGTCTGAGAGATAGTTCGTCTTCATGGAGTTCTGTCCAGCATCGTGAGCGATCGTGACCCCATCTTTACCAGCGAATTTTGGAGGAGCTTGCAAGAAGCATTAGGTACACAGTTGTATTTGAGCACCGCTTATCATCCTCAGACCGATAGGCAAACGGAGAGGGTGAACAAAATTCTAGAAGATCTTTTAAGGCTGTGTATCCTAGACTTCGGAGGGACTTGGGAAGAGCATCTTCCTTTAGTAGAGTTTGAATATAACAACAGCTATCAGGCCATCATCGGAATGGCACCCTTTGATGCATTGTACGGACAACCCTTTAGATCACCAACTTGTTGGTGGGAATCTACAGAAAGATTATTACTTGGACCAGATATGGTTAGGGAAACATCCGAAAAGTTTGACCTTATTCGACGGTGGATGAAGACAGCCCAAGATAGGCATAAATCCTATGTAGACAAGAGAAGGACTGACCTCGAATTTGAAGTAGGAGACTTGGTTTTTATCAAAGTGTCACCTCTGAGGAATGTGGTTCGCTTCGGATCAGTAGGGAAGTTGGCACCTAGGTTTGTGGGACCATTTCCCATAATCGGGAGGATTGGACAAATGTCCTATAGTGTAAAGCTTCCTGAAAATCTATCTGGTGTTCATGATGTTTTCCATGTTACTCATCTACGGAAGTGCTTGCATGTTGTTGAGCCGACTATATTGGAAAAGGTAGAAGTGGAACGAGAGGCGATATTCAGACGAGTTCCTTTCCGTATTCTTGGATCAGAAGTTAAGAAGCTATGCAATAAAGAGCTCAAGTTGCTAAAGGTTCAATGGAGAGATAACCCAGAGGATGCGACTTGGGAGATCGAAGATAAGATTCGAGCTTCGTACCCTCTTCTCTTCGAGGGTATTTTCTTAACTCCTTTTTCCAAAGCTTTATCAGTACTTGTTTCTATCATTTGAGTATGTCCTATCCATAGTATTTTCGACCTTTAAATAGGAATCCTATGGATGTAAACATGTGTTTGAAACATGTTATGTTTGATGGTTGCAAGTGGATGCAAGTGTTTGCTAGTGGTTGACTATGGACGCATACACACACACATTAGGCACAAAGATCGGCTCAGTCACTCTCATACTGCATATGGATGTGTGTGCATTTTGTTTTTTTATGGATGGAAATGGATGAACTAGCATTTGGATGTTGCATTTGGACGAATGAGTGTGCACACATGTAGAGCTTATATGTTATAATAGGCTTATTTACATACATATTGGATTCATGGCACTAACATACATTACATTAAGGAGGTCAACTGAATCAGTAGACCGCCTGATCTTCGCATTAGTGTTGGGACATATACACACACCTTTGCATATATTCATGAAAGCATTAGAAATCCTTAAGGACAGTGGATGCCAGTGATTGATGGACGAGTAGATGGATGATGGATGGTAGGATATGCATTCTTCTCAACTTGGAGATTTCAGGGACGAAATCCTTTAAGTAGGGGGAATGTAACACCCCATAATTTTGTTAACATTAAATAGGATAAATTAAAGAATAATTAATTTAATATTAAGAATTAAGGGAAACTAACTACATCATTACGTCTCGAAATTCTGGTCAGGATAGACACCTAGTTTTCATGAAACGGATAACATATGAAGAAGTTACGAATGATAGAAAGTTGAAAATCAAAACTGGGTATAACTGGCACACTTGCCAAGTGCGCCAAGGCAATTTTTCACTGGCGCACTTGTAAAGTGCGCCCAGAATAGTTTTTGGGTATTTGGGCCTTTTCCCAAAGTGGGAGGCGACCCGCGACCTGATTGACCCTAGGCCTTATGTGGAAGTCGGTTCTAGATGGTTCTGCAGCTATAAATATATGGCCATTTCACATATTTCTTCATTAAAAGTCATGGCGGCCAAACTCTGCCGGAGTCTAAACTGAACTAGGGTCTCTCATCTTCTTCTATCAAATAAAGCATATCAAATTCTGAGGTTCAAGCATAGACTCAGCACCAAACTCTTTTCTATCATCTTAGCAAACCAATCACAGTTAGTTCTAGTTGCTTTTAGGTTTAGATAAATAATAGTGAATCATGAAAGACTGTGATTTGGATACGTTGTAAACCATGAATCTATGTTATTGTCAGATCTTATGCTATGTTATGATAGATATATTTCTCTAGATCCAATTCAATTGTGATTTTTCTATTATGGATCTTGGTTTGTAACAATATTATGGTTAATATAGATCTGTTAATTTGGATAGTTATATCATTGGATAAATCTAATCATTTATGTAAATCATGAACATATGTCACCTTGAATTGGTTAGAATTGGATCTAAACCTTTGTCTTAATTGTAACTTTTATGACATGATATGATGCGTATGTGTGTAGATCTATTTCTAGTAGATCTAATTTATGTAGATATTGAAACTGTTAGACTTTTCTAGATTATCACCTTATGTTATCATGTTAGATGTATTTTATGTGATCTAAATTGTCACCATATGTTATCATGTTAGATCTATTTTATGTGATCTAAATTATCACCTTATGTTATCATGTTAGATCTATTTTATGTGATCTAAATTACACCTAATGTTAACATGTTAGATCTGTTTTATGTGATCTAAATTACCACCTTATATTAACATGTTAGATCTATTTTATATGATCTAAATTATCACCTTATGTTAAAATGTTAGATCTATTTTATGTGATCTAAATTGCCACCTTATGTTAACATGTTAGATCTATTTTATGTGATCTAAATTATCACCTTGTTATGATGGCAATTTCATGTCCATGCCAGTATGTATGTTCACTTTATTATCATACAAGTTTATGTTTATGCCAAGATGATCATTTTAATTATATTCCCATTATTTTCCCTATTATCGTTTATAACTAGGCTATTGTCTAACCTAGGCATGTTGCCAATTTTGTGAGGGAGCTAGTTAAGGAACGGGGGAAAAGGGTTAAAAATGGCATAATTTAAATATGAACATTTATGGACATGTAATTCAAATTATTTGGTAAAATAGGTATTGACACCTATAAAAGGAAAGGATTAATTAATTGATTAATTAATTAAAAATGGAATGTATAGTAATTACAATTAGGAATTGTAATTGTACTTATGACATGAGGTTAGGTTGCATTAGTGGTGGAAGTCTGCTCGAACCTGACCGACATATCCAATAGCCACTATTGTTGAACCTAATGTGGGAGGTCTAAGTATGTAAATACGAATTGGGTTATGACACGAGGTTAGGCCCAACTGTGGAATAAGCCTGCCCGGACCCGACCGGCATATCCAACATCCACATGTTGTAGGCCTAATGTAGGAGGTCTGGCCCATTATGAAACCACAAATGGACATGGTAAAGAATTGGACTACTTATCCTAAGCTAATCCATAGGGATTGTATGAAATTAAACTTAAGTTGGGGGTTAAGTAAATATGGCTGAGGGGTGGGTTAAGTAAGCCTGATTCACATATAGACCCACAAACTTAACCCGTTAAGGTTATGTAATTAAAGACACTACATAACCAGAGGAAATAATAAAGTTAAGTAATTAAAGACACCCTTTAGGGTAAGCATAACTGGTAGAAATAAATAAGGCTATGTAACTAAAGACACCTAGTGGTATACATAGTCATTGAAAACCTAGTGGGGGATACAAGACAAAGGAGAGAGCTTGTATCATATTGTGTGGGACCCATTTAAGTCAGTAACCCGAATAAGGTATCAAACAAAGTACTCCGTACTAGGCGGAGAATGGGCACGCTTACTGACTGATTGTAAGGGATCCAAACGTGGATGACGGTGCAGGCGGCGCAAACCGACTGGGCCATATGCGTGCATGAGCCGGGCAGAGGGGGATAAGACAACCGTGACACCTGTAGATATGGTTATGCATATTATTACAATGAGAGGTTGCCACTTTAGGAAGTGATACCTCCTACCGTGGGGCCAGCACAAGGTTTCTACGAGGGTTGGGGAGCTGATCGATCAGGGTAGTAGTTAGGATACATTTAGACGTATACCTAAGCCTACCAATTATAGTTGAAGCGATCATCTCTTTATGGATATACTAGTAACATTGCAGAGTATCATTAGAAGCACATACACCTTATCCTCTCCACCTTGTTACACCTGCCATTTATGTAATGATCCCCCTTATCCACTTTATATGTCTATCATGTTACTTTTATTTATTTACTGGCTAAAAGTAACTAGAACCGCTAAACTTTATGTCTGACCCTTTTTGTTTCTCCTTCTTTCTTTCGTCCCCCCAGGTTCTAAAGGAGGAAAAGTCCAGGCTTAGTCAGGATTCAGATATGACCTTGCTAGGAGCTACTTCTGAAGTATGGCTCAAGTTCTTGTCTCTACTATGGCTTAACTCTTTTAATTGGGTAATTATGTTTTTATATTCTTATGTACTCTGATGATGCAAGACATAAGTTATTTTATTGTAATGGTTTTTGTGACTTATGGTATTGTGGACCACGGTATTTTAATTTATGTTGAAATAAAAATTTAAATTTCCATTGCTATCTTATTTATATCTGTCTTATAATTATTCTGTGTCTAATTACCTATAACGCTTCACGAAACTTAATGCGTTCCCTTAGTGAGTGACATTAACGAACGTGGGGTGTCACAAATCGCATGCTGCCTTAGCTCAAAATTTGGAACCAAATGATTAGTACTCATATGAAAATGGGAAACCTAAAGTTACCAAAACAGATAATTTTTACCCTAAGATTTTGTCTATTATAATTTGTTTAAGTATGGAAATGTACAAAGAAAATAACAATGCACGGTCTATGCAATCGAGATAATACAAATAATAATGGATACTGCTTGAAATTAGTACCAAGTAACTACATCGAAATCCGTGCTTCGCACATGGGCACTTTTAGTTTGTGTAGGTTGCAAAGTCATATGTACATGCTGTAAAATTGTTTGGAAATGAAATTTTTAATGTCAGGATGAAACTGTAGATAAATATGCGATGAATGCATTTGATTGTTGTAAGGGGAACATCAATGGAAAAATGCATGTTTGTCTATTTTCAAAAGTTTAACATTACATATTATAGAATGCTGTAGCAGTAACCCATTTAGGAGACAAAGCAAAATGTAGTACTGGAAACAAACAAATTAAATGGACAAAGTATATGCATTACGCTTATGAAACAATAACAAGTTTTGTACTAATTTGTATGTGGAATGTTCCGAATGGATAAAGTTATTTAACAAATTTTTATTATGATCACAGTATGATTTGTTTCAAAACATACAGACATATCCTATTTTCGCATGGAAGCCTATTTATCCAAATACAAACAAGATGACATACACATCCTACATATGGAAAGTAGAATATGGATCCTTCTTGCAATACATAATGATAGTAAACTTAAGCTTATAATTTATATAACCAAACCGAAATGCCATTTCATCAAAAAGTAGAATTCCAATACCTTCATGGCTAAGGAATGGTACGTTGTTTTGCCAATACCCTAAGCAGAGCTATGATTTGGAAACATAGAAGGACAACCTTATGTTACTGTAACTTTACATGGCTGTGAAGACTTAATTTAAAACATGGGAACTAAGAAAAACACAAGATTTTACAAGCCATATCAGGATTTTTCAACATTCTGCAAACCTAAATCGCAGACCTTCTTTGCGCCTAGCCCACCCTGTCCCCTTCAACACCATGTCTAAGAAAATCAACTGCTTGCCTAAATTAATGCTACTACTCTTAAATTATTTTCACATTAAAGTCACACTCATGCGCGCAGTAAGCTACCTCTCTACTTCGCAGAGAAAACAAAACCCTATGCCAACGCAAATCGAAACCCGTAGGCCTAACAATGTAATTTCAAATCATAGTCACCTACCTTTAAATCTTGCAGACAAAGGAATTATATTAGCAGACCTACTCTAGATGGCTTATACTTTTCCTCCAAGCTTCGCACGCCATAACGCAGGCCTAATCTATCTTACATCCTATCAGCATTTCTACATGCATGCAAGTAAATGTTGTCTATATAAACACTAATTCATTTTATTCTTCTTAAATATATATATATATATATATATAGAAAACCGCAAGCTTTGTTTCTAGAAGTTAAAATGTAGAAGGGAGATTGAGTGTTGGTTTTGATGAGAAGCTGAAGATGTAAATTTCAGCGAGGAGATCAAATCAGAACTGATGGGCCGATGGGGATTGGGAAGCTGCATCGTGTTGGTGAGTTCCTGTAGTTGGATGGCTGATGTGCACACCTTTTTACAGTTTGCATTGATGATGAGTTTAATCGGCATTTTGGCGGTGGGACAAATTGGAGATAACCATGCTGCAGTGAAGGGTCTTGCGTGAAGTAGAGGGGGAGTTTGGGTTGAGAATATTTCGAAAATGGCACTGTGGAAATAAACACTGGGAGGAGATAGTGGTTTGAATATAGAGGAGAATAGAATGCAATGATTGGAGTCCGGAAAGTTTCGAAGGGGGTGCGCTACATGTGTATTGCTGCTGAAGTTTAAGATGGTGGGAAGAAGGAAACACAAGATAGGAAATGGGTCTAGATATTTTGAAATGGATATTAGTTCTTTGCGTAGGATATTGGAAGCAGATTTCTTGTTAAGGGAAAAAGCTCGGTCCTGGATTGTATGAAGGAGCTAGTGCGATGGAGTATTATCGGGTAAATGGCTATGTATTGGGTGAAATATTTGATGGGCCGTATAAACTAAGTGAGCCCGATATATATATTAAAAAAAAGAAATTGAAATGGTCGTATACTGGAAGGCGCGATTATATTTGAGGAAGGGAGAAACATAGTTACGGTTTTATATTTGTAAATGGAGAAGGTGCACTGGAGCTCACATTCAAATTGCTAGAGGGGGACAGTGCTGTTGTAAGCAGTTGCAGGATAAGTGGGCTGACGTGAATGAACAAGGTAAAATCCAAAGTTAAATTTAATTAAGCTTAAATTTAATTAAAATAGTCTGTTAACTTATAAATGGTATATCTTGTACATACATTGTCAGTTTCGCGAACGGTTTGACCCGCTGGGATCGTATGGTCGTAAGTTAAGTCTTGGAACTGGTTTGGAGCCATTTGGAGATCAATTGTAATTTAGACAGAATTAAACGTCTGATCTGAATCAACCAACGTTAATCGTAATTCAACGATTAACAACCAAGGTGAGTAAACTCACTAACTCTGCTTGGTTTTATAATTCTATAAACATTATTTAATATTGATAAATAATAATTGAATGCTATGTTTGGATGATTTACAAATAAACTGGTTGATAGTTTAGATAAATCATTCGTTGAATACTAATTCTGTTGGACATTGATATTATTTATGTTAATTAACATCTGTGGATGCAGGGAACAGGTTGGAGGGAACCAACTGGATTCCTCAACAATTATATTATTGTTTTTCATGTATGGCATTATATGATGTGACGAATAATCTGGTGTTGATTATTGTATGTTTGGGGTGGTTGAACAACATTTTAGTATTTAAAATACCATGAGGATATATGGAAATGAATTCGAGTTTAAAAAGGGTAAATCCATAAAAAATAAATAGGAATTGAATATCGATAGACTAAATTTAATAACTCATTTTGATTATATAAAACAAGAAGTTTGATTTATAAACGATGTTTGGAAATGAGATAGGATAATTATTATTAAATATATATATTATGGAATGAAAATTTAAGGATGAATATTCGAAAGGGAAATGAAGATCATTTCCAAAAGGTAACGATGAAATTTATTTGATGTTCGAAATGAGAATAGAACTAAATAAATATTTAAGGATTTATACTTATAATTCGACTATGTCGAATATTAATCCAATAATTTATTATAGATCATAATCCAGAATTTGACAAGATAATCACTACTTAGTTTGTACCCGATAACTTATAATCAAATTTGTAGTTGAGATGAAGATATAAACTTGATATAAAATTATCAAGAAGTTGACTTGTAAATGGAATTTTTAAAGGGCAATATGAACATGAACTTATAAAGAAACAGAGTAGACGGAATTTTAAACCGAAATGGTATTTATTACTCAAATCAAGATTTGATTTAATGAACTTAGACTAGATTTTTGTAAAGGAAAAATATTCACGTTTAAAGTGAATAATGGTTTAAAAGCAAACGTTTTGCAAATGAGAATGGTGATAAAAGGAGATTTATAGACATTTGAAGTGATAAATTCAAAACTAAATTTAGAAATGGAGTTGAGTAGAAACAGTGAATTTATTCCGACGATTGGAATGGTAATCGAGGTGAGATTATTTGAAAGGGAGTTATAAATTGAAATTCAATTACATCAATTCAGGAAGGTACTGTTTACTTTCCAATTTTAATTAAGATATTTTTATTGATCAGATATTATTTATTTATTCTAGATAAGGAATCAAAGTGATAGTTTAAATATTTTTGAAGCATGAATTATATCACTATCGTTATAATCAATGTTTTATAAACCATTTGTTCAAATCTATGCAAATGGATTTTGGAAATGTTTTCCAAATATAACCAGAAATATTTTCTAAGTATGGAAAATGAAATGATTTTGAAATTAAATCTGGAGTTAAGGAAATTAGAAACTGACTGGAGATTAGTTATGTTGAATAACTTTCTGAATATCGATCTGATGTTGGTTTCGACCTTCGGGGTTGATACTTGGAAAATTTGTTATCTTACGAGTTTACAGTTAAGGACTGATGAATGGGGAAGAATAGTGATACGGGAATAAGTAATGGAAATGTTTTCCGATGTTAATAATATATATTTTCTAAATATAGAAAATAAGATTTGTAGATATATGGAATTAATTCCCGATGTTAAAAAGAAAGGATATTTTCTAAATTTAGAAAATAAATAGTTCAAATAGATGGAAACTATGAGAAGCTAAACGAGTTGAAGAAATATTTGGGTAAAGATACTGAAAGGAAATTGTGAAATGAAAAATTCAAGGATAAATTAATTTAAGGGGGCTCAGTGTTGATTGATTGATCGATAAGATTTCCATTTGGAATATGATTATTGTTTGTATGTTGTTTTCCTTTGATAATTAAATCACTGACTATCAAAGTTTTTGACCATTTTTACGTTGTCAATACAGAGAGACCGGGATCAAATTTATTATCTCAAAACCACTCCATATGGGCACTAGCATTGCGAATCAAATATGATGAAGATAATTGAAGATGGCATTTATGCAAGGGTTGTTCTAGAGATCCAAGGTAGAAATTTCCCTAGAAGGATTTACAGAATAGTGCCATCTGTTTGTCCAATCTCACTACAACTTGTATGGATGAATATCTGACAGAGTATATCTATTGATTCGCGTAAGTTGATCTCTTCAAACGTACTTACTTTTGGTAGCGGAGAAATTCGTTTCTCTTAGCTTTATACCCGTGGTATTTTTTGGGAAATCAATTTGTGATTTGGCGGGTATAACGATGTGGCATTCAAAGTAAATGAAGGTGATCTGCCAAAAGATACGTTACGACCTCAAGTCTCACAACCTGGAAATGACAAATATTGGGCAGGCAGCATGGCAATGTGGGTCGCTACCATTAAGGTGTATTGTCACCATCTAGAGAATATTCATATTTGTTACTTCTTTTCGCTTTTATATCTCTCGGGAACGGTTACGTTGCTAGCAATCATATGGTGACAAGACATTCAATAAACTCAAGAGAAATGTGTGGTCAGACATATGTGGCTAGGTTGCAAGATGTTCTTGTTCAACCCAATGTATTCCTCTCTAGAGATACACTATCGGCAGGTGGTTCCATAACTTGTCATAGTCGAAATCCAATCTCCAATAAGCGCCTGCGGTTTTGATTGTATATTACATCTGTAGAGCGTGAGATGCAAGCGTTCTGCTAGATTGTTATTTACTTATATTAGACTCTATTATAATATCATAATAGTATTGATTTTGAAAATAATTTGGGTTATCGTAATGTAAAAACCATCTGTGTTTATGTGTAGATCGGTCTTACGATTATCCTTGCTTTCGAAAAGTTAAACCAGATGATTGGAGTTTACTCACACCAATCCCATGATTGACCTAGCGTTTATCTTGTTTTATTTTACCTAAACTCTTGGGTGCCCAAATTTGTATGGGCAGTCAAGTAGTCGGGATTTTTCAGACACCCTTGGAGGAGCTTGGAGCAGGAGGTTTCAACGTTTCTTATATATATAGTTTATTTCCGATGTGGTATATATACATGTACTCTGATGACAATGAATGTAAATACACATAAAGTTTTGTATTTCAAAGTTATATTATAATATAATTTTTTCGTTCCACTGTGGGATTCATATTTATTCTGTTATGATATTCTTCTTCTATTCTAATTTTTCTTTCTTTCTATTTCTCACCCTCTAACTTCTTTCTATTAATGATCTGGTATTTTTGATTCGTGAATATTTGACATTGTGTTTGGATTCGATTTTTGGGGTCGAAAATCCTTCGGTCGTTACAGTGGTATCAGAGCTGAAGGTTGAGTAATTACTTTGGCTCTGTGGCATGACTTAATAGAGATGGGGTTATTAATACCCTAGATTGAGTTGAATGTAACTATATGAGTCAGCGTATTTGTAAATTGAATAAAAATGGTTTTATATTGTGGAGATTTATTGATTGAGTGGTTTATGAATTCCGATCGACGGTGGGGCACCACAATGTTGATAGGGATTTCTAAACACTCGAATACTATGAATTGAGACAGTATTTTTGGAAAGAGGGTAAATGGAATCATTTACCCAAAATTATTTTGATATAAAAGAATAATTGATATTGAATTTATTACAATATATATATATATATTGGATGTGTTGATTGTTATCATAATGGAATAAGATTATAATTGAGATGGTTATAAATACCAATCAAAATTCGTATAATGTAATATATAAAATCAGATGGGTTAAATCTGAATTTAAATCATAATTGGAAAAACTTGGGACCTAGAAAAGTGTTTATAAATGGATATTGGATTAAAAATATGGAAATTTTAAGATCTTGGGGAAATTTTGAAATATTTCCAAGTGTTGGAAAAAGATATTTTTAAAGTGATTTTAAAAAGCAAGTATTTTAAAATAAGTTTTGGAATTGATATAGTACTGAACTCACTTTGATCGCTGGAAAATAATTCTGATGATGATCCGGACATCATCGGTGTTCATTTTCGAGTTCTATGTGACGGATTATTGCCAAACATTTGGTTTTGAATTGTTTTGGAAAAAAATAAGTTGTTTAGAAATTCAAAAGTTTTGAATTATTATTATTATTATTATATATGATTTCAACCTAATTTGAAATAAAGCCTAGGAATATAAATGCTGAAATATAAATTTAACATATGAAGTTAAATAGATTGAACTGAATGAATAAGTTATAATTTAACCTAAACAAGTTAAATAAAGATTGTGAAAGCAAATGGAAATTTAACGGATATTAGTTTAGTGGAAATTGAATTGGTTGAAAATGATATTGAAATAAAATTGGATTGGATTAGAGAATATCTGGAATGGAATTGAATTGTTGAGTGGGAGTTTGGAACTGAGATTGGAATTGGAGTTTGAATTTTGGCTTGGATATAAATGAAGATTGGATTTGAAGATAAATCGATTAAAAATCTAATTGGGAATGCATGATTATATGCTGAATTGATAGCAAACGGGAGAAACAAAGTTGGAAGCTCGACAAAAAGGTACGAGATTATTTTATATTCGAATATGAGATTTATGAGCCTGTTTGGTAAGCCGCTTGGCTATTTGATTTTCTTTTGGATTGGAGAAGGCCTAAGGATGCGAGTTGTAGTTGTACCGATTGAGCCGTGCAAAGGAAACGCTAGTGATTTTTTTCGAAAATTTAAGGTGTTAGAAATTTTCCGGAGACTTTTGAAAACTTTCGGAATAAATTAATATTTCAATTGAAATTGATGGGTTCAGTTGAAACGGATATTTAAAAGCTGAACAAACGAATTTTTAACCTAGCTATAATAAGGTGATAGAATTTTTCCACCATAGTAATTACGAGATGAAATTCTTTTAAGGGGGAAGGAATGTAATGTCCCGGAACTTTAGCGATTTAATATTTAATTATTTTAATATATTGGTTTGATAATTTAAATGATTGGAATTCAAATAATTTGAAATTCATAAATTTGACCATTTAATAAATAAATAAATAATGGGATGATAATATATTTAATCCCGAAATAACCGGAATGACTCGAATTAGCAACATTACATGGATTGGATCATTTAGAAGATGTAACATCCTTTTGTTTCCTTTTCTTGAAAACATAAGAGGAAAACATAGGTGGATTGGTAAACTGCCGTTACAATGGAATTTGGGAAATTTGTATATACAATGTAACAACCCTGAATTTTGGGGTAAATTTAAAAAATTATATTAAGTAACTTTAATGAGTTTTTGGTATTTAAAATAATTTATTTAAAATAATAATGATTAAAAATTGATTTAAATCGAGGTTAGGATGAATAATTTAATTTTAATTATAAAAGGAGTTAGAAATAGCGCGGTAGTTTGAAAAGTCAAACTTGAACTTTGACTGGCCATACAGGATGCAAAATTTAACGGATTTTAGTGAAACCAAAAATATTAGAATCTATTTAAAAATATCTTTGTAACGAATCTGAAAAATTGAAATTTCATACCGGGAATCAAAAGTTATGCCCAAATTAAAATTTAGAAAGGTCGCTATGAAATTTATAAAGGTCAAAATGCTACTTTTTGCATATGAAGGAATTTGAACTCGAAACCACTTCCATTGAGTTCAGAATGATGTTTCTACATTTAGAAACAGTAAACACTTATATATTTCGAGTTTCGAAAATTATTTGTTTAAAAATATATTTTTAATATTTAATATATACGCCTTGAAAATAGCCATTTTTCAAACGACCTCTATTTTCGATGAAACCACTTTTGTTGGATTCAAAATGTCAAAATATGGCTAAGTTTAATTTTTCATAATTTTTAGAATTAATTTGTGGCCGTGGCAAAAAGATTTCAGTTTTGTCAATTTCGGTCAAATTTAATCCACATGTAAATATTCATTTTTACAAACGGGCTCAGAAATCAACGAAATCAATTTTTCTGGATTCCTAGCGTCAAAATATAGTTAAAAACATTTTTTTAGGAATTTTTAGAGTTATTTTAAAACTTCGGTAAACTTTGACGTACGTTTGAACTTTAATACATGACTTAAATTTTAAATCTGAAAAACGGAGGCCAAGATGACCATTTGGGCTAACGGGGCAGGTCCAGATGAGTCCGGAATAGGGGCTAATGGGTAGGAACAACAGTCGTTGGGCTGAAATTGGATAACATTGCAAAACGGGCCTTTTAAGGGATTAAAATATTATTTAAATGCACACATATCGAGACAAACTCACGCTCCTTCTTCCCAAATCACTCACGCACGCTGAACCCATCAGCCGCCTCCCCTTTCTCACTTCTCTCCTCTCTTTCTTCTAATCCGCACACAATTAGACCTAGACATAGCTAAACTTTTTGAAGCTGTTGATCTCCTCTTCGATTCTAGACAAGTTTCAAACCTTATCGTGCACCAAAGCTCCCGAATCACCTCTCCAAACCCGCTACCTTTGAACCTCTGCCTCGCCTCGATTGCTGTGCCGCACCCCACCCCCTTCCAGCCGAATACCCACCTCTCCAAGCCCTCCATCCTCCAACAAACGGCACCCAAAACCGTTAACTACAGCTCAAGAAATTGTGATTCAAAGTTTTGAACAATTCAAGGTTATATAAATTTTAATTTTATTGATTTGCAACACTTGATTTCTGTAATGGCAAGGAATTTCACTCGATCCGAATCGATCGTTAAACCGACTAAGACCGTTCGAAAACCCCTGATCGTTTGAGAATAGGACAAATCGGAAAGCAAACAGAAGAACATTTCATTTTTATTACAACAATTCCATCAGATACAAGAATATACAGAATATAAATGAATAAATTACATTCAAAAAATATCAGAGATTTAAATTACATTTAAATACATCGCAGCAGAAAAATATACAAAATACAACTGAAAGTGATACACGGATACAGAGCTTTCCGAGCATCGTTCCAGCTGTAAATCAGGACCCTGTGGATATAAATCTGCAAAACCAAAACTACTAGCTGCCCGTGTGGAAAATAGGGGCACCCAAAGTTTAGGTTAAAACAATAAACTCCAGATCAGTCATGTGACTAGTGTGAGAACTAAAACAGTTATTTAAAACTTTACTTTAAAAGAGAGTAATTCAAGGGACCACGCCGTATAACACGGAACGGGTTTCCTCCCAAGAATACTAGTGCATATAACAAAACAACGCAATGCTTTTTGGGAAAAATGAAGCTATTATAAGACCCAGGTCCCATCACACAATGCAACGCAAGCCGTAGGATAGGGTTTTCCCTTATAATAGCCAAACATGCTTGGTACGTCAAAACAAATCATTTGATACGATTATAAGTGTATAGTGTCAAAACAATTTCAATCATAAATATCAATCATAGGCGGCATGGGTACCATCTACCATGTCGGAAAACTAGTTCTACAATTAAAACCGCAATATCACGTATTGGAAATTGGATTTCCGTCATGAGTCGAGGCAAGGGGCAAGCTCCTCTCCGATTCGAGACACTCTAGCAAATGTCCCAGGACCCCACTATGATCCTTGGATCTTCAGGGCCGGTCCTCACCTAACTTTGGAGGATTAGTTATTCCTGAACACACGTTTCCTGGTCCTTACAGACCTATATCCGAGGCGCCTCGTATCTAACAACCACATAGGTGAAAAGTATATAAATGTCAGGGCTGGTAGGTCACTAACACCACCCTAGCTAGAAAGAAACGTCGTGCTCTCCCTGTAGTCACTATCCCATTTTTGACTCATACCGAGGTGTGAGGCTCGCGAATTCACGTTATACACAAAGCTACGCCACACAGGCCGTGCTTTGATCATCAACCACAAGACTTTGCTTTACAACAGAAGCCTTGATCAATTGCCACTTACGCATGCCACACTGGCAATTCACTCCATGCGACTGATGTCCATCGATATACAACCTCTGAGCTCGTACGTCTCAGAGAAGGGCGTTAAGCAAGAGAATAAATTCTCCGCCGCTAAACAGATGTATATTTTATAGAGATCAATCAACACAGAATAAAATCCAATGTCAGACACACAATCCATTTACAAGTTCGTTCTGGGTCTGAACGAAACCGGACGCACTTTCCTCGCATATCCATCCATCCCCAAGTACGTATGGACGATCACCAACTGTTTCCCTCATCTTGGGTGTACATCCCAATCGAGATCATCAGTAATCACCCAAACGATGTGAAGACTTCCGGTCTTCAACCACCGTCTTCATCTTCGACATCTCGTCGAATCGGTTATTCAGAATGGGTATAACCCCGGCCTTTCTGAATAACCCACATATATAATAAACAAATGTTACACAAACACAACGAACGCCTCATTCCAATTCAGAATATTCTTTTATTCACAAAATCACATTCTTAGGGAAAGGTTCCCATTAATTTTATCCAAGATAAATTCTTCTGAATTAATTCTTTAATCTTCCTTCGGATGTCATTTCAAACTAGTTGGGATTAGCGAACCACACCTAAGTAATTATTTATTTTATTTCCCAATCCCAACCTATTCATCCCCTGGAGCAAAACTGGTAATACTCCATACCTAACACCACGGTGTTATCGGTAAAATTAATTACCATTTCACGTTCAAATCTAATTAAAGATTTAACTATCGCTTTGGAGCAAAACCGGTGATATTCCACTCTCGATCACTTTTCAGATTTGATAATTTAAATTATCAATTCACATTTTACTCTAATTAAAGATTCATTAAAACTCCACTTAGTTTTAATCCTTTCAAAAATCAACATCTTGCCTTTAATTGGGTTAAAGAACCAATGTCATCTAAAACACGATTCACGATAAACCCAAATCACATTTGATATTAAATACAAGGCTCTGAATAGAAAATATACCGGCTTATATTCAATATCAAATTCTGAAACCAACAAATATCGTATTGGAAATAACGATATAAAATATATCTTTCAAATCCCCATAACAATATCTGTATAGTCACGAAATCCAACATCGAAATATTCCGAAGATAATCTCGATTCAACTCCAGTCCAATTCACGTATTGGGAATATTGATTATTTTTAAAATCACTTTCAAATTCAATTTATTTATTTTAAAAATAAATTGATTTTAATTCTAGTTCAAAACTAGTTCATTTCGATACAAATCTATTTTTATCCTTTCAAATGTGGAATTTTTCATCCCAGTTCTTCACAAACTATTTCTTATGATTTTACACAAATTATTAATATTTTTAATAATTTTATCAAGGCCCGTACAGTCGATTTCCATCAACGGCCATCGAACTGCACTTACAGCTACCTTTTCTAAATTTGATTTGGACATAATTCCAAATCCAACCGTTAGATTTCAAATTTCTAACATTCATTGGAAAGCTCTTTTCGATACGAACCCAACGGTTCCGGTTTTAGGAGAATCCGATGGTCGGATCTCCCGAAATGTCAATTCGAATTTAATGGTCGAAATTCACGAACTGCCGCGGCGCGTTCTATTCAGGCCATTATATATAATATATATATATATTATATATATTTCGTCGATTTCCTTTTAAAACGTATTTTATAAATCGTTTTAAATTCGTTTTCAAAAACATTTCAACGCTACATTCAATTTCAAATCGATTTGATTTCAATTCAACTCGAATTCATTTCAATTTTATTTAATTCGAATTCAAATTCGTTTCAATTCAATTCAAATTCACTTTCTATTCAATTTGGATTCACATTCACTTTCTATTCAATTCGAATCAAATTCATTTTCTATTCGATTCAAATTCATTTCAAATTGATTTCAATTAAATTTCAATTTGAATTTCAATCTAATTCAATTTGAATTTTTAATCTAATTTAATTTGAATTTCATTTCAATATATTAAATTTTGAAATACCCTTTCAATATTCATTGTAAAACGAATAAAATCGATATAAATATCGTTCGCGTCAAAATAATGCATCTCTAATCTACACGGCTTTATATTTTTCAATTACTTCTTTATTCTATTCAACAAATGAATATTTATCCTATTCAACACATGAATTATATTTCTTTCAACACACGTCTATTTTTGTTATGTAAAATATTTTATAAAATTAGGGTATCTATCGTTTGATTTTCAATTAGACTCCACCGTGAAGTAGTTCTAATTTTAAATATGATAAAGATGTATATTTTATTATTAAAATATTTTACTTAACACATAAATAGTTTCAACACATGAACATCGTCAACACATGACTATTTTTATATTCAACACATGAATTTCCTTTTATAATATTCATTATTTTCCCGATTGGAATGAGGCCCAATCAATTACCATATAACGTTAATTATATGGATTCCATACAACACATGTATATAATAGCGACGATAAACAATCAACCTTCATCCAAAGTGCACCACACAACTGCATAAGCATCAAATATAAATAATCGACGCTTACACAGTCTGTCGACCAATCGATCAACATACAATTAAATAATTGGGATTAGTGTACCCAAATATCATCCCAACACCCGTGTGGGGTTTCAAATCAACAAACACAGATTTTTATTCGTGTAGTTGGGCGATTTGTAAAATTTATCATCCCAATCAATTTCAGTCAAATCAGTGCATATAAACAAATCGGCCGATTTGTTTATAAATATTTATTTATTCACTTTCACGTTAAAAATTATATTTTTAACGATAATTAATTTATTTCAACACATCTACATTTTATTGTCGATTTCACATCAACATCACAAACAATTTTCACAACACATCAATCAAACAAACAAGCCATCCATGGTCTGTGGATGACGGGTGTTGGGTGCTACTAAGCACCGTCTGCATCCTAGTATATATATATATAACTAGAAAAAGAATTTTAGAGTGAGAAGTTCTCACCAAAGCTATCCCAACTCCACGACTCTTCATTTATAGAAATCTTCGTCGTTCTCGCCTTTTGTCACTTTCGCTGCCCGTAGCCACTACATATATAAAAATCGAATTTTTACTTCGCTATTCAATATATAAAAATCGAATTTTTATTTCGCTATTCAATATATAAAAATCGAATTTTTACTTCGCTCCTATATAGATAAAAATTCTATTTTTACATCGCTACTATATAGATAAAAATTCTATTTTTACATCGCTACTATATAGATAAAAATTCTATTTTTACATCGCTACTATATAGATAAAAATTTTATTTTTACATCGCTATTCAATATATAAAAATCCTATTTTTACTTTGCTACCTTCACATTAAAAATCATAACTTTTCCTTATCAACAATCATTGCTTTTCTAGGGTAAAAATCCTACCTTTTCATTACTAAAAAATCGTATTTTTCTTTGTAATAAAATTTATACCTTTCTTTAAAATAAAAATCAAATCTTGTTCATGCAGAAAAATCAAATCTTTATCCCAATATTAGTAAGAACAAAAATCAGAAAACAAATCCATACTATTTATTTTCTACAATCACTTTTTATAGCAAGGTTATTTAAATGAAAAGGCCATTTTTTTATACATAATTAAATAAAACAATAAGGGAAAAACTTACAGGCAGCGTTTATTGATGGAGGAGGGGCGATGGAGCAGATGGGGGTCGGAGGGCGAGCTCGTCCGAGGTCCGGTGGCCAGGGGAAGGGTCGGCGGCGGCTGTGGGCTTCAGGGGAGGTGCGGTTCTCGATTTGGGATTGGGGGGGGGGGGGGTGGGGGGTTCGGGTACGGTCTGAAGGGGGAAACGAGGGGGAGGAGGCGGCGCTGGGAGTCCAACCTCCGATGGCGCCATCGATGAAGGGGCGGTGGTGGAGGGTGAACGACGGAGGAGGTCTCGCGGTTTTTTTTTCTTTTCCTGAAATCGAACGGTGGAAGAAAGGAAAGGGGGGCTTCGGTTTTGACTGTGAACGATGGATAAGGGGGTTTGACTTCCCTTTATATTATTTATTTAATTAATTTAATCCCCAAAAAGCCACTTTTTATTTCGACCTCCAACCGAGACCCACCGCCTGTCGTCCCTTGCTAATTACCCCCATTCCGAACACAATGGGATATGTATCGCAAGCTGATTCGATCGTTTCGATCAGTTTTCGTCAAATTTACATTCAAATCACTATATTGGATTTTAAACGTACATTTCATATTACCGGGGTCACAAACTAACTAGAAAAATTCCAAAAAATATTTTCTAGCTTCGTATTGACGATACAGTCCTAACAAAACTAGTTTCGTCGAATTCTGAGACCATTGGAAAAATGGCCATTTTCCAGTCGATTAAAATCAACTGAAACTGGTCATACGCGTTTTCCTTTGCCACGCTCACATATTGATTCGAAAAATTATGAAATTTGGAATCTAACAATAATTTGACATCATGGATCCAACAAAAGTGGTTTTGTCGAAATCCGAGGTCGTTTACAAAATGTCTATTTTTAAGGGACTGAATTCCATAGCGACTATTCAGAATTTTCAACTGGACATATCTTTTGATTCCCGCTATGAAATTTCGATTTTTCGGATTCGTTGGAAAGATATTCACGAATAGATTCCATTGTTTTTGGTTTCACTAAAATCCGGTTTGTTTTGCACCCGGTACATTCAATTGAAATTTGAAATCGAATTATCGAACTACCGCGCCATTTTCAATTCTATTTATAATTATATATAATTATTTATATTCTAACGACGACGTATATAATATATACGTTCGAATTATATTCAAAATAAATTTTCTCGTCGATTTTATTTAAAATAATTCATTTTAAATGTTCAAAATTCGCTAAAATTGCCAAAATAAAAATTTTAAACTGGCTCAGATTTTCGGGTTGTTACAATCTCTCCCACTTAAAACTTTTCGTCCCCGAAAAGGAACAAAGTTGAAAGTGGTTTGATCAATCAACTCTACGTTCGATCTGGCTTCCATTCTCCAACTTTTCAATTTCTGAGAATTTTCAAATTCTTCAAAAATTTGGCTAACACCCTAAATTTTCGAAAAATTTCTCCATAACCTCCCCTGCACTGGGAGCCACGGGAAAAATCCCAAAATTGCCATATAGGCCTTCTGATCTCAAAAAGAAAAAGAAAAAGCCAAGCGGCTAGCCAATCGGCTCATAAAATCATCATCACCCAAACAAAACAGTAAATTACAGTAAACATGTACCTATTTGTCAAGCAAACAAATTTTATTCTCTGCTCTAGCCTCCTTGCTATGACCTGTTCAATGTAAGTACATGTATATGCAAGCAAACACGACCAATTTTCAATACAATTCAATTAGGCTAAATGGTTCAAAATTATCAAACAAATAAACAAACAACACAAACATCAATCAATTAGTGAATTAGAGTTTCAAATTCATAATTTTGATATATATACAAAAATCATGTTTTTGATGCCAAATCACAACAATGAATTTAGCTATATTAGTTTTGGTTCTCACACCAGTCTAATGGAAATATATAGATATCACACCTTTGAAATACGAACATAAATACTGATGATGTGGCCACATCATCAGAATTATCCCCGGGTGTCTATAATGTGATTCTATATCTATCCAGTATATTAAAACTTCGACTATACGTTCATGACGCGTGTACGCAAAATCTTTATATACTTGATTGTCCAAATTCAAAATAAATAAATAATCAAATACGTATAAAATGGTTTAAATTTTCAAAACAAAATTGTTTTCATTTGAAAAATATACTCTTCACACTCGTTCTAGGATACTATTGATCCTATCTCTAACGAGTCATTCTAATTGGATATTGCTAACCCAATATCTGATGAATTCTTTCGTATGGTTCTAATGTGTCTTGTTCTCGAGCTCTGTAAACCAAAGCTCTGATACCAACTGTAACGGCAAGGAATTTCGCTCGATCTGAATCGATCGTTATAAGACCGTTTGAAAACCCCTGATCGTTTGAGAACAGGACAAATCGGAACGCAAACAGAAGAACATTTCATTGTTATTACAACAATTCCATCATATACAAGAATATACAGAGTATAAATGAATAAATTACATTCAACAAATATCAGAGATTTAAATTACATTTAAATACATCGCAACGGAAAAATATACAAAATACAACTGAAAGTGATACACGGATACAGAGCTTTCCGAGCATCGTTCCAGCTGTAAATCAGGACCCTGTGGATATAAATCTACAAAACCAAAACTACTAGCTGCCCGTGTGGAAAATAGGGGCACCTAGAGTTTAGGTTAAAATAATAAACTCCAGGTCAGTCATGTGACTGGTGTGAGAACTAAAACAGTTATTTAAAACTTTACTTTAAAAGAGAGTAATTCAAGGGACCACGCCGTATAACACGTAACGGGTTTCCTCCCAAGAATACTAGTGCATATAACAAAACAACGCAATGCTATTTGGAAAAAATGAAGCTATTATAAGACCCAGGTCCCATCACACAATGCAACGCAAGCCGCAGGATAGGGTTTTCCCTTATAATAGCCAAACATGCTTGGTACGTCAAAACAAATCATTTGATACTATTATAAGTGTATAGTGTCAAAACAATTTCAATCATAAATATCAATCATAGGCGGCATAGGTACCATCTATCATGTCGCCATACTAGTTCTACAATTAAAACCGCAATATCACGTATTGGAAAATGGATTTCCATCATGAGTCGAGGCAAGGGGCAAGCTCCTCTCCGATTCGAGACAGTCTAGCAAATGTCCCAGGACCCCACTATGATCCTTGGATCTTCAGGGCCGGTCCTCACCTAACTTTGGAGGATTAGTTATTCCTGAACACATGTTTCCGGGTCCTTACAGACCTATATCCGAGGCGCCTCGTATCCAACAACAACACAGGTGAAAAGTATATAAATGTCAGGGCTGGTAGGTCACTGACACCACCCTAGCTAGAAAGAAACATCGTGCTCTCCCTGCAGTCACTATCCCGTTTTTGACTCATACCGAGGTGTGAGGCTCGCGAATTCACGTTATACACAAAGCTACGCCACACAGGCCGTGCTTTGATCATCAACCACAAGACTTTGCTTTACAACAGAAGCCTTGATCAATTGCCACTTACGCGTGCCACACTTGCAATTCACTCCATGCGACTGATGTCCATCAATATACAACCTCTGAGCTCGTACGTCTCAGAGAAGGGCGTTAAGCAAGAGAATAAATTCTCCGCCGCCAAACAGATGTATATTTAATAGAGATCAATCAACACAGAATAAAATCCAATGTCAGACACATAATCCATTTACAAGTTCGTTCTGGGTTTGAACGAAACCGGAGGCACTTTCCTCGCATATCCATCCATCCCCAAGTACGTCTGGACGATCACCAACTGTTTCCCTCATCTTGGGTTTACAGCCCAATCAAGATCATCGGTAATCACCCAAACGATGTGAAGACTTCCGGTCTTCAACCACCGTCTTCATCTTCGACATCTCGTCGAATCGGTTATTCAGAATGGGTATAACCCCGGCCTTTCTGAATAACCCACGTATATAATAAACAAATGTTACACAAACACAACGAACGCCTCATTCCAATTCAGAATATTCTTTTATTCAAAAAATCACATTCTTAGGGAAAGGTTCCCATTAATTTTATCCAAGATAAATTCTTCTAAATTTATTCTTTAATCTTCCTTCGGATGTCATTTCAAACTAGTCGGGATTAGCGAACCACACCGAAGTAATTATTTATTCTATTTCCCAATCCCAACCTATTCATCCCCTGGAGCAAAACTGGTAATACTCCATACCTAACACCATGGTGTTATCGGTAAAATTAATTACCATTTCACGTTCAAATCTAATTAAAGATTTAACTATCGCTTTGGAGCAAAATTAGTGATACTCCACTCTCGATCACTTTTCAGATTTGATAATTTAAATTATCAATTCACATTTTACTCTAATTTGAGATTCATTAAAACTCCACTTAGTTTTAATCCTTTCAAAAATCAACATCTTGCCTTTAATTGGGTTAAAGAACCAATGTCATCTAAAACACGATTCACGATAAACCCAAATCACATTTGATATTAAATACAAGGCTCTGAATAGAAAATATACCGGCTTATTTTCAATATCAAATTCTGAAACCAACAAATATCGTATTGGAAATAACGATATAAAATATATCTTTCAAATCCCCATAACAATATCTGTATAGTCACGAAATCCAACATCGAAATATTCCGAAGATAATCTCGAATCAACTCTAGTCCAATTCACGTATTGGGAATATTGATTATTTTTAAAATCACTTTAAAATTCAATTTATTTATTTTAAAAATAAATTGATTTTAATTCTAGTTCAAAACTAGTTCATTTCGATACAAATCTATTTTTATCCTTTCAAATGTGGAATTTTTCATCCCAGTTCTTCACAAACTATTTCTTATGATTTTACACAAATTATTAATATTTTTAATAATTTTATCAAGGCCCGTACAGTCGATTTCCATCAACGGCCATCGAACTGCACTTATATCTACCTTTTCTAAATTTGATTTGGACATAATTCCAAATACAACCGTTAGATTTCAAATTTCTAACATTCATTGGAAAGCTCTTTTAGATACGAACCCAACGGTTCCGGTTTTAGGAGAATCCGATGGTCGGATCTCCCGAAATGTCAATTCGAAGTTAATGGACGAAATTCACGAACTGCCGCGGCGCGGCGCGTTCTATTCAGGCCATTATATATAATATATATATATTATATATATTTCGTCGATTTCCTTTTAAAACGTATTTTATAAATCGTTTTAAATTTGTTTTCAAAACCATTTCAACGCTACATTCAATTTCAAATCGATTTGATTTCAATTCAACTCGAATTCATTTCAATTTTATTTAATTCGAAATCAAATTCGTTTCAATTCAATTCAAATTCAAATTCACTTTCTATTCAATTTGGATTCAAATTCACTTTCTATTCAATTCGAATCGAATTCATTTTCTATTTGATTCGAATTCATTTCAAATTGATTTCAATTAAATTTCAATTTGAATTTCAATCTAATTCAATTTGAATTTTTAATCTAATTTAATTTGAATTTCATTTCAATATATTAAATTTTGAAATCACCTTTCAATATTCATTGTAAAACGAATAATATCGATATAAATATCGTTCACATCAAAATAATGCATCTCTAATCTACACGGCTTTATATTTTTCAATAACTTCTTTATTCTATTCAACAAATGAATATTTATCCTATTCAACACATGAATTATATTTCTTTCAACACACGTCTATTTTTATTATGTAAAATATTTTATAAAATTAGGGTATCTATCGTTTGATTTTCAATTAAACTCCACCGTGAAGTAGTTCTAATTTTAAATATGATAAAGATGTATATTTTATTATTAAAATATTTTACTTAACACATAAATAGTTTCAACACATGAACATCGTCAACACATGACTATTTTTATATTCAACACATGAATTTCCTTTTATAATATTCATTATTTTCCCGATTGGAATGAGGCCCAATCAATTACCATATAACGTTAATTATATGGATTCCATACAACACATGTATATAATAGCAACGATAAACAATCAACCTTCATCCAAAGTGCACCACACAACTGCATAAGCATCAAATATAAATAATCGACGCTTACACAGTCTGTCGACCAATCGATCGACATACAATTAAATAATTGGGATTAGTGTACCAAAATATCATCCCAACACCCGTGTGGGGTTTCAAATCAACAAACACAGATTTTTATTCGTGTAGTTGGGCGATGTGTAAAATTTATCATCCCAATCAATATCAGTCAAATCAGTGCATATAAACAAATCGGCCGATTTGTTTATAAATATTTATTTATTCACTTTCACGTTAAAAATTATATTTTTAACGATAATTAATTTATTTCAACACATCTACATTTTATTATCGATTTCACATCAACATCACAAACAATTTTCACAACACATCAATCAAACAAACAAGCCATCCATGGTCTGTGGATGACGGGTGTTGGGTGCTACTAAGCACCGTCTGCATCCTATTATATATATATATAACTAGAAAAAGAATTTTAGAGTGAGAAGTTCTCACCAAAGCTATCCCAACTCCACGACTCTTCATTTATAGAAATCTTCGTCGTTCTCGCCTTTTGTCACTTTCGCTGCCCGTAGCCACTACATATATAAAAATCGAATTTTTACTTCGCTATTCAATATATAAAAATCGAATTTTTTACTTTTCTATTCAATATATAAAAATCGAATTTTTACTTCGCTCCTATATAGATAAAAATTCTATTTTTACATCGCTACTATATAGATAAAAATTCTATTTTTACATCGCTACTATATAGATAAAAATTCTATTTTTACATCGCTACTATATAGATAAAAATTCTATTTTTACATCGCTATTCAATATATAAAAATCCTATTTTTACTTCGCTACCTTCACATTAAAAATCATAACTTTTCCTTATCAACAGTCATTGTTTTTCTAGGGTAAAAATCGTATTTTTCTTTGTAATAAAATTTATACCTTTCTTTAAAATATAAATCTAATCTTGTTCATGTAGAAAAATCAAATCTTTATCCCTATATTATTAACCACAAAAATCTGAAAACAAATCCATACTATTTATTTTCTACAATCACTTTTTATAACAAGGTTATTTAAATGAAAAGGCCATTTTTTTATACATAATTAAATAAAACAATAAGGGAAAAACTTACAGGCGGCGTTTATTGATGGAGGAGGGGCGGTGGAGCAGATGGGGGTCGGAGGGCGAGCTCGTCGGAGGTTCGGTGGCCAGGGGAAGGGTCGGCGGCGGCTGTGGGCTTCAGGGGAGGTGCGGTTCTCGATTTAGGGATTGGGGGGGGGGGGGTTTCGGGTACGGTCTGAAGGGGGAAACGAGGGGAAGGAGGCGGCGCTGGGAGGCCGACCTCCGGTGGCGCCATCGACGAAGGGGCGGTGATGGAGGGTGAACGACGGAGGAGGTCTCGCGGTTTTTCTTTTCCTGAAATCGAACGGTGGAAGAAAGGAAAGGGGGGCTTCGGTTTTGACTGTGAACGATGGATAAGGGGGTTTGACTTCCCTTTATATTATTTATTTAATTAATTTAATCCCCAAAAAGCCACTTTTTATTTCGACCTCCAACCGAGACCCACCGCCTGTCGTCCCTAGCTAATTACCCCCATTCCGAACACAATGGGATATGTATCGCAAGCTGATTCGATCGTTTCTATCAGTTTTCGTCAAATTTACATTCAAATCACTATATTGGATTTTAAACGTACATTTCATATTACCGGGGTCACATACTAACTAGAAAACTCCAGAAAAATATTTTCTAGCTTCGTATTGACGATACGGTCCTAACAAAACTAGTTTCGTCGAATTCTGAGACCATTGGAAAAGTGGCCATTTTCCAGTCGATTAAAATCAACTGAAACTGGTCAAACGTTTTTTCCTTTGCCACGCTCACATATTGATTTGAAAAATTATGAAATTTGGAATCTAACAATAATTTGACATCACCGATCCAACAAAAGTGGTTTCGTCGAAATCCGAGGTCGTTTGCAAAATGTCTATTTTTAAGGGCCTGAATTCCATAGCGACTATTCAGAATTTTCAACTGGACATATCTTTTGATTCCCGCTATGAAATTTCGATTTTTCGGAATCGTTGGAAAGATATTCACGAATAGATTCCATTATTTTTGGTTTCACTAAAATCCGGTTTGTTTTGCACCCGGTACATTCAATTGAAATTTGAAATCGAATTATCGAACTACCGCGCCATTTTCAATTCTATTTATAATTATATATAATTATTTATATTCTAACGACGACGTATATAATATACACGTTCGAATTCTATTCAAAATAAATTTTCTCGTCGATTTTATTTAAAATAATTCATTTTAAATGTTCAAAATTCGCTAAAATTGCCAAAATAAAAATTTTATACTGGCCCAGATTTTCGGGTTGTTACAATTTCGTTGCTAACTTTAATGTTAATTATTGAAAACATATTTTTGATCCAATTCGATACAGAAACCGACAAGTTTGATAATCTTGGAACAATGTGACATAACACACCGTCATAGATCTGTTGTGTACGAGCTTCTGACTTTCAATTCGTTTCTAGATCTGACGAATACAAAGGTGAGAGTTCTGATTTACAAAAATCAATTTTAAATTAATTATTCTCCTCGCTTATAGATACATGATATTTATATTATTGTTTCTGATCCGTGATGTGAGATTATTGATTGTGGATAATGGTAAAACATAAGTAGATTTACTATGATTACATGTTGATGCTTTGGGTTTGGATTTGACTGTACTGTAAATTTGGATGTTTGGATTGTTCATATTTATTTAGATCTATTTTAATTAGATCTATAAAAACCAATTTAGTAAGGTCTATATATACCAATGGATTTAGATTTGGTCTCGTTGATTCATGACGTATATGTTAACATCCAAATATAGTTGTTGTTCATGTGTTATACTTAGATTTAGTGTATATATATATGGGATCATGATCATATGTTGACACCAAACTTATAAATTTGGTTAAATATTTTAATATGAATCATGATGTGAATGTTGACATCATAAATTTTTGTTCATTTCATGCTTGAATCATCACCATATGTTGTACCATATGTGATTTTGTTGAAACATGAAATATAAGCATATGTAATTTTTATTGAAACATGAAGATATAAACATATTGTAGCGTTTTGTTGAAACATGAGATTAAGAACATTTTAGCGTCTTTATGAAATAATCAAACAAAAAGATTAAATCTTTATGTTGCGTTTGAATGAAATAAAAAGAATAAATCTTTATGTTGCGTTTGAATGAAATAAAAAGATTAAATCTTTATGTTGTGTTTGAATGAAATAAAAAGATTAAATCGTTATGTTGCAGCTATAGTCAAATAATTTAGGTTGACGTTGAAATTTCCATTGTAATTAAAGTATGATATTACATCGTAAAAGAAATTATCTTTATTTTTAATAAATAAAGAATAAGATTTGCATTGTAAAATAAAATTACATTTTTATATGTAATTGAAGAATGATACTTTACGCTGTAAAATAAATTTACATTTTTAATGTAAATAAAAAGAATGGATATATATACATTTTTAATGTAAATTAAGAGGACATTTTTTTATGTAATTAAAGAATAGGATTTACATTGTAAATTAAGAGGACATTTTTTTCAATTAAAGAATGAAGATTTGCATTATAAAATAAATTTCCATTTTTATATGTAATTAAGTAAGATTTTACACTGTAAAATAAAAACACCGTTTATGTTAGAATTGACAAATTACAATAAGAACATAATTACAGTGAACATTTTATTTACATTCGCTATGTAAATAAAAAGAACAAGTTTACATGACACATTTATTTACATTTAGTTATTACAAAATAAAAAGAACAAGTAGCATGACATCTTTATTTACATTAATTTTATGTAAACAAAAAGGACAAAATTAGATGATACTTTTATTTACATTTTTATGTAAATAGGACATGAAAAGAATATTTTTATTTGCTATTTTGTGTAAATAAAACATGAGATAAAGAAAAGGGATATTTTATTTACATTTAGTGTAAATAAAAATAAATGAATGAATGAATGAAGAAGAATGACATTTTTGTCGCTATGTCATTTTAGATAAAATGAACACATATTTTAGCGTATGTCATTTTAGATAAAATGAACACATATTTTAGCGTATGTCATTTTAGATAAAATGAACATATATTTAATATATGTCAAATTCAGTTGAAATGAACATAATTTTAGCATTATGTAAATTTAGTTGATATGAATTATATTTTAGCGTTGAGAGAAAATATGTTTATGATCGACGCTAATCTATGAATTAGAAAAGCGTGATATTTGTAATAAATTCTGCAAGCATACAGGCGTGTAGCATACAGGTCGAACACAGGGAGGTTTAATTAAAAATTATTATTTATTTTTTTCTTGGGCGTGTTAGATGAAGCTGGAGGTTGATTTTGCAAAACAAAATAAAAAGTGAAACTACAATTAAAAGATGCAATTAAATTTACTGCAGATTCGAATCTAATCAGATCTGTAATAAATTCAACGATTAAAGATAAAATAGAACAATGGAAATAAAATTGCAGAATAGAATTAAGCGAACAGAAAATAAAAATTAGGATTACCGCTGCGGTCAATCGCTAATGAAAAGAAATGCAGAATACAAATAGTGTTCTACCGAATCTAATCGTGTAGACAACACTAATTGCTAAGAAATAGAAAATTGCAGAAAATAAAGAGAAAAATGAATTTTATTAATGAAGAAGAGAATAGAATGAGATAATGATAGGATGGTGGCTACAATGCCATTACAAGGGTATATATAGGGTAGATAGCCAAACCCTAACCCTAACCCTAATGATAACTGGGCCTGGTCATTACATCACTAATTAGTTTACAATGGGAAACATAAATGGGCCTTAGATAAATAAAGCAGATTTGGGCCTTTTCTCTTTTCCTCTTGCTTCCTTTACACTTCTTCATTGATTTGTGATGTGCAAAGCCTTTTTATCAATCCTTTTCTTGTCCAACAGCAACTGGATGTGAGATCTTCATCTACAATTCTTCAAAATGTAAATATATATCAATTTCATCTCTATTTCTTTACTTTTCTGGTTGCATGCGGGCTGGTTTGGAATATCTGTAAAAGTAACAAAACAATACCCAAGTAATATTTATTTATATACAAAAGACAAGAAATAAGAACATAAAATAAACACATTTCTATGTCAATCAAATACCCCCACACTTATCTTTTACTCGTCCTCGAGTAAAACAAAAATTAAAAACTAACTAGATAGGTCACACTTTCATAGGAAACACGATTGCATTGAGCGTATGCAACAAGCCGTTAAACCTCTAGGTGTCCCTAGTAGGACGAGTGGTGTCTCGTGAGGGTTTTTAGCGGATACTACCCACAAAATCCAAATGCAGTATGTGTGGATCTAATGTAACTACATGAATGCAATGGACTTATGCAGTTGAAAACAAAAATATGAAAACACGACTTATTTCAAGAAAGTGGTACAACAATTTAAGTTAACAATTTCTGATCAGTTGATTTTATTTTAGATACCTCAACTTGTCACAAATTTTCAATATAAATCAAGTTTTCAAATGTTAAATTCTAGTTTGGCCAGTTAGTTCGGTCGATAACATAGTGCAGCCATGAAATAAATTCTTAGTTGCTTGGCACAGTTTGCAAAGTGGTATTCTAATTTTCTCATGTATGGCTAGTCAAATCAATAAGGTCAAGAAGTGTTTGGGCATCATCGCTTATTCTTTATTCTATAAAATTTTAAAATTTATGACTAAGTACATACACCTAACTTAGAAGACCAAGGTTTACCACCCATGCACTGCCTCGCGGACTAACGGAGAGTGGGTAATGAGCTTGGCGGATTGTGTAGGCCGACTTTGACTTTGTCAACAACGTGTCGGTAATCCTTAGGTGTCCAATCTCATAAAATGAGACCAAGATATTCCAACGCTGACTTTGTCAACAACGTGTCGGATAGAGCTTGGCGGGTTTGCACACCAACGCTCGATATACAAGCAATGTTGGATACCCTTGGAATATTATTATTATTATCGAAAATATAAGCACAAAAGAGAGTTACGCGAATTCAACTTAACACAACTTAGTTTTAAAGATTTAAGAAACCAATACGAGTATTTTAAGTCCTCCACTTATTTAAACAAAGTCTACAATATAGAATAGATTTCATGGCCATCACCTAAGAATCTCCCTATGTACCGGTTACACTATTATCCCTCAAAATTAAACTTTTCATTATATTTCCTATTCGATCTAAGTTGAGAGAGAAAAATACTATCAACTGGCAAAAAATTGTAAACTTATTTTGCTGTATCAATTGAAAATGAGTCGTATTTCAAAAAAAAAACATTTATGGTATGTTACTACAATCTAAAATTATGGTATGTTACTACAATCTAAAATGTTATGGTATGTTACTACAATCTAAAATTATGGTATGTTACTACAATCTAAAATGTATGATGGTCCTACTTAAATGGCTGAAAATAAAAAGAAATAAAAACAAAGAAAAATGAAAATGGATGAAATGCAGACTCCCCCCCACACTTGATTGAGACAGTGTCCCAACTGTCTAAGGCAGAAAAGAAAACCAAAAATAAAAAAAATGAAAAAAGAAAAATAAAAGAAAAAGAACGTGTACCACCTGATTTCATGGTGGATGATCATGCAGATCGATAGAGTCATCTTCGTCATATTGCTCGAATTCCAAAAATGGTTTCAGTCGTTGACCGTTTACTTTGAAGACTTTTCCATCCCTAGGATTTTCAATTTCAACCGCTCCATGAAGGTATACTGTTTTCACGACATAAGGTCCAGTCCATCGAGATCTGAGTTTTCCTGGAAACAAGTGAAGTCTGGAGTCGTATAAAAGAACTTTTTGACCTACGTTGAATTCCTTACGGAGTATGTTTTTGTCGTGTTGGGCTTTGGTTCTTTCTTTGTACATTTTCGCATTTTCATACGCCTCATTTCTTAATTCCTCTAATTCAGAAATTTGTAACTTCCTGTGTGAGCCGGCTTTCTCTAAGTCAAAATTCAAAAATTTTATGGCCCAAAGGGCACGATGCTCTAATTCAAGAGGTAAGTGATAGGCCTTTCCAAAGACTAATCGATATGGTGACATCCCTAGATTGGTTTTATAAGCAGTGCGAAAAGTCCAAAGTGCATCAATCAGTTTTACGGACCAATCTTTTCTATTGGAGTTCACGGTTTTCTCAAGAATTTGTTTGATTTGTCTATTGGAAACTTCTACTTGTCCACTAGTTTGTGGATGGTAAGGTGTTGACAGCTTGTGTGTGATTGAGTATTTCTTGAGCAAGGACTCAAAAGCACGATTACAGAAGTGAGTGCCATTATCGCTAATGATAGCTCGAGGTGTGCCAAAGCGTGAAAAGATGTTTTCTTTGAGGAATTTGACAACAACCTTGTTGTCGTTGGTTTTGGTCGGAATGGCTTCAACCCATTTTGAGACATAATCTATCGCAAGTAAGATGTAAAGATTCCCAAATGAATTAGGGAATGGTCCCATGAAATCGATGCCCCAAACATCGAATAACTCAATCACTAAAATGGGGTTGAGAGGCATCATGTTTCGCTTAGAGATTCGACCCGTTCTTTGACATCGCTCACATTTAGAGCAAAATTCGAAAGCGTCACGAAAGAGTGTGGGCCAATAAAAACCGCTTTGCAAAACTTTTGTAGCAGTTTTTCTAGCTCCAAAATGACCGCCACAAGCATGGTCATGTGAGAAGGAGAGAATACTTTGGTGTTCATGATCGGGCACACACCTTCGAATGATTTGGTCTGGGCAGTATTTGAAAACATATGGGTCGTCCCAATAGAAGTTTCGAACTTTCGAGAGAAATTTTTGTTTATCTTGTTTTGACCATTCAGCGGGCATTTGTTGTGTGACAAGATAATTCACAATGTCAGCGTACCAAGGGGTGTTAGAGATGGAAAGAATTTGTTCGTCAGGAAAATAGTCATCGATTTGGGTGTCGTTATCATTTTCTTGAAGAAGAAGGATCCAACGAATCAAGCGGGCCTTGGCATCATTTTTAGAAAGCAAATATCGTAGGGCAGCATGGTCAGTGTAAACTATGACTTTGGATCCTATGAGATATGGTCTGAATTTCTCAAGAGCGAAGACAACTGCCAAAAATTCCTTTTCAGTAGTTGAGTAATTCAATTGGGCCTCGTTTAAGGTTTTGCTAGCATAGTAGATGACTCGAGGGAGTTTATCAATTCGCTGACCCAAGATGGCTCCAATTGCAAAGTCAGAAGCGTCACACATAAGTTCAAAGGGTTGAGTCCAATCAGGAGGTTGAATGATGGGAGTTGTGGTCAAGATTGACTTAAGAGTTTCAAAAGATGTTTTGCAATCATTTGAAAATTCAAACTTTACGTCTTTGGCAAGTAAATTCGAGAGAGGTTTTGAAATTTTTGAGAAATCCTTAATGAATCTCCTATAGAATCCTGCATGGCCAAGAAATGAACGAACATCTTTGACAGACTTAGGAGGAGGTAAATTAGCAATCAAATCGATTTTGGACTTATCGACTTCTAGGCCATCTTTGGAGACGACATGACCTAGAACTATCCCCCTTTTTACCATAAAGTGGCATTTTTCCCAATTAAGCACGAGTGATTTCTCCTTACAACGCTTAAGGACGAGTTCGAAATGAGTGAGACATTGGGAAAAAGATGATTCATATATTGAAAAATCGTCCATGAATATTTCCAAAAATTCTTCCACCATATCAGAGAAGATATTCATCATACACCTTTGGAAAGTCGCGGGGGCATTACAAAGACCGAAAGGCATGCGACGATTAGCAAAGGTTCCAAAGGGACAAGTAAAGGTGGTCTTATGTTGATCTTTTAAAGCAACAGGAATTTGGTTATAGCCAGAGTATCCATCGAGAAAACAGTAGTACTCATGTCCTGCTAAGCGTTCGAGCATTTGGTCAATAAAAGGCAAGGGAAAATGGTCTTTTCGTGTGGCTGAGTTAAGCTTTCGATAGTCGATGCGCACACGCCATTTGGTTTTGATTTTTGTTGGGACGAGTTCATTACTGTCGTTTTTTATCACTGTGACTCCCGACTTCTTTGGTACAACTTGTACCGGACTCACCCAAGTACTATCAGAGATGGGATAGATGATGTTATTGTCTAGACATTTGATTATCTCCTCCTTGACCACTTCTCTCATGTTTGGGTTTAATCGCTTTTGAGCCTCACGGGTGGGTTTAGCCTCATCAACTAAATGTATGCTATGTTCCACAATTGATGGGCTAATTCCTTTTATATCGCTAATTTCCCACCCAAGGCGTCTTTATTTTCCCGCAAGATATCCAAAAGTTTTTCTTCTTGGTCCTCGGTAAGATCGGAGGCCAAGATTACGGGAAAAGTTTTTGAAGGGTCTAGGTAGGCATACTTAAGGTCTGGTGGTAAGGGTTTGAGGTCTAACTTAGGAAGTTCTTGTGTATCAACATTGGTCAACATTCCTTGGTTAGATTCAGGTAACGAAGTGTCGGAGTCAAGAATTTTGTTTAGTTCAGAAGTGTATTCAAGTTCGTCGATATCGGAGTCGAAATGGTCAAGACACATTTTCAAGGCTTCAGAAGTGTCACTAGAGGTTTCATCAACTATGGTTTGAATCATGTCAATTTCATCGATCTCAAAATCCCTAGGTTGCTTGTTGAGATTAAAGATGTTTAGCTCAATGGTTAGGTGCCCGAAGGAAAGTCGAAGCTGACCATTCCTACAATTAATGACAGCATTTGAGGTTGCTAAGAAGGGGCGTCCTAAGATCAATGGTATTTGAACGTTGGGATTTGAAACAGGCTCTGTTTCTAGAACTATAAAATCGACAGGGAAGTAAAACTGTTCGATCTGTATCAAGACGTCTTCGATAATTCCCAATGGCTTTTTGACAGATCGATCGGCTAGTTGAAGTGTGATGTTTGTTGGTTTAATCTCCCCTAGTCCAAGTTGACGATAGACAGTATAAGGGAGAAGGTTGACACTGGCACCAAGGTTGAGTAGGGCACGAGAGATGTGAGTGTTTCCTATTTTACAATCAATCGTAGGGCAGCCAGGGTCTTTATACTTGACGGGGGCAAGATTCGAAAGAACAGAGCTTGTATTTGCAGTTAGAAAAGCGGTTTTTGGAACATTGGTCGCACGTTTTTGTGTGCACAATTCCTTAAGACATTTAGCATATTGAGGAATTTGTTCAATGGTGTCTAAAAGAGGAATGTTCACACGGACTTGTTTGAAAATTTCCAGAATTTTATCGAAATTTGCCGCTTTCTTCTTATTATTGAGTCTATGAGGAAAAGGAGCTATTGGTTTTTCGACTCTGTGATGAGTTTCATCATTCGAAGAAGAAGGTTTATCCAAGGGAAGAGAAGGTGGTAAGGTTGTAGAAGATGGAATGTTGGTATTGCCAACATTAATTTTTGAAGGTGGGTTGGGTTTGCCGACACTGGGAGAAGAATTGTTGGGATTGCCAACATTTAAGGGGATTTGAGGTTTAGAGGAATTGGCATTCGAAGCCAATGGGTGATCATCAAGATTAGGGATAGGGGTCGAGTTAGAAGGTTCGTCAGGGTCTCCCATGTTATTATCAATCCTCTTTCCAGATCTAAGGGTTGTAATGGCGTTGACTGGATTATGGTTTTCGTCCTCACAAGAATTTACAGCATGAGAGTTATATTTTGGATTCACCTCAGGTTGACTCAGCAACTTTCCCTTATCGTTATTTTTCGCCATTTCCTTTATCATATTCATCATTTGATCCATTTTAGCGTCTTGCGAGTTTATTTTAGCTTCGTAAGAGTTCATCTGTTTCTCTAATCGAACAAAATCATGTGACGATTGACCAGAATGAGAGGATAAGTTCGATGATTGAAAATTGGGGTGCCTATATGGTTGTTTGGATTGAGGTGCAGCTTGAGAGGTTTGAGAATTGGGAGGTGGAGCTTGGTAATTTGGATTGGGGATAAAGGGTTGCATGTGAGATGGGTTAGCCGAATTATTGGGGTTCGACCAAGAAAAATTTGGGTGGTTCCTCCAATCAGGGTTGTACGTGGATGAGTAAGGATTATTTTGAGCTATGGCATTGGCTTGGTCTTGAGAGTAATAGTGGGGTGACCCTTCTCCGGCTTGAGGAGTTTGATTTTCTAAGGGAATTTGACTTGGGTCCACGACATGCACTCCTCTAGTAGAAGTACGAATGGGAACACGAATCGATTCCCACTGCATGTCCTTTTCAGAATAATCTTCTAAAAACCGCCAAGCTTCATCGGCTGTTTTAGACATAAAGTCTCCTCCACACATTGATTCTAGTTGAGTTCTAGTCTGATAGTTTAGCCCTTCATATGCAATTTGACATAAGTGATCTTTTAGAATTCCATGATGAGGACAACTATACAGTAGCTGGTTGAATCTCTCAAAGTATTTTGAAAAAGTTTCCCCCTCATTTTGACAAAATTGATTTATCTCGGTTCGGATTTTTAGAGTTTTATGGAAAGGGAAAAACTTTTTCAAGAATGCAGTGACAAATTCATCCCAACTTCTTATGGAATGTCGTGGAAGAGAGTTTAGCCATCTTTTAGCGCTTTCAAGTAGTGCAAATGGAATTAGCCTTAGCTTGATCGATTCGTTAGATAGTTGTTGCATTTTTGTTGTGGAGGCATACAATTCAAATTCACTCAGAAATTCATAAGCATTTTCAGACCCAGTAAATTTTGGTACCCCTTGGATAAAAGAATGTTTTAGCTCAAAATTGTTTCCTTCAGCTGGTGGGAACACAATGACAGATGGTTGAACGGTCCTAGTAGGATAACATCGATCACGAAGAGACAAGGTTCTATCCATTTGGATATTGAGATTTTGAAAATTTTGATTTATTTGATTTTGATCTCCAAAGTTTGGAAAGTTTTGATTCACTCGATTTTGATCCAATTCGGTTGGAAAATTTTGGTTGATTCGAGAACCCCTAGGAGAATTTTGTTGGCTAACACTTTTTTCACTCATTGTTGTTAAATGCAAGCACAGAAATTAGCTACAGTGAAGTTTTCTGTCCTTATTGTCTCCTAACCCAAAATTATAAAGTGATGCGTTTGATTACTTAGATCAAAAGATTTCTCAGCCAGTTAACGGACAGGAGTTATCGGTGCACCAGGAATCACCCTAGCAATGCAGCCGAAGGTTTAAGTACCTTCAGAGTAACAACCGATATAATATTTACGAATCACCGTAATATTTATAAACGGTTAGTTCTCTGCCGTAGTCTGGACACCAAGAAATAATTTGTTCCAAATGAATCAACTATCACAATATAATTAAGCCCTAGATGAGCCCGTGACTCCCTTAAGTCCAACGTCTAACCGTTATTATTAGTCAGATTCTATGATGAAATGCAATTTGTGGGCTAAGGAAAGGGTGATGAAATCCCTCACCTTATGTGAATTGGGGTATTGCCCTTAAAAAAAATGCAGAAATAACAGCAATCACACAAAATAATTGCAGAAATTAAAAATTGTACATTCAAAGCCGCTGCCCCTGCAGAAATTTTTTTTTACAACAATTTCTATATTTTTTAAAGCAGCGGAGCACCTGTAGGGTTCAGAAAATTTTACAGTGGGGTATGGCGGTCCATCCAGAAAAATTGAGCGGTTTCAACGATTAAAATCCCAATGTTTGCAAATTGTTTTGATTGTCGAATTCCTTGTCTGTTTGCCTTGCTTGAACGTATCCTTTCTTTGATCCTTTAGCCTTGTATTTGGTTTTCCCCTTCTTCTTCTTCCCTTTTTTTTTATTTCTTTGTTGGCTTTGATTTTTTACTTTCTTTTCTTTTCTTTTCTTAGTTTTAAAAACAGACTCGTTTTCATTCGAACTCTAACGCTTGTCGATTTTTTTTATTTTTTTAAAAAAAAGGCGTTTGATTCTGATCGATTTGTTTTGAGACAAATTGAAAGCTTTTGTGTTGACTGTTGAACGATGAAAAGGTGCTTGGTTTTTCTTCTTGATTGGCCTCCAGTTGCTTAACTATTTTATAGAAACTAAGTAGGGAATATTTCTATATTTTTAGTGATTTCCTTCCTACTAAAAAGAAGCTGAGTCTGTTTTGATTAGGAGGCCAAAAACTTGATCGACGCTAATCTATGAATTAGAAAAGCGTGACATTTGTAATAAATTCTGCAAGCATACAGGCGTGTAGCATACAGGTCGAACACAGGGAGGTTTAATTAAAAATTATTATTTATTTTTTTCTTGGGCGTGTTAGACGAAGCTGGAGGTTGATTTTGCAAAACAAAATAAAAAGTGAAACTACAATTAAAAGATGCAATTAAATTTACTGCAGATTCAAATCTAATCAGATCTGTAATAAATTCAACGATTAAAGATAAAATAGAACAATGGAAATAAAATTGCAGAACAGAATTAAACGAACAGAAAATAAAAATTAGGATTACCGCTGAATCTAATCAAACGGTCAATCGCTAATGAAAAGAAATGCAGAATACAAATAGTGTTCTACCGAATCTAATCGTGTAGACAACACTAATTGCTAAGAAATAGAAAATTGCAGAAAATAAAGAGAAAAATGAATTTTATTAATGAAGAAGAGAATAGAATGAGATATATGATAGGATGGTGGCTACAATGCCATTACAAGGGTATATATAGGGTAGATAGCCAAACCCTAACCCTAACCCTAATGGTAACTGGGCCTGGTCATTACATCACTAATTAGTTTACAATGAGAAACATAAATGGGCCTTAGATAAATAAAGCAAATTTGGGCCTTTTCCTCTTGCTTCCTTTACACTTCTTCATTGATTTGTGATGTGCAAAGCCTTTTTATCAATCCTTTTCTTGTCCAACAGCAACTGGTTGTGAGATCTTCATCTACAATTCTTCAAAATGTAAATATATATCAATTTCATCTCTATTTCTCTACTTTTCTGGTTGCATGCGGGCTGGTTTGGAATATCTGTAAAAGTAACAAAACAATACCCAAGTAATATTTATTTATATACAAAAGATAAGAAATAAGGCATAAAATAAACACATTTCTATGTCAATCAGTTTACATTAGATATGTTTATATTAGGAATGTAGCGTTAGAAAATATGTTTGCATTAGTATGTCTACATTAGATATGTCTACCTTAGAAATGTGTACATTAGAGATAATGAATATAAATTTAGTATTATGTCACATTAGTTAAAATGAACATATTTTTAGCGTCATGTCGTTCCAACTAAAAAGATCATATCTTTTGATGTTAGTTTAAGTTGAAATAAAAGATTTGCATTTTTTATTCGAAATTTATAAACATGAAATTTAGTTGAATAAACAGATTGAACATTAAAAAATTTCATTTTTATTGTAGGTTGCTTCTATTAGAAAGATGACATTTTTTATTATTTAATAAATAAAAATGTGAAACAGAATTTAAATGTTAATTTAACATAATACATTGTTGTTACATATGAACATCAATGTGTTGTATTTCATCATTACATGATTGGTTATGTAGGGGTATGTTTGTTTGTTATGATTGAGCGTATTTGCATGTTAACAACCTAGCATGGTTTATATTTGTTATAAATATAAATTATAATTAAACGATTCGCGCATGCACAGTTTGCGTTTTGAAACTCCAACTTTGTATGATCATAACGAAAGATCCAACAGTTGGATTTCCCCAAAACTAGATCCATTGGATCCGTCTTGGGAAGATCCTTCCACCAATACCAAACTTATTAAAATCCAACGGTTAGACTTAGAGACATGTGAAATTCAAAATTTCACAAAAGCAGCGCTAAAACCTTATATGACCTGAAACGTAGTTTTTTTATTTTATAAACCGAGTTATTTTTATTGAAATAAAGTAGGATTAAAATTGTTACAAATTATTAATAACAATATGAAACGGGTTTTCAAATTAATATGCGAGAGTTATTTGGAAAGTCCGAGTTTACTCTCATTCCAAATAATGATACGACGTTTTAAATGGAAGAATTGAAGACGGCGATTGAAGACCGACGATCTTCACATCGAATGGGTAGCTAGTGTTGAGGCCCTTGATTGATTTGCTCCCAAGATGGGGCTAAGATGGTAGTTATCCAGACGTAGTGTTGATTTGTACGGATTTGGCTTTTGCTCAGACCCAGAGCATAAGCTTATAAATGGAATGTGTGTCTGACGTTGAATTTTGTTCTATGTAAATTAATTTCTATTAATATACGACCATTGGCGACGGAGAATTTATTCTCTTGCTTAACGCCCTTCGAGGTTGTGTATTAATAGTTATCAATCACATGGCGTGAATTGTCAACGTGGCACGCCAAGATGAAGATGATCAAGGCTTTGTTGGAAAGCAGGCCTTGTGGTTATAACGTTACTTCGCGAGCCTCATAACCCGGTTGAGTCTAAAACGGGAGAAGGAAACGCAGGGAGAGCAGCACGCTTCTTTCTAGCTAGAAGTGGTGTCGGTGCTTAAACTGGCTGATATTTACTTATGTGGATGATGGAATGAGGCGCCTCGGATGATAGGTCCTATAGGATCGGGAAACGTGTGTTCAGGAATAACTAATCCATGAAGCTGTATGTGTGGACCAGCCCTGCAGCTATCCAAGAGTTCACTGCTGGGGATCCTGAGACATTAGCTAGAGTGTCTCGAATCGGTAAGGAGCTCCTCCCTAGCCGTGACTCATGATGGAAACCCAATTTCAAATACGACCTCATACGGTTTTGATTGTATTACTAGTATGGAGGCATAGTATATGGTAGTTATGATTCCTAGGATTGATACATTTACATTGAAATATTTTTGAAACGTAAATACACTAATAATAATATCAAATTCATTTTTAACGTATCAAGCATTTGTGACCATTACAAGGTAAAACTCTATCCTCCGGTTTGCGTTGCATTGTGTGATGGGACTTGAGTCTTATGATGATTTCATTTTTTCCAAAAAGAATTGCGTTGTTTAACGATTTACTTTAATTTATGCATGAAAATCCCTTGGAGTAAACGCGTTCCGCGTTAGCGGCGTGGTCTTGGATTTGTCTTATTCTTATTAGTGAAATTAGTTAAGAATTCTCACACCAGTCCCATGACTGACCCATTGTTTGTTTCCACCTCTACAAACTTGGGTGCCCTCTTTCCACACGGGCAGTCGAGTAGTTTGTATACAGGTTGTTATCTCGAGCAGGATTCTGGATTGAAGCCTAAAGTTGTGTCCAGAGCATAGTTGTCTTCCGCTGCAATGTATTAAAATATTGTAATTTATCTTCCGTTGTAATTTTATTCGATGTACTCTGATATTCTGTACTCTGATGTAACATTATTATGATGTTTATAAAAGTCTGTTGTTGTTGTTCTGAGGTGTTGTAGCCCCAAGTAAGCGTATCCGGCGATTTCCCGCAAGGACGATATTCGGGTCGTTTCATTTAGGTATCAGAGCTCTGGTTAGCTCAAATCTTTGGGATACAACTAATTAGAACTGAACAAAAGACTCATCAGAGATTGGATTAGTAATATCCAATAAGAATACTCATTGGAGATAGGATCAGCAGTATCCTAGAATGAGAAAACTCATTAGAGATGGGGTTAGTAATGCCCTAGAATGAGTTGAGAGTGCCCAGTTTATAATTAACGTATTTATGATTATATATAATCAATTTTAGAAAATATGATTTTTGAATATATAAAAGTTATATGTTTTAAAAGTTAATCAACCAATAAAATTATTAAATGAAATAAGAATGAAAGATGAGATAGGATAATTAAACAACTTTAGCTTCGTTCCTTTTCGAGGACGAAAAGTTTTAAGTGGGGGAGATTGTAGCAACCCTGAATTTTGGGGTAAATTAAAAAATTTATTTTAAGTAATTTTAATGAGTTTATGATATTTAAAATAATTTATATAAAATAATAATAATTAAAAATTGATTTAAATCGAAGTTCAAATGAATAATTTAATTTTAATTATAAAAGGAGTTAGAAATAGTGCGGTAGTTTGAAAAGTCAAACTTGAACTTTGACTGACCATACAAGATGCAAAATTTAACAGATTTTAGTGAAACCAAAAATATTGGAAACTAATTAAGAATATCTTTCTAAAGAATCTGAAAAATTGAAATTTCATAGCAGGAATCAAAAGTTATGCCCAAATTAAAATTTAGAAAGGTCGCTATGAAATTTATAAAGGTCAAAATGCTGTTGGATACGAAGGAATTTGAACTCGAAACCACTTCCATTGAGTTCAGAATGACGTTTCTACATTGAAAAACAGTAAACACTTATATATTTCGAGTTTTGAAAATTATTTGTTTAAAAATTGTATTTTTAATATTTAATATATACGCCTTGAAAATAGCCATTTTTCAGACGACCTCTGTTTTCGATGAAACCACTTTTGTTGGATTCGGAATGTCAAAATATGGCTTAGTTTAATTGTTCATAATTTTTAGAATTAATTTGTGGCTGTGGCAAAAAGATTTCAGTTTTATCAATTTCGGTCAATTTTAATCGACTTGAAAATAGTCATTTTTTAAACGAGCTCAGAATTGAACGAAATTAATTTTCCTATGTCCGCAGCGTCAAAACATAGCTAAATATATTTTTTGGGAATTTTTGAAGTTAATTTGTGACCCCGGTGAATTTTTCCGTACGATTGAATTAAAAATAAAAGAAAATATTTTAAATTAAAGAAAACTGGGTCAAGACAGTCGTTTGGGCCTACTGTACATAGCTACATGAGTCCGGAATGGGGGATAATGGGTAAGAACGGTAGTCGTTGGGCCTAATTATGAGTTCTGGTCAAATCAGGCCTCAATGGGTAATTAGTGAATATAATAATATAAATAATAAGCAAATTAGGACCCTCAAACCCTAATTTCGAAATGCACCAACCGCCACCTTCATTTTCAATGGCCACATTCATCCGAACTCTTCAATATCTCCCAATCCGCTCAGTGAAATTCAACATATTATATACCAAATCGAAGCTCTTGAAGAGATCTACAAATCCATACGGTTATGATCTACCAAAAGTGCATAGATTTCGAGGGAAAGCACCCAGAACCTGCGCCCAGTCAGCACCGCCGCCCCTGTAGGCCCCACCGCGACCTCCATCTCCCTAGGCGCACGTAGCCCTCTCCTCCCTCTTCAATTTGCCACCTTCCGATCGACTTCTAGCCTCACCAATCCCGAGATAAGTGGAGACCTAGTTTTGAACCTAATGGGTTCAATAATGATGAAAGTAACGACCTAAATATGGGGGGAGGAGGAAGGAGGAAGGTTTACTTTTTCCAACTTTTAATTATTTAATTAATTTAAATTCAAATTATCCAATCTTATTTTAACCGTATCTCACTCATACGAACTCGAAACGGAACGGTTTCAGGTGCGCCACGATCGTGAGACCAAGATTTACGTGATGACACTAACTGAACCTAATTCTGAGCAAGTTGAATTTTGGCCAACTTTTTGATCTGAACGGCTCAGAAATTCAAAACGAAGTGAGATTTCTATTTTAAAAATTAAAATTAGTTATTTATTTTATTGAGTAATATATAAATATATATGTTCATTCAGTATGAGATTCATGTTGTATGTATGTATTGATTTCAATGTTGATTGAGCTGCGATTGTGATGAACGATTGATTGTGATTGTGATTGTGTATTTATGATTGTTAGGATTTTGTGTATACGATAAAATCATATATTATTGTATATATAGAATATTTTATATTCATGTGTGTTAAACTTTGAAGTATAAAATAAAAACAATATTTTTATTTTCATGTTTGATTTAAATAAATAAAAAGATTAGAATAAATTGTCATTCTGTTTTAACATATCATATTAGAACAGAAACATACATTAAAATAGAAATCACTTTTTTGAATGAAATGTTTCATTAAAATAGAGATTGTAAACAAATAAAATTATCCTTTTTATTTGTTAAGATTAGAGATATAGAACTTGTTTTACAAATAAAATCACTCTTTAATTGTCATTAAAGTTTATTCTTTTATTTGCATTTACGAATGCAAATATGCATTGAAAATAGAATTTGTTGTTTTACTTGCATTTCTTGTTTCAAATAAAACTTAGAAATAAGAGCTCACCTTTTTATTTGCATTTCACAATGCAAATATGACATAGAAATAAAAGTGCATCTTTTTATTTGTGTCCTCTAATATAAATATGAATTAAGAAAAGTTTACATTTTCTTAATGTAAATAAGAATTAAGAGAAATTTACATTTTTCTTACTGAAAATAAGAATAAGAGAAAAGTTACATTTTTACATTGTTTTATTATTAATATTGATTTTTAATATTAATTGAATTAAAATATGTTAATATTGATTTTTTTTTATTAATGAAAGGAAATCATTTTTGATTTATAATGAAAAGAATCGCTTTTGTTTGAAAAGAAAAGAATGACATTAACATTGATTTTAGTTGAAATAATAAAAATTACATTTTTCACTGATTTTAGTTGAAATAATTACAAGACATCATTTTGGTTAGTGAATAAAAAGAGACCTCATTTAGTTGAATTAGAAGTGACATTATTTACACCATTATGTGTTAAATTTGTAATGAACATTATTTGCACCGTCATGTGTTAGATAAGAAAAATAGACATTATTTACTTTGCCATTTTGTTAGAAATGAAAAAAATTCTTGAATGAATGTTTATAATTCAAGTTGTTATGTTTAAGATGGAAATTTGATGTTTTGAATTTTGGTAATTGTGATGTTTATATTTGTAGATCTAAATCTACAATTAAAATTTCTGAAACATGGATGCATTGATTTGTTTAGATTTGGTTGTAGGATAAAATTTAGATTATATTGTTGTTTCATGTAATATGAAATTGATATGTTAGTTCACACCAAACATTGGATTAGAATGTCCAAATCAATAAAAATAATCACTTTGCTGTGTTATTTATTTGGATTAGAAATTAGGTAAAACAAAAATTCCTATTTTTGTTCACTAATTATGTGACATCAAATTGGACATTTTTGTGATATTAGACAATGGTTAAACAAAAACCATTATATTTGTTCATTGAGAATGTGGCACCAAACTTGACATTTGTGTAAAATGGAAATTGGTTTAGTAAAATAAAAAGAGTAGTATTTTGTTTGCATTCCTTGATGCGAACAAAATGTTGAAAGAATAACATTAAAATGAAAGAGTTACATTTAAATATAAATTTACATTTTTTATTAATGTAATTAAAGTAGAGTAATAACTTGCATTTTTTCAATGTAAAGGAAAGGAGGAAAAAACACATATTTATGTTAAAAAGGGAATTCATTAAAATTTTCAAGTTAGAATGGAATTGTGTCAACATAAAAATGAATCATTAAAGTATATAAGGAAGAACGAAATTGTGTTAACATAAGAATTTTCATTTTTAATGTAAATAAAATATGAGTCATAAATAAAAAAAAGGGGATGCTTGTTGACAAATATGGTAACATTAAAAGTACATTTTTATATGTAAAATAAGAATGAAAATTTGCATTGAAAAGAAAAATTACATTTCTATATGTAATAAAAAGACATGAAATTTATACTACATAGAAAATTTCATTTTTATATATAATTAGAGAAATAGAACTTACATGTAACATAAAACTACAGTTTTATATGTAAATTAAAGAGTGAGAATTTGCATTGAAAATTTAATTACATTTTAATGTAAATAAAGTAGGAATATACATTGCAAATTAAAGAGCAAGATTTGACATGTAATTTAAGTTACATTTTATTATGTAATTTAGAATAGAATATATTATTGTAAAAATAAAGTACATTTTCCTTATGTAATTAAAAAGAGAAATTTGACATTATAATGTTAATTACATTTTTAATGTAATTAAAAAGGAGATTTTACACTGTAGTTGAAAGATGGAAATTTTACATGTAATGATAATTACATTTTTAATGTAATCCAAAAGAAGGATTTGACGTTGTAATGTAAATTACATTTTTATTGTAATATTAAAAGATAGAATTTTCATCGTATTGTTAATTACAGTTTAATGTAATTACAAAGAGGATTTTACAGTGTAATAAAAAGAATGAATTCTACGTTGAAATAGAATTTACATTTTTATGTAAAAAATATATGAAATGTAACGTTGAATTAGAATTTACATTTTTTATGTAAAGGAAAGAAAGAAAAGGAAGGATTCATCGTTAAATTATAAATTAATGTAAATAAAGGGATAAAAGGACTAGAAGTTATACTTTTAAAGAATTTACATTTTTCAATGTGAACAAAGGAAATAAAGGAATGATTAGGAATTTACATTTCCCAATGTAAATAGAATAAAGAACAAAAATTACATTTTCAATATAATAATATATTGAAATATAAGTTTACATTTCTCAATGTAAATTAAAATAGGAATAGAAATTTACATTTTTCAATGTAAATAATAAGATTAGTAATTTACATTTCTAAGGAATAGTTTTTCATCAGGAATAAATAATGAAACCAAATATACATTTTATGTAAATTGAAGGATGGAAGAAGAAAATATACATTGTTGTGTTTAGGATGTGTATGTAAACTAAAATAAAAATAGCGATAGATCGTTATAAATTATTAACAACGGTATGAAATGGTTTTCAAATTTATATATGCGAGAGTTATTTGGAAAGTCCGAGTTTACTCTCATTCCAAATAATGATACGACGTTCGAAGAATTGAAGACGGCAATTGAAGACCGATGATCTTCACATCGAATGGGTAACTAGCGTTAAGGCCCTTGATTGATTTTCTCCCAAGACGGGGATAAGATGGTAGTTGTCCGGACGTAGTGTTGGTTTGTACGGATTTGGCTTTCGCTCAGACCCAGAGCATAAACTTATAAATGGAATGTGTGTCTGACGTTGAATTTTGTTCTATGTAAATTGATTTCTATTAATATACTACCGTTGGTGGCAGAGAATTCATTCTCTTGCTCAACGCCCTTAGAGGTTGTGTATTAATAGTTATCAATCGCATGGCGTGAATTGTCAACGTGGCATGCTAAGATGAAGATGATCAGGGCTTTGTTGAAAACAGGCCTTGTGGTTATAATGTTACTTCACGAGCCTCACAACCCGGTTGAGTCTAAAACGGGAGAAGGAACGCAGGGAGAGCAGCATGTTTCTTTCTAGCTAGAAGTAGTGTCGGTGCTTGAAATGACCCAAAATACCCAGTAAAGGAAAGGCTGGATTTCTTTGCGAACAACACACATCAGAACATAAATTGGAGAACATTTTATTGCTGATTACAACAATTACGCCAGAGTACAAGAATATAACAGAGTATGGGTACTTATTACACAATAGAAATACATTAATATTAGAGACTTAAGTTACATTTTAATAGCAGCGGAAAATAATTCTAATATACAACCGAAAGGAATACATGGATACAGAGCTTTCCGAATACCGCTTCAGCTATAAACCAGGATCCTGTAAATATATCTGCAAAAGCTACTCGACTGCCCGTATAGAAAATATGGGCACCCGAGTTTGCCAGTGAAACAAACTACAGGTCAGTCATGAGACTGGTATGAGAAATCTTAACTTAACTTATCTAATAATAATGTTAATCACAGGACCACGCCGATAACGTGGAACGGGTTTACTCCATTGGATTGTCAGTGCATAAAATAAAGTAAATCGTTAAACAACGCAATGCTTTTTAGAAAAAAGAAACCATTATAAGACTCAAGTCCCATCACACAATGCAACGCAAACCGGAGGATAGAGTTTTCCCTTATAATGGTCAAAAGATGCTTGATACGATAAAACGGATTTAATATTAGTGTGTATATATATGGGTATATATATTTCAAAAACATTTCAATCATAATGTATCAATCATAGATAGCATAGTACCCCATCCTACTATGTCGCCATACTAGTTCTACAATCAAAACCGTAAGGTCGTATTGGAAATTGGATTTCCATCATGAGTCGAGGCTAGGGGCATGCTCCTCTCCGATTCGAGACACTCTAGCAAATGCCTCAGGATCACACCTAGGGGCAACCCTTGGATGTGATAGGGTTGGTCCCCACCTAACGGTAGTGGATTGGCAATTCCTGAACACACGTTTCCCAGTTCCTTTGAACCTATATTACGACCACTAACGGCCTATAAATCCCGAGGCGCCTCAAAATCCATCCTCCACATAAGTAAAATGTCAGCCAGTTTAAGCACTAACACCACTTCTAGCTAGAAAGAAACGTGTGCACTCCCTACGGTCCATATCCCATTTTTGACTCATACCGGGCTGTTAGGCTCGCGAAGTCACACTATACACAAAGCTATGCCGTAATAGGCTATACTTTGATCATCCCACAAGGCCCTGCTTTTCAACAAATGCCTTGATCATTTGCATCTTGGCGTGCCACATTGACAATTCACACCATGCGATCGATCACTATTAATATATACCCGGGTGTTAAGTAGAGAATAAATCCTCCACCACCAAACAGACATACATTAATAGAAATCGATTTAATTCACATGGAACGAAATCCAATGTCAGACACGCATCCATTTACAAGTCCGTTCTGGGTCTGAACGAAACCAGAGACACCTGAGAGGTCCTCGCATATCCGAAACAATCAACAATAATCCGGACGGCTACCACTGAAGCCCCTTCAAGGTAGCTACTCCCATCATGGGTCTCAGTAGCAACACATCCATCCGATGTGAAGATCGTCGGTCTTCAACCACCGTCTTCATCTTCGACTCTTCATCATCGTAATAATTATTCGGAATGGGTTAAACCCGGTCTTTCCGAATAACTCTCGAATTTTTATAATTAAAATCAAGTACTATAAAAGCACATCCAACGTCTCATTCCAATTCAGAAAATTCCTCTAAATAAAATATTCGCATTATCTTATCAAAGATAAATTCTTCAAATTTATTCTTAAGTCTTTCTTTAAAAGATTTATTTAAAACCAAATTTGGTTTTAAATATCAAAAATCATTATTCTATGGTTATTTAAACTTGAGAAATTAATCTTATCCTTAACTGGGTTAAAGAACTAATGTCATTTAAACATAGTTCACGATAAACCCAAAATTATCTTCCATAAATTATGGAATCTTCACAGAACTCAAATCAATATCTAATCTTTATGAATTTCTGTATCCGACCAATAATATAAATGGAATAACGGCAAAGCCTCTTAAATTCCATATGTAGTATCAGTCTTCTTCTATAGACTCTCATCTCGATTATTATTAAATCGAATTCCACTAAATTCCAATTTAATATATTAAATTGGAAAACTTTACTTTTGGAAAATTTCCATTTAAATCTTAATAAAAGATTTATAAACTCCAAATCATATTTTCACTGTCAGTTGGGTTAAAGAACAAATGTCACTTAAAAACACAGTTCACAATAAACCCAACTCACATTTCATCTTATCCCAATTACTAAATATAATTGAAAACTTTAATAATCTTAATTAAAAGATTTATTCTTTTCATACGGGGTTTAAGAACAGTGTTATTTAAGATAATATTCACGACAAACCCAAAATCCAGTTTATTTAATTTAACTTCAATTAAATATTAACATATTGGAAAACTTTATTAAATCTAAATTTAATGATTTATTCTAGTTAATAACTAGTTCATATCAATGAATATGTTTTTCTAAAATATATTCTTCTAAGATGTTTCTTTTTCTAAGATATTTTCTAAAATATTATTTTTCTAGATTTTCTAGAATATTCTTTATTGGGATGTGACTCAATCAACAACCATATATAGCATGTTATCAACAATTATGATAAATAATTATCAAACATCCAATTAATTAATCAGAGTGGATTCTACACTAAATATTGGGACTAGTGTAGATCAAATATCATCCCAACACCCGTGTGGGGTTTCATCCAACAATCAAATAATAAATTATTTGTGCACTTGGGCGATGTGTAAAAATTATCGACCCAATCACATAAACAAGTCGGCGGACTTGTAAATGGAAGTGTAGTATTCAGTTTGAATATACTAACCATATATTCAACATATCAAACATTACAATGTCACAGACATCTATTTCAATTTTTTTTTTGTACAAATGACAATAAAAATCTTAACTTTTATTTCAATACTTTTTATTGTTAACAAATGACAATAAAATCTTAACTCTTAATTATTGACCAAAAAGTATATTTTTGGTCTCATTCATTTTAATGACAAAATGAATATTTTACTTCACCTCTTTTAAAATGACAAAAATGTATCTTTCTAATTCATCCTTTTAATATGACAAAAATATCATTTCTATTTCATCCTTTTAATATGGCAAGAATGATCCTTCCTAATAAATTTCTTTTAATATGACAAAAATGATTTTATTTTAATTTACATTTTCTTACAGAAATGTACTTTTTATTCTAATATTCATTTTCTAGCAAAATGTACTTTTTATTCCAATATTCGTTTTCTAGCAAAATGTACTTTTTATTCCAATATTCATTTTCTAGCAAAATGTACTTTTTACTTTCTAATAAAAATTATGTTTAACTCTAATTCATTTCAGTGTAAACAAAATGCCAGTTTTGTCTAATTCATTTCAATGTAAATAGAATGAGTATTTTTACTTCGCTCTTTTTAAATGATAAAAAGAATGTTTTTATTTCATTCTTTACATTTGACAAAAATGAATACTTTTGTCATTCTTTTACCTTTGACCAAAAATGCATAATTTAGTCTAATCTTTACAATGTACAAAATATGATAATTTTGTATAATCTTTTCAATGTTACAAAATATGATAATTTTGTATAATCTTTTCAATGTTACAAAATATGATAATTTTGTATAATCTTTTCAATGTTAAAAATATGATAATTTTGTATAATCTTTTCAATGTTACAAAATATACATTTTCTAATTCCTTCTTTTAATGTATAAAAATATACATTTTTTTATTCGCTCTTTTTAATGTATAGAAATATACATTCTTAGCTTCTTCTTTCTAATGTATAAACATATACATTCTTAACTTCTTCTTTTTAATGTATAAAAATATATATTTTCTAACTCATTCTTTTAATGTAATCAAATATGACAATAAAACATGATTTCTTTTTATTGGAAAGAATGGTACTTAAAAATCTATTCTTTTGTTTTAAAAAGAATGTTTAACAAAATATTTTTTTTTGTTTGATAACAAACTTCTAATCAAAAATTTCATTTTGATTTGCATAACATATTGCAAATAAAAATGTCCATTTTTGTTTAACATAATCTGATTGACAAAAGTGTTGATTTTGTTTAATACTTCTAACGTAAACAAAATGGGATTTTTGTTTAATACTTCTAATGTAAACAAAAATGTTTCTTTTATCATATTTAACATTTTTAAACAAAAATGTCCTTTTTTCATAATTAACATTTTTAAACAAAAATGTCCTTTTTTCATATTTTACATTTTTAAACAAAAATGTCCTTTTTGTTACACTAATCATGGTTTGACAAAAATTCTGTCTTTTATTTCTATAAACATATTTGGGCAAAAATGTGTCTTTTATTCTAATATTCATATTTGGAAGAAAAAAAATATATGTCTTTTATTCCTATAATCATGTTTGAACAAAAATATGTCTTTTATTCTACCATTCATATATGGACAAAAATATGTCTTTTATTCTTACAATCATGTTTGAACAAAAATATGTCTTTTATTCTACCATTCATATATGGACAAAAATATGTATTTTATTCTAATATTCATATTTAGACAAAAATATGAATTTTTGTTTTATTCATTTTTTATTTATTCAACAAAAATGCGAATTTAAGTTTTACAAATCAAAGCTATATTCTTGGGCCTAAAATGAAGGTGAAGTCTTTAATTTCAAACACTTTCAATATTCATAACTCCGAGATAGAAATATAAATTTTATTTCAAAGCAAATGTGAATCCAATTTTCAAACAAACGCATATAACACCATCAACAAAATCAACTGTAACGACCCGGATTTTCAGCCGTTGAATTCTGAATATTTTTTTTAAATGTTTTATTTGAATTATATATAGGAAATTATTTATTAAAACGATATTTAAACGTATAATTTATAATATAATTAAAACGAGTTCAAAATGGCGCGGTAGTCTGAAAATTCGATTTCAAATTTCAAATGAATGTACAAGATTCAAAATAAATCAGATTTTAGCGAAACAAGAAATATTTGAATCTGTTTGAAAATATCTTTCCAACGAATGTGAAAAATCCATATTTCATAGCGGAAAAAAATGTTATGTTCAAATCAAATTTATAAATAGCCGCTATAGAATCGTATATAAGCCATGACAGTTATTTAAATATATTTAATTATCGGTCTTGAATTTGATCAAGGTTCTTTTGAGGCGTAGTTATAATTTAATTTTTAGAATTTTACTGTAATTTATAATTAATTAAATACGCAACTTTTTATTTGGAGTATTTTGCACCCTATATCAATATTTTGGGGTTTCATAATATAAGTTAAACTACTGATGTTATTATATTTTTGGGATTAGGGCACCTCGTTCAACACGGTAGTATTTTTATTTTTGTCTATAGCAGTCGAAAGTAAACGGAATTCTACATGGTCGTAGCCAGTGCCGCATTAACCTTAACCAATATATATATATATATATATATATATATATATATCAATACGGATTCAAGCATGTTAGTCCCCAAGCTTATTACCGCTCCACTATATAACGACGTTGAGGGTATTAATACTATCAATTCGTTCAACATTAATGAATTTTGTTGGTTTATTATCTCTAACCAATCCGATAGTTTACAACATTAAAGAGCGAAGCTTATGAAGAGGTAATAACCAATTTAAACTAAACCAGGGCATACATTGAGTTGTTATGGAATATTGGTTCTATCTTTTAATTTCACACAGACTACTCGTACATGTTGCACCTGCCTTGAACGCACATGCATAGCTGTGCATGTATACAACAGCCTATATGAAAATTTAAGCTACTAGGATGCTTGTTTGAACCCTCCTCCACTTAATACCTCTGAAAAGGATAAGAGCACCCACATGCGAAGCTGAAAGAAATATCAAACCTACTCTACTCTATCCCGTGTTCCCCAAGCTATCAAAGCCGTGCCCTCCACGGTTTGTAAACCGTGAGTACCAAGTAACCGTGAGTGCCAAGCTATCCTCCTCCTTTAACACCGTGTCCTTTATCTCGTTCTAAAAATAAAAAAAATAAGCTTCTTGGCCATTTTCTTATTTCGAAATCAACCAAACAAGTTGCCGGTCCTTCCAAATTATTTCGATAACCAAAAATCATTGGATCACTACAAAGGGGGAGTTCAACTTCTAATACGTGTATTGGGTGCGGGTAAGATGTACGTCGGCTAAATTTTCGAATGCTGATCATCAGTAGTTCGCGGTGAAGCTTGGGGTGGCCAGCGCGAGTCTCTTGGAGGGGAAACCGTTCGATCCTTCATAGTTTAGTTGGTTGGCGAGATTGGTTTGATTGAAGTTGAGGAAGAAATTGGGTCCAAGTAGTAGCATGGGAGGGAAAACATGGTGGTAGCAGTGTGCGGTGGTGCCTAAAGTCGGTGGGCTGTTGAAGAAGCACTGGGTTTGAAAGGGGTACGGTACTACAATGTAGTGAAGTTTAAAATGGAGCAATGGCTATTGTCTTTTGTGAACAACATTAGTCTTTCATTTTTAAAGTACAATAATACAATAGTGAGACCATGCGTGTACTTGACATGTAGCATGGGCCATGCTGTTTCGTTGCAGCATTGAAGAGGAGCAGGTCTGTGCAAATTGATTGGGGGAGAAACAAGGAATAATAACAGTATTTGGGAAATAACGTGTACTGTAGTGTATGAGATGGTGCAAAGAATGAACAAGTTGGAGTTGAGCACAAATGGTCTGTAAGGTGGAAACGTGAAGGAGGAGGGGTGGTAGTTCATTAGTGAAGACATTGAGTTTTACATGAGGCGGGAAGGAAAGGGTAATGAAGGAAAAGCAGGGTAACGGTGATATAGAGGAAGTGCGCATCTTTTAACGGTAAGGAAGGGTTTTACAAAAGGGATCGGTGATATCATGATTAGTGGAACCGATAACGAATTAAATGCAACCGGGTCCACCGGGATCATAGCAACGATCATCTACATCGTGGAACTGATAGAGCTGAGAACCGAGCTCTTGGAATTTCGTAGAAAAATCAAATGTTGGTTAATTTTAAAACGAAACAAAAGCAGAACCATCAACTGCAAACCAATGTGAGTAAACTCACTAACGCTGCTTTGTTTATATTTTTTTAATTTTATTTTATACTGTGAAATGGTTGATTGGTTGAATAGTTGGTAAAATTGGTTGAAATGGTTGATAGGATTACATCGTTGATCGATTATTAGTTCTGATATTTCACACTGATGTGAAATAATATTATTGATGTTGATTTACATCTATGGATGAAGGGAAACAGGTTGGAGGGACCCAACTGGGTTCCTCAATATTTATATTACTGTTTTTCCTTGATTTTGATGTGTGGTGTGATATATATATAGTCACTGATTGACTTTGTTGTGTTTGAGCTACCCTGGCCCTAGAATTTTAGTATTTAAATACCGTAAGACATTTTCAAATGTAGAAAAACAATTTAAGATTTGAAAAAGGGATATCATTTCCAACATAGAATTTGAATTTCAAATACATTTAAGAATAAAACTTGTTTTACAGAATAAAACGAGTAATAAAATTATAAACGATATTTATGCAGGATTAATATTCTTTTAGAATCAATATTTTATAGGCGAAGATAGAATCGCCATAAGGTTTTAAAAGGGAATTTTAAATTTAAAAATCTGTTTTTAACAGATAAATGAAGAATATTAATTTATAAATGATATTTATGAATTCGGTAAAAACATTACTTTGGAATAATTGAAATATAAATTCAAGTTTGAATTTATAAAACAAATTGAAACGCGTTGGAACCGATATTTGTAGTTGGACTGAACTTAGTAGATATAAAGGGAATCGCAAACGAGACTTTAAATGTTAGAGTAAAAATGAGATTTTTCTGAGTAGTTCTAGATAGACGTTATAAATGGAAATTTGATTTGAAATGTTATTCACGAGTATAAATCAAATGGATTTGTTTGGATATAAAAGAAATATATTCACGATTTAAGTGAATAATGGTTTAAAGGAAATATTTTGCATATAAAGGAAATTAAGATGAACCCTAACTGGAAATTTGGTAAAAAGGAAAATGGTAATCGTTTTAAAAGTAAAGATGAGTTTTAGTTTAAAATTCAGAATGTTAATCGAATATAGATTATTCGAATGAGAGTTGTTCATTGGAATTCGATTATATCGAAATTAAAGAAGTAGTTATTTTACTTTCCATTTGAATCAAATTTAATAATTATTTAATTATTTACTTATTGATTTAATAAATTGAATTAAATAAATATAAGTTGTATTTTTGTTAACTAAATATTTTAAATAGCGATTTCAAACGCTGCCGTTATAATAAATGTTTTGGTAGATCTAAATAGCAAATTTTAGCGCTACCGTTATAATAACTGTTTTAATAGCGATCTTAACGCTATTGTTATATTAAGTGTTCTATAATTCTAAACAACGATTGTAACGCTGTTGTCAAATGTAATGTTTTATAAATCAAATATTTGGGAACAACGATTATAACGCTACTGTTATAATCAATATTTTTCCGTAAAGGTAGTGGATTCTTAGATTGAATCCGAGAGTCGCGTAAGCGATGTTTGGTTTAAAGTCGTGAGCTTTGACTATTTCAAAGTTGAGCATGTTGTTCAATTAAGGTCTGAGAGGTAATTATACCCCAACTTGGTTGACTTCATGATCGATGGAGGAATGGTTAAGGTTCGATGGTGAAACTTGGTTAGAGATATGGTTAGCTAATAAATGATTAGTGGTTGGAGTTGTTATAACGACGTTTTATAACATCACGTTAATTTAAAAGGATCTGAAATGTTTTTCCCCAAATAAAAAGAGGAATTAAGAAAAAGGGGATTGGAAATGATAATATAATAAGGAATTGATTTAAAGGGGCCAATGTTGATTGATGATTGATCGATCGAATTCCTACCTGGAAATAAGATCGTTGGTTGCACACTTATTTTTCTTTGATAGTTGAATCACCGACTATCAAAGTTTTTGAATATTTTTCCGTCGTCAATACGGAGAGACCGAGATCAGATTCATTATCTGGAAACCACTTTGTATGGGCGTTAGCATTGCGATCAAATATGATGAAGAAAATTAAGGACATGAGTTATGCAAGGGCTATCCTGTTTACGGGATAATACCTTCAGTTTGTCCAGTCCTAGGACAATGTGAATGGACGAATGTTTGACAGAGTATATCTAACGGATCGCGTAAGTTGATCTCTTCAAACGTACTTATGTTTGGTGGCGGAGGAATTCGTTTCTCTTAGCTTTATACCCATGGTATTTTTGAGGAAATCAATTTGTGATTTGGCGGGTATGACGATGTGGCATTCAAGGTGAATGGTTGCCAGATGTTCTGGAAGATAATTCATGACCTCAAGCCTCATCTACGGGGAAATGACAGAAATCGGGCAGGCAGCGTGGCTATGTGGGTCGCACCCATTAGGATGTATAATCACCTATCTAGAGAAATTCCATTTGTTCTTTAATCTATCGATGCTGTCCCTTTCGGGAAACGGTTGCTGATCCCAACCATTGGTGATATACATTCGATACACTCAAGCGAAATGAGTGGTCGGTCATGTGAGGGCCGGGTTGCAAGACGTTCTTGTTGAACCCAGTGTTTTCGTCTCTAGAGATACACTATCGACAGGTGGTCCCATACCTTGTTATGTTGGAAATCCAATCTCCAATAAGCACCATGCGATTTTCGATTTGATATTATATATGGAGCGTGAGATGCAAGCGTTCCACTAGATTCTATTTATTTGATGTAGGCATTATTATAATATCACTAGTTTTGATATCAAAAATATTTTGGTTATCGTAAGGTAAAAACCATCCGTGTTTATGTGTGGATCGGTCTTACGATTATCATTTCTTTCGAAAAAATTTGAAAGTTAAACAAATGGTTGGAGTTTACTCACACCAGTCCCATGACTGACCCAGAGTTTATTTTGTTTGTTCCCCTAAAACTCTTGGGTGCCCAAATTTGTACGGGCAGTCAAGTAGTTGGGATTTTTCAGATTCACTTGGAGGAGCTCGAAGCAGGAAGCTTTACCTGTTAGCTATAGACTATCATATTTCCGCTGTGTATAATGTTGTATCTGGAAACAGGTGTTTATAACTGTTCCAGGGATAACCATTGTGCTCTGATAATGGTATGTATATACACTTACCGATTTGTATTTCAAAAGTTATATTATCTAATATATTTTGTTCGTTCCGCTGTAAGTCTGTGATCTTCGTTTTCTCTTCTTTTCTAATACTTCTTTCTTTCTATTTCTCATCCTCTAACTTCTTTCTAATAATGATTCGTGTTTCTTTGCAATTTGGGTTGGACGTGTGGTGTTATTAGTCGACCCAAAGGGTACAGAAATTCGGTTCGTTTCATTTGGTATCAGAGCTGAAGGTTGAGGAGTAACCTTGGCTCTGTGGCGTAACTCAATAGAGATATGGTTAGTAATACCTTAGATTGAGTTGAGTGTGTATATATATATATATATATGAGTACATATTTGTAGATTTGATATGAACTTGTTTTATATTGTGTTGACCGGTTTGTTGAGTGGTTTATGAATTCTGGTCGATACAGGATGTACAACTGTATCGATAGGTGTTTCTGAACTCTCAAACAAAACATTCGATACAATATTGTTTTAAAAATGGGTAATGATACAATTTCGCCCAAAAAGCATTTGATATAAAAGGAATAATTTTTGAATTATTATATATAGATGTGTTGATTGTTATTACAATCAAATGAAATTATGAAATATTGAAATGGTTATATATAACCAAATATAACTTGTATATGGGAAATATACATAAATAAGATGAACTGAAATTAAATTCAAACCATAATTTGGAATTTAAATTCCGGAGGATTAGAAATATTTTCTGAAGTATTTTTAAAGGTAATATAACATTTCTTTGAATAATTTTTGAATAAGAATGATTTAAATGGGTTTTGAAAGTGATCAAGCATTGAAATCACTTTAGTGGCGAGAAAATAATTCTGATAATGGGTCGCGACATTATCGGTATTCATTTTCAAGTTTCTGAGTGATGGACCGCTACCATAGTAATTTGAGAATGAAAAAATTTGTTTGAAAAGGAAACGATGATTTAGAAATTCAAATGTTTTGAATTGATTTGATTATAAATATATATATATATGATTTCAAACAAATTTGAAATAAAACCCGGGAATTTGAATCCAGAAATTGAAATTTAACTTGCATAAGTTGAATATATGGAAATGGTAAAAGTGTATCAAATAAATTGAAATTTAACTTAGGTTAAATAAAATTGGATTGAATAAGAAATAATTCCGAATGAAATTTACTAAAGCGAGATGTTTGATATTTGGATTATTAATGTAAATTCGTCTTGTACACAACAAGTTGAATATATAATTTGGAGGTGTTAAATTGGAATCAAGTTGTGATGAATTTGCACCCAAGTAGGATAAGTAGATTGGTTTTGAAATACAAATCAAGTTTGAACTATAGAATGAAAGTGAACTAGTCAGGAGATTGATTAGTGAACTGGAAACCGAAGGTTGAATTGATTTGGAATCGGTTGAAGTAGATGTTGAGTTGGCATTGAATGGAAGCAAATGCAAGAGATAGAATTATGCCAACAAAAAGGTACGTTTTTACAATATCGTTTGGGTTTGATGGTTTTATGAGCCTATAGGCAAGCCGCTTGGCTTTTTGATTTTCTTTTGGACTGGAGACGCCTAGATAGGCGAGTTGGAGTTGTACCGATTGAGCCGTACAAAGGAGATGCTGCCGAATTTTTTCAGAATTTAAAGTGTTAGAAAATTTTCAGAATTTTTGAAAATTTTCGTTAGTAAGAATAAATAAAAATTTTAACTGAAATAAATTGGTCCAGTTAAATTGAAATTAAGAAGTGAACAAAAAGAATTTTTGGATCTAGTTAATAGGGTAAGTAGCATCTTTTCCTACCTTAGCAATTTCGAGGACGAAATTATTTTAAGGGGGAAGGAACGTAATGACCCGGATTTTCAGCTGGTGAATTCTTAATATTTTTTTTAATGTTTTATTTGAATTATATATAGGAATTTATTTATTAAAACGATATTTGAACGTATAATTTATAATATAATTAAAACGAGTTCAAAATGGCGCGGTAGTCTAAAAATTCGATTTCAAATTTCAAATGAATGTACAGGATTTAAAATAAATCGGATTTTAGCAAAACAAGAAATATTTGAATCTGTTTGAAAATATCTTTCCAACGAATGTGAAAAATCCATATTTCATAGCGGGAAAAAAAGTTATGTTCAAATCAAATTTAGAAATAGTCGTCATAGAATCGTATATAAGCCATGACAGTTATTTAAATATATTTAATTATCGGTCTTGAATTTGAGCAAGGTTCTTTTGAGGCGTAGTTACAATTTAATTTTTAGAATTTTACTGTAATTTTTAATTAATTAAATACGCAAATTTTTATTTAGAGTATTTTGTACCCTATATCAATATTTTGGGGTTTCATAATATAAGTTAAACTACCGATGTTATTATATTTTTGGGATTTGGGCACCTCGTTCAACATGGTAGTATTTTTATTTTTGTCTATAGCAGTCGAAAGTAAACAGAATTCTGCATGGTCGTAGCCAGTGCCGCATTAACCTTAACCAATATATATATATATATATATATCAATACGAATTCAAGCATGTTAGTCCCGAAGCTTATTACCGCTCCACTATATACCGACGTTGAGAGTTTTAATACTATCAATTCGTTCAACATTGATGAATTTTGTTGGTTTATTATCTCTAACCAATCCGATAGTTTACAACATTAATGAGCGAAGCTTATGAAGAGGTAATAACCAATTTAAACTAAACCAGGGCATACATCGAGTTGTTATGGAATATTGGTTCTATCTTTTAATTTCACACAGACTACTTGTACATGTTGCACCTGCCTTGAACGCACATGCATAGCTGTGCATGTATACTGCAGCCTATATGAAAATTTAAGCTACTAGGATACTTGCTTGAACCCTTCTCCACCTAATACCTCTGAAAAGGACAAAAGCACCCACATGCGAAGCTGAAAGAAATATCAGACCTACTCTACTCTATCACGTGTTCCCTAAGCTGTCAAAGCCGTGCCCTCCACGATTTGTAAACCGTGAGTAACAAGTAACCGTGAGTGCCAAGCTATCCTCCCCCTTTAATACTGTGTCCTTTATCTCGTTCTGAAAATAAAAAATATAAGCTTCCTATCCATTTTCTTATTTTGAAATCAAAAAAACAAGTTGTCGGCCCTTCTAAATTGTTTCGATAACCAAAAATCATTAGATCACTGCAAAAGGGGAGTTCAACTTCAAATACGTGTATTGGGTACGGGTAAGATGTACGTCGGCTAAATTTTTGAACGCTGATCATCAGCAGTTCGCGGTGAAGCTTGGGGTGGCCAGCGCGAGTCTCCTGGGGGGGAAACCGTTCGATCCTTCACAGTTGAGTTGGTTGGCGAGATTGGTTTGATTGTAGTTGAGGAAGAAATTGGGTCTGAAGTAGAAGCATGGGAGGGAAAACATGGTGGTAGCAGTGTGCAGTGGTGCCTAAAATCGGTGGGTTGTTGAAGAAGTACTGGGTTTGAAATGGGTACGGTACTACGGTGTAGCGAAGTTTAAAATGGAGCAATGACTACTGTCTTATGTGACCAACATTAGTCTTTCATTTTTAAAGTACAATAGTATAATAGTGAGACCATGCGTGTACTTGACATGTAGCATGGGCCATGCTGTTTCGTTGCAGCATTGAAGAGGAGCAGGTCTGTGCAAATTGATTGAGGGAGAAACAAGGAATAATAACAGTATTTGGGAAATAACGTGTACTGTAGTGTATGAGATGGTGGAAAGAATGACCAAGTTGGAGTTGAGCATAAATGGTCTGTGAGGTGGAAACGTGAAGGAGGAGGGGTGGTAGTTCATTAGTGAAGATATTGAGTTTTACATGAGGCAGGAAGGAAAGGGTAATGAAGGGAAAGCAGGGTAACGGTGATATAGAGGAAGTGCGCATCTTTTAACGGTAAGGTAGAGTTTTACAAAAAGGATCGGTGATATCGTGATTAGTGGAACCGATAACGAATTAAATGCAACAGGATCCACCGGGATCATAGCAACGATCATCTACATCGTGGAACTGACGGGGCTGAGAACTGAGCTCTTGGAATTTCGTAGAAAAATCAAATGTTGGTTAATTTTAAAATGAAACAAAAGCAGAACCGTCAACTGCAAACCAATGTGAGTAAACTCACTAACGCTGCTTTGTTTATATATTTTTAATTTTATTTTATACTGTGAAATGGTTGAATAGTTGGTAAAATTGGTTGAAATGGTTGATAGGATTACATCGTTGATCGATTATTAGTTCTGATATTTCACACTGATGTGAAATAATATTATTGATGTTGATTAACATCTATGGATGCAGGGAAACAGGTTGGAGGGACCCAACTGGGTTCCTTAATATTTATATTACTGTTTTTCCTTGATTTTGATGTGTGGTGTGATATATATAGTCACTGATTGACTTTGTTGTGTTTGAGCTACCCTGGCCCTAAAATTTTAGTATTTAAATACCGTAAGACATTTTCAAATGTAGAAAAACAATTTAAGATTTGAAAAAGGGAAACCATTTCCAACATAGAAATTGAATTTCAAATACATTTAAGAATAGATCTTGTTTTACTGAATAAAACGAGTAATAAAATTATAAACGATATTTATGCAGGATTAATATTCTTTTGGAATCAATATTTTATAGGCGAAGATAGAATCGCCATAAGGTTTTAAAAGGGAATTCTAAATTTAAAAATCTGTTTTTAACATATAAATGAAGAATATTAATTTATAAACGACATTTATGAATTCGGTAAAATATTACTTTGGAATAATTGAAATATAAATTCAAGTTTGAATTTATAAAACAAATGGAAACGGGTTGGAACCGATATTTGTAGTTGGACTGAACTTAGTAGATATAAAGTGAATCGCAAACGAGACTTTAAATGTTAGAGTAAAAATGAGATTTTTCTGAGTAGTTCTAGATAGATGTTATAAATGGAAATTTGATTTGAAATGTTATTCACAAGTATAAATCAAACGGATTTGTTTGGATATGAAAGAAATATATTCACGATTTAAGTGAGTAATGGTTTAAAGGAAATATTTTGCATATAGAGGAAATTTAGATGAACCCAAACTGGAAATTTGGTAATAAATAAAATGGTAATCGTTTTAAAAGTAACGATGAGTTTTAGTTTAAAATTCAGAATGTTAATCGAATATAGATTATTCGAATGAGAGTTTTCATTGGAATTCGATTATATAGAAATTAAGGAAGTGGTTATTTTACTTTCCGTTTGAATCAAATTTAATAATTATTTATTTATTTACTTATTAATTTAATAAATTGAATTAAATAAATATAAGTTGTATTTTGTAAACTAAATATTTTAAATAGCGATTTTAAACGCTGCCGTTATAATAAATGTTTTGGTAGATCTAAATAGCGAATTTTAGCGCTGTCGTTATAATAACTGTTTTAATAGCGATCTTAACGCTATTGTTATAATAAGTGTTCTATAATTCTAGACAGCGATTATAACGCTGTTGTTAAAGGTAATGTTTTATCAATCAAATATTTGGGAACAGCGATTATAACGCTACCGTTATAATCAATATTTTTCCGTAAAGGGAGTGGATTATTAGATTGAATCCGAGAGTCGCGTAAGCGATGTTTGGTTTAAAGTCGTGAGCTTTGACTATTTCAAAGTTGAGCATGTTGTTCAATTAAGGTCTGAGAGGTAATTATACCCCAACTTGGTTGACTTCATGATCGATGGAGGAATGGTTAAGGTTCGATGGTGAAACTTGGTTAGAGATATGGTTAGCTAATAAATGATTAGTGGTTGGAGTTGTTATAACGACGTTTTATAACATCACGTTAATTTAAAAGGATCTGAAATGTTTTTCCCCAAATAAAAAGAGGAATTAAGAAAAACGGGATTGGAAATGATAATATAATAAGGAATTGATTTAAAGGGGCCAATGTTGATTGATGATTGATCGATCGATTTCCTACCTGGAAATAAGATCGTTGATTGCACACTTATTTTTCTTTGATAGTTAAATCACCGACTATCGAAGTTTTTGAACATTTTTTCGTTGTCAATACGGAGAGATCGGGATCAGATTCATTATCCGGAAACCACTCTGTATGGGCGTTAGCATTGTGATCAAATATGATGAAGAAAATTGAAGACGGAATTATGCAAGGGCTATCCTGTTTACGGGATAGTACCTTCAGTTTGTCCAGTCCCAGGACAACGTGAATGGACGAATGTCTGACAGAGTATATATAACGGATCGCGTAAGTCGATCTCTTCAAACGTACTTATGTTTGGTGGCGGAGGAATTCGTTTCTCTTAGCTTTATACCCATGGTATTTTTAAGGAAATCAATTTGTGATTTGGCGGGTATGACGATGTGGCATTAAAGGTGAATGGTGGCCAGATGTTCTGGAAGACAATTCATGACCTCAAGCCTCATCAACGGGGAAATGACAGAAATCAGGCAGGCAGCATGGCTATGTGGGTCGCACCCATTAGGATGTATAAACAACTATCTAGAGAAATTCCATTTGTTCTTTAATCTATCGATGATGTCCCTTTCGGGAAACGGTTGCTGATCCCAACCGTTTGTGATATACATTCGATACACTCAAGCGAAATGAGTGGTCGGTCATGTGAGGGCCGGGTTGCAAGACGTTCTTGTTGAACCCAGTGTATTCGTCTCTAGAGATACACTATCGGCAGGTGGTCCCATACCTTGTTATGTTGGAAATCCAATCTCCAATAAGCGCCCTGCGGTTTTCGATTTTATATTATATATGGAGCATGAGATGCAAGCGTTCTGCTAGATTCTATTTATTTGATGTAGACATTATTATAATATCACTAGATTTGATATCAAAAAATTTTGGTTATCGTAAGGTAAAAACCATCCGTGTTTATGTGTGGATCGGTCTTAGATTATCATTTCTTTCGAAAAAATTTGAAAGTTAAACAAATGGTTGAAGTTTACTCACACCAGTCCCATGACTGACCCTAAAACTCTTGGGTGCCCAAATTTGTACGGGCAGTCAAGTAGTTGGGATTTTTCAGATTCACTTGGAGGAGCTCGAAGCAGGAGGCTTTACCTTTTAGCTATAGACTATCATATTTCCGCTGTATACAATGTTGTATCTGGAAACAGGTGTTTATAACTGTTCCAGGGATAACCGTTGTGCTCTGATAATGGTATGTATATACACTTACTGATTTGTATTTCAAAAGTTATATTATCTAATATATTTTGTTCGTTCCGTTGTAAGTCTGTGAACTCGTTTTCTCTTCTTTTCTAATACTTCTTTCTTTCTATTTCTCATCCTCTAACTTCTTTCTAATAATGATTCGTGTTTCTATGCAATTTGGGTTGGATGCATGGTGTTATTAGTCGACCCAAAGGGTACAGAAATTCAGGTTGTTTCATCAACAAGCAACAAATACCACATCATACATCACAGATTTGAATTTAATTAACATACACATATGGAATTTAAATAACGAAATATAATTAAATTTTAATTATTTTAAAATATAGAAATCTCACCGAGCTTGAATTCTGCGCTATTCAGATCTGAAATTTGGCCAAATTTTGATTTGTTCAGAAATGGTTCTAGTCAGCTTCATCATCTAGTGTTCTTCAATACGATCGCAACGCAACCGGTTTCATTCGATTTCGATACTGTATGAAGAAGTTACGCGATTTTAAAGATTGATTACATAATTAATATAATTAATTTTATAATTAAACTAATTATCTACCTAAATCTTTATTAATCCTTCTTCCACGTGATTAACTCCTCCAGGTCACGACAGAACATATCGAACCCATCTTCATCTAAAAGAACCACCACTGCATCCTCCTAGAAGTCGCCATACACAGATCGGAGACCACCATCGCCCAGCCCTGACCTTCACCTTCCAGCGCCGCCAACACCATGGAGTTCGCCCCCCCCCCCAAACACCATGAAATTGACTCCAAACCGCCGGCCATTAGGGTCTAAAATCGAGCAATCCGCCTTATTAAATCTGATCTTAACCGTTGAATCCATAGAGCTCTAGTAGCTCGACAATTTGGCTTTGGAATTTTTGAAATTGATTGAGTGGATTGGGAGAAGGAGAGGAAAGAAATTCGGAGCTCCTAGGCCACCGATTTTGAACATGGCGGCTGTACAAATGGGCATTAGGGTTTGGTATTTCTATGTATTTATACTGTGTATTATATTATTTAATAATCCTTTTAAATTCGAAAATTTTTGTTTAATGCCACGTACTCCAAATCAAACCCAACAAGTGTCGCCCCTAGCAAATAACCCGGACACAATGGAATATGTTCCGTAACCCAGTTCGGCTTTTACGATATGTTTTTCTTTAAATTAAATTATAAATTATTCAATTATTAAATTCGAACGTACATTTTAAATCACCGGGGCCACATACTGACTCTAAAAATTATAGAAAAATTATTTCTAGTTATGTTTTGAGGATACGGTTCTAACGAGACTAATTTCGTTGAATTCTGAGACTGTTTGGAAAATGCCTATTTTCTAGTCGATTAAATTTGACGGGAACAGTCAAAAGACGTTTTCCTCTGCCACGCTCACATATTAATTCGAAAAATTCTGAAAAATTAAACATAACAATAATTTGACATTCCGGTTCCAACAAAAGTGGTTTCGTCGAAAACAGAGGTCGTTTGCAAAATGGCTATTTTTAAGGCCAATATATTAAATTAAAATATATATAAATTCTACAGCGACTTTTCTAAATTTTAAACTGGACATAACTTTCAAATTATAAAGTGAAATTTCATTTTCAGATTCGTTAGAAAGATATGATTGAACAGATTTAAATATTTATTGTTTCGTTCAATTCGGACTTATTTTGAATCCTGTACATTCAGTCAAAGTTTAAAATCAAATTTTCAAACTGCAGCGCTGTTTTAAACTCCTTCTATAATTAAAGTAAATTTATTCGTTTTAAAATAAATTTTTAGTCGTTATTATTTAAAATAAATTATTTTAAATATTCAAAATTCATTAAATCTTCTAAAATAAAAATTTTAAATTGGCCCCAAAATTCTGGGTTGTTACAGTGCTTAAACTGGCTGATATTTTACTTATGTGGATGATGGAATGAGGCGCCTCGGATGATAGGTCCTATAGGACCAGGAAACGTGTGTTTAGGAATAACTAATCCATGAAGCTGTATGTGTGGACCGGCCCTGCATGTAACACCCCGCCTCCGCTAGGGTCACTCGCAAAGGAATGCACTAGCTTTGGAGGGGCATTATTGGTAAACATGCACAGAAATATCACAAGACAGAACATATATAAATAGCGGAAGTAAAATCAAACTTTCATAACATGAATAAATAAGGTCTAAAGCCCTTCTACATCAGAGTACATCAAAACCTGTCTTGCAATAGTAAAGAAGCATAAAGACTTTTTAATAAATTATTCCCCAAGTAAAACAGTAAAGTAGCCATAGCCAAGAGGAGTCCAAGCCATCCATGATGACCTTCAAGCAGAAGAAGTCCGAACTAAACAGCATAGTTTCCTCCCTGAAACCTGGGGGGGGGGGGGGGGAAACGGAAGAAGAGAGGCAAAACAAAACGGGTCAGTCAAAAAGACTGAGTAAGTCCTATCTACTTCCAGTATAAAAACAGGTAAATGTAACATGACATGCATAAACTGAAAGTAAACATAAGGATAACTACAAGATAGATAAACCAGAGTAGCCGGTTAAACTACTGCAGCAAGGTAAACTAAGGTATCATGAAAAACTACGGTGTTATGATAAGTCAAGGTATCACATCGTCAGATTTCTATCGAGTACATTATCCCAAGGTATCTACCCCGTCTAACATCCCACGGTATCTATTATGTATATTCTTCCTAGTTCTAACATGTATATTTGCTCTGCACCTCTCGTACTAGTATCCCTACCCGCGTCATGTGTTAACCATGAATGTCCCTTGCCCAAGGTCGTGTAATGGTCCATGTCAACCTAATATACCGCATATATAGGTTACTCAAATCATATGTTTATTTCCATGTATATAAGTTCAGTCCTTTGCCGTACCTCGTACGGGCTCCCTCATGTCGTATTATCCTTGAAATCGTTTGGACTGTCACCCTTGTTCTAGCTAGGCTCTTCCATATGAATCATCGTTTGAACTACTAGGACTTACGCCACCTAGCACCACTAGGGATTACGCTTACCTATTGCACGCTTTCGTATTTCGGTTTGGGTTAAACCACCTAGGTCACTAGGGATTACGCTAACCCCCAACCGCGCCCTTTTTCCCACGCATTCATCGTGAATCGTTTTTCTATAACTGTATGCACATGTATCACATCGTGCCATCCGAGTCCTGTCACAGGGAAAAACAAGAAATACAGGACTTGGTCGGGAGCTTTAGATTTATCTGCCGATGCAGATACTAAGGTCTGCTTTTCTACACGTGGCTATGGTCCCACGAGACCCCTCCCTCAACTAGTGAAAGGCAACACAAGAGAAAATCTTGCATGAGAACTACACTCCGGCCAGCCCACATCCTACGGCCTACCTCACCCATAATTAGATAGCAATTATGGTCTGTTGGGTGTTCCCTGCCTTTCCGTACGTACACGCTTGACTCAAGATGGTAGATGATCGACGAACTTGCTATCTAGGGCACTATCATGTATTCGTTGACTCACTACTATCCATCCCAGTCTTTAGGTCGCTCGTATAGCAACCAAGGCATACTCTTGGTTCTTCTAACGCAGACCTTAACCTCTTGTGAGCCCAGGATGATCATCTGCGACCTCACAGAGGGATACCAAGAATATCCTCACGTTCCCCGAAGCCGCTGCTTCGTTACCCAGTTCGCTGGAGCCTTTATCTAAATCAGATAGCCTGCTCCTACACGTATACTTAAACGATGACTTACCATATCGGGTTACTCATCTATCTAAGAGGTGGTCCACATTTCCTTGGCTAAGAATTATTGCTTAGTTTCCCTTAACTAAGGTTTACCACTTAGCCTTATTTCCATTATCCTTGTTAACTATGGTTATTTACCTAATCCTCCGAATTAGGGTTTATCTAATGGGTTAAGTGTCACTTAAGTTCACAACTTAACCCGTCTACAAAACATGTCGAAACTGGCTAAGTATCCAAGTCCAAGACTTAACCCTACAGACCATGTGTCAAGTTGGTTAAGTATATCAAGCAATCCATGACTTAACCTCGTCTAATTATCATTTTAGATTGGTTAAGTATATATTAATTTGACCCTATCAAATTACCGAGTCAAATCGGTCAAGCGTATTCGAAACGATTCGTGACTTAGCCTTATCATGTTTTCACGTTAGATTGGTTAAGTATAGGTTAACTTAACCTCATCAAATTAACGAGTTAGATTGGTTAAGTATAGGTCACTTAACCTCATCAAATTATCGTGTTAAATTAGTTAAGTGTTTAACTTAACCCCATCCGATTACCGTGTTTAGATTAGTTAAGCCTAATCTTAACCCCATCCATTAACTGTATTATACGGTTAAGTGTCATTAAGAAAATTTACTTAACCTTATCACGTTATCGTGTTGGATTGATGAAGTGTTGGTTAACTTAATCCCGTCCACTAGTCGTATAAAAATGGTCAAGTGTCATTAGGCAAATCAAGTTACTTAACCTACCCAAGCTTATCATGTTTTGTTAAGTATCATTAGCCTAATCAAATTACTTAACCCATTTGTCCATATCATATTTGGTTAAGCCTCATTAATCAAATTAACTTAACCCTATTATGTGGCATTAATTATTTAATGCACCCCAACCTCTCACATTAGACTTTGTTGTGGTTACTAGTTAAGCCGGGCGGGTCCGGGTAGATTTACACCACAACTTGGTCTAACCTCGGGTTCAAGCACAACATGACTAACTTCTCACATTGAGTCCTATTGTTTGCAACTACTAGTTAGGCCGGTCGGTTCCGGGTAGTTTTACGTTGCAAACTCAACCCAACCTCGAGTTGGCCACTTTCATGTTTGGTCTAGTGTCATGTTCATAGTCAAGTTTTCAAGCAATTGGGTAGACCTAACTTAATAGGTAAATTCCCAATGGGTAGACCTAACTTAATAGGTAAATTCCCAAGCTTATGTTTTTATGCATACTTACATGTCAACTTCCATGTCATATTTAATGTTACATGTTGTCATGTTATATCCATTTAACCCAAATCATGTTTCACATCATATTTTTATGAAACTTCAAGTTAAGTTTTTCATGTATATTCATGCTCGTCTAACCTAACCCCAAAACGTGTTTCCAACGTAAGTATAGACGAGTCAACATAATAGGAATACTATGCCTACAAATTGGCCTCGATCATGCATAGTGTCATAAAAAGGGGTTTTGGCCACAAACGCACAAAATGTCACAAGGGAATTTGGCCACAAACATGCATATTATCAAAAAGGGTTTGGCCATAAACATGCACAACTTAAAAGAGGGGATTGGCCACAAGCATGCATAATCTCATAAAGGATTTGGCCACGAACTTGCATGATAGCATAAGGGGTTTGGGTTCATAAACATGCATAAGCCCCAAAATCTTGCCTTAGCCCATGTTTCCCAAGTAAAATGGTTCCTAAAGGTTCATGCTAGCATTTCATGCATAAAGATCCAAACTTGCAAGTTAAACTAGATTATGCATAGCATGAGAGGCATGATTAAGTCACTCACAAGGCCTAAAATCATAAATATAAACACAAGAGGCAAGGTAAGGTTCATATAGGTTCGCATCATCATGTTTAGCCTCATTTTATCCCATGTCATTATCAAAACTACCGTTTCCATCTAAATGTAGCTAGAACTTACATAGTTAGGCCTAGGGAAAGGAGCATGAATCATCTTGGCTAAGAAAGGTGCCTCCTTTGTTGAAGAATCGTCATGGAACTCGCATAGCAATGTTGATCTCCCCCCGATTTGGTGTAGCAAGCTTCCTCCTCTTGATTTGAACCCGATTTGAGTGCTTAGGCTTTAGGGATTGGAGATGGAGGCCATGGTCACTTGGCATTTGGGCAGCACTTCGTGGAGAGAGTGATTTATGAGGGTTTAGGAGGGGGCTTAGGGGTGTTTTTATAGAGATTAGGAGTGTTTTAGGCCATAGGATTAGATCTAGGATAGATTAGGACCATCAGATCTCGGAAGCTTCCAGAACCAGCCCAAGAACAAGACCAGGTGAGACAAACAGGTGTGCCAGGCAACTTGCCCCGGCCACCCCCTGTCGACAGGCAAGTCGACAGGGCTGTTGACTTGGTCTGGGCCCAAGTCGACAGGCCTGTCGACAGCCCTGTCGACATGGCCTTGGCGGGAAACTCCCCGCCTAGCCCCAGATCTGATTTCCAAAACTGTTTCCGAAATTCAAATTCCCAGAAACCTTCTTTGGGCCTTTTACGGGTCATACGGACTCCGATTTTCGAAAACTCAGACTCTATTTCGCGTATTTTTCCGAGACGAACGCAATGGCATAGCCCGTTTTACTTGATTCAGATTTTATAATTTAATTCTGTCTTGATTCTTGATTTAACGTGTTGTAAAAATTCGGGTTGTTACACTGCAGCTATCCAAGGGTTCTCTAAGGGGAATCCTGAGACATTAGCTAGAGTGTCTCGAATCGGTAAGGAGCTCCTCCCCAGCCTTGAGTCATGATGGAAACCCAATTCCCAATACGACCCTATGGACTTGATTGTATTACTAGTATGGAGCCATTGTATATGGTAGCTATGCTTCCTAGGATTGATACATTTACTTTGAAATATTTTTTTATACACTAATAATAATATCAAATTCGTTTTATCGTACCAAGCATGTTTAATCATCATAAGGTAAAACTCTATCATTTGGTTTGCTTGCATTATGTGATGGGACTTGAGTCTTATGGTGATTTCATTTTTCCAAAAATCATTGCGTTGTTTTACGATTTACTTATTTATTTGTTCAGTCACCTTAAGTTATGCACTGGCAATCCATTGGAATAAAACCCGTTCCGCGTTATCGGCGTGGTCCTTGGATTTGCCTTATTATTAGATTAGTTAAGAATTCTCAAACTAGTCCCATGACTGACCCGTTGTTTGTTTCCACCTTTGCAAACTCGGGTGCCCTCTTTTCCACACGGGCAGTCGAGTAGTTTGTCTACAGGTTCTTATCTCGAGCAGGATTCTGGATTGAAGCTTAAAGCTGTGTCTAGAGTATAGTTGTCTTCCGTTGCCTTAGTTATTTTGTCTCCGCTGCACTGTATTGTATTAAAATATTGTAATTTATCTTTCGTTGTAAACTTTATTCGATGTACTCTGATATTCTGTACTCTGATGTAACATTACTGTAATGTTTATAAAAAGTCTGTTGTTATTGTTCTGATGTTGTTGTATTCCCAAAGTTAATGTATTTGGGTTTTGTACGATTTTAGTCGATCTACCGATCGATTAAGATCGGGCAAAATCCGGGCCATTACAGTACCACTATAACAACCCTGAATTTTGGGGTAAATTTAAAATTTTATTTTAAGTAATTTTAATGAGTTTATGATATTTAAAATAATTTATTTAAAATAATAATAATTAAAAATTGATTTAAATCGAAGTTCGAATGAACAATTTAATTTTAATTATAAAAAGAGTTAAAAATAGCATGCTAGTTTGAAAAGTCAAACTTTAACTTTGACTGACCATACAAGATGCAAAATTTAACGGATTTTAGTGAAACTAAAAATATTAGAATCTATTTAAAAATATCTTTCTAACGAATCTGAAAAATTAAAATTTCATAGCGGGAATCAAAAGCTATGCCCAAATTAAAATTTAGAAAAGTCACTATGAAATTTATAAAGGTCAAAATGCTACTTTTTGCATACGAAGGAATTTGAACTCGAAACCACTTCCAGTGAGTTCAGAATGATGTTTCTGCATTTAAAAAACAGTAAACACTTATATATTTCAAGTTTCGAAAATTATTTGTTTAAAATTGTATTTTTAATATTTAATATATACTCCTTGAAAATAGCCATTTTTCAAACGACCTCTGTTTTCGACGAAACCACTTTTGTTGGATTCGGAATGTCAAATTATTGCTAAGTTTAATTTTTCATAATTTTTAGAATTAATTTGTGGCCGTGGCAAAAAGATTTCTGTTTTGTCAATTTCGTTCAATTTTAATCGACTTGAAAATAGTCATTTTTACAAATGGGATCAGAATTCAACGAAATTAATTTTTCTAGATTCGTAGTGTCAAAATATAGTTAAAAACATTTTTCGGGAATTTTTAGAGTTATTTTGTAACTTCAGTAAACTTTGACGTAAGTTTGAACTTTAATACATGACTTAAATTTTAAATCTGAAAGACGGAGGCCAAGATGACCATTTGGGTTAACGGGGCAGGTCCAGATGAGTCCGGAATGGGGGCTAATGGGTAAGAACGACAGTCGTTGGGCTGAAATTGGATAAAGTTGCAAAACGGGCCTTTTAAGGGATTAAAATATTATTTAAATGCACACATATCGAGACAAACTCACGCTCCTTCTTCCCAAATCACTCACGCACGCTGAACCTATTAGCCGCCTCCCCTTTCTCACCTTCTCTCCTCTCTTTCTCCTAATCCACACACAATTAGACCTAGCCATAGTTTAACTATTTGAAGCTCTTGATCTCCTCTTCGATTCTAGACAAGTTTCAAACCTTCTCGTGCACCGGAGCTCCCGAATCACCTCTCTGAACCCGCTGCATTTGAACCTCTGCCCCGCCTCGATTGCTGCGTCGCACCCCACCCCCTTTCATCCGAATACCCACCTCTCCAAGCCCTCCATCCTCCAACAAACGGCACCCAAAACCGTTAACTACAGCTCAAGAAATTGTGATTCAAAGTTTTGAACAATTCAAGGTTATATAAATTTTAATTTTATTGATTTGCAACACTTGATTTCGTTGCTAACATTAATTTTAATTATTAAAAACATGTTTTTGATCCAATTCGATACATAAACCGACAAGTTTGACAATCTTGGAACAATGTGACATAACACAACGTCATAGATCTATTGTGTACAAGCTTCTGACTTTCAATTCGTTTCTAGATCAACCAAGGCATAAATTTTTGTTCGTTTCATGCTTGAATCATCACCATATGTTGTACCATATGTGATTTTGTTGAAACATGAAATATAAGCATATGTAATTTTTATTGAAACATGAAGATATAAACATATTGTAGCGTTTTGTTGAAACATGAGATTAAGAACATTTTAGCGTCTTTGTGAAATAATCAAATAAAAAGATTAAATCTTTATGTTGCGTTTGAATGAAATAAAAAGATTAAATCTTTATGTTGCGTTTGAATGAAATAAAAAGATTAAAACTTTAAGTTGCGTTTGAATGAAATAAAAAGATTAAATCTTTATGTGGCGTTTGAATGAAATAAAAAGATTAAATCGTTATATTGCGGTTGTAGTCAAATAATTTAGGTTGACGTTGAAATTTCCATTGTAATTAAAGTATGATATTACATCGTAAAAGATATTATCTTTATTTTTAATAAATAAAGAATAAGATGTGCATTGTAAAATAAAATTACATTTTTATATGTAATTGAAGAATGATACTTTACGCTATAAAATAAATTTACATTTTAAATATAAATAAAAAGAATGAACATATATACATTTTTAATGTAAATTAAGAGGACATTTTTTTATGTAATTAAAGAATATGATTTACATTGTAAATTAAGAGGACATTTTTTTAATTAAAGAATGAAGATTTGCATTGTAAAATAAAATTCCATTTTTTTATGTAATTAAGTAAGATTTTGCACTGTAAAATAAAAACACCGTTTATGTTAGAATTGACAAATTAGAATAAGAACATAATTACAGTGAACATTTTATTTACATTCGCTATGTTAATGAAAAGAACAAGTTTACATGACACATTTATTTACATTTAGTTATTACAAATAAAAAGAACAAGTAGCACGACATCTTTATTTACATTACTTTTATGTAAACAGAAAGGACAAAATTAGATGATACTTTTATTTACATTTTTATGTAAATAGAACATGAAAAGAATATTTTTATTTGCTATTTTGTGTAAATAAAACATGAGATAAAGAAAAGGGATATTTTATTTACATTTAGTGTAAATAAAAATAAAAAAATGAATGAAGAAGAATGACATTTTTGTCGCTATGTCATTTTAGATAAAATGAACACATATTTTAGTGTATGTCATTTTAGATAAAATGAACACATATTTTAGCGTATGTCATTTTAGATAAAATGAACACATATTTTAATGTATGTCAAATTTAGTTGAAATGAACATAATTTTAGCATTATGTAAATTTAGTCGATATGAATTATATTTTAGCGTTGAGAGAAAATATGTTTATATTAGCAATGTTGCATTAGAAAATATGTTTGCATTAGATATGTCTACATTAGATATGTCTATCTTAGAAATGTGTACATTGGAGATAATGAATATAAATTTAGTATTATGTCACATTAGTTAAAATGAACATATTTGTAGTGTCATGTCGTTCCAACTTAAAAGATCATATCTTTAAATGCTAGTTTAAGTTGAAATAAAAGATTTGCATTTTTTATTCGAAATTTATAAACATGAAATTTAGTTGAGTAAATAGATTGAACATTAAAAAATTCCATTTTTATTGTAGGTTGCTTTTATTAGAAAGATGACATTTTTTATTATTTAATTAATAAAAATGTGAAATAGAATTTAAGTGTTAATTTAACATAATACATTGTTGTTACATATGAAGATGAATGTGTTGTATTTCATCATTACATGATTGGTTATGTAGAGGTATGTTAGTTTGTTATGATTGAGCGTATTTACATGTTAACAACCTAGCATGGTTTATATTTGTTATAAATATAAATTATAATTAAATGATCCGCGCACGCGCAGTTCGCATTTTGAAACTCCAACTTTGTATGATCATAACAAAAGATCCAACCATTGTATTTTCCCAAAACTAGATCCGTTGGATTCGTCTTGGGAAAATCTTTCCACCAATACCAAACTTATTAAAATCCAACGGTTAGACTTAGAGACATGTGAAATTCAAAATTTCACAAAAGTAGCGCTAAAACCTTATATGATCTGAAACGTAGTTTTTTTTATAAAACGAGTTATTTTTATTGAAATAAAGTTGGATTAAAATTGTTACAAATTATTAATAACAATATGAAACGGGTTTTCAAATTAATATGCGAGAGTTATTTGGAAAGTCCGAGTTTACTCACATTCCAAATAATGATTCGACGTTTTAAATGGAAGAATTAAAGACGGTGGACCGACGATCTTCACATCGAATGGGTAACTAGTGTTGAGGCCCTTGATTGATTTGCTCCCAAGATCGGGCTAAGATGGTAGTTATTCGGACGTAATGTTGATTTGTACGGATTTGGCTTTCGCTCAGACCCAGAGCATAAGCTTATAAATGGATGTGTGTCTGACGTTGAATTTTGTTCTATGTAAACTGATTTCTATTAATATACGACCATTGGCGGCGGAGAATTTATTCTCTTGCTTAATGCCCTTAGAGGTTGTGTATTAATAGTTATCAATCGCATGGCGTGAATTGTCAACGTTGCACGCCAAGATAAAGATGATCAAGGTTTTGTTGGGAAGCATGCCTTGTGGTTATAACATTACTTCACGAGTCTCATAACCCCGTTGAGTCTAAAACGGGAGAAGGGAACGCAGGGAGAGCAGCACGTTTCTTTCTAGTTAGAAGTGGTGTTTTTGCTTAAACTGGCTGATGTTTACTTATGTGGATGATGGAATGAGGCGCCTCGGATGATAGGTCCTATAGGATCGGGAAACGTGTGTTCAGGAACTAATCCACGAAGCTATATGTGTGGACCAGCCCTGCAGCTATACAAGGGTTCACTGCGGGAGATCCTGAGACATTAGCTAGAGTGTCTCGAATCGGTAAGGAGCTCCTCCCTAGCCTTGACTCATGATGGAAACCCAATTTCAAATACGACCTCATACGGTTTTGATTGTATTACTAGTATGGAGGCATAGTATATGGTAGCTATGCTTCCTAGGATTGATACATTTACTTTGAAATGTTTTTGTAACATAAATACACTAATAATAATATCAAATTCGTTTTTAACGTATCAAGCATTTTTGACCATTATGAGGTAAAACTCTATCCTCCGGTTTGCGTTGCATTGTGTGATGGGACTTGAGTCTTATGATGGTTTAATTTTTCCAAAAGGCATTGCGTTTTTTAATGATTTACTTTAATTTATGCACGACAATCCATTGGAGTAAACCCGTTCCGCGTTAGCAGCGTGTTCCTTGGATTTGTCTTATTGTTATTAGTGAAATTAGTTAAGAATTCTCACACCAGTCCCATGACTGACCCGTTGTTTGTTTCCACCTTTGCAAACTCGGGTGCTCTCTTTTCCACATGGGCAGTCGTGTAGCTTTTTGCAGATATTTACCTCTTGAGCAGGATTCTGGATCGAAGCCTAAGGCTGTGCCCAGAGCATAGAAGTCTTCCGTTGTTTAATGTATTAAACTATTGTAATTTATCTTCCGCTGTAATTTTATTCGATGTACTCCGATATTCTGTACTCTGATGTAACATTATTATGATGTTTATAAAAGTCTGATGTTGTTGTTCTGATGTGTTGTAGCCCAAAGTAAGCGTATCCGGCGATTTCCCGCAAGGGTGATTTTCGGGCCATTTCATTTTGGTATCAGAGCTTTGGTTAGCTCAAATCTTTGGGATACAACTCATTAGAACTAAACAAAAGACTAATCAGAGATTGGATTAGTAATAAGAATACTCATTAGAGACAGGATCAGCAGTATTCTAGAACGAGAAAACTCATTAGAGATGGGGTTAGTAATGCCCTAGAATGAGTTGAGAGTGCCCAGTTTATAATTAACGTATTTGTGATTATATATAATCTACTTTAGAAAATATGATTTTTGAATATATAAAAGTTATATATTTTAAAAGTTAATCAACTAATAAAATTATTAAATGAAATAAGAATGAAAGATGAGATAGGATAATTAAACAACTTTAGCTTCGTTCCTTTTCGAGGACGAAAAGTTTTTAAGTGGGGAAGACTGTAACAACCCTGAATTTTGGGGTAAATTCAACAATTTATTTTAAGTAATTTTAATGAGTTTATGATATTTAAAATAATTTATTTAAAATAATAATAATTAAAAATTGATTTAAATCGAAGTTCGAATGAATAATTTAATTTTAATTATAAAAGGAGTTAAAAATAGCGTGGTAGTTTGAAAAGTCAAACTTGAACTTTGACTGACCATACAGGATGCAAAATTTAACGGATTTTAGTGAAACAAAAAATATTAGAATCTATTTAAAAATATCTTTCTTTCGAATCTGAAAAATTGAAATTTCATAGCGGGAATCAAAAGTTATGCCCAAATTAAAACTTAGAAAGGTCGCTATGAAATTTATAAAGGTCAAAATGCTACTTTTTGCATACGAAGGAATTTGAACTCAAAACCACTTCCATTGAGTTCAGAATGATGTTTCTGCATTTAAACAGTAAACACTTATATATTTCGAGTTTCGAAAATTATTTGTTTAAAAATGTATTTTTAATATTTAATATATACGCCTTGAAAATAACCATTTTTCAAACGACCTCTGTTTTCGACGAAACACTTTTGTTGGATTCGGAATGTCAAATTATTGCTAAATTTAATTCTTCATAATTTTTAGAATTAATTTGTGGTCGTGGCAAAAAGATTTCAGTTTTGTCAATTTCGGTCAAATTTAATCGACTTGAAAATAGTCATTTTTACAAACTGGCTCAGAATTCAACGAAATTAATTTTTCTGGATTCGTAGCATCAAAATATAGTTAGAAACATTTTTCGGGAATTTTTAGAGTTATTTTGTAACTTCGGTAAACTTTGACGTACGTTTAAACTTTAATACATGACTTAAATTTTAAATCTAAAAAACGGAGGCCAAGATGACCATTTGGGCTAACGATGTAGGTCCAGATGAGTCCGGAATGGGGGCTAATGGGTAGGGACAACAGTCGTTGGGCTGAAATTGGATAAAGTTACAAAACGGGCCTTTTAAGGGATTAAAATATTATTTAAATGCACACATATCGAGACAAACTCACGCTCCTTCTTCCCAAATCACTCACGCACGCTGAACCCATCAGCCGCCTCCCCTTTCACACCTTCTCTCCTCTCTTTCTCCTAATCCGCACACAATTAGATCTAGCTATAGTTAAACTTTTTGAAGCTCTTGATCTCCTCTTCGATTCTAGACAAGTTTCAAACCTTCTCGTGCACCGGAGCTCCCAAATCACCTCTCCAAACCCGCTTCCTTTGAACCTCCGCCCCGCCTCGATTGCTGCGCCGCACCCCACCCCCTTCCATCCGAATACCCACCTCTCCAAGCCCTCCATCCTCCAACAAACGGCACCCAAAACCGTTAACTACAGCTCAAGAAATTGTGATTCAAAGTTTTGAACAATTCAGGGTTATATAAATTTTAATTTCATTGATTTGCAACACTTGATTTCGTTGCTAACTTTAATTTTAATTATTAAAATCATGTTTTTGATCCAATTCGATATAGAAAACGATAAGTTTGACAATCTTGGAACAATGTGACATAACACAACGTCATAGATCTGTTGTATACAAACTTCTGACTTTCAATTCGTTTCTAGATCTGACGAATACAAAGGTGAGAGTTCTGATTTACAAGAATCAATTTTAAATTAATTATTCTCCTCGCTTATAGATGCATGATATTTATATTATTGTTTCTGATCCATGATGTGAGATTATTGATTGTGGATAATGGTAAAACATAAGTAGATTTACTATGATTACATGTTGATGCTTTGGGTTTGGATTTGACTGTACTGTAAATTTGGATGTTTGGATTGTTCATGTTTATTTAGATCTATTTTAATTAGATCTATAAACATCTATTTAGTAAGATCTATATACACCAATGGATTTAGATTTGGTCTCGTTGATTCATGACGTATATGTTAACACCCAAATATAGTTGTTGTTCATGTGTTATACTTAGATTTAGTATATATATATGGGATCATGATCATATGTTGACACCAAACTTATAAATTTGGTTACATATTTTAATATGAATCATGATTGTGAATGTTGACATCATAAATTTTTGTTCGTTTCATGCTTGAATCATCACCATATGTTGTACCATATGTGATTTTGTTGAAACATGAAATATAAGCATATGTAATTTTTATTGAAACATGAAGATATAAACATATTGTAGCGTTTTGTTGAAACATGAGATTAAGAACATTTTAGCGTCTTTGTGAAATAATCAAATAAAAAGATTAAATCTTTATGTTGCGTTTGAATGAAATAAAAAGATAAATCTTTATGTTGCGTTTGAATGAAATAAAAAGATTAAATCTTTATGTTGCGTTTGATTGAAATAAAAAGATTAAAACTTTACGTTGCGTTTGAATGAAATAAAAAGATTAAATCATTATGTTGCATTTGAATGAAATAAAAAGATTAAGTCGTTATGTTGAGGTTGTAGTTAAATAATTTAGGTTGACGTTGAAATTTCCATTGTAATTAAAGTGTGATATTACATCGTAAAAGAAATTATCTTTATTTTTAATAAATACAGAATAAAATTTGCATTGTAAAATAAAATTACAGTTTTATATGTAATTGAAGAATGATACTTTACGTTGTAAAATAAATTTACATTTTTAATGTAAATAAAAAGAATGAACATATATACATTTTTAATGTAAATTAAGAGGACATTTTTTTTATGTAATTAAAGAATAGGATTTACATTGTAAATTAAGAGGATATTTTTTTTTAATTAAAGAATGAAGATTTGCATTGTAAAATAAAATTCCATTTTTTTATGTAATTAAGTAAGATTTTACACTGTAAAATAAAAACACCGTTTATGTTAGAATTGACAAATTAGAATAAGAACATAATTATAGTGAAAATTTTATTTACATTCGCTATGTAAATAAAAAGAACAAGTTTACATTACACATTTATTTACATTTAGTTATTACAAATAAAAAGAACAAGTAGCACGACATCTTTATTTACATTATTTTTATGTAAACAAAAAGGACAAAATTAGATGATACTTTTATTTACATTTTTATGTAAATAGAACATGAAAAGAATATTTTTATTTGCTATTTTGTGTAAATAAAACATGATATAAAGAAAAGGGATATTTTATTTACATTTAGTGTAAATAAAAATAAAATAATAATAAATGAATGAAGAAGAATGACATTTTTATCGCTATGTCATTTTAGATAAAATGAACACATATTTTAGCGTATGTCATTTTAGATAAAATGAACACATATTTTAGCGTATGTCATTTTAGATAAAATGAACACATATTTTAATGTGTGTCAAATTTAGTTGAAATGAACATAATTTTAGCATTACGTAAATTTAGTTGATATGAATTATATTTTAGCGTTGACAGAAAATATGTTTACATTAGATATGTTTATATTAGGAATGTTGCATTAGAAAATATGTTTGCATTAGATATGTCTACATTAGATATGTCTACCTTAGAAATGTGTACATTGGAGATAATGAATATAAATTTAGTATTATGTCACATTAGTTAAAATGAACATATTTGTAGCGTCATGTCGTTCCAACTAAAAAGATCATATCTTTAAATGTTAGTTTAAGTTGAAATAAAAGATTTGCATTTTTTATTCGAAATTTATAAACATGAAATTTAGTTGAATAAATAGACTGAACATTATAAAATTTCATTTTTATTGTAGGTTGCTTCTATTAGAACGATGACATTTTTTATTATTTAATAAATAAAAATGTGAAATAGAATTTAATTGTTAATTTAACATAATACATTGTTGTTACATATGAACATGAATGTGTTGTTTTTCATCATTACATGATTGGTTATGTAGGGGTATGTTTGTTTGTTATGAGTGAGCGTATTTGCATGTCAACAACCTAGCATGGTTTATATTTGTCATAAATATAAATTATATTTAAACGATCTGCACACGCACAGTTCGCGTTTTGAAACTCCAACTTTGTATGATCATAACGAAAGATCCAACCATTGGATTTTCCCAAAACTAGATCCGTTGGATTCGTCTTGGGAAGATCTTTCCACCAATACCAAACTTATTAAAATCCAACGGTTAGACTTAGAGACATGTGAAATTCAAAATTTCACAAAAGCAGCGCTAAAACCTTATATGACCTGAAATGTAGTTTTTTATAAAACGAGTTATTTTTATTGAAATAAAGTAGGATTAAAATTGTTACAAATTATTATTAACAATATGAAACGGGATTTCAAATTAATATGCGGGAGTTATTTGAAAAGTCCAAGTTTACTCTCATTCCAAGTAATGATACGACGTTTTAAATGGAAGAATTGAAGACGGTGATTGAACACCGACGATCTTCACATCGAATGGGTAACTATTGTTGAGGCTCTTGATTGATTTGCTCCCAAGATGGGGCTAAGATGGTAGTTATCCGGACGTAGTGTTGATTTGTACGGATTTGGCTTTCGCTCAGACCCAGAGCATAAGCTTATAAATGGATGTGTGTCTGACGTTGAATTTTGTTCTATGTAAATTGATTTCTATTAATATACGTCCAGTGACGGCGGAGAATTTATTCTCTTTCTTAACGCCCTTAGAGGTTATGTATTAATAGTTATCAATCGCATGGCATGAATTGTCAACGTGGCACGCCAAGATGAAGATGATCAAGGCTTTGTTGGAAAGAAGGCCTTGTGTTTATAACGTTACTTCGCGAGCCTCATAACCCAGTTGAGTCTAAAACGGGAGAAGGGAACGCAGGGAGAGAAGCACATTTCTTTCTAGCTAGAAGTGGTATCGGTGCTTAAACTGGCTGATATTTACTTATGTGGATAATGGAATGAGGCGCCGCGGATGATAGGTCCTATAGGATCGGGAAACGTGTGCTCAGGAATAACTAATCCACGAAGCTGTATGTGTGGACCGGCCCTGCAGCTATCCAAGGGTTCACTGCGGGGGATCCTGAGACATTAGCTAGAGTGTCTCGAATCGGTAAGGAGCTCCTCCCTAGCCTTGACTCATGATGGAAACCCAATTTCAAATACGACCTCGTACGGTTTTGATTGTATTACTAGTATGGAGGCATAGTATATGGTAGCTATGCTTCCTAGGATTGATACATTTACTTTGAAATGTTTTTGAAACATAAATACACTAATAATATCAAATTCGTTTTTAACGTATCAAGCATTTTTAACCATTATAAGGTAATACTCTATCCTCCGGTTTGCGTTGCATTGTGTGATGGGACTTGAGTCTTATGATGGTTTCATTTTTCCAAAAAGTATTGCGTTGTTTAACGATTTACTTTAATTTATGCACGACAATCCATTGGAGTAAACCCGTTCCGTGTTAGCGGTGTGGTCCTTGGATTTGTCGTATCGTTATTAGTGAAATTAGTTAAGAATTCTCATACCAGTCCCATGACTGACCCGTTGTTTGTTTCCACCTTTGCAAACTCGGGTGCCATCTTTTCCACACGGTCAGTCGAGTAGCTTTTTCTAGATATTTATCTCTTGAGCAGGATTCTGCATCGAAGCCTAAGGCTGTGTCCAGAGCATAGAAGTCTTCCGCTGTTTAATGTATTAAAATATTGTAATTTATCTTCCGCTGTAATTTTATTCTATGTACTCTGATATTCTGTACTCTGATGTAACATTATTATGATGTTTATAAAAGTCTTCTGTTGTTGTTCTGATGTGTTGTAGCCCAAAGTAAGCGTATCCAGCGATTTCCCGCAAGGGCGATTTTCGGGTCGATTCATTTTAAAATGCAGAAACAAATTCAGAAAGAGAAAAACACTGTGAGAATTCTCCCTTTTTCATTTCTTTCTTCCCAATTCTAATAAATTAAAAAATGACATTATTATAACATAAATGGTATTTTTTTCCATTCTAATATGTCATTTCTAACAGAAATGTTATTTTTATTTTCCTAACATAATCTTAACAAAATGTCATGTTCAATTACATAACATATTCTTAACAAAAATGGTGTTTTGTTTCTAATGTGACATTCTAACAAAAACGGCATTTCAATCTTAACATTCTATAACCTGATGTGAATAGATTCAATATTTTATTGAAAATTAAAGGTGAGAATTTGACGATGTGAATAGATTCAAATTTACATTTTTATATGTAAATTTAATTACAATGTAAATTCCTACTCTTTATTTACATGCAAAAATGTAAATTTCATTACAATGCAAATTTCTACTTATATTTATATTTTCATGGCAAAAAATCTCAACTTTTACTTTACAATGTAAAAATATCTCTTTTTACTTTACAATGTAAAAATGTCATCTTTTATTAACATGTAAAAATATCATCTTTATATTAACATGTAAAAATATCATCTTTATATTAACATGTAAAAATATCATCTTTATATTAACAGAAATGGTACCATCTAAAACATCAGGCTTACCTGCTCCTTCAGAAGAAGTAGGTGCGATGGAAGGTGGTGCTTTTACCCCCTCGTACACTTGTGCAATCTGAACTCCTTTCAACAATGGACAATTAGGCTTGACATGCCCCTTTTTATGGCAGTTATAGCATTCTTTAGTGTCATCACTTCTGGCCTTCTTTGGATTTCTACAGTCCTTGCTGTAGTGTCTAAACTTCTGGCAGTTGTAGCATTGCACCTTTGCCTTATCATGGGTTTTAGCAGCTCCAAAACCGCTTCCTTCATTCATCTTTTCGGCTTGCTTCCTTTTATTATTGTTGGCCAAGCTTCTTTCTCTATCTTGTTGTGAAACTCTTTTGTCGTTCTCCTTGCAGCGACAAGCAAACTCAATTAGCTTATTGAAAGGAAGGTCAATGTGAGCAGTAACCCTGTCAGTGTACTTCCTAGCAAGTCCATTAATGAACCTCTTGTTCTTTTGAAAATCATCATGAATCAATTCTGGGGCGTAGCGAGAGAGGTCTTCAAATCTTCTCACATACTCAGAGATAGTTTTGTCGCCTTGCTTCAAGTTGGCGAACTCGTCATGCAGCCTTTCCACTTCTTGCCTGGGAACGTACTTTTCATTGAATAGCTCTTTAAACCTGTTCCAATTTTATCGGATGTCCCCGGGGATCCTGAGACATTAGATAGAGTGTTTCGAATCAGTAAGGAGCTCCTCCCTAGCCTTAACTCATGATGGAAACCCAATTTCAAATACGACCTCAAACGGTTTTGATTGTATTACTAGTATGGAGGCATAGTATATGGTAGCTATGCTTCCTAGGATTGATACATTTACTTTGAAATGTTTTTGAAACATAAATACACTAATAATAATAACAAATTCGTTTTTAACGTATCAAGCATTTTTGACCATTATAAGGTAAAACTCTATCCTCCGGTTTGCGTAGCATTGTGTGATGGGACTTGAGTCTTATGATGGTTTCATTTTACTAAAAAGCATTGTGTTGTTTAACGATTTACTTTAATTTATGCACGAAAATCGATTGGAGTAAACCCGTCCCACGTTAGCGGCGTGGTTCTTGGATTTGTCTTATTGTTATTAGTGAAATTAGTTAAGAATTCTCACACCAGTCCTATGACTGACCCGTTGTTTGTTTCCAACTTTACAAACTCGGGTGCCCTCTTTCCACACGGGCAATCGAGTAGTTTGTCTACAGGTTGTTATCTCGATCAGGATTCTGGATTGCAGCCTAAAGCTGTGTCCAGAGCATAGTTGTCTTCCGCTGCAATGTATTAAAATATTGTAATTTATCTTCCGCTGTAATTTTATTCGGTGTACTCCGATATTCTGTACTCTGATGTAACATTATTATGATGTTTATAAAAGTCTGATGTTGTTGTTCTGAGGTGTTGTAGCCCAAAGTAAGCGTACCCGGCGATTTCCCGCAAGGGCGATTTTCGGGTCGTTTCATTTTGGTATCAGAGCTCTGGTTAGCTCAAATCTTTGGGGTACAACTGTAGTAACCCGGATTTTGAGCGGCTTTGGTTATCGACGTAAGCTCGACGTCGATAACCAAAACATCGAAAAATCCCGGTAATTAATGAAAGAAATTAGAGGGTGAGAATGGATAAGATAGAAACTTAGAATAGAAGAAGAAGAAGAACACAACATCAGAGTAACACGAACCTCACAGCGGAATGAATAACATATAATAGATAACATAACTTTGAAATATAACAGTTATGTATACAATAGCACTTATCAGAGTACAGCAGTTACAACACAGCGGAAATCACTATAGCTATATGATCTTGAAACCTCCTGCTCCAAGCTCTCCAAATATATCTGTAAAACCCGACTACTTGACTGCCCGTACAAATTTAGGCACCCAAGAGTTTAGGGAAAACAACAAAGTAAACTCCGGGTCAGCCATGGGACTGGTATGAGTAAAACAGTTTAAACAAGTATATGAACAAGTAAACGGTATCTCATAAGACCACGCCGCAGAACGGAACGGGTTTTTCCCTTATGAGAATCCAAAATATCTTTATATCGAAAACCTTTTGATATTATAATAATGTCTATGTACAAATAGATATCAACTAGCAGAAACGCTTTCATCTCACGTTCTACATATATAGTATACAATCAAAATCGCAAGCACGTATTGGATAATGGATTTCCAACTATGACAAGGTATGGAACCACCTTCCGATCAGTGTACTCTAGGAACGATACACTGGAGTTCAACAAGAACATCTTGTAACTCAGCCACACATGGCCGACCACTCATTTCGCTTGAGTGTATCGAATGTACATCACCAACGGTTGGGATCAGCAACCGTTCCCGTATATATATGGGACAACATTGATAGATTTAAGAAACAAATGAATATTCACTAGATAGGTGATTATACACCCTACTTCGGTGCGACCGACTTAGCCATGCTGCCTGCCCGATTTCTGTCATTTACCGGTTGATGAGGCTAGAAGCTACGCTTTATCATTACATCAGATTCACTTCGAATGCTACTTTGTCAAATCCATCGAAATCACTAATTGACGTCTAGAACCATACATTACGTGTCAGCTAAAAGAAGTTTCCTTCTCCGCTTCCACTCTTGGTATAGTTGAAGAAATCAATGTACGTGACTGTCTGAAAATACTATGTCAGACATCCATCTTCATTCACTTAGAAATGTCACATCGTCATACCCGCCAAATCACAAATTGACTTATCCAAAAATAACACGGGTATACAGCTAAGAGAAACGAATTCCTCTGCCACCAAACGTGAATACGTTTGAACAGATCAACTTACGCGATCCATTGGATATACTCTGTCAGACCTTCGTCCATACAAGTTGTCCTGGGACTGGACAAACCGAAGGCACTATTCCGTAAACAGGATAGCCCTTGCATTTTACTCCGTCTTCAATTATCTTTGGCATATATGATTTCGCGATGCTTATGCCAATACAGAGTTGTTCTATGGATAATAATCCAACCGGTCTCTCCATATTAACAACGTTAAAATGGTCAAAACTTCGATAGTATGTGAGTTAACTATCAAAGAAAAACAAATGTGCAAACAACGATATTATCTCCAGATGGAAATTATATCAAACAAACATCATTTAACATTTTATCTCTTTAGTTCATTTATTTACTTATCTCCTATTTCCATATATTCTAAATTCTTATTTTCTTCTATCAGAAAACATTTCTGATTCTCGTTTGGAAAACATTTCCAAAACTCCTTTACGATCAAACCTTACCATTTCTTAGTCAAGAAGGAAGTCACTCAAGTTGGGGTATAATTACCTCTCAGACCTTAACTGAACAACGTTATAACTTCGAAATGGTCAAAGTTTATCTTTTAAATCTTTAACAACTTCTTTACGCCTTTCTCGGATTCAATTTTTTTTACTAATCCACTTCTATATTTAAAACATTGGTTATAACGATAACGTTATAACCCCTACTTTCGAATTATCTAACTTTAATTTTAACTTCTATTCTTATTAGTGAATAATTAACCTAACACTTATTTATTTATAAATAAATAAATCTATTTAAACACTGGAAAGTATAAGTACTTTCCCAAATTCGATATAAATCGAATTCGCCGATTAACTCTCTTCGAGAAATCTCTATTTGATTAACTCTTCTTCGAATAACCTATATTCGATTAACTCCTTCTCGAATGAACGATATTCGATTAACTTTCTTCGAATAACTAATATTCGATAACTCTTCCTTTTCAAATATCTCATATTTGAAAATCTCACTTCGATTAAACTATAATCGATAACTCCCTTCGATGAAACTAACATCGATAACTCCTTTCGATGAAACTAACATCGATAACTCCTTTCGATGAAACTAACATCGATAACTCCTTTCGATGAAACTAACATCGATAACTTTAACTCGACGAACTTAACTCGACTAACTTAACTTGACTCGACTAACTCGACTTACTTGGTTCGACCAATTCGATTCGATTAACTAGGCTCGACTAACTTGGTTTTATTTAATTCAACTTGATTAACTCCTATCGAATAACTAGGTTCGATTAACTTAACTTATTTAACTCATCTTGATTAACTCCTATCGAATAACTAGGTTCGAATAACTTGACTTATTTAACTCATCTGGATTAACTCCTATCGAATAACTAGGTTCGATTAACTTAACTTAATTTACTTATCTCGATTAACTGAACTAATCACTTTGATTAGCTCGACTAATTCACTTTGGTTAACTTAACCAATTCACTTAACTAATTCACTTAGTTTAACTTAACTAATTCACTTAACTCCTGTCGAATAAACTATATTCGATAACTCCTCTAACTCTATTCGAATAAACTATATTCGATTAACTCCTTTACTCTATTCGAATAAACTATATTCGATTAACTCTATTTAACTCCGTTTAACTCTATTCGAATAACTAATATTCGATTAACTCCTTTTCTTTATTCGAATAAACTATATTCGATCAACTCATTTGATTTAACTCTAATCGATTAACTCCATTTAACTCTATTCGAATAACTAATTCGATTAACTAACTTCGAATACCATATTCGATTAACTAACTTCGAATACCATATTCGATTTCTCCTTTCGAATAACATATTTGATTTGTCCTTTCGAATACCATATTCGATTTGCTTTATTCACTTTATAAAGATTTCCTTTTTAACAACGTTTTATTCATTTGAAAAGATTTACTTTTAAATAACGGTTCTACACTTTAAAAATGATTTCCTTTTTATAACGTTTCCTTTTCAATTCTATTTGTAAATGGTTTACATATATTTCCTTTTCAAATTTATTCTTGAAACATTCTAACTCCTTAAATTTTTGGGAAAATTCGCCATAACCTCCTTTGTATCGGGAGCATCGGGAAAATCCCCAAACCCGCCACACAGGCCTTTCCATTCAAAAAGAAATGTTTTGAATTTATTTCCTTTTCAAATATCTCCTATTTATAAATATTCCAATTTATAAACATTTCTTATTTATAAATATTCCACTTTATAAATATCACTTATTTATAAATATCCCATTTTATAAATATGCTGTTTTCAATATCACTTTGAAAATTCCCTTATCTACATTCCGGTATGTTATGGTATTTAACACACCATATAATAACGATAAATATCGTCCAACACACATAATCACAACAGATTATATATCACATTATATATCACAATATATAAATCACAGTAAAATAACTGTTGAGGAATCCAGTCGGATTCCTCCAACCTGTTTCCCTGCATCCACAGATGTTACACAATAAAATCAACATCACTTTCAGTTTCATATGATATATTCTGTTAAACAGAATCAAATATAGAAATTCAACTAACTGACTAGCAGTTCAATCAAACAGTCAACACACAGTAAATTAGACAATTTCTAACAGTTCTAAAAAAATACAACATGAAAATATAAACTGTTCAGAGTTGGTGAGTTTTACTCACATTTGCGCTTTAACCGATAAATATCGGTGTGCGTTCACTGATTCAGTCGAACAATTTATTTCGCCGTAAATTGTAATGAGCTCTGATGGACTTCCAGTTGGTTTCATTGTGGAGTACTCGTCCATACGGTCCCAACGGATCAAACCGTTCGAAATTCTGATGATATATGATAAAGTTATTCGATCTAGAAGTTTGTATACAATTTCGATTAAATAAAACATGGATTAAATATAGCGGGCCTTAACCTTTTTAAATACCACGGCCCACCATTCTTTGCCAAGCCCAGACCGACACTTCTCCTTCCCCAAATCAACCAACGTGCTCCTGTTTGCATCACAGACAATTTCCTCCCTTCGATCTCCCTTATACTCCTTCATTTCTCAATAAACAACCGAACTAAAATCGTCATTAAACTCCTCAAACAAATCTCTACAAAACCGTACCAATTTTGTCAAGATCGAACACCACATGGTACTTCCGTCGGTCCCAATTTTTCAACGTCAGGACCCAACAACTCACGACATCTCACTGTCGATTATCACCCAAAGCCCTCGGAGTCCCCATCGACTACACCACCTGACCCCCTCGCATGTCAGTAACCCAAAGCAACCCTCGAATCCCCATCCGACATCACGCTGTGACCATAAACCCCAACCCTAGCTCGCGGTGCTATCGTCGACTTCAGAAAATGGGCGTCGAACTCTCTGATAAGCTACCAGATCGAAGAACAGATTTATCGGAATCTGATTATAAAACCATTTCGATCTATAGTATTGGTTTTTCTTTGATTTTACTTTGGCTTTCCTTTGTGCGGTTCATTTCAGAATTTGGCGGCTGAAGAAATGAGGTTGTGGACTTTTTGATTAGGTTTTAGGAATTGGTTTGTTATATATAGAAAAATTATAATATTTTTATATTCATTTTTAAGCAAACGCTATACGTATTTGTCCTCTAAAATTCCCGTGACCGCATACGATACCCAAAAATCACCAAAATTGACATGCACCTTCAGCTCGACATTACGAACCCAACGAAACTGTTTTCGTCGAATTCCGACTCCGTTTGCTCACACAGCGTATTTTTAACTGTCCAGATACTGACTGTTTTACACTCTAAAAATCCGTATGGCCGCACAGTGACTCTAAAAATTACGAAACTGGAAATCTAGCAATAATTTGACATTGCGGATCCATTAAAATTAGTTTCGTCGAATTCCGACTTCGTTTGCAAAACCGGCTATTTTTTAAAGCTCTGGATGACCCATTTAAATATATAAATATATTTAAATAAAATTAAATTAAATATAAATAAATTTATATTATCGTATATCTTTACATATGATATCGTACAGCTCCAGAATATCATATCAGAATATACAGTTTGATATTTCAGATTCCAGATTATCCCGATATTCAGTTTATACTGAAAAATCCATTTATAACGTATATAAAGCGTCACAAATTATAAAGGAATTCCACAGCGACTTTTTCTGAAATTTGATTTGGACGTAAATCAAAATCTACACGACGAAATCCCGATTTTCCTCTTCCACTAGAAAGATATACTCCACCTGCTCCACACGTTTCTTGTTTCACAGAAATCCGGCTTAAAACGAATCCTGTACATTCAGTTGAAGTTCAAATCGCCAAATCGCGAACTGCAGCGCCATTTCAAGCTCTATTTTAATTATAATATAATTATACGTTCAAACTGTCGTCGATTGAATATATTCGTCGATATAATTCAACTCTAAGCTGAATTAAATCTAAGGGATGACCCTGTTCACAGAATATTGTGATTCCCAATATTTTTGATTATTTCGACATTATAATATATTTTATTATATTATAATTATTAATTAAGTATTCAATATTATTTTATTTACGTTCTCGATATCGATAAATCGATATTTAATAATTAAATAAATAAATTATTCAACAGCTAAAAATGCGGGTCACTACAATCTTCCCCCCTTAATAAAATTTCGTCCTCGAAATTGCTAAGCTAGGGGACGACCCTATCTACTGGGTAATTTTTTTCTTCTGTTTACCTCTTATCTCCGATTTCAACTGAACCAATTAATAGCGACTGAAATACTAATTTATTCTGACTAACTAAATTTTTTAAAAATCCTGAAAATTTTCTAATGCCTTAGCTTTCCGAAAAAATTTCGCCAGCACTTCCTTTGTACTGGTCAATATCTCAAACTCCAACTCGCCTCTCTGGGCCTTCTTTATCCCAAAAGAAAATCAAACAGCCAAGCGGCTTGCCAATTCGGCTCATAAATCTCATATCCATATATAATATAAACTAGTACCTTTTTGTCGGGCATATCGTTATATCCCTTCCATCTGCTGCTAATTCAGCATATACAAATGCCTTTTCAATCGAACTCCAATCAATTTCATCTCCAACACAACCATTCGTATATATCCAAGTCGAATTCACTTTCAGATTATCCTCTAATCAAATCCAATTTCATTTAACTTCACACGTTAAATTTAAATTTCAAATTTCAAATTCCTAGGTTTATTTCAAATCAATTTGAACTCATAATACCAATTCATAACCTTTGAATTTTTGAACAACTTCTTTTTTTTCTCAAAACAATTCAAATCAAAATCTCTGGTAGTAATCCACCACTTAGAAACTCGAAAATCACACCGATGATGCTGCGCAGTCATCATCGGAATTATTTTCCAGCGACCCAAGTGATTTCAATACTATCATTTAAAAACCATTACTGAATACTTCCATTTTGAAAACATTTCAAGATCTCCCAAGAACTTAAAATTTCCTTATTTTAATTCAAAATCTGATTTAAATTCATCTTTAATTCATCTTAATTTCATATAATTCACTTATATAAATTCTGATTAGTTATATATAACCATTTCACATGTTATAATCTTACTCGATTATAGTTACAACCAATATATCTAATATATGATAATATATTACATATCCATAATGTGTCGGTCCATCGTATTCAAGTATTTATTTACTCCTACCGATACAGTGGATCAAACTGATCGACCAGAACTCATAAACAACTCATCCAATGAATCTCCACAATATAAAACCATTTTTATATCAAATACAAATACGCACTCGTATATATACACTCAAACTCAATCTAGGGTATTACTAACCCTATCTCTACCGAGTCACGCCACAGAGCCAAGGTAATTCTTAACTTAAGCTCTGATACCAACTGTAGTAACCCGGATTTTGAGGACGTAAGCTCGACGTCGATAACCAAAACATCGAAAAATCCCGGTAATTAATGAAAGAAATTAGAGGGTGAGAATGGATAAGATAGAAACTTAGAATAGAAGAAGAAGAAGAACACAACATCAGAGTAACACGAACCTCACAGCGGAATGAATAACATATAATAGATAACATAACTTTGAAATATAACAGTTATGTATACAATAGCACTTATCAGAGTACAGCACTTACAACACAGCGGAAATCACTATAGCTATATGATCTTGAAACCTCCTGCTCCAAGCTCTCCAAATATATCTGTAAAACCCGACTACTTGACTGCCCGTACAAATTTAGGCACCCAAGAGTTTAGGGAAAACAACAAAGTAAACTCCGGGTCAGTCATGGGACTGGTATGAGTAAAACAGTTTAAACAAGTATATGAACAAGTAAACGATATCTCATAAGACCACGCCGCAGAACGGAACGGGTTTTTCCCTTATGAGAATCCAAAATATCTTTATATCGAAAACCTTTTGATATTATAATAATGTCTATGTACAAATAGATATCAAATAGCAGAAACGCTTTCATCTCACGTTCTACATATATAGTATACAATCAAAATCGCAAGCACGTGTAAGAACCCGTAACTTCCCCGTGAAGGAAAGCACGAATACTTTGAGAACAACACACAAAAGGACGCATACGGAAGAACATTTCACTGTATATTACAACAATGCATCAGATTACAAGAATATACAGAGTATAAACAAATAAATATTACACAGAAATATCAGAGATTTAAATTACATTTAAATACATAGCAGCGGAAAATAATACAATACACAACTAGAAGAGATATACGGATACAAAGCTTTCCGGATATCATTCCAGCTGTAAACCAGGATCCTGTGAATATAAATCTGCAAAACCAAAACTACTAGCTGCCCGGGTCAAAAATAGGGGCACCCAGAGTTTAGGTTAAAACAATAAACTCCAGGTCAGTCATGTGACTGGTGTGAGAACTAAAACAGTTATTAATCTTTATTTTAAATCATTAGGTAAATCAAGGGACCACGCCGTATAACACGGAACGGGTTTCCTCCCAAGAATACCAGTGCATAAAACAAACAGCGCAATGCTAAATAAAGAAAAATGAAGCTGTTATAAGACCCAGGTCCTATCACACAATGCAACGCAAGCCGGGGGATAGGGTTTTCCCTTATAACAGCCAAAGAATGCTTGATACGTTTAAAACAAATCATTTGATACTATTATAAGTGTATAGTGTATAAAACAACTTCAAATCATAAGTATCAATCATAGGCGACATGAGCGTCCCATGCCACTATGTCGCCATGTATAGGTTTACAAATAAAACCGCAAATGTCACGTATTTGGAAACTGGATTTCCGTCTGTGAACCGAGGCCAGGGATCATCCTCTACCGATTCGAGACTGTCTAGCCCGAGCCTCAGGAACAGCCGCAACTGCCCCATGGAGCGACAGGGCCGGTCCACCGATGTGGATTATTATGCCTGAACACTACGTTTCCCCGCCCTTTGGGGCGTAAATGAGCCAACGAATGACTCCATCGGACCCGGATCGTCCGATCAAACCGAGGCACCTCGCAACAGCAACAACCACACAGGTGAAAAGTATATAAATGTCAGGGCTGGTAGGTCACTGACACCACCCTAGCTAGAAAGAAACGCATGCCCTCCCTGAGGTCCTCTCCCGTTTTTGGTTCACAACCGGGGTGCGAGGCTCGCGAATTCACGTTACACAAAGCTGTGCCACACAGGCTGTGCTTTGATCATCACCGCAAGACTTTGCTTTTCAACAGAAGCCTTGATCAATTGCCACTTAGGCATGCCACACAGGCAATTCACTCCATGTGATTTATATCCATCAATATATAACCCCTGAGCTCGTACGTCTCAGAGAAGGGCGTTAAGCAAGAGAATAAATTCTCCGCCGCCAAACAGATATATATTTAATAGAGATCAATCACACGGACTAAAATCCAATGTCAGACACACAGTCCATTTACAAGTTCGTTCTGGGTCTGAACGAAACCGGAGGCGCCTAGTACCCCGCATATCCATCGATCTCCAAGTACGTCTGGACGATCACCAAGTGTTTCCATCTTCTTGGGTGTACAGCCCAATCAAGATTATCAGTAATCACCCAAACGACGTGAAGACTTCCGGTCTTCGACCATCGTCTTCATCTTCGACACCACGTCGAATCAGTTATTCAGAATGGGATAAACCCGGTCTTTCTGAATAACTCGCGTATATATTATAAAAGTGTTACACAAACACAACATACGCCTCATTCCAATTCAGAATATTCTTTTATTCAAATATTCCTATACTTTGGGAAAAGTTCCCATTAATTTTATCCAAGATAAATTCTTTAAATTTATTCTTTAATCTCCTTTGAATATCAATTCAAACTAGTCGGGATTAGCGAACCACACCGAAGTAATCATTTATTTTATTTCCCAATCCCAACCTATTCATCCCATGAAGTAAAACTGGTTATACTTCATATCTAACACCACGGTGTTATCGGTAAAATTCAATTACCATTTCACGTTTAAATCTAATTAAAGATTTAACTATCGCCTGGAGCAAAACTGGTGATACTCCATTCTAACACCTTTTCAATCTAATTAAAGATTCATTAAAACTCCACTTAGTTTTAATCTTTAATTGGGTTAAAGAATCAGTGTCATTTAAAACACAGTTCACGATAAACCCAAAATCACATTCATTAATTATCGGGTTAAAGAACGAGTGTTATTTAAAACACTGTTCACGATAAACCCAAAAATCAATATCAATTCAATTCCAATTAAATATCATTTAATTGGTACACTTCATTAAATCTAAATAAAAAGATTTAATCATTTCTCAACTGGGTTCAAGAACAGTGTTAGTGAAGACACCATTCACGACAAACCCAAATCACATTCGATATTCAATACAAGGCTCTGAATAGAAAATATATCGGCTTATATTCAATATCAAATTCTACGACTAACAAATGTCGTATTGGAAATAACGATATAAATATATATCTTTCAAATTTCCATAACAACACCTGTATAATCACGAATTCCAACATCGAAATATTCCGAAGACAATTCCGATTCAAATCCCCTCCAATGCAATCATTGGATATTCTGGTTATTTTCAAAACCCTTTCAAATTCAATTTATTTATTTAAAAATAAATAGAATTATAATTCTAGTTCAAAACTAGTTCATTTCGATAAAAATCTATTTTTATCTTTTCAAATATGGAGTTTTTCATCCCAATTCTTTCTAAATCATTTCTTATGATTTTACACAAATTATTACTATTTTTAATAATTTTATCAAGGCCCGTACAGTCGATTTCCATCAACGGCCATCGAACTGCACTTACAGCGACCTTTTTCAAATTTGATTTGGACATAATTCCAAATCCAACCGTTAGATTTCAAATTTCTAATATTCGTTAGAAAGCTCTTTTCGATATGAACCCAACGGTTCCGGTTTTAGGAGAATCCGACGGTCGGATCTCCCGTAATGTCCGTTTGAAATAAATGGTCGAAATTCCCGAACTGCCGCGGCGCGGCGCGTTCTTTTCAGGCCATTATATTATATATATTATATATATAATATATATTTCGTCGATTTCTATTTAAAACGAATTATATAAATAGTTTTGAATTCGTTTCAAAAGCAATTTCAACTTCCATTTCAATTCAAATCAAAATTGAATTCTCCTTTATAAATTCGTTTTAAAATTCATTTCTATTCAATTCAAATTTCAATTCAATTTGAATTCATTTCAATTTGCTTTCAATTCAATTCATTTCGAAATCGTTTTCAATTCAATTCATTTCGAAATCGTTTTCAATTCGATTCATTTCGAAATCGTTTTCAATTCAATTCATTTCGAAATCGTTTTCAATTCAATTCATTTCGAAATCATTTTCAATTCAATTCATTTCGAAATCGTTTTCAATTCAATTCATTTCGAAATCGTTTTCAATTCAATTCATTTCGAAATCGTTTTAAATCGATATAAATATCATTCACTTCAAAATGGCGTCAATCTAATCAACACGGCTTCATAAATTTCTATTTTCAAATATTCTATTTCAAATATTTCTTTTTCGAAATAGTTGTTATTATCAAAATATTTCGTTCAACACATGACCAATCTCAATGGATGAGTACTGTCAACACATGAACCTTTATTTTATATTATTCTTTATTTCTCAAATTGGAATGAGGCCCAATCAATTACCATATAAAATTAATTATATGGATTTTCATACATCACACGTATATAATAGCATTGAAAAATAATCAACCATCAACCAAAGTGCACTACACTGTATAAGCATCAAATATAGATATCTAACGCTTATAACAGCCTGTCAATCAATCGATCGACATATTTAATCAATCAGGATGAGTGAACTTCAAATTTCATCCTAACACCCGTGTGGGGTTTCAAACAATCAAACACATATTTTATTTGTGCTGTTGGGCGATGTGTAAAATTTATCATCCCAATCAATGTCCTTCAAATAGGTGTACATAAACAAACCGTCTGGTTTGTAAATGAATATTTTATTTTATTCACTTTCACTATATTCATATTCACGTTAAAAATTATATTTTTAACGATAAAACATTTTATTCCAACATATGAATTTCTATTCAGTTCATTTATTCAATAAAATTGATATTTTTATTTTTCTAACATATTTTAGAAAATTTCGGCGGCATAACGGCACGATACTAGAAACGGGACGAGGCCTAGCCTTATCCCCGGTCTAGTGAAGGCCCACGCCATTCACACATCAATCAATCCATTCATTTCACCAAACAATTCAATTTCAACTCAAATCATCTAACTAATCTATGCAACCAAACAAACAAGTCCATGGTCTGTGGACGGTTGTGTCGGGTGCTACTAAGCACCGTCTGAATCCTAGTATATATATATAACTAGAAAAGTAACTGAAAGGTGAGAAATTCTCACATATAGCTATCCTAGCTCCACGGCACTTCATTGATAGAAATCTTCATCGCTATCGCATCTTTGTCATCTTCGTTGCCCGTAGCCACTACATATAAAAATCATATTTTTATTTCGAAGTTCAATATATAAAAATCATATTTTTATTTCGAAGTTCAATATATAAAAATCATATTTTTTTTCGAAGTTCAATATATAAAAATCATATTTTTACTTCGAAGTTTAATATATAAAAATCCCATTTTTATTCTTTCTATTAATTAAAAGAAATCTCGTCTTTTAACATTATAAAAATTCAATCTTTTATCTATTAAAAATCTAAACTTTTATCAATTAAAAATCTAAACTTTTATTTATTAAAAATCTAAACTTTTGTCAATTAAAAATCTAAACTTTTATTTATTAAAAATCTAAACTTTTGTCAATTAAAAATCTAAACTTTTATTTATTAAAAATCTAAACTTTTGAAACAAAATAATCATGTCTTTTAAATATGAAAAAAAAATCGAACCTTTATAGTTCTTAAAATCATATCCTTTCTAAATAAAAATCATATATAAAATCGAAATCAGAAAATACTTACATAGAATTTTCTAGGGTTTTGGGGGTTTTCGAGGCTGAAACCGCGGATGGAGGAAGCGGAGAGGGAGGCGGAGTTTTCTGCTGCTGGCGCCACATCGAACAAGGCTCGAGGCCTAGGGCTTCGCCAAGCACTCGCCAAACACCGCCGGACCTTCATCAGTGCGCCCCCGTCCAACCACCCACGCGTCGCCTTCAAGTGGCCATAACCACGTCGAACTCGGTTGTCTCGCGCTCGCGACTGAAGGGGGTTTTGGGTTGGGCGGTGTTCGATCGGAGGACGGAGGGTGGCTGGGGGGTCTCGTCGGCGCAAGGCGCGACGCTTGGGAGGGCGACGGTGGCACGGGGATCGATACCGATCCCCTTTTTTTCTTTTTTTTTTCTGTTTCGATTTGATTTTAAAGAGGGGGGGGGGGCAGAATGAATTAAGGGGAGGAGAGAAGATATTTTTAATTATTTTATTTTATTATTTAATTATTTCAAAAAGTTGACTTTTAAATACGACCTCTAAACGAGGCCCACCGCCTGCCGTCCCTAGCGTATTACCCCCATTCCAAACACAATGGGACATGTTTCGCAGGTTGATTCGATCGTTTGAATCAGTTTCCGTTGAATTTACATTTAAATCGCTATATTGAATTTTAAACGTACATTTCAAATTACCGGGGTCACATACTAACTAGAAAAATTCCTGAAAAATATTTTCTAGCTTCGTATTGACGATACGGTCCTAACAAAACTAGTTTCGTCGAATTCCGAGACCGTTTGAAAAATGGCCAATTTCCAGTCGATTAAAATCAACTGAAAATGGTCAATCGCGTTTTCCTTTGCCACGCTCACATATTGATTCGGAAAATTATGAAATTTGAAACCTAGCAATAACTTTACATCCCGGACCCAACAAAACTGGTTTCGTCGAAATCAGAGGTCGTTTGCAAAATTCCCAATTTTAAGGGCCTGAATTCCATAGCGACTATTCAGAATTTTCAACTGGACATATCTTTTGATTCCCGCTATGAAATCTTGATTTTTCCGATTCGTTGGAAAGATATCATCAATTAGATCCTGATGTTTTTGGTTTCACTAAAATCCGGATTGTTTTGCACCCGGTACATTCAATTGAAGTTTGAAATCGAATTATCGAACTACCGCGCCATTTTCAATTCCATTTATAATTATATATAATTATTTATATTCTAACGACGACGCGTATAAATATATACGTTCGAATTATATTCAAAATAAATTTCTCGTCTATTTTATTTAAAATAATCTATTTTAAATAATCAAAATTCGCTAAAATTGCCAAAATAAAAATTTTAAACTGGCCCAGATTTTCCGGGTTATTACAATCTCCCCCACTTAAAACTTTTCGTCCCCGAAAAGGAACAAAGTCGAAAGTGGTTTGATAAATCAACCCTACGCTCGATCTGGCTTCCATTCTCCAACTCTTTAGTTTCTGAGAATTTTCAAAATTTCAAAAATTTGGCTAACACCCTAAATTTTTGAAAAAATTCGCCATAACCTCCCCTGCACCGGGAGCATCGGGGAATTTCAAATAGCTTCCCCGGTCCTTCAGATCTCAAAAAGAAAAAGAAAAAGCCAAGCGGCTAGCCAATAGGCTCATAAAATCATCATCACCCAAACAAAACAGTAAATTATGTAGTAAACATGTACCTATTTGTCGGGCAAACAAATTTTATTCTCTGGCTCTAGCCTCCTTGCTATGACTTGTTCAATGTAAGTATATGTATATGCAAGCAAATGCGACCAAATTTCAATATAATTCATTATTTGATGCTATTAGGCATAATGGTTCAAAATTAGCAAACAAATAGGCAAACAACACAAACATCAATCAATTAGTGAATTAGAGTTTCAAATTCATAATTTTGATACATATACAAAAATCATGTTTTTGATGCCAATTCACAACAATAAGCCCTATCTAATTTTGGTTCTCACACCAGTCAATAGGAAATATATAGAAATCTCACTTTCGTCACTCGAATATAAACACTGATGATGAGGCCTCATCATCTGAATCATCTCCGGGCGACTAGAGTGTGATTCTATATCTATCCAGTATATTAAAATTTCGAATACACGCGGATCAGACGTATACGCAAAATCTATATATACTGGATTGTCCACATCAATATAAATAGATAATCAAATACGAATAATTGATTTTAAATTTTCAAAACAAAAATTTGTTTTCACTTTAAAAATTTACTCTTCACACTCGTTCTAGGATACTACTGATCCCATCTCTAACGAGTCATCCCCATTGGATATTACTAATCCAATATCTGATGAATTCTTTCGTATGGTTCTAATGTGCCTTGTTCTCCGAGCTTTGTAAACCAAAGCTCTGATACCAACTGTAAGAACCCGTAACTTCCCCGTGAAGGAAAGCACGAATACTTTGAGAACAACACACAAAAGGACGCATACGGAAGAACATTTCACTGTATATTACAACAATGCATCAGATTACAAGAATATACAGAGTATAAACAAATAAATATTACACAGAAATATCAGAGATTTAAATTACATTTAAATACATAGCAGCGGAAAATAATACAATACACAACTAGAAGAGATATACGGATACAAAGCTTTCCGGATATCATTCCAGCTGTAAACCAGGATCCTGTGAATATAAATCTGCAAAACCAAAACTACTAGCTGCCCGGGTCAAAAATAGGGGCACCCAGAGTTTAGGTTAAAACAATAAACTCCAGGTCAGTCATGTGACTGGTGTGAGAACTAAAACAGTTATTAATCTTTATTTTAAATCATTAGGTAAATCAAGGGACCACGCCGTATAACACGGAACGGGTTTCCTCCCAAGAATACCAGTGCATAAAACAAACAGCGCAATGCTAAATAAAGAAAAATGAAGCTGTTATAAGACCCAGGTTCTATCACACAATGCAACGCAAGCCGGGGGATAGGGTTTTCCCTTATAACAGCCAAAGAATGCTTGATACGTTTAAAACAAATCATTTGATACTATTATAAGTGTATAGTGTATAAAACAACTTCAAATCATAAGTATCAATCATAGGCGACATGAGCGTCCCATGCCACTATGTCGCCATGTATAGGTTTACAAATAAAACCGCAAATGTCACGTATTTGGAAATTGGATTTCCGTCTGTGAACCGAGGCCAGGGATCGTCCTCTACCGATTCGAGACTGTCTAGCCCGAGCCTCAGGAACAGCCGCAACTGCCCCATGGAGCGACAGGGCCGGTCCACCGATGTGGATTATTATGCCTGAACACTACGTTTCCCCGCCCTTTGGGGCGTAAATGAGCCAACGAATGACTCCATCGGACCCGGATCGTCCGATCAAACCGAGGCACCTCGCAACAGCAACAACCACACAGGTGAAAAGTATATAAATGTCAGGGCTGGTAGGTCACTGACACCACCCTAGCTAGAAAGTAACGCATGCCCTCCCTGAGGTCCTCTCCCGTTTTTGGTTCACAACCGGGGTGCGAGGCTCGCGAATTCACGTTACACAAAGCTGTGCCACACAGGCTGTGCTTTGATCATCACCACAAGACTTTGCTTTTCAACAGAAGCCTTGATCAATTGCCACTTAGGCATGCCACACAGGCAATTCACTCCATGTGATTTATATCCATCAATATATAACCCCTGAGCTCGTACGTCTCAGAAAAGGGCGTTAAGCAAGAGAATAAATTCTCCGCCGCCAAACAGATATATATTTAATAGAGATCAATCACACGGACTAAAATCCAATGTCAGACACACAGTCCATTTACAAGTTCGTTCTGGGTCTGAACAAAACCGGAGGCACCTAGTACCCCGCATATCCATCGATCTCCAAGTACGTCTGGACGATCACCAACTGTTTCCATCTTCTTGGGTGTACAGCCCAATCAAGATTATCAGTAATCACCCAAACGACGTGAAGACTTCCGGTCTTCGACCATCGTCTTCATCTTCGACACCACGTCGAATCAGTTATTCAGAATGGGATAAACCCGGTCTTTCTGAATAACTCGCATATATATTATAAAAGTGTTACACAAACACAACATACGCCTCATTCCAATTCAGAATATTCTTTTATTCAAATATTCCTATACTTTGGGAAAAGTTCCCATTAATTTTATCCAAGATAAATTCTTTAAATTTATTCTTTAATCTCCTTTGAATATCAATTCAAACTAGTCGGGATTAGCGAACCACACCGAAGTAATCATTTATTTTATTTCCCAATCCCAACCTATTCATCCCATGAAGTAAAACTGGTTATACTTCATATCTAACACCACGGTGTTATCGGTAAAAATCAATTACCATTTCACGTTTAAATCTAATTAAAGATTTAACTATCGCCTGGAGCAAAACTGGTGATACTCCATTCTAACACCTTTTCAATCTAATTAAAGATTCATTAAAACTCCACTTAGTTTTAATCTTTAACTGGGTTAAAGAATCAGTGTCATTTAAAACACAGTTCACGATAAACCCAAAATCACATTCATTAATTATCGGGTTAAAGAACGAGTGTTATTTAAAACACTGTTCACGATAAACCCAAAAATCAATATCAATTCAATTCCAATTAAATATCATTTAATTGGTACACTTCATTAAATCTAAATAAAAAGATTTAATCATTTCTCAACTGGGTTCAAGAACAGTGTTAGTGAAGACACCATTCACGACAAACCCAAATCACATTCGATATTCAATACAAGGCTCTGAATAGAAAATATATCGGCTTATATTCAATATCAAATTCTACGACTAACAAATGTCGTATTGGAAATAACGATATAAATATATATCTTTCAAATTTCCATAACAACACCTGTATAATCACGAATTCCAACATCGAAATATTCCGAAGACAATTCCGATTCAAATCCCCTCCAATGCAATCATTGGATATTCTGGTTATTTTCAAAACCCTTTCAAATTCAATTTATTTATTTAAAAATAAATAGAATTATAATTCTAGTTCAAAACTAGTTCATTTCGATAAAAATCTATTTTTATCTTTTCAAATATGGAGTTTTTCATCCCAATTCTTTCTAAATCATTTCTTATGATTTTACACAAATTATTACTATTTTTAATAATTTTATCAAGGCCCGTACAGTCGATTTCCATCAACGGCCATCGAACTGCACTTACAGCGACCTTTTTCAAATTTGATTTGGACATAATTCCAAATCCAACCGTTAGATTTCAAATTTCTAATATTCGTTAGAAAGCTCTTTTCGATACGAACCCAACGGTTCTGGTTTTAGGAGAATCCGACGGTCGGATCTCCCGTAATGTCCGTTTGAAATAAATGGTCGAAATTCCCGAACTGCCGCGGCGCGGCGCGTTCTTTTCAGGCCATTATATTATATATATAATATATATTTCGTCGATTTCTATTTAAAACGAATTATATAAATAGTTTTGAATTCGTTTCAAAAGCAATTTCAACTTCCATTTCAATTCAAATCAAAATTGAATTCTCCTTTATAAATTCGTTTTAAAATTCATTTCTATTCAATTCAAATTTCAATTCAATTTGAATTCATTTCAATTCAATTTGAATTCATTTCAATTTGCTTTCAATTCAATTCATTTCGAAATCGTTTTCAATTCAATTCATTTCGAAATCGTTTTCAATTCAATTCATTTCGAAATCGTTTTCAATTCAATTCATTTCGAAATCGTTTTCAATTCAATTCATTTCGAAATCGTTTTCAATTCAATTCATTTCGAAATCGTTTTCAATTCAATTCATTTCGAAATCGTTTTCAATTCAATTCATTTCGAAATCGTTTTAAATCGATATAAATATCGTTCACTTCAAAATGGCGTCAATCTAATCAACACGGCTTCATAAATTTCTATTTTCAAATATTCTATTTCAAATATTTCTTTTTCGAAATAGTTGTTATTATCAAAATATTTCGTTCAACACATGACCAATCTCAATGGATGAGTACTGTCAACACATGAACCTTTATTTTATATTATTCTTTATTTCTCAAATTGGAATGAGGCCCAATCAATTACCATATAAAATTAATTATATGGATTTTCATACATCACACGTATATAATAGCATTGAAAAATAATCAACCATCAACCAAAGTGCACTACACTGTATAAGCATCAAATATAGATATCTAACGCTTATAACAGCCTGTCAATCAATCGATCGACATATTTAATCAATCAGGATGAGTGAACTTCAAATTTCATCCTAACACCCGTGTGGGGTTTCAAACAATCAAACACATATTTTATTTGTGCTGCTGGGCGATGTGTAAAATTTATCGTCCCAATCAATGTCCTTCAAATAGGTGTACATAAACAAACCGTCTGGTTTGTAAATGAATATTTTATTTTATTCACTTTCACTATATTCATATTCACGTTAAAAATTATATTTTTAACGATAAAACATTTTATTCCAACATATGAATTTCTATTCAGTTCATTTATTCAATAAAATTGATATTTTTATTTTTCTAACATATTTTAGAAAATTTCGGCGGCATAACGGCACGATACTAGAAACGGGACGAGGCCTAGCCTTATCCCCGGTCTAGTGAAGGCCCACGCCATTCACACATCAATCAATCCATTCATTTCACCAAACAATTCAATTTCAACTCAAATCATCTAACTAATCTATGCAACCAAACAAACAAGTCCATGGTCTGTGGACGGTTGTGTCGGGTGCTACTAAGCACCGTCTGAATCCTAGTATATATATATAACTAGAAAAGTAATTGAAAGGTGAGAAATTCTCACATATAGCTATCCTAGCTCCACGGCACTTCATTGATAGAAATCTTCATCGCTATCGCATCTTTGTCATCTTCGTTGCCCGTAGCCACTACATATAAAAATCATATTTTTATTTCGAAGTTCAATATATAAAAATCATATTTTTATTTCGAAGTTCAATATATAAAAATCATATTTTTATTTCGAAGTTCAATATATAAAAATCATATTTTTACTTTGAAGTTTAATATATAAAAATCCCATTTTTATTCTTTCTATTAATTAAAAGAAATCTCGTCTTTTAACATTATAAAAATTCAATCTTTTATCTATTAAAAATCTAAACTTTTATCAATTAAAAATCTAAACTTTTATTTATTAAAAATCTAAACTTTTGTCAATTAAAAATCTAAACTTTTATTTATTAAAAATCTAAACTTTTGTCAATTAAAAATCTAAACTTTTATTTATTAAAAATCTAAACTTTTGAAACAAAATAATCATGTCTTTTAAATATGAAAAAAAAATCGAACCTTTATAGTTCTTAAAATCATATCCTTTCTAAATAAAAATCATATATAAAATCGAAATCAGAAAATACTTACATAGAATTTTCTAGGGTTTTGGGGGTTTTCGAGGCTGAAACCGCGGATGAAGCGGAGAGGGAGGCGGAGTCTTCTGCTGCTGGCGCCACATCGAACAAGGCTCGAGGCCTAGGGCTTCAAAAAGCACTCGCCAAACACCGCCGGACCTTCATCAGTGCGCCCCCGTCCAACCACCCACGCGTCACCTTCAAGTGGCCATAACCACGTCGAACTCGGTTGTCTCGCGCTCGCGACTGAAGGGGGTTTTGGGTTGGGCGGTGTTCGATCGGAGGACGGAGGGTGGCTGGGGGGTCTCGTCGGCGCAAGGCGCGACGCTTGGGAGGGCGACGGTGGCACGGGGATCGATACCGATCCCCTTTTTTTCTTTTTTTTCTGTTTCGATTTGATTTTAAAGAGGGGGGGGCCAGAATGAATTAAGGGGAGGAGAGAAGATATTGTTAATTATTTTATTTTATTATTTAATTATTTCAAAAAGTTGACTTTTAAATACGACCTCTAAACGAGGCCCACCGCCTGCCGTCCCTAGCGTATTACCCCCATTCCGAACACAATGGGACATGTTTCGCAGGTTGATTCGATCGTTTGAATCAATTTCCATTGAATTTACATTTAAATCGCTATATTGAATTTTAAACGTACATTTCAAATTACCGGGGTCACATACTAACTAGAAAAATTCCTGAAAAATATTTTCTAGCTTCGTATTGACGATACGGTCCTAACAAAACTAGTTTCGTCGAATTCCGAGACCGTTTGAAAAATGGCCAATTTCCAGTCGATTAAAATCAACTGAAAATGGTCAATCGCGTTTTCCTTTGCCATGCTCACATATTGATTCGGAAAATTATGAAATTTGAAACCTAGCAATAACTTTACATCCCGGACCCAACAAAACTGGTTTCGTCGAAATCCGAGGTCGTTTGCAAAATTCCCAATTTTAAGGGCCTGAATTCCATAGCGACTATTCAGAATTTTCAACTGGACATATCTTTTGATTCCCGCTATGAAATCTTGATTTTTCGGATTCGTTGGAAAGATATCATCAATTAGATCCTGATGTTTTTGGTTTCACTAAAATCCGGATTGTTTTGCACCCGGTACATTCAATTGAAGTTTGAAATCGAATTATCGAACTACCGCGCCATTTTCAATTCCATTTATAATTATATATAATTATTTATATTCTAACGACGACGCGTATAAATATATACGTTCGAATTATATTCAAAATAAATTTCTCGTCTATTTTATTTAAAATAATCTATTTTAAATAATCAAAATTCGCTAAAATTGCCAAAATAAAAATTTTAAACTGGCCCAGATTTTCCGGGTTATTACAGCACGTATTGGATAATGGATTTCCAACTATGACAAGGTATGGAACCACCTTCCGATCAGTGTACTCTAGGAACGATACACTGGAGTTCAACAAGAACATCTTGTAACTCAGCCACACATGGCCGACCACTCATTTCGCTTGAGTGTATCGAATGTACATCACCAACGGTTGGGATCAGCAACCGTTCCCGTATATATATGGGACAGCATTGATAGATTTAAGAAACAAATGAATTTCACTAGATAGGTGATTATACACCCTACTTCGGTGAGACCGACTTAGCCATGCTGCCTGCCCGATTTCTGTCATTTACCGGTTGATGAGGCTAGAAGCTACGCTTTATCATTACATCAGATTCACTTCGAATGCTACATTGTCAAATCCATCGAAATCACTAATTGACGTCTACAACCATACATTACGTGTCAGCTAAAAGAAGTTACCTTCTCCGCTTCCACTCTTGGTATAGTTGAAGAAATCAATGTACGTGACTGTCTGGAAATACTATGTCAGACATCCATCTTCATTCACTTAGAAATGTCACATCGTCATACCTGCCAAATCACAAATTGACTTATCCAAAAATAACACGGGTATACAGCTAAGAGAAACGAATTCCTCCGCCACCAAACATGAATACATTTGAACTGATCAACTTACGCGATCCATTGGATATACTCTGTCAGACCTTCGTCCATACAAGTTGTCCTGGGACTGGACAAACCGAAGGCACTATTCCGTAAACAGGATAGCCCTTGCATTTTACTCCGTCTTCAATTATCTTTGGCATATATGATTTCGCGATGCTTATGCCAATACAGAATGGTTCTATGGATAATAATCCAACCGGTCTCTCCATATTAACAACGTTAAAATGGTCAAAACTTCGATAGTCTGTGAGTTAACTATCAAAGAAAAACAAATGTGCAAACAACGATATTATCTCCAGATGTAAATTATATCAAACAAACATCATTTAACATTTTATCTCTTTAGTTCATTTATTTACTTATAACCTGTTTCCATATATTCTAAATTCTTATTTTCTTCTATCAGAAAACATTTCTGATTCTCGTTTGGAAAACATTTCCAAAACTCCTTTACGATAAAACCTTACCATTTCTTAGTCAAGAAGGAAGTCACTCAAGTTGGGGTATAATTACCTCTCAGACCTTAACTGAACAACGTTATAACTTCGAAATGGTCAAAGTTTATCTTTTAAATCTTTAACAACTTCTTTACGCCTTTCTCGGATTCATTTTTTTTACTAATCCACTTCTATATTTAAAACATTGGTTATAACGATAACGTTATAACCCCTACTTTCGAATTATCTAACTTTAATTTTAACTTCTATTCTTATTAGTGAATAATTAACCTAACACTTATTTATTTATAAATAAATAAATCTATTTAAACACTGGAAAGTATAAGTACTTTCCCGAATTCGATATAAATCGAATTCGCCGATTAACTCTCTTCGAGAAATCTCTATTTGATTAACTCTTCTTCGAATAACCTATATTCGATTAACTCCTTCTCGAATGAACGATATTCGATTATCTTTCTTCGAATAACTAATATTCGATAACTCTTCCTTTTCAAATATCTCATATTTGAAAATCTCACTTCGATTAAACTATAATCGATAACTCCCTTCGATGAAACTAACATCGATAACTCCTTTCGATGAAACTAACATCGATAACTCCTTTCGATGAAACTAACATCGATAACTCCTTTCGATGAAACTAACATCGATAACTTTAACTCGACGAACTTAACTCGACTAACTTAACTTGACTCGACTAACTCGACTTACTTGGTTCGACCAATTCGATTCGATTAACTAGGATCGACTAACTTGGTTTTATTTAATTCAACTTGATTAACTCCTATCGAATAACTAGGTTCGATTAACTTAACTTATTTAACTCATCTTGATTAACTCCTATCGAATAACTAGGTTCGATTAACTTAACTTATTTAACTCATCTTGATTAACTCCAATCGAATAACTAGGTTCGATTAACTTAACTTAATTTACTTATCTCGATTAACTGAACTAATCACTTTGATTAACTTGACTAATTCACTTTGGTTAACTTAACCAATTCACTTAACTAATTCACTTAGTTTAACTTAACTAATTCACTTAACTCCTATCGAATAAACTATATTCGATAACTCCTCTAACTCTATTCGAATAAACTATATTCGATTAACTCCTTTACTCTATTCGAATAAACTATATTCGATTAACTCTATTTAACTCCGTTTAACTCTATTCGAATAACTAATATTCGATTAACTCCTTTTCTTTATTCGAATAAACTATATTCGATCAACTCATTTGATTTAACTCTAATCGATTAACTCCATTTAACTCTATTCGAATAACTAATTCGATTAACTAACTTCGAATACCATATTCGATTAACTAACTTCGAATACCATATTCGATTTCTCCTTTCGAATAACATATTCAATTTCTCCTTTCGAATACCATATTCGATTTGCTTTATTCACTTTATAAAGATTTCCTTTTTAACAACGTTTTATTCATTTGAAAAGATTTACTTTTAAATAACGGTTCTACACTTTAAAAATGATTTCCTTTTTATAACGTTTCCTTTTCAATTCTATTTGTAAATGGTTTACAAATATTTCCTTTTCAAATTTATTCTTGAAATATTCTAACTCCTTAAATTTTCGGGAAAATTCGCCATAACCTCCTTTGTATCGGGAGCATCGGGAAAATCCCCAAACCCGCCACACAGGCCTTTCCATTCAAAAAGAAATGTTTTGAATTTATTTCCTTTTCAAATATCTCCTATTTATAAATATTCCAATTTATAAACATTTCTTATTTATAAATATTCCACTTTATAAATATCTCTTATTTATAAATATCCCATTTTATAAATATGTTGTTTTCAATATCACTTTGAAAATTCCCTTATCTACATTCCGGTATGTTATGGTATTTAACACACCATATAATAACGATAAATATCGTCCAACACACATAATCACAACAGATTATATATCACATTATATATCACAATATATAAATCACAGTAAAATAACTGTTGAGGAATCCAGTCGGATTCCTCCAACCTGTTTCCCTGCATCCACAGATGTTACACAATAAAATCAACATCACTTTCAGTTTCATATGATATATTCTGTTAAACAGAATCAAATATAGAAATTCAACTAACTGACTAGCAGTTCAATCAAATAGTCAACACACAGTAAATCAGACAATTTCTAACAGTTCTAAAAAAATACAACATGAAAATATAAACTGTTCAGAGTTGGTGAGTTTTACTCACATTTGCGCTTTAACCGATAAATATCGGTTTGCGTTCACTGATTCAGTCAAACAATTTATTTCGCCATAAATTGTAACGAGCTCCGATGGACTTCCAGTCGGTTTCATTGTGGAGTACTCGTCCATACGGTCCCAACGGATCCAACCGTTCGAAATTCTGATGATATATGATAAAGTTATTCGATCTAGAAGTTTGTATACAATTTCGATTAAATAAAACATGGATTATATATAGCGGGCCTTAACCTTTTTAAATACCACGACCCACCATTCTTTGCCAAGCCCAGACCGACACTTCTCCTTCCCCAAATCAACCAACGTGCTCCTGTTTGCATCACAGACAATTTCCTCCCTTCGATCTCCCATATACTCCTTCATTTCTCAATAAACAACCGAACTAAAATCGTCATTAAACTCCTCAAACAAATCTCTACAAAACCGTACCAATTTTGTCAAGATCGAACACCACATGGTACTTCCGTCGGTCCCAGTTTTTCAACGTCAGGACCCAACCACTCACGACATCTCACTGTCGATTATCACCCAAAGCCCTCAGAGTCCCCATCGACTACACCACCCGACCCCCTCGCATGTCAGTAACCCAAAGCAACCCTCGAATCCCCATCCGACATCACGCTGTGACCATAAACCCCAACCCTAGCTCGCGGTGCTATCGTCGACTTCAGAAAATGGGCGTCGAACTCTCTGATAAGCTACCAGATCGAAGAACAGATTTATCGGAATCTGATTATAAAACCATTTCGATCTATAGTATTGGTTTTTCTTTGATTTTACTTTGGCTTTCCTTTGTGCGGTTCATTTCAGAATTTGGCGGCTGAAGAAATGAGGTTGTGGACTTTTTGATTAGGCTTTAGGAATTGGTTTGTTATATATAGAAAAATTATAATATTTTTATATTCATTTTTAAGCAAACGCTATACGTATTTGTCCTCTAAAATTCCCGTGACCGCATACGATACCCAAAAATCACCAAAATTGACATGCACCTTCAGCTCGACATTACGAACCCAACGAAACTGTTTTCGTCGAATTCCGACTCCGTTTGCTCACACAGCGTATTTTTAACTGTCCAGATACTGACTGTTTTACACTCTAAAAATCCGTATGGCCACACAGTGACTCTAAAAATCACAAAACTGGAAATCTAGCAATAATTTGACATTGCAGATCCATCAAAATTAGTTTCGTCGAATTCGGACTTCGTTTGCAAAACCGGCTATTTTTTAAAGCTCTGGATGACCCGTTTAAATATATAAATATATTTAAATAAAATTAAATTAAATATAAATAAATTTATATTATCGTATATCTTCACATATGATATCGTATAGCTCCAGAATATCATATCAGAATATACAGTTTGATATTTCAGATTCCAGATTATCCCGATATTCAGTTTATAATGAAAAATCCATTTATAACGTATATAAAGCGTCGCAAATTATAAAGGAATTCCACAGCGACTTTTTCTGAAATTTGATTTGGACGTAAATCAAAATCTACACGACGAAATCCCGATTTTCCTCTTCCACTAGAAAGATATACTCCACCTGCTCCACACGTTTCTTGTTTCACAGAAATCCGGCTTAAAACGAATCCTGTACATTCAGTTGAAGTTCAAATCGCCAAATCGCGAACTGCAGCGCCATTTCAAGCTCTATTTTAATTATAATATAATTATACGTTCAAACTGTCGTCGATTGAATATATTCGTCGATATAATTCAACTCTAAGCTGAATTAAATCTAAGGGATGACCCTGTTCACAGAATATTGTGATTCCCAATATTTTTGATTATTTCGACATTATAATATATTTTATTATATTATAATTATTAATTAAATATTCAATATTATTTAATTTACGTTCTCGATATCGATAAATCGATATTTAATAATTAAATAAATAAATTATTCAACAGCTAAAAATGCGGGTCACTACAACAACTCATTAGAACTGAACAAAAGACTCATCAGAGGTTGGATTAGTAAAAAGAATACTCATTAGAGATAGGATCAGCAGTATCATAGAATGAGAAAACTCATTAGAGATGGGGTTAGTAATGCCCTAGAATGAGTTGAGAGTGCGTAGTTTATAATTAACGTATTTGTGATTATATATAATATATTTTAGAAAATATGATTTTTGAATATATAAAAGTTATATATTTTAAAAGTTAATCAACCAATAAAATTATTAAATGACATAAGAATGAATGATGAGATAGGATAATTAAACAACTTTAGCTTCGTTCCTTTTCGAGGACGAAAAGTTTTTAAGTGGGGGAGACTATAACAACCCTGAATTTTGGGGTAAATTTAAAAATTTATATTAAGTAATTTTAATGAGTTTTTGGTATTTAAAATAATTTATTTAAAATAATAATGATTAAAAATTGATTTAAATCGAGGTTAGGATGAATAATTTAATTACAATTATAAAAGGAGTTAGAAATAGCGCGGTAGTTTGAAAAGTCAAACTTGAATTTTGACTAACCATATTGGATGCAAAATTTAACGGATTTTAGTGCAACAAAAAAATATTAGAATCTATTTAAAAATATCTTTCTAACGAATCTAAAAAATTGAAATTTCATAGCAGGAATCAAAAGTTATGCCCAAATTAAAATTTAGAAAGGTCGTTATGAAATTTATAAAGGTCAAAATGCTACTTTTTGCATACGAAGGAATTTGAACTCGATACCACTTCCATTGAGTTCAGAATGATGTTTCTGCATTTAAAAACTGTAAACATTTATATATTTCGAGTTTCGAAAATTATTTGTTTAAAAATGTATTTTTAATATATATGCCTTGAAAATAGCCATTTTGCAAACGACCTCTGTTTTCGACGAAGCCACTTTTGTTGGATTCGGAATTTCAAAATATGGCTATATTTAATTTTTCATAATTTTTAGAATTAATTTGTGGCCGTGGCAAAAAGATTTCCGTTTTGTCAATTTCGGTCAAATTTAATTGACTTGAAAATAGTCACTTTTACAAACGGGATCAGAATTTAACAAAATTAAATTTTCTGGATTCGTAGCGTCAAAATATAGTTAAAAACATTTTTCGGGAATTTTTAGAGTTATTTTGTAACTTTTGTAAACTTTGACGTACATTTGAACTTTAATACATGACTTAAATTTTAAATCTGAAAGACGGAGGTCAAGATGACCATTTGGGCTAACAGGGCAGGTCCAGATGAGTTCGGAATGGGGGCTAATGGGTAAGAACAGCAGTCGTTGGGCTGAAATTGGATAAAGTTGCAAAACGGGCCTTTTAAGGGATTAAAATATTATTTAAATGCACACATATCGAGACAAACTCACGCTCCTTCTTCCCAAATTACTCACGCACGCTGAACCCATTAGCTGCCTCCCCTTTCTCACCTTCTCTCCTCTCTTTCTCCTAATCCGCACACAATTAGATCTAGCCATAGTTAAACTTTTTGAAGCTCTTGATCTCCTCTTAGATTCTAGATAAGTTTCAAACCTTCTCGTGCACCAGAGCTCCCGAATCACCTCTCCAAACCCGCTGCCTTTGAACCTATGCCCCGCCTCAATTATTGCGCCGCACCCCACCCCCTTCCAGCCGAATACCCACCTCTCCCAGCCCTCCATCCTCCAACAAACGGCACCCAAAACCGTTAACTACAGCTCAAAAAATTGTGATTCAAAGTTTTGAACGATTCAAGGTCATATAAATTTTAATTTTGTTGATTTGCAACACTTGATTTTGTTTCTAACTTTAATTTTAATTATTAAAAATACGTTTTTGATCCAATTCGATACAGAAACCGATAAGTTTGACAATCTTGGAACAATGTGACATAACACAACGTCATAGATCTGTTGTGTACAAGCTTCTGACTTTCAATTCGTTTCTAGATCTGACGAATACAAAGGTGAGAGTTCTGATTTACAAAAAATCAATTTTAAATTAATTATTCTCCTCGCTTATAGATGCATGATATTTATATTATTGTTTCTGATCCGTGATGTGAGATTATTGATTGTGGATAATGGTAAAACATAAGTAGATTTACTATGATTACATGCTGATGCTTTGCGTTTGGATTTTACTGTACTGTAAATTTGGATGTTTTGATTGTTCATACTTATTTAGATCTATTTTAATTAGATCTATAAACACCTATTTAGTAAGATCTATATACACCAATGGATTTAGATTTGGTCTCGTTGATTCATGACGTATATGTTAACACCGAAATATAGTTGTTGTTCATGTGTTGTACTTAGATTTAGTATTTATATATGGGATCATGATCATATGTTGACACCAAACTTATAAATTTGGTTACGTATTTTAATATGAATCATGATGTGAATGTTGACATCATAAATTTTTGTTCGTTTCATGCTTGAATCATCACCATATGTTATACCATATGTGATTTTGTTGAAACATGAAATATAAGCATATGTAATTTTTATTGAAACATGAAGATATAAACATATTGTAGCGTTTTGTTGAAACATGAGATTAAGAACATTTTAGCGTCTTTATGAAATAATCAAATAAAAAGATTAAATCTTTATGTTGCGTTTGAACGAAATAAAAAGATTAAGTCTTTATGCTGCGTTTGAATGAAATAAAAAGACTAAATCTTTATGTTGCGTTTGAATGAAATAAAAATATTAGATCTTTATGTTGCGTTTGAATGATATAAAAAGATTAAATCGTTATGTTGTGGTTGTAGTCAAATAATTTAGGTTGACGTTGAAATATCCATTGTAATTAAAGTATGATATTACATCGTAAAAGAAATTATCTTTATTTTTAATAAATAAAGAATAAGATTTGCATTGTAAAATAAAATTACATTTTTATATGTAAATGAAGAATGATACTTTACGCTGTAAAATAAATTAACATTTTTAATGTAAATAAAAAGAATGAACATATATACATTTTTAATGTAAATTAAGAGGACATTTTTTTATGTAATTAAAGAATAGGATTTACATTGTAAATTAAGAGGACATTTTTTTAATTAAAGAATGAAGATTTGCATTGTAAAATAAAATTCCATTTTTATATGTAATTAAGTAAGATTTTACACTGTAAAATAAAAACACCGTTTATGTTAGAATTGACAAATTAGAATAAGAACATAATTACAGTGAACATTTTATTTACATTCGCTATGTAAATAAAAAGAACAAGTTTACATGACACATTTATTTACATTTAGTTATTACAAATAAAAAGAACAAGTAGCACGACATCTTTATTTACATTATTTTTACATAGACAAAAAGGACAAAATTAGATGATACTTTTATTTACATTTTTATGTAAATAGAACATGAAAAGGATATTTTTATTTGCTATTTTGTGTAAATAAAACATGAAATAAAGAAAAGGGATATTTTATTTACATTTGGTGTAAATTTAAAAAAAATGAATGAAGAAGAATGACATTTTTGTCGCTATGTCATTTTAGATAAAATGAACACATATTTTAGCGTATGTCATTTTAGACTAAATGATTAGCGTATGTCATTTTAGATAAAATGAACACATATTTTAATGTATGTCAAATTTAGTTGAAATGAACATAATTTTAGCATTATGTAAATTTAGTTGATATGAATTATATTTTAGCGTTGAGAGAAAATATGTTTACATTAGATATGTTTATATTAGGAATGTTACATTAGAAAATATGTTTGCATTAGATATGCCTACATTAGATAGGTCTACCTTATAAATGTGTACATTGGAGATAATGAATATAAATTTAGTATTATGTCACATTAGTTAGAATGAACATATTTGTAGTGCCATGTCGTTCCAACTAAAAAAATGATATCTTTAAATGTTAGTTTAAGTTGAAATAAAAGATTTGCATTTTTTATTCGAAATTTATAAACATGAAATTTAGTTGAATAAGTAGACTAAACATTAAAAAAATTCATTTTTATTGTAGATTGCTTCTATTAGAAAGATGACATTTTTTATTATTTAATAAATAAAAATGTGAAATAGAATTTAAGTGTAATTTAACATAATGCATTGTTGTTACATATGAACATGAATGTGTTATATTTCATCATTACATGGTTGGTTATGTAGGGGTATGTTTGTTTGTTATGATTGAGCGTATTTGCATTGTAACGACCCGCATTTTCAGCAACAGAATAATTAATTAATTTAATTATTTGAATAGTGATTTAGAGAATTAAAGGGTCGTTGAATTGAATTATAGTGAATATTTAATTAAATTAAATAATATAATAATATATTTATTTCTGAAATAGTTAGAAATAGTGGAATTCACAGTATTGTGTGAATGGGCAATATAAAATATATATAATTCAGTTTATATTGAATTATATTGACGAATATATTTATAAACGCCATTTGAACGTATAATTTATATTATAATTATAATAGAACTCGAAATGGCGTAGCAGTTCGCTATTTGGCGATTCGAACTTCAACTGGTTATACAGGATTCGTTTTAACCCGGATTTCTGTGAAACAAGAAACGTTCGGAGCTGGTGAAGTATATTTTTCTAGTGGAAGAGAGAAATCAGGATTTCGCCGTGTAGATTTTGTTTTATGTCCAAATCAAATTTTAAAATAGTCGCTATGGAATTCCTTTATATTTTGCAACGCTTTATTTACGTCATAAATGGATTTTCTATATAATTTGAATATCGAATTAATACTGGAATTTGAATATCGAGTTATGAACTCTGATATGATTATTTTAAAGCTGTGGTATATCGTATGTGAATATATACGATAATATTTATTTTTAAATATTAAACTTAATTGTTTTTAAATATATTTATATATTTAAAAAGGCTATTTAGGGCTTTAAAAATTTCCAGTTTTTGCAAATGACCTCAGAATTCGACGAAACTAATTTTGTTGGATCCGTAATGTCGAAATATTAATAGATATCAAGTTTCGTGATTTTTAGGGTCCGTATGTGGTCGTACGGATTTTTAGAGTGAAAAACAGTCAGTATTTTGACGGTTAAAAATACGCTGTGTGAGCAAACAGAGTCGGAATTTGACGAAACCAGTTTCGTTGGGACCGTAATGTCGAACTCTAGGTGCATGTCAATTTTCGTGATTTTTGGGTATTGTATGTGAACATAGGGATTTTTAAACTGCAAATTCAAGTAGCGATTGATTAAAATAAATAAAATAATCAAATAAAAAAATATAAAACCTCTCTATAAATACCCACTATCCCTTTCTAAACCCTATTCTCATTTTCTTCTGGTCAAACAACTTCCACGCCGCCACGAAAATCTCCTAACAGTATAAACCCATCTTAGAAAAATCACAGAAAAGAAAATAAAAATCTATAAATCATATAATACATATGTATGGAATCGCAGAAGGATTCTCTTCAGTCTCGTACCATTCTTTTTGTATTCGACGTCAGTTCCTGGAGTGAGAAAATGAACGGCCGAGCTTAGGGTTCTAGTTAATTGTCGATGTAAGCAACCGGATGGAGTTTGGCACTTGTATTTGTGGTTAGGATGTATAGAGGGTTCGATACTGATTTTTTTGTGGAATTTTGAGGCAAAATGGTTCGGTGATTTTTGCTGCGTGCGTGGGAACCTGGTTTCGACGCGATGAGGATCCGAGGTGCGAGATGAAGAAATTTGTATCGGAAATGAAGAGGAAGGAAGGAGAAGTAGTTTGGTGTGATTCGTTTTGATTTTAATGAAGAAATGAATGAGTTTGAGCTTGGAAAAAAAATCAGTAATGGCCATAGCAGGCGCACGGCAGTTCATTGGGAAGGAGGAGAGGAAGGAAGGTCAGCGGGTTGGATACTGATGTGGGCCAGTGGAAGTGTAAAGCCCAAGTATAGGAATGAGTTAAGTTTTTTTTTTTATTGAAATCGTTTACAAAGTTGTTTAAACCATAACTTTCTCGTACGATGTCGGTTTTCAGCGAAACAAGATCCGACAGGATCGTATGGACGAGAGCTCCACAATGGAACTGACCGCGAGTGAATTGGAGCTCGTTTGAATTTATGGCGAAATTTAACGCTAGGATCCAATCAATGATCAATAATCGTTATTTAACGATCTCCGACCAATGTGAGTAATTCTCACTAACTCTGAACACTTCATATTTTTATAACGTATTTTAGAAGTGATAAATATTGGTTGAATTGCTGTGTGTTGACTGTTTGGTTGAACTGCTAGTCAGTTGATTGAATATTTCGATAACGATATATATAAATCGTATCGAGATATTGATTCTGTTTATTAGAATACTTTATACTCATGTTATTTATGTTGACTGACATCTGTGGATGCAGGGGAACAGGTTGGAGGGACCCAACTGGGTTCCTCAACATTTATTTTACTGTTTTTCATATATTTTGATATATGATGTGTTATATCATCCGTTATTGATTCTGTGTGTTTGGATGATGACCGATCATTTTTATTTGGTATTTTTATACCATAAAGGATACGGGGCAGTAAAAAGGGATTTTTAAAGCTTATTTTGAAAATAGATTATTTATATATAATCAATGGATTTTATATATGAAAGGAAAAAGGGTTTATAAAGGAAAATCATTTTTTGTAAATCAAAGAAATAGAGGAAAAATATTGGTAAAACCAATATAGAAGAATATTTATAAAATAATTACAAAAGGAACAAAAAGAGAAACATTTGAGAAATAGTTACAAATGAAATTAGGAAGAAATATTTGTAAAACATTTCAAATGGACTAAAAGGAAAAATGAATTTAGAAAATGAACTGAGTTATAAAAGTAATTATTTATTTTGGAAATAAATAGAATAATAGAATACTTGGAAATGGATAGAAGTGTAATAAAGGAGAATTTTACACTAGGAAGAATTTAGGCCCGTGCTTCGCACACGGGTAAACAGAATATGAATTCAAAGTGAATATTTAAGAAAGATCTGTTTTAACAGATAAAGTGAGAAGGTTAATTTATAAATAAAGTTTTATATATATTAATTTAGTTAATTATCTTTGGGTAAATAGAGTATATAAGTCAAGACTTATATAGAGAAGTAAAAATCGATTTCCACATCGATATTTGAAACTGAATATGTATGAAAGAGAATTTATCGAATAAGAGTTATTCGGGATAAAGCTATCGAATATCAGTTTATTCGAAAGGGAGTTTTTTTGAATATTTGTTATTTGAAATGGGTTGAGCCAAGAGAATTAATCTAATAGAGTTAATCCAATAAAACAAATTGATTAAGATCAACCATTAGAGTTAAACTATTAGAGTTGAACTGTTAGGGTTAAACCGTTAGGGTTAAACCGTAGAGTTAAACCGTTGGAGTAAACATTTAGAGTTATTTAGTTAGAGTTAACCAATTAGAGTTAATCAGTTAGAGTTAATCGATTAGAGTCTAATCGAACTAGAGTTATCCAAATATAGTAATCGAATGAGGGATGATGGAATATTAGTTGATCAATTAGATTTGCTCGAATTTAGTTATTTGAGATAGAGTTAAACAGAAGTAGTCATTTAAGATAAGCTACCAGTGAGCACGACTGCTAGCGTAATTCGCAGGGCTGCAGATAGCCTAAGGCGGTCGGATGTTTCCTGAGGGAATCAGGCGTAACCATTGTGATCGCTGCGATCTAGAGTCGAGCGAATGGTGTCAAGTCAAATATTAGTTAATTGATAAAAGTAATTTAGTCGAGTTAATTAAGCTAAGTTAGTCCAGTTGAACTGATCAAGTAAGTGGGTCAAAATGAGTAAATCAGACCGAGTTATCTGAACAAGGGTTAGTCCAGTAAGAGTTAAATAGAATAAGAGTAAATTGAATAAGAGTTACAGCTTAGAGTTAACCGAGTATGAGTTAATAATTTAGTTCGTTATTAATTCGAGTTAGAAAATCAAAGTATTTATACAGTCATTATAATTCGGATGCAGGGGATTATAACACCATTGTTATAATCAAGTGTTTTTCGTACGAGGAGCGGATTTGTAAATAAAATCCGAGGATGTCGTAAAGAAGTGTTAAAGATTTAGGAAGATGAACTTTTCCTATTTCGAAGTTAGAAATGTTGTTCAGTTAAGGTCTGAGAGGTAACTATACCCCAACTTGATTGACTTTGTTTTAACTAAGAAATGGTTAAGATTCGATGGTGAAAAGTGGTTAAGTGGAAACCAAATGAAGGAGATTTGGCATAGTGATGTTTATTCAAACATCTGTTTAATCAAATGAAAGAGATTTGGGAATGTTTTCCAAATGAGAAGCAGAATTGTTTTCTGAATATAGAAACAAGAGATGGAAATGTTTTCCAATGATGATGATATATATTTTCTAAATATAGTGAATACGAAACATTAAACAACAGGAATAGGGGAATGAACGAATGAATGAAATGATGATTGTTCGATAGAATTTCCTTTGGGAAATAATATCGTTGTTTGCACACCGACATGTTTTCGTTTGATAGTTAACTCACCGACTATCAAAGTTTTGACCATTTTACGTTGTTAATATGGAGAGACCGGTTGGATTATTATCCAGAGAACCACTCCGTATTGGCATAAGCGTTGCGAATCAAGTATGCTGAATATATTGAAGACGGAGTTGTGCAAGAGCTATCCTGTTTACAGAATAGTGCCTTCGGTTTGTCCAGTCCCAGGACAAACGTGTATGGACGAGTGTCTGACAGAGTATATCCAATAGATCGCATAAGTTGATCTCTTCAAACGTACTTACGTTTGGTGGCGGAGGAATTCGTTTCTCTTAGCTGTATACCCGTGGTGTTTTTGGGTGAAATCAATTTGTGATTTGGCGGGTATGACGATGTGGCATTCAAAGTAATGGAGGTGTGATCTGTCAAAAGATACGTTATGACCTCAAGCCTCATCAACCAGGAAAGGACAAAAATCGGGCAGGCAGCATGGCTATGTGGGTCGCACCCATTAGGATGTATGATCACCTATCTAGAGAAATTCCTTTTGTTCTTAAATCTATCGATGCTGTCCCTTATCGGGAGACGGTTGCTGATCCCAACCGTTGGTGATATACATTCGATACACTCAAGCGAAATGAGTGGTCGGTCATGTGTGGGCCGGGTTGCAAGATGTTCTTGTTGAACCCAGTGTATTTGCCTCTAGAGATACACGTTCGGAAGGTGGTCCCATACCTTGTCAAGTTGGAATCCAATCTCCAATAAGCGCCCGCGGTTTTTGATTATATACTATATATGTGGAGCGTGAGATGCAAGCGTTCTGCTAGATTGCTAATTACTTGTGATTAGACATTATTATAATATCAGATAATATATGATTTCCAAAGTGTTTTGGGTTATCATAAGGTAAAAGCCATCCGTATTTATGTGTGGATTGGTCTTACGATTATCTTTTCTTTTGAAAAAGATTTTGAAAGTTAAACCAAATGATTTGAGTTTACTCACACCAGTCCCATGACTGACCCAGAGTTTATTTGTTTTGTTTTCCCTAAACTCTTGGGTGCCCAAATTTGTACGGGCAGTCAAGTAGTCAGGATTTTACAGATATACTTGGAGAGCTTGGAGCAGGAGGCTTCAGGATTATATAGCTATTGATTATTTCCGCTGTGATGTAAGTATTGTACTCTGATAATGGTATCGTATATATATACTGCTTTTGATTTCAAGTTATGTTGTATATTATATTTTATTCGTTCCGCTGTGAGATTCGTATTACTCTGATGTTGATGTGTTCTTCTTCTTCTTCTTCTATTCTATTAGTTCTATCTTATTTATCCTCACCCTCTAATTTCTTTCTTGGACTATCCGGTAATTTCGACTTTTGATTGTTCGATACGTGTTGTATATCGAATAACCAAGGTCGCCTTTTTCTCGGGTCGTTACAGTGGTATCAGAGCTGAAGGTTAAGTATTACCTTGGCTCTGTGGCGTGATTCAGTAGAGATAGGGTTAGTAATACCCTAGACTGAGTTTGAGTGTATATATACGAGTGAACGTATTTGTTATTTGATATAAAATGATTTTATATTGTGGAGATTTATTGGTTGAGTTGTTTATGAATTCTGGTCGATCAGTTTGATCCACTGTATCGATAGGGGTTTCTAAACGCTTGAATACGATGAACCAACACAGTATGTTTTGAAAAAGGGTGAATGAAATAATTTTACCCAAATTATATTTTGATATAAGCAAAGTTTAGATATTTGAAATTATTATAGTATATTGAATGTGTTGGTTGTGATTATAATCGAATAAGATTATAAAATGTGAAATGGTTATGTAAATAACAAATCAAAATTCATATAAGTCAAATATGTGAAATCAGATGAATTAAATCTGAATTTAAGTTCAGAATTGGAATTAAAATTGCTAAAATTTGAGTAAGCGTTGTAAATGGAATTAAATTAAATATAAGAGAATTTTAAAATCCTGGGAGATTTTAAATTTGTTACAGGCTTTGAAAGGGATATTTTGAAATAATTTCAAAATGAAAGCGTTTAGAAATGATTTTGAAAGTGACATAGTATTGAACTCACTTCAATAGCTGGAAAATAGATTCCGACGATGATCCGGACATCGTCGGTGTTCATTTTCGGGTTGGTAAGTGACGGATTGCTACCAAAGGGTTTGTTTTTGAACTGTTTTGAGAAAACAAATTATTTTGATTTTCCAAATGAATGATTTGATTTTTGGAAAGGGCTAAGCTGTTTAAGAACTCCCAGAAACAGATTATTTGGAATAAACACAAATTAAATAGAAATTTGTGAAAGCAAATTTGAAATTGGATTGAAACCAGTTCAGTGGAAATTGAATTGAAATGGAATGGTATCAAGTAGAAATGGACTGGATTAAAGATAATCGGGAATAGAAATGAATTGTTGAGTAATAATTTCGAATTTGAGATTGGAATTGCAGTTTGGTTGGAATTTTGCTTGGATAAGCGAATGGGTGTGTTGAAGATAAAAGTGATTTGAGTTTGGCTGGGATGACAGTTGGGTATGTTGGATTGGCAGCAGATGGAGGTGATATAATGATAGGCCCGACAAAAAGGTACACATTTATATTCATATGAGTTGATGAGATTTATGAGCCTGTTTGGCAAGCCGCTTGGCTGTTTGATTTTCTTTTGGATTGGAGAGGCCTGTGTGGCGGTTTGGGGATTTTCCCGATGCTCCCGATACAAAGGAGGTGCTGGCGAAATTTTTTGGAAATTTCGGGTGTTAGAAAATTTTCAGGAGTTTTGAAAATTTTCGTTTATAGAAATGAAGTAATAATTTAATTGAAATAAATAAATTCAGTTGAAACTGAAGTTAAAGAAGTAAACGAATAATTCGAAACTAGTTAATAGGGGTGTTCTCTACCTTAACAATTTCGAGGACGAAATTATTTTAAGGGGGGAAGAATGTAACGACCCGCATTTTCAGCAACAGAATAATTAATTAATTTAATTATTTGAATAGTGATTTAGAGAATTAAAGGGTCGTTGAATTGAATTATAGTGAATATTTAATTAAATTAAATAATATAATAATATATTTATTTCTGAAATAGTTAGAAATAGTGGAATTCACAGTATTGTGTGAATGGGCAATATAAAATATATATAATTCAGTTTATATTGAATTATATTGACGAATATATTTATAAACGCCATTTGAACGTATAATTTATATTATAATTATAATAGAACTCGAAATGGCGCAGCAGTTCGCTATTTGGCGATTCGAACTTCAACTGGTTATACAGGATTCGTTTTAACCCGGATTTCTGTGAAACAAGAAACGTTCGGAGCTGGTGAAGTATATTTTTCTAGTGGAAGAGAGAAATCAGGATTTCGCCGTGTAGATTTTGTTTTATGTCCAAATCAAATTTTAAAATAGTCGCTATGGAATTCCTTTATATTTTGCAACGCTTTATTTACGTCATAAATGGATTTTCTATATAATTTGAATATCGAATTAATACTGGAATTTGAATATCGAGTTATGAACTCTGATATGATTATTTTAAAGCTGTGGTATATCGTATGTGAATATATACGATAATATTTATTTTTAAATATTAAACTTAATTGTTTTTAAATATATTTATATATTTAAAAAGGCTATTTAGGGCTTTAAAAATTTCCAGTTTTTGCAAATGACCTCAGAATTCGACGAAACTAATTTTGTTGGATCCGTAATGTCGAATTATTAATAGATATCAAGTTTCGTGATTTTTAGGGTCCGTATGTGGTCGTACGGATTTTTAGAGTGAAAAACAGTCAGTATTTTGACGGTTAAAAATACGCTGTGTGAGCAAACAGAGTCGGAATTTGACGAAACCAGTTTCGTTGGGACCGTAATGTCGAACTCTAGGTGCATGTCAATTTTCGTGATTTTTGGGTATTGTATGTGAACATAGGGATTTTTAAACTGCAAATTCAAGTAGCGATTGATTAAAATAAATAAAATAATCAAATAAAAAAATATAAAACCTCTCTATAAATACCCACTATCCCTTTCTAAACCCTATTCTCATTTTCTTCTGGTCAAACAACTTCCACGCCGCCACGAAAATCTCCTAACAGTATAAACCCATCTTAGAAAAATCACAGAAAAGAAAATAAAAATCTATAAATCATATAATACATATGTATGGAATCGCAGAAGGATTCTCTTCAGTCTCGTACCATTCTTTTTGTATTCGACGTCAGTTCCTGGAGTGAGAAAATGAACGGCCGAGCTTAGGGTTCTAGTTAATTGTCGATGTAAGCAACCGGATGGAGTTTGGCACTTGTATTTGTGGTTAGGATGTATAGAGGGTTCGATACTGATTTTTTTGTGGAATTTTGAGGCAAAATGGTTCGGTGATTTTTGCTGCGTGCGTGGGAACCTGGTTTCGACGCGATGAGGATCCGAGGTGCGAGATGAAGAAATTTGTATCGGAAATGAAGAGGAAGGAAGGAGAAGTAGTTTGGTGTGATTCGTTTTGATTTTAATGAAGAAATGAATGAGTTTGAGCTTGGAAAAAAATCAGTAATGGCCATAGCAGGCGCACGGCAGTTCATTGGGAAGGAGGAGAGGAAGGAAGGTCAGCGGGTTGGATACTGATGTGGGCCAGTGGAAGTGTAAAGCCCAAGTATAGGAATGAGTTAAGTTTTTTTTTTTATTGAAATCGTTTACAAAGTTGTTTAAACCATAACTTTCTCGTACGATGTCGGTTTTCAGCGAAACAAGATCCGACAGGATCGTATGGACGAGAGCTCCACAATGGAACTGACCGCGAGTGAATTGGAGCTCGTTTGAATTTATGGCGAAATTTAACGCTAGGATCCAATCAATGATCAATAATCGTTATTTAACGATCTCCGACCAATGTGAGTAATTCTCACTAACTCTGAACACTTCATATTTTTATAACGTATTTTAGAAGTGATAAATATTGGTTGAATTGCTGTGTGTTGACTGTTTGGTTGAACTACTAGTCAGTTGATTGAATATTTCGATAACGATATATATAAATCGTATCGAGATATTGATTCTGTTTATTAGAATACTTTATACTCATGTTATTTATGTTGACTGACATCTGTGGATGCAGGGGAACAGGTTGGAGGGACCCAACTGGGTTCCTCAACATTTATTTTACTGTTTTTCATATATTTTGATATATGATGTGTTATATCATCCGTTATTGATTCTGTGTGTTTGGATGATGACCGATCATTTTTATTTGGTATTTTTATACCATAAAGGATACGGGGCAGTAAAAAGGGATTTTTAAAGCTTATTTTGAAAATAGATTATTTATATATAATCAATGGATTTTATATATGAAAGGAAAAAGGGTTTATAAAGGAAAATAATTTTTTGTAAATCAAAGAAATAGAGGAAAAATATTGGTAAAACCAATATAGAAGAATATTTATAAAATAATTACAAAAGGAACAAAAAGAGAAACATTTGAGAAATAGTTACAAATGAAATTAGGAAGAAATATTTGTAAAACATTTCAAATGGACTAAAAGGAAAAATGAATTTAGAAAATGAACTGAGTTATAAAAGTAATTATTTATTTTGGAAATAAATAGAATAATAGAATACTTGGAAATGGATAGAAGTGTAATAAAGGAGAATTTTACACTAGGAAGAATTTAGGCCCGTGCTTCGCACACGGGTAAACAGAATATGAATTCAAAGTGAATATTTAAGAAAGATCTGTTTTAACAGATAAAGTGAGAAGGTTAATTTATAAATAAAGTTTTATATATATTAATTTAGTTAATTATCTTTGGGTAAATAGAGTATATAAGTCAAGACTTATATAGAGAAGTAAAAATCAATTTCCACATCGATATTTGAAACTGAATATGTATGAAAGAGAATTTATCGAATAAGAGTTATTCGGGATAAAGCTATCGAATATCAGTTTATTCGAAAGGGAGTTTTTTTGAATATTTGTTATTTGAAATGGGTTGAGCCAAGAGAATTAATCTAATAGAGTTAATCCAATAAAACAAATTGATTAAGATCAACCATTAGAGTTAAACTATTAGAGTTGAACTGTTAGGGTTAAACCGTTAGGGTTAAACCGTAGAGTTAAACCGTTGGAGTAAACATTTAGAGTTATTTAGTTAGAGTTAACCAATTAGAGTTAATCAGTTAGAGTTAATCGATTAGAGTCTAATCGAACTAGAGTTATCCAAATATAGTAATCGAATGAGGGATGATGGAATATTAGTTGATCAATTAGATTTGCTCGAATTTAGTTATTTGAGATAGAGTTAAACAGAAGTAGTCATTTAAGATAAGCTACCAGTGAGCACGACTGCTAGCGTAATTCGCAGGGCTGCAGATAGCCTAAGGCGGTCGGATGTTTCCTGAGGGAATCAGGCGTAACCATTGTGATCGCTGCGATCTAGAGTCGAGCGAATGGTGTCAAGTCAAATATTAGTTAATTGATAAAAGTAATTTAGTCGAGTTAATTAAGCTAAGTTAGTCCAGTTGAACTGATCAAGTAAGTGGGTCAAAATGAGTAAATCAGACCGAGTTATCTGAACAAGGGTTAGTCCAGTAAGAGTTAAATAGAATAAGAGTAAATTGAATAAGAGTTACAGCTTAGAGTTAACCGAGTATGAGTTAATAATTTAGTTCGTTATTAATTCGAGTTAGAAAATCAAAGTATTTATACAGTCATTATAATTCGGATGCAGGGGATTATAACACCATTGTTATAATCAAGTGTTTTTCGTACGAGGAGCGGATTTGTAAATAAAATCCGAGGATGTCGTAAAGAAGTGTTAAAGATTTAGGAAGATGAACTTTTCCTATTTCGAAGTTAGAAATGTTGTTCAGTTAAGGTCTGAGAGGTAACTATACCCCAACTTGATTGACTTTGTTTTAACTAAGAAATGGTTAAGATTCGATGGTGAAAAGTGGTTAAGTGGAAACCAAATGAAGGAGATTTGGCATAGTGATGTTTATTCAAACATCTGTTTAATCAAATGAAAGAGATTTGGGAATGTTTTCCAAATGAGAAGCAGAATTGTTTTCTGAATATAGAAACAAGAGATGGAAATGTTTTCCAATGATGATGATATATATTTTCTAAATATAGTGAATACGAAACATTAAACAACAGGAATAGGGGAATGAACGAATGAATGACATGATGATTGTTCGATAGAATTTCCTTTGGGAAATAATATCGTTGTTTGCACACCGACATGTTTTCGTTTGATAGTTAACTCACCGACTATCAAAGTTTTGACCATTTTACGTTGTTAATATGGAGAGACCGGTTGGATTATTATCCAGAGAACCACTCCGTATTGGCATAAGCGTTGCGAATCAAGTATGCTGAATATATTGAAGACGGAGTTGTGCAAGAGCTATCCTGTTTACAGAATAGTGCCTTCGGTTTGTCCAGTCCCAGGACAAACGTGTATGGACGAGTGTCTGACAGAGTATATCCAATAGATCGCATAAGTTGATCTCTTCAAACGTACTTACGTTTGGTGGCGGAGGAATTCGTTTCTCTTAGCTGTATACCCGTGGTGTTTTTGGGTGAAATCAATTTGTGATTTGGCGGGTATGACGATGTGGCATTCAAAGTAATGGAGGTGTGATCTGTCAAAAGATACGTTATGACCTCAAGCCTCATCAACCAGGAAAGGACAAAAATCGGGCAGGCAGCATGGCTATGTGGGTCGCATCCATTAGGATGTATGATCACCTATCTAGAGAAATTCCTTTTGTTCTTAAATCTATCGATGCTGTCCCTTATCGGGAGACGGTTGCTGATCCCAACCGTTGGTGATATACATTCGATACACTCAAGCGAAATGAGTGGTCGGTCATGTGTGGGCCGGGTTGCAAGATGTTCTTGTTGAACCCAGTGTATTTGCCTCTAGAGATACACGTTCGGAAGGTGGTCCCATACCTTGTCAAGTTGGAATCCAATCTCCAATAAGCGCCCGCGGTTTTTGATTATATACTATATATGTGGAGCGTGAGATGCAAGGGTTCTGCTAGATTGCTAATTACTTGTGATTAGACATTATTATAATATCAGATAATATATGATTTCCAAAGTGTTTTGGGTTATCATAAGGTAAAAGCCATCCGTATTTATGTGTGGATTGGTCTTACGATTATCTTTTCTTTTGAAAAAGATTTTGAAAGTTAAACCAAATGATTTGAGTTTACTCACACCAGTCCCATGACTGACCCAGAGTTTATTTGTTTTGTTTTCCCTAAACTCTTGGGTGCCCAAATTTGTACGGGCAGTCAAGTAGTCAGGATTTTACAGATATACTTGGAGAGCTTGGAGCAGGAGGCTTCAGGATTATATAGCTATTGATTATTTCCGCTGTGATGTAAGTATTGTACTCTGATAATGGTATCGTATATATATACTGCTTTTGATTTCAAGTTATGTTGTATATTATATTTTATTCGTTCCGCTGTGAGATTCGTATTACTCTGATGTTGATGTGTTCTTCTTCTTCTTCTTCTATTCTATTAGTTCTATCTTATTTATCCTCACCCTCTAATTTCTTTCTTGGACTATCCGGTAATTTCGACTTTTGATTGTTCGATACGTGTTGTATATCGAATAACCAAGGTCGCCTTTTTCCCGGGTCGTTACATGCATGTTAACAACCTAGCATGGTTTATATTTGTTATAAATATAAATTATAATTAAACGATCCGCGCACGCGCAGTTCGCGTTTTAAAATTCCAACTTTGTATGATCATAATGAAAGATCCAACCGTTGGATTTTCCCAAAACTAGATCCGTTGGATTCGTCTTGGGAAGATCTTTCCACCAATACCAAACTTATTAAAATTCAACGGTTAGACTTAGAGACATGTGAAATTCAAAATTTCACAAAAGCAGCGCTAAAACCTTATATGACCTAAAACATAGTTTTTTTTTATAAAACAAGTTATTTTTATTGAAATAAAGTAGGATTAAAATTGTTACAAATTATTAATAACAATATGAAATGGATTTTCAAATTAATATGCGAGAGTTATTTGGAAAGTCCGAGTTTACTCTCATTCCAGATAATGATACGACGTTTTAAATGGAAGAATTGAAGACGGCGATTGAAGACCGACGTTCTTCACATCGAATGGGTAACTAGTGTTGAGGCCCTTGATTGATTTGCTCCCAAGATGGGGCTAAGATGGTAGTTATCCGGACGTAGTGTTGATTTGTACGGATTTGGCTTTTGCTCAGACCCAGAGCATAAGCTTATAAATGGAATGTGTGTCTGACGTAGAATATTGTTCTATGTAAATTGATTTCTATTAATATACGACCGTTGGCGGGGGAGGATTTATTCTCTTGCTTAACGCCCTTAGAGGTTGTGTATTAATAGTTATCAATCGCATGGCGTGAATTGTCAACGTGGCACGCCAAGATGAAGATGATCAAGGCTTTGTTGAAAAACAAGCCTTGTGGTAATAACGTTACTTCGCGAGCCTCACAACATGGTTGGAGTCTAAAATGGGAGAAGCGAACGCAGGGAGAGCAGCACGTTTCTTTCTAGTTAGAAGTAGTGTCGGTGATTAAACTGGCTGATATTTTACTTATGTGGATGATGGAATGAGGCGCCTCGGTTGATAGGTCCTATAGGATCGGGAAACGTGTGTTCAGGAATAACTAATCCACGAAGCTGTATGTGTGGACCGGCCTTGCAGCTATCCAAGGGTTCACTACGGGGGATCCTGAGACATTAGCTAGAGTGTCTCGAATCGGTAAGGAGCTCCTCCCTAGCCTTGACTCATGATGGAAACCCAATTTCAAATACGACCTCATACGGTTTTGATTGTATTACTAATATGGAGGCATAGTATATGGTAGCTATGCTTCCTAGGATTGATACATTTACTTTGAAATGTTTTTGAAACGTAATTACACTAATAATAATATCAAATTCGTTTTTAATGTGTCAAGCATTTTTGACCATTATAAGGTAAAACTCTATCCTCCTGTTTGCGTTGCATTGTGTGATGGGACTTGAGTCTTATGATGGTTTCATTTTTCCAAAAAGCAGTGCATTGTTTAACGATTTACTTTAATTTATGCACGACAATCGATTGGAGTAAACCCGTTCTGCATTAGCGGCGTGGTCCTTGGATTTGTCTTATTGTTATTAGTGAAATTAGTTAAGAATTCTAACACTAGTCCCGTGACTTACCCGTTGTTTGTTTCCACCTTTACAAACTCGGGTGCCCTCTTTCCATACGGGCAATCGAGTAGTTTGTCTACAGGTTGTTATCTCGAGCAAGATTCTGGATTGAAGCCTAAAGCTGTGTCCAGAGCATAGTTGTCTTCCGCTGCAATGTATTAAAATATTGTAATTTATCTTCCGCTGTAATTTTATTCGATGTACTCTGATGTAACATTATTATGATGTTTATAAAAGTCTGTTGTTGTAGTTCTGAGGTGTTGTAGCCCAAAGTAAGCGTATCCGGTGATTTCCCGCAAGGGCTATTTTCGGGTCGTTTCATACAATGATTAATCCTTTAAATAAAATGGTGAAGTTGCCATTGTTGTGCCGTGAAATCGCATGATGCCTTAGCTCAAAATTTGCAAACAAATGATTAGTAATCATATGACAATGGGAAACCTAAAGTTACTGAAACAGATAATTGTTACCCCAAGATTTTGTCTATTATAATTTGTTTAAGTCCAGAAATATACAAGGAAAATAACATTGCACGGTCTGTGAAATCAGGAGAACACAAATAATAATGGATATTGCTTGAAATTAGTACCAAGTAACTGCATCGAGACCCGTGCTTCGCACATGGACACTTTTAGTTTGTGTAGGTTGCAAAGTCATATGTACATGCTGTAAAATTGTTTGGAAATGAAATTTTTAATGTCAGGATGAAACTGTAGATAAATATGCGGTGAATGCATTTGATTGTTGTAAGGGGGCCATCAATGGAAAAATGCATGTTTGTCTATTTTTGTAAGTTTAACATTACATATTATAGAATGCTGTAGCAGTAACCCGTTTAGCAGACAAAACAAAATACAGTAATGGAAACAAATTAAATGGACAGAGTATATGCATTATGCATATGAAACAATAACAATTTTTGTACTGTTTTGTATGTGGGAAGTTCCGAATGGATAAAGTTATTTAACAAACATTTATTATGATCACAGTATAATTTGTTTCAAAACATATAAACATGTCCTATTTTCGCATGGAAGCCTATTTATCCGAATACAAACAAGATGACGTACACATCCTATATATGGAAAGGAGAATATGGATCCTTCTTGCAATACATAACGCTAGTAAACTTAAGCGTATAATTTATATAACCAAACTGAAATGCCATTTCATCAATAAGTAAAATTTCAATAGCTTCATGGCCCAGGAATGGTATCTTGTTTTGCCAATATCCTAAGTAGAGCTATGATTTGAAAACATAGAAGGACAGCCCTATGTTACTGTAACTTCACATGGCTGTGAAGACTTAACTTGAAGCATGGGAACTAAGAAAAACTCAAGATTTTACAAGCCATATCATGATTTTTCAACATTCTACAAACCTAAATCGCAGACCTTCTTTGCGCCTAGCCCACCCTGTCACCTTCAACACCATGTCTAAGCAAATCAACTGCATGCCTAAATCAAAGCTGCTACTCTTAAATTCTTTTCACATTAAAGTCACACTCATGCGCGCTATAAGCTACCTCTCTACTTCGCTCAGAAAAGAAAAAAACCTATGCCAACGCAAATCGAAAACCGCAGGCCTAACAATGTATTTTCAAATCACAGTCACCTACCTTTAAAGCTTGCAGGCAAAGGAACTATATTAGTAGACCTACTCTAGATGGCTAAAACTTTTTCCTCAAGCTTCGTACGCCATAACACATGCCTAATCTATCTTACATCCTATCAGCATTCTACGTGCGTGCTAAGTAAATGTTGTCTATATAAACGCTACTTTATTTTATTATTCTTCTAAAAACCAAACTGAGTTTTCATGATCTTAATATATATATATATATATACATATATATATAGAAAGCCGTAAGCTTTGTATCCAGAAGTTAAAACGTAGAAGGGAGATTGAGTGTTAGTTCTGATGAAAAGATGAAGACGTAAATTTCAGCGAGGAGATCGAATCAGAACTGATGTGCCGATGGGGACTGTGGAGCAGCGTCGTGTTTGGTGAGTTCCTGTAGTTGGATGGCTGACGTGCATACCTTTTTACAGTTTGCATTGATCATGAGTTTGGTTGGCATTTTGGCGGTGGGACAAATTGGAGATAACCATGCTGCAGTGAAGGATCTTGCATGAAGCAGAGGGGGAGTTTGGGTTGATAATATTGTGAAAATGGTGCTGTGGAAATAAATACTGGGAGGAGATACCGGTTTGAATATAGAGGAGAATAGAATGCAATGATTGGAGTCCGGAAAGTTCCGAGAGGGGGGGTACATGTGTATTGCTGCTGAAGTTTAAGATGGTGGGAAAAAGGAAACACAAGATAGGAAATTGGTCTAGATATTTAAAAATGGCTATTAGTTCTTTGCGTAGGATATTGGAAGCAGATTTCTTGTTAAGGGAAAAAGCTTGATCCTGGATTGTATGAAGGAGATGGTGCGATGGAGTATTATCGGGGAAGAAGGCTATGTATTGGGTGAAATATGTGATGGGCCGTATAAACTAAGTGAGCCCAATATATATTAAAAAAAGAAATTGAAATGGTGGTATACTGGAAGGCGCGATTATATTTGAGGAAGGGAGAAACATAGTTACAGTTTTATATTTAGATATGGAGAAGGTGCACTGGAACTCACGTTCGAATTGTTAGAGGAGGATGGTGCTGTTGTAAGCAGTTGGAGGATAAGTGGGCTGATGTGAATGAACAAGGTAAAATCCAAAGTTAATTTAATTAAGCTTAAATTTAATTAAAATAGTCTATTAACTTATAAATGGTATATCTTGTACATACATTGTCAGTTTCGCGAACGGTTTGACCCGCTGGGATCGTATGGTCGTAAGTTACATCTTGGAACTGTTTTTGTAGTAACCCGCATTTTAGCTGTTGAACAATTTATTTATTTAATTATTGAATATCGATTTATCGATATCGAGAATGTAACAACCCGTATTTTTAATAACCTGTTAAGATATAAATTGAGGCAGAATTTAATTTAAAAATCTGAATCAAGGGGAAACGGGCTGTGCCATTGCGTTCGTCTCGGAAAATACTCGAAATAGAGTCCGAGTTTTCGAAAATCGGAGTCCGTATGAAGAAGATATGGATGAACGAAGTTAGGCAGAAAAACCCGAAAACTAGCCAGAATGCACTGGCGCACTTGTGAAGTGCGCCAACACAATAAATGCACTGGCGCACTTGTGAAGTGCGCCAATACATTTTTACACTGGCACACTTGGGAAGTGCGCCCGTGTCGAGCCAGAAAACCTGCACAGTTTCTAGAGAGTTCTGTGGTTGGGTGCACCAGTTTGGGGTTTGGGCTTGGTCTTAGGGCTGGTTTCTGGAAGGCTCCGAAATCCAAGGGTCCTAATCTAATTTAGGGTTAATTTAAGGGCCTAAAACACTAGCCTAATCTATAAATAAGCCCCTAATCCTACCCTAAAACCCCATTATTCAATCTAGCAACCAAACTATGTCAAATTGATTTCTCAAATGGCCTCCACCTAAAAAACCCTAGCCTCCAATCTCTTCATTAATAATTCCTATGAAGATTATGATGTTCATACAAGCATTCCTAAGTTGTATGAATGATCATTAGCTTGCATACATCATCAAGTTGCAAGTTTTATTTGCTAAGCTAGAGTTTTTGGGATTTTTGTTAATTGGAGCTTTGTTTTGGGTTTTTTTATGCTTGCATAAAAAGGGCTTCTCAATCTTTATTAGGAGATTTGTGTCTTCATAATAGTTGTAAGCCCTCTTACCTTCATTTTAGAAACTCTAAAGTTAATATGTGATGAAAGTTGGGATTTATGCATGTTTAATGAGTTATGCATACTTATGCGAGTTCACTATGCTATGTTATGCATGTTTAATAAGTTATGCATGCTTATGCGAGTTCACTATGCTATGTTACACATGTTTGACAAGTTATGCATGTTTATGCAAGTTCACTATGCCATGATTTGCAAGTTTAACAAGTTATGCATGTTTATGCAAGTTCACTATGCCATGATTAGCAAGTTTAACAAGTTATGCATGTTTATGCAAGTTCACTATGCCATGATTTGCAAGTTTAACAAGTTATGCATGTTTATGCGAGTTCACTATGCCATGATTTGCAAGTTTAACAAGTTATGCATGTTTATGCAAGTTCACTATGCTAAGTTATGCAAGTCCAACATGTTATGCACGTTTATTATGATATGTAAGATGCATCATGTATGTTGTGCCAAGTTCCCTCTTTCTATCCTTTATGCGAATATGTAAGCGATAGAATGACGTTGGGGGGGGGGGGGGGTTTGGGGAAAAACTTAAAATACATAAAAATATAAGATTGGGAATTTACCTATTAAGTTAGGTGTACCCCTTGGGAATTTACCTATTAAGTTAGGTCTACCCAAGTATTTGTTAAACTTGTAATTGTGTTTTAAAAGTGGACATGACACTTAGAAAACATAAGTGTGGCCAACTCGAGGTTGGGTTGAGTTTGTAGCGTAATTCTACCCGGAACCGACCGGCTTAACTAGTGGCTACAAACAATAGGACCCAATGTGAGAAGTTGGTCATGTGGTGCCAAAACCCGAGGTTAGACTAAGTTGTGGTGTAAACCTACCCGGACCCGCCCGGCCTAACTAGTAACCACAACAAGGTCTAATGTGAGAGGTTAAGGTGCATTAAATTAATTAATGCCTCATGATTAGGGTTAAGTCAGGGTCCACTAATACTTAACCAATTTGGGGATTCGAGGGATTGAAATGGGGTTAAGTGGTGAACTGTTGGTTACACTTAACTAGTTTAATCCATGATTAGTGAAGGGTTAAATCACACTTAACCCTCTTAGGAAACCCTAGCAACGTGGTCTGTTCTAACAGTAATCCCAGTTTGGTATCATTCACAACCCTAGGAGCTAGGCTAGGGCGGGGCACGATTACTGGACGGATGTAAGCGACCAAAAGGCGATGGCTGAGTGGTACAGCGGTGCGGGTCCAGGCGGGCTACGGACGTGCACGTAGTCCGGTGTTGGACAAACTCGAGGCACGGGTACCAGTAGGTTAGGGCTGTGCATTATTGCTTCAGTGTCTGGGGTTGACACCCGAGGGCTTGATACACCCAAAGGTGGACCCAGCACAGTCTAACTACAACCATATGTGGGCCATATGGACACCAACACTTGACGTGTTAGGTTTATAGGGAGCCGATCGACTAGACCGTTGGGCTGGGCCTTGTATTAAGGCCACCTCATGTTATTGGGCCAAAGTTTGGGCTGAGGGATCAATACCTGTTATGTTAGTTGCTAGTACACTATGGTGCAAGGTTTAATCTTCTCTATGTGATGACACCTTTATCTATTGCCAGTATGTTCATCTCAGTTTCCATCATGATGTTAACTTTATTAGTTTATAGACTGATCGTAGTAGGGCTTACCAGTCTTTTTGACTGACCTGTTTTCTTTCGCTTCTTTTCTTCCGTTTCCCCCCCCCCCCCCAAGGTTCTCAGGGAGGGAATAGTGGTTCTTAGCTTGGATCGCTTGCTTGTTTGCTGGATAGCTCATGTATGACTGGACATTGAGCTCGCTATGGTTTATCATCTTTATTTTGGGGATAGCACTATGTATTTCAGTATTTCTGTTATGATGTACTAGACATGTTTATTTTGGCAGTTGACTTTATGATGTACTAAACTTGTTTTGAGATGGTTTGAGATATTCCGCTGTTTTATTCTCTCTTACTCTGATATATGTATATATATATTTATGTTCCTGTTCTGCCTTGATATATCATTATGCATGCTTACCCAGTTCTAACACTCCCCAGAAGCTAGTGCCCCCGAAAGAGTGACCCTAGCGGAGGTGGGGTGTTACAAAATTTGGTATCAGAGCATATGGTTTACAAGAAAGAACAAAAAGTTTTTAAAAGACTTTTGAAAAACTATTTTCAAAACAAGTATAAAGTATTTTCCAAAGAAAAGTCTAGTATTTTAAAAGGCTATTCCCCAAAAAGCCATTAGCGTTATCCTTCGTTCCCTTGACCTAATCTTATCTTATCTTTCGTTTCAGTATGGCTGAGAATTTTGCCATCCCGGATGGAGTAAACGTACCACTCTGGTATAGGAGACTTCTAGACGCTAGGGCGGCAGCTGGCCCCGCAAATCCTACTCCCACTCCTCCTCCTGTAGTTGAGAATCCTCTCCCTAATGTCCCTCCTCCAGTGGTTCCTGTTCCTCCTCCTCCAGTTGCTGAGGCTCCTCTTCCTCCTCCTCCCCCTCAGCATCCTCAGGTTGAGTTCACGAAGGTTTGTAAAGACTTCAAGGCGATGGGAGGCAAGAATTTCCTAGGCACGGAATCTTTTGTTGAAGCTAGGAATTGGCTGAAGGATACTGAGGACTTGTTTGCTATTTTTGGGATTGATGACGAGAGGAAGATCTTATTGACAGTGTGGCTTTTGAAGGACGAAGCAGCCTATTGGTGGGAGGTCACCAATGGGACAAGGCCCGTCGAGACTTGGGCCGATTTGAGGACTAGATTTGTGGCCAAATTTTTATCTGCTGCTGAGGCGAATTTACAGATGGAGAAGTTCATTGCATTAAGGCAACGTGATATGACGGTCAAGGAGTATGTGAACAGGTTTAATCAGCTGGCCCGTTTTGGTTTAGATATGGTAAACACTCCTGAGAAGAAGGCTCTTCGATTCGCTAGAGGGTTGAATGAGCCGCTGCAGGGCTTGGCGATGTCACATATTCCGCATGGAGCTACTTTCGAGAGTTTGGTCGATATGGCTCTACTTCAGGGTGATGGAAAGAAAGAGGTCAAGTCGAGTGATACTCAGCCAAAGAAGACTGATTCTCAGGGTAAAGGCAATCAAGGTGGTCAAAGCAGTCAGGGGAATCAGAGCAAGAACAAGAAGGGGAACAACAATAAAGGCAAGGGAAAGTGCAATTACTGTGGTGCGCCTGGACACTTTGCTAAGGATTGTAGGAAGAAGAAAAGGAAGCTTAGTGGTGGATGTTTTTCCTGTGGTGAGACTGGACACTTCAGCAAGGAATGTCCGAAGAAGAAAGGGCAGGCTGGACCTTCAGGAGGGCAAGTTCATGCTCTCAATACCGCTACAGTTCCCGATCGAGGTAGTGTTTCTGTCGAGAACCTTGTTTATATTTCCGATCTTCCAGTTCGTACCTTGTTTGATTCTGGTGCATCACATAGCTTTATTTCATCTGATCTTGTTGATAGTTTGCACCTTAGTACTAGCTTAGTGGATGATCCCGTTTGTGTTTCGAATCCCATTGGGGGTTCTGCTCATTTATCTATGATATGTGAGGATCTAAGGATCTCTATACTCAGTGTAGAGTTCTTGTGTAGTGCGTATGTTCTTGGTTTCAGGGGATACGGATTGATTTTAGGCATGGATTGGCTGTCCAGACATGGAGCCATTCTTGATTGTGAGCATAGGGTTGTGAGGCTTGTGACTCGCCTTGGCAACACCTTAGAGATTTCGTGCAATCCGAAGGATCCCGTCATGTTGTGCTATCTTGAATCTCTCGACTCGTCAGAGGAAACCCTTCAGTCTGTAAGGGTGGTCCGAGATTATCCAGATGTTTTTGAAGAAGTTAAGGGGTTGCCCCCTAAACGAGAGATTGATTTTCGCATTTATCTGGTGGATAATGCTAAGCCTGTTTCTTTGCCCGTTCGCCACATGGCTCCGCGTGAGAGACGGGAGCTCAGCAAGCAAATAAAGGAGTTGCTTGAGAAGAACTTCATCAGACGAAGTATATCCGAATGGGGAGCGCCTGTGGTATTTGCTACTAAGGCAGATGGTTCTCTTCGACTCTGTGTGGACTATAGAGAATTGAATAAGCTGACTAAGAAGAACAGACACCCGTTACCGAGGATTGATGATCTTTTCGACCAGCTCGTTGGTGCTTCTGTTTTCTCTCAGCTTGATCTTGCTACTGGATTTCATCAGCTCAGAGTGGCTGAAGATAGTATAGACAAGACTGCATTCAGAACTCCAGATGGATTCTTTGAATGGCTTGTTATGCCGTTCGGCTTGACGAATGCACCCGCATATTTCGTGGACTTGATGAGTAGGGTGTTTCGGGAGTTCTTGAATAAGTTTGTCGTGGTCTTCGTAGATGATATTTTGGTCTTCTCCAAGGATGAAGAAGAGCACGCGAAGCATCTTGTAGAGGTGATGGATACGCTTAGAGCGCATCAGTTAAAGGCCAAGTTCTCTAAGTGTCACTTTTGGAGAAGGGAAGTTCGGTTCCTTGGGCATATAGTATCTAAGCAAGGATTGGCGGTGGATCCCGCTAAAGTAGTTGCTGTGCAGGATTGGAAGACTCCAAGGAATGCAATCGAAGTGAGAAGTTTTCTGGGTCTTGCAGGGTTTTACCGGAAGTTCATCAAGGACTTCGCGAAGATATCCGCTCCTCTTACTAAGTTGACAAAGAAGAACTTAGTTTTTGCTTGGGATATGGATTGTGAGCTTGCTTTTCAGAAACTAAAGAGAGCCCTTACCTCAGCACCAGTTCTAGCTTTACCCGATGGTGGTAAGATGTTTACCGTGTACACTGATGCTTGTGGCACGAGATTGGGCGCCGTTCTGATGCAAGAAGGCAGAGCTATATGTTTTGGTGGTAGGCAACTTAAGGTGCATGAGAAGAATTATCCCACTCATGATCTAGAGCTGGCAGCGATAGTATATGCACTCAAGGCTTGGCGTCATTATCTTCTGGGAGAGAGATTTGAGCTGTATACTGATCATAAGTCTTTGAAGTATCTCTTTTCGCAGAAGGATCTGAACTTGAGGCAGCAAAGGTGGATGGAATTCTTGGCGTCCTACGATTTTGATATAGCCTATACCCCTGGCAAGGGGAATGTTGTAGCGGATGCGTTGAGTAGAAAAAGGTTGACACTAAGTCCTCTATTTGTTGAGATGAAGAATTTAGAGTTCTTGGCAACCTTTGATTTCTCTTTGGCAGTTGAGTCGATGACCGGTTCTTTAGCATCTCTTGAGCTCAGGCCTACCCTTCTGGATCAAGTTGGGGCTTCGCAGAAGGAAGACCCTCAGATAGTTGAGATTATGGATAATCTGATTCGAGGAGAGACATCTAGTCATCTCGCTCGATATTCTATTGATGACAAGGGTTGGCTGAGGAGAGATGGAAGGTTATGTGTCCCCATGGTAGAAGATTTAGTAAGAAAAGTTCTGGAGGAAGCACATCAGAAACACCCCACCTCCGTTAGGGTCACTCTCAAAGGGAATGCCCTAATTTTGGTGGAGGTTTATAAGTACAAGTCACAGATATACAAGACAGATATAAGAACACATATTTGTAAACAGCGGAAGAACAACAAACTTTATTTCATGAAGTCAAATACGTGTTATAACAACATCCTTTCCAAAAACATAACATAACACTTCATAATCTGTCTTGAGTACATTATTTTTAAAGAAGCATAAATAAAACATAGATAAACTGCCAAAGCCCCATAGTGAATTGTCCAAAGCCATAGTTCAAAACAGGAAAGTCCAAGCAATACATTTCTCTTCTTCAAGCTGGATGTTGAGGTTGATCAAGCTGCTGTGTTCCCTCCCTGAGGACCTGGGGGGGGGGGGGGAAACGGAAGAAAGAAGACGAAAGAAAAATAGAGTCAGACATAAAGCCTGAGTAAGTCTAGTACTACTTTGTCTATGAATAAAGAACTGGGTACGATAAGTAAAACAGGAAGTGGGCAAACACTATGAACTTGGTTAAGTTATCTAGGGTCGAATATACTATCGTACCCCATGTTAATCTCTGAACCCATATAAACTAGTTTCCAATTTGCACCCCAAAATCAGGGTAGTGTGATCCATTCTACGATGATCGGCTCCTATTCGCAAAGTTACATGTGTCTTACGGCCCCCGATGTCTGTAGTTACCTATGCTGGTCCCACCATGGGGTGTATCAAGTCCCATAGTGGCAACCCGACACAACCTTAGAGTGCAAAGGTACGCTACTGGTGTCCAGTGCTTTATTTTTCTGCGCCGGAGTGCATGCACGCCCGCACACCGTTAGAACCTACACTGCTACACCACCGCCGTCGATTTGACCTCTTACAATCAGCCCAGTAATCGTGCCCCACCCTGCCTAGTTTCAGGGTATCCTGATACACCTTTTAGGGTTACTGCTGAAAAGGGTCCCCCGTTACTAGGTTTTCTATCTCTAGCCAACATGCTAAGTTGGTTAAGTGTTTCCTAACCTAACCCCACCAGTCCGTTTAGTTTAGCATGTTCCTTTTTGATTAAGTCTTTAGTCCACTTAATCCTAACAATCCTGACTCAGCCTTAATTGTCTTATTAAGGCCCTGACCTCTCACATTAGACAGGTATTGTTGTGGCTGCCTGTTGCCGGTTGGTTCCGGGCAGTCTTACGCCACAACTCAGTCTAACCTCGGGTCTTTGCTGGGCTCCATGTTTAACCTCCCACATTGGATAGGTATTGTTGTGACTACTGGACAGCCGGGCGGTTCCGGGCAGGTTTACATCACAACTCAATCCAACCTCGGGTTAAACACATCGTCTTTTCTACATTTACATATTTTGTCATTCTTCTTTATTTCTTATATGTAAATATTTGCGGCCCATTATTATGTTAATGGTGTAAAGGTTACACCAACCATGGGCCCAACCCATACTTGACTTTGGGCCCTTCTATTTCATATTTTCATTCATTAATTCATTTTAACCCAACGTTGTTTTCCCCCGTTTTACATGTCCGTTCATATATATTGGGCTTAGCCTTTTAAAGCCCAATTTAGCCATGCGAAAGGGGAGGCTTATGGCGTATACACAAAGAGGGGAAAGTGAGCGCATGAACTTGCATATGACGTTGGAAAATACATAATAGAAATTGGTGTACTTGCATAGTGGTGACATGTATTTTGGTCATACAACATAGGTGACATAAATCAAGGCATGTAAACTTGCATAGGTTTAACTACAACATGAACCTATATTCTTATTTAGGCATAATGTCAAACATAAGCATGGCCTAAATACTTCTAGCATAAACATGGCATATTGTCAAACATAAGCATGGCATAACATAATTCAACTTAATCATGATTTAAGCCTAATCCCATAACGATGGTATAAACATACTTATGCATAAATATTCCTAATCATGGTGTTTCGTTTTAAACTTGCAAAAAGGGGATTTTTGAGTCTAATCTAACCATGTCTCACATATGTCATCATATAATTCTTTAAAACAAAATAGACTTAATCATAGACCTCAATTATGCCAAATATCATTCCTAGCCATATTCATAAGTTTGCAAAAGCATGACTAATACATGGTGTCAAAATTCCACATAGTTTCATATGAACTATAATAACCAAACTTGTTTCAATTACTTGCAAAATGATTTATACATAAAAACATACATCATAATGGCATAATCACAAAGCCTCAAATTTGCATGAATCTCCATTAACTACATACATGTAGCTTCAATATAGTTTACACAATTTGCGCAATATTCCAAAACGTTTATTTGCATAGAACTACCGCATGTAGTTCTTTATAATGAATAACATAATTTTGCACAAACATGAATTACTTCCATTGCCACAATTCGAGCATACACATCAACACAGTTGTTTATTATACCAAAGTAATACTCTACTTACAATGGTTTGATGAATTCTATAGTTTAGGGATTGAAGACGCAAATTCCTTTGTTGAATTGATTAGCTTTAGGCCTTAGAACTTCCTCCCTAATCCTCTCTTTAGTTGGCGGCTATGCTTTGTCGTTCCTCAGCAACATGGCGGCTATGTTCTTAATTTTTAATGAATAGATTAGGGTTTGGTCTAGGGTTGTTTATATAGAGGTTAGGAACTAATTAGGACCATTGATGTTGCTAGGTTAGATCATAGCCATTCATTAGGAAGAGAGACCAATAAAAACCCGCCACCTAGCCCTAATGACAAAGCAGACCACAGAAATTCGACCACACACCGACCTGGCCAGCCAGGTTGACTGGGCTCGACCAGGTCGATACCCCTGTCGACAGGGCTGTCGACAGCCCTGTCGACATGGGTAGCCCAGGTCGACAGCCCAGTCGACCTGGGTGGCTAGGCGGGTGTTTTATCCGCCTGGCCCATTGGGCCCCATTTCAAAATATTATTTTATTCTGTTTGAATTTTAAATTTAATTCAAAACTTCCGAAGGCCATATCTTCTTCATACGGACTCCGTTTTTCGAAAACTCGGACTCTATTTCGCGTATTTTTCCGAGACGAACGCAATGGCGTAACCCGTTTCCCTTAGTTCTCTGATTTGAATTTGATTATACTTTAATTTATGAATTTCACAGTTATCGAATTTTCGGGGTGTTACATTCTCCCCCACTTAAAAGGATTTCGTCCCCGAAATCTTCAAGTGTAGGAAAACGTATATCCTAACATCCAATCATCCATCTACTCATCCATCAAACACGAGCATCCATTGTCCTTAAAAGACTTCTAATGCTTCATGATCATATGCAAAGTGTGTGTGTACATGTACTTATCTAATGCAAAATCAGTCGGTCTACTGATTCAGTTGACCTCCTTAATGCGAATTATGTTAGTGCCATGAATCCATTATGTATGCAAACTTTCCTATCCTTGATTCTACATGAGTGCACAACCATTCCATACAAATGCAACATCCATATGACAACACATTATAGTTTAACCACATACGAAAGCAAACATATATGCATATGCAATATGAAGTGACTGAGCCGATCTAAAACCTAGATTGTGTGTGTATATGCAACCACGAGCAACCACTAGCAATCACTTGCGACCACTTGCAACCATCATACATAACATGTTTCAATTACATGTTTTCATCCAAAAGGTTTCTACCCTAAAGATAAGGTCGATACCTAAAAAGATAGATAAAAGCGCAACTTAAGGAAAAAGAAAGATCAAGGATGTACCCTCGAACAGAAAAGGGTAGGCTGTACGGATTCTAGCTTCAGTTTCCCAAGTCGCGTCTCCCTCGGCGTCGCTCCACTGAACTTTGACGAGCTTGACTTCGCGGTTGCGTAGCTTCTTCACTTCCGTTCCTAAGATGCGGGTTGGAACTCTCCTTATGGTTGCTTCGCGTTCCACTTCGGCCTCTTCGAGGATGTTTGGCTCTACCACTTCAGCTGACTCATGCAGACATTTTCGGAGATGTGAAACGTGAAAAACGTTGTGGACTCCCGCCAACTTCTCGGGTAGCTCTAATCTATAAGCCATTTTCCCAATTTTCTTGATGATAGGGAATGGCCCTACGAATCTTGGCGCTAGCTTTCCTGTGGTTCCAAAACGAACAACGTTTCTTAGTGGTGATACCTTGAGAAAAACTCTGTCTCCCACTTCGAACTCAAGGTCGGTCCTCCTCTTGTCGGCATAGGACTTTTGTCTGTCTTGGGCCGTCTTCATCCTTCTTCGTATTAAGTCTACTTTCTCTGAGGTCTCTCGGATCATGTCTGGTCCAAGTATAAGCTTATCCGTGGACTCCCACCAACAAGTGGGCGATCGGCACGGTCTTCCATATAAAGCTTCGAAGGGCGCCATTCCGATGGTTGCTTGATAGCTGTTGTTGTAGGCAAATTCCACCAAAGGGAGGTGGTCTTCCCATGTCCCTCCGAAGTCGAGGACGCATAGCCTTAAGAGGTCTTCCAAAACTCTGTTCACTCTCTCCGTTTGGCCGTCGGTTTGGGGATGATAGGCCGTGCTCAAGCATAGCTGCGTTCCTACTGCTTCTTGCAGACTCCGCCAAAACTCGCTGGTGAAGATGGGGTCTCGGTCACTAACGATGCTAGATGGTATTCCATGGAGTCGCACGATTTCCTTGAGGTAAAGTGATGCTAGGGATGAGGCGGTTCTTTTACTTTTGACAGGTAAAAAGTGGGCGCTTTTAGTAAGCCTATCCACTATTACCCAAATGCTAGTGTTGCCTCTCCTAGACCTAGGCAGCCCATCGATGAAGTCCATTGAGATGCTATCCCACTTCCACTGCGGGACCTCTAGAGGATGTAGCAGTCCGCCAGGCTTTTTCTGTTCCGCCTTAACCTGTTGGCACACCATACACTTAGAAACGAATTCTGCTACGTCCTTTTTCATGCCGTTCCAGAAGAAAGTCCTTTTTATGTCTTTGTACATTTTATCTCCGCCTGGGTGTATCGTCATCTTGGAGTGATGTGCTTCCTCGAGAACCTTCTTTATTAAATCGTTTGTCTGTGGGACGCATAGTCTTCCATCTCGCCTTAGTACACCCTTATCGTCAATGGAGTATCTGTTGAGGTGACTTGAAGTCTCACCCCTAATTAGCCTATCAATTATTTCCACAAGCTGAGGGTCTTCGCGTTGTGCTGCCCCTACTGAATCTACTAAAGTTGGGCGCACTTCGAGAGATGCAAGCAAGCCCGGTACGAAATCGGAGGAGGGCCTAAAGTCGAAGCTGGCTATAAACTCTAGGCTTTGTCTTTCAACAAACAACGGGCTTAGTGTCAATTTCTTTCGGCTCAACGCGTCTGCCACTACGTTGCCTTTGCCCGGAGTGTAGGAGATTTCGAAATCGTACGAGGCAAGAAACTCCATCCACCTTTGTTGCCTCAAGTTAAGATCTTTCTGCGAGAAAAGATATTTCAACGATTTATGGTCAGTGTAAAGTTCGAACTTCTCACCTAGGAGATAGTGTCGCCAAGACTTGAGTGCAAAGACGATGGCGGCTAGCTCTAGATCGTGGGTTGGGTAGTTCTTTTCGTGCACCTTCAATTGCCTCCCGCCATAAGCTACTACCCTTCCTTCTTGCATTAAGACGGCGCCTAGCCCTGTCCCATATGCATCCGTATAAACAGTGAACATCTTGCTCCCATCTGGCAGCGTCAAAACTGGGGCTGTTGTAAGAGCCCTTTTCAGCCGTTGGAAAGCAAACTCGCAATCCAAGTCCCAATTGAATACTAGATTCTTCTTAGTCAATTTCGTGAGCGGAGCTGAGATTTTCGCAAAATCCCTTATAAATTTTCGATAGAAACCTGCTAGTCCTAGAAAGCTTCGGACCTCAGTTGCATTCCTTGGTGTCTTCCAATCTTGTACCGCCACTACCTTAGCAGGGTCCACTGCTAACCCTTGTTTGGATACTATGTGCCCTAGGAACCTCACCTCTTCTCTCCAAAAATGGCATTTGGAGAATTTGGCTTTTAGTTGATGGACTCGCAAAGTTTCCATGATTGCCCTTAAGTGCTGAGCATGTTCCTCTTCATTCTTTGAGAAGATAAGGATATCATCTACGAAGACCACTACGAATTTGTTGAGGAAATCTCTAAATACCCTACTCATCAGGTCCACGAAGTACGCAGGTGCATTTGTCAAGCCGAAAGGCATGACAAGCCATTCAAAGAAGCCGTCTGGGGTTCTGAAAGCCGTTTTATCGATGCTATCTTCAGCCACCCTTAGCTGATGAAAACCGGTTGCTAAATCGAGTTGGGAGAAAACAGACGCTCCTACAAGCTGGTCAAATAAATCGTCAATTCTAGGGAGAGGGTGCCTATTCTTTTTCGTTAGCTTGTTGAGCTCCCTATAGTCAACACATAGACGGAGTGAACCATCCGCCTTTGTAGCGAACACCACTGGAGCGCCCCATTCTGAAATGCTCCTCCTAATGAACCCCTTTTCTAGAAGCTCTTTAATCTGTTTACTGAGCTCTTTCCTTTCTCGTGGAGCCATATGTCTAACGGGCAATGCAACGGGCTTTGCATTATCTACAAGATATATGCGGAAGTCTATTTCCCGCTTCGGAGGTAAGCCCTTCACCTCTTCGAAGACATCCGGATATTCCCGGACCACTCTAACTGATTGCAAATTTTCAACAGAGGCATCTAGCGATTCAAGATAACTAAGCATAACCGCATACGAGGGATTACAAGAAATTTCCAAAGTATTACCGAGCTGGGTTAGGAGCCTAACAACCCTTTTCTCACAATCAAGGATGGCCCCATTACTGGATAGCCAATCCATACCCAAAATCAAACCATACCCCGAAAAGCCCAAAACAAAGGCACTACATTGAAATTCAACACTTAGGATAGAAATTTTCAAATCCAGACAGATCATAGACAAATGAGCTGGGCCCCCAATTGGGTTTGAAACAATTAAGGGGTCCTCTACCATACTAGTTTTTAGGTGCAGAGATTCTACTAAAGCAGACGAGATAAAGGAGTGTGATGCGCCAGAATCAAATAAAGTGCGAACGGGGTGATCATAAAGATAAACTACACTTTCTACAGAAGTATTGGTACCTCGTTGCTGCAATGGTGGCGCTTCTAGCACATGAACCTGTGCCCCTGGGGTGGATCCAGTGCCCTGCCCCTGTCCTCGTTTCCTTGGGCAGTCCTTAGCCCTGTGGCCTGTCTGACCGCACGAAAAGCACCCACCATTCTCCTTGGCCTTCTTTTTCCGGCAGTCCTTTACTAAGTGCCCCACTTTGCCACAGAAATTGCACTTCCTCTTCTCTTTGTTGCCCTTTCCGCCCTTCTTGAAGTCTGTCTTCTTAGGCTGCAAACCCTCTTTCTTCCCTTGAGAGCTTTCTGCCTTGGTCTCCTTCTTGCCCTTGTCCTCTTCATTCAGCAATGCCATTTGCACCAATCTTTCATACGTGGCTCCCATGGGTATATGGGTCATGGCCAAACTATGTAATGGCTCATTTAACCCCTTGACGAAACGGAGAGCCTTCTTGTGCGGGGTGTTGACTAGGTCAAGCCCAAACCTAGCCAGCTCATCGAACTGATTCACATACTCTCTGACAGTCTTGTCTCCTTGCTTAAGAAATAAGAATTTTTCCAACTGCAAACTTCTTTCTGCATCTGAGAGAAACTTAGTCTCAAACCTTGCCCTAAAGTCCTCCCATGTATCCACTGGTCTTTCAGCATTGGTGACTTCCCACCAGTAGGAAGCCTCGCCCTTCAATAGCCACACTGCCAACTGTACTTTTTGCCTATCTTCTACCTCAAAGATGATGAATAGGTCTTCGGTTTCTTTTAGCCAATTCCTAGCTGCTACGAAGGACTCAGTTCCATGGAAATCCCTTCCTCCCATAGCTTTAAAATCTTTACATATCTTAGCGAATGTGTTTCCCCGTGGAGGAGGTGGAGGAAAAAGTACTGCTGCGGCTGGATGATTCCCTTCAGCTGGAGGAGGAGGAACGGTAGGACCTGGCTGAGTGGCCCTAGCTTCTAAGAAACGTCTAAACCAACCAGGTATGGGCACCCCTTCAGGCAAGTTAAGTTCTTGGGACATGCTGAAACAAAAAAGGATAGATTCAAAACGAAGGATAAGAGATAATACCTATGGCTTTGGGGAGTGGACTTTGCCTTTTTTAAAATAAAATAATACTTTTATCTTTTAAAAATGCTTCTTTAAATTCCCTTTTTGAAAATAATTTTTCAAAACTTTTTATCTTATCTGGTAAACCTATGCTCCGATACCAAGAGAAACACCCCACCTCCGTTAGGGTCACTCTCAAAGGGAATGCCCTAATTTTGGTGGAGGTTTATAAGTACAAGTCACAGATATACAAGACAGATATAAGAACACATATTTGTAAACAGCGGAAGAACAACAAACTTTATTTCATGAAGTCAAATACGTGTTATAACAACATCCTTTCCAAAAACATAACATAACACTTCATAATCTGTCTTGAGTACATTATTTTTAAAGAAGCATAAATAAAACATAGATAAACTGCCAAAGCCCCATAGTGAATTGTCCGAAGCCATAGTTCAAAACAGGAAAGTCCAAGCAATACATTTCTCTTCTTCAAGCTGGATGTTGAGGTTGATCAAGCTGCTGTGTTCCCTCCCTGAGGACCTGGGGGGGGGGGGGGGAAACGGAAGAAAGAAGACGAAAGAAAAATAGAGTCAGACATAAAGCCTGAGTAAGTCTAGTACTACTTTGTCTATGAATAAAGAACTGGGTACGATAAGTAAAACAGGAAGTGGGCAAACACTATGAACTTGGTTAAGTTATCTAGGGTCGAATATACTATCGTACCCCATGTTAATCTCTGAACCCATATAAACTAGTTTCCAATTTGCACCCCAAAATCAGGGTAGTGTGATCCATTCTACGATGATCGGCTCCTATTCGCAAAGTTACATGTGTCTTACGGCCCCCGATGTCTGTAGTTACCTATGCTGGTCCCACCATGGGGTGTATCAAGTCCCATAGTGGCAACCCGACACAACCTTAGAGTGCAAAGGTACGCTACTGGTGTCCAGTGCTTTATTTTTCTGCGCCGGAGTGCATGCACGCCCGCACACCGTTAGAACCTACACTGCTACACCACCGCCGTCGATTTGACCTCTTACAATCAGCCCAGTAATCGTGCCCCACCCTGCCTAGTTTCAGGGTATCCTGATACACCTTTTAGGGTTACTGCTGAAAAGGGTCCCCCGTTACTAGGTTTTCTATCTCTAGCCAACATGCTAAGTTGGTTAAGTGTTTCCTAACCTAACCCCACCAGTCCGTTTAGTTTAGCATGTTCCTTTTTGATTAAGTCTTTAGTCCACTTAATCCTAACAATCCTGACTCAGCCTTAATTGTCTTATTAAGGCCCTGACCTCTCACATTAGACAGGTATTGTTGTGGCTGCCTGTTGCCGGTTGGTTCCGGGCAGTCTTACGCCACAACTCAGTCTAACCTCGGGTCTTTGCTGGGCTCCATGTTTAACCTCCCACATTGGATAGGTATTGTTGTGACTACTGGACAGCCGGGCGGTTCCGGGCAGGTTTACATCACAACTCAATCCAACCTCGGGTTAAACACATCGTCTTTTCTACATTTACATATTTTGTCATTCTTCTTTATTTCTTATATGTAAATATTTGCGGCCCATTATTATGTTAATGGTGTAAAGGTTACACCAACCATGGGCCCAACCCATACTTGACTTTGGGCCCTTCTATTTCATATTTTCATTCATTAATTCATTTTAACCCAACGTTGTTTTCCCCCGTTTTACATGTCCGTTCATATATATTGGGCTTAGCCTTTTAAAGCCCAATTTAGCCATGCGAAAGGGGAGGCTTATGGCGTATACACAAAGAGGGGAAAGTGAGCGCATGAACTTGCATATGACGTTGGAAAATACATAATAGAAATTGGTGTACTTGCATAGTGGTGACATGTATTTTGGTCATACAACATAGGTGACATAAATCAAGGCATGTAAACTTGCATAGGTTTAACTACAACATGAACCTATATTCTTATTTAGGCATAATGTCAAACATAAGCATGGCCTAAATACTTCTAGCATAAACATGGCATATTGTCAAACATAAGCATGGCATAACATAATTCAACTTAATCATGATTTAAGCCTAATCCCATAACGATGGTATAAACATACTTATGCATAAATATTCCTAATCATGGTGTTTCGTTTTAAACTTGCAAAAAGGGGATTTTTGAGTCTAATCTAACCATGTCTCACATATGTCATCATATAATTCTTTAAAACAAAATAGACTTAATCATAGACCTCAATTATGCCAAATATCATTCCTAGCCATATTCATAAGTTTGCAAAAGCATGACTAATACATGGTGTCAAAATTCCACATAGTTTCATATGAACTATAATAACCAAACTTGTTTCAATTACTTGCAAAATGATTTATACATAAAAACATACATCATAATGGCATAATCACAAAGCCTCAAATTTGCATGAATCTCCATTAACTACATACATGTAGCTTCAATATAGTTTACACAATTTGCGCAATATTCCAAAACGTTTATTTGCATAGAACTACCGCATGTAGTTCTTTATAATGAATAACATAATTTTGCACAAACATGAATTACTTCCATTGCCACAATTCGAGCATACACATCAACACAGTTGTTTATTATACCAAAGTAATACTCTACTTACAATGGTTTGATGAATTCTATAGTTTAGGGATTGAAGACGCAAATTCCTTTGTTGAATTGATTAGCTTTAGGCCTTAGAACTTCCTCCCTAATCCTCTCTTTAGTTGGCGGCTATGCTTTGTCGTTCCTCAGCAACATGGCGGCTATGTTCTTAATTTTTAATGAATAGATTAGGGTTTGGTCTAGGGTTGTTTATATAGAGGTTAGGAACTAATTAGGACCATTGATGTTGCTAGGTTAGATCATAGCCATTCATTAGGAAGAGAGACCAATAAAAACCCGCCACCTAGCCCTAATGACAAAGCAGACCACAGAAATTCGACCACACACCGACCTGGCCAGCCAGGTTGACTGGGCTCGACCAGGTCGATACCCCTGTCGACAGGGCTGTCGACAGCCCTGTCGACATGGGTAGCCCAGGTCGACAGCCCAGTCGACCTGGGTGGCTAGGCGGGTGTTTTATCCGCCTGGCCCATTGGGCCCCATTTCAAAATATTATTTTATTCTGTTTGAATTTTAAATTTAATTCAAAACTTCCGAAGGCCATATCTTCTTCATACGGACTCCGTTTTTCGAAAACTCGGACTCTATTTCGCGTATTTTTCCGAGACGAACGCAATGGCGTAACCCGTTTCCCTTAGTTCTCTGATTTGAATTTGATTATACTTTAATTTATGAATTTCACAGTTATCGAATTTTCGGGGTGTTACAACATCGCTCTAAATTGACTATACATCCAGGCGGGGATAAGATGTACCAAGATATGAGGCGTATTTTCTTTTGGCCTGGGATGAAGAAGGATGTGGCGGAATTTGTCTCTAGATGTATCATTTGCCAGCAAGTTAAGGCCGAGTCGAAGAAGCCCGGTGGGCTATTGCATCCTCTAGAGGTCCCGCTATGGAAGTGGGAGAGTATCTCCATGGACTTTATTGATGGGCTTCCAAGGTCAAGGAAAGGGAATACGAGCATTTGGGTTATTGTAGATAGACTTACGAAAAGTGCTCATTTTATTCCAGTAAAGAGCAAGAGGACCGCATCTTGGCTCGCGTCCGTATATCTTCGTGAGATTGTGAGACTTCATGGAGTCCCTTCTAGTATTGTCAGTGACCGCGACCCAATCTTTACAAGTCAGTTCTGGAATAGCTTGCAGGAAGCTTTGGGCACGAGATTGAATCTGAGTACTGCTTATCACCCACAGACGGACGGTCAGACAGAAAGGGTGAATAGGGTACTTGAGTACTTGTTGAGGCTTTGCATTCTAGATTTTGGTGGTACTTGGGAAGACCATCTTCCTCTTGTTGAGTTTGCATATAATAACAGTTATCAGGCGAGCATTGGGATGGCACCATTTGAGGCTTTATATGGGAGGCCGTGCAAGTCACCTACATGTTGGTGGGAGACTACAGATAAGCTTATACTTGGACCTGACATGATTAGAGATACATCCGAGAAGGTCGAGTTGATTAGAAGACGGATGAAGGCGGCCCAAGACAGACAGAAATCTTATGCTGATAGACGAAGGACTGATTTGGAGTTTGATGTTGGGGATATGGTTTTCGTAAAGGTTTCTCCTTTGCGGAATGTGGTCCGATTTGGAGCTGTTGGGAAGTTAGCACCAAGGTTTGTTGGACCCTTTCCAGTTGTAGAGAGGATCGGGAAGATGGCCTATAGAGTGGAATTGCCCGAGAAGCTAGCTGGAGTGCATAATGTTTTTCATGTTTCGCATCTCCGGAAGTGTTTGCATGAGTCAGCAGAGGTGGTTGAGCCAAGTGTTCTAGAAGATGTGGAAGTAGAGAAAGAAGCTACCTTGAGGAGAGCTCCGATTCGTATCTTGGGGACAGATATCAAGAAGCTAAGGAATCGTGAGGTCAAATTGGTGAAGGTTCAATGGGGTGAAGCCGAGGAAGACGCAACTTGGGAAACTGAAGAGAAGATGCGTAGGCTTTACCCATTCCTTTTTGAGGGTACACTCTCAATCTCTTTATCTTTCCATATCTATCTAGTTTATCTAGTTCATTGTGTCTATCTTATCATGAGAACCTTAGGTAGAATCCTTTGGATGAAACATGTGTTTGAGACATGTTATGTTTGATGGTTGCAAGTGGTTGCAAGTGGTTGCAAGTGGTTACTTGTGGATGCATGATACACATTAGGCACTAGATCGGCTCACACACTCCTCATATTGCATATGCATGAGTGTTTATGCTTATTCTTGGATGAAATTTGTATGCTATCACATGGGTGTTGCATATGGATGTATGATTGAGCACGCATGTAGATATTATACATTATGTTAGGGATTTGCATACATATGGATACATTTCACTAACATATTTTGCATTGATCTTTGCATTAGATAAGTACATATACACACACTTTTGCATATGTTCATACAGCATTTAGAATCTTTTAAGGACAATGGTTGCTCGTGGTTGATGTTTTGAGTAGATGGATGTTGGATGGTAGGATATGTTCTTCCTAACTTGAAGATTTCGGGGACGAAATCCTTTAAGGAGGGGAGAATGTAACAACCCGTATTTTTAATAACCTGTTAAGATATAAATTGAGGCAGAATTTAATTTAAAAATCTGAATCAAGGGGAAGCGGGCTGTGCCATTGCGTTCATCTCGGAAAAATACTCGAAATAGAGTCCGAGTTTTCGAAAATCGGAGTCCGTATGAAGAAGATATGGACGAACGAAGTTAGGCAGAAAAACCCGAAAACTAGCCAGAATGCACTGGCGCACTTGTGAAGTGCGCCAACACAATAAATGCACTGGCGCACTTGTGAAGTGCGCCAATACATTTTTACACTGGCGCACTTGGGAAGTGCGCCCGTGTCGAGCCAGAAAACCTGCACAGTTTCTAGAGAGTTCTGTGGTTGGGTGCACCAGTTTGGGGTTTGGGCTTGGTCTTAGGGCTGGTTTCTGGAAGGCTCCGAAATCCAAGGGTCCTAATCTAATTTAGGGTTAATCTAAGGGCCTAAAACACTAGCCTAATCTATAAATAAGCCCCTAATCCTACCCTAAAACCCCATTATTCAATCTAGCAACCAAACTATGTCAAATTGATTTCTCAAATGGCCTCCACCTAAAAAACCCTAGCCTCCAATCTCTTCATTAATAATTCCTATGAAGATTATGATGTTCATACAAGCATTCCTAAGTTGTATGAATGATCATTAGCTTGCATACATCATCAAGTTGCAAGTTTTATTTGCTAAGCTAGAGTTTTTGGGATTTTTGTTAATTGGAGCTTTGTTTTGGGTTTTTTTATGCTTGCATAAAAGGGCTTCTCAATCTTTATTAGGAGATTTGTGTCTTCATAATAGTTGTAAGCCCTCTTACCTTCATTTTAGAAACTCTAAAGTTAATATGTGATGAAAGTTGGGATTTATGCATGTTTAATGAGTTATGCATACTTATGCGAGTTCACTATGCTATGTTATGCATGTTTAATAAGTTATGCATGCTTATGCGAGTTCACTATGCTATGTTACACATGTTTGACAAGTTATGCATGTTTATGCAAGTTCACTATGCCATGATTTGCAAGTTTAACAAGTTATGCATGTTTATGCAAGTTCACTATGCCATGATTAGCAAGTTTAACAAGTTATGCATGTTTATGCAAGTTCACTATGCCATGATTTGCAAGTTTAACAAGTTATGCATGTTTATGCGAGTTCACTATGCCATGATTTGCAAGTTTAACAAGTTATGCATGTTTATGCAAGTTCACTATGCTAAGTTATGCAAGTCCAACATGTTATGCACGTTTATTATGATATGTAAGATGCATCATGTATGTTGTGCCAAGTTCCCTCTTTCTATCCTTTATGCGAATATGTAAGCGATAGAATGATGTTGGGGGGGGGGGGGTTTGGGGAAAAACTTAAAATACATAAAAATATAATATTGGGAATTTACCTATTAAGTTAGGTCTACCCCTTGGGAATTTACCTATTAAGTTAGGTCTACCCATGTATTTGTTAAACTTGTAATTGTGTTTTAAAAGTGGACATGACACTTAGAAAACATAAGTGTGGCCAACTCGAGGTTGGGTTGAGTTTGTAGCGTAATTCTACCCGGAACCGACCGGCTTAACTAGTGGCTACAAACAATAGGACCCAATGTGAGAAGTTGGTCATGTGGTGCCAAAACCCGAGGTTAGACTAAGTTGTGGTGTAAACCTACCCGGACCCGCCCGGCCTAACTAGTAACCACAACAAGGTCTAATGTGAGAGGTTAAGGTGCATTAAATTAATTAATGCCTCATGATTAGGGTTAAGTCAGGGTCCACTAATACTTAACCAATTTGGGGATTCGAGGGATTGAAATGGGGTTAAGTGGTGAACTGTTGGTTACAATTAACTAGTTTAATCCATGATTAGTGAAGGGTTAAATCACACTTAACCCTCTTAGGAAACCCTAGCAACGTGGTCTGTTCTAACAGTAATCCCAGTTTGGTATCATTCACAACCCTAGAAGCTAGGCTAGGGCGGGGCACGATTACTGGACGGATGTAAGCGACCAAAAGGCGATGGCTGAGTGGTACAGCGGTGCGGGTCCAGGCGGGCTACGGACGTGCACGTAGTCCGGTGTTGGACAAACTCGAGGCACGGGTACCAGTAGGTTAGGGCTGTGCATTATTGCTTCAGTGTCTGGGGTTGACACCCGAGGGCTTGATACACCCAAAGGTGGACCCAGCACAGTCTAACTACAACCATATGTGGGCCATATGGACACCAACACTTGACGTGTTAGGTTTATAGGGAGCCGATCGACTAGACCGTTGGGCTGGGCCTTGTATTAAGGCCACCTCATGTTATTGGGCCAAAGTTTGGGCTGAGGGATCAATACCTGTTATGTTAGTTGCTAGTACACTATGGTGCAAGGTTTAATCTTCTCTATGTGATGACACCTTTATCTACTGCCAGTATGTTCATCTCAGTTTCCATCATGATGTTAACTTTATTAGTTTATAGATTGATCGTAGTAGGGCTTACCAGTCTTTTTGACTGACCTGTTTTCTTTCGCTTCTTTTCTTCCGTTTCCCCCCCCCCCCCCCCAGGTTCTCAGGGAGGGAATAGTGGTGCTTAGCTTGGATCGCTTGCTTGTTTGCTGGATAGCTCATGTATGACTGGACATTGAGCTCGCTATGGTTTATCATCTTTATTTTGGGGATAGCACTATGTATTTCAGTATTTCTGTTATGATGTACTAGACATGTTTATTTTGGCAGTTGACTTTATGATGTACTAAACTTGTTTTGAGATGGTTTGAGATATTCCGCTGTTTTATTCTCACTTACTCTGATATATGTATATATATATATTTATGTTCCTGTTCTGCCTTGATATATCATTATGCATGCTTACCCAGTTCTAACACTCCCCAGAAGCTAGTGCCCCCGAAAGAGTGACCCTAGCGGAGGTGGGGTGTTACAGAGAACGTGAATTAAATAGTATTGAATATTTAATTAATAATTATAATATAATAAAATAGAGCTTGAAACGACGCGGTAGTTCGCTATTTGGCGATTCAGACTTCAACTGAATGTACAGGATTCATTTTAAGCCGGATTTCTATGAAACAAGAAACGTGTGGAGCTGGTGGAGTATATCTTTCTAATGGAAGAGAAAAATCAGGATTTCATCGTATAGATTTTGAGATATGTCTAAATCAAATTTTGAAATAGTCGTTATAGAATCGTCCATCGACCATAACGGTTTATTGGATATAACTGCATATTGGTTTCGAATTTAGACGAGGTTCTTTTGAGGCGTAGTGATAATTTAATTTTTAGAATTTTATGGTAATTTTTAATTAATTAAATAAGCAACTTTTTATGTGGAGTATTGAGACGACCCAAAATCCCGTTCTCACGGAAACAGGGTTATCTTCGGAATATAACACAGAAACATATAATAGCAGAACAGAATTAAATAAATACACCAGATAATGAACAATAAAATATACTGGATAAAAGTATCATCAGAGTTACACAGTATACAGGATCTTACTTAGTACAAATACAGTTCAGCTATACATAAATGTCTACAGCGGAAATAAACAAAATATGTACAATAGGAGCTGAACAGCATAAAAAGAAATAAATGATAGAATCCATCTTCAGCTCCAGCTATCCAGAAAGAACCAGCTAAACCTGAATACAAGGCTGCCCGTGTAGAAAAAGGGGCACCCGAGTTTGAAAGTGAAACAAACTACGAGTCAGTCATGGGACTGGTATGAGAAATCCACTCAACACATATATAATTGGCTAATCACAGGACCACGCCACTTTCGTGGAACGGGTTTACTCCATTGGATTGCCAGTGCTTTCAAACAAACATTTCTTTTAAACATCGCTATGCTTTTTATAAAAAATGAAGCCGTTATAAGACTCAGTTCCCATCACACAATGCAACGCAAACCGGAGGATAGAGTTTTTACCTTATAACAGTCAAAATATGCTTGATACGAACAAAACAAAGGCATTTAATATTATTGTTAGTGTCTATATGTTTTGAAAACAATTTCAAATCATAACTATCAATCATAGACGGCATGGGTACCATATATCATGTCGCCATATATATATACAATCAAAACCGCACGATGTCGTATTTGGAAATTGGATTTCCGTCATGAACCAAGGCAAAAGATAGTCCTTACCGAATTCGAGACGCTCTAGCCCGTGTCCCAGGACCCAGACACAGGTGGGCCCTTGGATCGTCAGGGCCGGTCCACCGATGTGGATTAAAATTCCTGAGCACTGCGTTTCCACACCCTTTGGGGTGTAGACGAGCCAACGAATGACTCCATCGGACCCGGATCGTCCGATCAAACCGAGGCGCCTCGCAACAGCAACAACCACATAGGTGAAAAGTATATAAATGTCAGGGCTGGTAGGTCACTGACACCACCCTAGCTAGAAAGAAACGCATGCCCTCCCTGATGTCCTCTCCCGTTTTAGGTTCATACCGGGGTGTGAGGCTCGCGAATTCACGTTATACACAAAGCTACGCCACACAGGCGGTGCTTTGATCATCACCACAGGACTTTGCTTTTCAACAGAAGCCCTGATCACTGCATCTTAGCATGCCACACAGGCAATTCATGCCATGCGACTGATGTCCATCGATATACAACCTCTGAGCTCGTGCGTCTCAGAGAAGGGCGTTAAGCGAAAGAATAAATTCTCCGCCGCCAAACAGATGTATATTTAATATAGATCAATCAACATAGAATAAAATCCAATGTCAGACACACAGTCCATTTACAAGTCCGTTCTGGGTCTGAACGAAACCGGAGGCACTAAATACCTCGCAAACCCATCGATCACCACGTACGTCTGGACGATCACCACTCATTATCCATATTTCGGGATGCCTCCCAATCAGGACCTCGGTTACCATCCAAACGAGGTGAAGATCTCCGGTCTTCGACCGTCGTCTTCATCTTCGAATTTCTATCGTCGGTCAATTATTTGAAATGAGAATTAACTCGGCCTTTTCAAATAATTCACGTATATTTAGAATTTCAAATCAATTTATTTCAATGGTTAAATTATTCGACAACACCAATTGTGTTCTTTAATGTAATTTTCACACCAAACACATTCAACCATCAAAAGCCACACAAATCAAGCAAATTCAGTTTATTTCCATTCCATATCGCTTATGATATTTTATAACTATTTATCGCTATTTTTATTTATTTTAAAATAGCTAATTTATTCAAAACGACGCTTCGGGCCATAAAGCGGTCGTGGCGCTGTTTTTCTTCAGATTTGATTTACACATATCTGAAAATCTAACCGTTGGATCTTCACAAAATTTACATCATTAGAAAGGTCTTTTCAAAACGAATCCAACGGTTCCAGTTTCGGGAAAATCCGACGGTCGGATCTCCCGGTACAATCGTTTGAAATTTCGATTTCAAAATACGAACTGCAGCGTCGTTATTCGATTAAATATATAATTATATTTATATATATATAAATATAATCGCTTCTGGCGCTGTTTTTCTTCAGATTTGAATAAAACATTCCAGACAATCCAACCGTTGGATTTTTACAAGGTTGGTGCCGTTGGAAAGATTCTTCCAAGGCGAACCCGACGGTTGAGGTTTCGGGAAAATCCAATGGTCGGATTTCCCGTACTAGTTGTTTGAAATCAGGGTTTCGAAATACGAACTGCATGGCTTCGTTTCGTTTTAATTTTATTTATATTTATATATTTATATAAATATAGTTCATTCAATGATTTCCATATCGTTTTCACTTCAAATATTTTTCTAACACCTTAAAATTTTGGAAAATTTCGCCATAACCTCCCCTGCACCGGGAGCATCGGGAAATCGCAAATAGCTTTCCCGGTCCTTCTAATCTCAAAAAGAAAAAGAAAAAGCCAAGCGGCTAGCCAACAGGCTCATAAAATCATCACCCAAACAAAACAGTAAATGTGTACCTATTTGTCGGGCACAAAATTTTATTCCTCTTCTCTAGCCCCTTTGCTATAACCTGTTCAATGAATATGCATGTACATATATATACAGTTCTTATCATTTATCATTTTCTATTCAACTTCATATTTGATTTCTATTTGGTTTAAAAACACAATTCATTCTAATGTTACATAAATAGGTGCAAATCATTTCATTAGCTAATTAATGAATATTTCAACTCATATATGTTTACTTTGAATAAGTGGCTATTTTTAACACTTCACATTTCAACGATTTATGCATACAATAAAAATGTGATTTTTATTGTAAAACAATTCATTTCAAAACACTATTTTTCTATATAGTTCATATAGGTGACAAAAATAGGATTTTTATCATAAAACAATTTCTTTTAAAACGAGATTATTTTACACAGTTCATATAGTCGATAAAAGGTGATTTTTATTATCAAACAATTTATTTCAAAATATGAATACCATTCAACACATGAATTTCTAATCAACGAATGAATATCAATTCAACACATGAATGTTTTCTATAGCTTCTATATATAGATAAAAAGTGATTTTTATTACCAAACAATTTATTTCAAAATATGAATACCATTCAACACATGAATTTCTAATCAACGAATGAATATCAATTCAACACATGAATGTTTTCTATAGCTTCTATATATAGATAAAAATGTGATTTTTATTATCAAACAATTTATTTCAAAATATGAATACCATTCAACACATGAATTTCTAATCAACGAATGAATATCAATTCAAAACATGAATGTTTTCTATTCAATGAATAAATATAGTTTAAGCATATGAAAATAATTCAAACACACGAATATTATTCAAAATTTCGGCAGCATAACGGCAGGGTAGTTAAAACCGGGACCGTCCCTAGTACGGCTCCTCGCTCTACCTTAAAACCTCGCGGTTTTTGACAATGGGAATCATGCATCTAGTTCGCACACAGGCGGCATGTATATATTTATTTCATTTCCACAAACTAATCCTATGTGGTTTCAACCAAATATTTTCCAACCACAAACGGGTATTTTTCAACCACAATCAACCAATATCAACCACAAACAATCTCAAACAACCATTCGCTATCAATCAATTTTCACAACAATTTCAACCAATAAATATCGTCCATGGTTTGTGGACGAGGGGCGTATATATATATATATATATATATTTATATATAGCAATTCACTTTTATTTCCACACACACATATATATATATATATAGAAAAAGAAATTGAAGAGTGAGAAATTCTCACCAATAGCTATCCAATACTACGACTCTTCCTTTATAGAAATCTTCGCCAATCTCGCCTTTTGTCGCTTTCGTTGCCGGTATTCTCTACATATGTAAAAATCGAATTTTTACTATGTTATTCAATATATAAAAATTGAATTTCAAAAATATAGATTCCGCCTTTTCAAAAATAAAGATTATATCTTTAATATTCCTACGATGTAAAAATTATATTTTTATTACTTTAAAAATATAAAAATCATATCTTACATCTTTTACTTAATAAAAATTCCGTCTTTTCTATTTTAAAGATCAAATCTTTTTCTTTTTAAAGTCAGCTTTAAATCTTTTCCTTTATAAAGTTTAAATCTTTTCGTTTCTAAAGTTTAAATCTTTTCTGTTTTAAAATCAGTTTTAAATCTTTTTAAAAAAAATCAGTTTTAAATCTTTCTGTTTTAAAATCAGTTTTAAATCTTTTCCTTTATAAAGTTTAAATCTTTTCTGTTTTAAAATCAGTTTTAAATCTTTTTAAAAATCAGAATTTAAACGCTTTTGAAAATCAGTTTTAAATGCTTTTAAAAAATCAGTTTGTAAATCATTTTTAAAATCAGTTTTTAATGCTTTAAAAAAATCAGTTTGTAAATCATTTTTAAAATCAGTTTTTAATGCTTTAAAAACTCAGTTTTTAAAACTTAAAAAAAAAACCCGTTTTAAACCTTTAAAAAAAATCAGTTTTAAAATCCTTTAAAAATCAGTTTTAAAATCCTTTAAAAAATCAGTTTTTAAAATCCTTAAAAAAATAAAATAAAAACAAAAACAACTTACATTGATCCTGCGAAGAAGGGGGGGGGAAGAAGACGTCGGCGGCAGGGCGGAGCTGGCTTCGAGGGGGGCGGCGGAGGCGGGGTGCTCGCGAATTGGCGTCGCGATGCTTCAGGGAGGAGGCGGATGCGTCGCGCTCGTGCGATCTGGGGGGGGGGGGGGGTCTTCGGGAGTTGCGCCGCTGGGAGGAGGAGGGAAGCTGGACGGAGGGGGCGGCGGCTGCTGCTGCTCCGTTCTTCTTCTTTTCTTTTTTTTCTGTTTAATGAATCGGGGGGGGGGGCCAGAAAGGGAGATAAAGGGAGGGAATTAAATTAAATTTTTTTTATTTAATTATTTTAATTATATAAAGTTGACTTTTACCCACGACCTCTAAACGAGGCCCACCGCCTGTCGTCCATAGCGTTTTACCCCCATTCCGAACGCAATGGGATATGTATCGCAAGCTGATTCGATCGTTACAATCAGTTTCGGTTGAATTTACATTTAAATCACTATATTGAATTTTAAACGTACATTTCAAATTACCGGGGTCACATACTAACTCTAAAAATTCTGGAAAATTATTTTCTAGCTTCGTATTGACGATACGGTCCTAACAAAACTAGTTTCGTCGAATTCTGAGACCGTTTGAAAAATGGCCAATTTCCAGTCGATTAAAATCAACTAAAACCGGTCAAACGCGTTTTCCTTTTCCACGCTCACATATTGATTCGAAAAATTATGAAATTTGAAACCTCGCAATAATTTGACATCACAGATCCAACAAAAGTGGTTTCGTCGAAATCCGAGGTCATTTGCAAAATGTCCATTTTTAAGGGCCTGAATTCCATAGCGACTATTCAGAATTTTCAACTGGACATAGATTTTGATTCCCGCTATCAAATTTCGATTGGTCAGATTCGTTGGAAAGATATCATCAATTAGATCCTAATGTTTTTGGTTTCACTAAAATCCGGATTGTTTTGCACCCGGTATATTCAATTGAAGTTTGAAATCGAATTATCGAACTACCGCGCCATTTTCAATTCTATATATAATTATAATTAATTATATTCGTTTTCAAATGTCGATTCAAACTCAGTTTTCATCGCCATTATTTAAAATATTTATTTTAAATATTTAAAATCCATTATTTTAGCCAATTTAAAAAATTTAAATTGGTTCAGATTTTCTGGGTCGTTACAATCTCCCCCACTTAAAACTTTTCGTCCCCGAAAAGGAACAAAGTCGAAAGTGGTTTGATAAATCTACGATCACACAACACAACAACCAATCCAATTGTTTTTAACCTTTTTAACTTTTCAAATATATATCTTTTATATATTAAAAAAAAATTATATTTCTAAAACCAGACTATATATATAATCACAAATACGTTATTTAAAGACATATTACCCTCGACTCGTTCTGGGGCACTTCTGACCCCATCTCTAACGAGTTGTTCTGATTCTGCTATACTCATACTAGGATATTGCTGATCCTATCTGTATAGAGTTACCCGTCCTAGAACACTACTGGTTCTATTTCTGATGAGTTCGTTCAAATGTTATATTCCAGAACTAAGCTTAACCAAAGCTCTGATACCACGCTGAGACGTTACCGCGAAATCCGGTAGGCTTTGCAACCATCCCTTCATCCTCCAGTACAGCAGGTAAAACCCACCGTGGCTCCCAATGGTCCCCCAATCCCTTGTTTTACGGCGACCCTCTCGAGTCTCGCGCCCACTGGCGAACCAACGCTACTGCGACATGTAGGGGTAAGAGTCTCCCGTTCGCCACCAAACTGCGAAGCGAGAACCCCCTATCATGCGTACCCAGCCCACACAGGGCCAGCAACAAGGACTGGTACGAGAAATCCACTCAACACATATATAATTGGCTAATCACAGGACCACGCCACTTTCGTGGAACGGGTTTACTCCATTGGATTGCCAGTGCTTTCAAACAAACATTTCTTTTAAACATCGCTATGCTTTTTATAAAAAATGAAGCCGTTATAAGACTCAGTTCCCATCACACAATGCAACGCAAACCGGAGGATAGAGTTTTTACCTTATAACAGTCAAAATATGCTTGATACGAACAAAACAAAGGCATTTGATATTATTGTTAGTGTCTATATGTTTTGAAAACAATTTCAAATCATAACTATCAATCATAGACGGCATGGGTACCATATATCATGTCGCCATATATATATACAATCAAAACCGCACGATGTCGTATTTGGAAATTGGATTTCCGTCATGAACCAAGGCAAAAGATAGTCCTTACCGAATTCGAGACGCTCTAGCCCATGTCCCAGGACCCAGACACAGGTGGGCCCTTGGATCGTCAGGGCCGGTCCACCGATGTGGATTAAAATTCCTGAGCACTGCGTTTCCCCACCCTTTGGGGTGTAGACGAGCCAACGAATGACTCCATCGGACCCGGATCGTCCGATCAAACCGAGGCGCCTCGCAACAGCAACAACCACATAGGTGAAAAGTATATAAATGTCAGGGCTGGTAGGTCACTGACACCACCCTAGCTAGAAAGAAACGCATGCCCTCCCTGATGTCCTCTCCCGTTTTAGGTTCATACCGGGGTGTGAGGCTCGCGAATTCACGTTATACACAAAGCTACGCCACACATGCGGTGCTTTGATCATCACCACAAGACTTTGCTTTTCAACAGAAGCCCTGATCACTGCATCTTAGCATGCCACACAGGCAATTCATGCCATGCGACTGATGTCCATCGATATACAACCTCTGAGCTCGTGCGTCTCAAAGAAGGGCGTTAAGCGAAAGAATAAATTCTCCGCCGCCAAACAGATGTATATTTAATAGAGATCAATCAACATAGAATAAAATCCAATGTCAGACACACAGTCCATTTACAAGTCCGTTCTGGGTCTGAACGAAACCGGAGGCACTAAATACCTCGCAAACCCATCGATCACCACGTATGTCTGGACGATCACCACTCATTATCCATATTTCGGGATGCCTCCCAATCAGGACCTCGGTTACCATCCAAACGAGGTGAAGATCTCCGGTCTTCGACCGTCGTCTTCATCTTCGAATTTCTATCGTCGGTCAATTATTTGAAATGAGAATTAACTCGGCCTTTTCAAATAATTCACGTATATTTAGAATTTCAAATCAATTTATTTCAATGGTTAAATTATTCGACAACACCAATTGTGTTCTTTAATGTAATTTTCACACCAAACACATTCAACCATCAAAAGCCACACAAATCAAGCAAATTCAGTTTATTTCCATTCCATATCGCTTATGATATTTTATAACTATTTATCGCTATTTTTATTTATTTTAAAATAGCTAATTTATTCAAAACGACGCTTCGGGCCATAAAGCGGCCGTGGCGCTGTTTTTCTTCAGATTTGATTTACACATATCTGAAAATCTAACCGTTGGATCTTCACAAAATTTACATCATTAGAAAGGTCTTTTCAAAACGAATCCAACGGTTCCAGTTTCGGGAAAATCCGACGGTCGGATCTCCCGGTACAATCGTTTGAAATTTCGATTTCAAAATACGAACTGCAGCGTCGTTATTCGATTAAATATATAATTATATTTATATATATATAAATATAATCGCTTCTGGCGCTGTTTTTCTTCAGATTTGAATAAAACATTCCAGACAATCCAACCGTTGGATTTTTACAAGGTTGGTGCCGTTGGAAAGATTATTCCAAGGCGAACCCGACGGTTGAGGTTTCGGGAAAATCCAATGGTCGGATTTCCCGTACTAGTTGTTTGAAATCAGGGTTTCGAAATACGAACTGCACGGCTTCGTTTCGTTTTAATTTTATTTATATTTATATATTTATATAAATATAGTTCATTCAATGATTTCCATATCGTTTTCACTTCAAATATTTTTCTAACACCTTAAAATTTTGGAAAATTTCGCCATAACCTCCCCTGCACCGGGAGCATCGGGAAATCGCAAATAGCTTTCCCGGTCCTTCTAATCTCAAAAAGAAAAAGAAAAAGCCAAGCGGCTAGCCAACAGGCTCATAAAATCATCACCCAAACAAAACAGTAAATGTGTACCTATTTGTCGGGCACAAAATTTTATTCCTCTTCTCTAGCCCCTTTGCTATAACCTGTTCAATGAATATGCATGTACATATATATACAGTTCTTATCATTTATCATTTTCTATTCAACTTCATATTTGATTTCTATTTGGTTTAAAAACACCATTCATTCTAATGTTACATAAATAGGTGCAAATCATTTCATTAGCTAATTAATGAATATTTCAACTCATATATGTTTACTTTGAATAATTGGCTATTTTTAACACTTCACATTTCAACGATTTATGCATACAATAAAAATGTGATTTTTATTGTAAAACAATTCATTTCAAAACACTATTTTTCTATATAGTTCATATAGGTGACAAAAATAGGATTTTTATCATAAAACAATTTCTTTTAAAACGAGATTATTTTACACAGTTCATATAGTCGATAAAAGGTGATTTTTATTATCAAACAATTTATTTCAAAATATGAATACCATTCAACACATGAATTTCTAATCAACGAATGAATATCAATTCAACACATGAATGTTTTCTATAGCTTCTATATATAGATAAAAAGTGATTTTTATTACCAAACAATTTATTTCAAAATATGAATACCATTCAACACATGAATTTCTAATCAACGAATGAATATCAATTCAACACATGAATGTTTTCTATAGCTTCTATATATAGATAAAAATGTAATTTTTATTATCAAACAATTTATTTCAAAATATGAATACCATTCAACACATGAATTTCTAATCAACGAATGAATATCAATTCAACAAATGAATGTTTTCTATTCAATGAATAAATACAGTTTAAGCATATGAAAATAATTCAAACACACGAATATTATTCAAAATTTCGGCAGCATAACGGCAGGGTAGTTAAAACCGGGACCGTCCCTAGTACGGCTCCTCGCTCTACCTTAAAACCTCGCGGTTTTTGACAATGGGGATCATGCATCTAGTTCGCACGCAGGCGGCATGTATATATTTATTTCATTTCCACAAACTAATCCTATGTGGTTTCAACCAAATATTTTCCAACCACAAACGGGTATTTTTCAACCACAATCAACCAATATCAACCACAAACAATCTCAAACAACCATTCGCTATCAATCAATTTTCACAACAATTTCAACCAATAAATATCGTCCATGGTTTGTGGACGAGGGGCGTATATATATATATATATATATATATATATATATATATATATATATTATATATAGCAATTCACTTTTATTTCCACACACATATATATATATATATAGAAAAAGAAATTGAAGAGTGAGAAATTCTCACCAATAGCTATCCAATACTACGACTCTTCCTTTATAGAAATCTTCGCCAATCTCGCCTTTTGTCGCTTTCGTTGCCGGTATTCTCTACATATGTAAAAATCGAATTTTTACTATGTTATTCAATATATAAAAATCGAATTTCAAAAATATAGATTCCGCCTTTTCAAAAATAAAGATTATATCTTTAATATTCCTACGATGTAAAAATTATATTTTTATTACTTTAAAAATATAAAAATCATATCTTACATCTTTTACTTAATAAAAATTCCGTCTTTTCTATTTTAAAGATCAAATCTTTTTCTTTTTAAAGTCAGTTTTAAATCTTTTCCTTTATAAAGTTTAAATCTTTTCCTTTCTAAAGTTTAAATCTTTTCTGTTTTAAAATCAGTTTTAAATCTTTTTAAAAAAAATCAGTTTTAAATCTTTCTGTTTTAAAATCAGTTTTAAATCTTTTCCTTTATAAAGTTTAAATCTTTTCTGTTTTAAAATCAGTTTTAAATCTTTTTAAAAATCAGAATTTAAACGCTTTTGAAAATCAGTTTTAAATGCTTTTAAAAAATCAGTTTGTAAATCATTTTTAAAATCAGTTTTTAATGCTTTAAAAAAATCAGTTTGTAAATCATTTTTAAAATCAGTTTTTAATGCTTTAAAAACTCAGTTTTTTAAAACTTAAAAAAAAACCGTTTTAAACCTTTAAAAAAAATTAGTTTTAAAATCCTTTAAAAATCAGTTTTAAAATCCTTTAAAAAATCAGTTTTTAAAATCCTTAAAAAAATAAAATAAAAACAAAAACAACTTACATTGATCCTGCGAAGAAGTGGGGGGGGGGGGAAAGAAGACGTCGGCGGCAGGGCGGAGCTGGCTTCGAGGGGGGCGGCGGAGGCGGGGTGCTTGCGAATTGGCGTCGCGATGCTTCAGGGAGGAGGCGGATGCGTCGCGCTCGTGCGATCTGGGGGGGGGGGTCTTCGGGAGTTGCGCCGCTGGGAGGAGGAGGGAAGCTGGACGGAGGGGGCGGCGGCTGCTGCTGCTCCGTTCGTCTTCTTTTCTTTTTTTTTTCTGTTTAATGAATCGGGGGGGGGGGGGCAGAAAGGGAGATAAAGGGAGGGAATTAAATTAAATTTTTTTTATTTAATTTTTTTAATTATATAAAGTTGACTTTTACCCACGACCTCTAAACGAGGCCCACCGCCTGTCGTCCATAGCGTTTTACCCCCATTCCGAACGCAATGGGATATGTATCGCAAGCAGATTCGATCGTTACAATCAGTTTCGGTTGAATTTACATTTAAATCACTATATTGAATTTTAAACGTACATTTCAAATTACCGGGGTCACATACTAACTCTAAAAATTCTGGAAAATTATTTTCTAGCTTCGTATTGACGATACGGTCCTAACAAAACTAGTTTCGTCGAATTCTGAGACCGTTTGAAAAATGGCCAATTTCCAGTCGATTAAAATCAACTAAAACCGGTCAAACGCGTTTTCCTTTGCCACGCTCACATATTGATTCGAAAAATTATGAAATTTGAAACCTAGCAATAATTTGACATCACGGATCCAACAAAAGTGGTTTCGTCGAAATCCGAGGTCATTTGCAAAATGTCCATTTTTAAGGGCTTGAATTCCATAGCGACTATTCAGAATTTTCAACTGGACATAGCTTTTGATTCCCGCTATCAAATTTCGATTGGTCAGATTCGTTGGAAAGATATCATCAATTAGATCCTAATGTTTTTGGTTTCACTAAAATCCGGATTGTTTTGCACCCGGTATATTCAATTGAAGTTTGAAATCGAATTATCGAACTACCGCGCCATTTTCAGTTCTATATATAATTATAATTAATTATATTCGTTTTCAAATGTCGATTCAAACTCAGTTTTCATCGCCATTATTTAAAATATTTATTTTAAATATTTAAAATCCATTATTTTAGCCAATTTAAAAAAATTAAATTGGTTCAGATTTTCTGGGTCGTTACAAGTATTTTGCACCCTGTAATCAACATTTTGAGGTTTCACAATATGAGTCAATCTACCGGTATTATTATATTTTTGGAACCCTGGCACATCGCTGATTACAACGGTACTTTTTCTTTCGTCGATTGAGGTTCGGAAAACAAGTGGAGTTTTCTTTTCAAACAGGGGTAACTTTTATTGAATGGTTAACTGGTCAAACGAACTCGAAATTCAACGAAACAAGTTTCATACGAAACCTTAGGAAGAGGTCTAGTGAAACGTCAAGGCCTCATATTTTTAGGATTTTTTCTGGAATTGTTAGGAATTATTGCTCGGTGTTTTTCATCGATATTTTCTAAAGGATTTTCACAAACGGTGTCGGAATTCGACGAAACCTGTCCCATTGGGTCCGGAATATTTTTCTATGCTAGGATTGACTTAGTTTGTCAAAAACAGAATTCGTATGGATTGGTTTCAACACAAAACTTCACGGGTAAGCTAATATATTTAATAAATAAGAAAAGGACCAAATTAATCCTTATAAATAGCCATCTTGCTAAGACCTAATTTCTTTTCTTCAGCAAAGTAGCCGCCAGTGTTCCTTTCTTCCTATAAACACTTTCGATCTTCATAAGATCATATCAATTCGTATAAAATGATATAAATCACTATACTAATGTATATGAACTCTGGCCAACAACTCTTCACTCTCATACCCTTTATACCACTTTCGATTTTGTTCTGCCGGTGCTCGAATACTGACAGCGGCCTAGGGTTCTATTGTTTCTGGCATTTGAAGTCTCGAAGTTGGTTTTGAGTGTTTTACTTGGGTTTGTTGAGTGATTCCGCACTGGTATGCTAACACTTGGGAATCTCGGTGATGTTTGGGGAGTAGCGTTCACTATGTGGCGTGAGTTTTCACCTTGAAGTCGGGTTTTACCTGGATGACGCGAGTGGAACGAAAGTAGAATGGGTGGAGAGAGGATCCGAAGGGAGAGACGATGGTGTTGTATGTTTTTGAATTCATGGCGAAACGGAGGAGGATTGAGTGAAGGAAAGTCGGCTAATGGCTTGGGAAAAGCTCCAGGTTGTTGCGTTACTTTTGAACGGGGAAGATGAGTTATCGGGTCCGGGTTTTTACAATGGGCCAAAGTGAAGAAATATGGGGTGAGGCCCATTAACATTTAAATTCAATATAAATTGTATATATAAAATGTGTGTAACTTATAATTGCCATAACTTGTTCATCTGTTGACGGAATTCAACAAAACAAAATCCGACAGGATCGTATGGACGGACACTACCCAATGAAGCTGACCGGAAGTGGATCAGAGCTCGTTACAATTTATGGCGAAATAAATTGTCCGACTCAAATCGACGAACGCAAACCGTTATTTAACGATTAACGCGCAACAGTGAGTAAAACTCACCAACTCTGAACAGTTTATATTTTCACGTTGTATTTTTAGAACTGTTAAAATTGTCTGTTTGACTGTGTGTTGATTGTTTGATTGAACTGCTAGTTAGTTAGTTAAATTTCTATATTGATTCTGTTTAACAGAATATATCATATGGAACTGAAAGTGATGTTATCTATATTGTCTAACATCTGTGATGCAGGGAAACAGGTTGGAGGAATCCGACTGGATTCCTCAACAGTTATTTTAATTGTTTTTCATATATTTTGATATATGATGTGAATTATAACCTGTTGTTGATTGTGTGTGTATGGACGATATTGAACGTCGTGATTTGATATGATTGAATACCATAACATACGGGATGTTGATAAGGAGATTTTCAAAGTGATATTGAAAACAGAGATATTTATAAATTGAAATATTTAAAATAAGGAATATTTATAAATGGGAATATTTATAAATATGAGGTATTTTAAAAAGGAAATAAATTCAAAACATTTTCTTTTGAATGGAAAGGCCTGTGTGGCGGGTTTGGGGATTTTCCCGATACTCCCGATACAAAGGAGGTTATGGCGAATTTTCCCGGAAAGTTAAGGAGTTAGAATATTTTTAAGAACAAATTTGAAAAGGAAATATTTGCAAACCATTTGCAAATAGAATAAAATAGAGAAAAGAAATATTTGTAAACCATTTACAAATAGAATTGAAAGGGGAATATTTAGAAAATAAATAGAGTTAATAAAAAGGGAATTGGTTTATAAAGGAAACATTATAAAAAGGAAATCATTTTTAAAGTGTAGAACCGTTATTTAAAAGTAAATCTTTTCAAATGGATAAAACGTTGTTAAAAAGGAAATCTTTATAAAGTGAATAAAGTAAATCGAATATGGTATTCGAAGTTAGTTAATCGAATATGGTATTCGAAGTTAGTTAATCGAATATGGTATTCGAAGAGTTAATCGAATATGGTATTCGAAAGTTAGTTAATCGAATATGTTATTCGAAAGGGGTTAGTCAAGTCGAGTTAGTCAAATAGAGTTAACCAGTTAGAGTTAAGCAGTTAGAGTTAACCAGTTGGAGTTAATTAGTTAGAGTTAATCAATTAGAGTTAAAACGAACTAGAGTTAATCAAATATAGTTATTTTAAACAGAGTTAGCCAAACATAGTATTCAGGGTAAGTTGCCATCTTGTACGACTACTAGCGTAATTCGCAGGGCTGTAAATAGCCTACGACGGTCGGATGTTTCCTGACGGAGTCAGGCGTAACCATTGTGATCGATGCGATCTAGAGTCAAGCGAATGGAGTTTAATCGAATATTAGTTATTCGATAGGAGTTAATCGAGTTGATCGAGTTAAGAAATAAGTTAAGTTAAATAAGTTGAGTTGATCGGCTGGTTCGGTCAAGTTAGTCGAGCCTAGTTAATCGAATCGAATTGGTCGAACCAAGTAAGTCGAGTTTAGTTAGTCAAGTTAGTCGAGCCTAGTTTAATCGAATCGAATTGCTCGAACCAAGTAAGTCGAGTTAGTCGAGTCAAGTTAAGTTAGTCGAGTTAAGTTCGTCGAGTTAAATAAATCGATGTTAGTTTCATCGAAAGGAGTTATCGATGTTAGTTTCATCGAAAGGAGTTATCGATGTTAGTTTCATCGAAAGGAGATATCGATGTTAGTTTCACCGAAAGGAGTTATCGACGTTTTCATCAAAAGGAGTTATCGATGTTAGTTTCATCAAAGGGAGTTATCGATTATAGTTTAATCGAAGTGAGATCTTCAAATATGAGGTATTTGAAAAGGAAGAGTTATCGAATATTAGTTATTCGTAGAAAGATAATCGAATATCGTTCATTCGAGAAGGAGTTAATCGAATATAGGTTATTCGAAGAAGAGTTAATCAAATAGAGATTTCTCGAAGAGAGTTAATCGGCAAATTCGATTATATCGAATTCGGGAAAGTACTTATACTTTCCAGTGTTTAAATAGAGATTTATTTATTTATAAATAAATAAGTGTTAGGTTAATTATTCACTAATAAGAATAGAAGTTATAATTAAAGTTAGATAATTCGAAAGTAGGGATTATAACGTTATCGTTATAACCAATGTTTTTAAATATAAAAGTAGATTAGCAAAATTGGATCCGAGAAAGGCGTAAAGAAGTTGTTAAAGATTAAAAGATAAACTTTGACCATTTCGAAGTTATAACGTTGTTCAGTTAAGGTCTGAGATGTAATTATACCCCAACTTGAATGACTTCCTTCTTGACTAAGAAATGGTAAGGTTTGATCGTAAAGAAGTTTTGGAAATGTTTTCCAAACGAGAATCAGAAATGTTTTCGGATAAAAGAAAAATAAGAATACTAAATATAGGGAACATGAGATAAGTAAATAAATGAACTAAAGAGATTAATGTTAAATGATGTTTGTTCGATATAATTTCCATCTGGAAATAATATCGTTGTTTGCACACTTGTTTCCTTTGATAGTTAAATCACAGACTATCGAAGTTTGACCATTTTAACGTTGTTAATATGGAGAGACCGGTTGGATTATTGTCCAAAGAACCACTCTGTATTGGCATAAGCGTTGCGAATCATATATGCCAAAGATAATTGAAGATGGAGTAAAATGCAAGGACTATCCTGTCTACAGAATAGTGCCTTCGGTTTGTCCAGTCCCAGGACAACTTGTATGGACGAAGGTCTAACAGAGTATATCTGATAGATCACGTAAGTTGATCGTTTCAAACGTATTTACGTTGGTGGCGGAGGAATTCGTTTCTCTTAGCTTATACCCGTGGTATTTTTGAGGAAATCAATTTGTGATTTAAAAGGTATGACGATGTGACATTCTAAGTGAATGAAGATATGATATGTGAAAAGATAAGCGTAGCTTCTAGCCTCACATCCGGTAAATGACAGAAATCGGGCAGGCAGCATGGCTAAGTCGGTCGCACCGAAGTAGGGTGTATAATCACCTATCTAGTGAATATTCATTTGTTTCTTAAATCTATCAATGCTGTCCCATATATATATACGGGAACGGTTGCTGATCCCAACCGTTGGTGATGTACATTCGATACACTCAAGCGAAATGAGTGGTCGGTCATGTGTGGCTGAGTTGCAAGATGTTCTTGTTGAACTCCAGTGTATCGTTCCTAGAGTACACTGATCGAAAGGTGGTTCCATACCTTGTCATAGTGGGAAATCCAATCATCCAATACGTGCTTGCGATTTTGATTGTATACTATACATGTAGTAACGTGAGATGCAAGCGTTGCTGCTAGATTGATATTTATTTGTACTTAGACATTATTATAATATCAAAATGATATTGCTTTGAAAAGTTATTTGGATTTTCATAAGGGAAAAACCCGTTCCGTATTCACGGCGTGGTCTTATAAGATATCATATACCTGTTTAAATGATTTGAGTTTACTCACACCAGTCCCATGACTGACCCGGAGTTTATTTTGTTGTTTTCCCTAAACTCTTGGGTGCCTAAATTTGTACGGGCAGTCAAGTAGTCGGGATTTTACAGATACACTTGGAGAGCTTGGAGAAGGAGGCTTCAGGATTCTATAGCTATTATTATTTCCGCTGTTGTTGTAAGTATTGTACTCTGATAAGTGTTATTGTATACATATACTGATGTTATTTCAAAGATATGTTATGTTATATTTTATTCGTTCCGCTATGAGATTCGTGTTTACTCTGATGATGATGTTCTTCTTCTTCTTCTATTCTATAAGTTCTATCTTATCTATTCTCACCTTCTAATTTCTTTCATTAATTACCGGGATTTTTCGATGTTTTGGTTATCGACGTCGAGCTTACGTCGATAACCAAAGTCGCCGAAAATCCGGGTTACTACAGTTTTGGAGCCATTTGGAGATCATTTGAATTTTAGACAGAATTAAACGTATGATCTGAATCAACCAACGTTAATCGTAATTCAACGATTAACAACCAAGGTGAGTAAACTCACTAACTCTGTTTGGTTTTATAATTTTATAAACATTATTTAATATTGATAAATAATGATTAAATGCTATGTTTAGATGATTTACAAATAAACTGGTTGATAGTTATAGATAAATCGTTCGTTGAATACTAATTCCATTGGACACTGATATTATTTATGTTAATTAACATCAGTGGGTGTAGGGAACAGGTTGGAGGGATCCAACTGGGTTCCTCAACAATTATATTGTTGTTTTTCATGTATGACATTATACGATGTGACGAATAATCTGGTGTTGATTATTGTGTGTTTGGGGTGGTTGAACAACATTATGGTATTTAAAATACCATGAGGATATATGGAAAAGAATTCGAGTTTAAAAAGGGGAAATCCATAAAATAAAATTAAATAATAGGAATTGAATATTGATAGACTAGAATTTAATAACACATTTTGATTATATAAAACAAGAAGTTTGATTTATAAACGATGTTTGGAAATGAGATAGGATGATTATTATTAAATATATATATTATGGAATGAAAATTTAAGGGTAAATATTTGAATGGAAAATGAAGATCGTTTCCAAGAGGAAACGGTGAAATTTATTTGATGTTCGAAATGAGAATAGAACTAAATAAATGTTTAAGGATTTATACTTATAATTCGACTATGTAGAATATTAATTCGTTAATTTATTATAGATTATAATCCATAATTTGACAAGATAATCAATACTTAGTTTGTGCATGATAACTTACAATCAAATTTGTAATTGAGATGAAGATTAAAACTTGATATAAAATTATCAAGAAGTTGACTTGTAAATGGATTGTTTAAAGGAGAATATGAACATGAATTTATAAAGAAAATAGGTTGATGGAATTTTAAACTGAAATGGTATTTATTATTTAAATCAAGATTTGATTTAATGAACTTAGATCAGATTTCTATAAAGGAAAAATATTCATGTTTAAAGTGAACAATGGTTTAAAAGCAAACATTTTGCAAATGAGAATGGTGATAAAAGGAGATTTATAGATATTTGAAGTGATAAATTCAAAATTAAATTTAGAAATGGAGTTGAGCAGAAACGGTGAATTTATCCCAATGATCGGAACGGTAATCGAGTAGAGATTATTTGAAAGGGAGTTACAAATTGAAAATCAATTATATCGAATTCAGGAAGGTACTATTTACTTTCTGTTTTAACTAAGATATTTTATTAATCAAATATTATTATTTTTGTTCTAGATAAGGAATCAAAGTTATATTTTGAATAATTTTGAAGCATGAATTACAACACTATCATTATAATCAATGTTTTATAAACCATTCGTTCAAATCTATGTAAATGGATTTTGAAAATGTTTTCCAAATATAACCAGAAATGTTTTCTATGTACGCAAAATGAAATGATTTTGGAGCTAAAATTGGAGTTAAGGAAATTAGAAACTGATTGGAGATTAGTTATGTTGAACAGCTTTCTGAATATTGATCAGATGTTGGTTTCGACCTTCGGGGTTGATACTTGGAAAATTGGTTCTCATACGAGTTTACAGTTAGAGACTGATGAATGGGGAAGAATAATGATATGGGAATAAGTAATGGAAATGTTATCCGATGTTAATAATGTATATTTTCTAAATATAGAAAATAAGATTTGTGGATATACGGAATTAATTCCCGATGTTAAAAAGAAAGGATATTTTCTAAATATAGAAAATAAATAGTGTTGGATCTAGATTAACCCTAGAGGGGGGGTGAATAGGGTTTATCATAGTATTTCGCTGAGTTAAAAATCTAACGGGATATTAAACAATAAACAGATCACAGACTGCAGTAGAAATAAAAAGCAGAAAAGAAATAACACACAGAGATACCCAGCTTCGGCAAAATCCCGCCTACTGCTGCATTCCTAAGGTTTCTACTAGGTGTTATAAACAGATCCCGCATACAAGACCATGTACACTCGTAGCGCCTGCTCCTGTCCTAACCCTACGCTCAAAACCTTAGACTGACCGATATCCACTCGATCAGATTTCCCTGTTTACGACCCCGTAACCAGTAACCCAGATTTTACAGACTCTGTCAACTGTCAGTCAACACCCTGACTGATTCCCCTAGTTTTTTACAGACACTAGAAAAACTGTTTAGACGGTTTTTACAAAACAAAAATAAAAAGCAATACAAAAAAAAACCCTAGAATGAAAGGGTCATCCCCTTTTTAAAATCATGGTTAAACCAAGGCCAACCATTCTTCAATTTATCTGGCCCGATCTCTTTTGCAATTCTTCAATAGAAATGGTGGCGGCTAGTAAGATAGGGTTTTTCCAATCCCTAAATCAATTCGATTCGTGTATGATTTGCTTCTCTGTTGTTTCTTCAAAAACTAGATGATCTCTGATGTTTTGATTTGGGATTGCGGCTGATCGAAACCTTGATTTGAGACGTGAGTTTTTCTGATTTTAATTTTTACTTGAATTTTGTTGCGTATGGATTCGATACCCAAAGCTTGTGATGATGTGGTGTTCAAATAGGATTTCCAAATCCTAAACGAAAACTCTGATTTCGTTTTATTGACTTGGCTGATTAGCTCGGTTTCCTCTTTTGAAATTTTCGAATAAAAATGGAAATTTGTTGCCTTGAATACACATGAATTGCTTTCGAAAATGTTTCTTGCCTTTACAACACTTTGTGCAATTACTAGAAATTTTGCTTGCCGAGAATGAATAGTGTGCTTTCTGGAAGTATTTTGAAACCGAAAAATAATTTCTTTCCTTGTTTAAATTGCATAATTTCAGGAACATATTGATTTGCATGAAATTATTTTGCTGATTAACACTTTCCTGTATTTCTGGAAATCAATTTAAACAATTTTGAATAACTTCCCATATATGTTGATTTACGCTTGAATGGGCTCTCCTGATCACTAGCTGGTCATTGTTTAAATCTGGAATACTTTTAAAATGGAATTTATTTCTTTCCAGAAATTTGCAAACCTATGCAAGAGAATTCTTGCATGTTGAATTAAGCTGATTCGTCAACTTATGTCCATTCAAATCACATTTTTTTCTTTGATTTTGTGTATCCATATTTCTCCAATCTGAACTTGTGCATTCAGTATTGATCTGAGCTGATTTGTATGCTTTGTAGATTAGTCATGCACCATTCATGTACCAATGTTGCTTCATCAACATGTACTTGTCTATATTTTGATGCTTGTACATCCTTCATGTGTTGCTGCACCTATAATTCATGCTGTGTCATCAGTCTTACACATGTTCATGTTTATTTGGACTGCATGATGCATGCTTGTACATGTTGTAGCTTGAAAACTGCCTGCCTGTTTTGATCATGTATGCTTGTGCACACTTCAACTTGAAAACTGATATGAGTTCATTGCAATGCTGTAAAACAATCTCGGCCATAATACTAATGCAAACTGATATACTGTGCAATCCATGCACATATGTAATTCTTACATGTACTTAAAGCTGCTCTATTCCTTAACATTTTCTAAAATGATTTGCTCCATCATGTATGCTGAAATGCTGTTGCATCTTCCAATGTTGACAGTGAACATTTTTGAATGCTGCTACCCTTGTGTGCTTGTCATTGTTGTGTATCTTCTCATGATGTTGTTGCTTGTCCTCGATCATGCTTCATGTTTTTATACTGCTGCACCGACCATAGTAGCCTCCATGTTGTTTGCATATGTGCACGTACACTACTGATTTGTATATTTGCTACTGCTCCCATAAATGTGATCTGCCATGTTGTATGCACTTGATCTTTCCCACTAGCTGTTTCACACTTGGACACGTATCATGCTTGAGCTCCATAAATTTGACTTGCTGTGTTGTACTTGTACTCGACCACTTTGGGTTGCACCGTTTAACATTTCGACTTTGTCTATGACTTGCCTCGGCTATGAATTGTGTGCTTGACTTACTTTCTCTTGCACTGGGTCGAGTTGGTCCACGTGGCTGCTCCTCAGTTGCTTGCTGATTAGCGCGGCAGTGCACACGTGTATATTTATACATGTGTGTATATGCAGCCATCAGTCAAGTTTTCATGTCCCTGCATCGTATATACATACTGTCTGCCTTGTGGTATTTACAGTGTATCACTGTAAATATCACAAGCTGTCTAGACACAGATTGATCGTTATATAAATCAGATCAAGTCATGAAAAATGATGAGAAACACACTAGAATTCTGAGGCAAATAAATTTTGAAAAAAAATATATTTGCTAGAAATTAGAATATTATTTCTGTTCCAGATACTCTGTGTGTGTGTTTCTATATATGATAGGTATGAAGATGATGACTGGACTGACAGAAGGCTGTGAAGACAGAAGATTGAAGATAAGAAGAGTCAGAGAATGTATATGTGTCAGTGTATATGCAAAAGTGTCTGTATATTGATTCAATGTGAATGTATATATAAATTTGTAAAGAGGAATTGTGTATGAAATGAGAGAAATGTACTGATGTTTGTATTAAACAAAATTGTCTAAAATAAAATATTATTTTTGTTGTGTTCAATCAAATTTGTCTAACGAATTCAGTTTATATACAAGTACAATAACATGTGTAATATCTGTGACTGTGTACAAATAGAGGAGTCATATAATTTATACTGTTTGAATGTTGAAATATTTATATTTAAATAAAATACTGTGTGCATATATGAAATTCTGTACAGTCGTATTCTATCTAAATATAAATATTATATTTCTGTCTGTGATGTTATATAACAGTACAATAACAAACACATTTAAAACAAAATATATTTGTTTGTTATCATCAAACAAAAATCATATAATTGTGTATACAACATAGTTATATACAACAATCTCCCCCTTTTGATGATGACAAACAAATATTAAGATTTTGAATACAGTAAATGTGTTTGACAGTGAAGAACTGAACTCCCCCTATTTGACAGCTCTCCCTACAACAGAAACTCAACATAAACTCCCCCTATAACTGTGAATGAGTGAAAAAATAATGAAATTTGAATAGAACTTCAAAATAAAAAATATTTATAAAATATTCACTCATAAATCAAAATCTCAACCCATTCTCCCCCTTTCGTTATCATCAAAAGGATACAGAACTTAAAATATAGATGAAAAATGACTAAATAATATAATTTCAGCTCAAGAGGAAGAGCGGTCATCAAAAATCTCAATCAGTCAAACAAAAATCATAATAGACTGAGAACTGTTGGCATATTTCACATTGTAGAAAATGACAGATTTTGTAATAACCCGGAAATTCTGAACCAGTTTAAAAATTTTATTTTGGCAATTTTAGCGAATTTTGAATATTTAAAATAGATTATTTTAAATAATATCGACGAGAAATTTATTTTGAATATAATTCGAACGTATATATTATATACGTCGTCGTTAGAATATAAATATTTATATATAATTATAAATAGAAATTGAAAATGGCGCGGTAATTCGATAATTCGATTTCAAACTTCAATCGAATGTACCGGGTGCAAAACAATCCGGATTTTAGTGAAACCAAAAACATTAGGATCTAATTGGGAATATCTTTCCAACGAATCCGAAAAATCAAGATTTCATAGCGGGAATCAAAAGATATGTCCAGTTGAAAATTCTGAATAGTCGCTATGGAATTCAGGCCCTTAAAAATGGGAATTTTGCAAATGACCTCAGATTTCGACGAAACCACTTTTGTTGGGTCCGTGATGTTAAATTATTGCTAGATTCCAAATTTCATAATTTTTCGAATCAATATGTGAGCGTGGCAAAGGAAAACGCGTTTGACCAGTTTCAGTTGATTTTAATCGACTGGAAATTGGCCATTTTTCCAACGATCTCAGAATTCGACGAAACTAGTTTTGTTAGGACCGTATCGTCAATACGAAGCTAGAAAATATTTTTCTGGAATTTTTCGAGTTAGTATGTGACCCCGGTAATTTGAAATGTACGTTTAAAATTCAATATAGTGATTTAAATGTAAATTCAACGGAAACTGATTCAAACGATCATATCAGCTTGCGATACATATCTCATTGTGTTCGGAATGGGGGTAAAACGCTAGGGGCGACGGTCGGTGGGTTCGATTCCGAGTAGAAATTAAAAAGTTGCTTTAAGAGGTTAATTAAATTAATTTAATTAAATAAATATATAATTTCCCACATACCCCCTTCCCCATTTATTTCCCTCCACCGTCGATTCTCAGAAGAGAAGAAAAAAAAATACGCGCTGCCCTAGCCCCTTCGACGGAGCCGCCGCCACCGACGTCCACCCCCTCCTCCGCCGCCGCTCGCAGTCAGCCTCCCCCCCCCCCGAATCGATCTCCTCTCCTCCCCTACCTCCCTCTCTCCTCCACACGAACTCGGGACCCCCAAATCACCTAAAACCACGACGCAGTCCCCCCTCCAGCCCACCGCTCCGGCCTCTGACCGCCTCCGCCCTCTCCTCGACCTCGGCGCCGTCCCCCTCCACTGCCTCCTGCTGCCTCCGCCTCCCTCGATTCCCGTCGCCCTCCTCTGAAAAGCGCCCAACCCCAAGACCCGATAACCCAAACCCCCCCTACACAGCAAACCCGAAAAAAGGTGAGTATTTTAATTTGATTATTTTTTTATTTTATTTTATTTTATTCCAGTTTGTTTATATATAATAGCAGAGTATAAAACTGATTTTTATCTATAGGAAAAACTGAGTTGTTTTATTTTATTTCATGAAAGATATATTTTTATATGGGAGATTATATTTTTATATCTAAAAGATTGTGTTTTTATTTATAAAATTCAAGAAGTGTGTTTTTTTTTTATAGAAAGGTATGACTTTTAAAAATGAAATGGTAAGGTAAAAATACGATCTTCATGATGTGAAAAATATGATTTTTTGAGGGTAAGAAGTTATGATTTTTGACAGTAAAAAGAATTGATTTTTCATGATAAGTAGACGAGATATTTTTCATTGTAAAGACGAGATATTTTTCATTGTAAAAATGAGATTTTTAAGTATATGAAGGATATAATTTTTATAGAATGGAAAATTTATTTTTATAGTTAAGAAAGGCGATATTTTTATCATTTGAAAGGCGATATTTTTAAAATAGGAATAGCGAAGTAAAAATTCAATTTTACATATGTAGTGAATACGGGCAACGAAGGTGACAAAAATGCGAGAACGATGAAGATTTCTATCAAAGAAGAGTCAAGATGGTTGGATAGCTTTCTGTGAGAATTTCTCACCTTTCAATTTCATTTCTATTTATATATGTATACTAGGATGCAAACGGTGTTTAGTAGCACCCGACACAATCGTCCACAGACCATGGACTTGTTTGTTTGATTGCAAAAATTAGTTAGATTATTTGATTGAAATTGAGTTGTTTGGTGAAATGAATGAATTTGATTGATGTGTGAATGGCGTGGGCCTTCACTAGACCGGGGATAAGGCTAGGCCTTGTCCCGTTTCTAGTATCGTGCCGTTATGCCGCCGAAATTTTCTAAAATAAGTTAGAAAAATAAAAATATCATTTTATCTAAAGAATGAACTGAATAGAAATTCGTATGTTAAAATAAAATGTTTTATCGTTAAAAATATAATTTTTAACGTGAATATGAATATAGTGAATGTGAATAAATAAATATTCATTTACAAACCGGACGGTTTGTTTATGTACACCTATTTGAAGGACATTGATTGGGACGATAAATTTTACACATCGCCCAACTGCACAAATAAAATATGTGTTTGATTGTTTGAAACCCCACACGGGTGTTGGGATGAAATTTGAAGTTCACTCATCCTGATTGATTAAATATGTCGATCGATTGATTGACAGGCTGTTATAAGCGTTATATATCTATATTTGATGCTTATACAGTGTAGTGCACTTTGGTTGATGGTTGATTATTTTTCAATGCTATCATATACGTGTGATGTATGAAAATCCATATAATTAACATTATATGGTGATTGATTGGGCCTCATTCCAATTTAGAAAATAAAGAATTATAAAATAAATGTTCATGTGTTGACTGTACTCATTCGTTGAGATTAGTCATGTGTTGAACGAAATATTTTAATAATAAAATTTATATCTTTATCACTATAAAATAAAGGTTCATGTGTTGACTGTACTCATTCGTTGAGATTAGTCATGTGTTTAACGAAATATTTTAATAATAAAATTTACATCTTTATCATATATAGAATTAGAAATCAACCGGAAAATAGATGAGATGAGTGGTCTCCTGGATATTAATCTGATGTTGGTTTCGGCCTTCGGGGTTAATATTCAAGAAATCGTTCTCTCACTAAATTACGGTTGGAGTCTGATTCAATATCAAACGATAGATACCTTAATTTTTATAAAATATATTGAATAACAAAAATAGTCACACGTGGACAGTACTCATTCGTTGAGATTAGTCGTGTGTCGACAAAAATAAATATTCATTTGTTGAATAGAATATTTGAAAATAGAAAACGATTTCAAAATGGAATGAATATAAAACGATTTCGAAATGGAATGAATATAAAACGATTTTGAAATGAATTGAATAGAAAACGATTTCGAAATGAATTAAATAGAAAACGAAATGAATTTGATTCAAATAGAAAACGAAATGAATTTGATTTGAAACCCATTTGAATTGAATCGAATAGAATACCCATTTGAATTGAATCGAATCGAAAACCCATTTGAATTGAATCGAATAGAAAACCCATTTGAATTGAATAGAATAGAAAACCCATTTGAATTGAATCGAATCGAAAACCCATTTGAATTGAATCGAATAGAAAACCCATTTGAATTGAATCGAATAGAAAACCCATTTGAATTGAATCGAATAGAAAACCCATTTGAATTGAATCGAATAGAAAACCCATTTGAATTGAATCGAATAGAAAACCCATTTGAATTGGATCGAATAGAAAACCCATTTGAATTGAATCGAGTAGAAAACCCATTTGAATTGAATCGAATAGAAAACCCATTTGAATTGAATCGAATAGAAAACCCATTTGAATTGAATTGAATCGAAAACCAATTTGAATTGAATCGAATAGAAACCCAATTTGAATTGAATCGAATAGAAAACCAATTTGAATTGATTCGAATAGAAAACCAATTTGAAATGAATTGAAAATAAAACGAATTCAAATTGAATTGAAAGCGAATTGAAATGAATTCAAATTGAATTGAAATTTGAATTGAATAGAAAATGAATTTTAAAACGAATTTATAAAGAAGAATTCAATTTTGCTTTGGATTGAAATGGAAGTTGAAATTGGTTTTGAAACGAATTTAAAACTATTTATATAATTCATTTTAAAAAGAAATCGATGAAATATATATTATATATATTATATATATAATATAATGGCCTAAATAGAACGCGCCGCGCCGCGACAGTTCGTGAATTTCGACCATTTATTTCAAACGGACATTACGGGAGATCCGACCGTCTGATTCTCCTAAAACCGGAACCGTTGGGTTCGTATCGAAAAGAGCTTTCTAACGAATTTTAGAAATTTGAAATCTAACGGTTGGATTTGGAGATACGTCCAAATCAAATTTGGAAAAGGTCGCTGTAAGTGCAGTTCGATGGCCGTTGATGGAAATCGACTGTACGGGCCTTGATAAAATTATTAAAAATAGTAATAATTTGTGTAAAATCATAAAAAAATGATTTGAGAAAAATTGGGATGAAAAACTCCATATTTGAAAAGATGAAAATGGATTTTTATCGAAATGAACTAGTTTTGAACTAAATTTAAAACCCAATTATTCTTAAATAAATAAAGTAGATTTAAAAAAAAAGGGTTTTAAATAATCAGAATTTCTAATATATTTGATTGGATATAAAATGGGTTTATCGTGAACGGTGTTTTAAACAACACTAGTTCTTTAACCCGATAATAAATAGAATGTGATTTGGGTTTGTCATGGACTGTGTTTTAAATAACACCTAGTTCTTTAACCCAGTAAAAGGAGTTTTAATGAATCTGCAACTAGATTGAAATGTGAATGGATAATCTAAATTATCAAATTTAGGAAATAAGCGAGAATGGAGTATCACCAGTTTTGCTCCAAAGCGATAGTTAAATCTTTAATCGGATTTGAGCGTGAAGTGGTAATTAATTTTACCGACAACACTGTGGTGTTAAATATGGAGTATTACCAGTTTTGCTTCATGGGATGAATAGGTTGGGATTGGGAAATAAAATAAATAATTACTTCGGTGTGGTTCGCTAATCTCGACTAGTTCAGAAAACCATAATTTGGTTTGAAACGACATCAAAAGGATGATTAAAGGATAAATTTTAAAGAATTTATCTTGGATAAAATTAATGGGAACCCTTCCCTAAAAATGTGATTTTATGAATAAAAGAATATTCTGAATTGGAATGAGGCGTATGTTGAGTTTGTGTAACATTTGTTTTAATATGCGCGGGTTGTTCGGAAAGTCCGGGTTTATACCCATTCTGAATAACCGATTCGACGATATGTCGAAGATGAAGACGGTGGTCGAAGACCGGAAGTCTTCACATCATTTGGATAATTACTGACGATCCTGATTGGGCTGTACACCCAAGAGGATGGAAATAGTTGGTGGTCGTCCAGACGTACTTGGAGATGGATGGAAATGCGAGGAAAGTGCCTCCGGTTTCGTTCAGACCCAGAACGAACTTGTAAATGGATTGTGTGTCTGACATTGGATTTTATTCTGTGTTGATTGATTTCTGTTAAATATATATCTGTTTGGCGGCGGAGAATTTATTCTCTTGCTTAACGCCCTTCTCTGAGACGTACGAGCTTAGAGGTTATATATCGATAGATATCAATCGCATGGTATGAATTGCCTGTGTGGCACGCTGAGATGCAATGATCAAGGCTTCTGTTGAAAAGCAAAGTCTTGTGGTTGATTATCAAAGCACGTCTACGTGGCAGCTTTGTGTATAACGTGAATTCGCGAGCCTCACACCTCGGTATGAGTTAAAAACGGGATACGGACCGCTGGGAGAGCACGACGTTTCTTTCTAGCTTTGGTGGTGTCCGTGACTTACCAGCCCTGACATTTATATACTTTTCACCTTTGTGGTTGTTGAAATGAGGCGCCTCGATTATAGGTCTGTAAGGACCGGGAAACGTGTGCTCAGGAATAACTAATCCTCTAACGTAAGTGAGGACCGACCCAGCCGCATCCAGGATTGCCCAGAGTGCGTAGTCCTGAGACATTTGCTAGAATGTCTCGAACGCGGAGAGGAGCTTGCCCCTTGCCTCGACTCATGACGGAAATCCAATTTCCAATACGTGTATTTCGTCTTTATTTGTAGAGCCTAGTATGGCGACATAGTAGCATGGGATGCTATGCCGTCTATGATTTATATTTATGATTGAAATTGTTTCGACACTATACACTTATTATAGTATCAAATGATTTGTTTTAAACGTACCAAGCATGTTTGGCTGTTATAAGGTAAAACCCTATCCTCCGGCTTGCGTTGCATTGTGTGATGGGACTTGGGTCTTATAATAGCTTCATTTTTCGAAAAAGCATTGCGTTATTTATTCTATGCACTGGTATTCTTGGGAGGAAACCCGTTCCGTGTTATACGGCGTGGTCCCTTGAATTACTCTCTTTTAAAAATAAAGTTTTAATAACTGTTTTAGTTCTCACACCAGTCACATGACTGACCTGGAGTTTATTGTTTTAACCTAAACTCTGGGTGCCTCTATTTTCCGCACGGGCAGCTAGTAGTTTTGGTTTTGCAGATTTATATTCACAGGATCCTGGTTTACAGCTGGAATGATATCCGGAAAGCTCTGTATCCGTATATCACCTTCAGTTGTGCTTTGTATTATTTTCCGCTGCTATGTAACTTATTGTAATCTCTGATATTTATTCGAATGTAATTTATTCAATCATATTCTGTATATTCTTGTATTCTGATGAATTGTTGTAATAACAATGAAATGTTCTTCCGTCTGCGTTCTATTTTGTCCTGTTCTCATGGTAATTCGGTCTTTCTCTTCTCTTCGGAGATGGGGAAGTTACGGGTCACTACAGATTTACAATGAATTTTATATATTATGGAGAGAGTTTCAAAAAAACATATATTTTCAATTATTTTCCAGAAGATTTTTATAAAAAATAAAGCACAAAATACAGTGATGGATTTGGACTATAATTATAAATTCAACTTAAGTGACAAAATCGGATAGTCTCAAATCCCGGTAGCTATCAATCAACAAATCATAATACTTCATAAGATATTAACACATTTCACATATTAGAACATGGATTGATAGGCTGGTTTTTATAGACATCAAGGAGGATTTCAGTTTAATTTCAATTTAGCATCCTTTATTTATTTATTTATTTATTCAAGAGCACACTGACCACACATAACCCGAGCTTGGATTTTTAAATGATGTCAGTCGCAGCTTAAATTATAAGTTGTCTCATAACCATGCATGACCATAGCTTGGATTTTTAAATGAGGTTAGAGACACACTTATGTATTAATTATATTTATTATTTTCAACTTTAAAAGGAAAAACTCCTTAGTATAAAAAACCAATATGAATGAAGGAAAAGTGGAAGGTATAGAAATGGACTATGAAATAAATTTCTAAATTAATTATATTATGAAATATGATCAACTGTACCGAGATCATTGAAAATTTCAATTGTCACTGATTCTGAAAAATAACATAACCACAATTCCATCACAAATATTTTCACTGTTTAAAAAAAATAACTCTCCACATTAATATAAAATCATAACGGATAGCAGAAGGATGATAGGTAATGAAGATGGTCGTGAACTAATTGCCAGTTCAAATATATTATAATAAATATTCAACCATTATATAAATACAATCTCCTCTTGTTGTGAAATATAATGCAGTCACAATTCATCACAATTTCAATCTGGTAATTGTTTTGATGAATTATAAATACAATTCAATTCGGATATTGATTTCAATTTCTGAATGAATAATCAATAACTAATTTTAAAGTTGAAAATCAATTACAAGAGGAATTTAAGGTGATTTATACAGAACAAGAGGGAAAAATTTGTACAAGGCAAAAAAAATGTGTGGATCTATTAATGAGGATTTTAATCACACCCCGGTAGCCTACAATAGCACCTCAGAGACTGATTTCACGTCCTGCCTCTCGACATGGACAACCACCCACGGACATGTAGGGATAAGAGTCACTACTTCGCCACTAGATCATAGAGCGAGAACTCCCTATCATGTTGTAACCTTATACCAGCTCTGATACCACTTGGTGTCTCTATTAATGAGGATTATAATCACACTGGAGATAACAAGGATTTCATGGACAAATTGAAAATCGATCACAAGTCCCAAGCAGACAAGACTAGCAAATAAATTTCATCTATCATAGCAGCAGTAAAAAACAAGCAGTTATTTGAAAACATTTTTTTTAAAGACAGTATCAGAGCAGCACAAGGACAGATTCCAAGCAGACATGACAAGATGATGGCCACAAAAAATATTTCATGATCCCAGATTAAAAATATATATTTTATTTTAAATCATTTGAAGAAATGTGAAAGTATTAGGATTTAACAAATCAATCACACCAGGTTATATTTCAGATTCAAAATTATGTGTGAATTCAATAAATCAATAATTTCAAATGATTTCAAACAAACATATATTCAAATCAAATAATCATGAAATAACAGTGATATTTATGACCATATTTTAAAAAGAATTTTCACAAATATTTTTTTACAAGTATAAAGAATATTCAGATCATTTACATCTAATTTGAAGGATATTCATGATCAAGAAAATTTATTTGAAATCACTTAAATCAATGTTAAGTTTTGAGATATATTGAATCAATCACACAAGATTGATAATTTCAAATTTAAGGAGTGTGTGATATTCAAAATATCAAGGATTTCAAATGATTTCAAACAAATAATTTTCAACCACACAGATCATGAATACAAAATGAATTTTAAGATGTATCACTGAGAGATTCAGTACAATTCAAAATATCCAAGCCAATCTGAAAATCAATGAAATTATCACGACTGAGAAGTAGCAGTGTGCTGTAATGAGTATAATATTTCAAACTTTTCCAAAATGAATCAGAAGAAAATCAAAACAGCAGTGGTGTGCGAAACTTCATCAAATTTTCAGATCTTCAAGAATTTATAATTCTAATTAACAGTGTTCAGGATATGACAAGAATACATCAACACTGTTATGAATTCAAAAATCAGAAAAATAAACTTCAAATCATTTGCAGATATTTACATAAATAAATTCAAGATCTGGAAAAGATTAAAAATATCAGAGTTTTAATACACATGAAGTGAATTTCCAGACAAACATGAATTCTACAATTGGAAGTTTAAGAAAGCCCAGAATAAAAGAAAAAATGGAAGTGATAAGTCAAAAAAGATAACAAAAACAGAAGGAGATAGAAGGAGAAATAAACAAACAAAAAAAATATTTACACAGGCGAGTTTAGAGATCATACCAGAATCCAATGTAAATCAAAATCTCTAACTCAATAGGCTTGGCCAAGGAACTTCAAATGATTCAATGAGATGAGGCAGTTTGATTTCAGATTCTCTTTAGCAAAGTAGTTCCTCAGCCATCTTCGGTACCTAACTGTTAAGAGGATTGAGTGGTCTAACGAAAGTAGTAAAACCACTCACAATTTTGTTCACATCTTTTGGTACCCAAATCTGTTTGTATAACAATCCGTTAGAATCAACTAGAGTAACCTTTGGAACCCAAATTCGTTTAGTTTTTCCAAAAATCATTTTATTTCTTTTTGGGGTCCACAACTGTTCAACTGGATTGTTATCAAACCAATTCTTGTCTCGTTTGTGATTTAAAATCCTTTTGGAATTTTCAAAATTCAAATTTTCAGAGAGATCCTTTTTGAAGCCCCTTAAAAGTAAATCACAAGAATTCAAATTTTCAAAATCATTTGTTTTCCCAAAACCGAGACCATTCCCATTACCAGAAGAAACTTGATTTTTCAACAGCATATTCAAAGATTTTTCTCCAGTAGAAAAAAGTTTCAAACTCAACTCAAGACTATTGATTTTTGATTTCAAAAAATCATTCTCAATTAGAAGCTTCTCAGTTTTGATTTTGTACTCAGCAATTTCAGTATCAAACTGTTTTTGTTTTTCAATCTCAAAAATCCTGAAATCTTTAATTTCATTTTCAAGCTCTTTTAAAATCAAATCTGTTTTCAACAAACTTTTTTTTTCAGCAATATCATGTTTGGAATTTTTGGTATCCTTAAAATTTGTAAATTCCTTTTGTAAACAATTGTTTGCATCTTTCAGCTCAATCTCGTTATCTTTTAAAATTAAAATTTCTTCTTCAAGCCTTTCAATGTTATTATTGAGATGAGCGAGATCTATTTTTAATTTCAAACAATTTTTACAATTTGAATTTTCAAATTTCATGACATTTTCAAATTTTATTTCCAAACATTGATTTTTGCTAGTCAACTCAAGATTCTTAGATTTCAAAGATTTATTTTTCAGATGGAGTTTATCAACAGATTTAGTAAAATCAGCACAAAAATAAACCAGATCTTCATAAGAGAAATTTTCTATTTCATTGTCTATTGAGTCTCCATCAGCTGATCCATCTGAGTTATCTTCTGTAAAACCCGTCAAGCATAGATCTGAAGTTGAGTTGTCATTTTAGGGATTTGAGCAGTTGTCAGACTTTCCATACAGCGTGTTGAGAGTTTTCCAAATATCCTGCGCAGTTAAACAATGAGAGATAAGATTAAACTGTTCAATACTAAGATAATCAAATATAATTTTCATAGCACGGGTATTAAAAGTAATATTAACACTATCAAATCCATTGATAACAACATCTCAATATTTAATATTAACAGATTTTAAATAAAATTCCATTTTGGATTTCCAGTTTAGAAAATCCGTTCCATCGAAAATAGTTGGAGATGAACTGGTCTGGCTCTCTATCGACTGACAACAAGGAATCACAATTACTCTAGAGTTAATAAAAATACCTACTCTGATACCAATTGTTGGATCTAGATTAACCCTAGAGGGGGGGGGGTGAATAGGATTTATCACAATTTTTCGCTGAGTTAAAAATCGAACGGGATATTAAACAATAAACAGATCACAGACTGCAGTAGAAATAAAAAGCAGAAAAGAAATAACACACAGAGATACCCAGCTTCGGCAAAATCCTGCCTACTGCTGCATTCCTAAGGTTTCTACTAGGTGTTATAAATAGATCCCGCATACAAGACCATGTACACTCGCAGCGCCTGCTCCTGTCCTAACCCTACGCTCAAAACCTTAGACTGACCGATATCCACTCGATCATATTTCCCTGTTTACGACCCCGTAACCAGTAACCCAGATTTTACAGACTCTGTCAACTGTCATTCAACACCCTGACTGATTCCCCTAGTTTTTTACAGACACTAGAAAAACTGTTCAGACGGTTTTTACAAAACAAAAATAAAAAGAAATACAAAATAAAAAAACAAAACTTAAAACCCTAGACTTTAGAATAAAAGGGTCATCCCCTTTTTAAAATCATGGTTAAACCAAGGCCGACCATTCTTCAATTTATCTGTCCCGATATCTTTTGCAGTTCTTCAATAGAAATGGCGGCGGCTAGTGAGATAGGGTTTTTCCAATCCCTAAATCAATTCGATTCGTGTATGATTTGCATCTCTGTTGATTCTTCAAAATCTGGATGCTCTCTGATGCTTTGATTTGGGATTGTGGCTGATCGAAACATCGATTTGAGATGTGAGTTTTTCTGATTTTAATTCTTTACTTGAATTTTGTTGCGTATGGATTTGATACTCAAAGCCTGTGATGATGTGGTGTTCAAATACGATTTCCAAATCCTAAACGAAAACTCTAATTTCGTTTTATTGACTTGGCTGATTGGCTCGGTTTCCTCTTTTGAAATTTTCGAATAAAAATGGAAATTTGTTGCCTTGAATACACATGAATTGCTTTTGAAAATTGTTTCTTACCTTTACAACACTTTGTGCAATTACTGGAAATTTTGCTTGCCGAAAATGAATAGTGTGCTTTCTGGTAATAGTTTGAAACCGAAAAATAATTTCTTTTCTTGTTTAAATTGCATAATTTCAGGAACATATTGATTTGCATGAAATTATTTTGCTGATTAACACTTTCCTGTATTTCTGGAAATCAATTTAAACAATTTTGAATAACTTCCCATATATGTTCATGTACGCTTGAATGGGCTCTCCTGATCACTAGCTGGTCATTGTTTAAATCTGGAATACTTTTAAAATGGAATTTATTTTTTCCCAGAAATTTGCAAACTTGTGCAAGAGAATTCTTGCATGTTGAATTAAGCTGATTAGTCCACTTATGTCCATTCAAATCACACTTTGTGCTTTGATTTTGTGTATCCATATTGCTCCAATCTGAACTTGTGCATTCAGTATTGATCTGAGCTGATTTGTATGCTGTGTAGATTAGTCATGCACCATTCATGTACCAATGTTGCTTCATCAACATGTACTTGTATATATTTTGATGCTTGTACATCCTTCATGTGTTGCTGCACCTATAATTCATGCCGTGTCATCAGTCTTACACCTGTTCATGTTTATTTGGACTGCATGATGCATGCTTGTACATGCTGTAGCTTGAAAACTGCCTGCTGTTTTGATCATGTATGCTTGTGTACACTTCAACTTGAAAACTGATATGAGTTCATTACAATGCTGTAAAACAGCCTCGGCTATAATGCTAATGCAAACTGATATACTGTGCAATCCATGCACACATGTAATTCTTACATGTACTTAAAGCAGCTAACATTTTCTGAAATGATTTGCTCCATCATGTATGCTGAAATGTTGTTGCATCTTCCAATGTTGACAGTGAACATTTTTGAATGCTGCTACCCTTGTGTGCTTGTCATTGTTGTGTAACTTCTCATGATGTTGCTGCTTGTCCTCGATCATGCTTCATTTTTTTATACTGGTGCATCGACCATAGTAGCCTCCATGTTGTTTGCATATGTGCATGTACACTACAGATTTGTATATTTGCTACTGCTCCCATAAATGTGATCTGCCATGTTGTATGCACTTGATCTTTCCCACTAACTGTTTCACACTTAGACACGTATCATGCTTGAGCTCCATAAATTTGACTTGCTGTGTTGTACTTGTACTCGACCACTTTGAGTTGCACCGTTTGACATTTTGACTTTCTATATGACTTGCCTCGGCTATGAACTGTGTGCTTAACTTACTTTCTCTTGCACTGGGTCGAGTTGGTCCACGTGGCTGCTCCTCAGTTGCTTGTTGATTGGCGAGGCAGTGCACACGTGTATATTTATACACGTGTGTATATGCAGCCATCAATCAAGTTTTCATGTCCCTGCATCGTATATACATACTGTCTGCCTTGTGGTATTTACATTGTATCACTGTAAATATCACAAGCTGTCTAGACACAGATTGATCGTTATATAAATCCGATCAAGTCATGAAAAATGATGAGAAACACACCAGAATTCTGAGGCAAATAAATTAAAAAAAAATATCTGCTAGAAATTAGAATATTATTTGTGTTCTAGATACTGTGTTTGTGTTTCTGTATATGACAGGTAAGAAGATGATGACTGGACTGCCAGAAGGCTGTGAAGACAGAAGATTGAAGATAAGAAGAGTCAGAGAATGTATATGTGTCAGTGTATATGCAAAAGTGTCTGTATATTGATTCAATGTGAATGTATATATAAATTTGTAGAGAGGAACTGTGTATGAAATGAGAGAAATGTACTGATGTTTGTATTAAACAAATTTTTCTGAAATAAAATATTATTTTTGTTGTGTTCAAACAAATTTGTCTAACGAATTCAGTTTATATACAAGTACAATAACATGTGTAATATCTGTGACTGTGTACAAATAGAGGAGTCATATAATTTGTACTATTTGAATGTTGAAATATTTATATTTAAATAAAATACTGTGTGCATATATGAAATTCTGTACAGTCGTATTCTATTTAAATATAAATATTATATTCCTGTCTGTGATGTTATATAACAGTACAATAACAAACACATTTAAAACAAAATATATTTGTTTGTTATCATCAAACAAAAATCATATAATTCGTTATATACAACAAACAGTTCACATAAATGGAGTCGTTTTCCATAAATCGGCAAAAGCTAAATGAGTTGGAGAACTATTTGGGTAAAGATACTGAAAGGAAATTGGGAAATGAGAAATTCAAGGATAAATTAATTTAAGGGGGCGCAATGTTGATTGATTGATCGATAAGATTTCCATTTGGAATATGATTGTTGTTTGTATGTTGTTTTCCTTTGATTATTAAATCACCAACTATCAAAGTTTTTGACCATATTTACATTGTCAAAACGGAGAGACCGGGATTAGATTTATTATCGTAAAACCACTCCATATGGGCACTAGCATTGCGAATCAAACATGGTGAAGATAATTGAAGACGACGTTAATGCAAGGGCTGTTCTGGAGAACATAGGTAGAAATTGCCCAAGATGGATTTACAAAATAGTGCCTTCGGTTAGCCCAATCCAAGGACAACTTGTATGGATGAATGTCTGACAGAGTATATCTAATGGATCACGTAAGTTGATCTCTTCAAATGTACTTACGTTTAGTAGCGAAGAAATTCGTTTCTCTTAGCTTTATACCCGTGGTATTCTTGGGGAAATCAATTTGTGATTTGGCGGGTATGACGATGTGGCATTCAAAGTAAATGAAGGTGTGATCTGTCAAAAGATACGTTACGACCTCAAACCTCACAATCGGGAAATGACAAAAATCGGGCAGGCAGCACGGCTATGTGGGTCGCTCCCATTAGGGTGTACTGTCACCATCCAGAGAATATTCATATTTGTTACTTCTTTTTGCTTCTATATCTCACGGGAAGGTTATGTTGCTAGCAACCATAAGGTGACAAGTCATTCGATACACTCAAGAGAAATGAGTGGTCAGTCATGTGCGGCCGGGTTGCAATATGTGCTTGTTGAACCCAGTGTATTCCTCTCTAGAGATACACTATCGGTAGGTGGTTCCATATTTTGTCATAGTCGAAATCCAATCTCCAATAAGCGCCTGCGGTTTTGATTGTATATTACATATATAGAGCGTGAGATGCAAATGTTCTACTGGATTGTTATTTACTTATATTAGACACTATTATAATATCAGAATAGTATTGATTTTGAAAATGTTTTGGGTTATCGTAAGGTGAAAACCATCCATGTTTATATGTGGATCGGTCTTACGGTTATCCTTGCTTTTGAAAAGGATTTTGAAAAGTTAAACCAAATGATTGGAGTTTACTCACATCAGTCCCTTGGCTGACCCAGAGTTTATTTTGTTTTATTTTCCCTAAACTCTTGGGTGCCCAAATTTGTATGGGCAGTCAAGTAGTCAGGATTTTTCAGATACCCTTGGAAGAGCTTGGAGCCGGAGGTTTTTGCATTTGTTATATATAGAGTTTATTTCTGATGTGGTATATGTATATGTACTCTGATGACGATGAATATAAGTACAAATAGAGTTTTGTATTTCAAAGTTATATTATAATATATATTTTTTCGTTTCGCTATGGGAATCTATTTATTCTATTATGATCTTCTTCTTCTTCTATTCTAATTTTACTTTCTATTTCTCACCCTCTAACTTTTTTCTATTAATGATCTGGTATTTCTGATTCGTGAATCTTCGACATTGTGTTTGGTGTTGATTTTCGGGGTCAAAAATCCTTGGGTAATTATATACTCTCTCCCCATCATCTTCTGTTTTCATGCTACAGGACTTTGACGCCATGACCAAACTTATCTCGCTCCTTTTCCCATCCACCGTCCATGCAAAGCAAGCCTTCTTCTTTATATTTAATTACATGAATAACCAAATATAATAACCATCCCAATTTCAACAGTGGAAACAAAACCACCACTGCAACTTCTACTAGTCACCTGAGCACCACCCACCATCTCGAGCTCTATCAGTCCATAGTGTACAACCTATGGCCCCTCAACGTTGAACTCGAACTCCTCACACCAACCACGACTTCAATTTAATGCATCACACCACCAGCAACAGTTTCTTCACCGAAACCCCATCAAAAACCAACAAATCGTGCACCTCGTTACCAGAGATTTCAACGCCAGACTCTGTTCAATTCAAAACCTCCCCAGTCAATCTCAAATCAAAGCCTATAGATTCACCGTCACCATTCAATTCTGGAGGATTTCGAGTCAAGCTTCACGATCTTAGTATCATATTGAGTCTCACTCTCCAATGTGATCAACGAATCGTTAGTTGTACAATTTTATTAAATATGTATTTTCGACTGATTTTTTTGAAGTAGCAAGTTGTTTTACTGTGAGGAAAATAGGAAAAAGGCATTTAAGGATTTTATTTTGGTAGAAAGAGGGGATACGAAGGTTTTTGTGGGGATTGCTTCTTCATAGTTCCATGTAAAAAAAAAGAGAGGAAGAAGCACGGTTTATTTTGTGGGAGGAGTTTTTGTTGTTTTCTTTTTCCTAAAGAAAAAGGAAATGAAAAGGGGTTGGTTTGTAAATGAATGAACGAAGGAGACCAGTGGATATATAAGGAAGAAGGATTTGGCTTCCTGCCGAAGGCTTAGGTGGCTTTAGTAAAAAGGAATGGATTGGCTTCTATCATACGCTTTAGGAATTATTTTATTATAGTATTTAAAGATTAGCATACCCCACTACATAGAATTTTATTCACTTACGAACTGCTATAGACAAAAATAAAAATACTATTGTGCCAAGCGATATGCCATGATCCCAAAAATATAATAATATAGACAAGTTAACTTATGTTGTGATATTCCAAAATGCTGATATAGGGTGTAAAATATTTCAAATAAAAGGTTGCTTATTTTTCAAAATAAAAATTACAGAAAATTCTATAAATTAAATTATAACTACGTCTCAAAAATCTAGTCCAAAATCGAAACCAATATTTAATTATATTAAATAAACCTTTACGGCTTATACACAACTGCATAGTGACTTTCCAAAAATCTGATTTGGACATAACTTACAATCTATAAGATGAAATTTCGATTTTTCACTTCCATTAGAAAAATACAGTTTAATAGATTCAAACGATTCATGTTTCAAAGAAATCTGACTTATAACAAATCCTATGTATTCAGTTGATGTTCAAAATGTAATATTACGAACTACCGCGATATTACGAGCTCATTTTAAATTTAAATTACGTTCAAACTTCATTTTTTTAATAAATAAATTCCTTAAAAAATCCTTTTAAATTATCAATACAACATTTAAACTAAATTAAATATTCAAAATTAAATAGCTAAAAATCTGGGTCGTTTCATTCCTCTTACCTTAAAAGAATTTCGTCCCCGAAATTACTAAGTAGGGAAAATACAAACTCTATTAACTAGGTTAAAAATATTTGGCTTATCTGTTAACTTCCATTTCAAATAAACCAAATAATTTCAATTTAAATATTAATTCATTCCTGCTCAAGAAAATTTCCAAAAATTATGAAAACTTTCTAACACTTTAAATTTCCGAATTTTTTTAGTAGAGTCTCCCTTGTATGGAAGGAATTCTGCGATATTGGAGGATCAAAAAATATATATACATCAACCCAAAAGGTCAAAAAACAAAATTAAAAACCTATTTTTTGTGTTTTTGCATAGGCGTACCTTATATAAGCGCTATTAATCGAACTTGCTCTCGTATGCTTGTTTACGCAGCCACAATCAAGTCAAGTAACTCCATTTACCTGTACTTACTCAATTCAAACAAGTAAGTTTCAATAATCATTCATTTATTTAATTCACACCATTTCACTTGGGTTTGAATGATTTTCAATCCATATTTTCAAATCTAGTCCAAAATAAACACACAAACATTCATATTTATCCAAATTGATTTTAAATCAATTTATTCACTTTCAATTTCTAAGCTACTTAATTTAATTTCCAATCCAGTATAATTCTATTTAACTTAACCTAAGTTAAATTTCAATTCATTTAATTTACTTATACCATTTCAATCCATTTAATTTACACAAGTTAAAATTTAAATCCAGAATTCGAACTCCCGGTTTTTATTTCTAAACCAGTTTGGAAACATATAACTATACATATATTTATATAATCTAAAAATTCAAAACAATTGAATTTTTTAAAACAACTTGCTCATTCCAAACAATTTTTCCCTTAACGAATTATTACGGTAGCAATCTGTCACTCAGAAACTTGGAAATGAATACCAATAATGACACGATCCATTATCAGGATTATTGTAACGACCCAGTTTTTGTCAACTTTGGTTATCGCCATAAACTCAATGATGACTAACCAAACATCGAAAAATACCGGAAAGTTAATAGAAAGAAGTTAGAGGGTGAGAATAGATAAAGTAGAAACTTATAATAGAAGAAGAAGAAGATACAACATTAGAGTAACACGAATCTTACAGTGGAACGAACAACATATAATAGATAACATATCCTTGAAATAAAATCAGTATATGTATATAGTAAAATTGTCAGAGTACAACACTTACAACACAGCAGAAATAATTATAGCTATATAATCCTGAAGCCTCCTGCTCCAAGCTCTCCAAGTATATCTGTAAAATCCTAACTACTTGACTGCCCGTATAAAATTGGGTACCCAAGAGTTTAGGGAAAACAAAACAAAATAAACTCCGAGTCAGTCATGGGACTGGTATGAGTAAAATAGTTTAAAACAGTTTGAGCCATTAAACGATATCTCATAAGACCACACCGTATAATGGAACGGGTTTTTCCCTTATGAGAATCCAAAACATCTTTATATCAAAAACCTTCTGATATTATAATAATGTCTATCAACCACAATATAATAATCATCTAGATGAAACGCTTTCATCTCACGTTCTACATATATAGTATACAATCAAAATCGCAAGCACGTATTGGGTAATGGATTTCCAACTATGACAAGGTATGGAACCACCTTTCGCTAGTGTACCTATAGAGAGGAATACATTGGGTTCAACAAGAACATCTTGCAACCCGGCCACACATGACCGACCACTCATTTAGCTTGAGTGTATCGAATGTATATCACCAACGGTTGGGATCAGTAACCGTTTCCCGAATGGGACAGCATCGACAATAGATTTTTAGATGTAAATGAAACTCTAGATCCGGTGATTATACAACCTAATAGGTGCGACCTACATAGCCATGTTGCATGCCCGATTTTTGTCATTTCCCGGTTGTGAGGCTAGAGGCCACGCTTATCTCTGATAGATCACACATTTATTCACTTTGAATGTCACATCGTCATACCCGCCAAATCACTATTTGGTTTCCCCAAAAATACAACGGGTATACAGCTAAGAGAAACGAATTCCTCCTCCACCAACGTATATACGTTTGAAGAGATCGACTTACGCGATCTATTAGATATACTCTGTCAGACCTTCTTCCATACAAGTTGTCTTGGGACTGGACAAACCGAAGGCACTATTCAGTACAACCATCTTTGGCAATCTTTACCTAAGATTTATACAACAGCCCTTGCACTTTACTCCGTCTTCAATTATCTTTGGCATATATGATTCGCAACGCTTATGCCAATACGGAGTGGTTCTTCGGATAATAATCCAACCGGTCTCTCCATATTAACAACGTTAAAATGGTCAAAACTTTGATAGTCGGTGAGTTAACTATCAAAGAAAAACACGTGTGCAAACAACGATATTATTTCCAAATGGAAATTTTATCGATCAATCATCATTGAACATTTATCTCTCTATTTATCTTTTTCATTTTTTTCATCTCGTGTTTCCATATATTCAACATTTCTTATTTTCTAAATTTAGAAAATATATGTTATTAACAATGGAAAACATTTCCATTTCTTGTTTTCTATATTAGAAAACATTTCTGATTCTTATTTGGAAAACATTTCCAAAGCTCCTTCACTGGATTTAAACAGATGTTTAAATAAAACATCACTATGCCAACTCAAACCATTTACTAAATTCACTTAACCATCATTCACTATCAAACCTTACGATTCCTTAGTTAAGAAGGAAGTCAATCAAGTTGGGGTATAATTACCTCTCAGACCTTAACTGAACAACGTTTTAACTTCGAAATAGTCAAAGTTTATCTTTTAAACCTTTAACATTCTTCCTTACGTAACTCTCTTTCGAATAATCTCTATTTGATAACTCCTCCCTTCGAATAAATATATTCGATAATCTCTCTTACGAATAACTAGATTCGAAAACCTTTCTTCGAATAAACTATATTCGATTAACTCTATTCAATTAACTCTTATCAAGTAACTATTATTGGATTAACTCTTTTGATTTAACTCTAATTGATTAACTCTATTTGATTAACCCTATTGGATTAACTCTTTTCACTTAACTCCTTTCGAATAAACTATATTCGATAACTCCTTTAATTCTATTCGAATAAACTATGTTCGATTAACTCCTTTAATTCTATTTGAATAAACTATATTTGATTAACTCTATTCAATTAACTCTTATCAATTCTCTCTATTGGATTAACTCTATTGGATTAACTATATTCATTTAACTCCTTTCGAATAAACTATATTCGATAACTCCTTTAACTCTATTCGAATAACTATACTTGATGAACTGCTTTAATTCTATTCGAATAACTATATTCAATTTACTCCTTTCAAATAACCAATATTGGATTACTCCTTCCATTCTATTCGAATAAACTATATTCGATTTACTACTTTCAAATAACTAGATTTGATAACTCCTTTCGAATAACCAGATTCGATAACTCCTTTCGAATAACCAATATTCGATTAACTCACTTCGAATAACCAATATTCGATAACTCCTCTTCGAATAAATAATATTCGATTACTCCTCTTCGAATAAATAATATTCGATTTCTCTACTCTCGAATAAACTATATTCGATTTACTCCTTGCAGATAACTAGATTTTATAACTCCTTTCGAATAACCAGATTTGGTAACTCCTTTCGAATAACCAATATTCGATTAACTCACTTCGAATAACTAATATTCGATAACTCCTCTTCGAATAAATAATATTCGATTACTCCTCTTCGAATAAATAATATTTGATTTCTCTGCTCTTGAATAAACTATATTCAGTTACTTTTCTCTCGAAAAACCTATATTCGATTACTTTCTCTTGAATAACTATATTCGATAACTCTACTCGATTTACTCCATTTGAATAACTCTAACTGGTTAACTCTAACTCTAACTGGTTAATTCTAACTCTAACTGGTTAACTCTAACTGATTAATTCTAACTGATTAATTCTAACTGATTAATTCTAATTGATTAATTCTAACTGAATAACTCTAACTGATTAATTCTAACTGATTAATTCTAACTGGTTAACTCTAACTGGTTAATTCTAACTGATTTATTCTACTGATTAATTCTAACTGATTAATTCTAACTGATTAATTCTACTGATTAACTCTAACCGAATAACTAATATTTGATTAACTCATTTCAATTTACTCTTTTCAATTAACACCTTTGAATCATTTCCTTTGAATTATCTCCTTTGGATTATCTCCTTTGAATTATTCCTTTTCTATTTCTTTATTAACAAATAACTATTCCCTTTTCAATTCTATTTATTTAACAAATAAATATTTCTTTTATCTTTCCTATTTATTTAACAAATAAATATCTCATTTATAACATTCTATTTATTTCCTATAAATAAGTATTTCCATTTAATCTATTTGTAAATGTTTTACAAATATTTCCTTTTAAATTCTATTTGTAAATGTTTTACAAATATTTCTCTTTCTATTTGTTTTGCAAATATCTTCCTTTGTATTTGTTTTACAAATAATTTCCTTTATATTTGTTTTACAAACATATTCCATTATATTTGTTTTACAAATATATTCCTTTTTAACTCTTTTGATTTTATAATTATTTCCTTATAAAAAAAATCCATTTTCCTTTTATATATAAAATCCATTGATTTTATATAAATAATTTATTTTCAAAATATACTTTGAAAATCCCCTTTCTACATGCTAGTATTTTCCACGGTATTTAAAATACCAAATCGCAATGATCGATATCATTTAAACACACATCATCATCAACAGATTTTTAAATCACATCATATATTACAATATATGAAAACAGTAAAATAAACGTTGAGGAATCCAGTTGGATTCCTCCAACATGTTTCCCTGCATCACAGATGTTAAACAATATCATTAACATCGATTTCATTTCAATATGAAATATTCTGTTAAACAGAATCAATATTTGATTAATGATTTTTATATATATATCGTTATGTATGATTTCAACCAATACACAAGAAATTCAACCAAATAGTTAACACACAGCATTCTACAGATAATTATCAGTTCTAAGAATACATTATAAAAATATAGCTGTTTAGAGTTGGTGAGTTTTACTCACATTGGACGATCATCGTTAATAATGATAACCATCGCTTGATTCAGACGGACAATTTATTTTGCTATAAATTGTAACGAGCTTCGATTCACTACCAGTCAGTTCCATGTTGTAGTGCCCGTCCATACGATCCCAATGGATCTGACTGTTCAGAATTCTGATAACGTATGGTAAAGTTATTCATTTTTAAAGTTTGAATATAATAACCCGAACACTCACATATAAACTAATTAATTATATTTTCCTTAATTACCTTGTTAATACTAATCCACGTGTAACACTTCTTAATGGCTGCTCCTCATCTCCTTTCTCCTATGATCACGTCGCTCATATTGGCCCTCAAAGCCATTACCGCGTCTTCTCCTTCAACTCCCTTCCTCCACACTTCATTAAATCCAAGAAGGATTGCACTAAACTTCTTCCTGTCAAAAACTACACCATCTCATCGTCCTTTGATTAACCTCGCACCCTCCAGTCGATTTCCGTCGACAGCCCTTCTCCACGCTACCATTGGTACTCACGACAATCTATTTCACTGATTTCCTCAAAAAAAAAAAAATCATCACCCGACCCTCCTCTACGCTGTAATCACAGCACTACCCTCCTAAGTACCCTACAGCTACTGTAGCTCGCCCAACAGTCAGCCCTAGGTTTACTGCTCTCCAATTTGAGCCCCAGCAAAATTAACCGCACCCTTCAATACATAAGCCCTTTCGAAAAGGAGAACATTGGACCCAAGATTGTATTTTTACATTGATTGTTTGATTTTTCTTTGTATTAACTTTGCTGCGTTTTTTTGTTTGGAACAAAAATTGATCCTTGCTTTTTTAAAGGATGAGGTGTGGCTGCGAAAAAAGGAACGAGGACTGGTTTGGGTTCATTCACTAAGCTAGGATATTTTATTTAATATCATTTTATATTTGTTTTTGACTTCTAAAAATTCGTGTGGTCACACATGACACCCAAAAATCACGAAACTGGACATGTAGCTACAGTTCATCTTTACGGTCCCAATGAAACTAGTTTCATCGAATTCCGACTCCGTTTGCTTACATAGCATATTTTTAACCGTCAAACTATCGACTGTTTTTCACATTAAAATCCTGTACGACCACATACTGACTTCAAAAATCACGAAAATTGAAATCTAACGATAATTTGATATTGCGGATCCAACAAAATTAGTTTCATCAAAAACTGAGGTCGTTTGCAAAACTGGCTATTTTTAAAGCTATAAATAACCCTTTTAAATATATAAATATATTTTAAAACAATTAAATTTAATATTTAAAAATAAATATTATTGTATATCTTCACAATAGAATATCATACAGTTCCACTAGGATTTTACAACTCGATATTCAAATCCTGGTTGAATCGATAATCAAATTCATATTGAATTTCCTTTTATATATCGTTATAAATTATAAAGGAATTCCATAGCGACTTTTCTAAAATTTGATTTGGACATAAATCAAAATCTACACAATGAAATCCTAATTTTTCTCTTCCACTAGAAAAATATACTTCACCAGCTCCTAACGTTTCTTGTTTCATGGAAATTCGATTTAAAACAGACCCTGTATATCTAGTTGAAGTTCAAATCGCCAAATAGCGAACTGCCACGCCATTTGGATCTCGATTTTAATTATAATATAATTATACGTTCAAACTGTCGTTTATATAATATATTCGTTATTTGAATTCAATTCCTAACTGAATTATATATATTTTGATTTGTCCAGTTCACATTATATTGTCCATTCAACATTTTCTGATTATTCAATAATTAAATGTATTATTTAACTATAATATTAATTAAATATTCCGTATAATTTAATTACACAACCTTATATTCTCTAATTCAATATATGAATAATTAAATAAATAAATTATTATATAGCTGAAAATACGGGTCGTTACATTCTTCCCCACTTAAAATAATTTCGTCCTCGAAATTGCTAAGGTAGAAATCAAGCCCTATTAACTGGTTAGAACTTATTTATTCACTTCTTAACTTCAGCTTCCATTGAAGTAATTTAATTTTAATTAAATATTAATTAATTCTTATCAACGAAAATTTTCAAAAATCCTGAAAATTTTCTAATACCTTAACTTTTCGAAAAATTTCGCCAGCACCTCCTTTGTACTGGTCAATAAGTCAAACTCCAACTCGCCTCTCTAGGCCTTCTCCAACCCAAAAGAAATCAAACAGCCAAGAGGCTTGCCAATCAGGCTCATAAATCACCAAACTCAAATGGAATATAAACTTGTACCTTTTTGTCGGGCATATCATTATATCACTTTCACTTGCTACCAACTTAGCATATACAGATACATTTCCAACTTGATCTCACATCAATTCATTCTTAAATCAAATCATTTGTTTATACCCCAAACCAAATCCATTTGAAACTCAAGATCCATTCTTGATTTCAACTCTTAACTAATCAATTCAATAAACCTAACCAAGTTATGTTATCATTCCACATTTCATTAACTAATTAATTCCCTCTAATCAGTTACCTTTATCTCATAAATCTGATTTTTAATTGAAAAATCAATCCATTTACTTACCTGAGTCAAATTATATTCAAAATCCAATCTTACTCAGTACCGTTTTATTTTCAATTCAATTTCCACTTCACTGGCTTTAATCCAATTCCAAATTACTTCCACAATTTCTATTTAATTTAGTTTTATTTCAAACAATCTTTTCTTGGGAGTTTTAAACAGCTTTGCTTTTCTCAAAAATCAAACTTTCTTTTTTTTAGGATTCAAAACAACTCGTTTTTCTCAAAACAATTCAAAATGAATACCTTTGGTAGTAATCCGTCACTTAGTACTTGAAAATGAACACTGATGATGTGGCCATCATCATCAGAGTTATTTCCCAGCTATCAAAGTGAGTTCAATACTATATCACTTTTTTTTAAAACTCATATTCAAATACTTCCATTTTAAAATCAGTTCAAAATATCATTCTCTAAACAATTTAAAATATCCCAGGATTTTAAAATTCTCATATATTCAATCCATTTTCATTTACCAACACTTTTCCAATTTCCAGGGTTTTTAATTTAAATTCTGATTTGAATTTCAGATTTAATTCATCTGCTTTCTTATATTTCACTTATATGAATTCGGATTGGTTATTTACATAACCATTTAATTTATATTCTTACTCGATTATAATAACAACCAATATATCCCATATATTATAAATCCAATATATATATTTTATCTATATCAAAATATACTTTGGGTAAAATTATTTCGTTTACCCTCCTTTCAAAACATACCATGATGGTTCATCGTATTCGAGTGTTTATAAATCCCTACCGATACAGTGGATCAAACTGATCGACCAGAACCCATAAACATCTCAACCAACAAAGCTCCACAATATAAAATCATTTTATATTGAATAACAAATACGTTCACTTGTATATTTACACTCAAACTCAATCTTGGGTATTACTAACCCCATCTCTACCGAATCACGCCACAAAGCCAACGTAAATCGCGTAACCTTAAGCTTTGATACCAATTTTAACGACCCGGTTTTTGTCGACTTTGGTTATCGCCTTAAACTCTGTAACGACCCAGAAAATCCGAACCTATTTAAAATTTTTATTTTAAATAATTTGGTGGAAAAATGTGGCAGAAATTAAAATTTTCATTTTTAAATAATATTAAAGCCAGTGAAAATAGTCAATTTTCAAACGATCTCCGTTTTCGACGAAACCACTTTTGTTGGAACCGGAATGTCATATTATTGCTGGGTTTCAATTTTTAGAATTTTCCGAGTTAGTTTGTGAGCGTGGTGAAAGAAACTGAGTTTTGTTCAATTCAGTTAAATTTAATCGACTGAAAAACAGCCATTTTTCAAATAGTCTCAAAATTCGACGAAATTAGTTTTGTTAGGACCGTATCGTCATAATGAAGCCAAATATTTTTTTTTGGATTTTTCTAAGTCCGTATGTGGCCTCTGTGAATTTATTTATGCAGACAAATTAAATTTATAAAGGATTTAATTATTAAATTAAATAATTTAGGCCACAGACAGCCGTTTGGACTCACGGAACCTGTCCCATTGGATCCGGAATATGGGTTATTGGCTAGGGTCACTTTCTGCTGGACTGGAAATAGATTGGTTTAAAAGTTACGGATTTATTTGTAAAATAGCAATTAAATATTATAAATAATTGAGAAAATTAAAACCCTAATACTATCCACTCTGTAGCCGCCGCCCCCTTCTTTCAATGGCCATGGGAGCTCGAAACTTCTCCTCCTAATTTCTCCTTCATCTCTTCGAATTGGAACCCAAACCGCATACCAAATCGAAGCCCTTTCCTCCCTCTTTAATCTCATACGAATTGATTGTCCTCTCGTCGCCTGAAATACGAGAACCGAACCCCTAAAGGCGCCGCCTTTTGACCGTCGCCGGGCCCACCAGGGTGCGCCGAGCTCCTCCCCCTTCCAGGCGTGGAGGTGCCTCCCTGAGCCGAACCACCCTGAACCCTCTGATCATCACAAAGCCCCACGGTTTGTTCGATAATTCCTGACCTAGAATCGAACAGTAGGAAGAACACATGGTCGATATTTGATTTGGGAAAGAAAGGTCTATTTCCTAACTAATTAATTAATTAATTAATTAATTTAAATTGTTTTAAAGCTTGATCTAACCATAATTGATTCGTTTCAACTCAGAATTTGACGATTTCGGAAACATTGGAATCGTAACAGCGAATAGAACGTGTTGAGACTGATTGGAACGTTTTCTGGACTGTTTGAATTTTTAGATCTAAATCCACGAAAGGTGAGAATTCTGATTTATTTAATTAATTTAAAATTGTGAAAACATGATATGTATGTTATATTTGCTGATCTGCGATGTGGTAATTAGAATTTATTTGTCTGCGTGATTTGTAATGCTTGTGATGTCATGATAGAACCATGTTCGCCTAGATCTATAAATTCTGATGTAATCTCTATAAAGTTCTCATCTTTATTAGTTTTATTTTTATTTTATTTCTATTTTTATTTTTATTCCTTTATAGAAATGAAATTTTGAATCTTTATTTGTTTTATAAAATAAAATGAAAAATTGAATCTTTATTCTGATTCACCAAAGAAGGTTTAAACCTTTATTATTTTTTATTTATTTTTTGATTCACAACATAAAATGAAAAGTTGAGTTTTTGTTTTGATTAACAAAACAAAAGAAAGGTAAATTTTCATTTTGATTTGCAAAATAATAACATAAGTTTGATTTTTTACTTTGGTTTGCAAAATAAAAACATAAGTTTGATTTTTATTTTGACTTGCAAAATAAAAACAAAAGTTGAATCTTTAGTTTGATTTGCAAAATAAGAACAATAGTTGAATCTTTATTTTGGTTTATGATTTATAAAATAAAGAAAGTTTAATTCTTTTAAATTTTAATTAAAAGATAAATTAAGATTAGATATTTTATTTTGATTTACAATATAAAATAAAGATTAGATATTTTATTTGATTTACAAATAAAATAAAGATGAGACCTTTTATTGTGATTCATCTCATATATTGTGTTGTATGTGTGGACATTGAAATCACGACGTTGGGTAAATAGAAATGGTTAGACAAAAACCATTTTTTTTTGTTATCATACTTCGACACCAAATTGACATGTGGGTTAGATAGGAAAATATCCCCTATAAAGAATAAAAAAAATGTGCATTAAGGAAAGAAATAGAAAACTTACATTTTTTTAATGTAAAAAAAAAGAAATAGAAAACTTACATTTTTCTAATGCAATAAAGATAATTAGAAAATTTACATTTTTTTTCTAATGTAATAAAGATAATTAGAGAATTTACAATTTTCTATATAAGATTTACATTTTTCAATGTAAAAATATAAGATTTACATTTTTCTATGTAAAAATATAAGATTTACATTTTTCTATGTAAAAATGAAAGGTTTACATTTTTCAATGTAAAGGTAAAGAATTTACATTTTTCAATGTAAAAGGAAAAGAGATAAAATATTTATATTTTATAGAAGCATAAAAAGTATATTTTTATGTATTAAAAATGAATAGCATAAAAAGTATATTTTTATGTATTAAAAATGAATTGGAGAAAAAGTACATTTTTATGTTATAAAAATGAATTGGAGAAAAAAATATTTTTATGTAATTAATAAAAATATACAATGTTGAAACCGTCATTTTTGTCGCATTAGAATTGGCGAATAAAAATGTTATTTTATTGAATATAAAAATATACATTGTTGAAACCGTCATTTTTGTCGCATTAGAATTGGCGAACAAAAATGTTATTTTATTGAATATAAAAATATACAATGTTGAAACCGTCATTTTTGTCGTATTAGAATTGGCGAACAAAAATGTTATTTTATTGAACATAAAAATATACATTGTTGAAACCGTCATTTTTGTCGCATTAGAATTGGCGAACAAAAATGTTATTTTATTGAATATAAAAATATATAATGTTGAAACCGTCATTTTTGTCGCATTAGAATTGGCGAACAAAAATGTTATTTTATTGAATATAAAAATATACAATGTTGAAACCGTCATTTTTGTCGCATTAGAATTGGCGAACAAAAATGTTATTTTATTGAATATAAAAACATATATTGTTGAAACCGTCATTTTTTTCGCATTAGAATTGGCGAACAAAAATGTTATTTTATTGAATATAAAAATATACATTGTTGAAACCGTCATTTTTGTCGCATTAGAATTGGCGAACAAAAACATTGTTTTTATAGAATAAAAAGAATGGATTTTAATAATTGGAATCGCCAAATGGTTTATATATATAAATATAAATATAAAATTTAACGAAACGAGAGCGGTAGTTCGCGTATCGATAATCATAACTTCAAACGATTATACCGAAAGATCCAACCGTTGGATTTTCCCAAAACTGGAACCGTTAGGACCGCTTTGGGAAGTGCTTTCTAATGATATAAATTTCATCAAAATCCGACGGTTAGATTTTAAGATACGTGTAAATCAAAATTTGGTAAAAACAGCGCCAGGGCTGCCCATTGACCCAAAGCGTAGTTTATTTATTTTGAGCTATTTTCAAATAAATAAAAATAGCGATAAATAGTTATAAATATATGTGAAATGTTTTAAATTATAATTATGCGACAATTGTTTGAAAAGTCCGAGTTTAACTCATTTCAAATAATTGCATGGCGATTAAATCAAAGATGTAAGAAGACGATGGTTGAAGACCGACGATCTTCATATCGAATGGACGGCGACTACGGCTGCCTTGGACTGACTTGCTCCCAGGGCGAGGTTGAAGCAGTAGTTGTCCGGACGTGTGTGTTGGTCGTGCGGATAAGCGAGCGCCTCTTTGGTGTCTCCGGTTTCGTTCAGACCCAGAACGGACTTGTAAATGGATGCGTGTCTGACGTTGGAGTTCATCCTATGTAATAAAATCGATTGGTATAAATATATGTCTGTTTGGTGGTGGAGAATCTATTCTCTGCTTAACACCCTGATATATAGCAATAGTTATCGATCGCATGTGAAACACCCCACCTCCGTTAAGGTCACTCACAAAGGGAATGCCTTAATTTTGGTGGAGGTTTATAGGTAAAAGTCAAAGATAAAAACATAAGACAGATATAAACACATATGTATAAGCAGCAGAAACAACAGACTTTTATTTCATAAAATACGTGTTTACACAAATATTTCCATAATTGTCTCCAAACACTCTTCTAATTATTACAACCATAATACTGTCTTGATTCCATAACTTAAAAGAAGCATAAAAACATAAGTAAACTGCATAAGTCCCGATAGTTGCTATCCAAAGCTATAGTTCAAAACGAAAGAGATCCAAGCAATACATTCTCTCTCTTCAAGCTGGATGTGAAACTGGTCAAGCTGCGGTATTCCCTCCCTGCGGACCTGGGGGGGGGGGGGGGAAAGAAAAGAAGACGAAAGAAAAGTAGAGTCAGGCATAAAGCCTGAGTAAGTCTAGGATTATTCAGTCTATGAATAAGAAAAAGAGCATGATAAGTACAAACTAGAAATGGGAAAGCACCATAAACTAAGTTAAGTTGTCTAGAGTCGAATACACTATTGTACCCCATATTAATCTCTGCACCCCCCATAAACTAGTTCCCAACTGGCACCCCACAATCAGGGTGAAGTGATCCTTTTTAATGATCGGCTCCTACTCGCATGGTTACATGTGTCTTACGGCCCCCGATGTTGTAGCTACCTATGCTGGTCCCACCATGGGGTGTATCAAGTCCCATGGTGGTGGCCCGACACGGTTCTAGAATGCACAGGTATACTACTGGTGCCCAGTGCCTAATTTTTCTGCGCCGAAGTGTGTGCACGCCCGCACCCCATTAGAACCTACACTGCTGCACCACCACTGTCTATTTGACCTCTTACAGTCAGCCTAGTAATCGTGCCCCACCCTGCCTAGTTCAGGGTATCCTGATACACCTTGTAGGGTTACTGCTGAAAAGGGTCCCCCGCTGCTAGGTTTTCTATTTCTAGCCAACATGCTAAGTTGGTTAAGTGTTCTATATAAACCTAACCCCCAATCAGTCTGTATAGTTTAGCATGTTGTATTTGATTAAGTATTAATTCAATTTACTTAATCCTATCAATCCTGACTTAGCCTTAATTGTCTTATTAAAGCCCCAACCACTCACATTAGACAGGTATTGTTGTGACTGCCTGTTGCCGGTTGTGTCCGGGCAGTCTTACGTCACAACTCAGTCTAACCTCGGGTCTTTATTGGGCTAAATGCTTAACCACCCACATTGGATAGGTATTGTTGTGACTACTGGACAGCCGGGCGGGTCCGGGCAGGTTTATGTCACAACGCAATCCAACCTCGGGTTAAGCATGTCGTATTTTCTACGTTTACATATTTTGTCTCTTTTTCTTTTATAAGTAAATATTTGCGGCCCATTATTCAAATTCATTATTCTTGGGTATAATAATTTATACCATTTAAAATGTCATGAATCGTTGGCATGTGCCAAACATGCCAACACATATACTTTAATTAACCCCAACGTATTCTCCCGTTTGTACGTAATAATATAACACATGTTGGGCTTCAACATTTTAGCCCAACTTAGCCACATAAAAAGGGGAGGCTTAGAACATGACATATATATATATATATTCTAAGTAACATCAAAAAGGGGTGTCTAAACGCATGAACTTGCAACATAGCGATCTAATTCACATAAATTTGGCACTTGTGAACTTGCATTGTAATAGCATATAATATTGACATAAAACATACCTAAAGATGAATCATGGTTTTAGTCTAATCATGTAAACTTTTATTTAAAGTATGAATCTAACTTAATTATGTGCCACATATATTATCATATGTTTTTTAACAACAACCTAAGCCTAAAACATATTTTGTTTGGGCATAAAGTTAAACATAAACTAGTCATGTTCATAAAGTCAACACAAGTTCACAAAGATGCTTACTTTTGTCACTAATACAAGAGTATGGTTTTCACTCGAATCATGATGCCTATTCCAACATAAATTCATATGAATAAGAATACCCAATTGGATCAAACTACACTAGAAATGATCATAAAAATATACATAGAAGGATCAAAGATCATGTTGGCATAATAGTAAATCATATACTTGCATAAGTCTTAACTTGGTTGCAACGAAATATATATAACTTCTCATTAACCACAACGTATCAAATTTCCAACATGAGTTATATACTTGTATCGCAACTATTCAATTGATCCAATATCATGTTAATTACACTACCACATCCCAAATCCATTCATAGCAAATCATAGCAACATACAATTATGAATTAACATCATTATAATTAAAGTACAATCCCATTTCTTATTCTACACAGGTCAAGTCTCAATTATTCATTCACATCGGAATAGCACTCTTCTTACAACGTATGACGAATCTTGTATTCAGGACTCTGAATTCTGAATTTGGTGATGCTATCCTTTGTTGTAGGCGTTGTTTTGATTTAATTGTCGTGGCTTTAAGCTTTTGAATCAACTCCTAACTGTCCCTCGATTTGACGGCTACTCCTAGTCTTTCTTAAGCAGCAGGACAGCTCCATACTCATTTTATTTGTGTGAATTAGGTGGAGTCTTAGGTCCTTTTTATAGAGTTTGTGAATTGATTAGAGCCGTCGATGGAGCCAAGATTAATATAAGCCGCTCGTTTTAAAGACAAACCAATCAAGAGTTGACACATAAGCCCTAGTGACAAGACCAAGTCCAGAAATTCGGCCAAGCACAGACCAGGCCAGCCAGGAGGGCCTGGGTTCGACCTGGCTCAGGGGCCAGGTCGACTACCCTGTCGACACCCAGGTCGACTACCCAGTCGACCTGGGTCTTGGGCGGGAAAATTCCCGCCCAGCCCAATCTGGGTCCGATTTTGAGTTTGAATTCGTTTTTCTGAACTATTTCTGCCTGTTTGAATTTTAAACTGAATTCTGAAACTTCCGGAGGTCATATCTCCCTCATACGGAGTCCGTTTTACGCAAACTCAGACTCTATCTCAAGCAGAATTCCGAGATGAACGAAATGGCGTATCCTGTTTCCCTTAATTCTTTGATTTGAAATTAATTATACTTTAATTTGTTCATCTTACAGTTACCGGAAAATTCAGGGTGTTACATTCTCCCCTCCTTAAAGGATTTCGTCCTAGAAATCTTCAAGTCTAGGAGAATGTATATCCTAAGATCCAAACGCCCATCTACTCATCCATCAAACACGAGCGTCCATTGTCCTTAAAAGACTTCTAATGCTTCATGATCATATGCGAAGTGTGTGTACATGTACTTATCTAATGCAAAATCAGTCGGTCTACTGATTCAGTTGACCTCCTTAATGCAAATTATGTAAGTGTCATGAATCCATTATATATGCAAACCTTCCTATTCATGATTCTACATGAGTGCACAATCATTCATATAAATGCAACATCCATATGACAACACCTTAAACTTCAACCATATAAGAATGTAAATACATATATGCATATGCAATATGAAGTGACTGAGCCGATCTAAAACCTAGATTGTGTGTGTATATGCAACCACGAGCAACCACTAGCAATCACTTGCAACCATCATCCATAACATGTTTCAATTACATGTTTTCATCCAAAGGGTTTCTACCTAAAAGATAAGGTCGACGTGATATACCCTAAAAGATAGATAAAAGCACAACTTAAGGAAAAAGAAAGATCAAAGATGTACCCTCAAAAAGAAAAGGGTAGGCTGCGCGTATTTTGTCCTCAGTTTCCCAAGTCGCGTCTTCCTCGGCGTCGCTCCACTGAACTTTGACGAGCTTGACTTTGCGGTTGCGTAGCTTTTTCACTTCCGTTCCTAAGATGCGGGTTGGAACTTTCCTCACGGTTGCTTCGCGTTCCAGTTCAGCTTCTTCAAGGATGTTTGGCTCTACCACTTCAGCAGATTCATGTAGACATTTTCGGAGGTGCGAAACATGAAAGACGTTGTGAACTCCAGCTAGTTTTTCAGGTAGCTCTAATCTATAGGCCATTTTCCCAATTTTCTCGATAATAGGAAACGGACCTACGAACCTTGGTGCTAGCTTCCCTGTGGTTCCAAAACGAACGACATTCCTTAGAGGAGATACCTTAAGGAAAACTTTGTCCCCAACCTCAAACTCAAGGTCAGTCCTTCTCTTGTCCGCGTAGGATTTTTGTCTATCTTGGGCTGTCTTCATCCTCCTTCGTATTAAGTCTACTTTTTCAGAAGTCTCTCTGATCATATCTGGTCCAAGTATGAGCTTGTCAGTAGACTCCCACCAACAAGTGGGTGATCGACACGGTCTTCCGTATAAGGCTTCGAAGAGTGCCATCCCGATGGTGGTTTGGTAGCTGTTGTTGTAGGCAAATTCCACCAAAGGAAGATGGTCTTCCCACGTCCCTCCGAAGTCAAGGACGCACAGTCTTAAAAGGTCCTCCAAAACTCTGTTCACCATTTCCGTCTGGCCGTCAGTTTGGGGGTGATAGGCTATAGTCAAGCATAACTGTGTGCCTACCGCTTCTTGCAGACTCCGCCAAAACTCACTTGTGAAGATAGGATCTCGGTCGCTAACAATGCTGGATGGTATTCCATGAAGTCGAATAATTTCCTTGAGATAAAGAGATGTTAGAGATGAGGCAGTCCTTCTACTCTTGACAGGTAAAAAGTGGGCGCTTTTAGTAAGCCTATCCACTATTACCCAAATGCTAGTGTTCCCTCTTCTAGACTTAGGCAGCCCATCAATGAAGTCCATTGAAATGCTATCCCACTTCCACTGTGGAACCTCTAGAGGATGGAGCAGACTGCCAGGTTTCTTCTGTTCCGCCTTAACCTGTTGGCAAATCATACACTTAGAAACGAAATCTGCCACGTCCTTCTTCATGCGGCTCCAAAAGAAAGTTCTCTTTATGCCCTTGTACATTTTATCTCCGCCTGGATGTATCGTCATATTGGAGTGATGTGCTTCCTCGAGAACCATCTTTACTAAATCTCTTGTCCATGGGACGCATTGTCTTCCGTCTCGCCTTAGCCAACCCTTATCGTCGATGGAGTATCCGTTGAGGTGACTTGAAGTCTCACCCCTAATTAGCCTATCAATCGTCTCCACAAGATGAGGGTCCTCGCGTTGTGCTGTCCCTATTGAGTCCAAAAGAGTAGGGCGCACCTCAAGAGATGCTAATAAAACAGGTACAAAATCAGAGGAGGGCATAAAGTTAAAACTGGCTATATACTCTAGGCTTTGCCTTTCAACAAACAACGGGCTTAATGTTAGCTTCTTTCTGCTCAAAGCATCTGCGACTACGTTGCCTTTGCCCGGAGTATAGGAGATCTCGAAATCGTACGAGGCAAGAAACTCCATCCACCTTTGTTGCCTCAAATTAAGGTCCTTATACGAGAAAAGATATTTCAACGATTTATGGTCAGTGTAAAGTTCAAACTTCTCACCTAGGAGATAATGTCGCCAAGACTTAAGTGCAAAGACAATGGCGGCTAACTCAAGATCGTGGGTCGGGTAGTTCTTTTCATGAACTTTCAATTGCCTTCCACCATAAGCTACTACCCTCCCTTCTTGCATCAAGACGACACCTAGCCCTGTCCCACATGCATCTGTATAAACTGTGAACATCTTGCTTCCGTCTGGCAGAGTCAGGACTGGGGCTGTTGTAAGAGCCCTTTTTAGGCATTGGAAAGCCAACTCGCAATCCAAGTCCCAATTGAACACTAGATTCTTCTTTGTCAGCCTTGTGAGTGGAGCTGAGATTTTCGCAAAATCCCTTATGAATTTTCGGTATAAACCTGCTGGTCCTAGAAAACTTCGGACCTCAGTTGCATTCCTTGGTGTCTTCCAATCCTGTACCGCTACTACCTTAGCAGGGTCCACAACTAACCCTTCTTTGGATACTACATGCCCAAGAAACCTTACTTCCTCTCTCCAAAAGTGGCACTTGGAGAATTTGGCTTTTAGCTGATGGACTCGCAGAGTTTCCATGATTTCCCTTAGGTGCTGAGCATGTTCTTCTTCACTCTTAGAGAAGATCAAGATATCGTCTACGAAGACTACCACGAACTTGTTGAGGAATTCTCTGAACATCCTACTCATCAGGTCCATGAAGTAAGCGGGTGCGTTTGTCAAGCCGAAAGGCATGACAAGCCATTCAAAGAAGCCGTCTGGGGTTCTGAATGTTGTCTTATCGATGCTATCTTCAGCCACCCTTAGCTGATGAAATCCGGTCGGCAGATCGAGTTGGGAGAAAACTGACGCTCCTACAAGCTGATCAAACAGATCGTCAATTCTGGGGAGAGGGTGCCTATTCTTTTTCGTTAGCTTGTTGAGCTCCCTATAGTCAACACATAGACGGAGTGAACCATCCGCCTTTGTAGCGAACACTACTGGAGCGCCCCATTCTGAAATGCTCCTTCTAATGAACCCCTTCTCTAGAAGCTCTTTAACCTGTTTACTGAGCTCTTTCCTTTCCCGTGGAACCATGTGTCTAACGGGCAACGCAACGGGCTTTGCATTATCTACAAGATATATACAGAAGTCTATCTCCCGCTTCGGAGGTAAGCCCTTCACCTCTTCGAAGACGTCCGGATATTCACGGACCACTCTAACCGATTGCAAACTCTCAACAGAAGCATCTAGCGATTCAAGATAACTAAGCATAACCGCATACGAGGGATTACAAGTAATTTCCAGAGTGTTACCAAGTTGGGTCAGAAGCCTAACCACCCTTTGCTCACAATCAAGGATGGCACCATTACTGTATAGCCAATCCATGCCCAAAATCAAACCATATCCCGAGAAGCCCAAAACAAAGGCACTACATCTAAATTCTACGCTTAGAATAGAAATTTTCAATCCCACACAGATCATAGACAAATGAGCTGGGCCCCCGATTGGATTTGAAACAATTAAGGGGTCCTCTACCATACTAGTTTCTAGGTGCAGAGATTCTACTAAAGCAGATGAAACAAAGGAGTGTGATGCGCCAGAATCAAATAAAGTGCGAACTGGGTGATCATAAAGATAAACTACACTTTCTACAGAAGTATTTATACCTCGCTGTTGCAGAGGCGGTGCTTCTAGCGCATGAACTTGTGCCCCTGAGGTGAATCCAGCCTTCTGCCCCTGCCCTCGCTTCTTTGGGCAATCCTTAGCCATATGGCCTGTCTCACCACAAGAAAAGCACCCACCATTCAACTTGGCCTTCTTCTTCCGGCAGTCTTTCACTAAGTTCCCCACTTTGCCACAGAAATTACACTTCCTCTTCTCTTGGGACTTGTTGTCTTTCCCGCCCTTCTTAAAGTCTGTCTTCTTAGGCTGTAAACCTTCTTTCTTCCCTTGAGACCCTTCTGCCTTTGTCTCCTTCTTGCCCTTATCCTCTTCGTTCAGCAATGCCATCTGGACCAACCTTTCATACGTAGCTCCCATAGGTATATGGGTCATGGCCAAGCTGTGTAATGGCTCATTCAATCCTTTGACAAAGCAGAGAGCCTTCTTGTGCGGAGTGTTGACTAGGTCCAGTCCGAACCTAGCCATTTGATCGAACTGATTAACGTACTTTTTGACTGTCGTATTCCCTTGCTTAAGAAATAAGAATTTTTCCAATTGAAGGCTCCTTTCAGCTTCTAAGAGAAATTTAGCCTCAAACCTCGCCCTAAAGTCCTCCCATGTTTCCACTGGTCTTTCTGCATTGGTAACTTCCCACCAGTAGGAAGCCTCACCTTTAAGTAGCCATACTGCCAGTTGTACCTTCTGCATATCTTCTACCTCAAAGATGACGAATAAGTCCTCGGTTTCCTTCAGCCATTTCCTGGCTGCCACGAAGGACTCGGTTCCATGAAAGTCCTTCCCTCCCATAGTTTGAAATCTTTACATGTCTTAGCAAAAGCATTACCACGCGGAGGAGGTGGAGGAGGAGGTGCTGCTGCAGCTGGGGGAGGAGGATGATTTTCTGCAGCTGGGGGAGGAGGAATAGCGGGACCTGGCTGATTGGCCCTTGCTTCTAAGAATCGTCTGAACCAACCAGGTATCGGTACACCCTCTGGCAAGTTAAGTTCTGCGGACATGCTGAAACAAAAAGGACAGATTCAAAACGAAGGATAAAAGATAGTACATATGGCTTTGGGGGACTGTGCCTTTTTTAAAATAAAATAACATTTTATCTTTAAAAATGCTTCTTTAAATTTTCTTTTGAAAATAAATTTTCAAAACTTTTTATCTGATCTGGTTAACCTTGCTCTGATACCAAGTGAAACACCCCACCTCCGTTAAGGTCACTCACAAATGGAATGCCTTAATTTTGGTGGAGGTTTATAAGTAAAAGTCAAAGATAAAAACATAAGACAGATATAAACACATATGTATAAGCAGCGGAAACAACAGACTTTTATTTCATAAAATACGTGTTTACACAAACATTTCCATAATTGTCTCCAAACACTCTTCTAATTATTACAACCATAATACTGTCTTGATTTCATAACTTAAAAGAAGCATAAAAACATAAGTAAACTGCATAAGTCCCCATAGTTGCTATCTAAAGCCATAGTTCAAAACGAAAGAGATCCAAGCAATACATTCTCTCTCTTCAAGCTGGATGTGAAACTGGTCAAGCTGCGGTATTCCCTCCCTACGGACCGGGGGGGGACGAAAGAAAAGAAGACGAAAGAAAAGTAGAGTAAGACATAAAGCCTGAGTAAGTCTAGGACTATTCAGTCTATGAATAAGAAAAAGAGCATGATAAGTACAAACTGGAAATGGGAAAGCACCATAAACTAAGTTAAGTTGTCTAGAGTCGAATACACTATTGTACCCCATATTAATCTCTGCACCCCCTATAAACTAGATCCCAACTTGCACCCCACAATCAGGGTGAAGTGATCCTTTTTAATGATCGGCTCCTACTCGCATAGTTACATGTGTCTTACGGCCCCCGATGTTGTAGCTACCTATGTTGATCTCACCATGGGGTGTATCAAGTCCCATGGTGGTGGCCCGACACAGTTCTAGAATGCACAGGTATACTACTGGTGCCCAGTGCCTAATTTTTCTACGTCGGAGTGTGTGCACGCCCGCACCCCGTTAGAACCTACACTGCTGCACCACCGCCGTCTATTTGACCTCTTACAGTCAGCCTAGTAATCGTGCCCCACCCTTCCTAGTTCAGGGTATCCTGATACACCTTGTAGGGTTACTGCTGAAAAGGGTCCCCCGCTACTAGGTTTTCTATTTCTAGCCAACATGCTAAGTTGGTTAAGTGTTCTGTATAAACCTAACCCCCAATCAGTCTGTATAGTTTAGCATGTTGTATTTGATTAAGTATTAATTCAATTTACTTAATCCTATCAATCCTGACTTAGCCTTAATTGTCTTATTAAAGCCCCAACCACTCACATTAGACAGGTATTGTTGTGACTGCCTGTTGCCGGTTGTGTCCGGGCAGTCTTACGTCACAACTCAGTCTAACCTCGGGTCTTTATTGGGCTAAATGCTTAACCACCCACATTGGATAGGTATTGTTGTGACTACTGGACAGCCGGGCGGGTCCGGGTAGGTTTATGTCACAACGCAATCCAACCTCGGGTTAAGCATGTCGTATTTTCTAAGTTTACATATTTTGTCTCTTTTTCTTTTATAAGTAAATATTTGCGGCCCATTATTCAAATTCATTATTCTTGGGTATAATAATTTATACCATTTAAAATGTCATGAATCGTTGGCATGTGCCAAACATGCCAACACATATACTTTAATTAACCCCAACGTATTCTCCCGTTTGTACGTAATAATATAACACATGTTGGGCTTCAACATTTTAGCCCAACTTAGCCACATAAAAAGGGGAGGCTTAGAACATGATATATATATATATATATTCTAAGTAACATCAAAAAGGGGTGTGTAAACGCATGAACTTGCAACATAGCGATCTAATTAACATAAATTTGGCACTTGTGAACTTGCATTGTAATAGCATATAATATTGACATAAAACATACCTAAAGATAAATCATGGTTTTAGTCTAATCATGTAAACTTTTATTTAAAGTATGAATCTAACTTAATTATGTGCCACATATATTATCATATGTTTTTTAACAACAACCTAAGCCTAAAACATATTTTGTTTGGGCATAAAGTTAAACATAAACTAGTCATTTTCATAAAGTCAACACAAGTTCACAAAGATGCTTACTTTTGTCACTAATACAAGAGTATGGTTTTCACTTGAATCATGATGCCTATTCCAACATAAATTCATATGAATCATAATACCCAATTGGATCCAACTACACTAAAAATGATCATAAAAATATACATAGAAGGATCAAAAATCATGTTAGCATAATAGTGAATCATATACTTGCATAAGTCTTAACTTGGTTGCAACGAAATATATATAACTTCTCATTAACCACAACGTATCAAATTTCCAACATGAGTTATATACTTGTATCGCAACTATTCAATAGATCCAATATCATGTTAATTACACTACCACATCCCAAATCCATTCATAGCAAATCATAGCAACATACAATTATGAATTAACATCATTATAATTAAAGTACAATCCCATTTCTTATTCTACACAGGTCAAGTCTCAATTATTCATTCACATCGGAATAACACTCTACTTACAACGTATGACGAATCTTGTATTCAGGACTCTGAATTCTGAATTTGGTGATGCTATCCTTTGTTGTAGGCGTTGTTTTGATTTAATTGTCGTGGCTTTAAGCTTTTGAATCAACTCCTAATCGTCTCTCGATTTGACGGCTACTCCTAGTCTTTCTTCAGCAGCATGACAGCTCCATACTCATTTTATTTGTGTGAATTAGGTGTAGTCTTAGGTCCTTTTTATAGAGTTTGTGAATTGATTAGAGCCGTCGATGGAGCCAAGATTAATATAAGCCTCTCGTATTAAAGAGAAACCAATCAAGAGTTGACACATAAGCCCTAGTGACAAGACCAAGTCCAGAAATTCGGCCAAGCACAGACAAGGCCAGCCAGGAGGGGCTGGGTTCGCCCTGGCTCAGGGGCCAGGTCGACTACCCAGTCGACACCCAGGTCGACTACCCAGTCGACCTGGGTACCCCAGGTCGACTACCCAGTCGACCTGGGTACCCCAGGTCGACTACACAGTCGACCTGGGTCTTGGGCGGGAAAATTCCCGCCCAGCCCAATCTGGGTCCGATTTTGAGTTTGAATTCGTTTTTCTGATCTGTTTCTGCCTGTTTGAATTTTAAACTGAATTCTGAAAAGTTCCGGAGGTAATATCTCCCTCATATGGAGTCCGTTTTACGCAAACTCGGACTCTATCTCAAGCAGAATTCCGAGACGAATGAAATGGCGTATCCCGTTTCCCTTAATTCTTTGATTTGAAATTAATTGTACATTAATTTGTTCATATTACAGTTACCGGAAAATTTGGGGTGTTACAGCATGGCGTGAATTGTCAATGTGGCACGCCAAGATGCAATGATCAAGGCTTTGTTGAAAAGCAGACCTTGTGGCTGATGATCAAATCATAGCCTGTTTAGGCATAGCTTTGTGTATAGCATGACTTCGCGAGCCTCACACCCCGGTATGAGTCAAAAACGGGATTTGGACCGTAGGGAGTGCATACGTTTCTTTCTAGGTAGAAGTGGTGTTTGAGCTTTAACACGGCCCGACATTTTACTTATGTGGATTTTGGATTGAGGTACCTTGGGTTTTTATAGGCCGGAAGTGGTCATACTATAGGTCCAAAGGGACCGGGAAACATGTGTTCAGGCATAACTTATCCACTACCGTTAGGTGGGGACCGGCCCTACCGCTCCAAGGGTTGCCCATAGGTGTGATCCTAAGGCATTTGCTAGAGTGTCTCGAATCGGAAGAGGATGATCCCTAGCCTCGATTTCATGACAGAAAACCAATTCCCAATGCAACGACATTTCGGTTTTGATTGTAAACTTATATATGGCGACATAGTAGGATGGGGTACTATGCCGTCTAGGATTGATATATTTATATTGAAGTATTTTAATACTGCTTAGACACTAATAATAATATTAAAATATTACTTTTCACGTATTAAGCATGTTTGATCATCATAAGGGAAAACTCTATCCTCCTGTGTGCGTTGCATTGTGTGATAGGACTTGAGTCTTATGATGATTTCATTTTTTCAAAAGTCATTTCGTTGTTTTATATAAACTTTATAAAATTATGCACTGGCAATCCGATGGAGTAAACCCGTTCCGCATTAGTGGCGTGGTCCTGTTATTCGCCATATTAATAGTTAGTATAAGAAGATTTCTCATATCAGTCCCATGACTGACTTGATGTTTGTTTCACTTTGCAAACTCGGGTGCCCTCTCTTTACAAGGGCGACCAATTGACAGGTTCAGGTGATACATTCTGATTGGAGCTTGCTTGGAAGGAAGAAGAAGAAGACCTTTTCTCTAGTTTTTACTTCTGCTTTGAGACATTTTATCTTCTGTAGCTTTGATGTATGTAATGGAGTTTGAGACTTGTTTCTTTTCCATTGGAACTTATCTCCCTTTTGTTGAGACTCTTTATTTAGCTAAGTTGTATCCTGTACTGCGTACTCTGATGTATTGGATATTATGATGCTGATGACATTTATTTCCGCTGCAATGGTTTATGTGTTATGATAATTATTTGAGATCTGTTGTGTTGTAAATATGTTGTATTCCAAAAAATGATTATCCTTACTTTCGGTCCACGAAAGTTTGGGGTCATCACAGTTGGTATCAGAGCTTAAGGTTAACCTTAGCTTCTGAATATAACATATTTAGAACAATTCATCTAGATAGAATCCCCATTATTCTAAGACGAGTAGTTCATTAGAGATAGGACTAGTAATGTCCTAGAATGAGCACAGCAGAATGGCACATATTTATCAGTCATTACATCATCATCTTTTCATCTTGTCCGTATCTTATCTTTTCTTTAAAATTCTCATTTTTGTTGGTCTGGCCCTTTCCTTGATGGTACAGACTGATTTAAATGGATACTAGAGCAAGAACAACCCAGGGCGGAGCCCGAGGTGGAGCTCGAGGCGGGGCTAGAGGAGGAGCCCGAGTGGGAGCTGGAGGGCAAGCCAGAGACGAGACCCCCATCACTCAGGAATAACATACTTCAGAGGTCGTAGTACAACCACCTCCACCTCCACAGCCCTTCGATTTGGACAGAATGTCAAAGAAATTCGAAAACCTATGAGGTGTACCTTTCACGGGGCGAGAGTCTGCGATCCAGGCAGAAGCATGGCTTAAAGATTGTGAAAAGATTATAGAGGGCTTAGAACTGGAAGATCAGCGAAAGCGTTACATGGCAGTATAGCAGTTAAAAGAGGAAGCCAGATATTGGTGGGATATGATCAAGATCTGCAATGACGTAGCCAATATGTCTTGGGCGAAATTTAAGGAACTTTTCAATGAGAAGTATATACCCCCACAAGCTAGAGAGCGCCTGTGCGAGCAGTTCGTTAACCTACAGCAAGGGGATATGACTGTTTCTGAGTATGTGAGGAAGTTTGATGAGCTTTCACGATATGCTCCTGGTTTGATTCAAGATTCGGTAGAGAAGAATAAATTTTTTATCAAGGGTCTGTCAAAGAAATATTTGAACCGAGTCACTGCTCATATCAAACTTCCATTCAACGAAGTAGTAGAGATGGCGTGCCGCTACGAGGAAAATGATGAGTTTGGACCGCAGGATAGAGGGAAAACTCAAGGCAACAATCAGAAGGTGCAGGCAAACAAGAAGTCGAAGGTAGGCAATTCTTCTACCGCCAAGCCCTAAGGGAAGAAGAGGGACATGAGCAAGGTGATATGCTATAACTGTGGCAAGATATGACATTTTGATTACGAGTGTAGAGCACCTAAAAAGGCCAAGAGAAATGATTCGGGCCCTAGTCAGAATCGTGGTCAGAGTTCCCAGAATCGTGGCCAGAATTCTCAGGATCGTGGTCAGAACCCCAGGAACACTCAGGATTGCTATAACTGCCATAGTCGGGCACTTTTTCCAGAAACTGTCCCCTGTTGAAGAAAACTGAAGTGGCACATGTTTATGAGGGAGCAGATGCACCACCTTCTGCCGAAGGGCCAGGTAAACCCGATGTCTTAGGAGGTACGCTTAATATTAAGAACGTCCCTATTACTGTCTTATTTGATACTGGTGCTGCAAGAAGCTTTATTTCTAAAGATGCAATTAAAAAGTTGAAGCTGAAACCAAGAAAACTAAAAAATTTGATTAGAGCTAATAGTCCGATAGAAGGTTCCCTCATTTTAGATAAGTATTGCAAAGTGCTTATCTCCTATTCTCGTTATCAATTTCCTTTTAATTTGATCATCATGGAGTTTTCTGGATATGATATCATACTTGGTATAGATTGGCTAGCAAAGTATGAGGCTGAGTTAGTATGCGCTGTAAGAATAGTTAAGATCAAACCCAAATTTGGTGATACCATATCTATACCATGCCATGGCTCAGCCACCAACAGAAAAACATTCTGGTCTTCTCTAGAAGTTACTCCTACTTCTATTGAGGATATCCCTTTCGTCAAAGATTACGCTGATGTATTCAAAGAAGTTGATGGCTTACCTCCGCATAGAGAAATCAGCTTCAGAATTGATTTAGCCCCGAATGCGAGGCCAGTCGTACATCCCATTCGAAGAAAGTCGCCAAAAGAAAAGGAGGAGCTGAGAAATCAAACCAAACCACTTTTTTGGAAGGGTCTGATCAGGCCTAGCTTCTCAGAATGGGGTGCAGCAGTGGTGTTCGTCCCAAAATCAGACGGTACTCTCAGGCTATGTGTAGACTACCGTGATCTCAACAAATAAACTCTGAAAAACAAATACCCACTGCCTCGTATAGATGACTTGCTCGACCGCTTGCATGGAGCATGAGTATTCTCTAGGATGGACCTAGCTACAGGCTTCCATCAACTTCGCATTGCAGGAGAATGTGTGCCCATAACTGCTTTTAGAGGACCGGACATCTTTTATGAATGGCTAGTAATGCCCTTCGGTCTGTGTAATGCTCCAGCTTATTTTGTTGATCTGATGAATAGAGTGTTCAGAGATGTTTTAAATAAATTTGTGCTCGTATTCATCGATGACATCCTCATCTTTTCTAAATCCACTGCTGAGCATGAACAACATCTGAGAGAAGTCTTAGAGATTTTGCGAAGAAATGTGCTGAAAGCCAAAATTTTCAAATGCATATTCTGGAAAGAAGAGGTGAAATTCCTCGGCCATGTTGTATCAAAGGAAGGCATCTCAGTAGATCCAGGAAAGATAACAGCCATCCAAGAGTGGAAGCAGCCTAAAACTCCCACAGAGGTCAGAAGTTTCTTAGGACTGGCTGGCTATTATCGGAAATTTGTCAAAGATTTTTCGAAGGTAGCTTGCCCATTGACAAACCTGACCAAGAAACATACAAAATTCAATTGGACGCCGGAATGCAAGACAGCTTTCCAAGAGCTAAAGAAGAGTTTGACCAATGCTCCTGTGTTGACCATCATAGATGGCAATCAGGATTGGAAGGTCTGGACTGACGCTTCTAAACAAGGTTGTTTCTTTTATAAATTAACATGTTAGAGATAACATTTTCTTTTAATGTCAAATCTCATTTTAACATGTTATCCCTTATTTATTTAAGGTATTGGTGCGGTACTGATACAAAGAGGCAGAGTAGTCGCATATGCTAGCCGCCAGCTGAAACCGCAAGAGAAGAATTACGCCACGCATGATCTTGAGCTAATGGCTATTGTGTTTGCTCTTAAAATATGGAGGCATTATCTCTTGGGTGAGAAGTTCGAAATTTACACGGATCACAAATCCTTGAAACATCTTTTTACCCAAAGAGATTTGATATGAGACAACAACGCTGGGTTGAATTTCTTGAATCATATGACCTGGATATCCTATATATTCCGGGAAAAACCAACGTTGTGGCCAATGCGCTCAGTAGAAAGAATGCAGAATGCAACAATCTCATTATCTCCAGTCTCATTATCACTCCTACTTTGATTGATAAAATTTCTGCTCTTCAGAAGAATGATAAATTTATTCAAAAGCTTTGTGAACGAATTCGTAAGGGCGAGGCCTCAAGTTTCCAGATTGACAATAATGGGACCCTTAGGTTGCAAGGGCGAATTTGTGTTCCAGACATTGCTGAGCTAAAAAGAGAAGTTATGGATGAGTGCCACAAATCTAAAATCAGCGTCCATCCAGGTGTAAACAAGATGTACCATGATCTTAAGCGCACCTTTTGGTGGAAAGCGATAAAGAGAGATATTTCTATTTACGTTGCTAGATGTCCCACTTGTCAGCAAGTTAAAAGTGATCAACAGAAACTGGCAGGTTTGTTACAACCGCTAGGAGTTCCTGGTTGGAAGTGGGAGGAAATTTCTATGGACTTCATTGATGGTTTGCCTCGAACTTGAAAAGGCAACGATAGTATATGGGTGATTGTCGACCGCTTAACAAAGTCTGCCCATTTCATCCCTGTTCGGTCCAATAGAACGGCTCGTAGTTTGGCACAGCTTTATCTTAAAGAGATAGTCAGGCTACATGGGGTTCCCAAAAGCATTGTCAGTGATCGAGATCCATTATTTACTAGCAAATTCTGAGAAGCTTTTCAAGAAGAGCTTGGGACCAAGTTGAATCTGAGCTCTGCTTATCACCCTCAGACAGATGGCCAGACTGTGAGGGTGAACCGTGTTTTGGAAGACTTGTTGCGAGCTTGCATTCTTAATTATGGAAGTTCATGGGAGGATCACTTGCACTTGGTGGAATTCTCCTATAATAATAGCTACCAAGTAAGCTTGAAGATGTCACCATTTGAATTACTATATGGCAGGCCATGCAGATCTCCGGCATGTTGGGTGGAGTCAGGCAATCGACTAGTCTTGGGCCCCGACATGGTTCGAGAAGCATCAGATAAGGTTGACTTGATTAAGAAACGCTTGTTGACTGCTCAGAGCCGACAAAAGAGCTATGCAGACCAACGAAGAAGAAATTTAGAATTCTCTGTGGGTGATCGAGTATACTTGAAGGTTTCTCCTTTGAGAGGCGTGATTCATTTTGGGAAGACGGGAAAGTTGGCACCGAGATTCATTGGTCCATTCCCTATTCTCGAAAGGATTGGTACTCTCGCTTATAGAGTGCAGCTGCCTGACTGGTTGCCAGGGGTGCATGATGTATTTCATGTGTCTCAACTCCGCAAGCATGTGCATGATCCAGATCTGATAGAGGATGAACTAAATCAATAGGTCCTAGATATTGCTCCAAATCTAACAGTGAGAAAAGACCCGATTAAGATCATTGGCAAAGAAACAAAAATTTTAAGGAACAAGAGGATCAACCTAGTCAAGGTTCAATGGAGTGGGGATCCTAGAGACTGTACTTGGGAGACAGAGGATAGCATCAAAAAGTCTTACCCCAAGTGCAGAGTGGACATCTCCGAATAACTCTTGTGTTAAGGTACATTTATCCCAACTTACATTTTCCATCTTGTTTCCTACTTTACTTTGATTCCTTTTCGAGGACGAAGAATTCTTAAGTAGGGGAGATTGTAACGACCCGGAAAATCTGAACCAATTTAAAATTTTATTTTAAATAATTTGGTGGAAAAATGTGGCAGAAATTAAAATTTTCATTTTTAAATAATATTAAAGCCAGTGAAAATAGTCAATTTTCAAACGATATCTGTTTTCGATGAAACCAATTTTGTTGGAACCGGAATGTCATATTATTGCTAGGTTTCAATTTTTAGAATTTTCCGAGTTAGTTTGTGAGCGTGGCGAAAGAAACTATGTTTTGTTCAATTCAGTTAAATTTAATCGACTGAAAAACAGCCATTTTCCAAATAGTCTCAGAATTTGATGAAATTAGTTTTGTTAGGACTGTATCGTCATAAAGAAGCCAAATATATTTTTTCTGGATTTTTCTGAGTCCGTATGTGGCCTCTGTGAATTTATTTATGCAGACAAATTAAATTTATAAAGGATTTAATTATTAAATTAAATAATTCAGGCCATAGACAGTCGTTTGGGCTCACGGGACCTGTCCCATTGGATCCGGAATATGGGTTATTGGCTAGGGTCACTTTCTGCTGGACTGGAAATAGATTGGTTTAAAAGTTACAGATTTATTTGTAAAATAGCAATTAAATATTATAAATAATTGAGAAAATTAAAACCCTAATACTATCCACTCTGTAGCCGCCGCCCCCTTCGTTCAATGGCCATGGGAGCTCGAAACTTCTCCTCCTAATTTCTCCTTCATCTCTTCGAATTGGAACCCAAACCACATACCAAATCAAAGCCCTTTCCTCCCTCTTTAATCTCATACGAATTGATCGACCTCTCGTCGCCTGAAATCCGAGAACCGAACCCCCAAAGGCGCCGCCTTTAGACCGTCGCCGGGCCCACCAGGGTGCGCCGAGCTCCTCCCCCTTCCAGGCGTGGAGGCGCCTCTCTGAGTCGAACCACCCTGAACCCTCTGATCATCCCGAAGCCCCACATATTGTTCGATAATTCCTGACCTAGAATCGAACAGTAGGAAGAACACACGGCCGATATTTGATTTGGGAAAGAAAGGTTTATTTCCTAACTAGTTAATTAATTAATTAATTTAAATTGTTTTAAAGCTTGATCTAACCATAATTGATTCGTTTCAACTCAGAATTTGACGATTTCGGAAACATTGGAATCGTAACAGCGAATAGAACGTGTTGAGACTGATTGGAACATTTTCTGGACTGTATGAATTTTTAGAACTAAATCCACGAAAGGTGGGAATTCTGATTTATTTAATTAATTTAAAATTGTGAAAACATGATATGTATGTTTTATTTGCTGATCTGCGATGTGGTAATTAGAATTTATTTGTCTGTGTGATTTGTAATGCTTGTGATGTCATGATAGAACCATGTTCGCTTAGATCTATAAATTCTGATGTAATATCTATAAAGTTCTCATCTTTATTAGTTTTATTTTTATTTTATTTCTATTTTTATTTTTATTCCTTTATAGAAATGAAATTTTGAATCTTTATTTGTTTTACAAAATAAAATGAATAATTGAATCTTTATTCTGATTCACCAAAGAAGGTTTAAATCTTTTTTTTTTATTCACAACATAAAATGAAAAGTTGAGTTTTTGTTTTGATTAACAAAACAAGAGAAAGGTAAATTTTCATTTTTATTTGCAAAATAATAACATAAGTTTGATTTTTACTTTGGTTTGCAAAATAAAAACATAAGTTTGATTTTTATTTTGATTTGCAAAATAAAAACAAAAGTTGAATCTTTATTTTGATTTATGATTTATAAAATAAAGAAAGTTTAAATCATTTAAATTTTAATTAAAAGATAAATTAAGATTGGATATTTTATTTTGATTTACAATATAAAATAAAGATTAGATATTTTATTTGATTTACAAATAAAGTAAAGATGAGACCTTTTATTGTGATTCATCTCATATATTGTGTTGTATTTGTGGACATTGAAATCACGACGTTGGGTAAATAGAAATGGTTAGACAAAAACCATTTTTTTTTTGTTATCATACTTTGACACCAAATTGACATGTGGGTTAGATAGGAAAATATCCACTATAAAGAATAAAAAAATGTGCATTAAGGAAAGAAATAGAAAACTTACATTTTTCTAATGTAAAAAAAAAGAAATAGAAAACTTACATTTTTCTAATGCAATAAAGATAATTAGAAAATTTACATTTTTTTTTCTAATGTAATAAAGATAATTAGAGAATTTACATTTTTATATATAATATTTACATTTTTCAATGTAAAAATAAAAGATTTACATTTTTCTATGTAAAAATATAAGATTTACATTTTTCTATGTAAAAATATAAGATTTACATTTTTCTATGTAAAAATGAAAGGTTTACATTTTTCAATGTAAAGGTAAAGAATTTACATTTTTCAATGTAAAGGAAAAAGAGATAAAATATTTATATTTTATAGAAGCATAAAAAGTATATTTTTATGTATTAATAATGAATAGCATAAAAAGTATATTTTTATGTATTAAAAATGAATAGGATAAAAAGTATATTTTTATGTATTAAAAATGAATTGGAGAAAAAGTACATTTTTATGTTATAAAAATGAATTGGAGAAAAAGAACATTTTTATGTAATTAATAAAAATATACAATGTAGAAACCGTCATTTTTGTCGCATTAGAATTGGCGAACAAAAATGTTATTTTATTGAATATAAAAATATACATTGTTGAAAACGTCATTTTTGTCGCATAAGAATTGGCGAACAAAAATGTTATTTTATTGAATATAAAAATATTCAATGTTGAAACCGTCATTTTTGTCGCATTAGAATTGGCGAACAAAAATTTTATTTTATTGAATATAAAAATATACATTGTTGAAACCGTCATTTTTGACGCATTAGAATTGGCGAACAAAAATGTTATTTTATTGAATATAAAAATATACATTGTTGAAACCGTCATTTTTGTCGCATTAGAATTGGCGAACAAAAATGTTATTTTATTGGATATAAAAATATACCATGTTGAAACCGTCATTTTTGTCGCATTAGAATTGGCGAACAAAAATGTTATTTTATTGAATATAAAAATATACATTGTTGAAACCGTCATTTTTGTCGCATTAGAATTGGCGAACAAAAATGTTATTTTATTGAATATAAAAATATACATTGTTGAAACCGTCATTTTTGTCGCATTAGAATTGGCGAACAAAAATGTTATTTTATTGAATATAAAAATATACATTGTTGAAACCGTCATTTTTGTCGCATTAGAATTGGCGAACAAAAACATTGCTTTTATAGAATAAAAAGAATGGATTTTAATAATGGGAATCGCCAAATGGTTTATATATATAAATATAAATATAAAATTTAACGAAACGAGAGCGGTAGTTCGCGTATTGATAATCGTAACTTCAAACGATTATACCGAAAGATCCGGCCGTTGGATTTTCCCAAAACTGGAACTGTTAGGACCGCTTTGGGAAGAGCTTTCTAACTATATAAATTTCATCAAAATCTGACGGTTATATTTTAAGATACGTGTAAATCAAAATTTGGTAAAAACAGCGCCAGGGCCGCCCACTGACCCGAAGCGTCGTTTATTTATTTTGAGCTATTTTCAACTAAATAAAAATAGCGATAAATAGTTATAAATATATGTGAAATGTTTTAAATTATAATTATGCGATAATTATTTGAAAAGATCAAGTTTAACTCATTTCAAATAATTGCACGGCGATTAAATCAAAGATGTAAGAAGACGATTTAGGCATAGTTTTGTGTATAGCGTGACTTCGCGAGCCTCACACCCCGGTATGAGTCAAAAATGGGATATGGACCATAGGGAGTGCATACGTTTCTTTCTACATAGAAGTGGTGTTTGGGCTTTAACACGGCCCGACATTTTACTTATGTGGATTTTGGATTGAGGTACCTTGGGTTTTTATAGGCCGGAAGTGGTCATACTATAGGTCCAAAGGGACCGGGAAACATGTGTTCAGGCATAACTAATCCACTACCGTTAGGTGGGGACCGGCCCTACCGCTCCAAGGGTTGCCCATAGGTGTGATCCTGAGGCATTTGCTAGTGTGTCTCGGATCGGAAGAGGACGATCCCTAGCCTCGATTTCATGACAGAAAACCAATTCCCAATGCGACGACATTTCGGTTTTGATTGTAAACTTATATATGGCGACATAGTAGGACGGGGTACTATGCCGTCTAGGATTGATATATTTATATTGAAGTATTTTAATACTGCTTAGACACTAATAATAATATTAAAATATTACTTTTCACGTATTAAGCATGTTTGAACATCATAAGGGAAAACTCTATCCTCCTGTGTACGTTGCATTGTGTGATAGGACTTGAGTCTTATGATGATTTCATTTTTTCAAAATTCATTTCACTATTTTATATAAACTTTATTAAATTATGCATTGGCAATCCGATGGAGTAAACCCGTTCCGCATTAACGGCGTGGTCCTGTGATTCGCCATATTGATAGTTAGTATAGGAAGATTTCTCATACCAGTCCCATGTCTGACTCGATGTTTGTTTCACTTTGCAAACTCGGGTGTCCTCTCTTTACACGGGCAACCAATTGACAGGTTCAGGTGATACATTCTGATTGGAGCTTGCTTGGAAGGAAGAAGAAGAAGACCTTTTCTCTGGTTTTTACTTCTGTTTTGAGACATTTTATCTTCTGTAGCTGTGATGTATGTAATGGAGTTTTAGACTTGTTTCTTTTTCATTGGAACTTATCTCCCTTTTGTTGAGACTCTTTATTTAGCTAAGTTGTATCCTGTACTGCGTACTCTGATGTATTGGATATTATGATGCTGATGACATTTATTTCCGCTACAACGGTTTATGTGTTATGATAATTATCTGAGATCTGTTGTGTTGTAAATATGCTGTATTCCAAAAAATGATTATCCTTACTTTCGGTCCACGGAAGTTTGGGGTCATCACAAACTCAATGATGACTAACCAAACATCGAAAAATACCGGAAAGTTAATAGAAAGAAGTTAGAGGGCGAGAATAGATAAGGTAAAAACTTAGAATAGAAGAAGAAGAAGAAGATACAACATCAGAGTAACACGAATCTCATAGCGGAACGAACAACATATAATAGATAACATATCCTTGAAACAAAATCAGTATATGTATACAGTAACATTATCAGAGTACAACACTTACAACATAGCAGAAATAACTATAGCTATATAATCCTGAAGCCTCCTGCTCCAAGCTCTCCAAGTATGTCTGTAAAATCCTGACTACTTGACTGTCCGTGTAAAATTGGGCACCCAAGAGTTTAGGGAAAACAAAACAAAATAAACTCTGGGTCAGTCATGGGACTGGTATGAGTAAAACAATTTAAAACAATTTGAGCTATTAAACGATATCTCATAAGACCACGCCGTAAAACGGAACGGGTTTTTCCCTTATGAGAATCCAAAACATCTTTATATCAAAACCTTTTGATATTATAATAATGTCTATCAACCACAATATAATAATCATCTAGCAGAAACGTTTTCATCTCACGTTCTACATATATAGTATACAATCAAAACCGCAAGCACGTATTGGGTAATGGATTTCCAACTATGACAAGGTATGAAACCACCTTTCGCTAGTGTACCTCTAGTGAGGAATACACTGGGTTCAACAAGAACATCTTGCAACCCAGCCACACATGACCGACCACTCATTTTTCTTGAGTGTATCGAATGTATATCACCAACGGTTGGGATCAGTAACCGTTTCCCGAATGGGACAACATCGACAATAGATTTTTAGAAGTAAATGAAAATCTAGATCAGGTGATTATACATCCTAATAGGTGCGACCTACATAGCCATGCTGCCTACCCGATTTTTGTCATTTCCCGGTTGTGAGGCTAGAGGCCACGCTTATCTCTGACAGATAACAAATTTATTCACTTTGAATGTCACATCGTCATACCCGCCAAATCACAAATTGATTTCCCCAAAAATACAACGGGTATACAGCTAAGAGAAACAAATTCCTCCACCACCAATGTATATACGTTTGAAGAGATCAACTTACGCGATCTATTAGATATACTCTGTCAGACCTTCTTCCATACAACTTGTCCTGGGACTGGACAAACCAAAGGAACTGATCAGTACAACCATCTTAGGCAATCTTTACCTAAGAATTATACAACAGCCCTTGCACTTTACTCCGTCTTCAATTATCTTTGACATATATGATTCGCAATGCTTATGCCAATACGGAGTGGTTCTTCGGATAATAATCCAATCGATCACTCCATATTAACAACGTTAAAATGGTCAAAACGCTGATAGTCGGGGAGTTACCTATCAAAGAAAAACACGTGTGCAAACAACGATATTATTTCCAAATGGAAATTTTATCGATCAATCATCATTGAATATTTATCTCTCTATTTAACTTATTCATTTTTTTCATCTCTTGTTTCCATATATTCAACATTTCTTATTTTCTAAATTTAGAAAATATACGTTATTAACAATGGAAAACATTTCCATTTCTTGTTTTCTATATTAGAAAACATTTCGGATTCTTATTTGGAAAACATTTCCAAAGCTCCTTCATTGAATTTAAACAGATGTTTAAATAAAACATCGTTATGCCAACTCAAACCATTTACTAAATTCACTTAACCATCATTCACTATCAAACCTTACCATTCCTTAGTTAAGAAGGAAGTCAATAAAGTTGGGGTATAATTACCTCTCAGACCTTAACTGAACAACATTTTAACTTCGAAATAGTCAAAGTTTATCTTTTAAACCTTTAATAATCTTCCTTACGTAACTCTCTTTCGAACAATCTCTATTCGATAACTCCTCCCTTCGAATAACTATATTCGATAATCTCTCTTACGAATAACTAGATTCGAAAATCTTTCTTCGAATAAACTATATTCGATTAACTCTATTCAATTAACTCTTATCAATTAACTCTTATTGGATAACTCTTTTGATTTAACTCTAATCGACTAACTCTATTTGATTAACTCTATTGGATTAACTCTTTTCACTTAACTCCTTTCTAATAAACTATATTTGATAACTCCTTTAATTCTATTCGAATAAACTATATTCGATTAACTCCTTTAATTCTATTCGAATAAACTATATTCGATTAACTCCTTTAATTCTATTCGAATAAACTATATTCGATTAACTCTATTCAATTAACTCTTATCAATTCTCTCTATTGGATTAACTCTATTCACTTAACTCCTTTCGAATAAACTATATTCGATAACTCCTTTAACTCTATTTAAATGACTATATTCGATTAACTCCTTTAATTCCATTTGAATAACTATATTCAATTTACTCCTTTCAAATAACCAATATTCGATTACTCCTTCAATTCTATTCGAATAAACTATATTAGATTTACTCCTTTCAAATAACCAGATTTGATAACTCCTTTCGAATAACCAGATTAGATAACTCCTTTCAAATAACCAATATTCGATTAACTCACTTCGAATAACCAATATTCGATAACTCCACTTCGAATAAATAATATACGGTTACTCCTCCTTGAATAAATAATATTCGATTTCTCTACTCTCGAATAAACTATATTCGATTTACTCCTTTCAAATAACTAGATTTGATAACTCCTTTCGAATAACCAGATTCGATAACTCCTTTCGAATAACCAATATTCGGTTAACTTACTTCGAATAACCAATATTCGATAACTCCTCTTCGAATAAATAATATTCGATTACTCCTCTTCGAATAAATAATATTCGATTTCTCTACTCTCGAATAAACTATATTCGATTACTCTTCTCTCGAAAAAACTATATTCGATTACTCTTCTCTCGAATAACTATATTCGATAACTCTACTTCGAATAAGTGATATTCGATAACTCTACTCGATTTACTCCATTTGAATAACTCTAACTGGTTAACTCTAACTCTAACTCTAATTGATTAACTCTAACTCTAACTGGTTAACTCTAACTGATTAATTCTAACTGATTAATTCTAACTGATTAATTCTAACTGATTAATTCTAACTGATTAATTCTAACCGATTAACTCTAACTGATTAACTCTAACTGATTAATTCTAACTGATTAACTCTAACTGGTTAATTCTAATTGATTTATCCTACTGATTAATTCTAACTGATTAATTCTAACTGATTAATTCTACTGATTAACTCTAACCGAATAACTAATATTCGATTAACTAATTTCAATTTACTCTTTTCAATTAACTCCTTTGAATCATTTCCTTTGAATTATCTCCTTTGGATTATCTCCTTTGAATTATTCCTTTTCTATTTGTTTACTTAACAAGTAACTATTCCATTTTTAATTCTATTTATTTAACAAATAAATATATCTTTTATCTTTCCTGTTTATTTAACAAATAAATATCTCATTTATAACATTCTATTTATTTCCTATAAATAAAATTTTCCATTTAATCTATTTGTAAATGTTTTACAAATATTTCCTTTTAAATTCTATTTGTAAATGTTTTACAAATATTTCTCTTTCTATTTGTTTTGCAAATATCCTCCTTTGTATTTGTTTTACAAATATATTCCCTTTATATTTGTTTTACAAATAATGTCCTTTATATTTGTTTTACAAATATATTCCTTTATATTTGTTTTACAAATATTGTAACAACCTAGAAAAATGCGATCTTGTTTATCCGATATACAACACATATCGAACTTCCGAGGATCGAAAATACCAGTAGTTAATGAAAGAAGTTAGAGGGTGAGGAAAGATAAGATAGAAACTTAGAATAGAAGAAGAAGAACACAACATCAGAGTAACACGAATCTCATAGCGGAACGAATAACATATAATATATGTAACATAACTTTGAAATATACATTTGTACTTGAATATACATCTTTATCAAAGTACAACACTTACAACACAGCGGAAATAACTATAGCTATATAATTCTGAAGCCTCCTGCTCCAAGCTCTTCAAGTATATCTGTGAAATCCTGACTACTTGACTGCCCGTACAAAATTGGGCACCCAAGAATTTAGGGAAAACAAAACAAAATAAACTTCGGGTCAGTCATGGGACTGGTGTGAGTAAAATAGTTTAAAACAGTTCGAACAAGTAAACGATATCTCATAAGACCACGCCGTATAATGGAACAGGTTTTTCCCTTATGAGAATCCAAAATATCTTTATATCAAAAACCTTTTGATATTATAATAATGTCTATCAACCACAATATAATAATCATCTAGCAGAAATGCTTTCATCTCACGTTCTACATATATAGTATACAATCAAAACCGCAAGCACGTATTGGGTAATGGATTTCCAACTATGACAAGGTATGGAACCACCTTCCGATCAATGTATTCTAGGAACGATACACTGGAGTTTAACAAGAACATCTTGCAAGTCAGCCACACATGACCGACCACTCATTTCACTTGAGTGTATCGAATGTATATCAACAATCGGTTGGGACCAGCAACCGTTTCCCGTATATATATGGGACAACATTGATAGATTTAAGAAGCAAATGAATATTCTCTAGATAGGTGATTATATACCCTACTCCGGAGAGACCGACTTAGCCATGCTGCCTGCCCGATTGATGTCATTTACCGGATAATGAGGCTTGAGGTTACGCTTTATCATCACATCAGATTCACTTCGAATGCCACATTGTCAGATCCATCGAAAATCACTAATTTGACGTCTATAACAGTACATTACGTGTTAGCTAAAGAAGTTTCCTTCTCTGCTTCCACTCTTGGTACAATTGAAGAAATCAATGTACGTGACCTTTCTGGAAATACTCTGTCAGACATTCATCCATACAAGTCATCCAGGAACAGGATGAACCGAAAGCACTATTCACATCCATCTTAGGCACTGTTATCTAAGACTTATACAATAGCCCTTGCACTTTGCTCTGTCTTCAATTTTCTTTGGCATATGTGATTCGCAACGCTTATGCCAACATAGAGTGGTTCTTTGGATAATAATCCAACCAGTATCTCCATATTAACAACGTTAAAATGGTACAAACTTAGATAGTCTATGATTTAACCATCAAAGAAAAATAGGTGTGCAGACAACGATATTATTTCCAAATGGAAATTCTATCAGTCAATCATCAATCATATATATATATATATATATATATATATATTTCCTTATTTTCTATGTTTAGAAAATATACGTTATTTACACTGGAAAACATTTCCATTGTTTATTTACATATCACTATCATTTTACAACTATCAGTCCCTGACTGTAAACTAGTAGGAGAACAATTCTCTAAGTATAAACCCCGAAGGCCGAAACCAACATCAGATCGATACTCGGAAAACTATTCAACTTAACTAATCTCTAGTCAGTTTCTAATCTTGTTTAACTCTATTTCTTTTACTCTGTTCGATTAACTTGATTCGATTAACTCTTCTATTTATTTTCCAAATAGAAAATCCTTTATTCCATTTATTTTGCTTAACATTTCTTTTATAACTTATTCAATTTCTAAGTCAATATCCCTTTATCATAACTTATTCATTTCCTAAATAAATAATCCGTTTAATACCCTATTTATTTATTTTGAATGTTTCCTTTAATAACCCTATTTATTTAACAAATAAATATGTCCTTTCTTATTATATTAATTTAACAAATAAATAATCCATTATCTTATCCTGTTTATTTAACAAATAAATATCTCACTTATTATCTCCTATTTATTTTCTAAGTAAATAGTCCCTTTTATAACATCTTATTTATTTATCCTAAATAAATAATTCACTTTATAAATATTCCATTTATAAAGGTTACCCTTCAGTTAAAATCCCCTTAACAATATTCCCTATTTATAAATATTCCAATATCATCTATACACATACAATCAACAACAGATTATAAACCACGTCATATATCACAATATATGAAAATAATAAAATAGCTGTTGAGGAATCCAGTCGGATTCCTCCAACCTGTTTCCCTGTGTCCACAGATGTTACACAATATGATTATCATCACTTTCAGTTCGATATGACTTATCCTGATAAATAGAATCAATATGGAAATTCAACTAACTGTCTAGCGGTTCAATCAAGCGGTCAACACACACTCAATCAGCCAAAATCTTACAGTTCTAAAAATACAACATGAAATTATAAACTGTTCAGAGTTAGTGAGATTTACTCACATTGGCAGTTCATCGTTAAAGAACGATAAACTGTTGTTTGATCTGAATCAAACAGTTTATTTCGCCATAATTTCAAACAAGTCCCAATCCACTTCCAGTTAGCTTCATTGTGAAGCACTCGTTCATACGGTCCCAACACAACTTACGGTTTGTGATTCTGATTTCATATGTATAAATTATTGCCATTATAAGTTAGTACACTTTTTAAAACAAAACAAACATAGATACTAACTTAATTTCTTTTGGGCGTTACCCCTCTTTGATCCAGGCTCACTAAAGATCCAACCCGTACCCTTTAAATCACTTCTTCCCCAAATGGATGCCGTGGCTCTCTTATCACCATTACCGCACCTCGGCTCTGTAATTACCTGCATTGGCAGAGGTATTAGAATTAATTTATTTAATTATTTAAAAGGTAATTTATAGAATTTAGTGGTCGTGGAATTAAATAATGGTGAATATTTAATTAAAATAATAATTAAATAATATATTTAATTCTGAAATAATCAGAATTGGCTGAAATGACGATATGGTGTGAACCGGATCATCTGTGATATATAATTCAGTTTAGAATTGAATTTGAATAACGAATATATTCAGTCGACGTCAGTTTGAACGTATAATTATAATATAATTAAAATAGAGCTTGAAATAGCGCTGCAGTTCGCTATTTGGCGATTTGAACTTCAACTGAATGTACAGGATTCGTTTTAAACCGGATTTCTGTGAAACAAGAAACGTGTGGAGCTGGTGGAGTATATCTTTCTAATAGAAGAGAAAAATCGGGATTTTATCGTGTAGATTTTGATGTACGTCCAAATCAAATTTCAGAATAGTCGCTATAGAATCGTTTATCGGCCATAACGGTTATTTCAATATATTTGAATATCGGGGTTGAATTTAGACAAGGTTCTTTTGGGAAGTAGTGATAATTTAATTTTTAGAATTTTACTGTAATTTTTAATTAATTAAATAAGCAACTTTTTATTTGGAGTATTTTGCACCCTATAACAAATATTTTAGGATTTTACAGTATGAGTTAATCTACCGGTATGATTATATTTTTGGAATCCTGGCACATCGCTGACCACAACGGTAATTTTGTTTTCGTTGTTCGTGGCTCGTATGTATAGGAGATCGTGTGAATAGGGTATCTATATTTTCTATGTTTAAAAGGTAAAGGAAGGTCCACGCACCCTTTTTCTTCAACCACTAGTTTTCTTTGGCCTCAAAACCCGAATATGTGGTCTTCAACAAATCCACAAAGAAAAATTCCAACAAAACACTATAAATACCCCCTCAAACAATTTCCTAACCTAATTTCTATTGTCTCCTGGTCATTTTTCACGAGCCGCCACTTTCTCTTTAGGAAAATAAAAACCCACGATTTCATCCGCTTTGAAAAATGGAAATAAAAGGCAGCAAAATCCTATAAATCTAGAAACTGTTATCGATGAATTCCTTAGGAGATTTCCTTCCTCCTCATATACGATTCGCCAGGTGCGATCGAAAGTTGGGTTCGACCGAGCGTTGTAGGGCGTCGGAGGGCTTGAGTGTGGAAGGAGATGGAATCGGAGGAGCAGGTGGTCGTTGCGATGGGGAGCTCGTTCGTGAGCTGAGATGTATGGAGGCTAGGTGTCAGAAGTTTTGAGGGAACGGATGTGTTGAAGGGAATGACAGTGGGGTCATGAGCGTGAGTTTGAGGATACAGGGTGATGGGAGCACAAGCCATCGGCTTGGAAGTTCCTCGAATTTGCAGAAGTTTGGTTTATGGTGCTGAGAAGGTAGAAAAGGAGCATGACGAGGAGTGAATGGCGTTGGTTTCAGTTTATACGTGGAAGGGTATTGCGTTGAATACAGTAGGAGGCGATGAGAGGTTTCCAGATGCGATATGGTTTTGAAGAAGACAGATATAGGAAGGAGATGTATTTGCGTTAAAACATGGATTAGAAGGTTATAAAACATGATTAGGGAAGGATCTGGGTTGAAGTTTCGGCAAAGAGTGAATGGTGTAAGGAGCGTCAGAGCATTTGTTTGGATTAGGAAGAAGACCGAGGATAAGGGTATTTATTTATTAATTGGTTAAGTCATTGATGGCAAATGGTGCATGTCGTGAAAGATAATGTGCGAATTTCCTTGGAAATGTACGAACAGTGGGTTTCTAAAGATCACGCAGTGGAAGAAAGAGGATGGGCGGTAGTGTGTATTAATGCATGTGGGCCGAGAGCTCTTTTTCTACGGTGAGGCCCAAGTGATAACAAATTAACTTTATTTTTAAATTAAACTACTCAAATGTTTATATAAATCTGTGATCACCATATTTCACTCGTACGAATTCAGAATCGAACATCGTCTGAAGCATTGGAGCCGTATGGAAGAATACTACATAATGAAGCCGGTTTTGGAATCTGTTGGAGCTCATCTCCATTTATGACAAAATATATTGTCAGTTCTGAATCAAGCGACCGTAAATCGTTTTTAACAATTACGGACATTGTGAGTAAATCTCACTAACTCTGAACAGTTTATAATTTCATGTTGTATTTTTAGAACTGTTAGATATTGTCTGATTTACTGTGTGTTGATTGTTTTATTGAACTGCTAGTCAGTTAGTTGAATTTCTATATTGATTCTGTTTAACAGAATGTATCATATAGAACTGAAAGTGATGTTATCTATATTATTTAACATCTGTGATGCAGGGAAACAGGTTGGAGGAATCCAACTAGATTCCTCAACATTTATTTTACTGTTTTCATATATTATGATATATGATGTGTTATATAATCTGTTATGGATTATGGGTGTTGGAATGATGTTGATCATTTTTTTAAATATCATAAAAGACCCTAGGATGTAAAAAGAATTATTTCAATGTATATTGAAATAAAAGGGAGTTTATAAAATCAACAAATTTTATAAAAGGAAATATTTCGAAAGTAAATAAAAAGGGAAAAATGTTTTTAAAACGAATAGATTTTTAATTGAAGAACTGTTACTAAAAGGAGTTAATCGATGTTAGTTTAATCGATTAGAGTTAAAGTAAAAGGAGTTAATCGATGTTGGTTTAATCGATTAGAGTTAAAGTAAAAGAAGTTAATCGATGTTAGTTTAATCGATTAGTGTTAAAGTAAAAGGAGTTAATCGATGTTAGTTTAATCGATTAGAGTTAAAGTAAAAGGAGTTAATCGATGTTATTTTAATCGATTAGAGTTAAAGTAAAAGGAGTTAATCGATGTTAGTTTAATCGATTAGAGTTAAAGTAAAAGTAAAAGGAGTTAATCGATGTTAGTTTAATCGATTAGTGTTAAAGTAGAAGGAGTTAATCGATGTTAGTTTAATCGATTAGTGTTAAAGTAAAAGGAGTTAATCGATGTTAGTTTAATCGATTAGAGTTAAAGTAAAAGGAGTTAATCGAATATAGTTATTCGAAGAAAGGAAAAGGAGTTATCGAATATAGTTTATTCGAAAGGAGTTAAGTGAAATGAGTAAATCAATAGAGTTAATCAATAGAGTTAATGCAATAATGTTAGTCCAATAGAGTTAATTGATAAGGGTTAATCGAATTGAGTTAAGTGAAAAAGAGTCAATCGAATATAGCTATTCGAAGGAGGGTTAAGTAAGGAAGTTAGTAAAGAAATATAAAGTGAACTTTGCCAATTCCAAAGTTAGAAATGTTGTTCAGTTAAGGTCTGAGAGGTAGTTCTACTCCAACTTGATTGGCTTCGTTTTAACTAAGAAATAGTTAAGGTTCGGCAGTAAAGGAAATGGTTTGAGTTGGCATCGCGATGGTTTGTTTAAACATCTGTCTAAGTCCAATGAAGAATCTTTGGAAACGTTTTCCAAATAAGAAACCAGAAATGTTTTCTAATAAAGAAAACAAGAAATGGAAATGTTTTCCCTTTGTTAATAACGTATATTTTCCCAATTTAGAAAATAAGGAATATTGAACATAGGAAACTGGAGATGGAAAATGAACTAAGGAGATGAATGTCAAATGATGTTTGATCGATATAATTTCCATTTGGAAATAATATCGTTGTTTGCACACTTGTTTTTATTCGATAGTTAAATCACAGACTATCGAAGTTTTGACCATCTTAACGTTGTTAATATGGAGAGATCGTGTAACGACCCGGATTTCTTATTGATTTATTTTTAATATTTAATATGGATTTAAATATCGAGTTGGTAATATAAATCGATTTTTATATTGAGTTGTCGATTTAATAATCAACTTCGATATAATATCGAATATATTAAATTATCGTAATACGAAATATCTTTGAAATCGCAGTTAAATACGGAGTCAAAAACAATTCAGATGACCGGTATAAACTCTGTTTGAATATAGACGATAATAGAAATAATTTATTACCAGCGAATTGATTTATTTTTGAATTTAAATTATTTTATCTCGATTTAAAATGATTATTCTATATACGTTCAAATTAAATATCAAAATATATTCAATTCAGTTCCAAATAGCGTTATAACATTTAAACGTCAATCGTTATGTTAAAATAGTGGTTCATGAATTTATGTAATGGACCCTGAGATATTTTAACGGATAAGATCGAAGTTGATTCAACATCAAATCAGAATCCATTTAAAAAGAATGAAAATCTCTTTAATCAAGTCGTATTAATTAGTAATCAAATCAAAATCTATCTAAATATTTTCAAAATCCTACAGCAGACCTACTTGTACTCCCCTATTGCTCAATGGCAAAGTATTCATCCCTATATAATCGCAACCTCTCCCTTTTACTTTCTCTTCTGATATTCATTCTCAAAAATGGAAAACCACCGTGATTCAACATCTTCAACAATTCGATTCCTTATTCGTTTAAAACTACCTATACCCTCATCTCTTTTGTATCAGCTAATCGAAATCAAAATTTCCCCTTTTGCTTCTTTTTCTTTTTCAAATCGATCTCGCCATAAAAAAAAAGAGAAATCGAGTTCGATTGTGAGTCTGAAGCTCCGATTCTAGGCCTTCATCAGTGTGAGCAAGTGTTACTGAGGTTATCGACTTCAAATGGCAATACGGTAGTTGAGTGGTGATGGCGGTGTGATGCTCACCTTCGGTCTTCAGATTCGAACTGGATACAAGGGCCTTGGGCTTCCAGGGAGTCGCGATGGTGTGGTTTGACTCCTGGTACGAAGGCGAGGCGTGCATAAGTAAAAGGAGAGGAGGTCACGATTTTTTTTTTTTTAGAAAGCATCGAGATGGATGAGTGCACTGTCGATGTTGCGATTTGAATTTGGAGCTATGAGGGCATCATGTTGAAATCAGGTTTGGGGGTACTGTATCCGTGCATGTAAACAAGGGAAGAGAGGAGCTTGAAATCACAGTTTTCTAAGGGAAGCCAGTGACAGACAGTGGAGGGTTGAACGCAACTTGGCGGGAGTAAATCGAGGTGCTGGCTCGGTTGGAGTTGTGATCTCTAGATCTATTTTGAGTTGCAAGTCATAGGGATGAAAGAGATGAGTCCGGGTGGGGTTGAACTATGTTAGGGCTTTGGATGTTTTTTTTTGGAAGCAGCGTAGTTCATTTTACAAGGGTGGGATTTTTCTTAATGCAATCGGAGAAGAAGAATTATCACACGGATTAAGGTAAAAGTTAGTTATTTAAATTAAATAAAAGATGTTCAATTTATATATATACAAACTTGTGAAATAATGCTAATAATAATAACATTTTCATATCATAATAGTTTTGACGAAAAACGATATCCATTGGATTCATGAGGACTTAAGCTTGCGATGGAATCGGGTTGAGATTTTATTGGAGTTTGCAAGATTTTAAATTTTATCGAACATGGTTCGATTGAATTTGAAAAGGGATTGGAATGGGTTGCAAATAAAATCACGGTGAGTAAATCTCACTCACCTTTAAAATTATTTTTATTTCGTTAAAAATAATTGTCTGTTGCTTGTGTGAATATTTCATGGTCGTTTTATATATATTAGTTATTTAGGCTATATATATATATTGGGTTGATTGATTGGTTGGATTCCCGCAGTCTCATTAGCGGATGCCCGCAGTTTCATAGCGGATGATTACCCTATACGCCCCACGCTATGATTAGTGGATGACCTTCTATACCGCGATATTCTGCCACGAAGCAGAATGGGTATTATTTATGTGCTAACATCTGTGGATGCAGGAAAACAGGTTGGAGGAATCCAACTGGATTCCTCAAAAATATATTATCTGTTTGTTTATTTATTTGCATATATATTGTTATATATGATGTGTTAGAAAAATAAATAATTGGTTGCTTTGTGTGTTTTATCACTGGGCTTAAGTAATGATACTTAAAATATCGTAAAAAGGATATTTGAGATTTAAAAGGGAAAATTCTATTTTTAAATGGAATTGGAATTTTAAATGGGAATAAAAACATAAACTTGTTTTTGAAAAATAAAACAAGTAGTTTCTTTTATAAACGAAGTTTATAAATAAATTCTTTTATAACGAAGTTATAAATGAAGTAAAAAGAATTATCATTTGATAATTCAGAAATAGAAATACCAGTATGAAATTGGAATTTGAAATGAAATTTCAAATAGGATGTGAAATGGAATTTTTAAATATATAACTCAAATGAAATTTGAGTATAACATTTGAATTTTAAAAAAGGAATTTAAATATTTGAATTTTAAGAGGAGATTTAATATTAGAAATTCAAATAGAAGTTCAAATAGAATTTGAATAGATGGAATTAGAATCAAAAATAGAATTTGAATTCAAGGAATTAAAGTAAAATTTGAATTCAAAGGAATTCGAATAAAGAAATTCAAATAGAGATTTGAATGTAGAATTTCAAATAGAATTTGAAATATAGAATTTCAAAGAAAAATTGAATGGAATTTGAAATATAGTATTTCAAAGAAGAATTCAAATGTGAAATTTGAATAGAGATTTGAATTGGAAGTCAAATATGAAATTTGAATAGAGATTTGAAATGAATTCGAGTATTGAATTTGAACATGGAATTGAATATAGAAATTCAAGTAGAAATTTGAATATGAGATTTCAAAATAGAATTTGAAATAAACTTTGAAAGTAGGATTTCAAGGTAGGATTGAAATAGGATTTCAAAATAGGAAATCCAAATAGCTTTGAAATGGAATTTGAATTCAAGGGAATTCAAATGAATTTGAATATTAGAAATTCAAATGGTGTTGAAAATGAATTTGAATATTAGAAATTCAAATGGTATTGAAAATGAATTTGAATATTGGAAATTCAAATGGGGTCGGAAATGAAAAATGAAATTTGAATGTAAGAGATTCAAATTGAACTCAAATAGGATTTAATCTATGGGATTTGAATATGAAATTCAAATGGGTTTTAAATTATGGGATTTTGAATATAGAACTTAAAAAGGAGTTTGAATATTTGAATTTCAATAGAATTCAAATATAGAAATTGGAATATAGAAGTTCAAATGGAATTTAAATATAGAGTTTGAATAAGAGAATTCAAACGAATTCAAACATAGAATTTGAATATATGGAATTCAAATGGAAATTCAAGTATTGAATTTGAATATCAAATAGAAAAGGGATTGAAATTTGAATATGGAATTTAAAGTGAGATTGGAATTTGAACCAAGGAATTCAAATAGAATTAAATGGAGTTGAATTTATATAAACGAAGTTTAAAAGGTTTATATATATAAATATATATAAAACGAACTCGACACAGCGCTGCAGTTCGTAAAATAGCGATTCGAACTTCAATTGAATATATAGAACTCGATTGAAGTCGGAATTCTTCGAAACAAGAAACGTCAGGACCGGTTTGATAATAGTTTTCTAATGAAGGAGAAAAATCTGAATTTCGTCGTATAGATATTGAGTTATATCAAAATCAAATTTTCAGAAAAGCAGCGCCAGAATCGTTTTAAAACCATAATGGTTTATTTAATATTATAAAAGGATTTTAAGCCAATAAAATCCGAAGTTTCTATTTAGAGAATTTCAGAGTTGAGTTGTAAAGTATATGTGAATTCAAGTTGTGTAAATGAATATGGTTTTTGAAACAGAAACCAGATTTTTGTTTATTGAATAGAATTAACTAAATTGAATAGAAATTAGTTAATAAGATTCGAATGAATATTGGGGTTTGAATAAGTAAATTCGATTTGAAAATTTATATTCGAAATCAAAAAGAGAACTAGAATTGAAATTGAAATTCAATTTGGTCGTGAGCAAGTTAAACATTTTATTTGAACATGTTATGTTCAAACAAAGAAGTGAAACAGGCAAAATGGCCGATTTAAAGAATAAATGGGCGGAACTGAATTCAAACGATTAGAAGGTATTGAATTGAATTGGAAACAGGTGAACAGGTGTTAAACAGATATGGGATGAAGTATATGAAGATTTTTAATGTAATGCCCGACAAAAAGGTACATGTTTAAATTCATATATGAGATTTTATGCGCCGTATCGGCAAGCCGCTTGGCTTTTTCTTTTTCTTTTTGAGATTAGAAGATACCGGGATGCTATTTGAAATTTCCCGATGCTCCCGATACAGGGGAGGTTATGGCGAAATTTTCCGGAAATTTAAGGAGTTAGAATATTTTTAAGAGATTTTGATAATCTAAAATCATTGTATCGACGTATTGAATTCGATAGTAAAGTGAATATAAAAATCGAATGTTGTAATCAAAAAGGGATAGAGATAAGTGATTGGAATTATTTCCATTTGCAAATAGAGACCTTTTCTAACATATAGAAAATAAAAGAAGTTAATATTTGGAAACGTTTTCCAAATGGCATAAGAGGCAAGATGATTGTTGAAAATATTTGGGTAACAAATATTGATAGGGGAAATGGAGAAGTGATTTAATTAATGAATATTAATTAAAGGGCCCAGTGATTTGTTTGATATGTTGATTGAACACTTGTTTTTATTCGATAGTTAAATCACAGACTATCGAAGTTTTGACCATCGTTGTCAATATGGAGAGACCGGTTGGATTATTATCCGAAGAACCACTCCGTATCGGCATAAGCGTTGCGAACCAAGTATGCTGAATATATTGAAGACGGAGTAAAGTGCAAGGGCTTTTCTATTCATAGAAATAGTGCCTTCGGTTTCGTTCAATCCCAGAACGAACGTATATGGACGAATGTCTGACAAAGTATTTCCAATGATCAATGGGTTGGTCTGTATGGATATATATGGTTGCAACGGATTTATCCCTTAGCATAATATCCAGAATATTTGTGCAAACTCAACTAGTGATTAACGGATCTGACAATGTGGCATTCAAAGTGATTGTGTTATCGATGAATGGTAAGTATGCGTAGCCTCAGGCCTCAACAACCGGGAAAGGACAAAAATCGGGCAGGCAGCATGGCTATGTGGGTCGCACCCATTAGGGTGTATAATCACCTATCTAGAGAAATTCCTTTTGTTTCTAAATCTATCGATTCTGCCCATTCGGGAAACGGTGGTTTGAGTCCAACCGTTGGTGATATACATTCGATACACTCAAGCGAAATGAGTGGTCGGTCATGTGTGGGCCGGGTTGCAAGACGTTCTTGTTGAACCCAGGTGTATTTGCCTCTAGAGATACATCATCGGAAGGTGGTTCCATACCTTGTCCTGTTGGAAATCCAATCTCCAATAAGCGCCATGCGGTTTTTGATTTTATAATATATATGTGGAGCGTGAGATGCAAGCGTTCTGCTATTAGGTTATTTATTTGATGTAGACATTATCATAATATCACTGGATTTGATATCAAAGTGTTTTGGGTTATAGTAAGGTAAAAACCGTCCATGTTTATGTGTGGGCTGGTCTTACTATTATCTTTTCTTTTGAAAGGATTTTTAAAGTTAAACAAGTGGTTGGAGTTTACTCACACCAGTCCCATGACTGACCCAGAGTTTATTTTGTTTTGTTTTCCCTAAACTCTTGGGTGCCCAAATTTGTACGGGCAGTCAAGTGTTTCAGGCTTTTACAGATACACTTGGAGGAGCTTGAAGCAGGAGGCTTCAACGTTAGTTATCTAGAGTTACTTCCGCTGGATCAAATGTTATGTGTACTCTGATGATGGTATGTATATATGTACAAAACAGATTTGTATTTCGAAGCTTATGTTATATAATATATTTTATTCGTTCCGCTGTGAGTTGTGATCTTCGTTTTCTTCTATTCTAATATTTCTTTCTTTCTATTTCTCATCCTCTAATTTCTTTCTAATAATGAGTCGTATTTCTGTGTTATTTGGGTTGGACGTGTGGTGTATTTAGTCAACTCAGATAGCACGGATTTGCGGGTCGTTTCAGTTGGTATCAGAGCTTAGGTTGAGCGAATACCTAGGCTTGTTGGAATGTACTCATTAGAGATAGGGTCAGTAGTACCCTAGAATGAGTTGAGTGTATATATATACGAGAGAGCGTATTTGTTATTTGATATAAAAATTGTTTTATATTGTGTTGGCTAGTCTGTGAGTGGTTTATGAATTCTGGTCGAATCGTGGGACGCCACGACGTCGATAGGAATTTCTAAATACTTGGACAGAAGATTGAACACGATATTGTTTTAAAGTGGGTGAATGAAATAATTTAACCCAAAATTTCTATTTTGATATAGAAAGAATAATTTTCTAGAATTATTATTATATGGATGTGTTGGATGTTGATTTTATAATCAAATGAGATTATAAAATTAGAATGGTTATTGATAACCAAATAGAGTTTGTATAAGAATTAAATATACAAATGAGATGAATTAGAATTTAATTCAAACCAGAATTTGGAATTTAAAATCCTGGGAAGTTTGAAATATTTTTGGAAATATATTAGAGCAATATGGCTTGTTTTAAAAGGATTTAAAATGGATTTTGAAATTGTTAAGCACTGAACTCACTTCAGTGGCTGGGAAATAATTCTGATGATGATTGCAACATCATCAGTGTTCATTTCCGAGTTTCTAAGTGATGAATTGCTGCCTTAGAAAAAGTTTTGATGGAAATTTGTTTGAAAGAAAACAAATTGGTTTGAATATTCAAATGTTTTGAATTTGAATTAGTTATAAATATATGTGATTTCAAAAAGGATTTGAAATGAAAACCCTGGAATTTGAATTCTGGAATTAAAATTTAATTTAAAGCAAGTTAAATGAATCAAAGGGGATAAATTGATTAAAATCAATTTGAATTGGTTTAATAGAACATAGATTGGATATAAATGGATTGATCGTAGATCATTCAAATTAAATGAAGGAAGACCAAAAGTTTTGGTGAAATCAAATATGTTGAAATATAAGGAGGTGAGTTTCAACATAAAGGAGTTTGAAAAGTAATAGGTTTGTACCATTTTTCCTACTTTAACAATTTCGGGGACGAAATTATTTTAAGGGGGGAAGAATGTAACGACCCGGATTTCTTATTGATTTATTTTTAATATTTAATATGGATTTAAATATCGAGTTGGTAATATAAATCGATTTTTATATTGAGTTGTCGATTTAATAATCAACTTCGATATAATATCGAATATATTAAATTATCGTAATACGAAATATCTTTGAAATCGCAGTTAAATACGGAGTCAAAAACAATTCAGATGACCGGTATAAACTCTGTTTGAATATAGACGATAATAGAAATAATTTATTACCAGCGAATTGATTTATTTTTGAATTTAAATTATTTTATCTCGATTTAAAATGATTATTCTATATACGTTCAAATTAAATATCAAAATATATTCAATTCAGTTCCAAATAGCGTTATAACATTTAAACGTCAATCGTTATGTTAAAATAGTGGTTCATGAATTTATGTAATGGACCCTGAGATATTTTAACGGATAAGATCGAAGTTGATTCAACATCAAATCAGAATCCATTTAAAAAGAATGAAAATCTCTTTAATCAAGTCGTATTAATTAGTAATCAAATCAAAATCTATCTAAATATTTTCAAAATCCTACAGCAGACCTACTTGTACTCCCCTATTGCTCAATGGCAAAGTATTCATCCCTATATAATCGCAACCTCTCCCTTTTACTTTCTCTTCTGATATTCATTCTCAAAAATGGAAAACCACCGTGATTCAACATCTTCAACAATTCGATTCCTTATTCGTTTAAAACTACCTATACCCTCATCTCTTTTGTATCAGCTAATCGAAATCAAAATTTCCCCTTTTGCTTCTTTTTCTTTTTCAAATCGATCTCGCCATAAAAAAAAAGAGAAATCGAGTTCGATTGTGAGTCTGAAGCTCCGATTCTAGGCCTTCATCAGTGTGAGCAAGTGTTACTGAGGTTATCGACTTCAAATGGCAATACGGTAGTTGAGTGGTGATGGCGGTGTGATGCTCACCTTCGGTCTTCAGATTCGAACTGGATACAAGGGCCTTGGGCTTCCAGGGAGTCGCGATGGTGTGGTTTGACTCCTGGTACGAAGGCGAGGCGTGCATAAGTAAAAGGAGAGGAGGTCACGATTTTTTTTTTTTTAGAAAGCATCGAGATGGATGAGTGCACTGTCGATGTTGCGATTTGAATTTGGAGCTATGAGGGCATCATGTTGAAATCAGGTTTGGGGGTACTGTATCCGTGCATGTAAACAAGGGAAGAGAGGAGCTTGAAATCACAGTTTTCTAAGGGAAGCCAGTGACAGACAGTGGAGGGTTGAACGCAACTTGGCGGGAGTAAATCGAGGTGCTGGCTCGGTTGGAGTTGTGATCTCTAGATCTATTTTGAGTTGCAAGTCATAGGGATGAAAGAGATGAGTCCGGGTGGGGTTGAACTATGTTAGGGCTTTGGATGTTTTTTTTTGGAAGCAGCGTAGTTCATTTTACAAGGGTGGGATTTTTCTTAATGCAATCGGAGAAGAAGAATTATCACACGGATTAAGGTAAAAGTTAGTTATTTAAATTAAATAAAAGATGTTCAATTTATATATATACAAACTTGTGAAATAATGCTAATAATAATAACATTTTCATATCATAATAGTTTTGACGAAAAACGATATCCATTGGATTCATGAGGACTTAAGCTTGCGATGGAATCGGGTTGAGATTTTATTGGAGTTTGCAAGATTTTAAATTTTATCGAACATGGTTCGATTGAATTTGAAAAGGGATTGGAATGGGTTGCAAATAAAATCACGGTGAGTAAATCTCACTCACCTTTAAAATTATTTTTATTTCGTTAAAAATAATTGTCTGTTGCTTGTGTGAATATTTCATGGTCGTTTTATATATATTAGTTATTTAGGCTATATATATATATATTGGGTTGATTGATTGGTTGGATTCCCGTAGTCTCATTAGCGGATGCCCGCAGTTTCATAGCGGATGATTACCCTATACGCCCCACGCTATGATTAGTGGATGACCTTCTATACCGCGATATTCTGCCACGAAGCAGAATGGGTATTATTTATGTGCTAACATCTGTGGATGCAGGAAAACAGGTTGGAGGAATCCAACTGGATTCCTCAAAAATATATTATCTGTTTGTTTATTTATTTGCATATATATTGTTATATATGATGTGTTAGAAAAATAAATAATTGGTTGCTTTGTGTGTTTTATCACTGGGCTTAAGTAATGATACTTAAAATATCGTAAAAAGGATATTTGAGATTTAAAAGGGAAAATTCTATTTTTAAATGGAATTGGAATTTTAAATGGGAATAAAAACATAAACTTGTTTTTGAAAAATAAAACAAGTAGTTTCTTTTATAAACGAAGTTTATAAATAAATTCTTTTATAACGAAGTTATAAATGAAGTAAAAAGAATTATCATTTGATAATTCAGAAATAGAAATACCAGTATGAAATTGGAATTTGAAATGAAATTTCAAATAGGATGTGAAATGGAATTTTTAAATATATAACTCAAATGAAATTTGAGTATAACATTTGAATTTTAAAAAAGGAATTTAAATATTTGAATTTTAAGAGGAGATTGAATATTAGAAATTCAAATAGAAGTTCAAATAGAATTTGAATAGATGGAATTAGAATCAAAAATAGAATTTGAATTCAAGGAATTAAAGTAAAATTTGAATTCAAAGGAATTCGAATAAAGAAATTCAAATAGAGATTTGAATGTAGAATTTCAAATAGAATTTGAAATATAGAATTTCAAAGAAAAATTGAATGGAATTTGAAATATAGTATTTCAAAGAAGAATTCAAATGTGAAATTTGAATAGAGATTTGAATTGGAAGTCAAATATGAAATTTGAATAGAGATTTGAAATGAATTCGAGTATTGAATTTGAACATGGAATTGAATATAGAAATTCAAGTAGAAATTTGAATATGAGATTTCAAAATAGAATTTGAAATAAACTTTGAAAGTAGGATTTCAAGGTAGGATTGAAATAGGATTTCAAAATAGGAAATCCAAATAGCTTTGAAATGGAATTTGAATTCAAGGGAATTCAAATGAATTTGAATATTAGAAATTCAAATGGTGTTGAAAATGAATTTGAATATTAGAAATTCAAATGGTATTGAAAATGAATTTGAATATTGGAAATTCAAATGGGGTCGGAAATGAAAAATGAAATTTGAATGTAAGAGATTCAAATTGAACTCAAATAGGATTTAATCTATGGGATTTGAATATGAAATTCAAATGGGTTTTAAATTATGGGATTTTGAATATAGAACTTAAAAAGGAGTTTGAATATTTGAATTTCAATAGAATTCAAATATAGAAATTGGAATATAGAAGTTCAAATGGAATTTAAATATAGAGTTTGAATAAGAGAATTCAAACGAATTCAAACATAGAATTTGAATATATGGAATTCAAATAGAAATTCAAGTATTGAATTTGAATATCAAATAGAAAAGGGATTGAAATTTGAATATGGAATTTAAAGTGAGATTGGAATTTGAACCAAGGAATTCAAATAGAATTAAATGGAGTTGAATTTATATAAACGAAGTTTAAAAGGTTTATATATATAAATATATATAAAACGAACTCGACACAGCGCTGCAGTTCGTAAAATAGCGATTCGAACTTCAATTGAATATATAGAACTCGATTGAAGTCGGAATTCTTCGAAACAAGAAACGTCAGGACCGGTTTGATAATAGTTTTCTAATGAAGGAGAAAAATCTGAATTTCGTCGTATAGATATTGAGTTATATCAAAATCAAATTTTCAGAAAAGCAGCGCCAGAATCGTTTTAAAACCATAATGGTTTATTTAATATTATAAAAGGATTTTAAGCCAATAAAATCCGAAGTTTCTATTTAGAGAATTTCAGAGTTGAGTTGTAAAGTATATGTGAATTCAAGTTGTGTAAATGAATATGGTTTTTGAAACAGAAACCAGATTTTTGTTTATTGAATAGAATTAACTAAATTGAATAGAAATTAGTTAATAAGATTCGAATGAATATTGGGGTTTGAATAAGTAAATTCGATTTGAAAATTTATATTCGAAATCAAAAAGAGAACTAGAATTGAAATTGAAATTCAATTTGGTCGTGAGCAAGTTAAACATTTTATTTGAACATGTTATGTTCAAACAAAGAAGTGAAACAGGCAAAATGGCCGATTTAAAGAATAAATGGGCGGAACTGAATTCAAACGATTAGAAGGTATTGAATTGAATTGGAAACAGGTGAACAGGTGTTAAACAGATATGGGATGAAGTATATGAAGATTTTTAATGTAATGCCCGACAAAAAGGTACATGTTTAAATTCATATATGAGATTTTATGCGCCGTATCGGCAAGCCGCTTGGCTTTTTCTTTTTCTTTTTGAGATTAGAAGATACCGGGATGCTATTTGAAATTTCCCGATGCTCCCGATACAGGGGAGGTTATGGCGAAATTTTCCGGAAATTTAAGGAGTTAGAATATTTTTAAGAGATTTTGATAATCTAAAATCATTGTATCGACGTATTGAATTCGATAGTAAAGTGAATATAAAAATCGAATGTTGTAATCAAAAAGGGATAGAGATAAGTGATTGGAATTATTTCCATTTGCAAATAGAGACCTTTTCTAACATATAGAAAATAAAAGAAGTTAATATTTGGAAACGTTTTCAAAATGGCATAAGAGGCAAGATGATTGTTGAAAATATTTGGGTAACAAATATTGATAGGGGAAATGGAGAAGTGATTTAATTAATGAATATTAATTAAAGGGCCCAGTGATTTGTTTGATATGTTGATTGAACACTTGTTTTTATTCGATAGTTAAATCACAGACTATCGAAGTTTTGACCATCGTTGTCAATATGGAGAGACCGGTTGGATTATTATCCGAAGAACCACTCCGTATCGGCATAAGCGTTGCGAACCAAGTATGCTGAATATATTGAAGACGGAGTAAAGTGCAAGGGCTTTTCTATTCATAGAAATAGTGCCTTCGGTTTCGTTCAATCCCAGAACGAACGTATATGGACGAATGTCTGACAAAGTATTTCCAATGATCAATGGGTTGGTCTGTATGGATATATATGGTTGCAACGGATTTATCCCTTAGCATAATATCCAGAATATTTGTGCAAACTCAACTAGTGATTAACGGATCTGACAATGTGGCATTCAAAGTGATTGTGTTATCGATGAATGGTAAGTATGCGTAGCCTCAGGCCTCAACAACCGGGAAAGGACAAAAATCGGGCAGGCAGCATGGCTATGTGGGTCGCACCCATTAGGGTGTATAATCACCTATCTAGAGAAATTCCTTTTGTTTCTAAATCTATCGATTCTGCCCATTCGGGAAACGGTGGTTTGAGTCCAACCGTTGGTGATATACATTCGATACACTCAAGCGAAATGAGTGGTCGGTCATGTGTGGGCCGGGTTGCAAGACGTTCTTGTTGAACCCAGGTGTATTTGCCTCTAGAGATACATCATCGGAAGGTGGTTCCATACCTTGTCCTGTTGGAAATCCAATCTCCAATAAGCGCCATGCGGTTTTTGATTTTATAATATATATGTGGAGCGTGAGATGCAAGCGTTCTGCTATTAGGTTATTTATTTGATGTAGACATTATCATAATATCACTGGATTTGATATCAAAGTGTTTTGGGTTATAGTAAGGTAAAAACCGTCCATGTTTATGTGTGGGCTGGTCTTACTATTATCTTTTCTTTTGAAAGGATTTTTAAAGTTAAACAAGTGGTTGGAGTTTACTCACACCAGTCCCATGACTGACCCAGAGTTTATTTTGTTTTGTTTTCCCTAAACTCTTGGGTGCCCAAATTTGTACGGGCAGTCAAGTGTTTCAGGCTTTTACAGATACACTTGGAGGAGCTTGAAGCAGGAGGCTTCAACGTTAGTTATCTAGAGTTACTTCCGCTGGATCAAATGTTATGTGTACTCTGATGATGGTATGTATATATGTACAAAACAGATTTGTATTTCGAAGCTTATGTTATATAATATATTTTATTCGTTCCGCTGTGAGTTGTGATCTTCGTTTTCTTCTATTCTAATATTTCTTTCTTTCTATTTCTCATCCTCTAATTTCTTTCTAATAATGAGTCGTATTTCTGTGTTATTTGGGTTGGACGTGTGGTGTATTTAGTCAACTCAGATAGCACGGATTTGCGGGTCGTTTCAGATCGGTTGGATTATTATCCAAAGAACCACTCTGTATTGGCATAAGCGTTGCGAATTATATATGCCAAAGGAAATTGAAGACGGAGTTATGCAAGGGCTATCCTGTTTATAGAGTAGTGCCTTCGGTTCATCCTGTTCCTGGATGACTTGTATGGACGGATGTCTGACAGAGTATTTCCACACGATCACATATATTGATTTCTCCAACCGTACCAAGAGTGGAAGCGGAGAAGGAAACTTCTTTTAGCTAACACATAATGTATTGTTGAGGACGTCAGTCGGTGATTGGATGGATTTGATGATGTGGCATTCAAAGTGAATCTGGTGTGATGATAAATCGTAGCTTCTAGCCTCATCATCCGGTAAAGACAGAAATCGGGCAGGCAGCATGGCTAAGTCGGTCGCACCGAAGTAGGGTGTATAATCACCTGATCTAGAGTTTCATTTACTTCTAAAAGTCTATTGTTGATGTTGTCCCATTCGGGAAACGGTTGCTGATCCCAACTGTTGGTGATATACATTCGATACACTCAAGCGAAATGAGTGGTCGGTCATGTGTGGCCGGTTTGCAAGATGTTCTTGTTGAACCCAGTGTATTCCTCTCTAGAGGTACATGAGCGATAGGTGGTTCCATACCTTGTCATAGTTGGAAATCCATTACCCAATACGTGCTTGCGGTTTTGATTGTATACTATATCTGTAGAACGTGAGATGAAAGCATTTCTGCTAGATGGTTATATATATACTGTGGTTGATAGACATTATTATAATATCAAAAAGGTTTTTGATATAAAGATATTTTGGATTCTCATAAGGGAAAAACCCGTTCCGTTATGCGGCGTGGTCTTATGAGATATCGTTTACTTGTTCGAACTGTTTTTAACTGTTTTACTCATACCAGTCCCATGACTGACCCGTAGTTTATTTTGTTGTCTTCCCTAAACTCTTGGGTGCCTAAATTTGTATGGGCAGTCAAGTAGTCGGGATTTACAGATATAGTTGAAGAGCTGGAGCAGGAGGCTTCAGGATCATGTAGCTATAGGTATTTCCGCTGTGTTGTAAGTGATGTACTTTGATAATGATATGTATATTCTAGTACAGATTTGTATTTCAAGGTTATGTTATGAAATATATTTATTCGTTACCGCTGTGAGATTCGTGTTACTCTGATGTTGTGTTCTTCTTCTTCTTCTATTCTAATTTTCTATCTTATCTTTCCTCACCCTCTAATTTCTTTCACTAATTACCAGGATTTTTCGATGTTGGGTTAGTCGACATCGTGTTTATGTCGATAACCAAAGTCGCCAAAAATCCGGGTCGTTACAGTTGGTATCAGAGCTTAAGTTAAGAATTACTTGGCTCTGTGGCGTGACTCGGTAGAGATAGGGTTAGTAATACTCTAGACTGAGATTGAGTGTATATATACGAGTGGACGTATTTGTTATTGATATAAAAATTGTTTTATATTGTGGTGATTCATTGGTTGAGTTGTTTATGGGTACTGGTCGATCAGTTTGATCCACTATATCGGTAGGGATTTTGTAAACACTTGAATACGATGAACCATCATTATATGTTTTGAAAAGAGGGTAAATAAAAATAATTTTACCCAAAATATATTTTGATATATATTGGATATATTGGTTGTTATTATAATCGTGTAAGATTATAAATTAAATGGTTATGTAAATAACCAATCAAAATTCATATAAGTGAAATACGTGAAATCAGATGAGTTGAATCTGAAGTTTTAAACCAGAAATTGAGTTAAAACTCTGGAAAAATTGGATAAGTGTTTGTAAATGGATTTGGATTAAAATAAGGAAAATTTAAGATCTTGGGAGATTTTAAATTGTTTTACAAGCAGTGTGAATTATATTTTGAAATGAATTTCAAAGTGGAAATGTTTAGAAATGGTTTTATAGCATTGAACTCACTTCGATCGCTGGAAAAAAGATTCTGATGATGACAGCTGCATCATCAGTATTCATTTTCGAGTTGTAAGTGATGAATTACTACCAAAGATACTGTTTTGAATTTGTTTTGGGAAAGACAAGGTGTGTGGAATTTCAAAATGGGATTTGAATAATAGAATTTGAATTTTTAAATAGATTTGAAATATTAACTTGTTTTAAAAGAAATAAAATAAGTAGTTCCTTTATAAACGAAGTTTATAAATGAAGTGAAGAGAATTATCATTGGATAATTCAGAAATAAAAATACAAGTGTGAAATTGAAAGGGAAATCTATTTTCAAAAGGCAGAAATATCGATTTAAAAAAGAGTCGAAATCGAGACTTATGTAAAGAATGAATAAAGAAAATTTGAAATAGAAATTGAATATGTGAAATTCAATGGAATTGAAATAGAATTTGAATATAGAAATTCAAATGGCGTTTGGATATAGAAAATATAAGAGATTTCAAATATAGGATTTGAATATCAAAAGTGAAATGAAATTTGAATAAAGAAGATTCAAATAGAATTGAAATTGAAATTTGAATATAGAAGATTCAAATAGAATTGAAATGAAATTCAAATATAGAATTTGAATAAGGAAATTGAAACGAAATTCAAATATAAAATTTGAATAAGAGATTTGAAATGAAATTCAAATATAGAATTTGAATAAAGAAATTGAAACGAAATTCAAATATAAAATTTGAATAAGAGATTTGAAATGAAATTCGAGTATAGAATTTGAATAAGAGAATCGAAATGGAATTTGAATATAGGAAATTCAAATAAAATTGAAATGGAATTCAATTAGTTGATAAACAAGTTAAACCTATATTTGAACATGTATATTCAAATAAAAAGGTGAAATGGGCAAACCAATAATTTGAAAACACTTAACGAACTAAGTTAAAATGATTGGATTAAGTTGAAATGAATTAGAAATGTATAAATATACATGAGATAGGTATGGATAAGGTATGAAGGTATATAAATAGAATGCTCGACGAAAAGGTATGTATTTAATTCATATGATTTTATGCGCCGTATCGGCTAGCCGCTTGGCTTTTTCTTTTTCTTTTGGATTGATGAGGGCTATGGGAGGCTATTCGAAATATCCCGATGCTCCTAGTACAAAGGAGGCTATGGCGAATTTTTCCGAGAATATAAGAAGTTAGAATATTTTTAAGATAATCTGATAGTTAGAAATCAACGTATCGATATATATATATATAGAAGTCGATAAGGAAACGAACTTAGAAATAGAATAGTTAAATCAAAAAGGAAGTCTAGAATAAAATCTCGTAGGAATAGAAAGAGAAGATTATACGTGTTTAGAAGTGAATAAGTAGTTGTGTGGTATTGATTATTCGAGTAAGTAGTCATATCTGTTTTGACGTTATAAATGTTATTCAGTCAAGGTCTGAGAGGTAGTTATACCCCAACTTGATTGATTTCATTTTTAACAAATAAATAGTAACATTTCAGGATCGAAGATCGATGTTGAATAAGAGTTAGTTGAATATAGTATTTGGGTTGTCGTAACGATGTTTTACACAACATCCGTTTTAACCCAAATAGCGTAAGCTTGGAAATATAATAAAGAATATTTCCTAAGTATGGAAATAAACGAGATCGGAAGAGAGATAAGTAATTGGAATATTTTCCAATTATAAATAGCATATATTTTCTAAAGTTTACAAAATAAAGGAAGGCGATATTCAGAAATGTTTTCCCAATAACATAAAAGGCCAATATGGGTATTGAAAATATTTGGTTAACATATATTGATAAAGAAATAGAGAAGTGATTTAACTAATGGAATATTGATTATGGGCTCAGTTGAATTTCAAAAAAAAAAAAGAGAAAATTTGATTTTTGAAAAGAGTAAACTATTTAAAAACTCCCTGGGAAAGACTGTTTGAATTAAAAACAAATTTAACAGAAATTTGTGAAAGCAAAATTTGAATTAAAGTAAAGCCAGTAAAGTGGTAACTGAGATTGAATTAGAATGATATCAAGACAAATTGGATTGTGAGATTCAAATTTGAAGTACAAATGTGATAATCAAGTTAAGAGCTGGGAATCGAGAAGAAACTCGAATTGAAATGATATTTGGCTTGGTAAAAAGGCGAATGGTTGTGTTGGAGATGAAAGTGATTTCAGAATTTGATTGGGATAACATTGGTATATGCTGAGTTGATAGCATATGGGAGTGATAGAGTTGATATGCCCGACAAAAAGGTACAAATTTATATTCGATATAAGCATGAGATTTATGAGCCGAATTGGCAAGCCGCTTGGCTGTTTGATTTTCTTTTGGGTTGGAGATGGCCCAGAGAGGTGAGTGGTGGTTTGATCGATTGACCAGTACAAAGGAAGGGCTGGCGAAAATTTTCGAAGATTAAGGCGTTAGGAAATTTTCAGGATTTTTGAAGATTTTCGTTGATAAGAATTAATTAATATTTAATTGAAATTAAATTGGTTCAGTTGAAACTGAAGTTAAGAAGTGAACAAATATGTTCTAACCAGTCGATAGGGTCGTCCCCTACTTTTTAGCAATTTCGAGGACGAAATTATTTTAAGTGGGAACGATTGTAATGACCCGCATTGGCAGAGGTATTAGAATTAATTTATTTAATTATTTAAAAGGTAATTAATAGAATTTAGTGGTCATGGAATTAAATAATGGTGAATATTTAATTAAAATAATAATTAAATAATATATTTAATTCTGAAATAATCAGATTTGGCTGAAACGACGATATGGTGTGAACCGGATCATCTGTGATATATAATTCAGTTTAGAATTGAATTTGAATAACGAATATATTCAGTCGACGTCAGTTAGAACGTATAATTATAATATAATTAAAATAGAGCTTGAAATAGCGCTGCAGTTCGCTATTTGGCGATTTGAACTTCAACTGAATGTACAGGATTCGTTTTAAACCGGATTTCTGTGAAACAAGAAACGTGTGGAGCTGGTGGAGTATATCTTTCTAATAGAAGAGAAAAATCGGGATTTCATCGTGTAGATTTTGATGTACGTCCAAATCAAATTTCAGAATAGTCGCTATAGAATCGTTTATCGGCCAGAACGGTTATTTCAATATATTTGAATATCGGGGTTGAATTTAGACAAGGTTCTTTTGGGAAGTAGTGATAATTTAATATTTAGAATTTTACTGTAATTTTTAATTAATTAAATAAGCAACTTTTTATTTGGAGTATTTTGCACCCTGTAACAAATATTTTAGGATTTTACAATATGAGTTAATCTACTGGTATGATTATATTTTTGGAATCCTGGCACATCGCTGACCACAACGGTAATTTTGTTTTCGTTGTTCGTGGCTCGTATGTATAGGAGATCGTGTGAATAGGGTATCTATATTTTCTACGTTTAAAAGGTAAAGGAAGGTCCACGCACCCTTTTTCTTCAACCACTAGTTTTCTTTGGCCTCAAAACCTGAATACGTGGTCTTCAACAAATCCACAAAGAAAAATTCCAACAAAACACTATAAATACCCCCTCAAACAATTTCCTAACCTAATTTCTATTGTCTCCTGGTCATTTTTCACGAGCCGCCACTTTCTCTTCAGGAAAATAAAAACCCACGATTTCATCCGCTTTGAAAAATCGAAATAAAAGGCAGCAAAATCCTATAAATCTAGAAACTGTTATCGATGAATTCCTTAGGAGATTTCCTTCCTCCTCATATACGATTTGCCAGGTGCGATCGAAAGTTGGGTTCGACCGAGCGTTGTAGGGCATCGGAGGGCTTGAGTGTGGAATGAGATGGAATCGGAGGAGCAAGTGGTCGTTGCGATGGGGAGCTCATTCGTGAGCTGAGATGTATGGAGGCTAGGTGTTAGAAGTTTTGAGGGAATAGATGTGTTGAAGGGAATGACAGTGGGGTCATGAGCGTGAGTTTGAGGATACAGGGTGATGGGAGCACAAGCCATCGACTTGGCAGTTCCTCGAATTTGCAGAAGTTTGGTTTACGGTGCCGAGAAGGTAGAAAAGGAGCATGACGAGAAGTGAATGGCGTTGGTTTCAGTTTATACGTGGAAGGGTATTGCGTTGAATACAGTAGGAGGGGATGAGCGGTTTCCAGATGCGATATGGGTTTGAAGAAGACAGATATAGGAAGGAGATGTATTTGCGTTAAAACATGGATTAGAAGGTTATAAAACATGATTAGGGAGGGATCTGGGTTGAAGTTTCGGCAAAGAGTGAATGGTGTAAGGAGCGTCAGAGCATTTGTTTGGATTAGGAAGAAGACCGAGGATAAGGGTATTTATTTATTAATTGGTCAAGTCATTGATGGCAAATGGTGCATGTCGTGAAAGATAATGTGCGAATTTCCTTGGAAATGTACGAACAGTGGGTTTCTAAAGATCAGGCAGTGGAAGAAAGAGGATGGGCGGTAGTGTGTATTAATGCATGTGGGCCGAGAGCTCTTTTTCTACGGTGAGGCCCAAGTGATAACAAATTAACTTTATTTTTAAATTAAACTACTCAAATGTTTATATAAATCTGTGATCACCATATTTCACTCGTACGAATTCAGAATCGAACATCGTCTAAAGCATTGGAGCCGTATGGAAGAATACTACATAATGAAGCCAGTTTTGGAATCTGTTGGAGCTCATCTCCATTTATGACAAAATATATTGTCAGTTCTAAATCAAGCGACCGTAAATCTTTTTTAACAATTACGGACATTGTGAGTAAATCTCACTAACTCTGAACAGTTTATAATTTCATGTTGTATTTTTAGAACTGTTAGATATTGTCTGATTTACTGTGTGTTGATTGTTTGATTGAACTGCTAGTCAGTTAGTTGAATTTCTATATTGATTCTGTTTAACAGAATGTATCATATAGAACTGAAAGTGATGTTATCTATATTATTTAACATCTGTGATGCAGGGAAACAGGTTGGAGGAATCCAACTGGATTCCTCAACATTTATTTTACTGTTTTCATATATTATGATATATGATGTGTTATATGATCTGTTATGGATTATGGGTGTTGGAATGATGTTGATCATTTTTTTAAATATCATAAAAGACCCTGGGATGTAAAAAGAATTATTTCAATGTATATTGAAATAAAAGGGAGTTTATAAAATCAACAGATTTTATAAAAGGAAATATTTCGAAAGTAAATAAAAAGGGAAAAATGTTTTTAAAACGAATAGAGTTTCAAAAAAGGGAAATCATTTGTAAAGTGAAGAACTCTTACTAAAAGGAGTTAATCGATGTTAGTTTAATCGATTAGATTTAAAGTAAAAGGAGTTAATCGATGTTAGTTTAATCGATCAGAGTTAAAGTAAAAGGATTTAATCGATGTTAGTTTAATCGATTAGTGTTAAAGTAAAAGGAGTTAATCGATGTTAGTTTAATCGATTAGAGTTAAAGTAAAAGGAGTTAATCGATGTTAGTTTAATCGATTAGAGTTAAAGTAAAAGGAGTTAATCGATGTTAGTTTAATCGATTAGAGTTAAAGTCAAAGGAGTTAATCGATGTTAGTTTAATCGATTAGTGTTAAAGTAGAAGGAGTTAATCGATGTTAGTTTAATCGATTAGTGTTAAAGTAAAAGGAGTTAATCGATGTTAGTTTAATCGATTAGAGTTAAAGTAAAAGGAGTTAATCGAATATAGTTATTCGAAGAAAGGAAAAGGAGTTATTGAATATAGTTTATTCGAAAGGAGTTAAGTGAAATGAGTAAATCAATAGAGTTAATCAATAGAGTTAATCCAATAATGTTAGTCCAATAGAGTTAATTGATAAGGGTTAATCAAATAGAGTTAAGTGAAAAAGAGTCAACCGAATATAGCTATTCGAAGAACGGTTAAGTAAGGAAGTTAGTAAAGAAATATAAAGTGAACTTTGCCAATTCCAAAGTTAGAAATGTTGTTCAGTTAAGGTCTGAGAGGTAGTTCTACCCCAACTTGATTGGCTTCGTTTTAACTAAGGAATAGTTAAGGTTCGGCAGTAAAGGAAATGGTTTGATTTGGCATCGCGATGGTTTGTTTAAACATCTGTCTAAGTCCAATGAAGAAGCTTTGTAAACGTTTTCCAAATAAGAAACCAGAAATGTTTTCTAATAAAGAAAACAAGAAATGGAAATGTTTTCCCTTTGTTAATAACGTATATTTTCCCAATTTAGAAAATAAGGAATATTGAACATAGGGAAATAGGAGATGGAAAATGAACTAAGGAGACGAATGTTAAATGATGTTTGATCGATATAATTTCCATTTGGAAATAATATCGTTGTTTGCACACTTGTTTTTATTCGATAGTTAAATCACAGACTATCGAAGTTTTGACCATTTTAACATTGTTAATATGGAGAGACCGGTTGGATTATTATCCAAAGAACCACTCTGTATTGGCATAAGCGTTGCGAATTATATATGCCAAAGGAAATTGAAGATGGAGTTATGCAAGGGCTATCCTGTTTACAGAGTAGTGCCTTCGGTTCATCCTGTTCCTGGATGACTTGTATGGACGGATGTCTGACAGAGTATTTCCAGACGATCACATATATTGATTTCTCCAACCGTACCAAGAGTGGAAGCGGAGAAGGAAACTTCTTTTAGCTAACACATAATGTATTGTTGAGGACGTCAATCGGTGATTGGATGGATTTGATGACGTGGCATTCAAAGTGAATCTGGTGTGATGATAAAGCGTAGCTTCTAGCCTCATCATCCGGTAAATGACAGAAATCGGGCAGGCAGCATGGCTAAGTCGGTCGCACCGAAGTAGGGTGTATAATCACCTGATCTAGAGTTTCATTTACTTCTAAAAATCTATTGTTGATGCTGTCCCATTCGGGAAACGGTTGCTGATCCCAACAGTTGGTGATATACATTCGATACACTCAAGCGAAATGAGTGGTCGGTCATGTGTGGCCGGGTTGCAAGATGTTCTTGTTGAACCCAGTGTATTCCTCTCTAGAGGTACACGAGCGATAGGTGGTTCCATACCTTGTCATAGTTGGAAATCCATTACCCAATACGTGCTTGCGGATTTGATCGTATACTATATCTGTAGAACGTGAGATGAAAGCGTTTCTGCTAGATGATTATATATATACTGTGGTTGATAAACATTATTATAATATCAAAAAGGTTTTTGATATGAAGATATTTTGGATTCTCATAAGGGAAAAACCCGTTCCATTATGCGGCGTGGTCTTATGAGATATCGTTTACTTGTTCGAACTATTTTTAACTGTTTTACTCATACCAGTCCCATGACTGACCCGGAGTTTATTTTGTTGTCTTCCCTAAACTCTTGGGTTCCTAAATTTGTATGGGCAGTCAAGTAGTCGGGATTTACAGATATAGTTGAAGAGCTGGAGCAGGAGGCTTCAGGATCATGTAGCTATAGTTATTTCCGCTGTGTTGTAAGTGATGTACTTTGATAATGATATGTATATTCTAGTACAGATTTGTATTTCAAGGTTATGTTATGAAATCTATTTATTCGTTCCGCTGTGAGATTCGTGTTACTCTGATGTTGTGTTCTTCTTCTTCTTCTATTCTAATTTTCTATCTTATCTTTCCTCACCCTCTAATTTCTTTCACTAATTACCAGGATTTTTCGATGTTTGGTTAGTCGACATCGTGTTTATGTCGATAACCAAAGTCGCCAAAAATCCGGGTCGTTACAGGCTCCCTCCAATCTCCCTCATCTCTTCATTAAATCGAAAAAAAACACCATGATCCTTGTCTTCCTGCGAGCTCCAACCTCGATCTCTTCATGTGAAGCTCGAGCTTCCTCCTAGAATGGCGATCCTCGGCTCCTCCGCTCAGCACAGTGCTTCCATCGACGTCAATTGGAACTGAATTCCACCAAATCTCGCAAACAAGTGTGATTTTCATCACTGAACCCAAATAAAATACCCAAACCATGAATCGATGCCTGTATTCCCAAATATCACCAACCCTAGTCTCGCTCTAATTGAACTGGCCGAAAAGACGGACGTCGAAGCTTGACAAATGCATATAGAAACGTGAAGCAGCTTCCCTGCAACCCAAATATACAAGTGTGGAGATTTATAGGTTTTATTTGATTTTATGTGGAATTTAGGAGGATCAAAATGTTTACTGTGTTTGGTTCATTTGGTATTTATAGGCGGTGTTGTGGTAGGTGAGAGTTGTGGTTGAAACAGGGTGAGGCGTGGCCTGCTTGTGACCAGAGAAATGGGGGGAGATATTTTTGAATTGATTTTATATTTTATTTCAATGATTTTCTCCTTGTATCTGCCTTCTAAAAATCCCAGTGATTACACATGATACCTAAAAATCACCAAACTGGACATGTAGCTAGAGTTCGACATTACGGTCCCAAAGAAACTGGTTTCGTCGAATTCCGACTTCGTATGCTCACACAATGTATTTGTAACTGTCAAAATACTAACTGTTTTTCACTCTAAAAATCTGTACGGCCACATGCTGACTCTAAAATTCACGAAAATTGACTCTAACAATAATTTAACATTGCGGATCCAATAAAATTAGTTTCGTCGAATTCCGACTTCGTTTGCAAAAGTGGCTATTTTTAAAGCTCTGAATGACCCATTTAATTATATAAATATAATTAGATATAATTAAATTAAATACAAATAAATCTATATTATCGTATATACTCACAGTGGAATACCATACAGCTCCAAAATATTTCTCTATATTTTTCTAAATCGATATTTTGAATCTGGGTCAACCCGATATTCGATTTATATTGAAATTCCTTTTTAAAATATAAATAATTCATTTATAAATTATAAAGGAATTCCACAGCGACTTTTCTAATATTTGATTTGGACGTAAATCAAAATCTATACAACGAAATCCAAAATTTTCTCTTCCACTAGAAAGATATGCTCCACCAGCTCCACATGTTCCTTGTTTCACAGAAATCCAGCTTAAAAGGAACCCTATACATTCATTTGAAGTTCAAATCGCCAATTTATGAACTGCAGCGCCATTTCAAACTCGATTTCAATTATAATATAATTATACATTCCAACTGTCGTTCAAATAATATATTCGTTATTCTAATTAAATTCCAAGCTGAATTAAATATCACAAATGATCCAGTTTACACCATATCGCCATTTCAGCCAATTCTGATTATTTCAGAATTAAATATATTATTTAATTTATTATTTTAATTAAATATTCACCATTATTTAATTCTACGACCATTTAATTCACTATATCACTATTTAAATAATTAAATAAATTAATTATAATACCTCTGCAAAGGGTCATTACATTCTTCCCCACTTAAAATAATTTCGTCCTCGAAATTGCTAAGGTAAAGAACAACCCTATCGACTGGTTAGAACATATTTGTTCACTTCTTAACTTCAGTTTCAACTGAACCAATTAAATTTTAATTTAAAATTTAATTTAATTCTTATCAACGAAAATTTCCAAAAATCCTGAAAAGTTTCTAACTCCTTAACTTTTCGAAAAATTTCGCCAGCACCTCCTTTATACTGGTCAATACGTCAAATCATCACTCGCCTCTCTAGGCCATCTCCATCATAAAAGAAAATCAAACAGCCAAGCGGCTTGCCAATTCGGCTCGTAAATCTTATATCCACTAGAAATATAAACTTGTACCTTTTGTCGGCATGTCATCATATCCTTTCCACCTGTTGTCAATTTAGTGGATACAAGGGTCATCCCAATCAACTTCCAATCTGCTTTTATCCACAACACAACCATTTGCTTATATCCTAGCCAAATATCATTTCAACTCGAGTTTCTTCTTGATTCCCAACCCTTAACTTGATTATCACATTACACTTCAAATTTGAATCTCACAATCCAATTTGTCTTGATATCATTCTAATTCAATCTTAGTTACCACTTTACTGGCTCTACTTTAATTCAAAATTGCTTTGTTAAATTTGTTTTTAATTCAAACAATCTTTCCCTGAGAGTTTTTAAACAGATTACTTTTTCAAAAATCAATTTTTCCTTTTTGAAATTCAACACAACTTGTCTTTCCCAAAACAAATTCAAAACAGTATCTCTGGTAGTAATTCGCCACTTACAACTCGAAAATGAATACTGATGATGCAACTGTCATCATCAGAATCTATTTTCCAGCGATCAAAGTGAGTTCAATATTATAAAACCATTTCTAAACATTTCCACCTAGAAATTCATTTCAAAATATAATTCACACTGCATGTAAAACGATTTAAAATATCCCAGGATCTTAAATTCTCCTTATTTTTAATCCAAATCCATTTACAAACACTTATCCAATTTTCCAGAATTTTAATTCAATTTCTGGTTTAAATTTCAGATTTAACTCATCTGATTTCACGTATTTCACTTATATGAATTCTGATTGGTTATTTACATAACCATTTAATTTATAATCTTACTTGATTATAATAACAACCAATATATCCATTATATTATAATTTTGATATATATATATATATCTTCTCTATATCAAGATATACCTTGGGTAAACTTATTTTAATTTATCCTCTTTCCAAAACATATCATGTCTACCCAACGTATTCGAGCGTTTACAAACTCCTACCGATACAATGGATCAAACTGATCGACCAAAACCCATAAACTACTCAACCAATAAATCTTCACAATATAAAATTATTTTTATATTATCTACAAATACGTTCACTCGTATATATACACTCAAACTCAATCTAGGTATTACTAACCCCATCACTACTGAGTCACGCCACAGAGCAAAGGTAAATCACTTAACTTAAGCTCTGATACCAACTGTAACGACCCGGAAAAATGCGATCTTGGTTATCCGATATACAACACATATCGAACATCCAAGAATCGAAAATACTGGTAGTTAATGAAAGAAGTTAGAGGGTGAGGAAAGATAAGATAGAAACTTAGAATAGAAGAAGAAGAAGAACACAACATCAGAGTAACACGAATCTCACAACGGAACGAATAACATATAATATATGTAATATAACTTTGAAATATACATCTGTACTTGAATATACATCATTATCAAAGTACAACACTTACAACACAGCGGAAATAAGTATAGCTATATAATCCTGAAGCCTCCTACTCCAAGCTCTTCAAGTATATCTGTGAAATCCTGACTACTTGACTGCCTGCACAAAATTGGGCACCCAAGAGTTTAGGGAAAACAAAACAAAATACACTCCGGGTCAGTCATGGGACTGGTGTGAGTAAAACAATTTAAAACAGTTCGAACAAGTAAACAATATCTCATAAGACCACGCCGTATTATGGAACGGGTTTTTCCCTTATGAGAATCCAAAATATCTTTATATCAAAAATCTTTTGATATTATAATAATGTCTATCAACCACAATATAATAATCATCTAGCAGAAACACTTTCATGTCACGTTCTACATATATAGTATACAATCAAAACCGCAAGCACGTATTGGGTAATGGATTTCCAACTATGACAAGGTATGGAACCACCTTCCGATCAGTGTACTCTAGGAACGATACAGTGGAGTTCAATAAGAACATCTTGCAACTCAGCTACACATGACCGACCACTCATTTCGCTTGAGTGTATCGAATGTATATCACCAATCGGTTGGGATCAGCAACCGTTTCCCGTATATATATGTGACAGCATTGATAGATTTAAAAAGCAAATGAATATTCTCTAGATAGGTGATTATACACCCTACTTCGGAGCGACCGACTTAGCCATGCTGTCTGCCCGATTTCTGTCATTTACCGGATGATGAGGCTTGAGGTTACGCTTTATCATCACATCAGATTCACTTCGAATGCCACATTGTCAGATCCATCGAAAATCACTAATTTGACGTCTACAACAGTACATTACGTGTTAGCTAAAGAAGTTCCCTTCTTCGCTTCCACTCTTGGTACGGTTGAAGAAATCAATGTACGTAACCTTTCTGGAAATACTCTGTCAGACATTCATCCATACAAGTCATCCAGGAAGAGGATGAACCGAAGGCACTATTCAGTACATCCATCTTAGGCAATGTTATCTAAGACTTATACAATAGCCCTTGCACTTTGGTCTGTCTTCAATTTTCTTTGGCACATGTGATTCGCAACGCTTATGCCAACACAGAGTGGTTCTTTGGATAATAATCCAACCGGTCTCTCCATATTAACAACATTAAAATGGTCAAAAATTCAAAAGTCTGTGATTTAACCATCAAAGAAAAATAGATGTGCAAACAACGATATTATTTCCAAATGGAAATTCTATCAATCAATCATCAATCATATATATATATATATATATATATATAACCTTATTTTCTATGTTTAGAAAATATACGTTATTAACACTGGAAAACATTTCCATTGTTTATTTACATATCACTATCATTTCACAACTATTAGTCCCTGACTGTAAACTAGTAGAAGAACTATTCTCTAAGTATAAACCCCGAAGGCCGAAACCAACATCAGATTGATACTCAGAAAACTATTCAACTTAACTAATCTCTAGTCAGTTTCTAATCTTGTTTAACTCTATTTCTTTTACTCTGTTCGATTAACTTGATTCGATTAACTCTTCTATTTATTTTTTAAATAGAAAATCCTTTATTCCATTTATTTTTCTCAACATCTCTTTTATAACTTATTCAATTTCTAAGTCAATATCCCTTTATCATAACTTATTCATTTCCTAAATAAATAATCCATTTAATATCCTATTTATTTATTTTGAATGTTTCCTTTAATAACCCTATTTATTTAACAAATAAATATGTCCTTTCTTATTATATTAATTTAACAAATAAATAATCCATTATCTTCCTATTTATTTAACAAATAAATATCTCACTTATTATCTCCTATTTATTTTCTACGTAAATAGTCCCTTTTATAACATCTTATTTATTTATCCTAAATAAATAATTCACTTTATAAATATTCCATTTATAAAGGTTACCCTTCAGTTAAAATTCCCCTTAACAATATTCCCAATTTATAAATATTCCAATATCGTCCATACACATACAATCAACAACAGATTATAAACCACGTCATATATCACAATATATGAAAATAATAAAATAGCTATTGAGGAATCCAGTCGGATTCCTCCAACCTGTTTCCCTGTATCCACAGATGTTACACAATATGATTATCATCACTTTCATTTCGATATGACTTATCCTGATAAATAGAATCAATACAGAAATTCAACTAACTGTCTAGAAGTTCAATCAAACGGTCAACATACAGTTAATCAACCAATATCTAACTGTTCTAAAAATACAACATGAAATTATAAACTGTTCAGAGTTAGTGGGATTTACTCACATTGGCAGTCATCGTTAAAGAATGATAAACTATTGTTTGATCTGAATCAAACAGTTTATTTCGCCATAATTTCGAACGAGTCCCAATCCACTTCCAGTACAGCTTCATTGTGAAGCTCTCGTCCATACGGTCCCAACGCAACTTACGGTTTGTGATTCTGATTTCATATGAATAAGTTATTGCCATTATAAGTTAGTACACTTTTTAAAACAAAATAAACATAGATACTAACTTAATTTCTTTTGGGCTTTACCCCTCTTTGATCCAGGCCCACTAAAGATCCAACCCGTACCCTTTAAATCACTTCTTCCCCAAATGGATGCAGTGGCTCTCTTATCACCATTACCGCACCCCGGCTCCCTCCAATCTCCCTCATCTCTTCATTAAATCGAAAACAACATGATCCTTGTCTTCCTTCTAGCTCCAACCTCGACCTCTTCAGGTAAAGCTCGAGCTTCCTCCTGTAATGGCGATCCTCGGCTCCTTCGCTCAGCACAGTGCTTCCATCGACGTTAATTGGAACCGAACTCCTCCAATTCTCGCAAACAAGTGTGGTTTTCATCGCTGAACCCAAATAAAATACCCAAATTGTGAATCGATGCCTGTATTCCCAAATATCACCAACCCTAGTCTTGCTCTAATTGAACTGGAGAAAAGATAGACGTCGAACCATGACAAATGCATATAGACACGTGAAGCAGCTTCCCAGCAACCCAAATATACAAGTGTGGAGATTTATAGATTTTATTTGATTTTATGTGGAATTTAAGAGGATCCAAATGTTTACTGTGTTTGGTTCATTTGGTATTTATAGGCGGTGTTGTGGTAGGTGAGAGTTGTGGTTGAAACAGGGTGAGGCATGGCCTGCTTGTGACCAGAGAAATGGGGGGAGATATTTTTGAATTGATTTTATATTTTATTTTAATGATTTTCTCCTTGTATCTGCCTTCTAAAAATCCCAGTGATTACCCATGATACCTAAAAATCACCAAACTAGACGTGTAGCTAGAGTTCGACATTACGGTCACAACGAAACTGGTTTCGTCGAATTCCGACTTCGTATGCTCACACGGTGTATTTTTAACTGTCAAAATATTGACTGTTTTTCACTCTAAAAATCCGTACGACCACATACTGACTCTAAAAATCACGAAACTTGACCTCTAACAATAATTTAACATTGCGGATCCAACAAAATTAGTTTCGTCGAATCCCGACTTCGTTTGCAAAAGTGGCTATTTTTAAAGCTCTGAATGACCCATTTAATTATATAAATATATCTAAATCTAATTAAATTAAATACAAATAAATCTATATTATCGTATATACTCACAGTGGAATACCATACAGCTCTAGAATATTCCTCTATATTTTCGAACTCGATATTTCGAATCTGGGTCAACCCGATATTCGATTTATATTGAAATTCCTTTTTAAAATATAAATAATTCTTTATAAATTATAAAGGAATTCCACAGTTACTTTTCTAAAATTTGATTTGGACGTAAATCAAAATCAACACAATGAAATCCCAAATTTTCTCTTCCACTAGAAAGATATGCTCCCCCAGCTCCACACGTTTCTTGTTTCACAGAAATCCGGCTTAAAACGAACCCTGTACATTCAGTTGAAGTTCGAATCGCCAATTTACGAACTGTAGTGCCATTTCAAACTCGATTTTAATTATAATATAATTATACGTTCCAACTGTCATTTAAATAATATATTCGTTATTCTAATTAAATTCCAAGCTGAATTAAATATCACAAATGATCCAGTTTACACCATATCGCCATTTCAGCCAATTCTGATTATTTCAGAATTAAATATATTATTTAATTTATTATTTTAATTGAATATTCACCATTATTTAATTCCACGACCATTTAATTCACTATATCACTATTTAAATAATTAAATAAATTAATTATAATACCTCTGCAAATGCGGGTCATTACAAATATATTTCTTTTTAACTCTTTCGATTTTATAATAATTTCCTTATAAAAAAATCATTTTTCCTTTTAAATATAAAATCCATTGATTTTATATAAATAATTTATTTTCAAAATATACTTTGAAAATCCCCTTTCTACATGCTAGTATTTTCCACGGTATTTAAAATACCAAATCACAATGATCGATATCATTTAAACACACATCATCATCAATAGATTTTTATATCATGTCATACATTACTATATATGAAAACAGTAAAATAATCGTTGGGGAATCCAGTTGGATTCCTCCAACCTGTTTCCCTGCATCACATATGTTAAACAATATCATTAACATCGATTTCATTTCAATATGAAATATTCTGTTAAACATAATCAAAATTAATTAACGATTTATATATATATATATATATCGTTATGTATGATTTCAACCAATACATAAGCAATTCAACCAAACAATTGACACACAGCAATCAACAGATTATTATCCGTTCTAAGAATACGTTATAAAAATATTACACTTCAGAGTTGGTGAGTTTTACTCACATTGGGCGATCATCGTTAATAACGATAACCATCGCTTGATTCAGACGGAAAATTTATTTTGCTATAAATTGAAATGTGCTTCAATTCACTCCCAATCAGTTCCATGTTGTAGTGCCCGTCCATACGATCCCAATGGATATGACCGTTCAGAATTCTGATAAAGTATGGTAAAGTTATTCATCTTTAAATTTTGAATATAATAACCCGAACACTCACATATAAACTAATTAATTATATTTTCCCTAATTACCTTGTTAATACTAATCCACGTATAACACTTCTTAACGGTTGCTCCTCATCTCCTTTCTCCTATGATCCCATCGCTCATACTGGTCCTCAAAGCCATTACCGCGTCTTCTCCTTCAAATCCCTTCCTCCACACTTCATTAAATCCAAAAATGATTGCACTAAACTTCTTCCTATCAAAAACTACACCATCTTATCGTCCTTTGATTAACCTCGCACCCTCCAGTCGATTTCCGTTGACAACCCTTCTCCACGCTACCGTTGGTACTCGTGACAATCTATTTCACCGATTTCCACAAAAAAATCAACATCCGACCCTCCTCTACGCAGTAATCACAGCGCTACCCTCCTAAGCACCCCACGGCTACTGTAGCTAGCCCAACAGTCAACCCTAGGTTTACTGCTCTCCAATTTGAGCCCCAGCAAAGTTAACCGCACCCTTCAATACATACATAGGGTAGACGCCCTTTTGAAAAGGAGAACATTGGATCCAAGATTGTATTTTTACATCGAGTGTTTGATTTTTCTTTGTATTTACTTTGCTGCTTTTTTTTGTTTGGAACGAAAATTGATCCTTGCGTTTTTAAAGGATGAGGTGTGGCTGTGATTAGTGGAACGTGGACTGGTTTGGGTTCATTCACTAAGTTAGGAAATTTTATTTAATATCATTTTATATTTGTTTCCGACTTCTAAAAATTCGTGTGGTCACACATGATACCCAAAAATCATGAAACTGGATATGTAGCTACAGTTCGTCATTACGGTCCCAACGAAACTGGTTTTGTTGAATTTCCGACTCCGTTTGCTCACACAGCGTAGTTTTAACCATCAAAATATCGACTGTTTTTCACATTAAAATCCCGTACGACTACATATTGACTTTAAAAATCATGGAAATTGAAATCTAACAATAATTTGATATTGCGGATCCAACAAAATCAGTTTCGTCAAAAACTGAGGTCGTTTGCAAAACTGGCTATTTTTAAAGCTCTAAATAACCCTTTTTAATATATAAATATATTTAAAAACAATTAAATTTAATATTTAAAAATAAATATTATCGTATATATTCATAATAGAATATCATACAACTCCACTGGGATTTTACAACTCGATATTCAAATCCCGGATGAATCGATATTCAAATTTATATTGAATTTCCTTTTATATATCGTTATAAATTATAAAGGAATTCCATAGCTACTTTTTTAAAATTTGATTTGGACATAAATCAAAATCTACATAATGAAATCCTGATTTTTCTCTTCCACTAGAAAAATATACTTCACCAGCTCCTAACGTTTCTTGTTTCACGGAAATCCGATTTAAAACGGACACTATATATCCAGTTGAAGTTAAAATCGCCAAATAGCGAACTGCCGCGCCATTTGGAGCTCGATTTTAATTATAATATAATTATACGTTCAAACTGTCGTTTATATAATATATTCATTATTCGAATACAATTCCTAGCTGAATTATATATACTTTGAATTGTCTAGTTCACATTATATTGTCCATTCAACAATTTCTGATTATTCCATAATTAAATATATTATTTAATTATATTATAAATTAAATATTCCATATAATTTAATTAGACAACCTTATATTTTCTAATTCACTATATAAATCGTTAAATAAATAAATTATTATATAGCTGAAAATACGGGTCGTTACAATTATTTTCTCGCCATTGAAGTGATTTCAGTGCAAAATTACTTTTCAAAACCTATTTAAAACCACTCTTATTCAAAATCCTTCAAAGTAATGTTATATTACTTTTAAAATACTTCAGAAAATATTGTCTAAACATTCAGAATTTTAAATCCACAATTCCAATCTGAATCCAACTTTAATACAGCTTATTTGTATATTCCATTCTTAAACAAATTCGATGTGGTTATATATAATCATTTTAATATTATAATCTTGTCTGATTATAATAGTAACTATCAATACATCCATATACCATTAATACATCAGAAAATTATTCTTTTATATCAAAATATAATTCTAGTAAAATTATTTCGTTTACCCATTTTAAAACAATATTGTATCTAATTGCTTTGTTTGAGAGTTTTGAAACACCTATCGATACAGTTGCACATTCTGTATCGACCAGAATTCATGAACCACCCAACAAACCAGACAACACAATATAAAACAATTTTATATCAAATCTACAAATACACGCTCATATATGTACTCAAACTCAATCTAGCGTATTACTAACCCCATCTCTATTGAGTTACACCACAGAGCCAAGGTACTACACAACCTTAAGCTCTGATACCAAATGTAATGGCCCGAATTTCCGTACCATTTGAGTCGACTAATCACACCTCACATCCAACCCAAATTGTACAGAAATACGAATCATTAATAGAAAGAAGTAAGAGGATGTGAAATAAAAAGAAAGAAAACTTAGAATAGAAGAAAAAGAAGAACACAAACCATACAGAGGAACGAATAAAATATATTATACAACATAACTTTTAAAATATAAATTAGTAATTATATGTACATACCATCATTAGAGCATAACAACTATTTCTGGAACAGTTGTAAACATCTACTTCCATATATAAACATAGTACACAGCGGAAAATATGATAGTCTATAGCTAACTGGTGATGCCTCTTGCTTCAAGTTCCTCCAGGTGAATCTATAAAATCCTGACTACTTGACTTCCCGTACAAATTTGGGTACCCAAGAGTTTAGGGTTAAAAAACAAACAAAATAAACTCTAGGTCAGTCATGGGACTGGTGTAAGTAAACTCCGACCATTTGATTTAACTTCGAAAATCATTTCGAAAGAAATGATAATCGTAAGACTGATCCACACATAAACACGGATGGTTTTTACCTTATGATAACCAAAAATATTTTTGATATCAAATCCTATGATATTATAATAGTGTCTAAATCAAATAAATAGCAATCTACTGGAACGCTTGCATCTCACGCTCCATATATAATATAAAATCAAAAACCACAGGGAGCTTATTGGAGAATGGATTTCCAACTATCACAAGGTATGGAACCACCATCCGATCAGTGTACTCTAGAGGAGATACATTGGGGTTCAACAAGAACATCTTGCAACCCGACCGCACATGACTGACCACTCATTTAACTTGAGTGTACCGAGCATATTATCACCAACAGTTGTGATCAGCAGCTGTTACCGAAAGCATAAAACAACAAATAGAATAAGAGGCAAATGACATTTCTCTAGATCAGGTGATAATACCCCCTAATGGGAATGAACCACTTAGCCATGCTGGATGCCTGATTTCTGTCATTTCCCGACTGATGAGGCTTGAGGTCACAATTATCTTTTTAGAAATCTTGTCATCAATTACTTTGAATGCCACATCTTAACATCCATTCATATACGTTGTCCTAGGACTGGACAAGCTGAAGGCACCATCCCATCAATCCATCTTGGGCAATTTCTATCTAGGATTAACAGAACAGCCCTTGCACTTTACTCTATCTTTGATTATCTTCAGTGTAAGTTGATTCGTAACGCGTATACCAATACGGAGTAGTTTTCAGATACTAAATCTAATCCGATCTCTCCATACTGATAACGGAGGTATAAAATAAACTAAACTTTGATAGTCAGTTATTTAACTATCAAAGGAACATCCATACAACAAGCGGTCCTATTTTCAAATGGAAATTCTACCTATCAACCATCAAATAACGTTGGCCTCTTTCAATCGATTTCTTATTTAATTCTCATTTCCTAAATTCCCATATCTCCCCAGATATTTCCCAAAACTCAATTTTCCTTCGTGATCCTTGGAAAAACATTTACATATACTATAAACTATTTATTTTCTATATTTTGAGAAAATATCATTTATCATAGTGGAAAACATTTTCATATATTCATGAATTCTCCTTTTCTATATTTAGAAATATAAGTTACAACCACTGGAAAAATATCCATATTTCATTTCTTAACTTCACATCGACTCATTTCATTTCATCTTCTATGCTTAGAAAATATCTTTGATTGTATTTGGAAACCTGTTTTTCCCCAATTCCTTTTTACAGATTAAAATGATGTTAAAACATCGCTATTATGACTCAACTCATTTATCTTTTCTTAACAAACCATACCATTACTCTCGCTACCCAACCTTAGCCATTTTTCTGTCAATCATGTCGGGGTATAATTACCTCTCAGACCTTAACCGAACAACATTTTCAACGTTGAAATAGACAAGGTTCGCACTTCAAATTGCAACAAAACATTGCATATGCATCCTCGATTAAGTTTGAGAATCCATCTCTTCTACTTTTCATGGAAAACATCGATTGTACGATATCATCATAAATCCATATTTCTGCAATATTAAATATAACTTGTATACATTAAATTTAAATAAATAAATACATCAATAAATAATTAATCTTTATTATTATGGTAAGTAAAAAAGCACATTCCTAAATTCGATAGAATCGAATTTCAATAAATAATCCTCTTTCAGAAAATCTATATTCGATTAATATTCCGAACCTCGGAATAAATCTACTATTTTAGCTTATCTCAAATTCCACTTTTATTCAAAATTCAATTTTTTATTTATCACTTACAAATCCTTATCGATTTCCCTTATCATTATTCCAATATGCAAAACGTTTTCTTAAATCCCAATATCCATTTTAAAATGCGAACATTATTTCTTTTATAGGAATCTAAATTCGTTATATGAAATCAAAATTTGATTTTTATTTATAAAAGCTATTACAGGTCCAAATCTCACTTATCGAGTCACTTTATCCTATATTTAAAACTCCATTTGTAAACTCACTACTCAATTTATACTTTTCTATTTTCCTTAAACAAATCGACTTTTCCATTTTTAAATGTATTTATGAGTTATACATTCCATAATCTCTAAAATCAACTTTATTTGATTTCTACAAATCCCTTCTCGTTTAATAATTCTAATTATAAATTAGAATTAAATTAATTCAAAACATAGAGTTGTTTTTCATAGCTATAATATTGAAATATCAGCTTCTTAACATATTTCCTTTTAATTATGGTCTCTACTAAATAAAGTTTAAATATCTTTCTTGAAATAAATCGTTTTAATAAGATTCGACATAGTCAAATTCTAATATAAATCACTTGGATTTAACTCGATTTGTTTTCTATTCCAACGTTGGAATAAAATGCATCGTTTCCCCTTTGAAACCGATTTCTTATTTTCCTTCTCATTCAAATTTCCATTTTAATTCATTTTCCCAACTCAAATCTATTTTACAACTAGTACTTAAATCCCACTTCAAATACAGGTGTCAACACTTATTTCCCCTTTGCTTATACAAATCCAACTTGAATTTATATTTTAATTTATCCTATGCTAAATATTTTATTCAATTTATAAACATCGTTATAATCAACTTCTTGTTTAATCTACTTAAAACAAGTTTCTATTTCCAGTCCATTTGAAATTTAATTTTTATTTTAGAAATAATTTCTTTCTTAAATCTCAAATTCCTTTTCTACATTCTAAAATATTTTATGATATTTAGATACCAAAATTATAGGGCCAGGGTAATTCAACACAACATAAATATTCATAGTATATATATATATATATATATATTGTGACACCCCACGTCCATTAATTTCACTCATTAAGAGAATGCATTAAGTTTCATGAAGCGTTAACGGTAAACATAAATAAAAACATTACAAGACAGATATAAAAATAGCAGCAGAATAAAATCTAATTTTATTAATCATAAAGCATCGTGGTTCAAAACATCATATGTCTGCATTACATAAAAACCAGTACATCATAAAAACTTCTATCTTTCTTTTAACATCAGAGTACAAAATAAAAGAAGAAAAAATCCCCAAATAAAAGCATAACCATAGTAGCAAAGATAGGAGCCTGAGCAATACATCTAACAGCTCTTGCAAAATGATAGCAGAATCCTAGTCAAGCTTGAGTATTCCCACCCTGAGAACTTGGGGAGAAATGGAAGAAAGAAGAGGGAAAAAAAGGGCCTGACATAAAGTCTAGTGAGTCCAGTTACTTTTAGCAAGTAAATAAGTAAAAGTAGCATGACATGCATATAAAGTGGATAAGAAAGATAACACCATAAAAGGAAGGTATGACAAGGTGAACATGATAGAGTGTATACGCTTCTCTAACGATTACTCTTATTCTCTGCACTAATACTAGTATAACCAGAATGAGATGATCCCAATAACTATAAGATGGTAGACTTCGGCGTACTTCTGGTGAGAGGTTTTAAACCCAAGAAGCCCAATAGGCTCCTAAACTTTTTACCAGAGTCTAGGTGTACCCTAACTACTACCCTAATCGATCGGCTCCCTAATCCTTAGATACCCTGTGTCAGCCTCATGGTTGGAGGTATCATTTCCTAAAGTGGCAACCCTTCATGATGTGCACAACCATATCTACTGGTGTCACGGTCGTCTTATCCCCTTCTGTCTGGCCCATGCACGCACATGTCCCCGGCCAGTTTGCGCCGCCCACACTGTCCTCCTTGTTTGGTTCTCTTATAATAAACCCTGTAAGCATGCCCCGACTTCGACATGGGGTGGAGCCCTCGTTCGATACCGTTATATGGGTTACTGATTGAAACGGGTCCCACACACAATATGGTACAAGCTCCCCCTTGTCTTGTGTCCCCAATAGGATTTCCTCAGGTGGATTTTCTTTTAAAGGACAAACTTTGTAATTTTTTTGGTGATAAGTATGTTAAGTTTCAAAATTAGGGAGAAGGACACATTTACATTAAAGGTGGAATACAGGGGGCCCACTAACATTTTCCCATTTACACTATCATTTGGCCTTCTCACTAAATTCTAAACTTTCCACACTTTTCACCAAACTTTTTGTTAAGTTTGTCCTTCTCCCTATTTTCCACTTTCCTCAGGCTATGTATACCTATTGGTGTCTTTAATTACATAACCCCATTATGTTAAGTTCGTGGGCCTATATATAAATATTACCCACCCCCTCAGATTTACTTAACCCACCCCACTGTTCAAACCAATTTACTTAACCCCTATTCAGGTTCATGTTCACACAATCCCTATGGATTCAATTAGGTTAAGTATTCCAATACATTACCATGTCCATTTATGGTTAAAATGTGTTATACCTCCCATATTAAGCCTACAATTTGTGGATGTTGGATTTGCCGAGCGAGTCCGGGCAAACTTATTCCACAAATCGGGTTTAACCTTGTGTCTTAGCACGTCTCGTGTTTGTGCACGCAGACCTCGTACATCAGATTCACCACTTGTGGCCGCTGGATATGTCGAGCGGTTCCGGGCAGACTTCCACCACAAGTGTAATCAAACCTCATGTCTAGGCGCAATTATAGTTTCTAATTACGGTAATTCTAGGCATTCCATTATTAGCCAATTTTACCTATGTCGGTATAGGTTTCATGCCCATTTTCCCCAAATATGTTCATAATGAATTACATGCCTAAATCATGTTCATAAACATTATTCAAGTTATGCCTTAGCGGGTCGACCCATGGGACGACACCCCCCTTGAGGGGTCGACCCCCCCTTAAGTGGTCGACACCGCTTGGCGGGATTTTTCCCGCTCATCCCAATCTGCCCGATTTCGAAATTTGAATTGAAATTTTGAATTCCTGGACACTATATACATATTCTCCTTGTGCGTATACAAACTTCAAACCTTCATAACTTCTCTGTACGGTGTCCATTTTACGTAAACCAAATGTCTATATTGGATAGAATTTCGAGACGGACGCAATGGCAAGGTCCATTTCCCTTAATTTTGAATATTAAATTAATTATTATTTAATTTATCCTCTTTAGTGTTGTTAAAATTACGGGGTGTTACATTCTCCCGTACTTAAGAATTTCATCCCCGAAATCTCCAAGTTAAGAAGAATGCATATCCTACCATCCATCACCCATCTACTCATCTACCAATCAAAGGCATCCATTGTCCTTAAAGACTTCTAATGCCTATATGAACATATGCAAAAGCGTTTGTATATGTCCCAATACCAATGCAAAGATCAGACGGTCTACTTATTCAGTTGACCTCCTTAATGCAATGTATGTTAGTGTCATGTATCCAACATGTATGCAAATAATCCTATTATAACATGTAAGTTCTATATGTGTGCACAATCATCCATCCAAGTGAAACATCCATATGATGATACATCCATTTTCATCCATTAAAAGAAGAAAAATGCACACACATCCATATGCAGTATGAGAGTGATTGAGCTGATCTAGTGCCTAATGTGTGTATATATGCATCCACTGGCAACCACTAGCAAACACTTGCATTCGCTTGCATTTATCAAACATAACATGTCTCTAACACATGTTTCCATTCATGGGATTCCTACCTAAAGGTCGAAGATTCGATCGTTAGGACATACTTAAATGATAGAAACAAGCATAGATAAAACTTTGGAAAAGGAGTTAAGAATATACCCTAAAAAAGGAAAGCGTACAAGGTACGAATCTTGGCTTCAGTCTCCTAAGCCGCGTCCATTGGGTTCTCTGCCCACTAAACCTTCACTAATTGCGTAGCTTCTTAACTTCTGATCCAAGAATACGGGAAGGAACTCGTCTGATTGTCGCCTCCCGTTCCACCTCTACTTCTTCCAATATACTTGGCTTAACAATTTCTGCAGTATCATGTAAGCATCTTCGCAAATGGGAGATGTGGAAAACATCGTGAATGCCAGATAGTCTCTTGGGTAGCTTTACTCTATAGGCCATTTGGTCCATCCTTTCCGTTATGGGAAATGGCCCTATAAATCTTGGTGCCATTTTCCTAACAAATCCAAACCGGACCACATTTCTCAATGGAGATACCTTTATGAAAACCATATCTCCTACTTCAAATTCAATGTCAATTCCTCTCTTGTCTGCATAGGAATTCTGCCTATCTTGAGCGGTCTTCATTCGTCCTTGGGTAAGATCAATCTTCTCAGATGTTTCCCTAACCGTATCTGGTCCATGTAATTTCTGTAGATTCCCACCAACAAGTTGGTGATCTACAGGTTCGTCCATATAATGTTTCGAAGGGTTCCATGCCAATGCTAGCTTGATAACTGTTGTTGTAGGCGAACTCTACTAAAGGAAGATGCTCTTCCCAAGTCCCTCCGAAGTCCAGGACACACAGTCTCAAATGATCCTCTAGAATTCTGTTCACCCTCTCCGTCTGTCCATCGGTTTGAGGATGGTAAGAGGTGCTCAAACATTACTGTGTACCTAATGCATCTTGCAAGATCCTCCAAAATTCACTAGTGAAGATGGGGTCACGATCACTTACGAAGCTGGAAGGTACTCCATGAAGACGGACTATTTCACGAACCTAAACTTTTGCCAACCATGCTATTGTCCTTTTACTCTTAACTGGAATGAAGTGAGCGCTCTTAGTAAGTCTATCTACTACGACCCAAATACTGGTATTGCCTTTCTTTGATCTAGGGAAACGATCTATGAAATCCATAGAGACGCTCTCCCACTTCCACTGGGGAACCTCCAAAGGATGAAGTAAACCACCAGGTTTCCTTTGCTCAGCTTTGACTTGCTGACAATATACCAAACATTGGGAAACAAACTCTACCACATCTTTCTTCATCCCAGCCCAAAAGAAAACCCTCTTCTTATCCCTATACATCTTATCACTGCCTATATGAATAGTCATCTTAGAATGATGGGATTCTTCTAGGACTGTCTTTAGCAAACTTCCAGTTTGGGGAACACAAGGCCTTCCATCCTGTCACAACCACCCTTTTTCGTCTATGGGATATCTACTGAGGTGACTAGAAGTCTCCCCTTTACTGAGCCTATCCAAGATTTATAAAATCAATGGATCATCTGGATGCGAAGCCCCTATCTGATCCATAAGAGTAGGTCATATCTCTAGCGATGCAAACAAACCAGACAAAAATTCAGTGGAAGGTCTAAAGTCAAAAGTTGATATGAACTCCAAGCTTTTCCTTTCCACAATTAGAGGACTTAAGGCCATCATCTGCCTACTCAGTGCGTCTGCCACCACATTACCCTTACCAGGGGTATAAGCAATCTCATAATCATAAGAAGCTTGGAACTCCATCCACCTTTGTTGCCTTAAATTAAGATCCTTTTGCGAGAACAAGTACTTGAGAAATTTATGATCGGTGCACAACTCGAACATCTCTCTAAGTAAGTAATGGCGCCATGTCTTAAGCGCGAACACTATGGCAGCTAGCTCTAAGTTGTGGGTAGGGTAGTTCTTCTCATGAACCCTTAGCTTTCTACCTCTATAACATACTACCCTTCCCTCTTGCATCAGAACCACACCAAGCTCTGTACCACATGCATCCTTGTATACTATAAATACTTTTTTCCCATCGAATAAGGTCAAGAATGGGGCTGTTGTCAAAGCCCTTTTCAGTCGTTGGAAAGCAATATCATAATCTATATCCCATGAAAATGCCAAATTCTTCTTTGTCAGCCTGGTGAGAGGGGCTGATATCTTTGCGAGGTCCTTAATGAGCTTCCTATAATTGCCTACCAACCCCAGAAACCTTCTCACCTCTGTTGCATTCTTTGGGATCTGCCATTCTTTAAATGCAACTACCTTTGCGGGATCTGTTGCTATCCCTTCTTTAGAAACCACATACCTAGGAATCACACCTCTTTTCTCCAAAAATGGCACTTAGAGAACTTTGCCTTAAGCTGATGTGCACGGAGAGTTTTCACAACCTCCCTCAAATGTTGGGCATGCTCTTCTTCGTTCTTTGAGAAGATCAAGATATCATCAACCAAGACCGTGACAAATTCATTTAGAAACTCCCAAAACACCTACTCATCAGATCAACAAAATAGGCGGGTGCGTTCATCAACCCAAAATGCATAACTAGCCATTCAAAGAAACCATCTGGAGTCCTAAAAGTCATCTTATCTATACTGTCCTCAGCCACCCTCAACCAATGAAACCCCGTGGCCAAGTCTAACTGAGAAAATACCAAGGCACCAACAAGCTCGTCAAACAATTCATCTATCCTTGGGAGTGAGTGCTTGTTCTTCTTGGTGAGTTTATTCAACTCCTTATAGTTTACACACAAGCGAAACAAACCATCCGCCTTAGTCGCGAATACTACTAGAGCACCCCATTCAGATATGCTTCGCCTAATAAATCCTTTCTCAAGTAGCTCCCCTACTTGATTGCTAAGCTCCCTCCTTTCCCTTAGATCCATATGCCGTACAGGTAATGCAATTAGCTTTGCATTATCCACCAAATATATGCCAAAATCGATCTCGTGCCTTGGGGGTTACCCCCGAACCTTATCAAAGACATCAGGATATTCACGGAGTACTAAAACAAATTGCAGATCATCGATAGATGCATGAAGAGACTCTAGAAAACTAAGCATAACCAATCCTTGCGGGTCACAAGAAATCTCGAGAGTCCTCCCACGACAAGTCAGAAGCCACACCACCCTCTTCTCACAATCCAGAATGGCACCATACATGGCTAGTCAATCCATCCCTAGATTCAACCCATAGCCCATAAACCCGAGCACATATGCATCACATTCAAACTCGATGCCTAACACAAATATTCTCAAACCCCGACAAATCATGGATAAGTGAGCCAGACCACCAATGGGGTTAGAGAGAATAACGGGATCCACTACCATACTGGTATCTAAGTGAAGATTCAACCACAGAACTATATATAAATGAATGTGAAGCGCAAGAATAAAAAATAGTTCTAATAGGATTACTGGAAAGAGAAATCAAACCTTCCAAGGAAATTTTTCTACCTCTATCTGGAGCACTAGTCGTGAGAGCATGCACCTGCCCTCCAGAAGCTCCTGTCCTTTGACCTTGTCCCTGTTTCTTCGGGCACTCCCTAGCAAAGTGTCCGACCTCTCCATAATTAAAGCAAGTATTCTTTCTTATTTTGCAGTCTTTCACCAAGTGACCCTCTCGTCCACAACCATGACACTTCCTTTTATCCTTAGCCTTGTCATTCTTTCCGTCTTTCTTATGTTTCTATTGTTATTGCTGCTGCCCTTTCTTGGGCCATACCTTCTTGTTTCGTGTTGTTTTCTCAGCCTTAACTTCCTTCTTTTCTCCTTTTCTTCCTCATGCATCAAGGCCATGTCAACTAGCCTTTCAAAAGTAGCTCCCATTGGAATGTGGGACATAGCTAACCTATGAAAGGGTTTATTCGGCCGTTTAGCAAACCGCAAAGCTTTCTTATGCGGAGTATCTACCTATTCCAATCCAAACCTTGCTAACTGGTTGAATTTGTTCACATATTCTTTAACAGTCATGTTTCCTTGTTTGAGCGCCAAGAACCTCTCCATTTGCATGCTTTTCTCAGCTTGAGAAAGAAACTTCATTTCAAACCTAATTCTAAAATCATCCCATGTCTCCATCGGGCGTCCAGCTTGGGTAACTTCCCACCAGAGTGAAGCTTCATCTTTCAGTAACCAGACAGCTAACTAAATCTTCCTTCTCTCTTCTACTTCGAAAATTCCAAACAAGTCCTCGAACTCCTTGAGCCAATTCCTTGCCTTTACGAATGTTTCTATTCCACGGAACGGCTTCCCTCCCATGGCACAAAAATCTTTGCAGATCTTAGTGAAATTATCTTCTCTTGGAGGAGCAGGAGGAGGAATGACCGGTGCAGCGGTGGAAGGAACGTCAGCTTGACCACCGGCAAGCACCGTGACCTCTGGATACCTACGGAACCAGCCTGCTATCGTAACGCCCTCTGGAATATTAGGTTTCCAGTCATGCTGAAAAGAAAAGGAAAGAGATTCAGACAAAGGACCGAAAGATACTACATATGGCTTTGGGGAATATGTTTTTCAAAATAGACGTTTCTTTTGAAAATGTTTCCTTATAAAACCTTTTTGAAAATATTTTTCAAAATCTTTTATCTAATCTGGTAACCTTTAACTCTGATACCAAGTGTGACACCCCACATCCGTTAATGTCACTCATTAAGAGAATGCATTATGTTTCGTGAAGCGTTAAAGGTAAACAAAAACATAAACATTACAAGACAGATACAAAAATAGCAGTGGAATAAAAACTAATTTATTAATCATAAAGCATCGTGGTTCAAAACATCATATGTCTGCATTAAATAAAAACAAGTACATCATAAAAACTTCTATCTTGCTTTTAAACATCAGAGTGCAAAATAAAATAAGAAAAAATCCACAAATAAAAGCATAGCCATAGTAGCAAAGATAGGAGCTTGAGCAACACATCTAAAAGCTCCAACAAAATGATAGCAGAATCCTGGTCAAGCTTGAGTATTCCCACCCTGAGAACCTGGGGGAAGGGAAGAAAGAAGAGGAAACAAAAAGGGTCAGACATTAAGTCTGGCGAGTCCAGTTACTTTTAGTAAGTAAATAAGTAAAAGTAGCATGACAGGCATATAAAGTGGATAAGAAAGATAACACCATAAAAGGTAGGTATGACGAGGTAAACGTGATAGAGTGTATACGCTTCTATAACGATTACTCTTATTCTCTGCACTAATACTAGTATAACCAGAATGAGATGATCCCAATAACTATAAGATGGTAGACTTAGGCATAATTCTGGTGAGAGGTTTTAACCACTTACAATCCACAGGCATCCCAATCCTAACGGGCTCCTAAACTTTTTACCAGAGTCTAGGTGTACCCTAACTACTACCCTAATCGATCGGCTCCCTACGCCATAGATACCTTGCGCAGGCACCATAGTAGGAGGTATCATTTCCTGAAGTGGCAACCCTTTGTGATATGCACAACCATATATACTAGTGTCACAGTCGTCTTATCCCCTTCTGCCCGGCCCATGCATGCATATGTCCCCGGTCGGTTTGCGCCGCCCACACCGTCCTCCTCGTTTGGATATCTTATAATCAGCCCAGTAAGCGTGCACCGACTCCGACCTAGGGCGGAGCCCTCGTTCGATACCATTATATAGGTTACTAACTGAAACAGGTCCGACACACAAGATGATGCAAGCTCTCCCCTTTGTCTTGTATCCCCACTAGGATTTCCTTAGGCTATATATACCTATTGGTGTCTTTAATTACATAACCCCCTTAGGTTAAGTTCATGGGCCTATATGTAACTATTGCCCACCCCCTTAGATTTACTTAACACACCCCACTGTCAAATCAATTTACTTAACCACTATTCAGGTTCATGTTCACACAATCCCTATGGATTCAACTTGGTTAAGTATTCCAATAAATTTCCATATCCATTTATGGTTATAATGTGCTAGACCTCCCACATTAAGCCTACAATTTGTGGATGCTGGATATGTTGGGCTGGTCCCAGAAGACTTATTCCATAAATCAGGTTTAAACTCGTGTCTTAGCACGTCTCATGTTTGTGCACCTAGACCTCTCACATTAGATTCACCACTTGTGGTCACTGGATATGCCAGGCAGTTCCGGGCAGACTTCCACCACAAATGTAATCTAACCTCGTGTCCAGGCGCAATTACAGTTTCTAATAACTGTAATTCTAGGCATTCCATTATTAGCCTATTTTACCTATGTCGTTATATATTTCATGCCCCTTTTCTCCAAATATGTTCATAATGAATTATATGCCCAAATTCATGTTTATAAACATTATTCAAGTTATGCCAAATTTCCTTTTATAAGTTATGTCCAATTTTAACGTTTTTGCCCTCGTTCCCAAACTAATGCATTCGCATAATTTCACCGCCATGCCTAGGCTCGAAAATAGCCTGGCTATATAAAATAAAAGGGAAAGGTGAAGGGAAGATGACATAAATGATTATTCCAGTAAAATTGACATACGCATATAATGGCATAATGATAAGGTGGACATACAAGAACAGATCGGTGAATTTGTGATAATAAAACTGGTTCTAACATGATTGGATCTAAACAAGGATTTAGATGTCCAACTAATGATAGATCTAAATTAATAACAACATGATAGGTACAAGATGATCTAAATAGTGAACTAGATCTATAATCAAAAGTAGATCTGACATGATAAAGGTTGAGATTCAAGTCATAGTTATGTCAGGATATCATAGATTCATAAGTTCCAATAGATCTGATATGATTCATTCACAGGCATAGGTCCAAATTACAGTCATATCATGTTTTACTTTTAATCACTTAAATCTAAAGGTAACTTAAACTCACAGTGTTCGGATCTAGAAGAATAGAAGGAGAAAAGCGGAGGTTGAATCACAAGTCTACACTTGAATCTCCAAACTTGATTGCAGAAGAAGAAAAAGATTTGGTCCAGCCCAAGCACCAACAGCATTCAGGCCTCCATTGATTTCAGTGTGAGAAAACTAGAGAAATGAGGCTGTATATATAGTTACCAGCCCCCAGAACCGACCTGTCACGTCAGCCCTGGGGGGTCGACCCATGGGTCGACACCCCCTTACCTGGGCGGGACTTTTCCCGCTCACCCCAATCTGCCCAATTTTAAAATTTGAACAGAAATGTTGAATTCCTGGACCCTATATATACATATTCTTCTTATGCGTGTACAAAATTCAAGCCTTCATAAATTCTTCATACGGTGTACGTTTTATGCAAACTAAATGTCTACCTTGACCAGAATTTCGAGAAGGACGCAATGGCGTGGTCTGTTTCCCTAAATTCTGAATACTAAATTAATTATTATTTAATTTATCCTCTTTAGTGTTGTTGAAATTACGGGGTGTTGCATATATATCACAATAAATAAAAAATAGTAATATAAGTGTTGAGGAATCCAGTTGGATCCCTCTAACCCGTTTCCCTGAATCCACAAATGTTATTCAACATAATAATAGTAATAATATTAATTTCACATCAATATGAAATATCATTGTGAACGGAATCAATAATCGATCAACAATATAACTATATCAACTATTTCAACCTATTTTATCAACCATTCATCCAAACAACCATCACACAATATAAAATTAGTATGAATAAACATAAACTCATTTATATAAAATTAGAAGCGAGTCAGAGTTAGTGAGTTTACTCAACTTGCTTCAGAGTTGACGCTTCTGCTTTTGTTTTAGTTTGATTCTATCACGAAATTCCTGTAGCTCGTTCTCAGCCATGTTAATTTCATAACGTAGATTTCGAAGCTACGATTCCAATGTGACTGGTTTCGTGTGATTTTGATAACATATGAATGGGTTAATAACATATTTAATTGAAATCCTTTAATTATAATTAACTTAACCTTTATAAAAAAATTAAAATTTTAATTACTTTCTAAACTAGTGTTTAGAGGCCGATTAATCCTTTACGTTCATTGTTCGCTGCTGTTCATGCATTTCACCGCAAATTTGCACAACCATAACCTGTTACCTGATTCAAATATTATACCGATCAGTTCATAATTTAATATAAGACTAATTTTTTTAATAAATGTTTAATTTAAAATTAATAACATTTTTATAATTAACTTTTATTTTGGCCGACCTTTAACCTTTCCTTTTCGTCCCTTTTCTTCCATCAACTTGGTCTCAACCCAACTACTATTCTGCACATTAATCCCCAAACTTATTCATCCCAATAATATATAATCACGTTTATATATTATTACCGCTAACTACCTCCTTTCCCCTGCATACTTTCATTACCCATTATCTCCACTCACTGCCTTAAACATTTTTATGGTCGAACCTCCATTCAGCAACTCCTCCTCTCTTTAATGTACAAAACTAGACATTTTCTTCCCTTTGTCCTTATAGTAGCATATATATATATATATATCACGTTACCACCCTTAATCCAACATTTATGTATATGCTAATACTCTCCTCATCATCTACTGTTTTCACGCTACAAGACTTTGACGCCATGGCCAAACTTATCTCACTCCTTTTCCTATCCACCATCCATGTAAAGCAAGCCTTCTTTTCCATATTTAATTACGTGAACAACCAAATATAATAACCATCGCAATTCCAACAGTGGAAACAAACCCACCACTGCAACTTCTACCAGTCACCTGAACACCACCCACCATCTCGAGCTCCATCAGCCCATATTGTACAACCACCAACCCATCAACGTTGAACGCGAACTCCTCACACCAACCACGACTTCAATTCAATGTAGCTTTCCACCATAATACCATTGACAATTTCTTCACCGAAACCCCATTAAAAACCACCAAATCGTGCACCTCGTTACCAGAGATTTCAACGCCATACCCTACTCAATTCAAAACCTCCCCAGTCAATCTCAATCGAAGCACTATAGCTTCGCTATCACCATTCAATTATGGAGGATTTCGAATCGAGCTTCACAATTTTAGTATCATATTGAATCTCACTCTCCAATGAGATCAACGAATTGTTAGTTGTATGATTTTATTCAGTATGTATTTTCGATCGATTTTTTAAGTAGCGAGTTGTTTTACTGCGAGGAAAATAGAAAAAAAGGATTTAGGGATTTTGTTTGTGGTAGAAAGAGGTGTTACGAAGGTTTTTCCGTGGACTGCTTCTTCACATTTCTATGTAAAAAAATAATGAAGAAGAAGCACGGTTTATTTTGAGGGAGGAGTTTTTGTTGTTTTATTTTTCCTAAAGAAAAAAGAAATGAAAAGGAGTTGGTTTGTAAATGAACGAACAAAGGAGATTAGTGGATATATAATGAAGAAGGATTTGGCTTCCTACCGAAGACTTTGGTGGCTTCAGTCAAAAGGAATTGGGTGGCTTCTATCATATGCTTTGGGATTTATTTATTATAGTATTTAAAGATTAGTGTACCCCGCTACACAGAATTTCATTCACTTACGAACTGGTATAGACAAAAATAAAAATACTATCATTTCAAGCAATGTGCCATGATCCCATAAATACAATAATATAGACAAGTTAACTTATATTGTGATATTTCTCAAAACGCTGATATAAGGTGTAAAATACTTCAAATAAAAAGTTGCTTATTTTTCAAAATAAAAATTACAAAAAAGTCTATATAGGGTGTAAAACACCAACCACCGTTGTCTCCTGAGCAGGTACCCTCCTCATGATCGCTGCCATCATGGCCTCGAACATAGTTGGGTATTCTGGTATACCGCCAGTACCCCTACAGGAACAATCTCTTCCCTGGCAGCATGTCTCGATGGTCGACGACTCATTCTAAATCTATAATATAGAATGATTAGTCCATGCACGAGAAAAACTGCAAATGAGGTTCAAAAGTTGTTATACTATACACTAATATATAGTATGCATCAATCAAAAATCTGCGAATACGTCTCTCATATGTAATTACGTCTTCGAACTTTGGCTAAAATCGATAACCAGAGCTATGATACCAAATGTGTTGATTGCCCATAACCCCCGCACTTAACAAGAGAAATAATGCGTTGAAAGACGTGTTCGGCAGCTATGGACCATCATCAGGGTAGAATAATATACGTGGAACCTGTCGTATAACACACACCATAAGATAAAATAAAATAGAACTTATACAGCAGGAAATAATAGTGAAGCGGAATTTAGCAGAATCATAAACTATTTCATATCATCATGAAATAATATCCATACATCCAAGGATTACAACATAAGAGTCTGTACATAGTGCCTCACTACAAACACTCAGAGAAATCATAACAGCGGAAAAACATCAAGATATGTATAGTAGCAATAATACACAAGCCTCTTGCTCATCTTCGCTCAGCAGCATCGTACTCATCAAGGTATCACCAATCACCTGTTACTCAGTCTTCCTACCCAAAATTGGATGAACACCCCAAGGTAATAAGAGGAAGCATAAAATCCTGAGTCATACAATAGTCTTAATGAGTGATAAACCAACTATCTAACATCACAAATAGAATATATAAGAAATAGGTAGATCAATCAACTAATCTACCAGCATCAACCATGAAGAAACCCAACATGTCTTCCCCACATCCGACAGGGATAGCCTTTACAACAAACAATTAAGAACAACAGTACATTCATGGTAGTCAGTTAGCCAGCATAGACCATCCTAATCGATATCGACATCTCTCGAGCACAAGCCCCGAAGGTCTAAACCAACATCAAATAAGCACCTAAGAGATATCTCCTTTGACATCGAATGATCTACACAAGACGATACAAGAAAAACAATCATCATCCATGGTTGTGGCTATCATTGCCAATCTTGCTTCAAAACCATCGTTAATCATATGACTGGTCAACACCTTGTCGTCCGTGAAGGGAAAATGGTAAACCCCGGTTCTAGCAAAACTCCATACGCCGTACAATGAAATGTAAATAGGCCCTTCATCGATACCCAGGGTACTCGACTAATCATCTAGTCTTTTAAGCGTCCCTATTATATCCATGCTTTGAGCCCGCTAGAACCTACGAAAACGATAATTCCTCGGCCTCTAGTATCTCTAGTCGTCATCGGCAACCATTCATAAGATCAAATCATCTTGAGCAGCCATTATCCACAAACTCAACATCTTTGAGTTGTTTCCACATTCGTTGCATTTCGTCGATCAATGAATAATTCACCCACTATGAACATTCCATCTTCAACCCATATATACTCAACTTCTTTATGATATCCTGCGATGTTAGACTAATCACAAATCCAATCTACGCACCCACTCTAATACAATGCGAGTCACGCATAATAGATTTCCACCTTGACGAGCATTTCTCCACTGAACTTGAAGTTACAGAGAGTCTTCAAACAGCTGGATAGTTCGCTAACATTTCTAGCGATTCGGTTTAGGTCATCACCACCTCTAGGAGTTTCGCCAAGCTGTTTCTACAAAGAATCATCTTTTCTATGGTTGGGACATGCGGTGTCCCAACCTTGATCTAACATATAAATTCACCTCAATGAGAATCTGGAACTCAGTCTACATATTGAAGAAAAATTAAGTCAATGCTGCATCATATTAGTCATCTCAAACAATCGGCTCTATTACTGTGCTCAATCTACAAAAGAAATCCATTATTCTTACATGACTTAAATTACACACACACACACACACATGTTAGGGATTGCGGAATGGATCGTTAAGGCAAAACAAACATAGAGGGGGGGTGAACAATGCTTTTGAGAATTTAAACAAAATCTAAAAATTATGTGAACTACTATATGAATCAAACACCACAGAAACTATCACATATACATAATCAAACACAAACACAAATATAAAAAAAATAAGGTGTAGAAAAAGAAAGAAAACACCGGATTTTATACTGGTTCAGATCGCTCCTACGTTCAGTCCCGCACAACGTTGGATTGCACAGAGTTTTATTACTATATCAATAGTCAAGTAAAACCTCCTTTATTTCATGGCTATAAGGGATACTACCGATTATCCGTCCTTGATTTCACAGTTATGAAATACCATCGATTACCCGTCCTTGATTTTATGGCTATAAGAGATACCACCGATTACTTATACAACCCAAACAATTACAAATAGCCCTATAACTCTTCAATAGCGCATGATTCGTAGAGTAATGAGTAGAGAGTGTAATGAGAAGAAGTTTAATGAAAACAAATTTGATTTCGACAGAGTATAAATGTAGAAATCATAAAAATGATGAAGAATATTGGTGTAATGAAAGGAGATGAATATGGAGAAGAAGAATAATCATAAAATTCGAAATCAACCACTATTTATAACATTTGAAAGATTGTAATGTTTCAGAACCGTCACAAATAGTGAAAAGACACTTCCTTTCAATTTTGAAAAATGACAGTTATATGTCGATATGGGCATAGATGTATGTCGACGGATACATGTGTAAAACTAATTTTTGAACATTTTTCAAGTGTTTTGATATATATATATATATATAATTCTGGAAGTTTTTGAATTAAAACACAGTGTTATAAATGAATATTATAAAGTAGAAAATCAAGTGAAAACATAGATATAAATTATATAAACATATTTATAAAATTATAGAGTTAAAACTATATAAATAAGTATATAAAAGTATATAATATATATAAAACTTATAAACTATAAAATTTTAGTATAAAATCAAAAGTAAAGTAAAGAAAATAAAGTAGAGAAGATAAAGATTAAAAATAGAATTTAAAAATAGAATTTGAAAATAGAATTTGTAATCAGAATTTGAAAATAGAATTTGAATTTGAACCTGGAGTGCTATTCAGAGTCTTACATAAGCTAGACTCTATTACTATATTTGTCTTGAACTCTTGAAACTCTTGAAATCTTGAATACTCATGAGTCTCGAATCATCTCTGAATTCTGAGTCTCTAATATCTTTAAGCTGTACTATCTTCAACAATAATTCATGTATATAAATCATGTATATGCGTATATATATATATATATTCTGGATAAAAGTGTTGGTATATATTTTATAATCAATTAATATTGAAATAAGGTTGTTGTCATCAAAACTCCATTCTCCAACAATCTCCCCTTTTTTGATGATGACAACCTTAGTTTATAAAATATCATACCTGTATATACCTGTTGATGATGATCCTTCAAATACTCTCCCTATCTATATGAATATTTTAAAATAATTCTATATTTCTATATTTTATAATTTCTACCCCTTTGGCATTATCAAAAAGAAATTCTAAAACTACTCCCCCTAAATTGTTAAACTATCTAAATAAAATGTATAAGTTACTAAGTAACTTCTAATTCAAAGTAGAATACTCCCCCTAAGTAAAATATTCCTTTTAATAATTCTCTAATACCTCCAATAAGTCGTAGATCTATACTAAAGTAAATAATTTCTTAATTCTATACAACCCTGTAATAATAGCACCTCTCAGAACATTCTAGATTCATGATTTTCAATCATCAATACAAATCAATACAAGTATTATAATTACATATGCTAAATGTATACAAACCAAATCAATCAAAGCATACCACATCATATGTTTTAATATATATAAGTTTCATATAATCCTAATCAAATTCAAACAAATCAATTAAATCGTACCGAACAATTAAACGTTTCTTGGGACTTCTACCCAACCGTCTTCCCTAAAGATTGGATCCATCTTTATGACTTCATGTAACAACCCGGAAAATCAGAACCAATTTAAAATTTTATTTTGTCTATTTCAATTAATTTTGAATAGTTAAAATAATTTATTTTAAATAATAACGATTTAAAATTTATTTAAATCAAAGTTAGAATGAATATATTTATTTTAATTTTAAAAGGAGGTAGAAATAGCATGGTAGTTTGAAAATTTGAATCTGAACTTTGACTGAATGAACAGGATTCAAAATAAATCGGATTTTAGTGAAACCAAAAATATTTAAATCTGTTTAAAAATAACTTTCAAATGAATCCGAAAAATTGAAATTTCATAGCGGGAATAAAAAGTTATGACCAGCTGAATATTCAGAATAGTCGCTATGGAATTTAATATAATTTATAGCCCGTATAAATGGCCATTATACAAACGACCTTCGTTTTCGATGAAACCATTTTTGTCGGATCCAGAATGTCAAATTATTGCCAAGTTTAATTTTCCATAATTTTTGGAACTAATATGTGAGCGTGGTAAATTAAACTACGTTCGATAATTTCTATTGAATTTAATCGACCGTTAAAAAGGCCATTATTCAAATGGTCTCCAAATTCGATGAAATTAATTTTTTAGGACTGTATCGTCAAAACATAGCTAGATTTATTTTTTGGGAATTTTCGGAGTCCGTATATGGCCCTAGTAAATTTAAATGTACGATCAAATTAAATAAATAAATGATTTATATTTTAAATTGAAGAAAACGGGCTGAAAATGATCAATTGGGCTTACGGGACCTCGCCCATTGTGTCCTGAATGGGGGCATTTGGGTGGAAATAACTTTCGTTGGGCTGAAATTGGAGCTGAAAGGGGTTAACGGGCTTAAACTAGTAATTAAAGAGATTTATTATTATTTTAATATAAATATCTCCTATACCAAACCCTAATTCTCGTTTGCTACAGCCGTTGCCCCCTGATACCAATGGCCATGAATGCATGATCCTTCCTCCATAAAAAACTTCCAATCCACACAGTAAAATTACTCCAGCCTTTTGACAATTTCGTAGAGCTTTTCATCCTCTCCACATCACTACGGATAACCCCTCCTGACATTGAACTTCCGACGAGCTACAGTCCCCCAAACTCTGGTCGTTTTCCTCGCCGCGCCGCCCAATTGCTCCGATCGATCTGGTCATTGGTGGGCCCACCCTGCTCACCACTCCTCCCCCTACAGCGTGCCACCACCCGATCGTCTTCACGCCCCACGGCTTTGTCGAGAATTGTAAACCTAATTTTGAAAAAAATAAAAGGAGTACGGCATCGATCTGTAGGTGGAAGAGAAAGGGGTATATTACTTTTTATTATTTAATTAATTTATTTTAAAACATTATCAATCTAAATTAATTCATAACTAGTGCATACGAACTCGGATTTGAACGATTTTAGAACCGCTGCGATCGTGATTCCGAGATCTACATTTCTTGACTGATTAGAACGGATTCGGAGCAGATTAGATTTTGGACAAAAATTCGATTCTGAATTATTTAGAATTAAAACCGACTGTGAGAAATTCTTTTTTTATAAAATTAAAATTTATTAATCATAATTGTGGTATTACTCATACGCTGTAATATTCTGTTGATTATCATACGTGATTTGATATGTGATTGGTGTGTTATGTAGATCTATTGAAAATTAACATTTGTGTTAATTAGAAAAAAGTTACACAAAAATTATCATTTCGTGTTTATTAGATCTGTTGAATCAAAAATTAAAATTTATGTTAATTAGAAAAGAGTTACACAAAAATTATCATTTTTGTTTATTAGATTTGTTGAATCAAAAATTAACATTTGTGTTAATTAGAAAATAGTTTAAAAAATTATCATTTTTGTTTATTAGATTTGTTGAATCAAAAAAAATTACATTTTTGTTAAATTAGAGTTGAGCCAAACAAAATTTATCATTTTTGTTAAATTAAAATAATTGGATTAAAAGTGATCATTTTTGTCAAAACACATTAGTTGAAATAAAATGTTTATTTTTATCAAAGTACACTAGTGGAAATAAAATGTACATTTTTATCAAAACATATTAGTTGAAATAAAATGTTCATTTTTATCAAAGTACATTAATTGAAATAAAATGTTCATTTTTATCAGAACACATTAGCCGAAATAAAATATTCATTTTTATCAAAACACATTAGCTGAAATAAAATATTCATTTTTATCAAAACATATTAGTTGCATTAAAATTATCATTTTTGTCAAAATATAATTATTGGATTAAAATATTCATTTTTATCAAAGTACATTAGTTGAAATAAAATGTTCATTTTTATCAAAACACATTAGCTGAAATAAAACGTTCATTTTTATCAAAGTACATTAGCTGAAATAAAATGTTCATTTCTATCAAAACACATTAGCTGAAATAATATGTTCATTTTTATCAAAGTACATTAGCTGAAATAATATGTTCATTTTGATCAAAGTACATTAGTTGAAATAAAATGTTCATTTTTATCTAAGTACATTAGTTGAAATAAAACGTTCATTTTTATCAAAGTACATTAGTTGAAATAAAATGTACATTTTTATCCAAGTACATTAGTTGAAATAAAATGTTCTTTTAATCAAAGTACATTAGTTGAAATAAAATGTTCATTTTTATCAAAACACATTAGTAGTAATAAAACGTTCATTTTTATCAAAACACATTAGTTGAAACAAAATATACATTTTTGTCAAAACACATTAGTTGAAACAAAATGTTCATTTTTATCAAAACACATTAGTTGAAACAAAATGTACATTTTTATCAAAGTACATTAGCTGAAACAAAATGTACACTTTTGTCAAAGTACCATAGTTGAAAAAAATGTACACTTTTTTTCAAAGTACATTAGTTGAAACAAAATACACACTTTTGTCCAAATATATTAGTTGAAATAAAAATTGACATTTTAACAAAATATAATGGTTGTAAACAAAAATTACATTTTTGTTAAATAAGATTAGAGTTAAACAAAAATTACATTTTTGTTAAATAAGATTTGAGTAATAATAAAAATAACATTTTTGGTTAAAGAGATTTGTGTTTGAGCAAAAATATTAATTTTCTCAAACTAGGATTATCAACATAAATGCTACCATCACTTATATTCATTTTGTTAAGTTAGCATGGTTAACAAAATGAAATCATCACTTTTTAATCATTTTGTTAAACTAGAATTGTCAACAAAATGAATGAATCACTTTTTAATCATTTTATTTGTCAATGCATACATTAGAATTTGTATGCAAGTCAAAGAATCATTTTTATTGATAATGCATACATTATAATTTGTATGCAAAGTTAACATATCATTTTTATTGTCAATGCATACATTATGATTTGTATGCAATTTCAAAGAATCATTTTTATTGGCAATGCATACATTAAAATTTGTATGCAAGGTTAAAATATCATTTTTATTGTCAATGCATACATTAAAATTTGTATGTAATTCAAAGAATCATTTTTATTGAAAATGCATACATTAGAATTTGTATGCGAAGTTAAAATATCATTTTTATTGTCAATAGATACATTAGAATTTGTATGCAAATTTAAAACAAACATTTTATATGTTATGTTTTACATTGAAATTATATATACACAAATAAAATATTTCTTTTTATTTGTTAAAGTCAAAAATAGAAATTGCATACAAGTAATGAAAATAAAAATTATCTTCTATTTGTCATTAGCAAATGTCAGGTAAATAAAGACATTTTATTTGACATTACAAAATATGTATAAATGGTTATGCAAATTAAAATATTCTTTTATTTGGCGTGTTAAAAACGTTAGTGGAATCGTCGAATGGTTTATATATAATTATATATATTTTATAAATTAAAATTAAACGAATCGCGTGCGATAATCCGCGTTTCGGAATCATAACTTTAAACGATTATACCGAAAGATCCGACCGTCGAATTTTTCCAAACCTGGAACTGTTAAGACCGCTTTGGGAAGATCTTTCCAACGATATAAATTTTGTTAAAATCCAACGGCTAGATTTCGAGAAAAGTGTAATTCAAATTTTGATAAAAACAGCGCCAGGGCCGTCTATTGACCCGAAGCGTCGTTAAATTAAACTGAGCTATTTTTATATAAATAAAAATAGAGATAAATCGTTACAAAATAATATTAACGGTATGAAATGGTTTAAATTATATATATGCGAGAATTATTTGAAAAGGCCGAGTTCAATCTCATTTCAAATAATTATACGACGATTAAATCGAAGATATTGAAGACCGGCGATGTTCGCATCGAATGGATGACTACTGATGCCCGGCATTTGGTAGCTCCCAATAAAGGGTTAAAGTGGTAGTTGTCCGGATGTACTTGTTGATTGTCCGGATAAGCGAGCACCTCTTTTCTGTATTGGACATACGGGACGAGGAATAAGGTGTCTCCGGTTTCGTTCAAACCCAGAACGGACTTGTAAATGGATGTGTGTCTGACATTGGATTTCATTCCATGTAAATTGATTTATATTTAATATATATCTTATTGGTGGTGGAGAATTTATTCTCTTTCTTAACACCCTTCTTTGAGACGCACGATCTCAGAGGTTATATATTGGTAGTTATCGATCGCATGGCGTGGATTGTCAATGTGGCATGCCAAGACGCAGATGATCAAGGCTTTTGTTGAAAAGAAGAGCCTTGTGGTTGATGATCAAAACATAGCCTATTTTGGCATAGATTTGTGCACAGCGTTACCTCACGAGGCTCACACCTCGGTAAGTGTCAGAAACGGGACAAGGGAACGCAGGAAATGCACGCGTTTCTTTATAGCTAGAAGTGGTATCTGGGTTTTGCAAGCCCTGGCATTTTACTTATGTGGTTGATGGATTATGAGGTACCGTGGATTTATTGGTCGATAGCGACCAAATTATAGGTTTAATAGGACCGAGAAACGTGTGTACAGGCATAACTAATCCAGAAGACATATTTGTGGTCCGGCCCTACAGGATCCAAGGGTTCACTGCGGGGGATCCTGAGACATTTGCTAGAGTGTCTCGAATCGGTAAGGAGATCGTCCCTAGCCTTGACTCATGATGGAGACCCAGTTTCCAATACGACATTACGGTTTTGATTGTAAACCTATATATGGCGACATAGTAGGATGGGTACTATGCCGTCAAGGATTGATACATTTACTTTGAAGTATTTTGAAACTGACTGGACACTAATAATAATATTAAAATATTGTTTTCTACATATCAAGCACATTATAAGGTAAAACTCTATCCTCCACTTTACGTTGCGTTGTGTGATGGGACTTGAGTCTTATACTGATTTCATTTTCTAAAAAGCATTGCATTATTTTAAATAAAAACTTATTTAATTTATGCACTAGCAATCCAATGGAGTAAACTCGTTCCGCGTTAGCGGCATGATCCCGTGATTAGCCATATTGATTGATAAGTTAGGAAAGATTTCTCATACCAGTCCCACGACTAACTCGTAGTTTGTTTCACTTTGTAAACTCGGGTGCCCTCTTTTTCACATGGGCAACCAAGTGACAGGTTCAGGTTATTTTGGACATATGTTGGATTGAAGTATGCTAATGAAAGGAAGACGAAGAACATTTTTATCTTTTTATTTCTACTTTGAGACATTTAAACATGCTTTATCTATGATGTACTTGATGGAGTTTTAGACTTATTTTTATTTGCTGAGACTTTCTATTTGCTAAGTTATATCCTGTAATTGTGCCACTCTGATGTTCTGATGTTGTGATGTTGATGACATTTCTATTTCCGCTGCAATGATTTATGTGTTATGATGTTATCTGAGATTTGCTGTTGTGTAATTATGTTATATTCCAATGATTATCCTGGATTTCGTACTACAGAAGTTTGGGGTCATCATAGTTGGCATCAGAGCTAAAGGTTAACCTTAGCTTTGGAGTATAACATATTTAAAAAAATTCGTCTAAATAGAATCAGCAGTATTCTAAGGTGAGTAGCTCATTAGAGATAGGATTAGTAATGTCCTAGAATGAGCATGGCAGAATAGCACATATTAATCAGTCATTACATCATTATCATCTTTCCATATGTCTTTTCTTTTACCTTCCCTTTAAAATTATCATTTCTGTTGGTTTGACTCTTTCCTTGATGGTATAGAACTGACTGAAAATGAGCACTAGAGCAAGAGCCAGAGGCAGAGGCGAAGCAAGAGGACCAATAAGGGATGAAAACCCAATTGTTCAGGAGCAGCCGAATCCCGAGGCTGTAGCATCACCACCACCTCCACCCTCACAACTTATTGACCTAGACAAGGTAGCTAAGATGTTTAGGAATTTGGGTGGTGTGTCATTCACAGGCCAAGAGACGGTGATGGAAGCTCAAGCATAGCTGAGAAAATATTTGGAGGCCTGGAACTTGAAGACCACCACAAGCGTTTTATGGCATCGTGGCTATTAAAGGATGAGAATCAAAATTGGTGGGAGACTGTCATAATTGGAAATAATGAGGCCGTCATGTCTTGAGCCAAATTCAAGAAACTCTTTAACGAGAAGTTTATTCCTCCTCAAGAAGTAGAGCGTCTTCACGATCAGTTTGCCAACTTGCAACAAGGAGATAAGACTGTTTCAGAGTATGTGCGGAAGTTTGAAGAGCTCTTACATTATGTCCCTGAATTAATTCGGGACCCCTTCCAAAAGAAAAAGAGATTCATTAATGGCCTGAGACGACCCCAAACCCCGTACTGCCGGCGGCAAGGGTAATCCTTGGAATATAACATAGAAACAGATAACAGGAAAACAGAAATAAATAAATACACCAGATAATGCACAATAGAATATACTGGATAAACGTAATCATCAGAGTTACACAGTATACAGGATCATACTTAGTACAAATACAGTTCAGCTATACATAAATGTCTACAGCGGAAAACAAACATAATGTTCAATAGGAGCTGAACAGCATAAAAAGAGATAAATAATAGAATCCATCTTCAGCTTCAGCTATCCAGAAAGAGCCAGCTAAACATGAATACAAGGATGCCTGTGTAGAAAAAGGGGCACCTGAGTTCGAAAGTGAAACAAACTACAAGTCAGTCATGGGACTGGCATGCGAAATCTACTCAACACATTCAAAATATGTCTAATCACAGGACCACGCCACTTTCGTGGAACGGGTTTACTCCATTGGATTGCTAGTGCTTTAAAACAAATCATTATTTTAAACATCGCAATACTTTTTATAAAAATGAAGCCATTATAAGACTCAGTTCCCATCACACAATGCAACGCAAACCGGAGGATAGAGTTTTACCTTATAATGGCCAAAATATGCTTGATACGAATAAAACAAAAGCATTTGATATTACTACTAGTGTTTATATGTTTCAAAAACAATTTCAAATCATAACTATCAATCATAGACGGCATGGGTACCATATATCATGTCGCCATATATATATACAATCAAACCCGCACAGTCACGTATTTGGAAATTGGATTTCCGTCATGAACCAAGGCAAAGCATAGTCCTTACCGACTTTGAGACAATCTAGCCTACCATGTCTCAGGATCAGAGCTCGAGAGACCCTTGGATCGTCAGGGCCGGTCCACCGATTTGGATTAAAATGCCTGAGCAATACGTCTCCCCGCCCTATGGGGCGCAAATGAGCCAACGAATGACTCCATTGGACCCGGATCGTCCGATCTAACCGAGGCGCCTCGCAACAGTAACAACCACATAAGTAAAATGTCAGGCCGTGTAAAAATACCGACACAACTCCTAGCTAGAAAGAAACGCATGCCTTCCCTGAGGTCCTACTTCCGATTCTGGTTCATACCAGGGTGTGAGGCTCACGATTTCACGTTATACACAAAGCTACGCAACACAGGCGGTTCTTTGATCATCACCACAAGACTTTGCTTTTCAACAAAAGCCCTGATCACTGCATCTTAGCATGCCACACAAGCAATTCACACCGTGCAACTGATAGCTATCAATCACACAGAATAAATTCCAATGTCAGACACACTGTCCATTTGCAAGTCCGTTCTGGGTCTGAACGAAACCGGAGGCACTATATGCCTCGCAAACCCATCGATCACCACGTACGTCTGGACGATCACCACTCGTTATCCATATTTAGGGATGCCTCCCAATCAGGACCTCGGTTACCATCCAAACGAGGTGAAAATCTCCGGTCTTCGACCACCGTTTTTATCTTCGATTTCTTATCGTCGATTCAGTTATTCAGAATGGGATAAACCCGGTCTGTCTGAGAAACTCGCGTATATAATAAACAAGTGCAACACCAACATACATACGCATCATTTCAATTCATTAGTCACTAACTGTCAATCAATAAGAGAACGATTTCCCAAATATTAACCCCGAAGGCCGAAACCAACATCAGATCAACACCCAGGAAACCATTCGACTTAGCCAACCTTCAGTTAATTTCTAAATTTCACATCCATATCGTTTATAATATTTTATAACGATTTATCGCTATTTTTATTCGTTTTAAAATAGCCAATTTATTCAAAACGACGCTTCGGGCAATAACGCGACCGTAGCGCTGTTTTTCTTCAGATTTGATTTACACATATATGAAAATCGAACTGTTGTATCTTCACAAAATTTACATCATTAGAAAGATTTTTTCAAAATGAATCCAACGGTTCCAGTTTCGGGGAATTCCGACGGTCGGATCTCCCGGTATAATCGTTTGAAGTTTCGATTTCAAAATACGAACTGCAACGTCGTTATTCGATTAAATATAATTATATATATATATATAATCGATTCTGGCGCTGTTTTTCTTCAGATTTGAATTAAACATTCCAGACAATCCAACCGTTGGATTTTTACAAAGTTGGTGCCGTTGGAAAGATATTTCCAAAGCGAACCCAACGGTTGCGGTTTCGGGAAAATCCGATGGTCGGATCTCCCGCACTAATCGTTTGAAATCACGGTTTCAAAATACGAACTGCAGCTTCGTTATTCAATATATATTTCAATTCTATTTATATATATATCGATTCTTCTATTTCAAAGCTATATTCTTTTCATACATTTGATAAAAATTATATTTTCATCTAACTGTCTTCTATTTCAACACTTCACTTATTTTTAACAATTCATGTATATAATAAAAATGTGATTTTTAATGTAAAACAATTTATTTCAAAACTCTACTATTTTATATAGTTAATATACGTGATAAAAATAGGATTTTTATTATAAAACAATTTATTTCAAAACAAGATTATTTTATATATCTCATATTGATGATAAAAATGGGATTTTTATTATAAAACAATTTCTTTCAAAATATGAATACCATTCAACACATGAATTTCAATTCAACGAATGAATATCGATTCAACACATGAATGTTTTCTATAGTTTATATATATAGATAAAAAGGTGATTTTTATATTTAAAACACGAATACCATTCAACACATGAATTTCAATTCAACGAATGAATATCGATTCAACACATGAAGGTTTTCTATAGTTTATATATATAGATAAAAAGGTGATTTTTATATTTAAAACACGAATACTATTCAACACATGAATTTCAATTCAACGAATGAATATCGATTCAACACATGAAGGTTTTCTATAGTTTATATATATAGATAAAAAGGTGATTTTTATATTTAAAACACGAATACCATTCAACACATGAATTTCAATTCAACGAATAAATATCGATTCAACACATGAAGGTTTTCTATAGTTTATATATATAGATAAAAAGATGATTTTTATATTTAAAACACGAATACCATTCAACACATGAATTTCAATTCAACGAATGAATATCGATTCAACACATGAAGGTTTTCTATAGTTTATATATATAAATAAAAAGGTGATTTTTATATTTAAAACACGAATACCATTCAACACATGAATTTCTATTCAACGAATGAGTTTCAATTCAACACATGAAGGTTTTCTATTCAACGAATAAATATAGTTTCAACAAATGAAAATAATTCAAACAAATGAATATTATTCAAAATTTCGGCAGCATAACGACAGGGTAGTTACAACCGGGGCCGTCCCTAGTACGGCTCCTCGCTCAACCTTAAAACCTCGCGGTTTTTGACAATGGGGATTCATGCATCTAGTTCGCACGCAGGCGGCATATATATTTTTTTCATTTCCACAAACTAATCCTATGTGGTTTCAACCAAATATTTCTCAACCACAAACGGGTATTTTTCAACCATAATAAATCAATTTCAACCACAAACAATTTCAATCAACCGTTCACCATCAATCAATTTTCACACTAATCATAACCAATAAAAATCGTCCATGGTTTGTGGACGAGGGGCATATATATATATATATAGCATTTCACTTCTATTTCAACACATAAATAATTTTTACAACGCATATATAACTTATACATCGAACGAAAACTTATACAATGCTTATACAAGAGGTGTACAATGCTTATATAACTCATACATCGATTATATAATTTATACATCGTCGTTTTCCTTATCGTTTATAAATTAGAAATCTCACATTGGGTTCCACTCCACTAAAAATAGCAGAAGGCTCAGAAAAATATGCGGTCTCTTCTAGAATGTAGAAGACGTCCACACGAGTCTACTGTCTCCTGTTTCACTGAATTTCGTCAATAAACGAAAAAGATATGATTTTTACAGTGAAATCAAAAACCATAGCATTTTAAACTGCTATAATATAGTTAAAAATAAAATAGCCGTATACCTCGTTTTGATGTTCAAAACTAGGTCAGCAATTTGCACGAAATCCGCGAAGCTTCGCGTCGATCGACCAGCGCCACGAGGTAGTGCTTCGAAAACCGCGCCAGGGGGTGTCCACCGCCGTCAACTCGCGCGCTCCAGGGAGGAGGAATTCCAGCTCGAACGGCGCAACTTCAGGGTGCCCTATCTCCCACAATACTAAGCGATAAATTACAATCCCTATATGGATTTGAAGATCTCGAGACGATCTACAAAAACTTCAACTGGGGCATGGGTTTTTATTACGTGTAGGAGGAGGAATCGGAGGGGGAAGTTTTTGAGCACTTACGCCGTTCGTTTTGGTCCGGGAGAGAGAAGTCGCGGGGGGGGGGTTCTGACGTGGACGAATCATTTTTTTATTTATAAAGTTTTAAAAATACGAAAATACCCCTTGCCGCCTGCGAACCCCAATCCAAACCCAACGACTGTCGTCCCTAGCATTTTACCCCCATTCCGAACATAATGGGATATGTTTCGAAGGCCCATTCGAATGTTTCAGTCGGTTTTTCTTCAAATTAAAATATAAAACATTCAATATTAAATTTGAACGTACATTTCAATTTGCCAGGTCCACAAACTGATTCAAAAAATTCCAGAAAAATAAATCTAGCTATGTTTTGACGATACGGCCCCAACAAAACTAGTTTCGTCGAATTCTGAGACCGTTTGCAACCAATTTAACTGTAATTGACCAGAACACGTTTTCCTTTGCCACGCTGACATACTAGCTTCAAAAATTATGAAATTTGAAACCTAGCAATAGCTTCTCATCCCGGTTCCAACGAAAGTGGTTTCGTCGAATTCCGAGGTCGTTTGCAAAATAGCCAATTTCACGGGCTATATAAATTCCATAGCGACCTTTCTGAAAATTCATTTGGCCATAACTTTTGCTTTCCGCTAAGAAACTTCGATTTTTTAGATTTGTTAGAAAGGTATTCACTAACAGATTTAAATATTTTTGGTTTCAGTCAAATCCGTTTTGTTTTGCACCCGGTACAGTTCGATAAAGTTTGAATTCAATTTTTGAAACTACAGCGCCATTTCAGGCCTTGTTTATAATTAGACTTAATTATATTCGTTTTCAAACGTCGATTCAAACTCACTTTTCATTGTGATCATTTAAAATATTTATTTTAAATATTTAAAATCCATTATTTTAGCCAATTTAAAAAAAAAAAAATTGGTTCAGATTTTCCGGGTCGTTACAATCTCCCCGACTTAAAACTTCGTCCCCGAAAAGGAACAAAGTCGAAAGTGGTTTGATTAATCAACTCTACGTTCAATCTGGCTTCCATTCTCCAACTTTTCACTTTCTGAGAATTTTCAAATTCTTCAAAATTTGGCTAACACCCGGAATTTTCGAAAAATTTCGCCATAACCTCCTTTGTACGGGGAGAGGTTTGGAAATTTATTGGGTCGTATTAGGTACCCAATAAATCCTAATAAGCATACACATATTTATAGTGATATATTCTGGTGTTTACCGGGGAGCGTGTATAGATAATAACTCCAGAAATAAATTTTAAATGCTCCAGAGGATAAATCCTCGTCCCGTATGGGAAATAAATAGTCCATGTGCCGTAACTAATAACTAGAGAGACGTGATTATTGTCAACTCCAGACCCGTGTGGGTTTTTTATTAATCTGGCAATTTTATCGTTACAATTTAAAATAGTCCATATCAATCATCAGTTCAACCTGTAAAATATAGTCATCGCCATACAAGCTTCTCGCTCGTATGGTAAATCTTCCACCTCGTCACACAAGCTCCAAATGCTTATATGGTATATGATGAAGTATGCCTATCTTCAGAAGTATGCCATGCAGTGTAGTTCAAAATTAATTGTCACTATCCTATGGCGATGTTTATTATTTCACACAGAACAACCAGCACTCCGCATCCAATGGCATTCACAGGAGTTGATATAATAAAATTTCGCATCCAACTCATTAAGGTTTACCTATTTGTCAGGCACGCAAATAAAATCTTTACTCAACAGCTATCCATTTACCTGTTCAAACATATATAATGCACATGTATATATATTTCTATCTATTTTCTAATCAGTTCAATGTGTGATTTAAACGCATAAATTCTACCATTATTTCCTTATTGATTAAATTAACTATCGTTTTAATAATTCAATTAATCAAATCTACAATCACACAACACAAACAATAATCAAATTGTTTTTAACTTTTCAAAATCATACAAATTAATTCATACATTTTTTTTTAAATTAAGCAGATTTTAGAATCAAAAGTGCACATCCATGGAAAGAAAATTACAACAGAGTAGAGAACTAATTGTTAATGCAAAGTACGGTAAATGTACCTTGCACCGGAGTCAATCTGAGATATCCACTCTGCATCTAGGATAGGCTTTCTGAATTCTCTCCTCAGTTTCCCAAGTACAATCTCGAGGATCTCCACTCCATTGCACTTTGACTAAGTGAACCTTCTTGTTCCTCAGTTCTTTGGTCTCTTTGCCAATGATCTTTAGCGGCTCTCTTCTCACAACCAATTCTGGAGTAATTTCAATGTCCTGTTGGGCTGCTTCTTCCACGATCAAGTCTGGATCATGAACGTGCTTTCGAAGTTGAGATATGTGAAAAACATCATGAACTCCAGGCAACCAATCAGGCAATTTAACCCTATAAGCGAGAGTTCCAATCCGTTCTAGAATAGGAAACAGACCAATGAATTTGGGCGCCAACTTTCCAGTTTTACCGAACCGGATAACTCCTCTCATCGGCGATACTTTCAAATATACATAGTCGCCAACGGCAAATGATATATCCCTTCTTCTCCTATCGGCATAACTCTTTTGTCGGCTTTGAGCAGCCAGTAATCGCTTCTTAATAAAGTCGACTTTGTCGGCAGCTTCTCGGATCATATCTGGCCCCAACACCAGTCTATTACTGGGTTCGACCCAACAAGCAGGAGATCGGCACGGTCTACCATATAATGCTTCGAATGGCGACATTTTCAGGCTCTCCTGGTAGCTGTTGTTATAAGAGAATTCAACCAAATGCAGATGGTCTTCCCATGATCCACCGAAATCTAGAACACAAGCCCGCAATAGATCTTCTAGTATACGATTCACCCTCTCAGTCTGACCATCTGTCTGAGGATGATATGCGGTGATCAAGTTCAACTTCGTTCCCAGTTCGACTTGAAATGCCTCCCAAAATTTGCTATTAAATATTGTATCTCTATCACTGACTATACTGAGCGGCACTCCATGTAGTCTAACAATTTCCTTGAAGTATATCTGCGCCAGACTCTGAGCAGTTCTGTTTGATCTGACAGGTATGAAATGGGCGGTCTTCGTGAAGCGATCTACGATCACCCAAATACTGTCATTTCCTTTTCTGATTCTGGGCAAACCATCTATGAAGTCCATGGAAATATGTTCCCACTTCCAGCCAGGAACGTCTAGCGGTTGCAATAATCCAGCCAGTTTCTGTTGGTCGCTTTTGACTAGCTGGCAAGTAGGGCATCGGCTAACATATAAAGAAATGTCCCTCTTCATCCACTTCCACCAGAAAGTGCGTTTGATGTCATTATACATTTTGCTTACTCCCGGATGGATACTAAGTTTTGACTTGTGGCATTCATCCAGTACTTCCTTTCGGAGCTCAGCAATGTTAGGGACACAGGTTCGACCTTTGAGCCTTAGAATTCCATCATTATCAACTTGAAAACTCGAGGGTTCGCCTTGTTGAATTATCTCTCTGATCTTCTGAATGAAGTGATCATCCTTCTGAAGAGCAGATATTTTATCTATCAATGAAGTCATGATAATAAAACTGGCGATCATTTCATTCTTTCGGCTTAACGCATCGGCCACGACATTGGCTTTCCCTGGAGTGTATATAATCTCAAAGTCGTATGCTGCAAGGAACTCTAGCCAACGTTGCTGCCTTAGATTCAAGTCTTTCTGGGTGAACAGATACTTTAGCGACTGGTGATCTGTAAACAGTTCAAATCTCTCACCCAGAAGATAATGTCTCCAGATTTTCAAGGCGAACACAATAGCCAATAACTCAAGATCATGAGTGACGTAGTTTTTCTCTTGTGGTTTCAACTGACGGCTAGCATACGCAATCACTTGACCCCTTTGCATTAACATTGCGCCAAGGCCTTATCTAGAAGCATCAGTCCAGACTTTCAAATCCTGATTGCCATCGATGATGGTTAACACTGGAGCTGTCGTTAATCTTAACTTTAGCTCTTCAAAAGCCTCCTCACTTTCTGGAGTCCATTTGAATTTAGAGTGCTTCTTTGTAAGCTTCGTTAAGTGACCAGATATCTTCGAAAAGTTTTTAACGAACTTCCGGTAATAGCTAGCCAATCTGAGAAAACTGCGGACTTCTGTAGGAGTGCTAGGCTGCTTCCAGTTTTGAATAGCTGTGATTTTACTTGGATCCACAGCAATTCCTTCCTTCGATACGACGTGGACTAGACATTTTACTTCATCTTGCCAGAATATACATTTGGATATTTTGGCTTTTAATACATTCCTTCTGAGGATTTCCAGAACCTATTCCAAATGCTTTTCATGTTCGGCCTTTGATTTAGAGAAGATAAGAATATCGTCAATAAAAACCAGAACAAATTTATTCAAAACTTCTCTGAACACTCTATTCATCAAATCAACGAAGTATGCTGGATCGTTACATAAGCCGAACGGCATTACTAACCACTCGTAGAATAAGTCTGGACCTCTGAATGTTGTCATTGGAACACACTCCTCGGCAATACGAAGCTGATGGAAACCTGTAGCTAGGTCCATTCGTGAAAATACTTGTGCGTCATTCAGACGATCCAATAAGTCATCGATTCGCGGCAATGGATATTTGTTCTTCATTGTTTGCTTGTTCAAATCACGATAATCCACACATAGCCGTAGAGTACAGTCAGATTTTGGGACAAACACCACTGTTGCACTCCAATCAGAGAAACTAGGCCTGATCAGACCCTTCCATACGAGCTGTCTTGTTTGATTGTCTAATTCCTCTTTCTCTTTCAAGGACATTCTTCGAATAGCGTGAACTACCGGCCTTGCATTCGGAATTAAAGCAATTTTGAAATCAATTTCTCTCTGCGGAGGTAAGCGAACAACTTCTTCGAACACATCCGCATAGTTCTTGACGACAGGAATGTCTTTGATGAGGTCAGGAATATCCTCTGTGACTTCTGGGATATTTTCTATTTGCACAGGAGAAACATCCAAAGCTGCCCAGAAGTCTTTTCTACTAGCATTCTGACCTTCACAGGGAATGGTTATATACTCACCTGATTTTATCTTTGCCTTAACGACTCTGTCGGCGCATTTAACCTCATCTTCATACTTGGTCAACCAGTCTAACCCCAAGATAAGATCAAACTCTTTAAAATTCATGACGACCGCGATGGTAGGGAACCGATAACGAGAAAAAGAAACCAGCACTCCACAAACCAACTGAGATCGATGGAACCCCCGACCAGATTTTGGACAGTCATTGGTTCTTTGAGCTTCTTCAAATTCAAATCTAGTTTCTTAGCTGCATTCTTGGCAATGAAGCTTTGTGACGCGCCTGTGTCAAACAGTACTTTAACTGGAATATCTTTGACAGTAAGCGTGCCTTCTAAAACATCTGGCCTTTCCTGAGCAGACGAAGATGCAGGCACTTCTGCCACTTCATTTACATGTACTGCTTCAGGTTTTCTGAATAGCGGGCAGTCCTTTAACAGATGACCGGCCTGTTGGCATTGACTGCACTTTCTGTTCTCTTGAAAATTCATCCCGGATTTAGACCCACCATCCTTTCGTCTGTTCGAAGATCTGCAGTTCCTCATCGAATGCCCTTGCTGATTACACTTTAGACACACGACTGCTTTTACCTTTTTCTGACCGACCTTTGGCATCTTTCTGACCTCAGCCTTTATACTTGCCTTAGGCTACACACTTGTCTCTGGGCTATCAGCTTCGAATTTTCTTTTGCTGCTAGAACTGATTTCTTCTTCGTCTCGCAACATACCTTTCCTATCGAGATCTTCATACTGATAAGCCATGTATATCATTTCAGAGAAGGGGAGCATCACATTCCTCATTACACTGTTCTGATATTTTCTTTGAAGCCCGTTGATAAATCTCAAATTCTTCCTCTTCGGATTTTCAATTAGATGAGGGGAAAAGTGTGAAAGTTCGTTGAATTTCTTATGATATTTTGGAATGGTCATATCTCCTTGTATCAGATAAGAAAATTCATCACATAGTCGCTCAATCGCTTCAGGAGGAGTAAATTTTTCCAGGAAAACCACTTTGAACCTATCCCAGGTGATATCACCTTTTGGATTATCCTTAATAATTGAATCCCACCAGAACCAAGCTTCGTCTTCGAGTGCCCAGGAGGCCAGTAATCTTTTCTGGTCATCCCTCAACTTTAATCCTTCGAAGATTTTCTCAGCAGAACAAATCCAAGCTTGTGTTTTCATAATTGATTCTTCACCCGAGAAGGGTTTTCCACCCAGATTTCTATATTTCATAAATAGAGCTTCTATATCCGGGTTAGTATTACTTCTTCTTTTTCTGGAACTCATTTTCTAGTACTTCAGCAAACAGCAGATCAAGTGTCAGGTCACAGAAAAGATATTTTAAAACATAGAAACATATACTTGAATGTAAATGTATCTATCGAGGTGTTATTTCATTCTGCTACTCATACTAGGATATTACTGATCCTATCTGTATTGAGTTGCCCGTCCTAGAACACTACTGGTTCTATTTCTGACGAGTTCGTTAATATGTTATATTCCAGAACTAAGCTTAACCAAAGCTCTTACCAAATGAGACGACCCCAAACCCCGTACTGCCGGCGGCAAGGGTAATCCTTGGAATATAACACAGAAACAGATAACAGCAGAACAGAAATAAATAAATACACCAGATAATGCACAATAGAATATACTGGATAAACGTAATCATCAGAGTTACATAGTATACAGGATCATACTTAGTACAAATACAGTTCAGCTATACATAAATGTCTACAGCGAAAAACAAACATAATGTACAACAGTAGCTGAACAACATAAAAAGAGATAAATAATAGAATCCATCTTCAGCTCCAGCTATCCAGAAAGAGCCAGCTAAACCTGAATACAAGGCTGCTCGTGTAGAAAAAGGGGCACCCGAGTTTGAAAGTGAAACAAACTACGAGTCAATCATGGGACTGGTATGAGAAATCTACTCAACACATTCAAAATATGGCTAATCACAGGACCACGCCACTTTCGTGGAACGGGTTTACTCCATTGGATTGCCAGTGCTTTAAAACAAATCATTCTTTTAAACATCGCAATGCTTTTTATAAAAACGAAGACATTATAAGACTCAGTTCCCATCACACAATGCAACGCAAACCGGAGGATAGAGTTTTACCTTATAATGGCCAAAATATGCTTGATACGAATAAAACAAAAGCATTTGATATTGCTACTAGTGTTTATATGTTTCAAAAACAATTTCAAATCATAACTATCAATCGTAGATGGCATGGGTACCATATATCATGTCGCCATATATATATATATATATATATATATATATATATACACACAATCAAACCCGCACAGTCACGTATTTGGAAATTGGATTTCCGTCATGAACCAAGGCAAAGAATAGTCCTTACCGACTTCGAGACAATCTAGCCTACCATGTCTCAGGATCAGAGCTCGAGTGACCCTTGGATTGTCAGGGCTGGTCCACCGATGTGGATTAAAATGCCTGAGCAATACGTCTCCCCGCCCTATGGGGCGCAAATGAGCCAACGAATGACTCCATCGGACCCGGATCGTCCGATCTAACCGAGGTGCCTCGCAACAGTAATAACCACATAAGTAAAATGTCAGGTCGTGTAAAAACACCGACACAACTCCTAGCTAGAAAGAAACACATGCCCTCCCTGAGGTTCTGCTCCCGTTTCTGGTTCATACCGGGGTGTGAGGCTTGCGATTTCACGTTATACACAAAGCTACGCCACACAGGCGGTGCTTTGATCATCACCACAAGACTTTGCTTTTCAACAGAAGCCCTGATCACTGCATCTTAGCATGCCACAGAGGCAATTCACAGCGTGCAAATGATAGTTATCAATCACACAGAATAAATTCCAATGTCAGACACACTACATATTTGCAAGTCCGTTCTGGGTCTGAACAAAACTGGAGGCACTATATTCCTCGCAAACCCATCGATCACCAAGTACGTCTGGACAATCACCACTCATTATCCATATTTCGGGATGCCTCCCAATCAGGACCTCGGTTACCATCCAAACGAGGTGAAGATCTCCGGTCTTCGACCACCGTCTTTATCTTCGATTTCTTATCGTCGATTCAGTTATTCAGAATGGGATAAACCCGGTCTTTCTGAGCAACTCGCGTATATAATAAACAAGTGCAACACCAACATACATACGCATCATTTCAATTCATTAGTCACTAACCGTCAACTAGAAAGAGAACGATTTCCCAAATATTAACCCCGAAGGCCGAAACCAACATCAGATCAACACCCAGGAAACCATTCGACTTAGCCAACCTTCAGTTAATTTCTAAATTTCACATCCATATCGTTTATAATATTTTATAATGATTTATCGCTATTTTTATTCATTTTAAAACAGCCAATTTATTCAAAACGACGCTTCGGGCCATAACGCGACCGTGGCGCTGTTTTTCTTCAGATTTGATTTACACATATCTGAAAATCTAACCGTGGATCTTCACAAAGTTTACATCATTAGAAAGATCTTTTCAAAACGAATCCAACGGTTCCAGTTTCGGGAAATTCCGACGGTCGGATCTCCCGGTATAATCGTTTTAAGTTTCGATTTCAAAATACGAACTGCAGCTTCGTTATTTGATTAAATATATATATATATATAATTGATTCTGGCGCTGTTTTTCTTCAGATTTGAATTAAACATTCCAGACAATCCAACCGTTGGATTTTTACAAAGTTGGTGCCGTTGGAAAGATATTTCCAAAGCGAACCCAACGGTTGCGGTTTCGGGAAAATCCGATGGTCGGATCTCCCGCACTAATCGTTTGAAATCACGGTTTCAAAATACAAACTGCAGCTTCGGTATTCGATATATTTCAATTCTATTTATACATATATATATTGATTCTTCTATTTCAAAGCTATATTCTTTTCATACATTTGATAAAAATTATATTTTTATCTAACTGTCTTCTATTTCAACACTTCACTTATTTTTAACAATTCATGTATATAATAAAAATGTGATTTTTAATGTAAAACAATTTATTTCAAAACTCTACTATTTTATATAGTTAATATACGTGATAAAATAGGATTTTTATTATAAAACAATTTATTTCAAAACAAGATTATTTCATATATCTTATATTGATGATAAAAATGGGATTTTTATTATAAAACAATTTCTTTCAAAATATGAATACCATTCAACACATGAATTTCAATTCAACGAATGGATATCGATTCAACACATGAAGGTTTTCTATAGTTTATATATATAGATAAAAAGGTGATTTTTATATTTAAAACACGAATACCATTCAACACATGAATTTCAATTCAACGAATGAATATCGATTCAACACATGAAGGTTTTCTATAGTTTATATATATAGATAAAAAGGTGATTTTTATATTTAAAACACGAATACCATTTAACACATGAATTTCAATTCAACGAATTAATATCGATTTAACACATGAAGGTTTTCTATAGTTTATATATATAGATAAAAAGGTGATTTTTATATTTAAAACACGAATACCATTCAACACATGAATTTCAATTCAACGAATGAATATCGATTCAACACATGAAGGTTTTCTATAGTTTTTATATATATATATAAAAAGGTGATTTTTATATTTAAAACACGAATACCATTCAACACATGAATTTCAATTCAACGAATGAATATCGATTCAACACGTGAATGTTTTCTATAGTTTATAAATATAGATAAAAAGGTGATTTTTATATTTAAAACACGAATACCATTCAAGAAATGAATTTCTATTCAACGAATGAGTTTCAATTCAACACATGAAGGTTTTCTATTCAACAAATAAATATAGTTTCAACAAATGAAAATAATTCAACACATAAATAATTTTTACTACGCATATATAACTTATACATCGAATGTATAACTTATACAACGCTTATACAAGTGGTGTACAACGCTTATATAACTCATACATCGATTATATAATTTATACATCGTCGTTTTCCGTATCGTTTATAAATTAGAAATCTCACATTGGGTTCCACTCCACCAAAAATAGCAGAAGCCTCAGAAAAATATGCGGTTTCTTCTAGAATGTAGAAGACGTCCACACGAGTCTACTGTCTGCTGTTTCATTGAATTTTGTCAACAATTGAAAAAGATATGATTTTTATAGTGAAATCAAAAACCGTAGCGCTTTAAACTGCTATAATATAGTTAAAAATAAAATAGCCGTATACCTCGTTTTGATGTTCTAAACTAGGTCAGCAATTTGCATGAATTCCGCGAAGCTTCGCGTCGATCGGCCAGCGCCATGAGGTAGTGCTTCGAAAACCGCGCCAGGGGGTGTCCACCGTCGTCAACTCGCGCGCGCCAGGGAGGAGGAATTCCAGCTCGAATGGCGCAACTTCAGGGTGCCCGATCTCCCGCGATACTGAGCGATAAATTACAATCCCTATATGGATTTGAAGATCTCGAGACGATCTACAAAAACTTCAACTGGGGCATGGGTTTTTATTGCTTGTAGGAGGAGGAATCGGAGGGGGAAGTTTTTGAGCACTTCCGCCGTTCGTTTTGGTCCGAGAGAGAGAAGACGCGGGGAGGGGGAGGGGGGGTTTCTGACGTGGACGAATCATTTTTTATATAAAGTTTTAAAAATCCGAAAATACCCCTTGCCTCCTGCGAACCCCAATCCAAACCCAACGACTGTCGTCCTAAGCGTTTTACCCCCATTCCGATCACAATGGGATATGTTTCAAAGGCCCATTCAAATGTTTCAGTCAGTTTTTCTTCAAATTAAAATATAAAACATTCAATATTAATTTTGAACTTACATTTCAATTTGCCAGGGCCACAAACTAATTCGAAAAATTCCAGAAAAATAAATCTAGCTATGTTTTGATGATACGGTCCCAACAAAACTAGTTTCGTCGAATTCTGAGACCGTTTGCAAAAAGGCCCATTTCTGGTCGATCCAATTTAACTGTAATTGACCAAAACACGTTTTCCTTTGCCACGCTCACATACTAGCTTCAAAAATTATGAAATTTGAAACCTAGCAATAGCTTCTCATCCCGGATCCAACAAAAGTGGTTTCGTCGAATTCCGAGGCCGTTTGCAAAATGGCCAATTTCACTAGCTATATAAATTCCATAGCGACCTTTCTGAAAATTCATTTGGCTATAACTTTTGCTTTCCGCTATGAAACTTTGATTTTTCAGATTCGTTAGAAAGGTATTCACTAGCAGATTTAAATATTTTTGGTTTCACTCAAATCCGTTTTGTTTTACACCACGTACAGTCCGACAAAGTTTGAATTCAATTTTTGAAACTGCAACGCCATTTCAGGCCTTGTTTATAATTAGAATTAATTATATTCGTTTTCAAACGTCGATTAAAACTCACTTTTCATTGTGATTATTTAAATATTTATTTTAAATATTTAAAATCCATTATTTTAGCCAATTTAAACATTTTAAATTGGTTCAGATTTTCCGGGTCGTTACATGGCCTTTCCATGAAGTATCTGAACAGAGTGACAACACACATTATGCTTCCATTTTATGAGGTGGTCGAGATGGCTTGCTGATATGAAGAAAATGACAGGAATTCTCAACGAGATCGGGAAAAAAATAAAATTAACAACAAGAGGAAGTAGACTGACAAGAAACCAGAGGCGAACAACTCTTCAGCTGCCAAGCCTCAAGGAAGTAAAAAGGCCAAGGTTAGATGCTTTAACTGACAAAAGATGGGACACCTCGATTATGAATGCCGAGCTCCAAAGAGGCCAAGGAGAAAAGAGTCTAGGCCTGGTCAGAGTTCTCAGGATCAGAGGGACTGCTACAATTGTCATAAGAAGGGGCATATCAAGCCAAACTTCCCATTGCTGAAGAATTCTGAAGTGGCTCATGTATACGATGGAGCGGTTGCACCAGCATCTTCCGAGGGAGCAGGTAAACCTGATGTTTTAGGAGGTACTCTTACTATTAAGAACATTCCTATTACAGTATTGTTTGACACTGGTGCATCGTGAAGTTTCATTTCTAGTGACACAATTAAGAAGTTAAAACTGAAACCAAGAAAACTTAAAGAATAGATTAGAGCCCATAGTCCGATAGGAGGTTCTCTTATTCTCAATCAGCATTGTAGAGTGTCTGTTTCTTATTCCTATTTCCAATTCCCTTTTAATTTGATCGTCATGAATTTCTCCGGGTATGATATCATACTTGTACTGGATTGGCTAACAAAGTATGAGGCCGAGGTACTACGCGCTGAAAGAATAGTCAAAATTAGAACCAAATTTGGAGATATTATTGTTGTACCATGCCACGGCTTAGCCACAAATAGGAAAGAATTCTGGTCTTTTCTATAAGTTACTCCTGCTTCTATTGAGGACATTCCTGTTGTCATAGATTATGCAGATGTGTTTGAAGAAGTTTATAGCTTACCTCGCACAGAGAAATCGACTTCAGGATTGACTTAGTTCCGAATGTAAGCCAGTTGTGCATCCTATTCGGAGAATGACATTGAAAGAAAAAGAGGAGCTAAGCAATCAAACTAAATAGATTTTGTGGAAGGGTCTGACCAGGCCTAGCTTCTCAAATTGGGATACAGCAGTGGTTTTTGCCCCAAAGTCGGACGGTACTCTCAGACTATGTATGGACTACCGCGACCTCAGTAAGCAAACATTGAAAAACAAATATCCATTATTGCGTATTGATGATCTGTTGGACCGCTTGAATGGAGCGCAAGTATTCTCTAAGATAGACCTAGCTACAGGTTTCCATCAATTGCGCATTACCGAAGAATGTGTTCCTTGATAGCTTTTAAAGGGCCAAACTTATTCTATGAATGGCTAGTAATGTCGTTCGGCTTATGTAACGCTCCTGCCTACTTTGTCGATCTAATGAACAGAGTATTCCGTGATGTCTTGAATAAATTCGTGTTGGTTTTCATCGACGACTTCTTAATCTTCTCTAAATCCACTACTGAGCATGAAAAGCATCTGAAAGAAGTTTTGGAAATTTTGAGAAAGAATGTGTTGAAAGCCAAATTCTCTAAATGTATATTTTGGAAAGAAGAAGTGAAATTCCTCGGTCATATTGTATCATAGAAAGACATTTCAGTAGACCCAGGAAAGATCTCAGCCATCCAAGATTAGAAGCAGCCTAGCACTCCTATAGAAGTCAGAAGTTTCTTAGGATTGGTTGGCTATTATCGGAAATTCGTTAAAGATTTTTCGAAGCTATCTTGTCCATTGACGAAGGTGACTAAGAAACATGCAAAGTTTATTTGGACACCCGAATGTGAGGCGGCTTTCCAAGAGCTGAAATTGAGGTTGACCACTGCTCCTGTATTGACCATTATTGATGGAAACCAAGATTTGAAAGTCTATACTAATGCTTCTATTGAGGGTATTAGTGCGGTGTTAATGCAAAAGGCCAAAGTAATTGCATATGCTAGCCGTCAGTTGAAACCGCATGAGAAAATATACCCCACTCATGATACTGAGTTGATGGCCATCGTGTTTGCTTTAAAGATATGGCGGCACTATCTTCTGGGTAAGATGTTCGAATTATATACTGATCATAAATCCTTGAAGTACCTGTTCACCCAAAGAGACTTGAATTTGAGGCAGCAATGTTGGTTAAATTTTCTTACGGCTTATGATCTGGACATCTTATATACTCCAGGAAAAGCCAATGTCGTAGCTGATGCGCTCAGCAGAAAGAATGCTGACAACGCCAATCTTATCATCGCCATTCTTATCATTACACCTACATTAATGGATAAGATCTCTTCTCTTCAGAAAGATGATAAGTTTTTTTAGATGATTAGCGAGCTAGTTCGAAAGGGCGAATCTTCAAGCTTCCAAATTGACAGCAAGGGGACTCTTAGACTGCAAAGGCGAATATGTATGCCAGATATTCCTGAACTCAAGAGGGAAATTATAGACGAATGTCACAAATCTAAACTAAGCATCCATCCAGGAGCAAGCAAGATGTATCATGATCTTAAGCGCATTGGTGGAAGGCGATGAAGAGAGACATTACTATATATGTTGCTGGATGTTCCACCTGTCAACAAGTCAAAAGCGATCAACAGAAGCTCGCATGATTGTTGCAACCGCAAGAGGTTCCAAGTTGGAAGTGGGACCAAATTTCTATGGACTTTATTGATGGTTTGCCTCGAACAAGAAAAGGCAATGACAGTATATTGGTGATTGTAGATCGTTTCACGAAGACCGCCCATTTTATTCTTGTCCGCTCTAATAGAACAGCTCGAAGTCTGGCGCAGCTTTATTTCAGAGAGATTGCCAGACTACATAGAGTTCCTAGTAGCATTGTTAGTAACTGTGATCCTATATTTGCTAGTAAATTCTGGGAACCATTCCAAGAGGAGCTTGGGACCAAGTTGAATCTAAGCACCGCTTATCATCCTCAGACAGATGGACAAACTAAGAGGGTTAACCGCATATTAGAAGACTTGTTGCGAGCATGCATTCTTGATTTTGGAGGGTCATTGGTAGATCACTTGCACTTGGTTGAGTTCTCTTATAATAACAGCTAACAACCCAGCTTGCAAATGTCGCTATTTGAAGCATTATATGGTAGGCCATGCAGATCTCCCGCATGTTGGGTGGAATCAGACAATCAGTTAGTATTGGGTCCCGACATGATTCGTGAAGCACCGGATAAAGTTGATTTTATTAAGAAGCTACTACTGGCTGCTCAGAGCCGACAGAAGAGCTATGCAGACTCACGAAGAAGGGATTTAGAATTCACTGTTGGTGATTATGTGTACTTGGGGCTTCCCCACTGAGAGGAGTAATTCGTTTTGGGAAGACTGGGAAGTTGGCGCTGAGATTCATTGGTCCATTTCCTATTCTCGAAAGGATTGGATCTCTTTCTTATAGGGTGTAGTTGCTTGACTGGTTACCAGGGGTGCATGATGTATTCCATGTGTTTCAACTCCGGAAGCATGGACATGATCCAGACTTGATTGTGGAGGAAGCAGCACAACAAGATTTGGAGGCTACCCTGAGTTTAGCAGTAAGAAGGGAGCCAGTGAAAATTGTTGGCAAAGAGACCCGAGTCCTGAGGAACAAGAGGATCCACTTAGTCAAAGTGCAGTGGAGCGGGGATCCTAGAGACTGTACATGGGAGACCGAGGATAACATCAAACAGTCTTATCCCAAGTGCAGAGTGGACATCTCCGAGTAACTCTTGTGTTGAGGTACATTTACAATATTTTGCATTTTCCATTTTGTTTCGTACTTTACTATTGTTTCCTTTTTGGGGACGAAAAGTTTCTAAGTGGGGGAGATTGTAACAACATGAAAAATCAGAACCAATTTAAAATTTTTATTTTGGCTATTTCAATGAATTTTGAATAGTTAAAATAATTTATTTTAAATAATAACGATTTAAAATTTATTTAAATCGAAGTTGGAATGAATATATCTATTTTAATTTTAAAAGGAGTTAGGAATAGCATGACAGTTTGAAAATTTGAATCTGAATTTTGACTGAATGTACAAAAGTCAAAATAAATCGGATTTTAGTGAAACCAAAAATATTTAAATCTGTTTAAAAATATCTTTCCAATGAATCCGAAAAATTGAAATTTCATAGCGGGAATAAAAAGTTATGGCCAGTTGAATATTCAGAATAGTCGCTATGGAGTTTAATATAATTTATAGCCCGTATAAATGGCCATTATACAAACGACCTCCATTTTTTGATGAAACCATTTTGTCGGATCTGGAATGTCAGATTATTGCTAAGTTTAATTTTCCATAATTTTTGGAATTAATATGTGAGCGCGGTAAATTAAACTGCGTTCGGTAATTTCTATTGAATTTAATCGACCGTTAAAAAGGGCATTTTTCAAACGGTCTTCAAATTCGACGAGATTAATTTTGTTAGGACTGTGTCATCAAAACATAGCTAGATTTATTTTTCGGGAATTTCTGGAGTCCGTATGTGGCCCCGATAAATTCAAATGTACGATCGAATTAAATAAATAAATGATTTATATCTTAAATTGAAGAAAACAAGCTGAAAATAATCAATTGGGCTGACAGACCTAACCCATTGTGTCCGGAACGGGGGAATTTGGGTGGGAACAACTTTCCTTGGGCTGAAATTGGAGTTGAAAGTGGTTAACGGGCTTAAACTACTAATTAAAGAGATTTATTATTATTTTAATATAAATATCTAATGTACTAAACCCTAATTCCCATTTTCAACAGCCGCCGCCCCTGATACCAATGGCCGGAAACGCACAATCCTTCCTCCATTAAAAACTTCCAATCCACACAATAAAATTACTGTAGCCTTTTGACAATTTTGTAGAGCTTTTCATCCTCTCCACATCAGTATGGATAACCCCTCCTGATATTGAACTTCCAACGAGTTATAGTCCCCTAATCTTCGGCCGTGTGCCTCGCCGCGCCGCCCAATTGCTCTGATCGAGATGGTCATTGGTGGGTCTATCCTGCATGCCATTCCTCCCCATACAGCGTGCCACCACCCGGTCGTCTTCAAGCCCGACGGCTTTTGTCGAGAATTGTAAACCTAATTTTGAACAAAATAAAAGGAGTGCGGGATCGATCTGTAGGTGGAAGTGAAAGGGGTATATTCCTTTTTATTATGTAATTAATTTATTTTAAAATATTATCAATCTAAATTAATTCATAATTAATGCATACGAACTCGGAATTGAACGATTTCAGAACTGCTGCGATCGTGAGTCCGAGATCTACACTTCTGGACTGATTAGAACGGATTCGAAGCAGATCAGATTTTGGAAAAAAAATCGATTCTGAATTATTAAGAATTAAAACCAACTATGAGAAATTCTTTATATATATATATAATTAAAATTTATTAATCATAACTGTGGTATTACTCATACGCTGTAATATTCTATTGATAATCATACGTGATTTGATTTGTGATTGGTGTGTTATGTAGATCTGTTGAAAATTAACATTCGTGTAAATTAGAAAAGAACTATACAAAAATTATCATTTTGTGTTTATTTGATTTGTTGAATCGAAAATTAACATTTGTGCTAATTAGAAAAGAGTTACACAAAAATTATCATTTTTGTTTATTAGATTTGTTGAATCAAAAATTAACATTTGTGTTAATTAGAAAATAGTTTAAAAAAGCATCATTTTTGTTTATTAGATTTGTTGAATCAAAAAAATTACATTTATGTTAAATTAGAGTTGAGTCAAACAAAATTTATCATTTTTGTCAAATTAAAATAATTGGATTAAAAATGTTCATTTTTGTCAAAACACATTAGTTGAAATAAAATGTTCATTTTTATAAAATTACATTAGTTGAAATAAAATGTTCAGTTTTATCAAAACATATTAGTTGAAATAAAATGTTCATTTTTATTAAAGTACATTAGTTGAAATAATAAGTTCAGTTTTATCAAAACACATTAGCTGAAATAAAATATTCATTTTTATCAAAACACATTAGCTGAAATAAAATATTCATTTATCTCAAAACATATTAATTGGATTTAAATTATCATTTTTGTCAAAATAAAATTATTAGATTAAAATATTCATTTTTATAAAAGTACATTAGTTGAAATAAAATGTTCATTTTTATCAAGTTGAAATAAAATGTTCATTTTTATCAAAGTACATTAGTTGAAATAAAATGTTCATTTTTATCAAAACACATTAGTTGAAATAAAATTTTCATTTTTATCAAAGTACATTAGTTGAAATAAAATGTTTATTTTTATCAAAGTACATTTGTTGAAATAAAATGTTCATATTTATCAAAGTACATTAGTTGAAATAAAATGTTCATTTTTATCCAAGTACATTAGTTGAAATAAAATGTTTTTTTTATCGAAGTACATTAGTTGAAATAAAATGTTCATTTTTATCAAAACACATTAGTTGAGACAAAATGTACTTTTTATCAAAACGCATTAGTTGGGCAAAAGGTTCGTTTTTATCAAAACACATTAGTTGAAATAAAATGTACATTTTTGTCAAAGTACATTAGCTGAAACAAAATGTACACTTTTATCAAAGTACCTTAGTTGAAACAAAATGTACACTTTTGTCAAAGTACATTATTGAAACAAAATACACACCCTTGTCAAAATATATTAGTTGAAATAAAAATTGACATTTTAACTAAATATAATGGTTGTAAACAAAAATTACATTTTTGTTAAATAAGATTAGAGTTAAACAAAAATTACATTTTTGTTAAATAAGCTTTGAGTTATAACAAAAATAACATTTTTGGTTAAAGAGATTTGTGTTTGAGCAAAAATATTAATTTTGTCATTCTAGGATTATCAACATAAATGCTACCATCACTTATATTCATTTTGTTAAATTAGAATTGTAAACAAAATAAAATCATCACTTTTTAATCATTTTGTTAAACTAGAATTGTCAACAAAATGAATGAATCACTTTTTAATCATTTTATTGAAATTAAATTGTCAACAAAATTTAAAATATCATTTTTATTGACAATGCATACATTAGAATTTGTATGCAAGTTAAAATATTATTTTATTTGTCAATGCATACATTAGAATTTGTGTCCAAGTTAAAATATCACTTTATTTGTCAATGCATACATTAGAATTTGTATGCAAGTTAAAATATCATTTTATTTTCAGTGCATATATTAGAATTTGTATGCAAGTCAAAGAATTAATTTTATTGACAATGCATACATTAGAATTTGTATGCAAAGTTAAAATATCATTTTTATTATCAATGCATACATTAGAATTTGTATGCAATTCAAAGAATTATTTTTATTGACAATGCGTGCGTTAGAATTTGTATGCAAAGTTAAAGTATGATTTTTATTATCAATGCATACATTAGAATTTGTATGCAATTCAAAGAATCATTTTTATTGAAAATGCATACATTAGAATTTGTATGCAAAGTAAAAATATTATTTTTATTGTCAACACATACATTAGAATTGGTATGCAAATTTAAAATAAACATTTTATATATTATGTTATACATTGAAATTATATATACACAAATAAAATATTTCTTTTTATTTGTTAAAGTCAAAAATAGAAATTGCATACAAGTAATGAAAATAAATATTATCTTTTATTTGTCATTTGAAAATGTCATGTAAATAAAGACATTTTATTAGACATTACAAAACATGTAGAAATGGTTATGCAAATTAAAATATATTTTTATTTGGCGTGTTAAACACGTTAGTGGAATAGTGGAATGGTTTATATTTATATATAATTATATATATGTATATTAAAATTAAACGAATTGCGCGCAGTAGTTCGCGTTTCGAATTATACCGAAAGATCCAACGATATAAATTTTGTTAAAATCCAACGATTTGATTTCGAGTAATGTATAATTCTAATTTTGATAAAACAGCGCTAGGGCCGCCTATTGACCCGAAGCGTCATTAAATTAAATTTAGCTATTTTTATATAAATAAAAATAGCGATAAATCATTATAAAATAATATTAACGATATGAAATGGTTTAAATTATATATATTTGAGAATTATTTGAAAATACTGAGTTCAATCTCATTTCAAATAATTATACGATGATTAAATCGAAGATATTGAAGACGGTGATTGAAGAACGACGATCTTCACATCGAATGGATGACTACTGATGTCCGGCATTGGGTAGCTCCCAGTAAAGGGTTAAAGTGGTAATTGTCCGGACGTACTTGTTGATTGTCCAGATAAGCGAGCACCTCTCTTCCGTATTAGACATATGGGACAAGGAATAAGGTGTCTCTGGTTTTGTTCAGACCCGGAACGTACTTGTAAATGGATGTGTATCTGACATTGGATTTCATTCCATGTAGATTGATTTCTATTTAATATATATCTGATTGGTGGCAGAGAATTTATTCTCTTACTTAGCACCCTTCTCTCTGAGACGCACGAGCTCAGAGGTTATATATTGGTAGTTATCGATCGCATGGCGTGGATTATCAATATGGCATGCCAAGATGCAGATGATCAAGGCTTTTGTTGAAAAGAAGAACCTTGTGGTTGATGATCAAAACATAGCCTATTTCGGCATAGTTTTGTGCATAACGTTACCTCGCGAGCCTCACACCCCAGTAAGAGTCAGAAACTGGACAAGCACTACTACAAAAGTGGGCATATTCGATACTAATTTGTGTGCGTTGCATGAAAAGTGTAGCGAAAGCTATGATTTCTTTGAGCTTCTGCAACATCATTCATATGTTGTTGCATCATACGTGGATGCACTGTTGCGGTGGGAATTTTAGTGTTTTGATGTGCAACACCAGTTAAAAGCGTAGCATTACGTATATATAATCCAGCTCAGCGATCCGCGTCATCAACATATAAAAACCCCAACCGTAGATGAAAGATTAATCCAACGGTTCAAACCATCTACGGAACTGATGATCTTAATGTCAGCCATCATCCAATCATTGACGGCCACATCATTGCATTCTTTTGACGAAATTTTGGCGCGATCTTCTCCCTTCATGAAATCGTTTTCTTCTCTATCATCTAATCGTATTTCCCCTTTTTACTATTGACAAAAATTTAAATCTAAATTCACGTCATTATCGCTCCTCTCCTCGACAGCAAATTTTATTCCGAAAAGGATGAAGCTTTGAAACACTTTCTAGCTTTGATTGCTCAGGGCGCTGACATCGCCAGTTTTTTCCCTCAGGTTCAGTTTGTATAGCACTGTGAATTAGTTGCGCTTATTATAGATTGGATTATGAGTAATTAGTAATTAGTTCATTTGTTACATTTTAGAAAACCCATTCGCTTATGAGTAATTAGTTGCGCTTATTATTGATTTGGGATTATGCTGAGGTTTATTCGAAAATTATACCCAGCAATAAACCATGAGAACCGGGCTATTGGCATGAAAAAGACATTGGTTTATTATAGAGGTCGAGCTAGTTATGGAATGGGGACTGCGGTTAATTTGCATTGCTTGAGGTTCATACCTTACACTGAGGTTAATTTGTATGCTTGAGGTTAATTTGCACTGCGGTGTGTATGCACTGCGGTGTGTTTACACTGAGGTTTTGTGATACACGCAGTGCATACACGCACAGGTATACACGATTTTTTATTACGGACGATGCTAGTATGCCCGGGTGTAAAGCCGCGTAAAATGTGCGATTCAGTGGGAACTGAGGAAATCAGGGGGGTATGATAGTAATTTTGTATCTGATGATGGTGGGGACATCCGAATTTTAAGCGTCTTACCGCATATTTTTACAAAATCTGAAGCGGGCACTCAAGCATTTTCGTTTTATTACAATACACATCATACACGCAGCGCATACACGCACAAGTATACATGCACGCACAAGTATACACGCACACACAAGTATACACGCACAAGTATACACGCTCAAGTATCATAAGTATACACGCACAAGTATCATAAGTATACACGCTCAAGTATCATAAGTATACACGTACAAGTATACACGCACAAGTATCATAAGTATACACGCTCAAGTATCATAAGTATACACGCACAAGTATACACGCACGCACAAGTATCATAAGGCAGCCATCTGAAGGCACACACAAGTATATACGCACAAGTATCACAAGTATACACGCTCAAGTAACATAAGTATACACGCACAAGTATACACGCTCAAGTAGACACGCTCAAGTAGACACGCACGAGTATACACGCACGCACAAGTATACATGCACGCACAAGTATCATAAGGCAGCCATCTGAAGGCACGCACAAGTATACACGCACAAGTATCATAAGATTAAAAAAATCACTAGCATTCACAAACATTCACTACGTACCATTCACAAACATTCACCAGCATCCATCATCAGTCATCACCATTCATCACCAACAATCACAAACTTCCACAACCACACAAAGTCTCATAAATATTCACAAACTTTCAAGCCAAAAATCATTACCAGTAGAAAAAAACCAACATTCACAAACATCACCAGTCATCACCAGCATCATCACCAGCATCCACACCAGCATCAACACCATCACCAGCATCTTCTTCTTTTTCTTCGGAGTCAGTGTCTGTAACACCCCACCTCCGTTAAGGTCACTCACAAGGGAATGCCTTAACTTTGGTGGAGCATTTTAGTAAACAGAACAGAAACTTACAAGACAGATAAAACAGTACTTGAAAAATTTATAACTTTATTTCAACAGAAGCTTGGTTACATCCTTTCAAATCACAATATCAGAATTGAAGTACAAAATATCAGTCTTGTACAAAAGCCTTCAGAATGCATAGTTTAAAATCATAATCCCCACAGAAGAAGACAAGCCATACTTTAAGCACTGCAAGCGGAAGAAATCTGGATCAAGCTAGAGTATTCCCTTCTATAAAACCTGGGGGGAGAAACGAAAGAAAGGAGGCGAAACAACAAGGGTCAGACAAAAGTCTGGCAAGTCCAGTGATTTTCAATTATGAACAGATAATAATAACATGACATGAAAATAAAACTGGATGAGAGATAACTGTAACAGATGTAGTAGATATGACAGAAGAACAGAATGATATAAGCTATTGCTTTACACTTCTCTGCACTAATACTAGTATAACAGAATTAGGTGTCACCCTAATGTCTAAACAGAAACAGAAATAGGTACATAATAATTTCCACGCTAGTAATGGGCCTTTACCACCCGATCAGAAACAGATAGAAGCAGAATGTAGCATAAGGTGTACACTAGTAATTGGGCCTTTACCACCCGAACAGACGGTACCACGCAGAAACAGACAGGTGTTTCCACCCAACAGAAACAGACGGTACCAACAGAAACATACAGAACTAAGTGTACCCTAAAACCCTACCCCAAGCGATCGGCTCCCTAATACATAAATACCCTGTGCCAGCCCCACTGAAGGGTGTATCATTCCCTAAAGTGGCAACCTTTGAATGACACAGACCTATTTACAAATGTCATGGCGTCTTACATCCTCAGAGGCAGACCGGGATCCATGCACGCACATGAACGGTTGGAACGCACCATCAACACCCCTCGCCATTATCAGAATGAACCGCTTATAATTAGTTCAGTAAGCGTGCCCGGACCCTACCTACTGTTGGGTCAAAGTTTTGATACCAGAAAGGGTTACTGACTAATATGGGTCCCAAACAATAGATGACACAAGTAATTCCCCTCCTATCCTTGTGTCCCCAGACTAACAGATTTTAGATTAACAAGTTCAGACATACAGAATTCAGATCAACTAGTTCACAGGTCAGACAAGTTTTAGACTAACGGATCAGATATACGGATTTAACAGATTTACAAATTTGTCTAACTTTGTAATTGGGCCTACCGATTCACGGAACAGATTTATTAAACTCATCAGTCTAGTGGGTTTAACCGTATCCGCCCAACACGTTTTAGACATTATATTTATCTCAGATTTTCATTAATTAAATATTAATGCCCAGACCTCTCACATTAGACTGACGGTTTGCGGCTACTGGTTAGGCCGGTTGGTTCCGGGCAGATTCCTGCCGCAAACTGAGTCTAACCTCGGGTTTCAAGCACGTTATGACTAACTTCTCACATTAGAACCTATTGTTTGCGGCCACTGGATGTGCCGGGCGGTTCCGGGCAGGATTACCCCGCAAACTCATTCTAACCTCGACTCAGCCATGTTATCTTTGCGGCCAATTAATTATTAATTTACCATTTATGCCCACGCCTAATATACATGTCAATTTTCATAATTATAGCCAATTCAGGTTATGTCAATAACAGACTAAATATATCAACTCAACAGATATGGCAGATAACAGATTTAGCAGATTAGGCGACTTAACGGATTCAGCAGATTAAGCAGTTTAGCAGATTTAGCATATAACAGTTTAGGCATCTTCAGCAGACTTAGCAGATGACAGATTTGGTATTTGAACAGATATAGCAGATTATAGCAGAACTAGCAAATTAGGCAATATAACAGAACTAGCAAATTAGGCAATATAACAGAACTAGCAGATTAGGCCATATAACATATTTAATCATTCCTTAAAGTTTCATAAACATATCTTGCCTAATTATAAATTTGGCCTAAGTTTGCATGCCTAAATAGTTGTCATGATTCGCATTATGATCATATACCCCACGTTTGCATTGAATTTACATGGCACAGATTATGGTCATAATTTACCATATAACACACGTCTCAAATTTAGTTAAACTTGCCTAGTACAAAAGATTCACATATAAATTATACCAAATATAGCCATCGATTTCAATGCATGTCATATATTCAAAAATCTCCCACTTAAGGTGTTATTCACATTTAATAGTTATCAAATCTTAACATAAATCTTCACACCTTAGTCATATTCCCTTTTTATCCCAAATCATGAATCTCTATATAAACAATATGCCCAACAATCTAGAACTTTAAATTATAACAGATCTTTAATTCAAAAATATGCGTTATGTCCAATGTCTCAAGTCACATGTTAATATACAATGGTTCCTCTTCTTCCAATTCACAGAATATGCACAGATCTAAATCTAATTTACAAGCTATGTCCTTTTAGTCACAGATTAGCCATGTCCAATTATGCCATCATTCATTATTTGTCCCAAAGTTTAACGTTCGTGCGTTAATCTCTTATGAGATTTGGTGCAGGCTCGGGGTAGCCTGGCTATAGAACAGAAAGAAGAAAGAGATATAGAATAAAATAGATCAGAACAGAACATATGCAATCTCAAATTCAGATTTACAATCATGTCACAATTATAATTAAAGTTTATATCGGAAAATAACTGCACTTGCCTTGGTTGGATTCTAAAAGAAAAAGGTGTTGTAGCTATTCTCTTTTAATCCTAATCAGAATTGGAGGAAGAAGAAGCACAAGTCCTAGCTTAGGTTTCAGTAGAGTAGAGATGCCATTGATTTATTTATTTTTAGAGAGGAAGAGAGCAATGGAGGCTAGAGAATTGTATATGAGATTTAGGTTTAGGTTAGGGATGTATATATAGGTGTAGGAAGTTATTTAGGACCATTAGATTAACCCTGAATCATGAGAACCATTCAAATGCAAAATCTGCATTTGAGTGAATCGGCCCACGGGATGACAGCCAAACACCCTGGATTAACCCCTAATCGACCCAACGGGGCTCAGGTCGACCTCAAAAATGGGCCGGTTCGGTTATTCCCCCTCCCAATTCGCTGTTTTGAACCTTTTTTGCATGTTTATTAATTTAATTTTTATATATATCTATATATACTTCTCTCATATGCATACAAACTTCAAGGCTTAATAACTTCTTCATAATTAACCATTTTTTTAATATTCTCAGAAAATACGGGGTGTTACATTCTCCCCTCCTTAAAGGATTTCGTCCCCGAAATCTTCAAGTTAAGAAGAATGTATCCTAACATCCAACATCCATCTACTCAACCATTCAATCACAGGAATCCATTGTTCTTAAAAGGTTTCTAATGCCGTATGAACATATGCAAAGTGTGTGTATATGTTTCTTATCTAATGCAAAATCAGGCGGTCTACTGATCTAGTTGACCTCCTTAATGCGAATCATGTTAGTGTCATAAGTCCAAATATGTATGCAAGAAATCCTATTTGATACACAACATTTCTATATGAGTGCATAACCATTCATCCAAATGCAACATCCATGTGAGGAGTCAATCATTCTGCATCCACAAAAATTGAAAAATGCACACACATCCATATGCAGTATGAGAGTGTTTTTGAGCCGATCTAGTGCCTAGTGTGTGTATATGCATCCACGAGCAACCACTAGCAACCACTTTCAACCATCAAACATAACATGTCTCAAACACATGTTTACACCCATTAGTTTCTACCTAAAGTTCGAAGATTCGATCGATAGGATACAGTCGAATGATGGAAGCGAGTACAGATAAGACAAAGACTTGGTTCCCATTAGACATTGGTTGAGAAAATAATTCCCCTAAGTATCAACCCCGAAGACCGAAATCAACATCAGATTGACACCCAGAGGATTACCTCCTTTAGACAATGTCAAAACTGGAAAGCAGAATTATTCAAATATTTATAGACTACTGGTACAGATCAGGTTCCCTAATGATTCTTAGGAAGCTAAGCATGATAAAATCATATCCCACAAAAACTCAGAATGTATGCGTCATACTTGACGTCTAACACAGATATCCCTCAAACCCCAATCTATCATAAACAGATGAGTCATAACCCTTATAGGTCTGAGTCTACAACGGAATCAGAAACAATACTAGTATTAAAGTGCAGAGTATCAATTACAAAATCAAAATACCAGAATCAGAAAGAGTCTTAACTCCATAATCAGATAAAGAAATTAAACCTACTATAGGAATTTTCCTACTTCTATCCTAGCCACTAGCCTCAAGAGTGTTCACCTGCCCTCTTTGTCCTCGTCTCTTCGGGCAGTCCCTAGTGAAGTGTCCCATCTCCCCACAGTTGAAGCAAGCGCCCTTCCTTTTTCTGCAATCCTTGTTCAGATGACTCGAGCTTCCACAAGTAAAGCACTTTTTCCCCTTCTTATCTTTAGACTTCTCATCCTTCCTTTGCGTTTCCTTTTTGGGCCCTGCTTTCTTATTCTGTGGTTCTTCCTTCTTTGTCTCTTTCGGGCCTTTGTCTTCCTCGTGCAGTAGTGCCATGTCCACCAATCTCTCGTAAATCGCTCCCATGGGTACATGATTCATGGCTAGGCTGTGCAGTGGCTCGTTCAATCCTTTAACAAAGCGGAGAGCCTTTTTATGTTGTGTGTTGACTAAATCCAATATGAACCTAGCTAGTTGGTTGAACTGGTTGACGTATTCCTTGACCGTCATACTTCCTTGCTTAAGAGATAAGAACTTTTCCAGTTGTAAACTTTGTTCAGCTTGCGAGAGGAATTTTGTCTCAAACCTTGTTCTGAAATCCATCCGTGTCTCAGCCGGCCTCTCGGCGTTAGTGACTTCCCACCAGTAGGAAGCTTCGTCTTTGAGCAGCCATACCGCCAACTGTACCTTTTGCCTATCGTCCACCTCGAAGATAACGAATAGATCCTCAGTTTCTTTGAGCCAGTTCCTCGCTTCTACGAATGATTCAGTTCCTTTGAAATCCTTCCCACCCATGGCCCTAAAATCTCTACAGATCTTTGAAAAGGTAATTGCACGAGGAGGGGGTGGAGGAGGAGGATCATTTGCTGGACCTGCGGCGGCGGTCCTAGCCTCAAGATATTGACGAAACCAACCGGGTACGTGAACACCCTCTGGTATCTCAGATGCTTCAGACATGCTGAAACGAAAAAAAAGGAAAGATTCAATACAAAAAAAAGGACTGAAGGAAAGATATATGGCTCTTGGGGATCATGTTTTTCAAAATAAGCTTTATTTTTAAAAATACTTCCTTTCAAAACCTTTTCGAAAATAGTTTTCAAAAACTTTACCCAATCTGGTAACCTTTAGCTTTGATACCAAGTGTAACACCCCACCTCCGTTAAGGTCACTCACATGGGAATGCCTTAACTTTGGTGGAGCATTTTAGTAAACAGAACAGAAACTTACAAGATAGATAAAACAGTACTTGAAAAATTTATAACTTTATTTCAACAAAAGCTTGGTTACATCCTTTCAAATCACAATATCAGAATTCAAGTACAAAATATCAGTCTTGTACAAAAGCCTTCAGAATGCATAGTTTAAAATCATAATCCCCACAGAAGAAGACAAACCATACTTTAAGCACTGCAAGCGGAAGAAATCTGGATCAAGCTAGAGTATTCCCTTCTACAAAACCTGGGGGGAGAAACGGAAGAAAGGAGGCGAAACAACAAGGGTCAGACAAAAGTATGGCAAGTCCAGTGATTTTCAGTTATGAACAGATAATAATAACATGACATGAAAATAAAACTGGATGAGAGATAACTGTAACAGATGTAGCAGATATGACAGAAGAACAGAATGATATGAGCTATTGCTTTACACTTCTCTGCACTAATACTAGTATAACAGAATTAGGTGTCACCCTAATGTCTAAACTGAAACAGAAACCGGTACAGAATAATTTCCACGCTAGTAATGGGCCTTTACCACCCGATCAGAAACAGACAGAAGCAGAATGTAGCATAAGGTGTACACTAGTAATTGGGCCTTTACCACCCGAACAGACGGTACCACGCAGAAATAGACAGGTGTTGCCACCCAATAGAAACAGACGGTACCAACAGAAACAGACAGAACTAAGTGTACCCTAAAACCCTACCCCAAGCGATCGGCTCCCTAATACATAAATACCCTGTGCCAGCCCGACCGAAGGGTGTATCATTCCCTAAAGTGGCAACCTTTGAATGACACAGCCCTATTTACAGATGTCACGGCGTCTTACATCCTCAGAGGCAGACAGGGATCCATGCACGCACATGACCCGGTTGGAATGCACCATCAACACCCCTCGCCATTATCAGAATGAACCGCTTATAGTTAGTTCAGTAAGCGTACCCGGACCCTACTTACTGTTGGGTCAAAGTTTTGATACCAGAAAGGGTTACTGACTAATATGGGTCCCAAACAACAGATGACACAAGTAATTCCCCTCCTATCCTTGTGTCCCCAGACTAATAGATTTCAGGTTAACAAATTCAGACATACAGAATTCAGATCAACTAGTTCACAGGTCAGACAAGTTTTAGACTAACGGATCAGATATACGGATTTAACAGATTTACAGATTTGTCTAACTTTGCAATTGGTCCTACCGATTCACGGAACAGATTTATTAAACTCATCAGTCTAGTGGGTTTAACCGTATCCGCCCAACACGTTTTAGACATTATATTTATCTCAGATTTTCATTAATTAAATATTAATGCCCAGACCTCTCACATTAGACTGACAGTTTGCGGCTACTGGTTAGGCCGGTTGGTTCCGGGCAGATTTCTGCCGCAAACTAAGTCTAACCTCGGGTTTCAAGCACGTTATGACTAACTTCTCACATTAGAACCTATTGTTTGCGGCCACTGGATGTGCCGGGCGGTTCCGGGCAGAATTACGCCGCATACTCATTCTAACCTCGAGTCAGCCATGTTTCTCTTTGCGGCCAATTAATTATTAATTTACCATTTATGCCCACGCCTAATATACATGTCAATTTTCATAATTATAGCCAATTCAGATTATGTCAATAACAGACTAAATATATCAACCCAACAGATATGGCAGATAACAGATTTAGTAGATTAGGCGACTTAACGGATTCAGCAAATTAAGCAGTTTAGCAGATTTAGCATATAACAGTTTAGGCATCTTCAGCAGACTTAGCAGATGACAGATTTGGTATATGAATAGATATAGCAGATTATAGCAGAACTAGCAGATTAGGCAATATAACAGAACTAGCAAATTAGGCAATATAACAGAACTAGCAGATTAGGCCACATAACAGATTTAATCATTCCTTAAAGTTTCATAAACATATCTTGCCTAATTATAAATTTGGCCTAAGTTTGCATGCCTAAATAGTTGTCGTGATTCACATTATGATCATATACCCCACGTTTGCATTGAATTTACATGGCACAGATTATGGTCATAATTTACCATATAACACACGTCTCAAATTTAGTTAAACTTGCCTAGTACAAAAGATTCACATATAAATTATACCAAATATAGCCATCGATTTCAATGCATGTCATATATTCAAAAATCTCCCATTAGGTGTTATTCACATTTAATAGTTATCAAATCTTAACATAAATCTTCACACCTAAGTCATATTCCCTTTTTATCCCAAATCATGAATCTCTATATAAACAATATGCCCAACAATCTAGAACTTTAAATTATAGCAGATCTTTAATTCAAAAATATGTGTTATGTCCAATGTCTCAAGTGACATGTTAATATACAATGGTTCCTCTTCTTCCAATTCACAGAATATGCACAGATCTAAATCTAGTTTACAAGCTATGTCCTTTTAGTCACAGATTAGCCATGTCCAATTATGCCATCATTCATTATTTGTCCCAAAGTTTAACGTTCGTGCGTTAATCTCTTATGAGATTTGGCGCAGGCTTGGGGTAGCCTGGCTATAGAACAGAAAGAAGAAAGAGATATAGAATAAAATAGATCAGAACAGAACATACGCAATCTCAAATTCAGATTTACAATCATGTCACAATTATAATTAAAGTTTATATCGGAAAATAACTGCACTTGCCTTGGTTGGATTCTAAAAGAAAAAGGTGTTGTAGCTGTTCTATTTTAATCCTAATCAGAATTGGAGGAAGAAGAAGCACAAGTCCTAGCTTAGGTTTCAGCAGAGTAGAGACACCATTGATTTATTTATTTTTAGAGAGGAAGAGAGCAATGGTGGCTAGAGAATTGTATATGAGATTTAGGTTTAGGTTAGGGATGTATATATAGGTGTAGGAAGTTATTTAGGACCATTAGATTAACCTTGAATCATGAGAACCATTCAAATGCAAAATCTGCATTTGAGCGAATCGGCCCACGGGATGACAACCAAACACCCAGGATTAACCCCTAGTCGACCCAGCGGAGCTTGGGTCGACCTCAAAAATGGGTCGGTTCGGTTATTCCCCCTCCCAATTCGCTGTTTTGATATATCTATATATATTTCTCTCATATGCATACAAACTTCAAGGCTTAATAACTTCTTCATAATTAACCATTTTTTTTAATATTCTCAGAAAATACGGGGTGTTACAGTGTCCATGTCAGAGTCTTTGTCCATGTCAGAGTCATTGTCTATGTCAGAGTGATTGAATGGGGATTACATGATCATTGATATATTCCAATTAGCACCTCATATAAATGATCATAGTTTTAAGAAGAAACTTCTAGATATATAAGATAATCCACTTGTGATAATGTGTTGTTTTATGCTAATGTTGGTAAAGCTACTTTCTAGTTGAATGTCGGTCATCTGGTTGTGTCTCATTGTAAGGCTATTATAACCTTATATGTATGTATGTGAGTGTGCATGTGTGGTTGTGTCTCATTATACAGCTGTTAAGGATAGAGCATAGTCAGCAACAAAACCAGAATTTCTTGTTGTGGAGGGCAAAAAGTTACAAAGTGATCTTTGGATGATCAAACTTCAATAATATAACAGTAACGTACATTTGTAAAAGAGTTCGATGGGAATTAGTCATATCGATGCAGCAAACATTAATAGGTAAATTCTATTTCCATACACATTTTCGATCACCTAATCCACCTTATAAAGTAAGATCTTCGACTTTTAACATGTAAAACTTAATTAGTTTATGCACCTAATATATTATATGATTCAATTCTCAAATAATGTGATCCACCTAAGAGTTTATATGCCTTAATTATCAAACAATTTGACATGTAACACACATTGAGTATGGTGATTTTTTTTTACAGTTTACCATTCTGGGTTTTTTCCAGTAATGTTAAAAATTGGAAGTGATCTCATAAAATTCCACTATATTTCAGAAGATAAAGTAGTTCCTGCATATAAAAAGAACATTATACTCCATGATTACTTTTTCTCTAACTTAATGACGTTATTCTATGATAACTATAAAGTGGCCACCCACAAAAGATCTATGCATTAGGGTGTTTGAAGAAAGATTAATAAACTCCTTAATTCATGGTAGCAGTGAACATGGTTAAAGTTATTATTCAATTTGTAAAATGGTTTTTTTTCATGGTAGCAGTTTACCACATCTGAAGGAAATTCAAGCCATACATTAACAGTGTCTCAAATTCAAGCCATACAACCACATCTATGTGCAACTAACAGAGCACCCGTTTGTATTATTATTTCGGAATCTTGGGTGGGGCATTATAACCTTGTATGCATGTATGTGAGTGTGTGCATGTGTGATTGTGTCTCACTATAAGGCTGTTAAGGATAGAGCATAGTTGAATGAACACTTTGTAATTATGTTCTTTGGCAAATTTACCTCGATTGGCCAAACATATTGTGGATTAACTAAAAGAAACTGTGGATGGAAGTAAAATTTACCTATGATCACAAAAAATGGCACCACCGGTTCCTCCCTATTGCTCACAAACAGAATTTCAGGCCTTGTCCCAGGATGAGCATGTGTGGTGCGCTGAACCCTAATGAGGTAAACCTTGTTGTCGAATCGAGCAGCAAAAGTATTCTCCAAGCCAATGCCTTCATAAAATTCCATTTTCAGGTATAATGATCTATGGTCAATTCGAGACCAATGATAGTCGTCAATTTCACACACATTTCCCAATTGCATCATTAATTCTTTAATTGCAGGAACATTTTTCTTCAGGAACTCCGGAAAGCCAACAACTCTAGCCCATGATTCTACCTCGAATGCTGGTTCAGGCTCAAATTCTTCACCAGACCATTATTGCACATAAAAAGCACCTCCAAATTTTGTAAAAAGTTTCAACATTAACGCATGATCACGCTTACTGTAAGATGGGCATGTTATTAGAAAAGAGTTTTTGGGTATAACCCGTATAGTCCACTCCTCATTATGCTTCAGAGTATGCCTAAGCGTGAGATGCACAAATTCGTATGTGCAATGTCCTGAAAGAACAGTGGCAGTGATGCGTAGTGAAGAGTCCTCCATTGTTTTTTTTTAACTTTTGACGATGGAGTTTTGTTTAGGAGTTGAAGATGTAGATGACGATATGCTTCTGAAGCTTGACAGGATATGAAGTGACACACTGTACGTGGCAGTAATATGCGAACTAAAAACTTTTTGCTTAGAAGACGAAGCATACTGAAATTGCTTATTTGTTGCGCTTGGCTGGCATGAGTGACCAATCGCCAATGGTGAGTAAGTCAATTGTAATAATTGAGTTCATAACATTTTATTAAGAAGGCCAATGGCCATTCGATGCCACCACTTATCAAATAACTTGTTATCATTTGATCTGGTGCATAATTAATTCTGGAAGCTAGGCAGACGGATACATTTTTCAGATGTGACACACATATATATATTGGTTGCAATCGGATTGCTGCATATATATGATTCATATATATATATATGAGTAATACATTTTGCAGATGTGGGCACATGTGTACATGTTCAGAATGCGCTAAACAATTGGCCAGGAATGGATCAGGATAATGTCCCTTATGTCGTGCACCTATTCTTGAAGTAGTTCGAGCTTACTGTGTACAATGAAGAAAACGGTGTAGCTTATTTTTAAGTTTTGATATTTGGATAATTAAAACAATTGCTTTGGATGAGTTTCTTGTACAAAACATGTATTGCAAAATTTTTAATTAAAGCATTGTATTTGCTATCAAATTAGTGTTGTGTTTTTGCCTTCTTCTACTGTTTCGTTAGCTTTTATTGATATTGCATTTCATGATAATGGTGTTGCATTACATATTGCAGTGGTGTTGCATTACATTAAATATATTTGCTTACCCGTCGCACGTGGACCCCACAGCTGACGTGGATAGCTGGTGTGGCATGTGACCCGTGGAGTGCTGACATAGAGAGATGACGTGTTGTGTGACACGTAGACCGCTGACGTGGAAAGTTGACATGGCCCCACTGGAAGCTAGGCCCTAACTAATGCTTAAGGAAACGTTAAATAGTGTTGCATTACGTGCAAATAGTGTTGCATTACAGCTATAATGCAACACTTTCTGTCTGTGGCCGAAGATGGCCAAAAGTGTTGCCTTAGATGGCTAATGCAACGGCCGCGGATGCCACGCCCCCTAGTGTTGCCTATTTGAAAAAAGGGCCTACGGTAACGCTTTTTTGATCTACGACCACAGCAAATTAGTGTTAAATATGCCCACTTTTATAGTAGTGAAGGGAACGCAGGGAGTGCACGTGTTTCTTTCTAGTTAGAAGTGGTATCAGGGTTTTGCAAGCCCTGACATTTTACTTATGTGGTTGATGGATTATGAGGTACCTCGGATTTATTGGTCAATAGTGACCAAATTATAGGTTCAATAGGACCGGGAAACGTGTGTTCAGCCATAACTAATCCACTAAGGTATATTTTTGGACCGGCCCTGCAGGATCCAAGGGTTCACTGCGCGGGATCCTGAGACATTTGCTAGAGTGTCTCGAATCGGTAAGGAGATCGTCCCTAGCCTTAACTCATGATGGAAACCCAATTTCCAATACGACATTACAGTTTTGATTGTAAACCTATATATGGCGACATAGTAGGATGGAGTACTATGCCGTCTAGGATTGATACATTTAGTTTGAAGTATTTTGAAACTGATTAAACACTAATAATAATATTAAAATATTGTTATTCTACGTATCAAGCATGTTTGATCATTATAAGGTAAAACTCTATCCTCCGGTTTGCATTGCATTGTGTGATGGGACTTGAGTCTTATAATGATTTCATTTTTCTAAAAAGCATTGCGTTGTTTTGAGTATAAATTTATTTAATTTATGCACTGGCAATCCAATGGAGTAAACCCTTTCCGCGCTAGCGGCATGATCCTGTGATTAGCCATATTGTTAGATAAGTTTGGAAAGATTTCTCATACCAGTCCCACGACTGACTCGTAGTTTGTTTCACTTTGCAGACTCCGGTGCCCTCTTTTTCACACGAGCAGCCAAGTGATAGGTTCAGGTTATTTTGGACATATGCTGGATTGAAGTATGTTGATGAAAGGAAGACGAAGAACATTTTTATCTTTTTATTTCTACTTTGAGACATTTAGATATCCTTTATCTATGATGTACTTGATGGAGTTTTAGACTTATTTCTATTGGCTGAGACTTTCTATTTGCTAAGTTGTATCCTGTAACTGTGCCACTCTTATGTTCTGATGTTGATGACATTTCTATTTCCGCTGCAATGATTTATGTGGTATGATGTTATCTGAGATCTGTTGTTGTTGTAATTATGTTATATTCCAATGATTATCCTTACTTTCGTACTATGGAAGTTTGGGGTCATCACACTTCACAATCTTCATCTTCTTTGGTTGTTGGTGCCTTATCAAGATTGTTATCTTCATCTCTGAAAAGAGAAGAGATTAGCCACCGCATTGCATCAAAATGCTATTCTTGTTGTTCAAACATCTTTATTTGACTTAATTCGAGATGACGTTGGTTTCGTAAAATTATAGAGAGAATGTTTATGAAAGAATTCGAGGTTTCTTCTAGATTTTCACTAAGATTATGAATTGGATTTTCCATGGATCTGAGTAGAAATGAATAAGGAAGAAGTGGAAATGGGATAATGAAATTTGCAGAATGAACTAGACTTAAATAAGGTCTGGAATTTGATGCATTTGAATGGACATGTGTTAGTTATTTAATTTTAAAATTTGAAACAATTTGAAAATTTTGAAACAATTTGAAAATCTAACAGTTATGTGTCAACATATACATAAATGTATGTCAACATATGCTATTAAAAATTTGATATTTTTTAAATTTTGGATCTTTTGATATTATATTATATTATAATTAATTCTAAGATTTTTACAGTAACTTAAAGATAATTTTGACATAAATAAAACTTCATTTATTGCTTAATAGAAACCAAAAACATCTAGCTAATTAAGACAGACTAAATTCAAGATTCGAAAACAAAACATAAGCTAATACATAAAGATAAATTAAACTAGATAGTCTAGTTCTCAGATGATGATGAGGGAGGTGAGATTCCAAGCTTTCTTCCAATTTTGACCATGAACTTGGTTATTTTTGAGATATTCTTCTTAGGATTCTTTTGATTACTAATAATTTTTAATTGATTTTGAACGATCGTCTCTTTGGAAATATGTCTAGTGTTGGTTGGACACTCAACACTTTATAAAGAAGTTTCTTCTTCTTCGACTTCCATTGGAGCTTGTTCTTGTTGCATTGGAGCTTGTTTGGCTTTGAATGTCTCATATGGCTTGAAATTGAGAGGAATTTGCATGAGATGTATGTTTGATGAGTCAAACACTTTTCTAGGAACAAGCTGTTCCCCATGATGATCGACTCCAAAGTATTTGAAGATACGAGTGAGACAAACAATATAATAGAGAGTTTTTTCTCTTGATCTCTTTTAAGATCATATCGACCCAATTTATGTTATAGCCACCCATAATAGCAAAGAGGACATTTTGTACTTTGAGAGTTGGATTATTAAAGTTTCCGGAGCAATGAGTGATTGTATGTTGAAGGAGGAGGTTGACAATTCTTGTTTTTGGACGAAAAAAATGATTTTTGAAATCCATGTGAGCATCGCTTTCGAATATGTCATGATAGGTCTGTAAATAGGTTTCATAGATAACAAACTCCGGAAAATCTGAGCCTATGCTTCGACAATTCAAGATATTGCCTAAGAGTTCGGCATCGTGAACAATTTACATGCCTTTAACGCTACTCCAAATTTGGTCTTCGTTGCCTTCGTAAAATCCGCAATTAAGATTCACATATAACATCTTAACAAGCTTAGGATAAAATACTTCGTCATTTTCCCGTGAGTCAATTAGACTCAAGACTTCCTTTTGTTGGAAGAGAGACGTAAGATCATAAGAGGGAAAATCACTAAAGATAGAGAAAGCACCCGTGTTAACTTTAGCATTTGCTACATAGTTAACATAAGTCTTGATAACCTCATTGTCATTATGAAGATAACTTTTGATGGTTTTGGTTAACTTCAATTTCTGAGTTGAACTTGTGGAAGCCATTGAATTGATAGTTTTGAAGAGAATAGATATGAAGAATATTGTTTTGAGTTATAAATGAAAGGTGGAAAGGATAAGTGTATATATAGAAATTGAATGGATATGTATTGAATAGGCACAACTTTTTAGACCTAAATGACACCTTTTTAGACCTTGAGAGTTGGTGAAAAGTTGGAGGGATGTTTGAAAGTTTAAACCTTTGAAATTCAAAATTTAAATTTCAAATTTTTGGTCAATATATGTTGACATATGGACATATGTATGTCAACATATGTGCCTATTCTCAAAGGGAATCAAACTTTTATGAAATGTAATTTAAATAATCGATTTATATTTCAGGTTTAACAATTTCCAAAAATAATTCTAGTCCTAACAAACATTCAAACAATTTATTTTATTATTTTATTTGTTACTTATTATTATATTATTATTTTGAATTTCAAAATTCAAATTTAAATTTCAAATTTTAAGTATAAATTTTTAGGTTTTTAATTTTAAATCAATGCAAACAAACAAAGCAATCATTCAACCAAGTAAAAATAAAAAATTAATTAAGGCATACTCGTTTTTGTAGATCCTTTTCTTCGAAATTTTCTGAATTTTGAATTGTCGTAAAGCACATATTCGAATTTCCGGTTTCTGGCTCTTCATCACTTGATGATGAATCTGAATCATCTAATGTTGTTGCGTATGCTTTTTGTCTCTTTCTTGACGAAATGTTGTTGTCTGTCTGTTGAGTCAATTTATTTGGATATGGACACAATTTCTTTATATGGCCTGGTTTATTGCAGTTATAACATCGACCATCATTACTTCTTGAGCTTCCTTAGTTATAATTTCTCCTATAATCTTAGAAATTTTCTAAAATGATTTGTCATAAGAGTTGTTTCTTCATCAGCTTCACTACTCGAGTCAGAATCATTTGCTGTTGCTTTTAATGTAATAGATTTCTTCTCAGTTGACCTATTTTCTTTTCTTTTCTCTAATTGGACTTCATATGACATCAGATTTCCGATTAACTCCTCAATCTTTAATTCATTGACATCATTGGCTTATTCAATTTCCAAAGTTTTCTGATCCCATTATGGAGTTAGTGAACTCAATATTTTCTGACTTTATCTACTTCAGAATAAGCTTTCCAAGTATTGTTAATGAATGCACTATCTCTTGAAATCTGCAATACATATCTGAAATAGACTTATTCTCGATCATTTTGAATAACCCAAACTGATTAACTAACATTGCTATTTTAGTTTGTTTAACTTTACTAGTTCCTTCATGAGTAACTTGTAAAGTTTTCCAAATTTCATAAGCAGTTTTACATACTGACACTCTATTAAACTCATTCCAATCTAATGAACAGAACCATGGCTTTAGAATTACTTTGTGCAGCAGCCTTTTGTTCATTTGTCTATTGTGTAAAAGCAGTTGTGGGTTTAACAAATTCATTTTGTGTATCGTTCCATGTGTTTAATCCTACTGATTGTAAATACATTTTCATTCTACATGCCCAATATGAATAATTACTACCATTAAACAGTGGTGGTCTAACAATGACTGACCCTCTGGGCCTCTACAAAAGAATTATTATTGTCATTAGCGTTGGTTTCCATTATAACTATTTTCAGAAATCAGATTATGAACTTTTTGACAGACCTTGCTCTGATACCAATTGTTAGGGATTGCGGAATGGATCGTTAAGGCAAAACAAACACTAGAAAGGGTAAATAGTGTTTTTGAGCATTTAAATAAGATCTAAAACTTATGTGAACTACTATATGAGTCAAACACCACAGAAACAATCACAGATACAGAATCAAACACAAACACAAATATAAACAAAAATAAAGTGCAAAAAAAGAAAGAAAACACCGGATTTTATACTAGTTCGGATTGCTCCTACGTCTAGTCCCGCACAACACTAGATTGCGCATGAGTTTTATTACTATATCAATAGTCCAGTAAAACCTCCTTGATTTCATGGCTACAAGGGATACCACCGATTATCCGTCCTTGATTTCACGGCTATAAGAAATATCACCGATTACCCGTCCTTGATTTTACGGCTACAAGGGATACCACCGATTACTTATACAAACCAAACAATTACAAACAGTCCTATAACTCTTCAATATCACTTGATTCATAGAGTAACGAGTAGAGAGTGTAAAGAGAAGAAGTTTAACGAAAACATAATTGAATTCGGCAGAGTATAAGTGTACAAATCATAAAAATGTGAAAGAATAATAGTTTAATGAAAGAAGATGAAGATGGAGAAGAAGAGTAATCGTAAAATTCAAAATCGGCCCCTATTTATAACATTTGCAAGATTGTAACGTTTCAAAACCGTCACAAATAGTGAAAAGACACTTCCTTTCAATTTTGAAAATATGACGGTTATATGTCGACATGGGCAGAGATGTATGTCGACATATACATGTGTAAAACTAAATTTTGGGGATTTTTCAAAGTGTTTTGATATATATATATATATATATATATATATATATATAATTCTGAAAATTCTTGAATTAAAATGTAACGACCCGCCTTTTTGGCCAGTTCTTGCCGGTAATTAAACCGACTTAAACCGTTCATAAAGACGAATTGTTATGGGTACATACGTATATTGAACAAAAATAACAGAACCTTTTATTGCAAGTTACAATGTTACATCAGAGTTACATAGAATATCAGAGTTACAAATATATACACAGCGGAAGAAAAGAAAATAACTTTACTCTCAGCGGAAGAACAAAACACAGCGGAAGCTTCAACTCTATCGTGGACTCCAACTCTAGAAGCGCTCTAATTCCTGCTCCAACGATCCATAACTGCAAAACTAAACTACTGGCTGCCCGTGCGAAAATCATGGGCACCCAGAGTCTAGATGAGGGAACAATAAACTCCAGGTCAGTCGTGGGACTGGTGTGAGAACTCAAAACAATTAGATTCATTTTAAAGTTGGGAGAATTCACCAGATCACACCGCTAATGCTGAACGGATTTACTCCAAGTGAATACCCGTGCATATAAATGCGCAATGACTTTTGAAATGAAGCTATCATAAGCTCGTCCCACATCACACAATGCAAGCGCACACCAGATGGGCGAGTTTTATCTTATGACAACCAAATATGCTTTCATACGTGAAATCCTCTTCAATACCATAATATATATAGTGTGGAAACATTTCGCAAATAAATGTATTAATCCTAGACAGCATAATACCCCATAATATATGTTGCCATATATATATATATACAATCAAAATCGTATGGCTCGTATTAGAAATTTGGGTTTCCAACTTGATGATTCCTGGCACAAAAGATGAATCAGGGATACAAAACGAAGTGCCTCAACGGCTTTTTCGACCATACGCGGACACCGACTACACATCGTCAGGGCAGATCAACGGTTTTCGACCAGACACGGCCCCCCGAACATACCCAACTTCCCCAGGTTCATAAGTGGTTTCCCACTGCTGCACAGCTTCATCATCAATTCATATATAAGTATAAAACCTAACCGCCGGTTTCTCATCAATCCGGGGTGTGAGGTTTGTTGATGTCACGTCATACGCAAAGCGATGCTTCGATAAGCCATTCTTTGATCATCACTAGCTCGTCTCATAACTTGGGTATGCCACATTGACAATTCACGACATATCACTGATTTCAATCAATGCATACTCCCTAAGTTCATATGACTTAGAGATGAGGATAATATATTGCCACAAATCCGATATACATTAACGGAACTCAGTGCTATGCGGTTAATTTCAACGTCAGACACACCATCCATACAAATCCGTTATGGGTCTGAACGGAACAACAACCCGAAAATACTTAAATATGTTCAGGTCTCATGTAACTCATACCTCGTATCAGTGGCCTACCTAACCAAGACATTTATCAACAATCAACCTAAACAAATTTAAATATTTCCGGTCTTCATTTGTCGTTTACCGAGTCTTGAATTGTTTCATAACGTCATATTATTACTTGGAATGGTTTTTCGAACATATATTCAATCCCGGTCTTTCCAAGTAATAAGCGTACTTTAAAACAGTAGCTAGGGTTCACATATGCTTATCAATTCAAATCTCCTTCCAAATGGTTATCAATTCATTTATAACTCAAGATTTGAATTACTTTAAATTTCATACATCTCATTTTCATCTTAGACTCTTCTTTGAAATCGAAGATTATTCCTTCTCCTAAATTTCTTACCTTTAATTCCCTCGAATCAAAGATTTGATTAAATCCCCAATTACGACATGAATTTCCCCCATTCAATCTCATCGGGTTTCAAGAATGATATTATTGAAGATACGATTCACGACAAAACCCGAATCAACCGATTTTGAATCTAAAATTACATAGAAATCGTATCCACTTATATTCGATATACATTCTCATAGTCCACGAATACTATAAGTGGAATAATGATATAATAATATCTTCTAAATTTCCCAGATAGTATTCATTTACACCATGAAATTTTATACCAAATATCGAGGATTATTTCTATCTAACTTATTTCAATCAGGCAGAGAAAACCCATATCTTAGTTAAAAGATTTATTCAATTCTTCGATATTAGATCTGGATAGAAATACATCAACTTATATTCAATATTAATCCCCGTATCCAACTCATATCATAAGTGGAATAATGGTGAATTACCATTTTAATTCCCCAGATAATATGAACTTCATCCACCGAGTTAATATCAAACATCCGAAGATTTATCTCCAACCATACCCAAACTTAAAATTTGAAAACCCTTTTAAATCCCATATAAGTATTCTCGATACTTAAAAAAAATCTTCGGACTATTTTCTAAATCATTCTTATAGTCAAATAATAATTCCAACTTCAAATTTCAAACCAATAATAACATTTGGAAATGTTACAAAGGATACTACTATAAAAATAGTTGTTTAAATCAAATAGATTTAAACTCGTTCGAAATTTGAATATTCTGATGCTTTCAAACTGTTATCATTTGAAATTCAACATTTCTTATTTCACGTCGAATTTATTTCAATAATCAAGTAAAAACCATTCCAACTTGAAATCGATATTTATGAATTGTCGCATTATAGTGCGTTCTATTCAAACCATATAATGATTTGAATATAAATTATTCAAGTCCTTTCAAATTTAATTTATATTCCCAAACCATTTAAAAAAAATATTTTCAAAATATATTTCAATAGATTTCGAATTTTACCATCCCGTTGTCGGACCAGTTAGGGATAGCCAGGGAGAGCAGGAAACAGAATTTCCAAACCCAAGCCTAGGCACCATCCTTTCTGTCATCCTAGAACATTCGGTGTCTATATATTATGTTTCAAAAACATATAAAAACCATATTCAAATTTTCAAAAGTTTATTTTGAAATAAACTAAACATGATAATATTTAATATTAGAAAATCAAACTTCATTTATATGGAAGGGAATAGAATCGATCACCTGTATAATCCCATAACCATGGTATTGTGTGTGCATCATACAAACAGAATAAATCAACCATATACATCAGATGATAATGGATTATCGTTATCATCAACAACAAACAGTTCAGTTGTGCACAAGCGTTACTGTCGATAACGCTTCCAGTGTTCGGTGTGTTATCTAACTACATGCACATCCATTCACATAACAACATCCATCACACAATCATCATCGACAAATTATAATTATCTCAGCTAATTATAATTAACTAATTTAAATAAATAATTTAAATTAGAAGTTCTCACCATAATAGCTCCAACGTCTTTATTATCAAAGCGAACAGGCCGACGAACACTGCTAACGCTACTCGTACTGCTCTCTATCCACTTCAATTAGCAACTGACCATTTCTGCTAATTTATATTAAGTTGAATTAATATCGACGTCCGTTATACATATTTATATTTATATATATAACGCCTTTTATTTCATCATGATTTTATACTTAACCCAAAATGGTCGGTGTTACATATCAATGTGTTCTACTTGTTCATACGATTCTAGCGCTACCAATGGCTAGTTAATCCGATTTAAAATGAATTAGATATCAATATCTAAAGTTTTAACTAAACTTAAACTTAAAGTTTTAATTAAAATATACCAAAATAGATTAGGCCCAGTCCAAGAATTCGGCCCGTCCCCTTCTTCTTCTTCCTTCCCTCACGCCTCTTCTCCTTTCTTGCTTTACAGTACCCATTCACGCGAGCTACACCCATAGGTACACACCCAAATGCTTCACCGAATCCAAATCCGAGATCATGCACAAACCTCCCTTCGAGTGCTCCTTCGAATGTACCACCTCGCCCATGACCTCGGCCGCTCCTTCGAAATCCGCGCCGGAACCCACAAACCCATGCACAACGTGCACATGCACAACCTACTCGCTCCACTAAACTTCAACCTAAGCCTACCCTCGAGTTTCTTTCCACCTCCTCATTCGTTTGCACGAACCGTCCTTCGCCCTCCCGATGTTGATCAAAATCCAATGCTCGAGACCGTGAGCTGCTTCAGGAATACCACACACAAGCAACAAAAGATCGACAACAAAATTCTTCGAATCCCACCAAATTACACCGGAACGAAGCCCTCTCCGTCCTGAGCACAACGCCACTCTCCGATTCGAACATCGTTGCTCCTATCTCCGACTATCTCCAACCCTAGTTCTCAACTTCCGAAATCGTCGACACAGAATCGGCTTAAACTTACACCAAAAATACTATATCACTTGCTGATCGCAACAGCGCTGACGGCGGGGTTTAATTCTTAGCGGATTGGGAGATTTGATTTTTCGAAGTTTACTTGCAAATTTTCCCTTTTGCTGTAAATCAAATATTCCTCTTTCAATAGTTGATGCAATTCGGATTCATCAATCTCTAAAAATCAGAAATGATGATAGGAACCACCTTCATGTGAATCGTTTTGGATGAATTCGAGTGGATTGGGAGTTAGGGATTTTTAATTGAAGAGGAAGAGGATTTTCCTTTACAGGAAGTGAAAAATCTGAGGAAGGAGGAGTGAGACGTGAAGAAATTTGCATCAGGACTGAAGTGAATGAGCAAGGAGCCTTTTCTTCTTTATATTTATTTGAATTTTTGTTTACTAATTCAAGCCACTTGGCACCACATTTACATGCAAATGGACAAATATGCTCCTATTTATTTTCATTAAAATTTTAACCAATGCATGTTAGCCAATTATCAACTAATTTATTAATTTGTTAAATTATGTTTTTAGTTATACTTTAATAATACTTATGAATGTAGTAAATTTTTAATGTTTATGAATGTAACCAATGTCTTAACTTATTATTTTTTTATTTTTCTTTTACAAATAAAAATAGTTAACATTTCAAACATACCTATTCATGCTAATTTATCAAATATAATTTATAGAAATATATTTTAGATATACAACAAAATCTCTATGGAAAAATATTATTTTACAAAACTAAAGTAATATTACCACTAATTAAAATATTTATTAGATAAACTTAGATATGACCTTAAAATAAGTTATTTACATCAAAATAGATCAAAACAAAATATTTATTCAACTTGTATATAATATTTTCAAACAATATTTGTATTTATGTCTTATCAAATTCATTTGATATTCAAGAAAACTGAATTTTTATTATATTCTAATCATTAAAAATCCTGGTTCGTTACAATCTCCCCCACTTAAGAACTTTTCGTCCTCGAAAAGAAGGGTCCGTAGAATTATACATAAGTAAAATAAATCTTACCCATAAATTTCAACTTTGAAATCTTAAGATGATCTCTCAGACTTAAAATCCCATTTTCCATTTCAAATCATTGAAATACCCTAATTCCTTTCATATAGAAAATCATACTTCCCTTCTGGGTTTCCAAAAACCAAATTTGCTTTCAAAATTTCAAATATAACATGATGAAATCTATATATATTATTAGTTCGAGAAGCTCATCCTCATGACTGGGCTACTGAGTATCACCCATCGCACAAAAATCAAATCTCTCATCACAACCCAATTTTAGTCATGGTTACTCGGACAACCCAAATCTTTCATATCCCGAAGTTATAAATCATTTTCAAAAATCAAAATTTACAAATACCCACGGTTTTCTAAACATTTCAAATATTGGGATTCTACTTGTCGAAATTTCTTTTTAGTCATAAGTCATTCAATTGTAATAAAATTCAACTTCAAACATACAAAGTTATGTTTTCACAATTTCGGAATCAAGGATCTTATTCAGGTATTTCAATTTTTTTTTCTAAGTCGATTTTTTTTTCTTTCCCAAACATTGAAGCTTGTATGGACAATTTTCTTTATTTAACTAATCGGAGAACCAGTTCTATTTGAATAACACCATGCTTCCGCTACGCTACTCTGATTTCGGCATATTTTCAAACTAGTATTGTTTCAAGCGTTTATTCAAGCATTCGAAGTGAATTTACAAAATCAACTAATATTCATGAATCCAAATTTTCTTGCATCAGTCAGGCCCTCTATTTTAGACGCTTTCAATTACCATGCAATGTTTACTTGTTGAAATTCCATCAACATATCATTAGAACCGACAACTATTTCTAGTTTGAATTTACCCTTTGCTTTATTCGACAAATCAAATTCCATACACGAGTCGAGTTATAGATAAAAGCTCAATATCAGAATAAGAGTTTAAATCAAATCATATGACTAAGTTCATAGGACAAAAAGGTATGAATGATGCCCTTCAAGAACAATTGGTTCGAAAAAGAAACTAGCCTAGGCCAAGATAGGCAAATCGAGTGCACCTAACGATACGACTAAGGACGATTAATTTTTTTTTTGGAAAATCTTACTTTAATATTTCCTTTTGCATCTTATGCAATTGCTTGTTAAGAAATTTCCAGTTGACTTCCTTATATTGTCTAAATAGGGAAGAGTATTTTTCTCCCCCACTTAAGACGTTAGTCATATTCTAAAATCGACTTTTTACACAAATTCCTACTTAAGTTAAATTAACCCTTTAAACATCTTAAGGGTTTTTCCTTGCTAAGGTTATACATCCAAGCAAATTAATTCAACCTGTAATTTATCGTTCAACATTCCTATTAGGTATAGGTTTAATTCTATTATTTAACGCCCATCGAGGAGTACGATATCTTCTTTGATTACAACTTATTAGATTCCAAAAATTTATACCCAAGTATTCGTTATAATTAAGTCAATTATTCTTGTCACTGGGGATGTGGGTAAATTATCTTTTTTTTTCTTGCATTTCAACAATTCATTACCCAATTCTTTAGGTGAGACTTGCTCCTTAAATATATCCTTTAATTTTCCAAGCACTTATTGTTTTTCACACTCAAGGTTTTAAGGGTTCAAAGTTCTTGAAGTATTTAAGCTAATCTCAGTTCTCTTTCCAAACTTCTAGTTTTGTTTTTCCCCAATTAAAATCTTATATTAATTCACCAAACCCCTTTATTAAGGTTTATTCATTAAAACACTTAGCCTGATGATTTTAAGTATTCGTCGACGTTTAAACTGGAATTATATAGTCATCACACTTTCGAAACTTGAAAATAAATATCAGCGATGGCGCGCTCATCCCAGAATTTATTTCCAAATGACTAGAGTGTGATTCTACATCAACCTAGTATATACCGGACTTCATATGTACGTTGATCAGACGTATATTCAAAATCCTTACATACTCGATAGTCCAATTGTCACGTCGAATAAAACACTCGAAATCCTTATTTCCAATTATATTTCAAATATATTCCAAATAATCATCGTTTTCAAAATGATTTGCTTGTTCAAAAATACTTTATATAGGTTTCAAAATACGCTCTCTCATCATAATATTCCAAAATCTCATTCTAGGGTATTTCTAACCCTATCTCTAATGAGATAATATAACTCTGAGGAGTCCTATTCTTTTGTCCAAATATGTACATACCCTATAGCTTTGTATAACCAAAGCTCTGATACCAACTGTAACGACCCGCCTTTTTGGCCAGTTCTTGCCGGTAATTAAACCTACTTAAACCGTTCATAAAGACGAATTGTTATGGGTACATACATATATTGAACAAAAATAACAGAACCTTTTATTGCAAATTACAATGTTACATCAGAGTTACATAGAATATCAGAGTTACAAATATATACACAGCGGAAGAAAAGAAAATAACTTTACCCTCAGCGGAAGATCAAAACACAGCGGAAGCTTCAACTCTATCGTGGACTCCAACTCTAGAAGCGCTCTAAATCCTGCTCCAACGATCCATAACTGCAAAACTAAACTACTGGCTGCCCGTGCGAAAATCATGGGCACCCTGAGTTTAGGTGAGGGAACAATAAACTCCAGGTCAGTCGTGGGACTGGTGTGAGAACTCAAAACAGTTAGATTCATTTTAAAGTTGGGAGAATTCACCGGATCACGCCGCTAATGCGGAACGGATTTACTCCAAGTGAATACCCGTGCATATAAATGCGCAATGACTTTTGAAATGAAGCTATCATAAGCTCGTCCCACATCACACAATGCAAGCGCACACCAGATGGGCGAGTTTTATCTTATGACAACCAAATATGCTTTCATACGTGAAATCCTCTTTAGTACCATAATATATATAGTGTGGAAACATTTCGCAAATAAATGTATTAATCCTAGACAGCATAATACCCCATAATATATGTTGCCATATATATATATACAATCAAAATCGTATGGCTCGTATTAGAAATTTGGGTTTCCAACTTGATGATTCCTGGCATGAAAGATCAATCAGGGATACAAAACGAAGTGCCTCAACGGCTTTTTCGACCATACGCGGACATCGACTACACATCGTCAGGGAAGATCAACGGTTTTCGACCAGACACGGCCCCCCGAACATACCCAACTTCCCCAGGTTCATAAGTGGTTTCCCACTGCTGCACAGCTTCATCATCAATTCATATATAAGTATAAAACCTAACCGCCAGTTTCTCATCAATCCGGGGTGTGAGGTTTGTTGATGTCACGTCATACGCAAAGCGATGCTTCGATAAGCCATTCTTTGATCATCACTAGCTCGTCTCATAACTTGGGTATGCCACATTGACAATTCACGACATATCACTGATTTCAATCAATGCATACCCCCTAAGTTCATATGACTTAGAGATGAGGATAATATATTGCCACAAATCCGATATACATTAACGGAACTCAGTGCTATGCGGTTAATTTCAACGTCAGACATACCATCCATACAAATCCGTTCTGGGTCTGAACGGAACAACAACCCGAAAATACTTAAATATGTTCAGGTCTCATGTAACTCATACCTCGTATCAGTGGCCTACCTAACCGAGACATTTATCAACAATCAACCTAAACAAATTTAAATATTTCCGGTCTTCATTTGTCGTTTACCGAGTCTTGAATTGTTTCATAACGTCGTATTATTACTTGGAATGGTTTTTCGAACATATATTCAATCCCGGTCTTTCCAAGTAATAAGCGTACTTTAAAACAGTAGCTAGGGTTCACACAGGCTTATCAATTCAAATCTCCTTCCAAATGGTTATCAATTCATTTATAACTCAAGATTTGAATTACTTTAAATTTCATACATCTCATTTTCATCTTAGACTCTTCTTTGAAATCGAAGATTATTCCTTCTCCTAAATTTCTTACCTTTAATTCCCTCAAATCAAAGATTTGATTAAATCCCCAATTACGATATGAATTTCCCCCATTCAATCTCATCGGGTTTCAAGAATGATATTATTGAAGATACGATTCACGACAAAACCCGAATCAACCGATTTTGAATCTTAAGTTACATAGAAATCGTATCCACTTATATTCGATATACATTCTCATAGTCCACGAATACTATAAGTGGAATAATGATATAATAATATCTTCTAAATTCCCCAGATAGTATTCATTTACACCATGAAATTTTATACCAAATATCGAGGATTATTTCTATCTAACTTATTTCAATCACGCAGAGAAAACCCATATCTTAGTTAAAAGATTTATTCAATTCTTCGACATTAGATCTGGATAGAAATACACCAACTTATCTTCAATATTAATCCCCATATCCAACTCATATCATAAATGGAATAACGGTGAATTACCTTTATAATTCCCCAGATAATATGAACTTCATCCACCGCATTAATATCAAACATCCGAAGATTTATCTCCAACCATACCCAAACTTAAAATTTGAAAACCCATTTAAATCCCGTATAAGTATTCTCGATACTTAAAAAAAATCTTCGGACTATTTTCTAAATCATTCTTATAGTCAAATAATAATTCCAGCTTCAAATTTCAAACCAATAATAACATTTGGAAATGTTACAAAGGATACTACTATAAAAATAGTTGTTGAAATCAAATAGATTTAAAACTCGTTTGAAATTTGAATATTCTGATGCTTTCAGACTGTTATCATTTGAAATTCAACATTTCTTATTTCACGTCGAATTTATTTCAATAATCAAGTAAAAACCATTCCAACTTGAAATCGATATTTATGAATTGTCGCATTATAGTGCGTTCTATTCAAACCATATAATGATTTGAATATAAATTATTCAAGTCCTTTCAAATTTAATTTATATTCCCAAACCATTTAAAAAAAATAGTTTCAAAATATATTTCAATAGATTTCGAATTTTACCATCCCGTTGTCGAACCAGTTAGGGATAGCCAGGGAGAGCAGGAAACTGAATTTCCAAACCCAAGCCTAGGCACCATCCTCTCTGTCATCCTAGAACATTCGGTGTCTATATATTATCATATTATGTTTCAAAAACATATAAAAACCATATTCAAATTTTCAAAAGTTTATTTTGAAATAAACTAAACATGATAATATTTAATATTAGAATATCAAACTTCATTTATATGGAAGGGAATATAATCGATCACCTGTATAATCCCATAACCATGGTATTGTGTGTGCATCATACAAACAGAATAAATCAACCATATACATCAGATGATAATGGATTATCGTTATCATCAACAATAAACAGTTCAGTTGTGCACAAGCGTTACTGTCGATAAAGCTTCCAGTGTTCGGTGTGTTATCTAACTACATGCACATCCATTCACATAACAACATCCATCACACAATCATCATCGACAAATTATAATTATCTCAGCTAATTATAATTAACTAATTTAAATAAATAATTTAAATTAGAAGGTCTCACCATAATAGCTCCAACGTCTTTATTATCAAAGCGAACAGGCCGACGAACACTGCTAACGCTACTCGTACTGCTCTCTATCCACTTCAATTAGCAACTGACCATTTCTGCTAATTTATATTAAGTTGAATTAATATCGACGTCCGTTATACATATTTATATTTATATATATAACGCCTTTTATTTCATCATGATTTTATACTTAACCCAAAATGGTCGGTGTTACATATCAATGTGTTCTACTTGTTCATACGATTCTAGCGCTACCAATGGCTAGTTAATCCGATTTAAAATGAATTAGATATCAATATCTAAAGTTTTAACTAAACTTAAACTTAAATTTTTAATTAAAATATACCAAAATAGATTAGGCCCAGTCCAAGAATTCGGCCCGTCCCCTTCTTCTTCCTTCCCTCACGCCTCTTCTCCTTTCTTGCTTTACAGTACCCATTCACGCGAGCTACACCCATGGGTACACACCCAAATGCTTCACCGAATCCAAATCCGAGATCATGCACAAACCTCCCTTCGAGTGCTCCTTCGAATGTACCACCTCGCCCATGACCTCAGCCGCTCCTTCGAAATCCGCGCCGGAACCCACAAACCCGTGCACAACGTGCACATGCACAACCTACTCGCTCCACTAAACTTCAACCTGAGCCTACCCTCGAGTTTCTTTCCACCTCCTCATTCGTTTGCACGAACCGTCCTTCGCCCTCCCGATGTTGATCAAAATCCAATGCTCGAGACCGTGAGCTGCTTCAGGAATACCACACGCAAGCAACAAAAGATCGACACCAAAATTCTTCGAATCCCACCAAATTACACCGGAACGAAGCCCTCTCCGTCCTGAGCACAACGCCACTCTCCGATTCAAACATCGTTGCTCCTATCTCCGACTATCTCCAACCCTAGTTCTCAACTTCCGAAATCGTCGACACAGAATCGGCTCAAACTTACACCAAAAATACTATATCACTTGCTGATCGCAACAGCGCTGACGGCGGGGTTTAATTCTTATCGGATTGGGAGATTTGATTTTTCGAAGTTTACTTGCAAATTTTCCCTTTTGCTGTAAATCAAATATTCCTCTTTCAATAGTTGATGCAATTCGGATTCATCAATCTCTAAAAATCAGAAATGATGATAGGAACCACCTTCATGTGAATCGTTTTGGATGAATTCGAGTGGATTGGGAGTTAGGGATTTTTAATTGAAGAGGAAGAGGATTTTCCTTTACAGGAAGTGAAAAATCTGAGGAAGGAGGAGTGAGACGTGAAGAAATTTGCATCAGGACTGAAGTGAATGAGCAAGGAGCCTTTTCATCTTTATATTTATTTGAATTTTTGTTTTCTAATTCAAGCCACTTGGCACCACATTTACATGCAAATGGACAAATATGCTCCTATTTATTTTCATTAAAATTTTAACCAATGCATGTTAGCCAATTATCAACTAATTTATTAATTTGTTAAATTATGTTTTTAGTTATACTTTAGTAATACTTATGAATGTAGTAAATTTTTAATGTTTATGAATGTAACCAATGTCTTAACTTATTATATTTTTATTTTTTTATTTTTCTTTAACAAATAAAAATAGTTAACATTTCAAACATACCTATTCATGCTAATTTATCAAATATAATTTATAGAAATAGATTTTAGATATACAACAAAATCTCTATGGAAAAATATTATTTTACAAAACTAAAGTAATATTACCACTATTTAAAATATTTATTAGATAAACTTAGATATGACCTTAAAATAAGTTATTTACATCAAAATAGATCAAAACAAAATATTTATTCAACTTGTATATAATATTTTTAAACAATATTTGTATTTATGTCTTATCAAATTCATTTGATATTCAAGAAAACTGAATTTTTATTATATTCTAATCAATAAAAATCCTGGTTCGTTACATAAAACATAGTGTTATAAATGAATATTATAAAGTAGAAAATCATATGAAAACATAAATATAAATTATATAAACATATTTATAAAATTATAGAGTTAAAACTATATAAATATAAAGTATACAATATATATAAACCTTATAAACTATAAAACTTTAGTTTAAAATAAAAAGTAAAGTAAAGAAAATAAATTAGAGAAGATAAAGATTAAAAATAGAAAACCAAAATTTCAAATCAAAATTTGAAAAACAGAATTTAAATTTGAAATTGAACCAGGAGTGTTATTCAGAGTCTTACATAAACTAGACTCTATTATTATGTTTGTCTTGAACTCTTGAAATCTTGAATACTCATGTAACGACCAGTATTATTAAGTGTATTTTATTTAAACTATTTAATTTAAATCTTGTTTTGTATTTTGTTTTATTCATTTAAACTCCATGTTGTTTGTATTTTTATTGAATAACTATTTTGATTATGATTTAAAACTATATTTATTTGGCTTTTTATATAAACAAATGAATTTGATTTCGATTTAGATATAATTTAATAATACAAAGCAATGTTTGAAATTTCTATTGATAAATTTTAATCTTGTTTATTTATTTGAATTTTATTTAAATATTAAACTCGGATTATATTTGCTTTTCTAATATCATTAAGATTTGAATTTCATTCCAAGATTTTATCTAAATAGCAACTCGCGTTATTATGTAATTTGTTTTGGATATTTATAAAATTTTATTTTTGACTTAATTTTTCAATTATTTCTTTTGTTGATCTTCCCTTTTGTATTGATTTCGTTGTCGCAAACATCATTCAAATTCTAGTAGTCGTATTTGTTTTCTTTCGATATTTCAAACTTGTTCCTTTCCGTTTCATTTTATTTGTTCATCGCTTTCCCACTGAAATTTAATCTTGTATAATATCATTCGCTTTGATATTTCCAAACCCGTTCATTTTATTCGTAAATGACCATTCAATTTCTATAGTTTAAACATTCATTTTATTTTAATTTAAACATTCGTTCAGGAATTAATAAAGTTTGTTTGTTTTTAATTAGAACCTATCGTGTACCTCTTTGATTTTAAACGTTGGTTCCATTTGTTTCGAGTAACCCTTCTTCGTATGTATCCATTCGTTCGCTGACATTTTCAAATGTCATGCCTGTTTCCCAAGCAGCTTTTCACATATAAAAAAGGAGATAATTAACACGATTAGCCTAATGAACCGCTCCATTCTTTACTAGTTCCCACCGGCTCCTTTCTCTCATCCCTCATCTTTAATTATTTAATCCTACGTTTTATCCCACAACAGCCTTTCCATTTTCAGCATCCATCATGCATCACCCATCCCTTCTTCAATTCTTTCCATCGCCTTTTTTCATCCTCCCCATCGCAGCCTCCCATCCATGCCAAAAACCACCCATTCCTGCTCTGAACTTCCTCACCTCGCCTCCTTCTTCAGACGTCGACCCAGAACCCGAGACCGCTTACCTCCCTGAAGACCACGCTGACCCACTCCGCACTGAAGCCCGACCCGCCTGCGCCTCTCTCTCCCCTCCGCCTTGAACTACTCCGACTACCCGAACACCTGCCTGACCCAAAGCCGCCCTACGTCAGTCCATCCTTGCCTCACAGAAGTTCGAACCCGCCCCAACTCGTTCTCTCTCCGCCCAGATTTGTCCGAACCCCTACTGTTTGTCAATTTGAAACCACAAGACCACGTTTAGGTCCACCATGATTTTCAAGACCGCGAGCATCCTCAGCCCATTTCCGAGACCACCCAAATCCCCTAAACCCGTGAAGCTTGCCTCGGTCTATGTGCCGTCGTGTACTAAGTGAGTTTATCTTCTTGTAGGGGATTTGTTTGTGTGCGTTTTCTTGAGTGTTAGCGTATGTGTATTGGTGCTGTGTGTTTTGGTGAGTGGCGTGTGTTTAAATCTGTGTGTGTGAGATGTGGAGCAGTGTGTGTTATATATTTGTACTATGGCGTATGTGATGAGTTATGTTATGTTTTGAAATTTGTTTTGAAAATTCATTTGTTTTGGAAAAATACACACACACACATATATATATTCGTTTAAATGCTTATATATGAATATATATAATATGGTTTAGTTTGATATGTAAATTATAATACATAAATGGTTTTGATGTATTATGGTTTTGTGTGTTTATATATGTATAATCTATATTATATATATATATATTCTAATATTCGGTGTATATATGTATATAATATAAAATATTTTGGTTAAAATTTTATGATATTTTATTTTCGATTGAAAAAGTTGGGGTTAGTTTTTATTATATTGTTTTGTTTTGTTTTCGTGTACTGTTTATATATGGGAAAGTTGATTTGGTAAGACTTTGTTTTGTGTGAGTTATATTGTTGAGCTTTATGGGTTGAGTAATGTGTTTATGGTGTATGATGTGTATTTAATATAAGCGTTTGTAGGGGTATAATTATATATATATATTTATTTATTTATTTATTTATTTATTTATGCATTGTTTTAGTTGTGTATTTATAATATATATTTTGGCGAGCGTCAAATTTTAAATTATTTATGGGTGAATATTTAATTATATATATATATATACACAATATTTTTGAAGAAAGAAATAATTGTGTTTTTTTTGGAGTTGAGTGCGATGTTAAGATCGAAACCATTCTGGGAACCCAATATCCGAACCGACCCATTGAAATTCTCAAGCCTCCTCCTTTAAAAAATAAATAAAATTTAGTGATCGTTGAGTAGAAATCATTCTGATCATGCCTAGAAGTTGTCTCATCCATTGTCAAATATGTCCATCGTCGTCTTCATTTATGTGCCACGAAGAGGTGAGTTTATCTCACACCTGACTTACATTTTTCATGGATGTTAGATCAATAATGAACTGTTATATGAAATGTATAGGATTGTTGGTAGAAATTGTTCGATTGATATGTATGCACATTTCTTATGTGACACGATTTATTCATATGACATGTAGTTACACTGATCATATATATACTATGATTGATGTTATGTTATGTTGTTGATACCCTAGTTTTAAGAAAAATCACTAAGGGTTGAAATGATACATACCCGAGCGAACATTAGAATAGGGAAAAATAGTTATCGGTTGAAATGATTGATCTGAACGATTTTTACTGAATTTGGGATCGCGGGTTGAAATGATAGACCCGTAGAAATTTTATAATTTGCTGGTTGAAATGATAAATATCCATATTACTTGACCATAGGGTAGAAAACTATATACGGATATCGTTGGTCATGTTTTCGAAGTTTACTTATTTGAGAAATTTAATTTTATATTAATTTAAGATTTAACATATAGACATGTATATTTTTTATTTTAAATATTTTAAACTTAAATTTTATAATTTTAAATTATATGTTCAAATGATTTTTGAGTAAATATAGATTTAAACGTTTGTTTAAGATTTTACTAATAATTTTATCTATTTTGAACCATATAATTTATTCATATAAGAATTTTAATTTTGTTTTATTATAATAAATATTTCTTTTAATCTATCTTTATATTATTTTAAACTTATATATGTTTATAATCTATTTCTAATTAATTTTATAATTTTATAAACTTATATATATACATATCTATTTTCAAAATAAATTTTCTTATATATATTTTATAACTTAATAATAAACTCAAGATGGTTGTAACAACCCTGAATTTTGGGGTAAATTTAAAAATTTATTTTAAGTAATTTTAATGAGTTTTTGATATTTTAAATAATAACGATTAAAAATTTATTTTATTTGAAGTAAAGAAAGATATATGTTAGAAAATATAAAAGTGTTAAAAACATTATTTTTAACATTGCTAGAAATTAACTGCTAAAAGAGAAAAGAAACATATATTTAAAATATGTCAAGAATATTCTTTTTAATGTAAATACGGAGCATGAACAATTCACATGTAATATATGGATTATTTATTTAAATTCTTAATGTGAACGTTTTGCTAATAGAGAATATTTTAACTTTATATGTAGTTTAATTCTAAATAAAGAAATAATGGGTGAAATAAATTCGTGAATTTAGCGTTAACATTGGCATTTAATTTACGGTGTAACGGTTAAATTTGTATTGTTCATTAATAAAAAAAATTATGGAAAGTGGCAGCAGTTTTCAATGCCCCTTCCCTTCCTTATTTTTAGCACGTGCATCCATGTTACATTATACATATATATGTTCATAAATTAAATGAATTTATACATAGAAATTTTATTCTTATTTTTGTTTCTCTTAATATCAGTACATGTCATGCTTTGCACACGATGGTTAGTTTGAAAACAATAAATACATTGTGTAGTTACTTATACAATAATTATAATATTTTACACTGATCTTTGAATTTAAAGTTAAAAACAAAATTTGAGATGTAACCTCCCTTTATTTTATGCAAGATATAATAAATTATGAGAGTGTTACCTTGTATTAAAAAGTCGACTTACATGAAACTCTTTTATGAAAATGTTGAAGATTTACTTATAACAAATTTCAGTTAAGTAATTTGCTTTCATATTATGGAAATACTCGTTTATGATGATCAACAAAAAAAAATTCAGTTAATAAGTTTCCCTTCTTAATAATAATTCATGCACGTTACATTTTTAATTAACATACATTACAACTGAAATTAATGTACCATAACTAGTAATTAATGTATGTCAAAAATAATAATAAAAAAGAATGGAATTGGAAATTTTCATAAGAATATATAATGTTAATTAGTCTTATATATTTGAAGTTTGAATTCTGTAAATATGAATAAAAGGGTAAGTATATGACGGAAAAATTAAGGAAGGGTAATGAAATAGGTTACAAATTAATGTTGTAATTAATGTAAAGAAAAAGTCAACTAAGGAAAAGAAAAAAAATGAATGACATTAATTAAGAGATTTTTTGGTTTAAATTATATATAAACGTTTGCATGTATATACACACATCTACATGATCAAAGCTTAAATTAATTATATATATTTGAAATTTGAATTTTGTAACATATGAATAAAATGGAAATAAATTACTACACCATCCCTCTCCTCTTATTTTCTTTCCCATTTCTACCTCATGTAATTCTCCATCTCCATTTGGGGAAAATGAGCCGCCTCTCTTTCCTTCCTCTCCAAGCCATGGCCGCCATTCTCTTCTTCCTTCCTCCATCAAAAGAAAAAAATAAGTTTCATTCTATTGTGATGATTTTGGAATGGTGTCAAACTCTACCTCTCTTTGATTTATCTATCCAAAGGCCTAGGTGAGAAATATTATATTTAATTTAATTTTAATTATTAAAAACATGTTTTTGATCCAATTCGATACAGAACCCGACAAATTTGACAATCCTGCGACAACTCCACATCACACAACATCTTACATCGGTGTGAACAAATTTCTGACATTCAATTTGTTCTAGTTATGACAAATACAAAGGTGAGAAATTCTAAATTTAAAATTTAATTTAATTTAATAATTTTTCTTAATTTATAAATCTGTGTTCATGAATCTATTTGATAGCTTAGATCTGTGTCTGTGATGGATGTAGTTTTTTTTAGATCTATTTCAGATCTGAAAGCAATGTTGTGTTTGTTAGTCTATGTTATGTTATTAGATTTGTAAATTGAAAAGTGTGATAAACCAAATCATAATGTCATGTTATTGGGTTGTAAATTGAAAATTAGTGTTAAACCAAATCACTATGTTGTGTTGGTTGGAATTGTTATTTCAAGAATAAACATTTGTGTTAAATGAATATGGACAAATTTGAATTAGGATTATCATTTTGCCAAAATATAATAAATTAACAAAATACTCATTTTGTTAAAATAGTTTAGATAAAACAAATTGTCACTTTTTATTGAAATAAAATAGATGAAACAAAAACGTAAACATATAAGATACTCCTTTATTTGACATTAGTTTACATAGGAAAAATGTTAACATATGAAGTACTCCTTTATACGATATTAGAAAACATAGAAAAAGGTTAACATATAAATTTTGGCGTTGTGTCATTTTAGAAAATGAATACATTTTAGCATTATGTAAATTTAGTTGAAAATGAATTATATTTTAGCGTTACGTCATTTTATTGAAAATGAATCATATTTAAGCGTTACGTTATTTTATTGAAAATGAATCATATTTTAGCGTTACGTCATTTTATTGAAAATGAATCATATTTTAACGTTATGTTAATATAGTGAATGTAAACATAATGTTGTCATTATGTCATTTTATTGAAAACGAATCAAATTTTAGCATTGTGTTAAATCATATGAAAAATGAACATATTTTAGCGTTGTGTTAAAATATGTTTACATTAGAAAATAATGATTACATTAGCAAATATGTTTATGTTAGAAAATATGTTTACATTAGTAATGTTTTCATTAGAAATTATGAATATGAATTTGGCGTCATTTCATTTTAGTTAAAATGAATATGAATTCGGCGTTATGTCATTTCAATTAAAATGAATATAAATTTAGCGCTATGTCATCTTAGTTAAAATGAACATATTTTAAGCGCTATGTCATTACATTAAAATGATCATATTGTTAGTGTAATGTTAATATATTATAATTATAAGTGCTATATAATTTTGATTGATCATATCGTTAGTGTAATGTTAATATATTATAATTATAAGCGCTATATAATTTTGAACGATCATATTGTTAGTTTAATGGAATAAGTGAATTATAATCATATTTTTAGCGTTAATGGAAAAAGTGAAATAAAATTATATTTTTTAGCAGTCTTAGGTAAAATATGATTATTATCATATTTTTTCGTTTTAGTTAGATATGTAAATAATCATATTTTTATCGTTTTCATTAAAACATGAATAAAATTATATTTTTAGCATTGCAGTTAGGATATGAAAACAAACTTATTTTTACCGGATGTGTAGAGATAGGAAAATAAATATATTTTTAGCATTTGAATAGAAATATGAAAATAGAATCATATTTTAGTATATGACACTGCATATGATATAAAATCATGTTTTGGAGTAGCGTCAATGCATATGAAATAAAACCATATTTTAATGTCAAGTTAATGCATATGAAATAAAACCATATTTCAATGTCATGATAATGCATATGAAATCAGACCTTATTTTAATGTCAAGGTAGTGCATATGAATCAAAATCATATTTTAAATGTCATGTTTATGTATATGTAAAATAAATAACATTTTTATTAAGAATGAGAACTTGCAATAAAAATTACATTTCTATATGTAATTAAAGAAGGATTTTATATTATATTGAGAATTACAATTTTAACGTAATTAAGCAGAAGAATTGGATGATGTAATCAAATTTGCATTTCTTTAATGTAATTTAAAAGTTATAATTTTTCACTATAATGTTAACTACATTTACAACGTAATTAAAAAAGGAAATTTTACAATGCAATTGAAAGATAGGATTTTACAATATAATGTCAATTACATTTTTCTTAATGTAATCAAAAGAAGAAATATTACTTTTTTTATGTAACAAAAGAAGTTAGAAGAATTACATTCTTTATGATGTAATAAAAGAGAATATAGTGTAAAGAATGAAAAAAAAAATTCACATTTTTCTATAGTGTAAAGAATAAGAAGGAAATACTACATTTCCAATAAAATGAGAGAAATAATGTAAATAAAATGATCGACGCTAGTCTATGGATTAGAAAAGCGCGATATTTAAATTAAATTACTGCAAGCGTACAGGTGTGTAGCATACAGGTCGAACACAGGGAGGTAAATTAAAATCAAATTATTTATCTAATCTCTTGGGCGAGTTAGACGATTTTCGAGGTTGGTTTTTGAAAACAATAAAAAATTGAAACTACGATCCGATTCAGAACAAATCTAATTGAACCGACGATCAAACCACAATTATCAATTGGAAATTAAAATGCAAAATAGAAATAAAATGCAGAAATTAAAATTGCAGGAAAAGAAGAACAACAAAAAGTAAATTAGGATTGTCGTTGAAACTAATCAAACGACTAATCACTAACAAAAAATGTAAAATACAATTGGTGCTCTTCCAAACCTAATTGTGAAGACAACACCGATTGCTAAGAAAAAAGAAAAATGCAGAAATAAAAAGAAGAAGAACTTTTATTAATGGAGAAGAGAATATAGAATAGGATATTGGATGGTGGCTACAATGCTATTACAAGGGTATTTATAGGATAGATAGCCAAACCCTAACCCTAACCCTAATACAATGATAAATGGGCCTTAGGGAAATCACAAGAGAATTTACAATAAGAAACATAAATGGGCCTTAAATAAAGCAAATTTGGGCCTTTTCTCTTTTCCTCTTGCTTCCTTGACACTTCTTCATTGATTTGTGATGTGCAAAGCCTTTTTATCAATCCTTTTCTTGTCCAACAGCAACTAGATGTGAGATCTTCATCTACAATTCTTCAAAATGTAAATATATATCAATTTCATCTCTATTTCTCTACTTTTCTGGTTGCATGCGGGCTGGGTTGGAATATCTGTAAAAGTAACAAAACAATACCCAAGTAATATTTATTTATATACAAAAAATAAGATATAATAGCATAAAATAAACACATTTCTATGTCAATCAAATACCCCCACACTTATCTTTTACTCGTCCTTAAGTAAAACAAAAAATTAAACTAACTAGATAGGTCGCAATTTCGTAGGAAAAACGATTGCATTGAGCGTATGCAACAAGTCGTTAAACCTCTAGGTGTCCCTAGTAGGACGAGTGGTGTCTCGTGAGGGTTTTCAGCGGATACTACCCACAAAATCCAAATGCAGTATGCTATGATTCTAATGAAACCACATGAATGCAATGGACATATGCAAAATAAAAGCAAAAATGAAAACAAGACTTGTTTCTGTAGTGGTACAGCAAATTAAATTAACAATTTCTAGTCAGTTGATTTTATTTTAGATACCTCAACTTGTCACAAATTTTCAATGTAAATCAAGTTTTCAAATGTTAAATTCCAGTTTGGCCAGTTAGTTCGGTCGATAACATAGTGCAGCCATGAAATAAATTCTTAGTTTGCTTGGCACAGTTTGCAAAGTGGTATTATTATTTTCTCATGTATGGCTAGTCAAATCAATAAGGTCAAGATGTGTTTGGGCATCATCGCTAATTCTTTATTCTATAAAATTTTAAAATTTATGATTAAGTACATACATCTAACTTAGAAGACCAAGGTTTACCACCCATGCACTGCCTCGCGGACTAACGGAGAGTGAGTAAAGAGCTTGGCGGATTGTGCAGGCCGACTTTGACTTTGTCAACAACGTGTCGGTAATCCTTAGGTGTCCAATCTCATAAAATGAGACCAAGATATTCCAACGCTGACTTTGTCAACAACGTGTCGGATAGAGCTTGGCGGGTTTGCACACCAACGCTCGATATACAAGCAATGTTGGATACCCTTGGATTACTATTATTATTATTGAAAATATAAACACAAAAGAGAGTTATGCGAATTCAGCTTAACACAACTTAGTTTTAAAGATTCGAAAAGCCAACATAAGTATTTTAAGTCCTCCACTTATTTAAACAAAGTCTACAATATAGAATAGATTTCATGGCCATCACCTAAGAATCTCCCTATGTACCGGGTACACTATTATCCCTCAAAATTAAACTTTTCATTATATTTCTTATTTGATCTAAGCTGAGAGAAAAAAATACTATCAACTGACTAAAAATATGTAAATTTATTTTGTTGTATCAATTGAAAATGAGTCGTATTTTCCACAAAAATTTTTTTGGTATGTTACTACGATATAAAATGTATGATGGTCCTTAAAGAAAAATCAAAAGAATGCAATGCAGACTCCCCCCACACAAGAACTAAACAGTGTCCACACTGTAAACGTTTCCTAAGTTTGAAAGATTGTACCCAAAGGTGAATGAGATGCAGAATTATTTGAAGAATGAAATGGAGTTTAACCACTATATGCGAATGCCAATCATATGTACAATGATATATGTGTTTGCGGTGCACGCGATGCAAAGAATACCACCATTTTTTTCCCCACACTTGTTTCTTGCCCTATGAGTCCCGTTCCCACTATGCCTAGGCATGTTTTCTAATAAGCAAAGGTTTTTGAAAACCATCTCATCTTTAAACCTAGATTTATAGTCCAGGAGATAAATATCCAGGGTCGTCCTAACATGAAGTTTTTCAACCAAGCCAGCATTCCAAAAAAAATTCATGTGTTCAACGAATTTATCAGTGTAATTGCTCAAAAATTTGTGATCGTATATAAATTCAGTGAAAGTTGAAATCTGAGTGTTGTTCAAGACTATGTGATCACGTTTCTCAAAGTTGTTCAAGACACTGACAATTTCAAGCTCATTTGAAATTTTCTCAAAGTTAAAATTTTCGAACTCGTGACGTGAATCTACTTCTTCCTCATTTTGCAACTCATCCTCATACAATCCAAAAAATTCATGTTCGTTAAAATCCTTTTCCAATTCTGAGTTTTCGAAAAATTCAACATTTCTATTTTGTTCAATTTCAAAGAATTCAAGTTTCTCGCAGCCCGAAAGAGAAAGATCAAAATCTAAGCTTACATCTTTTTCTTAAAAAGAATCGAAGTCTAGATCATTTGTTGAATTTTGAACAACTTCATTTAGATCGTTATTTTCAATTTCGAAAGTTGTTATTTGAAAATTTTCGCCATCAGTTAGAATTGATTATTTTCTGATTCATCGCTTGTTTGAATTTGATTTCGTTGCTCTTGTTGTTCTTTCAAAGATGTCATTAAACAAAGAAGTTCATCCATCTTTTTATTTAGCCTTTCCTCCCTCTCATCAAAATTACATTCTTCAGAGTCGTTGATTTGAGAGCTCTCACTTTAGATTTCTTGATTTTCAAAATAGTTTGAATTTTCAGAAAATTGAAATTGAGGTTGGAAATCATTTTGATTTTGAAAATTAGGTTCGTAACCAAAATTGAAACGACTCTGAAGCGTACTGGTGTGTAGCATACAGGTCAAACACTTGGATTAGAAAAGCGCGATATTTAAATTAAATTACTGTTTAAGCGTACAGGTGTGTAGCATACAGGTCGAACACAGGGAGGTAAATTAAAATCAAATTATTTATCTAATCTCTTGGGCGAGTTAGACGATTTTCGAGGTTGGTTTTTGAAAACAATAAAAAATTGAAACTGCGATCCGATTCAGAACAAATCTAATTGAACCGACGATCAAACCACAATTATCAATTGGAAATTAAAATGCAAAACAGAAATAAAATGCAGAAATTAAAATTGCAGGAAAAGAAGAACAACAAAAAGTAAATTAGGATTGTCATTGAAACTAATCAAATGACTAATCACTAACAAAAAATGTAAAATACAATTGGTGCTCTTCCAAAACTAATTGTGAAGACAACACCGATTGCTAAGAAAAAAGAAAAATGCAGAAATAAAAAGAAGAAGAACTTTTATTAATGGAGAAGAGAATATATAATAGGATATAGGATGGTGGCTACAATGCTATTACAAGGGTATTTATAGGATAGATAGCCAAACCCTAACCCTAACCCTAATACAATGATAAATGGGCCTTAGGGAAATCACAAGAGAGTTTACAATAAGAAACATAAATGGGCCTTAAATAAAGCAAATTTGGGCCTTTTCTCTTTTCCTCTTGCTTCCTTGACACTTCTTCATTGATTTGTGATGTATAAAGCCTTTTTATCAATCCTTTTCTTGTCCAACAGCAACTAGATGTGAGATCTTCATCTACAATTCTTCAAAATGTAAATATATATCAATTTCATCTCTATTTCTCTACTTTTCTGGTTTCATGCGGGCTGGGTTGGAATATCTGTAAAAGTAACAAAACAATACCCAAGTAATATTTATTTATATACAAAAGATAAGATATAAGAGCTTAAAATAAACACATTTCTATGTCAATCATAAAATATGAAATAGAAATTTACATTTTCTTATGTAATAAAAAGAATTATTTTAGATGACACTTTCATTTACATTTTCATGTAAATAGGATATGTAGAAAAAAAAGGAAAACACTTATTTACATTTGGGTAAGTAAATAAGAAAAGAAAAGGAAAACATTTATTCACATGTAGTGTGAATAAATAAGAAAAAGAGATGTTTTAATGACATTTTCTATGCAGTAAAAGAATAAATTGAAAGCTACCTTTTAGTTGTTATTTATTAATAAATAAATGTGGGAATGGAATTAAAATGTTCATTGAACATGACACCTTGATATGATACATGAACATGATTGTGAGTTGTTTGTCTGGTTGATTCGTTGCCCTTATATGTTAATGACTACATGGAATGATTTAAATCTATTTTTATCAAAATAAAAATAATGATAAATAATAACGTTATGAAATAATTTAAATGATAATTATGTGAAGATTATTTGGAAAGTCCGAGTTTACTCTCATTCCAAATAATGATATGACGTTCGAAGAATTGAAGACGGCGATTGAAGACCGACGATCTTCACATCGAATGGGTAACTAGTATTGAGGCCCTTAATTGATTTGCTCCCAAGACGGGGCCAAGATTGTAGTTATCTGGACGTAGTGTTGATTTGTACGGATTTGGCTTTCGCTGAGACCCAGAGCATAATCTTATAAATGGAATGTGTGTCTGACATTGTACTCCTTTATATTGTATTTATTGATTTTCTGTCGAATGTATGAATGTTTGGTGGTGGAGAATTTATTCTCTTGCTTAACACCCTTTCATATATTTCGGCAAAGGATTGGTAGTGTGATATAGAGTGACAGTGTGGCATATTAAGATGCAACGATCAAGGTTTCTTGTTGAAAAGAAGAACATTGTGGTGACGATCAAAGCACAGCTTGAATAAGCATAGCTTTGTGTATTACATAGCTTCACGAGCCTCACAACCCGGTGGAGTCTAAAACGGGAGAAGGGAACACAGGGAGAGCAGCACGTTTCTTTCTTGCTAAAAGTAGTGTCGGTGCTTAAACTGGCTGATATTTTACTTATGTGGATGATGGAATGAGGCGCCTCGGATGATAGATCCTATAGGACCGGGAAACGTGTGTTCAGGAATAACTAATCCACGAAGCTGTATGTGTGGACCGGCCCTGCAGGATCCAAGGGTTAACTGCGGGGAATCCTGAGACATTAGCTAGAGTGTCTTGAATCGATAAGGAGCTCCTCCCTAGCCTTGACTCATGATGGAAACCCAATTTCCAATACGACCTCATGCGGTTTTGATTGTAGAACTAGTATGGAGACATAGTAGGATGGGGTACTATGCCGTCTATGATTGATACATTATGATTGAAATGTTTTTGAAACTTATATAGACTAATAATAATATCAAATTCGTTTTATCATATCAAGCATCTTTTGACCATTACAAGGTAAAACTCTATCCTCCGGTTTGCATTGCATTGTGTGATGGGACTTGAGTCTTATAATGGTTTCATTTTCCAAAAAGCATTGCGTCGTTTAACGATTTACTTTAATTTATGCACCGGCAATCCATTGGAATAAAACCCATTCCGCGTTAGCGGCGTGGTCCTGTGTTTTGCCTTATTACTATTAGTTAAATTAGTTAAGAATTCTCGCACTAGTCCCATGACTGACTCGTAGTTTGTTTCACTTTGCAAACTCGGGTGCCCTCTTTTCCACACGGGCAGTCTAGTAACTTTTTTCAGATATTTATCTCTTGAGCAGGATTCTGGATCGAAGCTTAAAGCTGTGTCCAGAGCATAGTTGTCTTCCGCTGTATCTATTTTATTGTTTCCGCTGCAATGTATTAAAATATTGTAATTTATCTTCCACTGTAATTTTATTCGATGTACTCTAGTATTCTGTACTCTGATGTTACGTTACCATGATGTAATAAAAGTCTGCTATTATTGTTCTGGTGTGTTGTATTCCCAGAGTTAACGTATTCGGGTTTTAAACGGTCTTGGTCGATTTTGTGATCGATCAGGTCAGGCGGAACCCGAGCCGTTACAGTTGGTATCAGAGCTCTGGTGAGCTCCAATCTTTGGGGTACAACTCTTTAGAACTGAACAAAAGACTCATCAGAGATTGGATTAGTAATATCCAATAAGAATACTCATTAGAGATAGGATCAGCAGCATCCTAGAATGAGAAAACTCATTAGAGATGGGGTTAGTAATGCCCTAGAATGAGTTGAGAGTGAAAAGTATATAATTAATGTATTTTGATTTTATATATAATCCGCTATTAGGAAATATGATTTTTGAATATATAAAGTTATATATTTTAAAAGTTAATCAACAAATAAAAGTATTGAAATCAATAAAAGAATGAAAGATGGGTTATTTAATTAAACTACTTTAGCTTCGTTCCTTTTCGAGGAGGAAAAGTTTTTAAGTGGGGGAGACTGTAACAACCCAGAATTTTGGGGTAAATTTAAAAATTTATTTTAAGTAATTTTAATGAGTTTTTGATATTTTAAACAATAACGATTAAAATTTTATTTGATTTGAAGTAAAGAAAGATATATGTTAGAAAACATAAAAGTGTTAAAAACATTATTTTTAACATTGCTAGAAATTAACTGCTGAAAGAGAAAAGAAACATATATTTAAAATATGTCAAGTATATTCTTTTTAATGTAAATGCGGAGCATAAACAATTCACATGTAATATATGGATTATTTATTTAAATTCTTAATGTGAACGTTTTGCTAATAGAGAATATTTTAACTTTATGTGTAGTTTAATTCTAAATAAAGAAATAATGGGTGAAATAAATTCATGAATTTAGCGTTAACATTGGCATTTAATTTATGGTGTAACAGTTAAATTTGTATTGTTCATTAATAAAAAAAATTATGGAAAGTGGCAGCAGTTTTCAATGCCCCTTCCCTTCCTTATTTTCAGCACGTGCATCCATGTTACATTATACATATATATGTTCATAAATTAAATGAATTTATACATAGAAATTTTATGCTAATTTTTGTTTCTCTTAATATCAGTACATGTCATGCTTTGCACACGATGGTTAGTTTGAAAACAATAAATACATTGTGTAGTTACTTATATAATAATTATAATATTTTACACTGATCTTTGAATTTAAAGTTAAAAACAAAATTTAAGATGTAACCTCCTTTTATTTTGTGTAAGATATAATAACTTATGAGAGTGTTACCTTGTATTAAAAAGTCGACTTACATGAAACTCTTTTATTTTGTCTTATATATTTGAAGTTTGAATTCTGTAAATATGAATAAAAGGGTAAGTATATGACGGAAAAATTAAGGAAGGGTAATGAAATATGTTACAAATTAATGTTGTAATTAATGTGAAGAAATAGTCAACTAAGGAAAAGAAAAAAATGAATGACATTAATTAAGAGATTTATTGGTTTAAATTATATATAAACGTTTGCATATATATACACACATCTACATGATCAAAGCTTAAATTAGTTATATACGTTTGAAATTTGAATTTTGTAACATATGAATACAACGGAAATAAATTACTACACCATCCCTCTCCTCTAATTTTCTTTCCCATTTCTACCTCATGTAATTCTCCATCCCCATTTGGGAAAAATGAGCCACCTCTCTTTCCTTCCTCTCCAAGCCATGGTCGCCATTCTCTTCTTCCTTCCTCCATCAAAAGAAAAAAATAAGTTTCATTCTATTGTGATGATTTTGGAACGGTGACAAGCTCTACCTCTCTTTGATTTATCTATCCGAAAGCCTAAGTGAGAAATTTTAATTTTAATTTAATTTTAATTATTAAAAACATGTTTTTGATCCAATTCGATACAGAACCCGACAAATTTGATAATCCTACGACAACGCCACATCACACAACATCTTTCATCGGTGTGAACAAATTTCTGACATTCAATTTGTTCTAGTTATGACAAATACAAAGGTGAGAAATTCTAAATTTAAAATTTAATTTAATTTAATTATTTTTCTTAATTTATAAATCTGTGTTCATGAATCTATTTGATAGCTTAGATCTGTGTCTGTGATGGATGTAGTTTTTTTTAGATCTATTTCAGATCTGAAAGCAATGTTGTGTTTGTTAGTCTATGTTATGTTATTAGATTTGTAAATTGAAAAGTGTGATAAACCAAATCATAATGTCATGTTATTGGGTTGTAAATTGAAAATTAGTGTTAAACCAAATCACTATGTTGTGTTGGTTGGAATTGTTATTTCAAGAATTAACATTTGTGTTAAATGAATATGGACAAATTTGAATTAGGATTATCATTTTTCCAAAATATAATAAATTAACAAAATACTCATTTTGTTAAAATAGTTTAGATAAAACAAATTGTCACTTTTGATTGAAATAAAACAGATGAAACAAAAACGTAAACATATAAGATACTCCTTTATTTGACATTAGTTTACATAGGAAAAATGTTAACATATGAAGTACTCCTTTATACGATATTAGAAAACATAGAAAAAGGTAAACATCTAAATTTTGGCGTTGTGTCATTTTAGAAAATGAATACATTTTAGCATTATGTAAATTTAGTTGAAAATGAATTATATTTTAGCGTTACGTCATTTTATTGAAAATGAATCATATTTTAGCGTTGCGTCATTTTATCAAAAATGAATCATATTTTAGCGTTACCTCATTTTATTGGAAATGAATCATATTTTAGCGTTATGTTAATATAGTGAATGTAAACATAATTTTGTTGTTATGTCATTTTATTGAAAGCGAATCAAATTTTAGCATTGTGTTAAATCATATGAAAAATGAACATATTTTAGCGTTGTGTTAAAATATGTTTACATTAGAAAATAATGATTACATTAGCAAATATGTTTACGTTAGAAAATATGTTTACATTAGTAATGTTTTCATTAGAAATTATGAATATGAATTTGGCGTTATGTCATTTTAGTTAAAATGAATATGAGTTCGACGTTATGTCATTTCAGTTAAAATGAATATAAATTTAGTGTTGTGTCATCTTAGTTAAAATGAACATATTTTAAGCGCTATGTCATTACATTAAAATGATCATATTGTTAGTGTAATGTTAATATATTATAATTATAAGCGCTATATAATTTTGAATGATCATATTGTTAGTGTAATGTTAATATATTATCATTATAAGCGCTATATAATTTTGAATGATCATATTGTTAGTGCAATGGAATAAGTGAATTATAATTATATTTTTAGCATTAATGGAAAAAGTGAATTAAAATTATATTTTTTTTAGCAGTCTTAGGTAGAATATGATTATTATCATATTTTCTTCGTTTTAGTTAGAATATGTAAATAATCATATTTTTTATCGTTTTCGTTAAAACATGAATAAAATTATATTTTTAGCATTGCAGTTAGGATATGAAAACAATCTTATTTTTACCGGATGTGTAGAAATAGGAAAATTAATATATTTTTAGCGTTTGAATAGAAATATGAAAATAGAATCATATTTTAGTATATGACACTGCATATGATATAAAATCATGTTTTGGAGTAGCGTCAATGCATATGAAATAAAACCATATTTTAATGTCAAGTTAATGCATATGAAATAAAACCATATTTCAATGTCATGATAATGCATATGAATTCAGACCATATTTTAATGTCAAGGTAATGCATATGAATCAAAATCATATTTTAAATGCCATGTTTGTGTATATGTAAAACAAATCACATTTTTATTAAGAATGAGAATTTGCAATAAAAATTACATTTCTATATGTAATTAAAGAAGGATTTTACATTATATTGAGAATTACAATTTTAACGTAATTAAGAAGAAGAATTGGATGATGTAATCAAATTTGCATTTCTTTAATGTAATTTAAAAAGTTAGAATTTTTCACTGTAATGTTAACTATATTTACAACGTAATTAAAGAAGGAAAATTTACAATGCAATTGAAAGATAGGATTTTACAGTATAATGTCAATTACATTTTTCTTAATGTAATCAAAAGAAGAAATATTACTTTTTTTATGTAACAAAAGAAGTTAGAAGAATTACATTCTTTATAATGTAATAAAAGAGAATATAGTGTAAAGAATGAAAAAGAAAATTCACATTTTTCTATAGTGTAAAGAATAAGAAGGAAATACTACATTTCCAATAAAATGAGAGAAAGAATGTAAATAAAATATGAAATAGAAATTTACATTTTCTTATGTAATAAAAAGAATTATTTTAGATAACATTTTCATTTACATTTTCATGTAAATAGGATATGTAGAAAAAAAGAAAAACACTTATTTACATTTGGGTAAGTAAATAAGAAAAGAAAAGGAAAACATTTATTCATATGTAGTGTAAATAAATAAGAAAAAGAGATGTTTTAATGACATTTTCTATGCAGTAAAAGAATAAATTGAAAGTTACCTTTTAGTTGTTATTTATTAATAAATAAATATGGGAATGGAATTGAAATGTTCAATTAACATGATACCTTGATATGATACATGAACATGATTGTGCGCTGTTTGTCTGGTTGATTCGTTGCCCTTATATGTTAATGACTACATGGAATGATTTATATCTATTTTTATCAAAATAAAAATAGTGATAAATAATAACATTATGAAATAATTTAAATGATAATTATGCGAAGATTATTTGGAAAGTCCGAGTTTACTCTCATTCCGAATAATGATACAACGTTCGAAGAATTGAAGACGGCGATTGAAGACCGACGATCTTCACATCGAATGGGTAAATAGTATTGAGGCCCTTGATTGATTTTCTCCCAAGACGGGGCCAAGATGGTAGTTATCCGGATGTAGTGTTGATTTGTACGGATTTGGCTTTCGCTCAGACCCAGAGCATAAGATTATAAATGGAATGTGTGTCTGACATTGTACTCTTTTATATTGTATTTATTAATTTTCTGTCGAATGTATGAATGTTTGGTGGCAGAGATTTTATTCTCTTGCTTAACACCCTTTCATATATTTCGGCAAAGGATTGGTAATGTCATATGGAGTGACAGTGTGGCATACTAAGCTGCAATGATCAAGGTTTCTTGTTGAAAAGCAGAACCTTGTGGTGACGATCAAAGCACAGCTTGAATAAGCATAGCTTTGTGTATTACGTAGCTTCACGAGCCTCATAACCTGGCGGAGTCTAAAACGGGAGAAGGGAACGCAGGGAGAGCAACACGTTTCTTTCTAGCTAGAAGTAGTGCTGGTGCTTAAACTGGCTGATATTTTACTTATGTGGATGATGGAATGAGGCACCTCGGATGATAGGTCCTATAGGACCGGGAAACGTGTGTTTAGGAATAACTAATCCACGAAGTTGTATGTGTGGACCGACCCTGCAGGATCCAAGCGTTAACTGCGGGGAATCCTGAGACATTAGCTAGAGTGTCTTGAATCGGTAAGGAGCTCCTCCCTAGCCTTGACTCATAATGGAAACCCAATTTCCAATACGACCTCATGCAGTTTTGATTGTAGAACTAGTATGGCAACATAGTAGGATGGGGTACTATGCCGTCTATGATTGATACATTATGATTGAAATGTTTTTGAAACTTATATACACTAATAATAATATCAAATTCGTTTTATCGTATCAAGCATCTTTTGACCATTATAAGGTAAAACTCTATCCTCCGGTTTGCGTTGCCTTGTGTGATGGGACTTAAGTCTTATAATGGTTTCAATTTTCCAAAAAGCATTGCGTTGTTTAACGATTTACTTTAATTTATGCACCGGCAATCCATTGGAATAAAACTCGTTCCGCGTTAGCGGCGTGGTCCTGTGATTTGCCTTATTATTATTAGTTAAATTAGTTAAGAATTCTCACACCAGTCCCATGACTGACTCGTAGTTTGTTTCACTTTGCAAACTCGGGTGCCCTCTTTTCCACACGGGCAGTCGAGTAGCTTTTTGCAGATATTTATCTCCTGAGCAGGATTCTGGATCGAAGCATAAAGCTGTGTCCAGAGCATAGTTGTCTTCCGCTATATCTATTTTATTGTTTCCGCTGCAATGTATTAAATATTGTAATTTAACTTCCGTTGTAATTTCATTCGATGTACTCTGATATTCTGTACTCTGATGTTACGTTACCATGGTGTAATAAAAGTCTGCTGTTATTTTTCTCGTGTGTTGTATTCCCAGAGTTAACGTATTCGGGTTTTGAACGGTCTTGGTTGATTTTGCGATCGATTGGGTTGGGCGGAACCCGAGCCGTTACAATGATAAGTTAGATTTCGCAATTTTTGAAGTTTAAAGATGTATATTTATATAACGATAACTGAATAACGAATGAACTCATATTAAGTTATGAATGCGAATTGATACGAAATTTTTGTAGAGATGAATGTGAATTGAGTAAATTGATTTATTTTAATTTATAATCGATATGAACTGAATACAAATTTTAATTGATTAAACATGAATTGGAATATATATAGATGTTATATGCGGAATTTATTTTTATATAGTTTGGTTTGAATTAATAATTTGTTAAATTGATGTAAAAGAATGGTTTTAAATCATAATTTGTTAGAACGAAAATATAAGATTTTGATTCAAAATGTAGAAGTGACAATTTTGAATTATATAACTTGAATTCTGAAGTACGATATAATTTGTTTAAATTGAATATAAGTTTGACTTGAATCGTATATTCAAATTCGAACCAAAATGTTGGATTTAAATGAATTGATTTGAAATGATTTCTTATAAAGGAAAATTTTGAATTATTTGAATTGTATCGAACTTAAATTCTTGCGAATATACCAAATAAAAATATTATCAAAGTTAAAAGGTTTGGTATCGATTTAAATGGAAATTGTGATATTTAAGGTACAACCTAAATATAAGTCGAATTTGGATTGGGATTCGTTATGCGAATACTTTCAGAAATTATAATCGAAGTTATATGTTATAGTATTATTTTATACAATATTTGAGATCTTTATGATATTGTTTTCCAAATTGTTTTGATTTAAGTTAGTTATTTTCAAAATTTTATTTACTCAAAGTTAGATATTAAATTTTGATTTCGAATTTGAATAAGAGATTTCATATAAACTATTTTATAAGGTGATTTATAAAATAAAGACCATGGTGTGAAAAATGTAAACGATTGGTTGTTAAAGAGACCGGGATCGGCTATTGTCATACTCTCTTCCAATACCGAAAACCACTTTAGCAACTGTGTACGCGGTGGAGTTCCAGAATGAAGGGGATGATTTGGCGAATGACTCCATTATATTTTATTTCGTATTAATTACGAGACCCTGACTACCTTGAGTCAGCTTGATGTGGCTAAAACAGGAGCTACACACGGACCAAGTGAGGTCATACCTCTTATTGAGCACACTTCTTCGATATTATTCTATTACTATTGAGATTCGATTTGGGCCCTTTTGATTATGGGAGTGTGTATTGAGGTGGGCTAGTGTATCGAGGTTGGCGGTAGTAGCTACTATGCGTTACCACCAATCCAGCTCTGCAAACGGTGAATCCACCCTGGCATTCCTTGCGTGCCTTGTCACATGCCTTATACGATCCTACTACAAATTTGTTTTGTCTTGTTTTATATGGAGTGTCCTCTGATCAACCTCCAGTTCACGGAGGAATTTCGGTACTGTATACACTATGGGAATATATAAACGGTGTAAGGGTAATCATGGTGATCCTAAACATCCTTTAAGTTACTGATTGCATTTCATCGAACATTTCATTTGAGTTGATTTACTTTCATGAGAATGTCAGTCCTGATCCGAGTTGTTTTGTTTTGCATTATTGCTGGGGTTAGATCAAGTATTCCAGTTTCTAGATTCATCTTTGGAGTTCGGAGCTTATATTGGATTTTGGCTAACCTATATCTATCTACCTGTGATGATCAGTTGTTTCAGTCATTCAATTATTTTTGTTGATTCGGCACAGTCAAAATGGCGGGTCATTACAGTTGGTATCAGAGCTTTGGTTTTATCAAAGCTTTAGCTTATGGGGTAAAAGCTCATTAGAGATAGGGTAGCGATGCCCTAGAATAAGTGGAATCAATCGCACAATACTTCTTGAGAGAGTGTATTTTGGAAAGTATAAATGTTTTAAAATGGTTTTAAAATGTTTAACAAATATTTTGGATATAAAATTTGTTAACCTTTTTCTGAATTTTCTCTTCCATTTGAATCCATCTTCCTTCGTAGATCCTCTGTGATTAGGTTCTTTCGTTCGTTCAGCCTTTACTCGAATTCTATGACTTCTCCTTGTCCCTAACAAGGTAAGGATTAGAGGGAGAATAAATGTCTTCTAGCTAGTTCATTCCAATTCAGTATTGGTTTGAAATTAGTATTTTGAAAAGTATTATAATATGATATTTTCTTATAATATGAAATTTTGATATATTTGTGGAAGATGTATATTTGTAAATAACCGTATGTTTTGGGAATAATAATATTTTGTAAAGATTTTATATTTATACTTTCAGATTATTTTAAACCATATATTTTGTATGAGATTTAAGATGTATATTTTGTAAGAAATTAATTTTTAGAATAATTTCGTTATGTAATTGATTTAATAATAATGTTGTTAGTATATTTATTATGATTGAGTTTAAATTTAATAAATAAATGAGTGGGGAAGAAATGTATATTTTCCCTACTTAAATTTTTAATGATTTGAAATATAATATTTATAATATATGATTAAAATTTTGTATATGTTCTGTTTAAATATAGAAAAATGAATATTTACCTGACGTTAAAATTGGCCTATCGAATATTTAGCGTTTTAGTATACGTCTGATCAACGTATATATTAAACCCTATATATATTTGATAGATATAGAGTCACACTCTAGTCGCTTGAAAATGAGTCTGGTGATGACCGCGGCATCACCGATATCTATTTTTAGGTTTCGAAAGTGGGATAGATATATATCGCCAATTGAGACGTCAAGTGAATACTTTAAATTATTTTGAAATGTTTGGAAATATTTTAACTTTTGATTTATGTCTATATTTTAGAATATATTTTTTTAAATTATATTATGAATTATTGGTTCAAATATATTAATTATTTAATTACTATTTCCCTGCCTAGTTCCTTTTCGGGGACGACAAGGTTTGAGTAGGGGAGATTGTAACAACCAGTATTATTAAGTGTATTTTATTTAAACTATTAAATTTAAATCTTGTTTTGTATTTTGTTTTATTCATTTAAACTCCATGTTATTTGTATTTTTATTGAATAACTATTTTGAGTATGATTTAAAACTATATTTATTTGGCTTTTTATATAAACAAATGAATTTGATTTCGATTTAGATATAATTTAATAATACAAAGCAATGTTTGAAATTTCTATTTATAAATTTTAATCTTGTTTATTTATTTGAATTTGACTTTTATTTAAATATTAAACTCGGATTATATTTGCTTTTCTAATATCATTAAGATTTGAATTTCATTCCAAGATTTTATCTAAATAGCAACTCGCGTTATTATATAATTTGTTTTGGATATTTATAAAATTTTAATTTTGACTTAAATTTTCAATTATTTCTTTTGTTGATCTACTCTTTTGTATTGATTTCATTGTCGCAAACATCGTTCAAATTCCAATAGTCGTATTTGTTTTCTTTCGATATTTCAAACTTGTTCCTTTCCGTTTCATTAATTTAGTTTTATTTGTTCATCGCTTTCCCATTGAATTTTAATCTTGTATAATATCATTCGCTTTTATATTTTCAAACTCGTTCATTTTATTCTTAAACGACCGTTCAATTTCTATAGTTTAAACGTTCATTTTATTTTAATTTAAATGTTCGTTCAGGAATTGATACCGTTTGTTTGTTTTTAATTGGAACCTGTCGTTACCTCTTTGATTTTAAATGCTGGTTCCATTTGTTTCGAGTAACCCTTCTTCATATGTATCCATTCGTTCACTAACATTATCAAATGCCATGCTCGTTTCCCAAGCAGCTTTTCGCATATAAAAAAAGGAGATAATTAATGCGATTAGCCTAATGAACTGCTCCATCCTTTACTAGTTCCCACCGGCTCCTTTCTCTCCTCCCTCATCTTTAATTATTTAATCTTACGTTTTATCCTACAACAGCCTTTCCATTCTCAGCGTCCATCACACATCACCCGTCCCTTCTTCAATTCTTTCCATCGCCTTTTTTCATCCTCCCCATCGCAGCCTCCCATCCATGCCAAAGACCACCCATTCCTGGTCCGAACTTCCTCACCTCACCTCCTTCTTCTGACGCCGACCCGGAACGCGAGACCGCTTGCCTCCCTGAAGACCGCGCTGACCCACTCCGCACTGAAGCCCGACCCGCCTGCGCCTCTCTCCCCCTCTGCCTTGAACTGCTCCGACTAACCGAACACCCGCCTGACCCAAAGCCGCCCCACGTCAGTCCATCCTTGCCTCGCGGAAGTTCGAACCAACCCCAACTCGATCTCTCTCTCTCTGCCCAGATTTGTCTGAACCCCTACTGTTTTTCAATTTGAAACCACCAGACCACGTTTAGGTCCTCCATGACTGTCAAGACCGCGAACATCCTCAACCCATTTCCAAGACCACCCAAAACCCCTGAACCCGTGAAGCTTGCCTCGGTCTATGTGCCCTCGTGTACTGAGTGATTTTATCTTCTTGCACGGGATCTGTTTGTGTGCGTTTTCTTGAGTGTTAGCGTGTGTGTATTGGTGCTGTGTGTTTTGGTGAGTGGCGTGTGTTTAAATCTGTGTGTGAGATGTGGAGCAGTGTGTGTTATATATTTGTACTATGGTATATGTGATGAGTTATGTTATGTTTTGAAATTTGTTTTGAAAATTCATTTGTTTTGGAAAAATATACACATATATATTCGTTTAAATGCTTATATATGAATATATATAATTTGGTTTAGTTTGATATATAAATTATAATATATAAATGGTTTTGATGTATTATGGTTTTGTGTGTTTATATATGTATAATCTATATTATATATATATTCTAATATTCGGTGTATATACATATATAATATAAAATATTTTGGTTAAAATTTTATGGTGTTTTATTTTTGATTGAAAAAGTTGGGGTTAGTTATTATTATATTGTTTTGTTTTGTTTTCGTGTACTGTTTATATATGGGAAAGTTGATTTTGTAAGACTTTGTTTTGTGTGAGTTATATTGTTGTGCTTTATGGGTTGAGTAATGTGTTTATGGTGTATGGTGTATGGTGCATATTTCATATAAGCGTTTGTAGGGGTATAATTATATATATATATATATATGTGTGTGTGTGTATATATATATTGTTTATGTTTGCGTTGTTTTAGTTGTGTATTTATAATATATATTTTGGCAAGCGTCAAATTTTAAATTATTTATAGGTGAATATTTAATTTTATATATATATATATACAATATTTTTGAAGAAGGAAATAATTGTGTTTATTTTTGGAGTTGAGTGCGATGTTAAGATCGAAACCATTCCAGGAACCCAATACCCGAACCGACCCATTGAAATTCTCCAGCCTCCTCCTATAAAAATAAATAAAATTTTGTGATCGTTGAGTAGAAATCATTCTGATCGTGCCTAGAAGTTGTCTCATCCAATGTCAAATCTGTCCATCATCGTCTTCATTTCTGTGCCACGAAAAGGTGAGTTTATCTCACACCTGACTTACATTTTTCATGGATGTTCGATCAATAATGAACTGTTATATGAAATGTATAGGATTGTTGGTAGAAATTGTTTGATTGATATGTATGCACATTTCTTATGTGACACGATTTATTCATATGACACGTAGTTTCACTGATGATATATATACTGTGATTGATGTTATGTGATTGTTGTTGATACCCTAGTTTTAGGAAAAAATCACTAAGGGTTGAAATGATACATACCTAAGCGAATATTAGAATAGGGAAAAATCGTTATGGGTTGAAATGATAGATCTGAACGATTTTTACTGAATTTGGGATCGCGGGTTGAAATGATAGACCCGTAGAATTTTTATAAATTGCGGGTTGAAAAGTAAATATCCATATTACTTGACCATAGGGTAGAAAACTATATACGGATACCGTTGGTCATGTTTTCGAAGTTAACTGATTTGAGAAATTTAATTTTATATTAATTTAAGATTTTATATATATATTACTTTAGATATTTTAAATTTAAACTTTATAAATTTTAAATTATATGTTTAAATGATTTTTGAGTAAATATATATTTAAATGTTTGTTTAAGATTTTACTTATAATTTTATCTATTTTGAACTATATAATTTATTCATATATAAGTATTTTAATTTTGTTTTATTTTAATAAATATTTCTTTAAATCTATCTTTGTATTATTTTAAACTTATATATGTTTATAATCTATTTCTAATTAATTTTATAATTTTATAAACTTATATATATACATGTCTATTTTCAAAATAAATTTTCTTATATATATATTTTATAACTTTAATAATAAACTCAAGATGATAAGTTAGATTTCGCGATTTTCGAAGTTTAAAGATGTATATTTATATAACGATAACTGAATAACGAATGAACTCATATTAAGTTATGAATGCGAATTGATACGAAATTTTAGCAGAGATGAATGTGAATTGAGTAAATTGATCTATTTTAATTTATAATCGATATGAATTGAATTCAAATTTTAATTGATTAAACATGAATTGGAATGTATATATATGTTATATGCGGAGTTTGTTTTTATATAGTTTGGTTTGAATTAAGAATTTGTTAAATTGATGTAAAAGAGTGGTTTTAAATCATAATTTGTTTGAATGAAAGTATAAGATTTTGATTCAAAAGGTAGAAGTAACAATTATATAACTTGAATTATAAAGTACGATATATTTTGTTTAAATTGTATATAAGTTTGACTTGAATCGTCTATTCAAATTCAAACCAAAATGTTGGATTTAAATAAATCGATTTGAAATGATTTCTTATAAAGGAAAATTTTGAATTTTTTGAATTGTTTCGAACTTAAATTCTTGCGAACATATCAAACAAAAATATTATCAAAGTTAAAGGTTTGGTGTCGATTTAAATGGTAATTGAGATATTTAAGGTATAACCTAAATATAAGTCGATTTTTGAATTTGGGATTCGTTATGCGAATAGTTTCGGAAATTATAATCGAAGTTATATGTTATAGTATTATTTTATACTATATTTGAGATCTTTACGATATTGTTTTCCAAATCGATTTGATTTCAGCGATTTAAGCTAGTTATTTTCAAAATTTTATTTACTCGAAGTTAGATATTGAATTTTGATTTCGAATTCGAATATGAGATTTCGTATAAACTATTTTATAAAGTGATTTATAAAATAATGACCACTGTGTGAAAAATGTAAACGATTGGTTGTTAAAGAGATCGGGATCGGCTATTGTCGTACTCTCTGCCAATACCGAAAACCACTTTAACAACTATGTACGCGGTGGAGTTCTAGAATGAAGGGGATGATTTGGCGAATGACTCCATTATATTTTATTTCATATTAATTACGAGACCCTGACTACCTTGAGTCAGCTTGATGTGGATAAAATAGGAGCTACGCACGGACCAAGTGAGGTCATACCTCTTATCGAGCACGCTTCTTCAATATTATTCTATTACTATTGAGATTCGATTTGGGCCCTTTTGATTATGGGAGTGTGTATTGAGGTGGGTGGTAGTAGCTATTATGCATTACCACCAGTCCGGCTCTGCAAACGGTGAATCCACCCTGGCATTCCTTGCGTGCCTTGTCACATGCCTTATACGAGCCTACTACGAATTTGTTTTGTACTGTTTTATATGGAGTGCCCTCTGATCAGCCTCCGGTTTACGGTGGTATTACGATACTGTATATACTATGGGAATATATAAACGATGTAAGGGTTATCATGGTAATCCCGCTTACGCTATTTTGATATTTTACTTTACTGATATACACTATTGTATATGGCGTACTATATTATATAATATTTGTTTGACGGATCCTTAGAGGATGGTGATCCCAAACATCCTTTAAGTTACTGATTGCATTTCATTGAACATTTCATTTGAGTTGATTTACTTCCATGAGAATGTCAGTCCTGATCCGAGTTTTTTTGTTTTGCATTATTGCTCGGGTCAGATTAAGTATTCCAGTTTCGAGATTCATCTTTGGAGTTTGGAGCTTATATTGGATTTTGGCTAACCTATATCTGTCTACCTGTGATGATCAGTTGTTTCAGTCGTTCAGTTATTTTTGTCATTCTGTTACAGACAGTTATCATTTATTTATTGTATTAGACTTTTGTTTTTTTATTTATGTAAACTCTGAAGTAAAATTTATTTAGTAGGTTCATGAACTACTATTGTATTTTGTATCTTCCGCTGCGAGATATTATATTGCTCTGTATCTATGTCTCTGATATGATGCGATTCTGTGATTTATTCTACTTACCTCAGAAGCTAATAACAATTTGTTGTTTTGGACGTTTCGAGTTGACATGTTTTGTCGATTCGGCACTGTCAAAATGGCGGGTTGTTACAACTCATGAGTTTTGAATCATCTCTGAATTTTGAATCACTAAAATATTTAAACTATACAGCCATCAACAATAATTCCTGTATATAAATCCTATATATAAATATATTCTAGATAAAAGTGTTAGTATAAATTTTATAATCTATTAATATTGAAATAAGGTTGTTGTCATCAAAACCCCTTTCTCCAACAACACACACATATACTCATCTTCTTTAAGATATATTGCGATGCAAGAATAATTGCAACTCCAGCTACGCACTCACTCTAATACAATGCGAGTCATACCTAACACATGAAGCATCTCAAAAAACTCAAAAGAGATAATTCTATAAGTATGATAAAGGAAAAAAAATTGTGACATTAGAAGAAAAAATTATAGAATATAAAATTACTTTGAATTAACAAATTCAGATAAGAATTTGAGAAAATTAAAGTTTGTAGAGAAATAAGTAGGAATATTTCTGAACGACTGATATAAATAGAGATTTATATCAAATAAAAATTGATTAAATGGAGCAAAATAAGATAAATGAGTGCACAAAATTTTAGAATAGTCGACAAAGAAAGTGAAGACATACTATTGTTAACATGCAATGGAAATTTAATTTGAAGGTTGAAATGATAAGTAATTATTAGAGGGTAAGTTAAAATTTCTCTCTGTAGTCAACTAGAGAATGAACAAGATGCAAGAATTTAAATAGTCACATATTGAACTTTATATATGAAATAGAATAGATAGATAAGCTATAACAACTTGAATTTTTTTGGTCGATTTATTTTAATTATTTAATATGGTTTTAAATATTGAGTTGATAATATAAATCGATTTTTATATTGAGTTATCGATTTAATAATCGAAATACAATTTATTTTGAATATCTATATGTAATGATCAGGATTTTTGATCAATTAATTTTAAATATTTAATATGGTTTTTAAATATTGAGTTGATAATATAAATGGTATTTTATATTGAGTTATCGATTTAATAATCGAAATACGATTTATTTCGAATAGAAATAATTATCGTAATGCGAAGTATAATTGAATGCGATATTTAAAACTAAGTCAAAACAATTTAGATGATTTATGGAAATTCAATTAGAATACAAACGATAATAAAAATAATTTATTATCGAAGAATGTGACTATTTCTGAATTTGAATTATATTATATTGATATAATATGGTTATTTTATTTATATGTTCAAATTAAATTTCATATTTTATTCGGTTCAGTTCAGACTAATGTTATAATATTGAAACGATAGTGATTACGTTAAAATAGAGGTTCATGTGTAAACATTGAGATATTTTAGTGGATAGGTTCGAAATCAAATCGATATCGTTTTAAAAAGGATAAAAATCTCTTTATTTCTTATTGCGTTTAAATCAAATCAAATCAAAATTTAAAAATATTGTATTTAACCTATCCTACCTTGTACCCGCATACCGGCTATTCCTTCTACCCTAAGTATTCTCCTTCTATAAAACCGCGGTGACCTCTCTATTGCCTTCTTCTTGCTTGCGAACAGTATAATTTGATCAGAGAAATAAAAATGGCCATTTCCTTTTAAATTCAAAGTCTCTCCTTTCAAATCCTCCTAGTTTATAAAACACATATGCCTCCCTTTTATTTGGTTATGCAAATCAAAACCAAGTTTTAGATGAGATAAAAATAAATGGCAAATAAAATTCAAGACCCAAAATCCCTTTTCCTCTGCTAATCGAAACAAATACTTGTCTTTTCATCCGGCTTCGGTTAAAAAAAAAAGGGTTTTATGATTCAGATCGAGATCCGCAAAGTCTCCTGTAGACGTTATCAGAAGGGTGGGCGTATGAAAGGGACGATTTCATCCGCACCTTCAAACCAATTATCGATAGCTTGAAGAGGGACGAGTGGCTCATAGGGGTGAATTTGGTATCGGTTAGAGGCAGTTCGCAAGGATGAAGATGGGAAGGAAGTTGCAATGTCTAGGAGAGTAAGCTGTAAGGTTTTCTGCTTGCGTGGTGTTAAGGTTTAGATCGCGACATCGAGAAGCTCAAAGGGAGGATTCGACAATTCGAATATCTGAAGATGGTGAAGTATCGGTGTTCTATGGGTACGAACTGGGTTTCGATGATGAACTGGAGTGTTATCGCGCCTGGGTTCAGAGATTTGCATAGTGGTTTTGAAACATGGTTGAGGGTGCGATAGTGGTTCAATGAGGTTGCAAAGTCATGGGGTTGTGCAAATTGCAGTAAGGACTTCAATCGTTGCTGGTTTGTGCAAGTGGAAGTAGAATGTGACGAATTCTTGAAAGACAAACATCGGAGAAGGTAGGGGTATTCCAAGTGGTGATTTGGTGGAGTGCTATTTCTTGATGATGAACATAGGTGATATCCAGGGACAGTAGGTGCTCTATAGTGGGGTAAATGGTTGTACAAGCATGTCAATTATAGTCTGTTGATTTAAGGAAGGTATATTTTTATTTTAGAAATTTATAATTTATATAACTTGTTTGTTTGTTTAAATAGTTAATTTAAACCAAAAATTGTTAATCGATAAGTAAAATCAAATTGAGTTAATCTCGCTCAAATTTGGTAAATCAGTAAATGTTTATAAATAATTAACTATTGAAATACATCACCCAAATATTTTACCGCTACTATTAAACAAACAATGGAAAAATATCATCTCAATAAGAATATATTAGATCAATAAAAATATTATTTTATAAGTTAAATAAACATAATAATTATATGTTTACTGAATGAATTGAGTAGGGATTGTCATGTTGGATTGAGAAATATACGAGCTGGGATTGGTTAGAGATATTTCTAAGTCAGCTAGGGATTTAGATAACTGATCAGGTAGCTGGATATTCGGCAAATTAAAATCACGGTGAGTAAATCTCACTCAATTTATTTATTTAGAATTATTTTTATTCATTAAAATAATTGATGGTTGTTTGGCTGCATTAAAATATTATTTAGCTATTAAAAATATATTAGTTATGTAGGATTTGTGTTTGTGGCTATTATGCGTATATATATATATTGTAACAACCCGGAAAATCAGGACCAATTTATATTTTTTATTTTGACAATTTTGATGAATTTTGAATATTTAAAGTGATTTATTTTAAATAATAACGACGAGAAATTTATTTTGAATAGAATTAGAATGTATATATTTATTTGAATCGATGTTAGAATATAAATATTTATTTTAATTATAAAAGGAATTGGAAATGGCGCGGTAGTTTGAAAATTCGAATTCGAATTTCAAATGAATGTACAAGACTCAAAATAAACCAGATTTCAGCGAAGCTAAAAATATTAGAATCTATTTGAGAATATCTTTCCAACGAATCCAAAAAATCAAAATTTCATAGCGGGAATAAAAAGTTATGCCCCGTTGAAAATTCGGAATAGTCGCTATGGAATTTTAGCCCTTAAAATGGAAATTCTGCAAACGACCTCCGTTTTTTTCGAAACCACTTTTGTTGGATCCGGGATGTCAAGTTATTGCTAGATTCTAAAATTCATAATTTCCTGAATCAATATGTGAGCGTGGCGCAGGAAAACGTGTTTTGACAGTTCCAATCAATTTGGATCGACCAGAAAATGGTCATTTTTCAAACGGTCTCCAAATTTGACGAAATTTATTTTGTTAGAACCGTATTGTCAATACGAAGCTAGAAAATATTTTTTGGGAATTTTTAGAGTCTGTATGTGGCCCCAGTAAATTGAAACATACGTTTAAAATTGAATATATGGATTTATATTTTAATTTAAACGAAAACTAATCGAAACGTTAGAATTGTGTTACAGAACATATCTCATTGTGTTCGGAATGAGGGTAATTAGATAAGGGCGATAGTCCTTGGATTTCGCTTGGAAATCAGAGCGTTAAACGGATAATAGGAGAATTAAATAATATAATTAAATATATATATATATATATTCAAACTTTCTATCTAACCCTAGGTCAAACATCATCCCGGTCAAAATAAAATATAAAAAACAAAAACTCACCTCCCTCCACAATCGCTATTGCGATTCGCCGCTGCCACCCTTGGTTGGCGTCGCCCCAGCCGTCGCACACCCCCTTCCGACCGCCACATCCTCCACTGTCTTTCCCCTCGTTCTCCAACCTTCTGCAAAACCGAACCCCCCTCCCCCCAAAGCCTGTCCAATCCACCGCCAACCACAGACCGACCCGCAGCCGTCCACTCACGCCACCGCCACCCTTTCCACTCGCCCCCTCCACCGTGTAAGCCCATACCCCCCCTAAATTGCTGCTAAACTTCCGCCCTCCCCTTTAAAACCTACTGTCGCCACCTGACAAGGACGCAGACCACCAGAGCAAACACCCACCACCTCGGCGCCGCCGTATCTCCCCTCCCAAACCCTCCGGTAAGCTTTAATTAATTTATTTAATTTTTTTATTTACTGAAATTTGTTTTTATATATAAAAAAAATAGTTTTTAGCTTTATTATATAAAGTTAATATTTTTATTATATAAAGTTAGGATTTTTTATTTAGTTAAAAATATGATTTTTTTATATTATAGAGATAATAAAAATACGATTTTTATATCATAAAGATAATAAAATTATGATTTTTATATTATAGAGACAATAAAAATATGATTTTTAGCTAATAGTAAAGATTATATTTTTATCATAGTAAAGGTTATATTTTTATCATAATAAAGATTATATGTTTATCATAGAAATGATTATATTTTTATAATAGTAAAGGCAATATTTTTAACTAGAGAAAGGCGGTATTTCTATATATAGGAAGGCGATAGTTTTAACTATAGAAAGTCGATATTTTTATATGTAGAAAGGCGGGATTTTTATATATGTTGTAGCGAAATAAAAATTCGATCTTTTTATAAGAGGCAGAAATATAAAAATATAATTTTTATATAGAAAGAAGTGTTGTAAAAATATAGGAAGTAGAAATAAAAAATATGATTTTTATTTATTTGAATGAAGCGATAAAAATATGTTTTTTTATATATGAAATGCCATTGTAAAAATGTGATTTTTACTATGAATAGCGGGAAAAGATCGCATTGGAATGTTGGGTAAATCTGAACCGTTTAGAAATAGAGGATGGAGGAGTGGAACCCAAAGGTGAGAACTCCTCACTTTTATTTTATTTTCTAGTTAAAATATATACAAGGATGCAGACAGTGCTTAGCAGCACCCGACACCCGTCGTCCACAGACCATGGGCTACTTGTTTGTTTGTTGATTGTGTTGTGAAATTTGATTGTGTGTTGTGGAATGGAATAAAATATTTTATAGTTAAAAATATAATTTTTAATGTATAGATGAATAAAATGAATATTTATAAACAAATCGGACGATTTATTTATGTACACATTTGACTAATATTGATTGGGATGATAAATTTTGCACATCGCCCAACTGCACAAATAAAATTCATTATTAGTTGATTGAAAACCCCACACGGGTATTGGGATGATATATGACATATACTAGTCCCAATAACTAGTTGTATGTCAATCGATTGATGGACAGGCATTATAAGTGTTAAATATTTATATTTGATGCTTATGCAGTGTAGAATGCACTTTGGATGATGGTTGATTGTTTATCGTTCTTGTTGTGTACATGTGGGTATGAAATCCATATGAATCAAATTATATGGTAATTAACTGTGTCGGATTCCAGTTCAGAAAGAATAAATATTTTGAAATAACGATTATTTTAAAATAATATTCAATGAAAGATCAAAATCTGATTTTGATGTCCGATTTGGGATGGACACGAATATATTTAAAAATATAAAGGCGTGTTGAATAGATTGACGCCATTTTGACGTGAACGATGTTTATATCAATTTATTCTTATTTATAATGAACATCGAAAAGGAAATGATTTCGAAATATAATATTTTGAAAATATTATCATTCATATATCGATGATATGGAATATTCAATTTTGATTAGAAATCGAATACAAATTTGAAATCGTTTTGAAGACGAATTTAAAAAGATCTATAAAATACATTTTAAAAGGAAATCGACGAAATATGTACAATATATATATATATTATATATAATGGCCTGAATAGAACGCGCCGCGCCGCGGCAGTTCTCGAATTTCGACCATTGATTTCAAATGGACATTACGGGAGATTCGACTGTCGGATTCTCCTAAAACCGGAACCATTGGGTTCGTATCGAAAAGAGCTTTCTAAGGAATATTAGGTATTTGAAATCTAATGGTTGGATATGGAATTATGTCCAAATCAAATTCGGAAAAGGTCGCTGTAAGTGCAGTTCGATGGCCGTTTATGGAAATCAACTGTACGGGCCTTGATAAAATCATTAAAAATATCAATAATTTGTGTAAAATCATAATAACTGATTTGGATAGAATTGGGATGAAAAATTCCATATTTGAAAAGATAAAAATATATTTTTATCAAAATGAACTTATAACACCCCGCCTCCGCTAGGGTCACTCGCAAAGGAATGCACTAGCTTTAGAGGGGCATTATTGGTAAACATGCACAGAAATATCACAAGACAGAACATATAAAATAGCGGAAGTAAAATTGAACTTTCATAAACATTAATAATTAAGGTCTACATCCTTTTACATCAGAGTACATCAAAACCTGTCTTGCAATAGTAAAGAAGCATAAAGACTTTTTCATAAATTATTCCCCAAGTAAAAACAGTAAAGTAGCCATAGCCAAGAAAAGTCCAAGCCATCCATGATGACCTTCAAGCAGAAGAAATCCGAACTAAACAGCAATATTTCCTCCCTGTAACCTAGGGGGAAACGGAAGAAAAGAGGCGAAACAAAACGGGTCAGTCAAAAAGACTGAGTAAGCCCTATCTACTATCAGTATAAAAACTAGTAAAGTTAACTGACATGAGAAACTGAGATGAACATAAGCATGATGACAAGATAGATAAGCTAAATCAGAATAACAGGATGAACTACTGAACTCAGATAAACTAAGGTGTCATGATACATTACGGTGTCAAGATAAAACAAGGTATCCCATCGTCAAGTTCCTGTCAAATATAATATCCCCAAGATATCTATCACATATAACCCCATGGTATCTATCCTGTCTTTTAGCTCTGCACCTACCGTACTAGTATCCCCACCGTATCATGTGTTAACCATGAACGACCCTTACTCAAAAGTCGTGTAATGGTCCGTGTCAACCTAATATATCGCATATATAGGTTACTCAACTCGTATGCTTTATTCCATGTAAATGTTCAGTCCCTTGCCGTAGACCATACGGGCTTTCCCATGAGATTCTATATTACTTTAACATAGCTCTATGATCTTTAAGATCGGTTTGGACTGTTACCCTAAACCTAGCTATGGTCTTCCAACATGAATTATCGTTTGTACAACTAGGACTTATGCTACCTAGGGCTACTAGGGATTACGCTTACCTATTGCACGCTTTCGTATCTCGGTTTTGGTTCAACCACCCAGGGCCACTAGGATTTACGCTAACCGTCAACCGCGCCCTTTTTCCCACGCATTCATCGTGAATCGTTTTTCCATGACTGTATGCACATGTATCACATCGTGCCATCCGAGTCCTGTCACAGGGCAGACCAGGAAATACAGGACTCGGTCGGGAGCTTTCGATTTATCTGCCGATGCAGATGCTAAGGTCTGTTTTTCTATACGTGGCTATGGTCCCACGCGACCCCTCCCTCAACTAGCGAAAGACAAGACAGGATAAATCCTGTACGAGAACACACTACTGGCCAACCCACAATCCTAGCCTTACCGCAACCATAATTAGATAGCAATTATGGTCTATTGGGTGTTCTCTTCCTTTCCGTACGTACACGCTTGACCAAAGATGGTAGGTAGCTTGACGAAAATGCTATCTAGGGTACGACCGTGTATCGTCGACTATACCCTATCCATCCCCGTCTTTAGGTCGCTCGTATAGCAACCAAGGCATACTCTTGGTTCTTCTAACGCAGACCTTAACCTCTCATGAGCCTAGTATAATTACCTGGCAGCTCACAGAGGGATACCAAGAATATCCTCCCATTCCCCGAAGCCGCTGCTTCGTTACCCAGTTCGCTGGAGCCTTTATCTAAACCAGATACTTGCTCCTACTCGTATACTTAAACGATGACCTACCGTATCAGGTTACTCATCTATCTATGAACTGGTCTTAATTTCCCTGACTAAGAATCACTACTTAGTTATTCTTCAACTAAGGTTTACCACTTAGCCTTATTCACGTTATCCTTGCTAACTACGGTTATCCACCTAATCCTCAGAACTAGGGTTTACACGATGGATTAAGTGTCACTTAAGCTCATGACTTAACCCGTCTACAAATCATGTCAAAATTGGCTAAGTATCCAAGTTCAAGACTTATCCCTACAAACCATGTGTCAAGTTGGTTAAGTATATTAAGCAATTCGCGACTTAACCTCGTCCAATTATCATTCCAGATTGGTTAAGTATATATTAGCTTGACCCTATCAAGTTACTTAGGTTCATGCCTTAACCCGTCTACAAATCATGTCAAAATTGGCTAAGTATCCAAGTTCAAGACTTAACCCTATAAACCATGTGTCAAGTTGGTTAAGTATGTATTAACTTGACCCCATCTATTTACTTAGTCAAATTGGTCAAGTGTATTCAAGCGATTCATGACTTAGCCTTATCATGTTTTCACGTTATATTGGTTAAGTATGGGTTAACTTAACCACATCAAATTAACGAGTTAGATTGGTTAAGTATAGGTCACTTAACCACATCAAATCATCGTGTTAGATTAGTTAAGTGTTTAACTTAATCCCCATTAAACTACCAAGTGGGATTAATTAAGTCCAGGCTAACTTAACCCCATCTGATTATCATGTTTAGACTAGTTGAGTCTAATCTTAACCCCATCCATTAACTGTATCTTTCGGTTAAGTGTCATTAAGAAAACTTACTTAACCTTACCAAGTTATCGCGTTGGATTGATTAAGTGTTGGTTAACTTAACCCCATCCACTAGTCGTATAAAAATGGTTAAGTGTCATTAGGCAAATCAAGTCATTTAACCTTCCCAACCTTGTCATGTTTTGTTAAGTACCATTAGCCTAATCAATTTACTTAACCCACTTGTCCATGTCATATTTGGTTAAGAGTCATTAATCAAATTAACTTAACCCTATCATGTGGCATTAATTACTTAATGCACCTCAACCTCTCACATTAGACTTTGTTGTGGTTACTAGTTAAGCCGGTCGGTTCCGGGTAGCTTTACACCACAACTTGGTCTAACCTCGGGTCCAAGCACAACATGACCAACTTCTCACATTGGGTCCTATTGTTTGCAACTACTAGTTAGGCCGGTCGGTTCCGGGTAGTTTTACGTTGCAAACTCAACCCAACCTCGAGTTGGCCACTTTCATGTTTAGTCTAGTGTCATGTTCATATTCAAGTTTTCAAGCAATTGGGTAGACCTAACTTAATAGGTAAATTCCCAATGGGTAGACCTAACTTAATAGGTAAATTCCCAAGCTTATGTTTTTAAGCATACTTACATGTCAACTTCCATGTTATATTTCAAGTCATGTTTTCAAGTATAAACACATGTCATATTTAACGTTACATGTTGTCATGTTTATACCCATTTACCCAAATCATGTTCATGTCATTATGTTTTCCCATAATGTGACCCCAACGCTTTTAAACTCGCATATACGTTCACAACAACGTAATGGATTAAAAGAATAGACTTGGCAAAGGCATGGCAAAAATGGATATTAAGCCACAAGTTAATCATGGTGGCAAATGAGGCACAAATGTGTTCATTAACTTGCATGTTACATTCTTAAGCCTCAAAAACATGCATAAACCCAAACTTGGCACATAAACGAATCATGGTGACAAAAGACATGGAATGATGACTAGAAACTCGCATATATCATCATATAAGGGTTATGACTTCATATGCAAGTTGACATAAAGATTATGAGTGTTCTCATGTTGCATAATGCAACATTTCAACATAAAGGTTGTAGCTTTTAGCTCATAAGATCAAGATAATGACTTCATAAACTTGCATGACATGATAGCATGTATCATTCTCAATGATCAAACCCAAACTTGCAACATGAACATTTAACTTCATAGTTAATATCTAAGAGTAGGGAAGGGCTTACATTGCTATGAAGACACAAATCGAAATGCAAAACAAAGATTGTGATGAAGCCTATGCATGCCATCACCCAAAAACCCAAAGATGGATGCTCCAAATCAATAAAAACCCCATCTTGATGAACAAAGGTCATAGCTTTTGCCTTGAAATCAACTTGAGAAGCTCTCATACTAACATAGGGACTCTCTAACACTCTCATGATCATGAAACCTCTCATAGAAATGAAGTGGAGGCTAGGATTTTGAGTGGAGGCCATGAGTGGAGCAATTTTGCCATAGTTTAGTTGCATGAGTGAATAATGAGGGTTTAGGGGTAGGTTAGGGGCTTATTTATAGAGATTAGGAGTGATTAGGACCTTAGGATTAACCCTAGGATCAACCTGAGCCGTCAGATTTCAAACCAGGCCCAAAAACCTAGCCAAGATAGAGAATAGGTGTACCAGGCAAAACTGCCCGGCCACCATAGGTCGACCCCCAAGTCGACAGGGCTGTCGACTTGGGTCAAGCATGTCGACTCCCAAGTCGACAGGGCTGTCGACTTGGGGTGCCTGGCGGGAATTTTTCCTGCCTGGTCTTCCAGCCCTAAAACTTGAAATTAGAACTCGTTTTTGAACTTGAATTTTCTGAAAACTTCGTCGGACCATAACTTGGTCATACGGACTCCGATTCTCGAAAACTCGGACTCTATTTCGCGTATTTTTCCGAGACGAACGCAATGGCATAGCCCGTTTTACTTGATTCAGAATTTAAAATTAAATTCTGCTTTGATTCTCGTCTTTACATGTTATCGAAATAAGGGTTGTTACAGAACTAGTTATGAACTAGAAAAATAACTTATTTATTTTTAGAAATAAATAAACTGGATTTGAAATGGTTTAAAAAATAACGAAATTTCCAATATATTAATTGAAATGGATTTGAATCGAAATTATCTTCAGAATAATTCGATATTAGGTTTCATGATTATACGGATATTGTGGAGGAATTTGGAAGAAATATATTTCGTTATTCCAATACAATATTGGTTGGTTTCAGAATTTGATATTGAATATAAGTCGATATATTTTTTATTTAGAGTCTTGTATTCAATATCAAATTGTATTTTGGGTTTATCGTGAATGATATCTTTAATAATACCATTCTTAAACCTAATGCAGTTAAGAAAATTAGATTCGGACTGGAGATTAGTTAAGTTGAATGGTTTCCTAGGTATTGATCTGATGTTGGTTTCGGCCTGCGGGGTTAATACTTAGGGAATTGTCCTCTTACTAATTTACGGTTAAAGACTGATGGGATTTTGGGTTTGTTGTGAACTGTGTTTTTAACGACATTCATTCTTTAACCCGATTTACAGTGAAATAAGGTTTGGAATTTATAAATCTTTTTTATTAAGATTTAACGGGAATTTTCCAAAGTAAAGATTTCCAATTTAATATATATTATTTGGAATTGAATTGAAATTGGTCTTTGGGTTTATTGTGAACGGTGTTTTAAATAACATTGGTTCTTTAACCCGATTAACAAAGGAGTCAAGAGAATCAGAAACTAACTGGATATTAGTTAAGTTTAATTGTTTCCTGGGTATTGATCTGATGTTGGTTTCGACCTTTGGGGTTACTACTTAGGGAATTGTTCACTTGCTAATTTACAGTTAGAGGCTGATGGAATGTGATTTTGGATTTATCGTGTACCGTGTTTTAAGTGACATTGGTTCTTTAACCCAGTTAAAGACAAGATATGGTTTGAATTGAAATCCAAAGGAAGATTAAAAAATAAATTTAAAGAATTTATCTTTGATAAAATTAATGGGAACCTTTCCCAAAGAATGTGAATATTTGAATAAAAGAATATTCAGAATTGGAATGAGGCGTATGTTGTGTTTTTATAGCACTTGCTTATTATATACACGAGTTATTCGGAAAGGCCGGGTTTATACCTATTCTGAATAACTGATTCGACGATATGTCGACGATGAAGACGGTGGTTGAAGACCGGAGGTCTTCACATCGTTTGGATGATTACTGTTGTCTTGATTGGGTTATACACCCAAGCCGAGGTAATAAGTGGTGATCGTCCAGACGTACTTGGAGATCGACGGATATGCGAGGACCTCTCCCCTGTATTGGACATGTGTGAGAGGAATAAGGTGCCTCCGGTTTCGTTTAGACGCAAAACGAACTTATAAATGGATTGTGTATCTGACATTGGACTTTATTCTATGCTGATTGATTTCTATTAAATATATATCTGCTTCGCGGTAGAGAATTTATTCTCTTGGTTAATGCCCTTCTCTGAGACGTATGAGCTCAGAGGTTATATATCGATAGATATCGGTCGCATGGCACGAATTGCCTATGTGACATGCTGAGATGCAGTGATCAAGGATTTTATTGAAAAGTAGAGTCTTGTGGTTGATGATCAAAGCACGGCTTCAATATAGCGTAGCTTTGTGTATAGCGTTGATTCGCAAGCCTCACACCTCGGTATGAGTGAAAAACGGGATAAGCGAACGCAGAGAGTGCATGACGTTTCTTTCTAGCTATGGGTGGTGTCAACGTTTTACAAGCCCTGACATTTATAATATTTTTACCTATGTGGTTGTTGGATTGTGAGGCGCCTCGGTTATATCGGTCCCTACGGAGCCGATGGATAGGTCTGATAGGACCGGGAAACGTGTGTTTAGGAATTGCCAATACTCAAACGTAAGGGAGGACCGGCACTCCAAGATCCAGGGGTTACCCAGAGTGTGTAGTCCAAAGGCATTTGCTATAGTGTCTCGAAGCAGTTAGGAGTACATCCCTTGCCCAGGCTCATGACAGAAATCCAATTTCCAATACGATATTTTGCGGTTTTGATTGTAGAGCCTAGTATGGCGACATAGTGGGATGGGGCACTATGCCGTCTATGATTGATACATTTATATTTGAAGTTGTTTTCATACACTTTACATTATAATAGTATCAAAATGATTTGTTTTAAACGTACTAAGCATGTTTGGCTATTATAAGATAAAACTCTATCCTCCGGCTTGCGTTGCATTATGTGATGGGACCTGTGATTACCCAAACTTCCGTGGTTCGAAAGTAAGGATAATCATTTTGGAATACAATATATTTACAACAAAAACAGATCTCAGATAACTACCATAACACATAAACCATTGCAGCCGAAATAGATGTCATCAGCATCATAATATCCAATACATTAGAGTACGCAGTACAGGATACAACTTAGCCAAATAAAGAGTCTCAACAAAGAAAATAAGTTCTAACTCCAAACGTACATCAAAATCCCAGATAGAATAAAGTCTCTAAAAGTAGAAGATAAAAATAAAAGAGAGTCTTCCCCTTCTCCTTCCAAGTAGTCTTCAATCCAGAAAATGTCTCCCTAAGAACCTGTCACTTGGCTGCCCGTGTAAAGAGAGGGCACCCGAGTTTGCAAAGTGAAACAAACATCGAGTCAGTCATGGGACTGGTATGAGAAATCTTGCTATACTAGCTAACATTATGGCGAATAACAGGACCACGCTGCTAACGCGGAACGGGTTTACTCCATTGGATTGCCAGTGCATGATTTAATAAAGTTCATATAAAACAGCGAAATGACTTTTGAAAAAATGAAATCATCATAAGACTCAAGTCCTATCACACAATGCAACGCACACAGGAGGATAGAGTTTTCCCTTATGATGATCAAACATGCTTAATACGTGTAAAGTAATATTTTAATATTATTATTAGTGTCTAAGCAGTATTAAAATACTTCAACATAAATATATCAATCCTAGACGGCATAGTACCCCATCCTACTTTGTCGTCGTATATAAGTTTGCAATCGAGACCGAAATGACGTATTGGGAATTGGTTTTCTGTCATGAAATCGAGGCTAGGGATCGTCCTCTTCCAATTCGAGAGACTCTAGCACATGCCTCAAGATTCCCCGCAGTGAACCCTTGGATCTTCAGGGTCGGTCCCCACCTAACGGTAGTGGATTAATTATGCCTGAACACACGTTTTCCGGTTCCTTTGAACCTATAGTATGACCACTTCTGGCCTATAAAAAACCCGAGGTACCTCAATCCAACATCCACATAAGTAAAATGCTAGCCAGTTTAAGCACTGACACTACCCTTAGCTAGAAAGAAACGTGTGCACTCCCTGCAGTCCTAATCCCGTTTTTGACTCATACCGGGGTGCGAGGCTCGCGAAGTCACGTTATACGCAAAGCTGTGCCTAAATAGGCTATGCTTTGATCATCATCCACAAGGCCTGCTTTTCAACAAAGCCTTGATCATTGCATCTTGGCGTGCCACATTGACAATTCACGCAATGCGATCGATAACTATTACTATATACCAGGGTGTTAAGTAGAGAATAAATTCTCCACCACCAAATAGACGTATATTAATACAAATCGATTTAATTACATGAAATGAATTCCAACGTCAGACATGCAACCATTTACAAGTCCGTTCTGGGTCTGAACGAAACAGGAGATACCAAAAAGGCGCTCGATTATCTGCACGACCAACACACACGTCCGGACAATTACTGCTTCAACCCCGTCCTGGGAGCAAGTCAGTCCAAGGCATTAGTAGTCGTCGTCCATTCGATGTGAAGATCGCCGGTCTTCAACCATCGTCTTCTTACATCTTTGTTTTAGTCGCCGTGCAATTATTTGAAATGAGTTAAACTCGGTCTTTTCAAATAATTGTCGCATAATTATCATTTAAAACATTTTATATATGTTTATAACTATTTATCGCTATTTTTATTTATTTGAAAATAGCTCAAACAAATAAACGATGTTTCGGGTCAGTGGGTGGCCCTGGCGCTGTTTTTACCACATTTTGATTTACACATATCTTAAAATCTAACCGTCGGATTTTGATTAAATTTATATCGTTGGAAAGCTCTTCCCAAAGCGGTCCTAACGGTTCCAGTTTTGGGAAAATCCAACGGTCGGATCTTTCGGTGTAATCGTTTAAAATTACGATTGTCGATACGCGAACTGCCGCGCTCGTTTCGTTTAATTTTATATTTATATTTATATATATAAACCATTTGGCGATTTCCACTATTAAAATCCATTCTTTTTATTCTATAAAAACAATATTTTTGTTCGCCAATTCTAATGCGACAAAAATGACAGTTTCAACAATGTATATTTTTATATTCAATAAAATAATATTTTTGTCCACCAATTCTAATGCGACAAAAATAACGGTTTCAACAATGTATATTTTTATATTCAATAAAAAAAATATTTTTGTTCGCCAATTCTAATGCGACAAAAATGACGGTTTCAACATTATACACATTTATATTCAATAAAAATAATATTTTTGTCCGCCAATTCTAATGCGACAAAAATGACGGTTTCAGCAATGTATATTTTTATATTCAATAAAAATAATATTTTTGTTCGCAATTCTAATGCGACAAAAATGACGGCAAAAATGTACTCTTTTTTTTTTAATTACATAAAAATGTTCATTTCCTCCAATTCATTTTTATAACATAAAAATGTTCTTTTACTCCAATTTATTTTTATAACACAAAAATGTACTTTTTCTCCAATTCATTTTTATAACATAAAAATGTTCTTTTTCTCCAATTCATTTAAAATGTAAATTTTCTACTTCTTTTTCTTTACATTGAAAAAAAAATGTAAGTTTTCTATTTGTTTTCTCTACATTAGAGAACTCAACTAAAAAGTTAGTTTATCTTTCTAAGTAATATTTGCATTGTAAATTGCAAATAAAAAGGTGAACTTTATTTCTAATGTAAACATCTTTTCTAGTGTCAACATTTCTAATATAAATATATTTTCTAATGCCAATATTTGATTCATTTCAACTATATTAACGTGACGATGATTTTTTTTTTGATTCATTTCAACTATATTAACATGACGATGGAATGTTTGATTTATTTCAACTATATTAACATGACGATGGAATGTTTGATTCATTTCAACTATATTAACATGACGATGGAATGTTTGATTTATTTCAACTATATTAACATGACGATGGAATGTTTGATTCGTTTCAACTATATTAACATGACGATGGAATGTTTGATTCATTTCAACTATATTAACATGACGATGAAATGTTTGATTTATTTCAACTATATTAACATGACGATGGAATGTTTGATTCAAGTTTTATGTCAACACAACAACTACAACATATGATTTGGTGTATAACTTTCATGAATCAAAATAAAGGTCTCATCTTTATTTTATATTGTAAATCAAAATAAAATATCTAAACTTTATTTATCTTTTAATTAAGATTTAAAAGATCTATACATTCCTTATTTTATAAATCATAAATCAAAATAAAGATTCAACTTTTGTTCTTATTTTGCAAATCAAAATAAAGATTCAACTTTTGTTTTTATTTTGCAAATCAAAATAAAATTAAACTTTTGTTTTTATTTTGCAAATCAAAATAAAAATTAAACTTTTGTTTTTATTTTGCAAATCAAGATAAAAATCAAACTTATGTTATTATTTTGCAAATCAAAATAAAAATCAAGCTTATGTTATTATTTTGCAAATCAAAATAAAAATCAAGCTTATGTTATTATTTTGCAAATCAAAATAAAGATTCAACTTTTGTTCTTATTTTGCAAATCAAAATAAATATCAAGCTTATGTTATTATCTTGCAAATCAAAATAAAAATCAAGCTTATCTTTTATTTTGTTAATCAAAATAAAATTTGAGCTTTTCATTTTATGTTGTGAATCACAAATAAAGATTTAAACTTTCTTTGGTAAATCAGAATAAAGATTCAATTTTTCATTTTATTTTGTAAAACAAAATAAAGATTCAATTTTTAGAAAGAAATACAAATAAAAATAAAAAATAGAAATAATAAAGATGAGAACTTTATAGAGATTACATCAAATTTATAGATCTAGAAGAACATGGTTCTATCATGACATCACAAGCATTACAAATCACACAGACAAATAAATTCTAATTACCACATCGCAGATCAGCAAATATAGCATACATATCATGTTTTCACAATTATAATTAATTAAATAAATCAGAATTCTTACCTTTCGTGGATTTAGATCTAAAATTCAAACAGTCCAGAAAATGTTCCAATCAGTCTCAACACGTTCTATTCACTGTTACGATTCCAATGTTTCCGAAATCGTCAAATTCTGAGTTGAAACGAATTAATTATGATTAATTTAAGGTTGGAATATTTAAATTAAATAAATGAAATAATTAAAGAGGATTAACCTCTTCTTCCTCAATACCAAGTATCGGCCGTGCATTTCTCCTACTGTTCGATTCTAGGTCAGGAATTATTGAACAAACCGTGGGGCTTCGGGATGATCAGACTGTGGGACGTCGAAGGGCGGCGTGTGGCGCACGTTTGCTGGGAGGCGGGCCCCACTCGGTGGTGCCACTGAGTCATGGCGGCGATGCAAAACCCGAGGGTTTGGGGGGTGATTCCTCGGTCTATGTGCCAATTCAGGGTATGATACCCGTATGGATTGAAAGAAGAGGAAAATCTCTTCGAATTGGTATATGGCTTGAATTCTAATTCGTGGAGATGAGAGAGAAATTAGAGGAGGAAGTTCTGAGCGTTCTGGGCCATGGATATTGGGGCGGCGGCTGTGACGATGATGAATAGTGGCTAGGGTTTTAGATTTACCCATTTTTATATTATTTTTTTAATGTATTTTTACAAATAAACCCATATCTTTTAAACCGGTTCAATTCCAGTCCAGAAGAAAGTGACCCTAGCTAATAGCCCATGTTCCGGATCCAACGGGACAGGTCCGGTCAGCCCAAACGGCTGTCTATGGCCAGTTTTATTTAAATTTAATAATTAAATCCTTTATTAATTTAATTCGTCCGCATAAATAAATTCACTGAGGCCACATACGGACTCAGAAAAATCCAGAAAAAATATATTTGGCTTCGTTATGACGATACCGTCCTAACAAAACTAATTTCGTCGAATTCTGAGACTGTTTGAAAAATGGCTATTTTTCAGTCGACCAAATTTGACTGAAATCGACCAAACACATTTTCCTTCGCCACGCTCACATATTAATTCGAAAAATTCTAAAAATTGAAACCTAGCAATAATATGACATTCCGGTTCCAATAAAAGTGGTTTCGTCAAAAACAGGGATCGTTTGAAAATTGACTATTTTCACTGGCTTTAATATTATTTAAAAATGAAAATTTTAATTTCTGCCACATTTTTCCACCAAATTATTTAAAATAAAAAATTTAAATTGGTTCGGATTTTCCGGGTCGTTACAATCTCCCCCACTTAAGAGTTTTTCGTCCTCGAAAAGAAACAAAGTAAAGTAGGAAACAAGACGGAAAATGTAAATTGTGGTAAATGTACCTTACACAAGAGTTATTCGGAGATGTCCACTCTGCACTTGGGGTAAGCCTTTTTGATGCTATCCTCTGTCTCCCAAGTACAGTCTCTAGGATCCCCACTCCATTGAACCTTGACCAGGTTGATCCTCTTGTTCCTCAAAATTTTGGTTTCTTTGTCAATGATCTTAATCGGGTCTTTTCTCACTGTTAGATTTGGAGCAATATCTAGGACATGTTGATTTAATTCATCTTCAATCAGATCTGGATCATGCACATGCTTGCGGAGTTGAGACACATGAAAGACATCATGCACCCCTGGCAACCAGTCAGGCAGCTGCACTCTATAAGCGAGAGTACCAATCCTTTCGAGGATAGGAAATGGACCAATGAATCTCGTTGCCAACTTTCCCGTCTTCCCAAAACGAATTACGTCTCTCAAAGGAGAAACCTTCAAGTATACTCGATCACCCACAGTGTAACGGCCCAGATTTTTTGACCATTTAGTTTAATATTTAAAAATGTTTTTATTGTTTTGGAATTTTAAATGGTTTAATTTCAATAATTTTGAATATTTTATTTTATTCCGAAATGGTAGAAATTTAGTGGATCTGCAATATAATGTGAACTGGTAGTATGAAAGGATAAATTTTTAATTTAAAATAGTACGTTTACAAAGGATGTAGTAGCTAACGAACTCGGATTTCGATGAAATCGGTTTCATTAAATCCGAAATGATGAAATTAGGTAACCAACCAAGTTACGTCAAAAATGGCATCCGTATGTGGAAAAGAAAAAATAAAAGGCCAAAATTTGAACTAAATTTTGACGGTAATTGGAATTTGCTAATGCTAACTGCAAAACTGGAACCTGAGACCTATCCAGGAAAATTCTAAACATAGGATATTAGCTATATATGAAATCTGGGAAAATCCTATAACGGATATAGAAAGTTATTAAGGAAACAAAATTTAAATAAATTATTTGAAAATCTAAACGAACGTCGATTTTTGATTTGAATACATAGGATTGAAGTACGTTAAAAACCGGACCAGATGGTGGAAGAATTTCTGAAAACCGTTATCGTTTGATACTCCAACATGAGACCGGAAGGTGTTGAAACTAACACAAAACACTATTTTGAATTTGAATTTAAATTATTTGAAAGTTCAAACAAATTCAAAATTGATATATTTTTATATAGTATTGAAGAGCAAGAAAAATTGAACAACATGGTTGAAAAAGATTTTGGATAAGGTATCAATAAGTAAGTCAAATTAACGTCCGAATAGGGTTGAGAAAACACACTTTACTATTCATAAATTATTAAATTTATTTACAATTTAATTAATTTAAGGATTAATCCTAGCCATCCATTTTCGAACATTGGATTCGCGCCACCTCAGCAATCCATGTGACTCCTTCGGCTATAAATAGCCCCCCCCCCCTCTCATTTTAAACTCACTCCTCCTCCTCCTCTTTCAAGCTTTGGCAATGGCAGAAATAATAATAAAATATTAGGAAATAGGGAAAAGGGAAGGAAGGGAGAAAGGAGGGCAAGACGAGGAGCTAGGGACTCTTAGGCAGAGGCTTAGGCTTCACGGTGTAAGTTTTTAAATAATATTTATTTATTTATTTACTTGTGTAATATATATATATATATATATATATATATATATATTATAATTAAAATAGAATTTGTAAAAATAAATATCAGAACATTCTAAGGGTGACAGAGAGGATAGTGTCTAAGGCTTGAGTTTGGAAAATATAGTTTCCTGCTCTCCCTGGCTATCCCTAACTGATCCGACGGATGAGATGATTAATTTAAATTTAAATTTAAAATTTAATTTGAATTTAATTTGAATTTAAAACAGACCAGGGGCATTTTCGTAATTTTTAACCATAAACTTTAAAAACTTATAACTTTTTCAAAACAAGTCGGATTTCCATGAAACAAGGACCGTTGGATTCTTATCGAAAAATACTTTAAAATGAGTGGAAGCAGATTTTTGATCCAGGTTAAAAAATTTAAGTTATAATTAAATGAATATTTTTAAATATTTTATTTGAAAATTAAATTTAATTAATATTAAAATGGTTTTTCAATTTTTAAAAAAATTGGATATGGCTAGAGATGAGAAAGTAGGATTTTTTTTAGAAGGGCAGGGAAGGTAATTTGGCTAATAACGCAATTTGAAATTAATTAAGATAAAAATAATTTAATTAATTTAATTAAATATATATTCATTTAAATTAGGTAAATATTGTAAATAGCATAACTTTTGCATACATTAACGAAATTTAACGAAACAGGATCCGTTGGGATCGTATGGACGAGCACTATGCAATGGAACTGACCGCAAGTGGATTGGAGCTCATTTGGATTTATGGTGAAATTTAACGTTTGAACCAAATCAATGACCGATTATCGTTATTCAACGATAAACCGTCCAATGTGAGTAAATCTCACTAACTCTGAACTCTTTATATTTTTATAAAGTATTTTTAGAATTGATAAATATTGATTGAATTGCTGAGTGTTGATTGTTTGGTTAAACTACTAGTCAGCTGGTTGAAAATACCGATATAATTATATATATCGTTAACCGATGTTGATTTTGTTTATCAGAATACCTCATATTGAAATGAAATTGATGTGAATTATATTGTGTAACATCTGTGGATGCAGGGAAACAGATCGGAGGGATCCAACTGGATTCCTCAACATTTATTTACCGTTTTTCATATATTCTGTTATATGATGTGTTATATCATCTGTCGTTGAACCCGTGTGTTTGGATGATGATCAAACCTTTTGATTTGGTATTTTTATACCATAAATGATAACGGGAAGTGAAAAGGAATTTTCAAAGTATATTTTGAAAATAAATTATTTATATAAAATCAATAGATTTTATATATAAAAGGAAAAGAGTTTCATAGAGGAAAATAATTATAGAATCAAAGAAATTGAGTAAAGGAAAATATTTGTGAAATCAAATATAAAGGAGAAGATTTGAAAAGAAAAAAAACATAGAGGAAATACATTTGTAAAACAAATGTAAAGGAAAATATTTGCAAATCAAATAGAATAGGGAAAAAGTAGCTATTTGTGAAACCTTTACAAATAGAAATCAAAAGGGAATCATTTGTAAAACGATTACAAATGGAATTGAAAAGCGAATATTCATTTAGGGAATAAAGGAAAGTTAAAAGAGATATTTATGTAGAGAATAAATGGAAAAGCTAAAAGTAATAATTATTTGTTAAATAAATAGAAGTAAAAAGGGAATAGTTATTTGTTAAGTAAACAAATAGAAAAAAGAATTATTCAAAAGAGTTATTCAAAAAGTGTTATTCAAAAGAGTTATTCAAAAGAGTTATTCAAATGGAATTATTCAAATGGAATTATTCAAAAGAGAAAATTCCAAGGGGTTAATTCAAAAGAGTTAATCAACCAAAGTTAAACTGTCAGAGTTAAACAGTTAGAGTTAAACCATTAGAGTTAAACTGTTAGAGTTAAACTATTAAAGTCTAACAGTTGGAGTTAATCTATTAGAATTAAACCGTTGGAGTTAAGCTGTTAGAGTCAAACATTTAGAGTTAGTTAGTTAGAATTAACTAGTAGAGTAAATCAGTTAGAGTTAAGCGGTTTGAATCAAATCGGACTAGAGTTATTCGAATATAGTAACCGAATAAGGGTTAAATTGAATATTAGTTATTCAATTAGAGTTGATCGAACTTAGTTATTCGAGATAGAGTTAAACAGAAGTAGTTATTCAGTATAAATTGCCATTTAGCACGACTGCTAGCGAAATTCGCAGGGCTACAGATAGCCTAAGGTGGTCGGATGTTTTCTGAGGGAATCAGGCGTAACCATTGTGATCGCTGCGATCTAGAGTCAAGCGAATGAAGTTAAATCAAATATTAGCTATTCAAAATGAAGTTAAAAACAGACATAGTTAGTCGAATATAAGTTAATCGAATATTAGTTATTCGATAATAGTTAGTCAAATTAAGTTAAATAAGTTGAGTTAAATAAGTCGAGTTAATTAAGTTAAGTTAGTCAAGTTGAGCTGATCAAGTAAGTTGGTCGAGTTGAGTTAATCAAGATGAGTTAATCAAACTGAGTTATCCAAATAAGAGTTAATCCAGTAAAAGTTAATAGAATAAGGGTTATAGATTATAGTTAACCGAATAGGAGTTGATAAAATTAGTTGTTCGTGTATTTATTTGAGCTAGAAAGAAAAAGTCATATGAAAGTTATTATATTTCGGACGTAGGGGATTATAACACCATTATTATAATCAAATGACTTCCGTAAAGGAAGTGGATTCGTAAATAGAATCCGAGAGTTACGTAAGTAAGTGGTTGAAAGTGTAAAAAGGTGAACTTTGTCTGTTTCGAAGTTAGAAATGTTGTTCAGTTAAGGTCTGAGAGGTAATTATACCCCAACTTGATTGACTTCAGTTTTAACTAAGAAGTGGATAAGTTCGATAGTGAAAAGTGGTTAAGTGAATTTAGTTAATGAGCATAATGGTCTGTGTTGACATAGCGATGTTTATTCAAACATCTGTTTAAACCCAATGAAGGAATTTTGGAAATGTTTTCCAAATAAGATCAGGATATTTTCTAATATAGAAAACAAGAAGTGGAAATGTTTTCCATTGTTAATAACGTATATTTTCTAAATATAGTAAATAAGAAATTTAGGGAAACAGGAATAAGGAAAAGAATAAATTTATGATAACTTAATTTAAGAATTAATGATGATTGATGATTGATCGATAGAATTTCCATCTGGAAATAATATCGTTGTTTGCACACAGACATGTTTTCATTTGATAGTTAAATCACCGACTATCAAAGTTTTTGACCATTTTACGTTGTTAATATGGAGAGACCGGTTGGATTATTATCCACAGAACCACTCCGTATTGGCATAAGCGTTGCGAATCAAGTATGCTGAATATATTGAAGACGGAGTAAAGTGCAAGGGTTATTCTGTTTACAGAATAGTGCCTTCGGTTTGTCCAGTCCCAGGACAAACGTGTATGGAAGAATGCCTGACAGAGTATATTCAATAGATCGCGTAAGTTGATCTCTTCAAACATACTTACGTTGGTGGCGGAGGAATTCGTTTCTCTTAGCTTTATACCTGTGGTGTTTTTGGGGAAATCAATTTGTGATTTGGCGAGTATGACGATGTGGCATTCAAAGTGAATGATCTGTCAGAGATAAGCGTGGCCTCTAGCCTCATCAACCGGGAAATGACAAAAATCGGGCAGGCAGCATGGCTATGTGGGTCGCACCCATTAGGATGTATAATCACCTATCTAGAGAAATTCCAATTGCTTCTTAAATCTATCGATGCTGCCCCATTCGGGAGACGGTTGCTGATCCCAACCGTTGGTGATATATATTCGATACACTCAAGCGAAATGAGTGGTCGGTCATGTGAGGGCCGGGTTGCAAGATGTTCTTGTTGAACCCAGTGTATTCGCCTCTAGAGATACACTATCGGCAAGTGGTCCCATACCTTGTCAAAGTCGGAATCCAATCTCCAATAAGTGCCCGCGAGTTTGATTTGTATACTATATATGTAGAGCGTGAGATGCAAGCGTTCTACTAGATTTTAATTACTTGTGATTAGACATTATTATAATATCAGATAATATATGACTTTCCAAAGTGTTTTGGGTTATCGTAAGGTAAAAGCCATCCGTATTTATGTGTGGATTGGTCTTACGATTATCTTTTCTTTTGAAAAGGATTTTGAAAAGTTAAACCAAATGATTTGAGTTTACTCACACCAGTCCCATGACTGACCCAGAGTTTTATTTTGTTTTGTTTTCCCTAAACTCTTGGGTGCCCAAATTTGTGCGGGCAGTCAAGTAGTCAGGATTTTACAGATAGACTTGGAGAGCTTGGAGCAGGAGGCTTCAGGACTTATATGGCTATTGTTTATTTCCGCTGTGATGCAAGGGTTGAACTCTGATAATGGTATTGTATGCATATACTGCTTTTGATTTCAAGTTATGTGATATATTATATTTTATTCGTTCCGCTGTGAGATTCGTGTTACTCTGATGTTGTGTTCTTCTTTTTTCTTCTTCTATTCTAATTCTTTATCTTATCTATCCTCACCCTCTAAATTCTTTCATTAACTATTCGGTAATTGTCGACCCTTGATGTTCGATATGTGTTGTATATCGGATAATCAAGGTCGTCTTTTCCCAGGTCGTTACACACAGAGAATTCTAAATTTCTTCTTTGCTAGTCTGCATAGCTCTTCTGTCGGCTCTGAGCAGTCAACAAGCGTTTCTTAATCAAGTCAACCTTATCTGATGCTTCACGAACCATGTCGGGGCCCAAGACTAGTCGATTGCCTGTCTCCACCCAACATGCCGGAGATCTGCATGGCCTGCCATATAGTAATTCAAACGGTGACATCTTCAAGCTTGCTTGGCAGCTATTATTATAGGAGAATTCCACCAAGTGCAAGTGGTCCTCCCATGAACTGCCATAATCAAGAATGCAAGCTCGCAACAAGTCTTCCAAAATACGATTCACCCTCTCAGTCTGGCCATTTGTCTGAGGGTGATAGGCAGAGCTCAGATTCAACTTGGTCCCAAGCTCTTCTTGGAAACCTTCCCAGAATTTGATGGTAAATAATGGGTCCCGATCACTGGCAATGCTTTTGGGAACCCCATGTAGTCTGACTATCTCTTTAAGATAAAGTTGTACCAAACTACGAGCTGTTCTACTGGACCGAACAAGGATGAAATGGGCAGACTTTGTTAAGCGATCCACAATCACCCATATGCTATCATTCCCTTTTCTGCTTCGGGGCAAGCCATCTATAAAGTCCATAGAAATTTCCTCCCACTTCCAACCTGAAACTCCCAGTGGTTGCAACAAACCGGCCAATTTGTGTTGATCACTTTTAACTTGCTGACAAGTGGGACATCTAGCAACGTAAATAGAAATATCTCTCTTCATCGCTTTCCACCAAAAGGTGCGCTTAAGATCATCGTACATCTTGTTTACACCTGGATGGATGCTGATTTTAGATTTGTGGCACTCATCCATAACTTCTCTTTTTAGCTCAGCTATGTCTGGCACACAAATTCGCCCTTGCAACCTAAGGGTCCCATTATTGTCTATCTGGAAACTTGAGGCCTCGCCCTTACGAACTCGCTCACAAAGCTTCTAAATAAATTTATTATTCTTCTGAAGAGTAGAAATTTTATCAATCAAAGTAGGGGTGATAATGAGACTGGCGATAATAAGATTGTTGCTTTCTGCATTCTTTCTACTAAGCGCATCGGCTACAACATTGGCTTTTCCCGGAGTATATAGGATATCCAGGTCATATGATGCAAGAAATTCAACCCAGCGTTGCTGCCTCATATTCAAATCTCTTTAGGTAAAAAGATGTTTCAAGGATTTGTGATCCGTATAAATTTCGAACTTCTCACCCAAGAGATAATGCCTCCATATTTTAAGAGCAGACACAATAGCCATTAGCTCAAGATCATGCGTGGCGTAATTCTTCTCATGCGGTTTCAGCTGGCGGCTAGCATATGCGACTACTCTGCCTACATCAGCACCGCACCAATACCTTAAATAAATAAGGGATAACAGGTTAAAATGAGATTTGACATTAAAGGAAATGTTATCTCTGACATGTTAATTTATAAAAGAAACAACCTTGCTTAGAAGTGTCAGTCCAGACCTTCAAATCCTGATTGCCATCTATGATGGTCAACACAGGAGCATTGGTCAACCTCTTCTTTAGCTCTTGGAAAGTTGTCTCGCATTCCAGTTTCCAATTGAATTTTGTATGTTTCTTGGTCAGGTTTGTCAATGGGCAAGCTACCTTCGAAAAATCTTTGACAAATTTCCTATAATAGCCAACCAGTCCTAAGAAACTTCTGACCTCTGTGAGAGTTCTAGGCTGCTTCCACTCTTGGATGGCTGAGATCTTTCCTGGATCTACTGAGATGCCTTCCTTTGATACAACATGGTCGAGGAATTTCACCTCTTCTTGCCAGAATATGCATTTGGAAAATTTTGCTTTCAGCACGTTTCTTCGCAAAATCTCCAAGACTTCCCTCAGATGTTGTTCGTGCTCAGCAATAGATTTAGAAAAGATGAGTATGTCATCGATGAACACGAGCACAAATTTATTTAAAACATCTCTGAACACTTTATTCGTCAGATCAACAAAGTATGCTGGAGCATTACATAGACCAAAGGGCATTACTAGACATTCATAGAAGATATCCGGTCCTCTGAAAGCAGTTAAAGGCACACACTCTTCTGCAATGCGAAGTTGATGGAAGCTTGTAGCTAGGTCCATCCTAGAAAATACTCATGCTCCATGCAAACGGTCAAGTAAGTCATCAATACGTGGCAGTAGGTATTTATTTTTCAGTGTTTGTTTGTTGAGATCGCGGTAATCCACACATAGCCTGAGTGTACCGTCATATTTTGGGACGAACACAACTGCTGCACCCCATTCTGAGAAGCTGGGCCTGATCAGACCCTTCCACAAAAGTTGCTTGGTTTGATTTCTCAGCTCCTCTTTTTCTTTTGGTGACATTCTCCGAATGGGATGTACGACTGGCCTCGCATTCGAAACTATATCAATTCTGAAGCTGATTTCTCTATGCAGAGGTAAACCCTCCACTTATTTGAATACATCAGCGTAATCTTTGACGATAGGGATATCCTCAATAGAAGTAGGGGTAACTTCTAGAGAAGACCAGAATGCTTTTCTGTCGGTGGCTGAGCCATGGCAGGGGATACATACATCACCGAGTTTAGTTTTAACTTTGACAATCCTCTCAACACACTTGACTTCAGCCCCATGCCTCGATAACCAATCAATCCCAAGGATTACATCATACCCAGAGAAAATCATAACAATTAGATTTATAGGGAATTGGTAGCAAGAGTAGGAGATCGGCACTCTACAGTATTTATCGAGTATAAGAGAACCTCCTATCGGACTATTGGCTCTAATCAACTCTTTAAGTTTTCTTGGTTTCAGTTTCAACTTTTGAATGGCATCATTAGAAATAAAGCTTCGTGCAGCACCAGTATCAAATAATACAGTAATAGGAATGTTTTTAATATTAAGAGTACCTCCTAAGACATCGGGTTTACCTGGCCCCTCAGTCGTAGCTGGTGCATCTGCTCCCTCATAAACATGTGCCACCTGAGAATTCTTTAGCAGTGGGTAGTTTTCCTTAATGTACCCCTTTTGATGACAATTGTAGCATTCCCTCTTGTCTTGAGAACTCTGGCCAGGAACTCTGACCACGGTTCTGACTAGGGCCCGACTCATTTCTCTTGACCTTTTTAGGTGCTCTACACTCGTAATCAAAATGTCCAATCTTGCCGCAGTTGTAGCAGGTCACCTTGCTCCGGTCCCTCTTCTTACCTTGGGGCTTAGCGGTAGAAGAATTGCTCGTCTCTGGTTTCTTGTTAGCATGTTCCTTCTGGTTGTTGCCTTGGCTTTTCACTCTATCCTACGGCCCGGACTCGTCATTTTCCTCGTAGCGGCACGCCATCTCTACTACTTCATTGAATGGAAGTTTGATATGAGCAGTGACTCGGTTCAAATATTTCTTTGATAGACCCTTGATAAATTTTTTATTCTTCTCTACCGGATCTTGAATCAAACCAAGAGCATATCGTGAAAGCTCATCAAACTTCCTCACATACTTAGAAACGGTCATATTCCCTTGCTGTAGGTTAACGAACTGCTCGCCCAGGCGCTCTCTAGCTTATGGGGGAACATACTTCTCATTGAAAAGTTCCTTAAATTTGGCCCAAGACATATTGGCCACGTCATCGCAGATCTTGATCGTATCCCACCAATGCCCGGCTTCCTCTTTTAATTGCCATACTGCCAGGTAACGCTTTCGCTGATCTTCCAGTTCTAAGCCCTCTAGGATCTTTTCACAATCTTTAAGCCATGCCTCTGCCTGAATCGTAGACTCTCGCCCCGTGAAAGGTACACCTCCTAGGTTTTTGAATTTCTTTGACATTCTCTCCAAATCGAAGGGCTGTGGAGGTGGAGGTGGTTGTGCTACAACCTCTGAAGTATGCTATTCCTGAGTGATGGGGGTCTCGTCTCTAGCTTTCCCTCCAGCTCCCACTCGGGCTCCTCCTCTGGCCCCACCTCGAGTTCCACCTCGGGCTGTTCTTGCTCTAGTATCCATTTAAATCAGTTTGTACCATCAAGGAAAGAGTTAGACCAACCGAAATGAAAATTTTCTAAAAAGATAAAGTAAGGACAAGATGGAAAGGCAATGATGTAACGACTTATAAATATGTGTTATTCTGCTGTGCTCATTTTAGGACATTACCAGTCCTATCTCTAATAAGCTACTCGCCTTAGAATAATGTGGATTCTATCTAGACGAATTGTCCTAAATATGTTATATTCCGAAGCTAAGGTTAACCTTAAGCTCTGATACCAACTATGATAACCCCAAACTTCCGTGGTTCGAAAGTAAGGATAATCATTTTGGAATACAACATATTTACAACAAAAACAGATCTCAGATAATTATCATAACACATAAACCATTGCAGCGGAAATAGATGTCATCAGCATCAATATATCCAATACATTAGAGTACGCAGTACAGGATACAACTTAGCCAAATAAAGAGTCTCAACAAAGAAAATAAGTTCCAACTCCAAACGTACATCAAAATCCAAGATAGAATAAAGTCTCTAAAAGCAGAAGATAAAAATAAAAGAGAGTCTTCGCCTTCTCCTTCCAAGTAGTCTTCAATCCAGAAAATGTCTCCCTAAGAACCTGTCACTTGGCTGCCCGTGTAAAGAGAGGGCACCCGAGTTTGCAAAGAGAAACAAACATCGAGTCAGTCATGGGACTGGTATGAGAAATCTTGCTATACTAGCTAACATTACGGTGAATCACAGAACCACGCCGCTAACGCGGAACGGGTTTACTCCATTGGATTACCAGTGCATGATTTAATAAAGTTTATATAAAACAGCGAAATGACTTTTGAAAAAATGAAATCATCATAAGACTCAAGTCCTATCACACAATGCAACGCACACAGGAGGATAGAGTTTTCCCTTATGATGATCAAACATGCTTAATACATGTAAAGGAATATTTTAATATTATTATTAGTGTCTAAGCAGTATTAAAATACTTCAATATAAATATATCAATCCTAGACGGCATAGTACCCCATCCTACTATGTCGCCATAAATAAGTTTGCAATCGAGACCGAAATGACGTATTGGGAATTTGTTTTCTGTCATGAAATCGAGGCTAGGGATCGTCCTCTTCCGATTCGAGACACTCTAGCAAATGCCTCAGGATTCCCCGCAGTGAACCCTTGGATCTTCAGGGCCAGTCCCCACCTAACGGTAGTGGATTAATTATGCCTGAACACACGTTTCCCGGTTCCTTTGAACCTATAGTATGACCACTTCCGGCCTATAAAAACCCCGAGGTACCTCAATCCAACATCCACATAAGTAAAATGCCAGCCAGTTTAAGCACTGACACTACCCTTAGCTAGAAAGAAACGTGTGCACTCTCTGTAGTCCTAATCCCGTTTTTGACTCATACCGGGGTGTGAGGCTCGCGAAGTCACGTTATACGCAAAGTTGTGCCTAAACAGGCTATACTTTGATCATCATCCACAAGGCCTGCTTTTCAACAAAGCCTTGATCATTGCATCTTGGCGTGCCACATTGACAATTCACGCCATGCGATCAATAACTATTACTATATACCAGGGTGTTAAGTAGAGAATAAATTCTCCACCACCAAACAGACATATATTAATACAAATCGATTTAATTACATGAAATGAATTCCAACGTCAGACACGCAACCATTTACAAGTCCGTTCTGGGTCTGAACGAAACAGAAGACACCAAAAAGGCGCTCGATTATCCGCACGACCAACACACACATCCGGACAATTATTGCTTCAACCCCGTCCTGGGAGCAAGTCAGTCCAAGGCATCAGTAGTCGTCGTCCATTCGATGTGAAGATCGCCGGTCTTCAACCATCGTCTTCTTACATCTTTGATTTAGTCGTCGTGCAATTATTTGAAATGAGTTAAACTCGGTCTTTTCAAATAATTGTCGCATAATTATCATTTAAAACATTTTATATATGTTTATAACTATTTATCGCTATTTTTATTTATTTGAAAATAGCTCAAACAAATAAACGACGCTTCGGGTCAGTGGGTGGCCCTGGCGCTGTTCCACATTTTGATTTACACATATCTTAAAATCCAACCGTCGGGTTTTGATCAAATTTATATCGTTGGAAATCTCTTCCCAAAGCGGTCCTAACGGTTCCAGTTTTGGGAAAATCCAACGGTCGGATCTTTCGGTATGATCGTTTAAAATTACGATTGTCGATACGCGAACTGCCGCTCTCGTTTCGTTTAGTTTTATATTTATATTTATATATATAAACCATTTGGCGATTTCCACTATTAAAATCCATTTTTATATTCTATAAAAACAATATTTTTGTTTGCCAATTCTAGTACGACAAAAATGACGGTTTCAACAATGTATATTTTTGTATTCAACAAAATAATATTATTGTCTGCCAATTCTAATGCGACAAAAATGATGGTTTCAACAATGTATATTTTTATATTCAATAAAAAAAAATTGTTCGCCAATTCTAATGCGACAAAAATGACGGTTTCAACATTATACACTTTTATATTCAATAAAAATAATATTTTTGTCCGCCAATTCTAATGCGACAAAAATGACGGTTTCAACAATGTATATTTTTATATTCAATAAAAATAATAATTTTGTTCGCCAATTCTAATGCGACAAAAATGACGGCAAAAATGTACTCTTTTTTTCTAATTACATAAAAATATTCTTTTTCTCCAATTCATTTTTATAACATAAAATGTTCTTTTACTCCAATTCATTTTTATAACATAAAAATGTACTTTTTCTCCAATTCATTTTTATAACATAAAAATGTTCTTTTTCTCCAATTCATTTAAAATGTAAAATTTCTACTTCTTTTTCTTTACATTGAAAAAAAAATTGTAAGTTTTCTATCTCTTTTCTTTACATTAGAGAACTCAATTAAAAAGTTAATTTATCTTTCTATGTAATATTTGCATTGTAAATTGCAAATAAAAAGGTGAACTTTATTTCTAATGTAAACATCTTTTCTAGTGTCAACATTTCTAATATAAATATATTTTCTAATGCCAATATTTGATTCATTTCAACTATATTAACGTGACGATGAATTTTTTTTTGATTCATTTCAACTATATTAACATGACGATGGAATGTTTGATTCATTTCAACTATATTAACATAACGATGGAATGTTTGATTCATTTCAACTATATTAACATGACGATGGAATGTTTGATTTATTTCAACTATATTAACATGACGATGGAATGTTTGATTCATTTCAACTATATTAACATGACGATGGAATGTTTGATTTATTTCAACTATATTAACATGACGATGGAATGTTTGATTCATTTCAACTATATTAACATGACGATGGAATGTTTGATTCATTTCAACTACATTAACATGACGATGAAATGTTTGATTTATTTCAACTATATTAACATGACGATGGAATGTTTGATTCAAGTTTTATGTCAACACAACAACGACAACATATGATTTGGTGTATAACTTTCATGAATCAAAATAAAGGTCTCATCTTTATTTTATATTGTAAATCAAAATAAAATATCTAAACTTTATTTATCTTTTAATTAAGATTTAAAAGATCTATACATTCCTTATTTTATAAATCATAAATCAAAATAAAGATTCAACTTTCGTTCTTATTTTGCAAATCAAAATAAAGATTCAACTTTTGTTTTTATTTTGCAAATCAAAATAAAGATTCAACTTTTGTTTTTATTTTGCAAATCAATATAAAATTAAACTTTTGTTTTTATTTTGCAAATCAAAATAAAAATTAAACTTTTGTTTTTATTTTGCAAATCAAGATAAAAATCAAACTTATGTTATTATTTTGCAAATCAAAATAAAAATCAAGCTTATGTTATTATTTTGCAAATCAAAATAAAGATTCAACTTTTGTTCTTATTTTGCAAATAAAAATAAAAATCAAGCTTATGTTATTATTTTGCAAATCAAAATAAAAATCAAGCTTATCTTTTACTTTGTTAATCAAAATAAAAATTCAACTTTTCATTTTATATTGTGAATCAAAAATAAAGATTTAAACTTTCTTTGGTAAATCAGAATAAAGATTCAATTTTCATTTTATTTTGTAAAACAAAATAAAGATTCAATTTTTAGAAAGAAATACAAATAAAAATAAAAAATAGAAATAATAAAGATGAGAACTTTATAGAGATTAAATCAAATTTATAGATCTAGAAGAACATGGTTCTATCATGACATCACAAGCATTACAAATCACACAGACAAATAAATTCTAATTACCATATCGCAGATCAGCAAATATAACATACAAATCATGTTTTCACAATTTTAAATAATTTAATAAATCAGAATTCTCACCTTTCGTGGATTTAGATCTAAAATTCACACAGTACAGAAAACGTTCCAATCAGTCTCAACACGTTCTATTTGCTGTTAAGATTCCAATGTTTCCGAAATCGTCAAATTCTGAGTTGAAACGAATTAGTTATGATTAATTTAAGGTTGGAATATTTAAATTAAATAAATGAAATAATTAAAGAGGATTAACCTCTTCTTCCTCAATACCAAGTATCGGTCGTGCCTTTCTCCTACTGTTCGATTCTAGTCCAGGAATCATCGAACAAACCGCGGGGCTTTGGGATGATCAGACTGTGGGACGTCGAAGGGCGGCGTGTGGCGCACGTGCGCTGGGATGGGGGCCCCACTCGGTGGTGCCGCTGAGTCACTGCGGCGGTGCAAGAACCGAGGGTTTGGGGGGTGATTCCTCGGTCTGTGAGCCAATTCAGGGTATGATACCTGTATGGATTGAAAGAAGAGGAAAATCTCTTCGAATTGGTATATGGCTTGAATTCTAATTCGTGGAGATGGGAGAGAAATTAGAGGAAGAAGTTCTGAGCGTTGTAGGCCATGGATATTGGGGCGGCGGCTGTAACGATGATGAATAGTGGCTAGGGTTTTAGATTTACCCATTTTTATATTATTTTTTTAATGTATTTTTACAAATAAACCCATATCTTTTAAACCGGTTCAATTCCAGTCTAGAAGAAAGTGACCCTAGCCAATAGCCTATGTTCCGGATCCAACGGGACAGGTCCCGTCAGCCCAAACAGCTGTCTATGGCCTGTTTTATTTAAATTTAATAATTAAATTCTTTATTAATTTAATTCGTCCGCATAAATATATTCACTGAGGCCACATACAGACTCAGAAAAATCCAAAAAAAAATATTTGGCTTCGTTATGACGATACGGTCCTAACAAAACTAATTTCATTGAATTCTGAGACTGTTTGAAAAATGGCTATTTTTCAGTCGACCAAATTTGACTGAAATCGGCCAAACACATTTTCCTTTGCCATGCTCACATATTAATTCGAAAAATTCTAAAAATTGAAACCTAGCAATAATATGACATTCCGGTTCCAAAAAAAGTGGTTTCGTCGAAAACAGAGATTGTTTGAAAATTGACTATTTTCACTGGCTTTAATATTATTTAAAAAAGAAAATTTTAATTTCTGCCACATTTTTCCACCAAATTATTTAAAATAAAAAAATTTTAATTGGTTCGGATTTTCCGGGTCGTTACAGGACCTGAGTCTTATAATAGCTTCATTTTTCAAAAAGCATTGCGTTGTTTATTCTATGCACTAGTATTCTTGGGAGGAAACCCGTTCCGCGTTATATGGCATGGTCCCTTGAATTACTCTCTTTTAAAGTAAAGTTTTAAATAACTGTTTTAGTTCTCACACCAGTCACATGATTGATCTGGAGTTTATTGTTTTAACCTAAACTCTGGGTGCCCTTATTTTCCGCACGGGAAGCTAGTAATTTTGGTTTTGCATATTTATATTCACTGGATCCTGGTTTACAGCTGGAATGATATTCGGAAAGCTCTGTATCCGTATATTCCTTTCAGTTGTGTTTTGTATTATTTTTCCGCTGCTATGTATTTAAATGTAATTTAAATCTCTGGTATAGTTCGAATGTGTAATATTTATTCATATTCTGTTATATTCTTGTATTCTGATGGAATTGTTGTAATAAGAAATGAAATGTTCTTCTGTTTGTGTTCTGATTCGTCTTGTTCTCAAAGCAATTCATTCTTTCCTTCATGGGGAAGTTCGGGTCATTTCATTTTGGTATCAGAGGTTTGGTTTACAGAGCTCGAGAACAAGGCACATTAGAAATAAACGAAAGAATTCATCAGAGATTGGATTAGCAATATCCGATAAGAATGACTCGTTAGAGATGGGATCAGTAGTATCCTAGAACGAATGTGAAGAGTATATTTTTAAAATGAAAACAATTTTTTTTGAAAATTTAAAACTTATACGTATTTAAATATTTTATTTGTATTGAATTTGGACAATCCAATATATAAAGATTTTGCATATACAGCTTGCAAACGTATATTCAAAGTTTAAATATACTGGATAGGTATAGGACCACACTCTAGTTGCCCTGAGATAGTTCTGGTAATGCGGTCGCATTATCCGTATTTGTGTTCGAGTTTCGAAAGTGGGATTTCTATATATTTCCAATTGACTAGTGTGAGAACCAAAACTAGATATAGCTTATTGTGTGAGTTGACATCAAAAACATGATTTTTCTGTATATATATATATATATATATCAAAGTTTTGAATTTGAAAAGCTAATCAACTAATTGATTGATGATTGTGTTATGTGATTATTTATTTAAACCATTATGTGAAAGAACAATAGGTTTAGCCAAATGGTACCAAATATTGAACTGTATTGAATTTATTTTGAAATTGCATGCATATACATGTGTACCCATTGAACAAGTCATTGCAAAGAGGCTAGAGCAGAGGAATAAAATTGTTTGCCCGACAATTAGGTACATGTTTATTGTATTTCTTGGGGGTTTTGATGATTTTATGAGCCGCTTGGCTGTTTCTTTTTCTTTTTGGATTGGAGAGGCCTGTATGGTAATTTCGGGATTTTCCCGGTGCTCCCATGCAGGGGAGGTTATGGTGAAATTTTTCGAAAATTTTGGGTGTTAGCCAAATTTTTGAAGAATTAGAAAGTTCTTAGAAACTGAAAAGTTGAAGAACTTAAGCCATAATGAAAATACTGAAAGTTGAGTAGATTTGTAAAACAACTTTCAGCTCCGTTCCTTTTAGAGGACGAAAAGATTTTAAGTGGGGGAGATTGTAACAACCCATAAAATCAGGACTAATTTAAAAAATTTATTTTGACAATTTTGATGAATTTTGAATATTTAAAATGATTTATTTTAAATAATAACGATGAGAAATTTATTTAGAATAGAATTAGAACGTATATACTTATTTGAATCGACGTTAGAATATAAATATTTATTTTAATTATAAAAGTAATTGGAAATGGCACGGTAGTTTGAAAATTCGATTTCGAATTTCAAATGAATGTACAGGATTCAAAATCAATCGGATTTCAGCGAAACCAAAAATATTAGAATTTATTTGAGAATATGTTTCCAATGAATCCGATCGTCACCTCCTCCGCTGTCTTTCCCCTTATCCTCCGACCTTCTGCAAAACCGAACCCTCCCCCCCTCCAAAGCCCCTCCAGTCCGCCGCCAACCCCAGACCGACCCGTCGCCGTCCACTCACGCCACTGCCACCCTCTCCACTCGCCCCCTCCTTCGTGTAAGCCCATACCCCCCCCCCCCAAACCGTTGTTAAACCTCCGCCCTCCCCCTTAAAACATGTCGCCGCCACCTGACAAGGACGCAGACCACCGGAGAAAACCTCCACCACCTCGGCCACCGTATCCCCCCTCCAAACCCTCCGGTAAGCTTTAATCAATTTATTTAATTTTGTTATTTACTTAAATTAGTTTTTTATATATAAAAAAAATTAGTTTTTTGCTTTATTATATAAAGTGATTATTTTTATTATATAAAGTTAGGATTTTTTTTATTTAGTTAAAAATATGATTTTTATATTATAGAGACAATAAAAATATGATTTTTATATCATAGAGATAATAAAAATATGATTTTTATATTATAGAGACAATAAAAATATGATTTTTAACTACTAGTAAAGATTATATTTTTATCATAGTAAAAGGTTATATTTTTATCATCGTAAAGATTATATTTTTATCATAGTAAAGATTATATTTTTATCATAGTAAAGGCAATATTTTTAACTAGAGAAAGGCAGTATTTCTATATATAGGAAGGCAGTATTTTTAACTATATAAAGTCGATATTTTTATATGTAGAAATCGGGATTTTTATATATGTTGTAACGAAATAAAAATTCAATCTTTGTATAAGAGGCAGAAATATAAAAATATAATTTTTATAGAAAGAAGCGTTGTAAAAATATAGGAAGTAGAAATAAAAATATGATTTTTATTTATTGGAATTAAGCGATAAAAATATGATTTTTATATATGAAATGCCATTGTAAAAATATGATTTTTACTATGAACAGCGGGAAAAGATCGCATTGGAATGTTGGGCAAATCCGAACCGTTTAGAAATAAAGGATGGAGGAGTGGAACCCAAAGTTGAGAACTCCTCACTTTTATTTTATTTTCTAGTTAAAATATATACTAGGATGCAGACGGTGCTTAGCAGCACCCGACACCAGTCGTCCACAGACCATGGGCGACTTGTTTGTTTGTTGATTGTGTTGTGAAAATTGATTGTGTGTTGTGGAATGGAATAAATTATTTTATAGTTAAAAATATAATTTTTAATGTGTAGATGAATAAAATGAATATTTATAAATAAATCGGATGATTTATTTATGTACACATTTGACTGATATTGATTGAGACGATAAATTTTGCACATCGCCCAACTGCACAAATTAAATTCATTATTTGTTGATTGAAAACCCCACATAGGTATTGGGATGATATATGACATATACTAGTCCCAATAATTAGTTGTATGTCGATCGATTGATTGACAGACTGTTATAAGCGTTAATTATTTATATTTGATGCTTATGCAGTGTAGAATTCACTTTGGATGATGGTTGATTGTTTATCGTTGTTGATGTGTACATGTGGGTATGAAATCCATATGAATCAAATTATATGGTAATTGATTGTGTCGGATTCCAGTTCAGAAAGAATAAATATTTTGAAATAACGATTATTTTAAAATAACGAACATTTTAAAATAATATTCAGTGAAAGATCAAAATCTGATTTTGATGTCCGATTTGGGATGGACACGAATATATTTAAAAATATAAAGCCGTGTTGAATAGATTGACGCCATTTTGACGTGAACAATGTTTATATCGATTTTATTCATTTTTATAATGAATATCGAAAAGGAAATGATTTCGAAATATAATGTTTTGAAAATATTATCATTTATATATCGATGATATGGAATATTCAAATTTTGATTAGAACTTGAATATGAAGTTCAAATCGTTTTGAAAACGAATTTAAAATGATTTATAAAATACTTTTTAAAAGGAAATCGGCGAAATATATATAATACATATATAATATATATAATGGCCTGAGCAGAACACGCCGCGCCGTGGTAGTTCACGAATTTCGACCACTGACTTCGAATGGACATTACGGGAGATCCGACCGTCGGATTCTCCTAAAACCAAAACCGTTGGGTTCGTATCGAAAAGATCTTTCTAACGAATATTAGGGATTTGAAATCTAATGGATGGATTTGGAATTATGTCCAAACTAAATTCGGAAAAGGTCGTTGTAAGTGCAGTTCGATGGCCGTTTATGGAAATCGACTGTACGGGCCTCGATAAAATCATTAAAAATATCAATAATTTGTGTATAATCATAATAAATGATTTGGAAAGAATTGGGATGAAAAATTCCATATTTGAAAACATAAAAATATATTTTTATCAAAATGAACTAGTTATGAACTAGAAAAATAATTTATTTATTTTTAGAAATAAATAAACTGGATTTGAAATGGTTTTAAAAATAAGCGGAATTCCCAATATATGAATTGGAATGGATTTGAATCGAAATTATCTTCAGAATAATTCGATATTGGGTTTCGTGATTATACGGATATTGTGGAGGAATTTGGAAGATATATATTGTTATTCCAATACAATATTGGTTGGTTTCAGAATTTGATATTGAATATAAGCCAATATATTTTCTATTCAGAGTCTTGTATTCAATATCAAATTGGATTTTGGTTTTTTCGTGAATGGTATCTTTAATAATACTAACAAATGGAGTTAAGAAAATTAGAATCTGACTGTAGATTAGTTAAGTTGAATGGTTTCCTGGGTATTTATCTGATGTTGGTTTCGGCCTTCGGGGTTAATATTTAGGGAATTGTTCTCTTACTAATTTACGGTTAGAGACTGATGGGATTTTGGGTTTGGTGTGAATTGTGTTTTTAACGATATTTGTTCTTTAACTCGATTTATAGTGAAATGAGGTTTGGAATTTATAAATCTTTTTTTATTAAGATTTAACGGGAATTTTCCAAAGTAAAGTTTTCCAATTCAATATATATTATTTGGAATTGAATTGAAATTGGTCTTTGGGTTTATCGTGAACGGTGTTTTAAATAACACTGGTTCTTTAACCTGATTAACAAAGGAGTTAAGAGAATCAGAAACTAATCGGAGATTGGTTAAGTTGAATGGTTTCCTGGGTATTGATCTGATGTTGGTTTCGGCCTTCGGGGTTACTACTTAGGGAATTGTTCACTTGTTAATTTATGGTTAGAGGCTGATGGAATGGAATGTGATTTTGGGTTTATCGTGAACCGTGTTTTAAATGGCATTGGTTCTTTAACCCAGTTAAAGACATGATATGGTTTGAATTGAAATCCAAAGGAAGATTAAAGAATAAATTTAAAGAATTTATCTTTGAGAGAATTAATGGGAACCTTTCCCAAAGAATGTGAATATTTGAATAAAAGAATAGTCAGAATTGGAATGAGGCATATATTGTGTTTTTATAGCACTTGTTTATTATATTCGCGAATTATTCGAAAAGGCTGGGTTTTTACCCATTCTGAATAACTGATTCGATGATATGTCGACGATGAAGATGGTGGTTGAAGACCGGAGATCTTCACATCATTTGGATGATTACTGATGTCTCGATTGGGTTTTACACCCAAGCCGAGGTAATAAGTGGTGATCGCCTAGACGTACTTAGAGATTGACAGATATGCGAGGACCTCTCCCCTGTATTGGACATGTAGGGGAGGAATAAGTGCCTCCAGTTTCGTTCAGACCCAGAACGGACTTATAAATGGATTGTGTGTCTGACATTGGACTTTATTCTGTGCTGATTGATTTCGATTAAATATATATCTGTTTGGCGGCGGAGAACTTATTCTCTTGCTTAACGCCCTTCTCTGAGAAGTACGAGCTCAGAGGTTATATATCGATAGATATCAGTCGCATAGCATGAATTGCCTGTGTGGCATGCTGAGATGCAGTGATCAAGGCTTTTGTTTAAAAGGAGAGCCTTGTGGTTGATGATCAAAGCACGGATTTAATGTAGTGTAGCTTTGTGTATAGCGTTGATTCGCGAGACTCACACCTCGGTATGAGTCAAAAACGGGATAAGGGAACGCAGTGAGTGCGTGATGTTTCTTTCTAGCTATGGGTCGTGAACAGCGTTTTACAAGCCCTGACATTTATATTATTTTTACCTATGTGGTTGTTGTATTGCGAGGCGCCGCGGTTATATCGGTCTCTACGGAGCCGATGGATACGTTCGATATGACGGGGAAACATGTGTTCCGGAATTGCCAATCCTCAAACATAAGGGAGAACCGACACTGCAGGATCCAGGGGTTACCCAGAATGTGTAGTCTTGAGGCATTTCCTAGAGTGTCTCGAAGCGGTTAGGAGTACATCCCTTGCTTAGGCTCATGACAATCCAATTTCCAATACGATATTTTGCGGTTTTGATTGTAGAGCCTAGTATGGTAGCATAGTGGGATGGGGCTCTATGCTGTCTATGATTGATACATTTTTATTTGAAGTTGTTTTCATACACTTTACATTGTAATAGTATCAAAATGATTTGTTTTAAACGTACCAAGCATGTTTGGCTATTATAAGGTAAAACTCTATCCTCCGTCTTGCGTTGCATTGTGTGATAGGACCTGAGTCTTATAATAGCTTCATTTTTCAAAAAGCATTGCGTTGTTTTTTCTATGCACTAGTATTCTTGGGAGGAAACCCGTTCTGTGTTATACAGTGAGGTCCCTTGAATTACTCTCTTTTAAAGTAAAGTTTTAAATAACTGTTTTACTTCTCACACCAGTCACATGACTGGCCTGGAGTTTATAGTTTTAACCTAAACTCTAGGTGCCCTTATTTTCCGCATGGGAAGCTAGTAGTTTTGGTTTTGCAGATTTATATTCACAGGATCCTGGTTTACAGCTGGAATGATATTCGGAAAGCTCTATATCCGTATATTCCTTTCAGTTGTGTTTTGTATTATTTTTCCACTGCTATGTATTTAAATGTAATTTAAATCTCTGATATTGTTCGAATGTGTAATATTTATTCATACTCTGTTATATTCTTGTATTCTGATGGAATTGTGGTAATAAGCAATGAAATTTTCTTCTGTTTGTGTTTTGATTCGTCTTGTTCTCAAAGCAATTCACTCTTTCCTTCACGGGGAAGTTCGGGTTGTTTCATATATATATATATATATATATTGGTGATTGGTTGGATTCCCGCATTACCATTAGCGGATGTCCGCAGTATCATTAGTGGATGACCCTATACGCCCAACCCTATGATAGTGGATGACCTTCTATACCGCGATGACCTGCCTCGAAGCAGAATGGGTATTATTTATGTTGGTTAACGTCTGTGGATGCAGGAAAACAGGTTGGAGGGATCCAACTGGATTCCTCAAAATTTATTACTGTTGTTTTCATATATATATTATCATATATGATGTGTTATAAAACCCGTGATTTGATAATTAAGTGTTTTTGGATGTTTAACTATCACTGGGCCAAGATGTTAATTTATAAAAATACTATGATAGGGGATTTTTAGATTTAAAAGAAAATTTCTATTTTTTTCTAATATAGAATTTGAATTTCGAATAGGTTAAGAAATATTTACTTGTTTAAATATAAAAACAAGTATTGAATTTATAAACGGTGTTTATAAATCAAATAAAAAAGAAAATTGAAGAATATTTATAAATGGTGTTTATAAATAAACGGGAATGATTTTCATTGGATAATCAGGGAATTAAAGTGAATTTATAAACGATGTTTTTAAATGGAATAATGTTGGGAATTGAAATGAATTTATAAATGGTGTTTATAAATATAATGAATTAGTTATTAAGAGATAATTTGAATATTTAAATTCAAATATGAATTTAAAAATAGAATTTGAATTCATTTGAAAGGGAACTGTTTTTATTCCGTAATTCGGAATATAAAAGGAATGGACTTTCAAATAGTAATTTGAAATGGAAACTTGTTTAATATATAAGAAAAGGAAGTTAAATTTATAAACAACGTTTATAAATTATGTGAGATAATTTTCATTTGGATATTTTAAATATTTAAATTCAATTATGAATTTAAAAGTGAATTGGGAAGTGATTGAAATAGAACGATTGATTGTAATGCAGAATTCAGAATATAAGTTGAATTGAGGAAAGTCCTACGGATTATAATTAGAATTTGATTTCATCATATTTTATAAACTAATTTATTTCTAATGGAATTAGAAAATAATAACAGAAATGAAGTTGTAATTGAATTGGTAACTGAGTAATGAAAAATCAACAATTAGAGATAATCGAAAATATTAAGTTGGATTTGAAAACTGGTTTTAATATATATTAAAATTATATTGGAATGGAGTTGAAATTTATTACAAATGAAGTTTAAACGTTTATATTTAAATATAATTAAAACAAACTCACCGCAGCACTGTAGTTCGTAAATTGGCGATTCAAACATCAATTGAGTGTACAGAACTCAATTTAAGTCAGAATTCTTTGAAACAAGAATCGTCAGGACCGGTTTGATAATGGTTTTCTAATGAAAGAGAAAAATCTAGATTTCGTTGAATAGATTTTAAGTTTTGTCAAAATCAATTTTCCAGAAAAACAGTGCCATAACCACTATAAAACCATAATGGTTTATTTAAATAAATAAATAAAAGGATTTTATGTAAATAAAATCCAAAAGTTCATTAGAAAAATCCAGACTTGAATTATAACACAAATATGAACTCAAGTGGAGTAATAAACTGTTTATTTGAAACAAAAATCAGGTTTTTAAATTATGGAATGAAGTTAACTAATTAGAAAAGTAATTAGTTAACGGAGTTGGAATCGAATTTAATTTGGTTAAGTAAAGTGGGTTGGCAAATTAAAAATTTAGAATTTAATATGGAAACTTGAATTGAATTTGGAATCGAATATGGAAAGTGAATTCGACTTGTTTATCAGTCAATAACAAATGTGTTTAACCACGGTTGATTCCAACTAAAAGTAAATTAAGAAAAAGAAGCTAATAAAAGGATTAATTAGCGAATTGAGTTAAAATGACCAGATTGAGTTGGAATAAATTGGGAATAGATGTAAATGGGTTAGACAGGTATGGAATGAAGTGTATGAAGAGATAAACTGAAATGTCCAACCAAAAAGGTACATGTTTAAATTTTATGCGCCGAATCGGCAAGCCGTTTGGCTTTTTGATTTTTCTTTTTGAATGGAAAGGGCCTAGAGAGGCGAGTTGAGGTTTGAACTGTTGGCCGGTACAAAGGAGATTATGGCGAAATTTTCTGGAAATTTAAGGTGTTAGAATATTTTTAAGAAAATTTGATAGTTAGAAATCAGTGGATCGATATATATATAGCATTTGATAAGGAAATGAACTTAAAAATAGAATATTATAAACAAAAAGAAAATCTATAATTAACTTTGGTAAAAACAGAAAGAGAAGCGTATACATGTTTTAAAAATGAATAACAGTTTTTATGACGTTGATTATTTGAGGTAAGTGGTCTTTTCCGTTTTGAAGTTAGGGATGTTTTCAGTCAAGGTCTGAGAGTTAGTTATGCCCCAACTTGATTGATTTCTTTTTTTAACCGATAAATAGCAAGATCCAGTCTCGAAAAGAAATATTTGAATATGAGTTAGTTGAACGCAATATTTTGGGTTATTTGTAACGTTGTTTTACACAACAATCGATTTAACCCAAGTGGAATTTTGGAAATATAAAGATAAATATTTCCTGAGTATAGAAATAAATGAATGGTCAAGGAAGAGATAAGTAATTGGAATGTTTTCCAATTATAAATAAAATATATTTCTCTAAATACAGAAAATAAAGGATGACGATATATGGAATTATTTTCCAAATAGCGTAGGAGGCCAAGATTATTATTGAAAATATTTGGTTAACAAATATTAATAAGGAAATAGAAAAGTGATTTAATTAACGAAATATTAATTAAGGGGCCCAGTGATTGTTTCATGTTTTGAATGGATGTTTGTTTTTCTTTGATAGTTAAATAACCGACTATCGAAGTGATTGCCAATACCGTTGTCAATATGGAGAGACTGGTTGGATTATTATCCGAGAACCACTCCGTATTGGCAGTAGCGTTGTGAATCAGATTATATGAAGATAATCGGTGATGAAGTAGAGTGTAAGGGCTTTTTCTATTAATGGAAATTGTGCCTTCGGTTTCGTTCAATCCCAGAACGAACATATATAGACGAATGTCTGATAGAGTATTTCCAATGATCGCATACGTTGGTCTGTATAAATATATTTGGTGGCGGAGAATTTATTCTCTTAGCATAATATTTAAGATATATTTGTGCAAATCAATTAATGATTAACGGATCTGACAATGTGGCATTCAAAGTGATTTTGTTATCAACGAATGATAAGTAATTGTAGCCTCAGGCCTCAACAACCGGGAAATGACAAAAATCGGGCAAGCAACATGGCTAAGTGGGTAGCTCCCAATTAGGGTGTATTATTTCATTTCATTCTTTATTTTATTCGATGATGTCCCATTCGGGAAACGGTTGTTGATCCCAACCGTTGGTGATATACATTCGATACACTCAAGCGAAATGAGTGGTCGGTCATGTGTGGTCAGGTTACAAGGTGTTCTTGTTGAACCCAATGTATAATCCTCTAGAGATACACTATCAAAAGGTGGTTCCATACCTTGTCATAGTTGGAAATTCATTACCCAATAAGTGCTCGCGGTTTTGATTGTATATTGTGTATGTGGACCGTGAGATGAAAGCGTTCCATTAGATATCTATTTATTTGATTTAGACACTATTATAATATCAAAAGAGTTTTGATATAAAGATTATAGTTTTATTTCAAAAAGACTTTGAAAGTTAAATCAAGTGTTTTGGATTCTCATAAGGGAAAAACCCGTTCTATGTTATACGGCGTGGTCTTATGAGATATCGTTTATTTTCTCAAACTGTTTTAAATTGTTTACTCATACTAGTCCCATGACTAACCGAGAGTTTATTTTGTTTTGTTTTACCTAAACTCTTGGGTGCCCAAATTTGTATAGGGAATCAAGTAGTTCAGGATTTTACAGATCTATCTAAAGGAGCTTGGAGCAGGAGGCTTCAGTGTTAGATATATAGTATTTTTATTTCCGTTGTGTTGTAAGTGTTGTACTCTTATAATTGTATGTTATACAGTTAAAATTTTGTATTTCAAAAGTTATGCTATATTATATTTTGTTCCACTGCGATGTGAGATTTTGTGTTATTTTTTTCTTCTTCTACCTTTTTCTTCTAAAAAAATGATTCTTATTTCTGTGATATTTGGGTTGGACGTGTGATGTATGTAGTCAACTCAGATAGTATGGATATGCAGTTCATTATAACTGGTATTAGAGCTTAGGTTGAGCGAATTCCTAGGCTTTGGTGGAGTTATGCTCATTAGAGATAGGGTCAGTAGTACCCTAGAATGAGTTGAGTGTATATACGAGAGTGCGTATTTGTTAATTAATATAAAAATTATTTTAAATTGTCTTGGTTAGTCTGTTGGGTGGTTTATCAATTCTGATCGAATCATGGGACGCCACGAAGTCGATAGGAATTTCTGAACACTTGAACAAAGAAATTTGACACAATATCGTTTTTAAGTGGGTAAATGAAACAATATTACCCAAAATTCTATTTTTGATAGAAAAGGAATAATTTTTTGTGAAATTATTATAATATATGAATGTGTTGGATGTTAATATTATAATCAAATGAGATTATAAAAATTGGAATGGTTATATATAACCAAAAAAAATTTGTATAAGACTGAAATATACATATGAGATGAATTAAAATTGAATCCTAATCAGAATTTGGAATTTAATTCCTGGGAAGTTTGAAAATATTTTTCGAAGTATATTAAAGTAATATAGCTTTGTTTTAGAAGGTTTTTTGATTTAAAAATCACTTTAGATGGATTTTGATAGTGATAAAGCATTGAATGGCTGAGAAATAATTCTGATGATGATCGCGACATCATCTGTGTTCATTTTCGAGTTTCTAAGTGATGGATTGCTACCTTAGAAAAGTTTTTGATGGAAATTTGTTTTAAAGAAAACAAGTTGATTTGGAAAACTCAAATGTTTTGAATTTGAAATGAAGATAAATATATGTATATATTTATGAGATTTCAGAAGGATTTGAAATGGAAACCCGGGGATTTGAATTCTGGAATTTAAAATTTAACTTAAGCAAGTTAAATGGATCAAAATGGATAAATTGATTTAAATTCATATGAATTGAATATGAATTGGACCTGAAGGTATTGATTATAAGTCATTCATATTAAATAAATGTAAGCAAATGTGATGTGCAAATAAATGAAAACCAAAAGGTTTAGTAGAACCAAGGTTATAGAAATTTGAAATGTTGAGTTACAACATAAATGGATTTTGAAAAGTTAACGAGTTTGAAACATTTTTTCTACTTTAGTAATTTCGAGGACGAAATTGTTTTAAGAGGGGAAGAATGCAACGATCCATATTTTTTATCAATTAATTTTAAATATTTAATACGGTTTTTAAATATTGAGTTGATAATATAAATGGTATTTTATATTGAGTTATCTATTTAATAATCGAAATACGATTTTTTTTCAAATAGAAATAATTATCGTAATGCAAAGTATAATTGAATGCGATATTTAAAACTAAGTCAAAACCATTCAGATGATTTATGGAAATTCGATTAGAATATGAACAATAATAAAAATAATTTATTATCGAAGAATCTGATTATTTCTGAATTTGAATTATCTTATATTGATATAATATGGTTATTTTATTTATATGTTCAAATTAAATTTCAGATTTTATTCGGTTCAGTTCATAATAATGTTTCAGTTCATAATAATGTTACAATATTGAAACGACAGTGGTTACGTTAAAATAGCGGTTCATGTGTGAACCCTGAGATATTTCAGTGGATAGGTTCGAAATCAAATCGATATCATTTTAAAAAAGATAAAAATTTCTTTATTTCTAATCGCGGTTAAATCAAATCAAATCAGAATTTAAAAATATTGTATTTAACATATCCTACCTTGTACCCTCATACAGGCTATTCCTTCTACCCTAAGTATTCTCCTTCTATAAAACCGCGATGACCTCTCTGTTGCCTTCTTCTTGCTTGCGAATAGTATAATTCGATCAAAGAACTAAAAATGGCCATTTCCTTTTAAATTCAAAGTCTCTCCTTTCAAATCCTCCTAGTTTATAAAACCCGTTTGCCTCCCTTTAATTTGGTTATGCAAATCAAAACCAAGTTTCAGATGGGACAAAAATAAATGGAAAATAAAATTCAAGACCCAAAATCCTTTTTCTTATGCTAATCGAAACAAAAACTTGTCTTTTCATCCGGCTTCAGTTAAAAAAAGGGTTTTGCGATTCAAATCGAGATCTGCAAGGTCTCCTGTAGCCGTTATCAGAAGGGAAGGCGTATGAAGGGGACGATTTCATCGGCACCTTCAGACCAATTATCAATAGCTTAAAGAGGGGTGAGTGGCTCATAGGGGGTCGAATTTGGTATCGGTTAGAAGCAGTTAGCAAGGATGAAGCTGGGAAGGAATTTGCGATGGCTAGGAGAGTAAGCTGTTAAGTTTTCTGCTTGCGTGGTGTTAAGGTTTAGATCACGACATCGAGAAGCTCGAAGGGAGGATTCGACAGTTCGAATGTCTGAAGATGGTGAAGTATTGGTGTTTTGTGGGTACGAACTGGGTTTCGATGATGAACTGGAGTGTTATCGTGCCTGGGTTCAGAGATTTGCAGAGTGGTTTTGAAACATGGTTGAGGGTGCAATAGTGGTTCAATGAGGTTGCCAAAGTCATGGGGTTGTGCAGATTTTAGTAAGGATTTCAATCGCTGCTAGTTTGTGCAAGTGGAAGTAGAATGTGACGAATTCTTGAAAGACTAACATCGGAGCAGGTAGGGGTATTCCAAGTGGCGATTTGGTGGAGTGCTATTTCCTGATGATGAACATGCGTGATATTCAGAGACAGTAGGTGCTCTACAGTGGGGTAAATGGTTGTACAAGCATGACAGTTACAGTCTGTCGATTTGAGGAAAGTATATTTTTATTTTAGAAATTTATATAACTTATTCATTTGTTTAAATAGTTAATTTAAATCAAAAATAGTTAATCAATAAATAAAATCGAATTGAGTTAATCTCGCTCAAATTTGGTAAATTAGTAAATGTTTATAAATACTTATCTGTTGAAATACATCACCCAAATATTTACCAGTATTATTAAACGAACAATGGAAAAATATCATCTCAATAAGAATATATTAGATCAATAAAAATATTATTTTATTAGTTAAATAAATATAATAATTATATGTTTATTGAATGAATTGAGTAGGGATTGTCACGTTGGATTGTGGAATATACGAGCTAGGATTGGTTAGAGATATTTCTAAGTTAGCTAGGGATTTAGATAATTCAGGAAGTTGGATATTCGAAAAATTAAAATCACCGTGAGTAAATCTCACTCAATTTATTTATTTAGAATTATTTTAGTCATTAAAAATAATTGATGGTTGTTTGGTTGCATTAAAGTATTATTTGGCTGTTAAAAATATATTAGTTATGTAGGATTTGTGCTTGTGGGTAATATATATATATATATATATATATATATATATATATTGGTGATTGGTTGGATTCCCGCAGTACCATTTGGATGCCCGCAGTATCATTAGCGGATGACCCTATAGGCCCCACGCTATGATAGTGGATAACCTTCTATACCGCGATATCCTGCCTCGAAGTAGGATGGGTATTATTTATGTTGGCTAACGTCTGTGGATGCAGAGAAACAGGTTGGAGGGATCCAACTGGATTCCTCAAAATTTATTACTGTTTTTTTCATATATATATTATCATATATGATGTGTTATAAAACCCGTGATTTGATAATTAAGTGTTTTTAGATGTTTAAATACCGCAGGGCCAAGATGTTAATTTATGAAAATATTGTGCTGGGGGATTTTGAGATTTAAAAGGAAAATTCTATTTTTTCTAAAATAGAATTTGAATTTCGAATAGGCTAAGAAATATTTACTTGTTTAAATATAAAAACAAGTATTGAATTTATAAACGGTGTTTATAAATTAAATAAAACAGAAAATTGAAGTAAATTTATAAATGGTGTTTATAAATAAACAGGAATGATTTTCATTGGATAATCAGGGAATTAAAGTGAATTTATAAACGATGTTTACAAATGGAATCATGTTGGGAATTGAAATGAATTTATAAACGGTGTTTATAAATATAATGCATTAATTTTCAAGAGATAATTTGAATATTTAAATTCAAATATGAATTTGAAATCATTTGAAGGGGAACGGTTTTTATTCCGCAATTAGGAATATAAAAGGAATGGAGTTTCGAATAGAAATTTGAAATGGAAACTTATTTAATATATAAAACAAGGAAGTTAAATTTATAAACAACATTTATAAATTAAGTGAGATAATTATCATTTGGATAATTTAAATATTTAAATTCAATTATGAATTTAAAAGTGAATTGGGAAGTGATTGAAATAGAACGATTGATTATATTTCGGGATTTAGAATATAAGTTGAATTGAGGAAAATCTAATGGATTATAATTAGAATTTGATTTCATCAAATTTTATAAACTAATTTTGTAATAACCCGGAAATCCGAGTCAATTTAAAATTTTTATTTTGGCAATTTTAGTGAATTTTTAACATTTAAAATGATTTATTTTAAATAATAACGACGTGAAATTTATTTTGAATAGAAATAGAACGTATATATTTATTTCAATCGTCGTTAGAATATAAATAATTATTTATAATTATAAAAGGATTTGAAAATGGCGCAGTAGTTCGAAAATTCGATTTCGAATTTCAAATGAATGTACAGGATTCAAAATAAGTCGGAATTGATCGAAACAAGAAATATTTAAATCTATTTAATCATATCTTTCTAACGAAGTTAAGAAACTGAGATTTCACTTTAAAAATTGAAAGATATGTCCAATTTAAAATTCAGAAAAGTCGCTGTGGAATTTATATATATTTTAATATATATATAAAGGCCCTTGAAAATGTAAATTTTGCAAACGACCTCGGTTTTTGACGAAACCACTCTTGTTGGAACCGGAATGTCAAATTATTGCTAGATTCCAAAATTCATAATTTTTTGAATCAATATGTGAGCGTGGCAAAGGAAAACGTGTTTGACCAGTTTTAGTTGATTTTAATCGATTGGAAAATGGCCATTTTTCAAACGGTCTCAGAATTTGACGAAATTGGTTTTGTTAGGACCGTACCGTCAATACAAAGCTAGAAAATATGTTTCGGGAATTTTTCTAGTTAGTATGTGGCCCCGGTAAATTGAACTGCACGTTCAAATTCAATATATAGAGTTATATTTTGATTTTGACGGAAACCGATCGAAACGGCCGAATTGGCTTGTGATACATATTCCATTGTGTTCGGAATGTGAGTATTTGGCTGGGGACGACAGTCGTTGGGCTTGGATTGGAGTTCATATAATTAAACAAGCATTTTTTGAATTAAATAATAACAATATATTTATATAAATGGTCAAACTTGGGTCAAAGAAACCCTTTCTCTCTCTCACGCGGTCAAACCTGCTCCTCCCAACGTCGAACGGCGGATTTCGTTCAAACCTTCGCCTTCGTTTTCCTCTCAATCTACACAATAAATTCCCAACCTCCTGAAGACAAAATCGAGGTACACTCTCCGATCTTCAATTCCGCACCAGTGAGAGGAATTCTCGTGGGCTGAGGCGTGCAAAATCAGGGCAGGAACCCGCCGCCATCGCCCTCGATTTCTGGACCATCGGGATGCGCAAGTGGGCTGCGCCACCTGGCGCTGGGAGAGCTCCAGGCGCCGGAGATAGTGGTAGGGTCCGATCTGGTCAATGGCGAACGGTGGCGGCGTTAGGTGAAACCCTAGCCTTGGAGCTTCAGGCGACGATGGCAAATCGATTTACAGAGAAAGGTTTTAGTTTTATTTTATTTTATTTTTATTTAACTTATGAAATGTTTTACAATATAGATTTGAATTGTTTTAAAATATAGATTTGAATTGTTTTAAAATATAGATTTGAATTGTTTTAAAATATAAATTTGAATTGTTTTAATACAAATTTGAATTGATTTTGATATAAAAATTGGCAATGTTTTGAAAAGATAGAAATACATCGATCTTTGAAGATAGAAATACATCGATCTTTAAAGATAGAAATGCATCGATCTTTAAAGATAGAAATACATCGATCGTTAAAAATATACAGTGCTTAAAAAATAAACATACATTGATTTTTAAAATATAAAGTTAGATTTTATGTATGATAAGAATTGGATTTTTATGTGATAAAAATCCGATTTTTACCTAAGGGTTTAAAGTATAAAGATTCGATTTTAATATATATGATAACAAGGTATAAAAATTCGATTTTATATATGAAGCGAAATAAAAATTCGATCTTGATATAAGAAGTAGAGATATAAAAATATATTTTTTATATAGAAAGAAACGTGATAAAAATGTGATTTTTATAGCATGGAAATATAAATGTGATTTTTAATATGAACAGTGTAGAGAAGACTGCGTTGGCATAGCAGGCAAATTCAATCGATCAGGAATTCAGAAATGAAATGGCGGAGTGGAACCCCAAGGTGAGAACTCCTCACTTTTATTTAATTTCTAGTTTGAAATATATAATAGGATGCAGACGGTGTTTAGTAGCACCCGACACCCGTCGTCCACAGACCATGGATGACTTCTTTGATTGTTGTGTAGTGAAATTTGATTGTGTGATATGGAGTGGAATAAAATATTTTATAGTGGAAAATATTTTATAGTTAAAAATATGATTTTTAAAGTATGTATAAAATAAATATTTATAAACAAATCGGACGATTTGTTTATATACACTGATTTGACTAATATTGGTTGGGACGATAAATTTTACACATCGCCCAACCGCACAAATAAAATATGTGTTTGTTGACTTGAAACCCCACACGGGTATTGGGATGATATTTGGCGTACACTAATCCCGATTGTTTAGTTGTATGTCAATCGATGGGTTGACAGACTATGTAAGCGTTAATTATTTATATTTAATGCTTATGCAGTTGTGTGGTACACTTTGGATGATGGTTGACTATTTATCGTTGCTATTATATACATGTGTTGTATGGAAATCCATATAATAAACATTACATGGTAATTGATTGGGCCTCATTGCAATATAGAAAATAAATTCATGTGTTGAATAGAAAATAAATTCATGTGTTGAATAAAAGCCGTGTTGATTGGATTGACGCCATTTTGACGTGAACGATATTTATATCGATTTTATTCATTTTGTAAGGAATATTGAAAGTGATTTCAAAATCTGATATTTTGAAATGAATTGAAATTCGAATTAAATTGAAAAGAATTGAAATTCGAATTAAATTGAAAAGAATTGAAATTCGAATTAAATTGAAATGAATTGAAATTCGAATTAAATTGAAATGAATTAAAATTCGAATTAAACTGAAATGAATTGAAATTCGAATTAAATTGAAATGAATTGAAATTTGAATTAAATTGAAATGAATTGAAATTCGAATTAAATTGAAAAGAATTGAAATTCGAATTAGATTGAAATAGAATTGAAATCGTTTTGAATTGAATTTAAAACGTATTGAAAATTGAACTGAAATCGATTTGAATTGAAACCGATTTGGATTGAAATTGATTTGAATTGAAACCGATTTGAATTGAAATGGATTTGAATTGAAATCGAGTTGAAATAAATTTAAAACGAATTTATATTGGAAAGACTCAATTTTGATTTGAATTTGAGATGGAAGTTGAAATTGTTTTGAAAACGAATTCAAAACGATTTATAAAATACGTTTTAAAAGGAAATCGACAAAATATATAAATATATATATATATAATGGCCTGAATAGAACGCAACGCGCTGTGGCAGTTCGCGAATTTCGACCACTGACTTCGAACGGATATTATGGGAGATCTGACCTTCGGATTCTCCTAAAACTGGAACCGTTGGGTTCGTATCGAAAAGAACTTTCTAACGGATATTAGAAATTAAAAATCTGACGGTTGGATTTGGAATTATGTCCAAATCAAATTTGGAAAAGGTCGTTGTAAGTGCAGTTCGATGGCCGTTGGTGGAAATCGACTGTACGGGCCTTGATAAAATTATTAAAAATAGTAATAATTTATGTAAAATCATAAGAAACGATTTGTGAAGAATTGGGATAAAAATGTAACGGCAAGGAATTTCGCTCGATCCGAATCGATCGTTAAACCGACTAAGACCGTTCGAAACCCCTGATCGTTTTGAGAACAGGACAAAATAGAACGCAAACGGAAGAACATTTCATTGTATATTACAACAATTCCATCAGATACAAGAATATACATAGCATAAATGAATAAATTACCTTCTACAAACATCAGAGATTTAAATTACATTTAAATACATCGCAGCGGAAAATAATACAAAAGCACAACAAGAAGTAATGCACGGATATAGAGCTTTCCGAGCATCGTTCCATCCTGTGAATATAAATCTGCAAAACAAAAACTACAAGCTGCCCATGTGGAAAATAGGGGCACCCAGAGTTTAGGTTAAAACAATAAACTCCAGGTCAGTCATGTGACTGGTGTGAGAACTAAAACAGTTATTTAAAACTTTACTTTAAAGATAGTAATTCAAGGGACCACGCCGTATAACACGGAACGGGTTTCCTCCCAAGAATACTAGTGCATATAACAAAACAACGCAATGCTTTTTGAAAAAATGAAGCTATTATAAGACCCAGGTCCCATCACACGATGCAACGCAAGCCGGAGGATAGGGTTTTCCCTTATAATAGCCAAATAATGCTTGATACGTTTAAACAAATCATTTGATACTATTATAGGTGTATAGTGTCAAAACAATTTCAATCATAAATATCAATCATAGACGGCATGGGTACCATATATCATGTCGCCATACTAGTTCTACAATTAAAACCGCAATATCACGTATTGGAAATTGGATTTCCGTCATGAGTCGAGGCAAGGGGCAAGCTCCTCTCCGCGTTCGAGACACTCTAGCAATGCCTCAGGACCCCACTCTGATCCTTTGGAACCTCCAAGGCCGGTCCTCTCTTACTTTTGAGGATTGGTTATTCCTGAACACACGTTTCCCGGTCCTTACAGACCTATATCCGAGGCGCCTCATATCCAACAACCACACAGGTGAAAAGTATATAAATGTCAGGGCTGGTAGGTCACTGACACCACCCTAGCTAGAAAGAAACGTCGTGCACTCCTTGGGTCCGTATCCCGTTTTTGACTCATACCGAGGTGTGAGGCTCGCGAATTCACGTTATACACAAAGCTACGCCACACAGGTCATGCTTTGATCATCAACCACAAGACTTTGCTTTTCAACAGAAGCCTTGATCAATTGCCACTTACGCGTGCCACACTGGCAATTCACTCCATGCAACTGATGTCCATCGATATACAACCCCTGAGCTCGTACGTCTCAGAGAAGGGCGTTAAGCAAGAGAATAAATTCTCCGCCGCCAAACAGATGTATATTTAATAGAGATCAATTAACACAGAATAAAATCCAATGTCAGACACACAATCCATTTACAAGTTCGTTCTAGGTCTGAACGAAACCGGAGGCACTTTCCTCGCATATCCATCCATCTCCAAGTACGTCTAGACGATCACCAACTGTTTCCCTCATCTTGGGTGTACAGCCCAATCAAGATCATCAGTAATCACCCAAACGATGTGAAGACTTCCGGTCTTCAACCACCATCTTCATCTTCGACATCTCGTCGAATCGGTTATTCAGAATGGGATCAACCCGGCCTTTCTGAATAACCCACGTATATAATAAACGAATGTTACACAAACACAACAAACGCCTCATTCCAATTCAGAATATTCTTTTATTCACAAGATCACATTCTTAGGGAAAGGTTCCCATTAATTCTATCCAAGATAAATTCTTCTAAATTTATTCTTTAATCTTCCTTTGGATATCATTTCAAACTAGTCGGGATTAGCGAACCACACCGAAGTAATTATTTATTTTATTTCCCAATCCCAACCTATATATCCCATGGAGCAAAACTGGTGATACTCCATTCCTAACACGACGGTGTTATCGGTAAAATTAATTACCATTTCACGTTCAAATCTAATTAAAGATTTAACTATCGCTTTGGAGCAAAACTGGTGGTACTCCACTCTCGATCACCTTTCAGATTTGATAATTTAAATTATCAATTCACCTTTTAATCTAATTAAAGATTCATTAAAACTCTACTTAGTTTTAATCTTTTCAAAAATCAACATCTTGCCTTTAACTGGGTTAAAGAACCAATGTCATATATAATACGATTCACGACAAACCCAAATCACATTTGATATTAAATACAAGGCTCTGAATAGAAGATATACCGGCTTATATTCAATATCAAATCCTGAAACCAACAAATATCGTATTGGAAATAACGATATAAAATATATCTTTCAAATTCCCAAAACAATATCTGTATAGTCACGAAATCCAACATCGAAATATTCCGAAGATAATTTCGATTCAACTCCAGTCCAATTCACGTATTGGGAATATTGATTATTTTTAAAATCACATTCAAATTCAATTTATTTATTTCAAAAATAAATTGATTTTAATTCTAGTTCAAAACTAGTTCATTTCGATAAAAATCTATTTTAATCTTTTCAAATTTGGAATTTTTCAGCCCAATTTTTCCCAAATCATTTCTTATGATTTTTCACAAATTATAGATATTTTTAATAATTTTATCAAGGCCCGTACAGTCGATTTCCATCAACGGCTATCGAACTGCACTTACAGCGACCTTTTTCAAATTTGATTTGGACATAATTCCAAATCCAACCGTTAGATTTCAAATTTCTAATATTCATTTGAAAGCCCTTTTCGATACGAACCCAACGGTTCCGGTTTTAGGAGAATCCGACGGTCGGATCTCCCGCAACGTCAATTTGAAGTCAATGGTCGAAATTCACGAACTGCCGCGGCGCGGCGCGTTCTATTCAGGCCATTATATATATAATATATATATTATATATATTTCGTCGATTTCCTTTTAAAACGTATTTTATAAATCGTTTTAAATTCGTTTCAAAAACAATTTCAACTTCATCTTCAATTTCAAATCGATTTGATTTCAATTCGATTCGAATTCATTTCAATTTTATTTAATTCGAATTCAAATTCGTTTCAATTCAATTCTAATTCTAATTCGTTTCAATTCAATTCAATTTGAATTTACCTTCTATTTACTTTAATTCGAATTCATTTCAAATTGATTTCAATTCAATTTCAGTTCGTTTTAAATTTCATTTAAAACGATTTCAATTCGTTTTAAATTCAATTTCAATTTAATTCAATTTGAATTCATTTCTAATTGATTTGAATTCAAATTCACTTTCTATTCAATTCGAATCGAATTCATTTTCTATTCGATTCGAATTCATTTCAAATTGATTCAATAAAATTTCAATTTGAATTTTAATCTAATTTAATTTGAATTTCATTTCAAAATATTAAATTTTGAAATCACTTTTCAATATTCATTATAAAACGAATAAAATCGATATAAATATCGTTCGCGTCAAAATAATGCATCTCTAATCCACATGGCTTTATATTTCAATAATTCGTTATTCTATTCAACAAATGAATATTTATTCTATTCAACACATAAATCTATATTTCTTTCAACACTTGACTAATCTCAACAAATGAGTACTGTCAACACATCTCTATTTTTGTTATGTAAAATATTTTATAAAATTATGGTATCTATCGTTTGATTTTCAATTAGACTCCACCGTGAAGTAGTTCTAATTTTAAATATGATAAAGATGTGAATTTTATTATTAAAATATTTTACTCAACACATAAATATTTTCGACACATGAACATCGTCAACACATGACTATTTTTATATTCAACACATGAATTTTCTTTTATAATATTCATTATTTTCCCGATTGGAATGAGGCCCAGTCAATCACCATATAACGTTAATTATATGGCTTCCATCCAACACATGTATATAATAGCAACGATAAACAATTAAACATCATCTAAAGTGCACCACACAACTGCATAAGCATCAAATATAAATAATTAACGCTTACACAGCCTGTCGACCAATCGATCGACATACAATTAAATAATTGGGATTAGTGTACCCAAATATCATCCCAACACCCGTGTGGGGTTTCAAATCAACAAACACAGATTTTTATTTGTGCAGTTGGGCGATGTGTAAAATTTATCATCCCAATCAATATCCGTCAAATCAGTGTATATAAACAAATCGGCCGATTTGTTTATATATATTTATTTATTCACATTCACGTTAAAAATTATATTTTTAACGATAATTAATTTATTTCAACCATCTACATTTTATTTTCGATTTCACATCAACATCACAAACAATTTTCACAACACATCAAACAAGCATACAAGCCATCCATGGTCTGTGGATGACGGGTGTCGGGTGCTACTAAGCACCGTCTGCATCCTAGTATATATATATATATATATAACTAGAAAAAGGAAATTTGAGTGAGAAGTTCTCACCAATAGCTATCCCAACTCCACGACTCTTCATATGTAGAAAATCTTCACCGTTTCTTCTTTCGTCACTTTCGTCACTTTCGTCATCCGTATTCACTACATATATAAAAATCGAATTTTTACTTTGTTATTCAATATATAAAAATCGAATTTTTACTTTGCTATTCAATATATAAAAATCGAATTGTAACGACCCGGATTTTCGGCGACTTTGGTTATCGACATAAGCTCGATGTCGATAACCAAAACATCGAAAAATCCCGGTAATTAATGAAAGAAATTAGAGGGTGAGAATAGATAAGATAGAAACTTAGAATAGAAGAAGAAGAAGAAGAAGACAACATCAGAGTAACACGAACCTCACAGCGGAACGAATAACATATAATAGATAACATAACTTTGAAATATAACAGTTATGTATACAATAGCACTATCAGAGTACAACACTTACAACACAGTGGAAATAAACTATAGCTATATGATCCAGAAGCCTCCTACTCCAGCTCTTCAAGTATATCTGCAAATTCCTGACTACTTGACTGCCCGTACAAATTTAGGCACCCAAGAGTTTACGGAAAACAACAAAGTAAACTCCGGGTCAGTCATGGGACTGGTGTGAGTAAAATAGTTTAAACAGGTATATGAACAAGTAAACGATATCTCATAAGACCACGCCGTAGAACGGAATGAGTTTTTCCCTTATGAGAATCCAAAATATCTTTATATCAAAAACCTTTTGATATTATAGTAATGTCTATGTACAAATAGATATCAACTAGCAGAAACGCTTTCACCTCACGTTCTACATATATAGTATACAATCAAAATCACAAGCACGTATCTGATAATGTTTCCAACTATGACAAGGTATGGAACCACCTTCTGATCAGTGTACTCTAGGAACGATACACTGGAGTTCAACAAGAACATCTTGTAACTCAGCCACACATGATCGACCACTCATTTCGCTTGAGTGTATCGAATGTACATCACCAACGGTTCGGATCAGCAACCGTTCCCGTATATATATGGGACAACATTGATAGATTTAAGAAACAAATGAATATTCACTAGATAGGTGATTATACATCCTACTTCGGTGCGACCGACTTAGCCATGCTGCCTGCCCGATTTCTGTCAATTACCGGATGTGAGGCTAGAAGCTACGCTTTATCATTACATCAGATTCACTTTGAATGCCACATTGTCAGATCCATCGAAAATCACTAATTGGCGTCTACAACAGTACGTTACATGTTAGCTAAAGAAGTTTCCTTCTCCGCTTCCACTCTTGGTATAGTTGAAGAAATCAATATACGTGACCTTTCTGGAAATACTCTGTCAGACATTCATCAACACAAGTCATCCTCATTCACTTAGAATGTCACATCATCATACCCGCCAAATCACAAATTGACTTATCCAAAAATAACACGGGTATACAGCTAAGAGAAACGAATTCCTCCGCCACCAAACGTGAATACGTTTGAACAGATCAACTTACGCGATCCATTGAATATACTCTGTCAGACCTTCGTCCATACAAGTTGTCCTGGGACTGGACAAACCGAAGGCACTACTCAGTATATCCATCTTAGTCACTGTTATCTAAGACTTATACAGCAGCCCTTGCATTTTACTCCGTCTTCTATTATCTTTGGCATATATGATTCGCAACGCTTATGCCAATACAGAGTGGTTCTTTGGATAATAATCCAACCGGTCTCTCCATATTAACAATGTTAAAAATGGTCAAAACTTTGATAGTCTGTGAGTTAACTATCAATGAAAACAAGTGTGCAAACAACGATATTATTTCCAGATGGAAATTATATCAAACAAACATCATTTAACATTTATCTTTTTAGTTCATTTTACATTTCCTGTTTCCCTATATTCAACATTTGCTATTTTCTATATTTAGAAAATATACGTTATTTAACACTGGAAACATTTCCATTCCTTGTTTTCTGTATTTAGAAAACATTTCTGATTCTTGTTTGGAAAACATTTCCAAACTCCTACGTTTGGATTAAACAGATGTTTAGATAAAACATCGTTATGCCAACTCAACCATTTTCTTTAATTACTAAATTCACTTTACCATCCTTTACTGCCGAACCTTAACCATTCCTCAGTTAAAAACGAAGCCAATCAAGTTGGGGTAGAACTACCTCTCAGACCTTAACTGAACAACACTTCTAACCTTGAAATAAGCAAAGTTCACTTTATATTTCTTTAACTAACTTCCTTACTTAACCTTTCTTTCGAATAACTATATTCGGTTAACTCCTTTCAATTAACTCTATTCGATTAACTCCTTTGGATTAACTCTATTTGCTTAACTCTATTTGGTTTACTCTATTTGATTTACTCTATTCACTTAACTCCTATCGAATAAACTATATTCGATAACTCCTCTAACTCTATTCGAATAAACTATATTCGGTTAACTCCTCTAACTCTATTCGAATAAACTATATTCGATTAACTCCTCTAACTCTATTCGAATAAACTATATTCGATTAACTCCTTTAACTCTATTCGAATAAACTATATTCGATTAACTCCTTTAACTCTATTCGAATAAACTATATTCAATTAACTCCTTTCAAATGTCTAGATTCGTAATTTCTTCTCGAATAACCAATATTCGATTATCTTACTTCGAATAACTTATATTCGATTATATCACTTCGAATAACCAATATTCGATAATTCTTCTCGAATGAACTATATTCGATTTCTCTTCTCGAATAAACTATATTCGATTACTCTTCCCTTCGAGTACTCTATATTCGATAAATCTACTTTGAATAAGTGATATTCGATAACTCCGCTTGATTAACCCTATTTACTTAACCCTACTGGTTTACTTGACTTACCTAACTCAACTGGTTAACTTGACTTACTTAACCCTACTTAACTCAACTGGATTAACTCCTATCGAATAACTAATATTCGATTTACATCCATTCGCTTGACTCTAGATCGCAGCGATCACAATGGTTACGCCTGATTCCCTCAGGAAACATCCGACCACCTTAGGCTATCTGCAGCCCTGCGAATTACGCTAGCAGTCGTACGAAATGGCATCTCATTTGGATTACTCTAATTGTTCAACCTTAACTGTTTAACTCTAACTGATTAACTCTAACTGGTTAACACTAACTGGTTAACTCTAACTGGTTAACTCTAACTGGTTAACTCTAACAGGTTAACTCTAACTGGTTAACTCTAACTGAACTGGCTAACTCTACTGATTTGTTAACTCTACGGATTTGGTTAACTCTACGGATTTGGTTAACTCTACTGAATTAGTTAACTCTAATTCGAATAACTAATATTCGCTAACTCTATTCAACTAACTCGTCTCGACTAACCCCTTTCGAATAACATATTCGATTTACTAACTTTCGAATACCATATTCGATTTACTAACTTTCGAATACCATATTCGATTAACTAACTTCGAATACCATATTCGATTAACTAACTTCGAATACCATATTCGATTTACTAACTTTCGAATACCATATTCGATTAACTAACTTCGAATACCATATTCGATTAACTAACTTCGAATACCATATTCGATTTACTAACTTTCGAATACCATATTCGATTAACTAACTTCAAATACCATATTCGATTAACTAACTTCGAATACCATATTCGATTTACTAACTTTCGAATACCATATTTGATTTCTCCTTTTTGATAACGTTTATCCATTTAAAAAGATTCATTTTTAACAATGTTTATTCATTTATAAAGATTTACTTTTTCGTAACGGTTCTTCACTTTACAAATGATTTCCTTTTAAATAACGTTTTCCTCTTTATAACGGTTTCCTTTTAATAACATCCTATTCCGTTATAAATAAATTTCCCTTCTTTTTTTTTACAACTCTATTTATTTTCTAAATATTCCCTTTTCAATTCTATTTGTAAATGGTTTACAAATATTTCTTTTTTCTATTTTATTCTATTTGCAAATGGTTTGCAAATATTTCCTTTTCAAATTTATTCTTAAAAATATTCTAACTCCTTAAATTTCCGGGAAAATTCGCCATAACCTCCTTTGTAACGGGAGCATCGGGAAAATCCCCAAATCCGCCACACAGGCCTTTCCATTCAAAAGAAAATGTTTGAAATTATTTTCTTTTTCTATGTATCTCCTATTTATAAATATTCCAATTTTATAAATATTCCTTATTTATAAATATTCCATTTATAAATATTTTTATTTCAATATCACTTTGAAATTATTCCTTACCAACATTCCGGTATGTTATGGTATTCAATCATATCAAATCACGATGTTCACTATCGTCCAAACACATATAATCGCCAACAGATTATATATCACATTATATATCACAATATATAAATCATAGTAAAATAAATGTTGAGGAATCCAGTTGGATTCCTCCAACCTGTTTTCCCTGCATCACAGATGTTAGACAATAAAATCAACATCACTTTCAGTTCCATATGATATATTCTGATAGCATAATCAATATCTAAAAATTTGACGGTATATATATATATATATATATATATATATAATTTTCACTAACTGACTAGCAGTTCAATCAATCAACCAATACACAGCAATCAACAGATGATTTACATTTCTAAAAACACATTATAAAAATATAACTATTCAGAGTTGGTGAGTTTTACTCACATTGGACGATCATCATCAATGACGATAACCATCGCTTGATTCAAATAATTTATTTTGCTATAAATTGTGACGGACTCCAATTGACTCGCGGTCAGTTCCATTGTGGAGTGCTTGTCCATACGATCCCAACGCAACTTACGGTTCGTTAATCGGGTTTCATACGAGCTAGATACAGTGTTCACAAGTTAATACATTTAGTTAAGAAAAAAAACATGGATTTAAAATAAATAAACGGGCCTTAACTTAAATCCCTTGGCCCATCCATTCCTTTAACAGCCCAAACCCGCCTCACTTTGAACCCGTCTTCTATTTCTTCCTCAACCAAAAATCGCTCCACTCCAGTAACCTCCCAACCCCTACATACTTTCATCCACCTCCACTTCATGAAATTCACCACCGAATCGATCAAAACCACCACCGCTATACTCCACTTCCCGACGCCTACCTCCCCACATCCACCACGCTGAGCTCGCAACCGCCATCAAACCTCCAGCGTCAGCTCCCAATGTTGATTCCCAATACAGGTATCGACATCTTTTTTTTTGAGTCGAACTCCCCCAAATTAATACCCAAGGTGCGGATTCACCTCCTTATCCCAGATCTAACCACCACTTCATGGTTCGATGCTTGTATCACGAGATTACCCAAACCCTAGCCCGCAAATACTGACGCTGTACATTTCGCAGCAGCTAAACCCAACGTCGAACCACATAAAATTCATACCATGGTGTAGAGATTTCGATGAGTATTCTATATAAAATAGATTCAAGGAAAATAGATTTTAGTTCGAATATATTTTGATTTTCTTCTTCATTGTTTTTGGGCTGTGGTCAAGAAATGTAGTGGCGGCTGAACAATCTGATTATATAAGGGACGGGATATGTTGTGTGGTGGGAGAAGTGGGCATGTAGCCTTCGTTTTGACCTCCCATTGAATTTTAGATATTTTCTTTTACTTGTTTATGCGCTCTAAAAATTCCTGTAGTCACATGTGATACCCAAAAATCACCAAACTGGACATGTAGATAGAGTTCGACATTACGGTCCCAACGAAACTGGTTTCGTCGAATTCCGACTTCGTTTGCAAAACCGGCTATTTTTAAAGCTCTGGATGACCCATTTAAATATATAAATATATTTAAATATAACTAAATTAAATATAAACAAATTTGTATTATCGTATATATTCACCCCAGAATAGCCTACAGCTCCAGAATAATCCCATATGAATTTCCAACTCGATATTCCAAATCTGGGTCAACCCGATATTTGATTTATATTGAAATTCCTTTTAGAAATATAAATAATCCCTTTATAAATTATAAAGGAATTTCACAGCGACTTTTCTAAATTTGATTTGGACGTATATCAAAATCTATACGACGAAAACCCGATTTTTCTCTTTCACTAGAAAGATATACTCCACCAGCTCCGTACGTTTCTTGTTTCACAGAAATCCGATTTAAAACGAATCCTGTACATTCAGTTGAAGTTCAAATCGCCAAATAGCGAACTACCGCGTCGTTACGCGCTCTATTTTAATTATATTATAATTATACGTTCAAACTGTCGTCGATTGAATATATTCGCTAATATATCTCAACTCTAAGCTGAACTAAATCTCGGGGATGACCCTGTTCACTTTATATTGTGATTTCCAATATTTTTTATTATTTCTGAATTAAATATATTATTTAATTAAATTAAATATTCCCAGTTATTTAATTCCACGACCATTAAATCCTTTAATTCACCATTTATATAATTAAATAAATTAATTATAATACCTCTGCCAATGCGGGTCATTACACGAATTTTTACTTTGCTATTCAATATATAAAAATCGAATTTTTACTTCGCTATTCAATATATAAAAATCCCATTTTTACTTCGCTATTCAATATATAAAAATCCCATTTTTACTTTGATGCTATATGGATAAAAATCACATTTTTATACCATTACTATATAGGTAAAAATTCTATTTTTACGTCGCTACTATATATAAAAATTCTATTTTTACATCGCTACTATATATAAAAATTTCACCTTTTCTATTGTAAATATTTCGCCTCTTCTAAAATAAATATTTTTCCTTTTCAACAATAAATATTTTTGTTTCGCTATATATATAAAGATGATATTTTTACTATCTATATAATATAAAAATCGTGTTTTTACACTTTCCATATTATAAAAATCATATCTTTATTCTTCATACTATATAAAAATCATATTTTCTTTGCATATATATATACATATATATAAAAACAGATTTTTATTGGTTAGATAACCCAAAATAAAGCTGAAAATAAAAATAAAATAAAATAAGAAAATGGAATAAAACTCACCGATTAAAGAAGGGGGAGGTCGGGGCGAGGCGCTGACGTGGGACGGCAGTGGAAGGGGTTCGAACGGTGGCAGGGGTCTAGGGTTTTGGGTGGTGGCGGCTACAGGGCAGGGGGGCTGCGATGTCGCGAGGGAGGAGATGGAAGGAAGGAGGAGGAGGTGAAGATCGGAGGCAGGGGGAGTGCGATAGGGGCGCGGCTGCCTGGCGCGAGGCGCGGTGGCACGGCGCTGGGGGGCTGCACGATTCGTCGTCCAGGGTTTTTTTTTCTTTTTTATTTTCTACTGAATCAATTTTCAAAGGGGGGGCTGAGTGATGTAAGGAGAGGAGAGAGAGATGGATTTCTTATTTAATTATTTTATTTTTCCACCAAAAAGCAACTTTTATTTTCGACCTCTAAACGGGGCTCACCGCCTGTCATCCATAGTGTTTTACCCCCATTCCAAACACAATGGGATATGTATCGTAGGCTGATTCGACTGTTTCGATCAGTTTTCGTTAAAATCAACATATAACTCTATATATTGAATTTGAACGCCGCATTTCAATTTACTGGGGTCACATACTAACTCTAAAAATTCCAAAAAAATATTTTCTAGCTTCATATTGACGATACGGTCCTAACAAAACTAGTTTCGTCGAATTCTGAGACCGTTGGAAAAATGGCCATTTTCCAGTCGATTAAAATCAACTGAAACTGGTCAAACACGTTTTCCTTTGCCACGCTCACATATTGATTCGAAAAATTATGAAATTTGGAATCTAGCAATAACTTGACATCACGGACCCAACAAAAGTGGTTTCGTCGAAATCCGAGGTCGTTTGCCAAATGTCTATTTTTAAGGGCCTGAATTCCATAACGACTATTCAGAATTTTCAACTGGACATATCTTTTGATCCCCGCTATGAAACTTCAATTTTTCAGATTCGTTGGAAAGATATTCTCATATAGATTCTAATATTTTTGGTTTCGCTAAAATCCGGCTTGTTTTGCACCCGGTACATTCAATTGAAGTTTGAAATCGAATTATCGAACTACCGCACCATTTTCAATTCTATTTATAATTATATATAATTATTATATTCTAACGTTGACGTATATAATATATACGTTCGAATTATATTCAAAATAAATTTATCGTCGATATTATTTAAAATAATTCATTTTAAATGTTCAAAATTCGCTAAAATTGCCAAAATAAAAAATTTAAACTAGCCCAGATTTTCGGGTTGTTACAATCTCCCCCACTTAAAACTTTTCGTCCGCGAAAAGGAACAAAGTGGAAAGTGGTTTGATTAATCAACTCCACATTCGATCTGGCTTCCATTCTCCAACTTTTGAGTTTCTGAGAATTTTCAAATTCTTCAAAAATTTGGCTAACACCCTAAATTTTCGAAAAATTTCGCCATAACCGCCCCTGCACCGGGAGCCACGGGAAAATCCCGAAATTGCCATACAGGCCTGCTGATCTCAAAAAGAAAAAAAAAAGCCAAGTGGCTAGCCAATAGGCTCATAAAATCATCATCACCCAAACAAAACAGTAAATTATATAGTAAACATGTACCTATTTGTCGGGCAAACAAATTGTATTCTCTGCTCTAGCCTCCTTGCTATGACCTGTTCAATGTAAGTACATGTATATGCAAGCAAATGCGACCAATTTTCAATACAATTTAATATTTGATTCAATTAGGCTAAATGGCTAAAAATTATCAAACAAATAAACAACCAACACAAACATCAATCAATTAGTGAATTAGAGTTTCAAATTCATAATTTTGATACATATACAAAAATCATGTTTTTGACGCCAATTCACAACAATAAATCCTAGCTATATTTTGGTTCTCACGCCAGCCTGACGGAAATATATAGATATCACACCTTCGAAACACGAAAATAAATACTGGTGATGGCGCGCCATCATCAGAATCATGTCCGGGCGACTAGAGTGTGATTCTATATCTATCCAGTATATTAAAACTTCGACTATACGTTCATGACGCGTATACGCGAAATCTTTATACACTCGATTGTCCAAATTCAATATAAATAAATATTCAAATACGTATAAAATGGTTTAAATTTTCAAAACAAAATTGTTTTCATTTGAAAAATATACTCTTCACACTCGTTCTAGGATACTACTGATCCCATCTCTAACGAGTCATTCTAATTGGATATTACTAATCCAATATCTGATGAATTCTTTCGTACTGTTCAAATGTGTCTTGTTCTCGAGCTCTGTAAACCAAAGCTCTGATACCAACTGTAACGGCAAGGAATTTCGCTCGATCCGAATCGATCGTTAAACCGACTAAGACCGTTCGAAACCCCTGATCGTTTTGAGAACAGGACAAAATAGAACGCAAACGGAAGAACATTTCATTGTATATTACAACAATTCCATCAGATACAAGAATATACATAGCATAAATGAATAAATTACCTTCTACAAACATCAGAGATTTAAATTACATTTAAATACATCGCAGCGGAAAATAATACAAAAGCACAACTAGAAGTAATGCACGGATACAGAGCTTTCCGAGCATCGTTCCATCTATAAATCAGGATCCTGTGAAATTAAATCTGCAAAACCAAAACTACAAGCTGCCCGTGTGGAAAATAGGGGCACCCAGAGTTTAGGTTAAAACAATAAACTCCAGGTCAGTCATGTGACTGGTGTGAGAACTAAAACAGTTATTTAAAACTTTACTTTAAAGATAGTAATTCAAGGGACCACGCCGTATAACACGGAACGGGTCTCCTCCCAAGAATACTAGTGCATATAACAAAACAACGCAATGCTTTTTGAAAAAATAAAGCTATTATAAGACCCAGGTCCCATCACACAATGCAACGCAAGCCGGAGGATAGGGTTTTCCCTTATAATAGCCAAATAATGCTTGATACGTTTAAACAAATCATTCGATACTATTATAGGTGTATAGTGTCAAAACAATTTCAATCATAAATATCAATCATAGACGGCATGGGTACCATATATCATGTCGCCATACTAGTTCTACAATTAAAACCGCAATATCACGTATTGGAAATTGGATTTCCATCATGAGTCGAGGCAAGGGGCAAGCTCCTCTCCGCGTTCGAGACACTCTAGCAATGCCTCAGGACCCCACTCTGATCCTTTGGAACTTCCAAGGCCGGTCCTCTCTTACTTTTGAGGATTGGTTATTCCTGAACACACGTTTCCCGGTCCTTACAGACCTATATCTGAGGCGCCTCATATCCAACAACCACACAGGTGAAAAGTATATAAATGTCAGGGCTGGTAGGTCACTGACACCACCCTAGCTAGAAAGAAACGTCGTGCACTCCTTGGGTCCGTATCCCGTTTTTGACTCATACCGAGGTGTGAGGCTCGCGAATTCACGTTATACACAAAGCTACGCCACACAGGTCATGCTTTGATCATCAACCATAAGACTTTGCTTTTCAACAGAAGCCTTGATCAATTGCCACTTACGCGTGCCACACTGGCAATTCACTCCATGCGACTGATGTCCATCGATATACAACCCCTAAGCTCGTACGTCTCAGAGAAGGGCGTTAAGCAAGAGAATAAATTCTCCGCCGCCAAACAGATGTATATTTAATAGAGATCAATCAACACAGAATAAAATCCAATGTCAGACACACAATCCATTTACAAGTTCGTTCTGGGTCTGAACGAAACCGGAGGCACTTTCCTCGCATATCCATCCATCTCCAAGTACGTCTAGACGATCACCAACTGTTTCCCTCATCTTGGGTGTACAGCCCAATCAAGATCATCAGTAATCACCCAAACGATGTGAAGACTTCCGGTCTTCAACCACCATCTTCATCTTCGACATCTCGTCGAATCGGTTATTCAGAATGGGATCAACCCGGCCTTTCTGAATAACCCACGTATATAATAAACGAATGTTACACAAACACAACAAACGCCTCATTCCAATTCAGAATATTCTTTTATTCACAAGATCACATTCTTAGGGAAAGGTTCCCATTAATTCTATCCAAGATAAATTCTTCTAAATTTATTCTTTAATCTTCCTTTAGATATCATTTCAAACTAGTCGGGATTAGCGAACCACACCGAAGTAATTATTTATTTTATTTCCCAATCCCAACCTATATATCCCATGGAGCAAAACTGTTGATACTCCATTCCTAACACCACGGTGTTATCGGTAAAATTAATTACCATTTCACGTTCAAATCTAATTAAAGATTTAACTATCGCTTTGGAGCAAAACTGGTGGTACTCCACTCTCGATCACCTTTCAGATTTGATAATTTAAATTATCAATTCACCTTTTAATCTAATTAAAGATTCATTAAAACTCTACTTAGTTTTAATCTTTTCAAAAATTAACATCTTGCCTTTAACTGGGTTAAAGAACCAATGTCATCTATAACACGATTCACGACAAACCCAAATCACATTTGATATTAAATACAAGGCTCTGAATAGAAGATATACCGGCTTATATTCAATATCAAATCCTGAAACCAACAAATATCGTACTGGAAATAACGATATAAAATATATCTTTCAAATTCCCATAACAATATCTGTATAGTCACGAAATCCAACATCAAAATATTCCGAAGATAATTTCGATTCAACTCCAGTCCAATTCATGTATTGGGAATATTGATTATTTTTAAAATCACATTCAAATTCAATTTATTTATTTCAAAAATAAATTGATTTTAATTCTAGTTCAAAACTAGTTCATTTCGATAAAAATCTATTTTAATCTTTTCAAATATGGAATTTTTCAACCTAATTTTTTCCAAATCATTTCTTATGATTTTTCACAAATTATAGATATTTTTAATAATTTTATCAAGGCCCGTACAGTCGATTTCCATCAACGGCTATCGAACTGCACTTACAGCGACCTTTTTCAAGTTTGATTTGGACATAATTCCAAATCCAACCGTTAGATTTCAAATTTCTAATATTCATTGGAAATCACTTTTCGATACGAACCCAACGGTTCCAGTTTTAGGAGAATCCGACGGTCAGATCTCCCGCAACGTCAGTTTGAAGTCAACGGTCGAAATTCACGAACTGCCGCGGCGCGTTCTATTCAGGCCATTATATATATAATATATATATTATATATATATTTCGTCGATTTCCTTTTAAAACATATTTTATAAATTGTTTTAAATTCGTTTCAAAAACAATTTCAACTTCATCTTCAATTTCAAATCGATTTGATTTCAATTCGATTCGAATTCATTTCAATTTTATTTAATTCGAATTCAAATTCGTTTCAATTCAAATTCTAATTCGTTTCAATTCAATTCAATTTGAATTTACCTTCTATTTACTTTAATTCGAATTCATTTCAAATTGATTTCAATTCAATTTCAGTTCGTTTTAAATTTCATTCAAAACGATTTCAATTTGTTTTTAATTCAATTTCAATTTAATTCAATTTCAATTTAATTCAATTTGAATTCATTTCTAATTGATTTGAATTCAAATTCACTTTCTATTCAATTCGAATCGAATTCATTTTCTATTCGATTCGAATTCATTTCAAATTGATTCAATAAAATTTCAATTTGAATTTTAATCTAATTTAATTTGAATTTCATTTCAAAATATTAAATTTTGAAATCACTTTTCAATATTCATTATAAAACGAATAAAATCGATATAAATATCGTTCGCGTCAAAATAACGCATCTCCAATCCACACGGCTTTATATTTCAATAATTCGTTATTCTATTCAACAAATGAATATTTATTCTATTCAACACATGAATCTATATTTCTTTCAACACTTGACTAATCTCAACAAATGAGTACTGTCAACACATCTCTATTTTTGTTATGTAAAATATTTTATAAAATTATGGTATCTATCGTTTGATTTTCAATTAGACTCCACCGTGAAGTAGTTCTAATTTTAAATATGATAAAGATGTGAATTTTATTATTAAAATATTTTACTCAACACATAAATATTTTCAACACATGAACATCGTCAACACATGATTATTTTTATATTCAACACATGAATTTTCTTTTATAATATTCATTATTTTCCCGATTAGAATGAGGCCCAGTAAATCACCATATAACGTTAATTATATGGCTTCCATCCAACACATGTATATAATAGCAACGATAAACAATTAACCATCATCCAAAGTGCACCACACAACTGCATAAGCATCAAATATAAATAATTAACGCTTACACAGCCTGTCGACCAATCGATCGACATACAATTAAATAATTGGGATTAGTGTACCCAAATATCATTCCAACACCCGTGTGGGGTTTCAAATCAAAAAACATAGATTTTTATTTGTGCAGTTGGGCGATGTGTAAAATTTATCATCCCAATCAATATCCGTCAAATCAGTGTATATAAACAAATCGGCTGATTTGTTTATATATATTTATTTATTCACATTCACGTTAAAATTTATATTTTTAACGATAATTAATTTATTTCAACCATCTACATTTTATTTTCGATTTCACATCAACATCACAAACAATTTTCACAACACATCAAACAAGCATACAAGCCATCCATGGTCTGTGGATGACGGGTGTCGGGTGCTACTAAGCACCGTCTGCATCCTAGTATATATATATATATATATATATATATATAACCAGAAAAAGGAAATTTGAGTGAGAAGTTCTCACCAATAGCTATCCCAACTCCACGACTCTTCATATGTAGAAAATCTTCACCGTTTCTTCTTTCGTCACTTTCGTCATTCGTATTCACTACATATATAAAAATCGAATTTTTACTTTGCTATTCAATATATAAAAATCGAATTTTTACTTTGCTATTCAATATATAAAAATCAAATTTTTACTTTGCTATTCAATATATAAAAATCGAATTTTTACTTTTCTATTCAATATATAAAAATCGAATTTTTACTTCGCTATTCAATATATAAAAATCCCATTTTTACTTCTCTATTCAATATATAAAAATCCCATTTTTACTTCGATGCTATATGGATAAAAATCACATTTTTATACCGCTACTATATAGGTAAAAATTCTTTTTTTACATCACTACTATATATAAAAATTCTATTTTTACATCGCTACTATATATAAAAATTTCGCCTTTTCTATTGTAAAGATTTCGCCTCTTCTAAAATAAATATTTTGTCTTTTCAACAATAAATATTTTTGTTTCGCTATATCTATAAAGATGATATTTTTACTATCTATATAATATAAAAATCATGTTTTTATACTTTCCATACTATAAAAATCATATCTTTATTCTTCATACTATATAAAAATCATATTTTCTTTGCATATATATATACATATATATAAAAACAGATTTTTATTGGTTAGATAACCCAAAATAATGCTGAAAATAAAAATAAAAAAAATAAGAAAACGGAATAAAACTCACTGATTAAAGAAGGGGGAGGTCGGGGCGAGGCGCTGACGTGGGACGGCAGTGGAAGGGGTTCGAACGGTGGCAGGGGTCTAGGGTTTTGGGTGGTGGCGGCTACAGGGCAGGGGGGCTGCGATGTCGCGAGGGAGGAGAAGGAAGGAGGAGGAGTAGATCGGAGGGAGGGGGAGTGCGATGGGGGCGCGGCTGTTGGCGCAAGGCGCGGCGGCGCGGCGCTGGGGGGATGCGCGATTCGTCGTCCAGGGTTTTTTTCTTTTTCCTTTTTTCTTTTCTACTGAATCAATTTTCAAAGGGGGGGGGGGCCTGAGTGATTTAAGGAGAGGAGAGAGAGATGGATTTATTATTTAATTATTTTATTTTTCCACCAAAAAGCAACTTTTATTTTCGACCTCTAAACGAGGCTCACCACCTGTCGTCCATAGCGTTACGCCCTTTCCGAACACAATGGGATATGTATCGTAGGCTGATTCGACTGTTTCGATCAGTTTTCGTTAAAATCAACATATAACTCTATATATTGAATTTGAACGCCGCATTTCAATTTACTGGGGTCACATACTAACTTTAAAAATTCCAGAAAAATATTTTCTGGCTTCATATTGACAATACGGTCCTAACAAAACTAGTTTCGTCGAATTCTGAGACCGTTGGAAAAATGGCCATTTTCCAGTCAATTAAAATCAACTGAAACTGGTCAAACACGTTTTCCTTTGCCACGCTCATATATTGATTCGAATAATTATGAAATTTGGAATCTAGCAATAACTTGACATCACGGACCCAACAAAAGTGGTTTCGTCGAAATCCGAGATCGTTTGCAAAATGTCTATTTTTAAGGGCCTGAATTCCATAGCGACTATTCAGAATTTTCAACTGGACATATCTTTTGATCCCCGCTATGAAATTTCAATTTTTCGGATTCGTTGGAAAGATATTCTCATATAGATTCTAATATTTTTTGTTTCGCTAAAATCCGGCTTGTTTTGCACCCGGTACATTCAATTGAAGTTTGAAATCGAATTATCGAACTACCGCGCCATTTTCAATTCTATTTATAATTATATATAATTATTATATTCTAACGACGACGTATATAATATATACGTTCGAATTATATTCAAAATAAATTTCTCGTCGATATTATTTAAAATAATTCATTTTAAATGTTCGAAATTCGCTAAAATTGCCAAAATAAAAATTTTAAACTGGCCCAGATTTTCGGGTTGTTACAAAAAATTTCCATATTTGAAAAGGTAAAGGAAGATTTTTATCGAAATGAACTAGTTTTGAACAAGAATTATAATTCTATTTATTTTTAAAATAAATAAAGTGGATTTGAAATGGTTTTAATAGTAACCAGAATTTCCAATAATTGAATTGGAATGGATTTGAATCGAAATTGCCTTAGGGATATTTCGATGTTGGATTTCGTGATGATATAGATATTGTTATGCGAATTTGAAAGATATATTTATATCGTTATTTCCAATACAATATTTGTTGGTCGTAGAATTTGATATTGAATATAAGCCGATATATTTTCTATTCAGAGCCTTGTATTTAATATCAAATGTGATTTTGGGTTATCGCAAACGGTATCTTCAACAATACTGTTCTTAGACCCAACGGAGTTAAGAAAATCAGAAACTAACTATGGATTAATTAAGTTGAATGGCTTCTTGGGTATTGATCTGATGTTGGTTTCAGCCTTCCGGGTTAATACTTAGGGAATTGCTCACTTGATATTTTACGGTTAAAGGCTGATAGAATGGAATGTGATTTTGGGTTTATCGTGAACCGTGTTTTAAATGACATTGATTCTTTAACCCAGTTAAAGATTAAAACTAAATGGAGTTTTAATGAATCTTTAATTAGATTGAAATGATCGAGAATGGAGTATCACCAATTTAGCTCCAAGCAATAGTTAAATCTTTAATTAGATTTGAACGTGAAATGTTAATTGAATTTACCGATAACACCGTAGTGTTAGATATGAAGGATTACCAGTTTTACTTCATGGGATGAATAGGTTGGGATTGGGAAATAAAATAAATGATTATTTCGGTGTGGTTCGCTAATCCCGACTAATTTGAATTGATATTCAAAAGGAGATTAAAGAATAAATTTAAAGAATTTATCTTTGATAAAATTAATGGGAACGTTTCCCTAAGAATGTGAAATTTAGAAACTAACTGTAGGTTTGCTAAGAAGAGTGGTTTCCTGGGTATGGATCTGATGTTGGTTTCGGCCTTCGGGTTAATATTCGGGGAATTATTCTCTTACTAATTTACGTTTAGTGACTGATGAATTGGAATGAGGCATATGTTGTGTTTGTGTAACACATGTTTATTATATACGCGAGTTATTCAGAAAGACCAGGTTTATCCCATTCTGAATAACTGATTCGACGTGATCTCGAGGATGAAGACGGTGGTCGAAGACCGGAGGTCTTCACGTCGTTCGAGTGATTACTGATGATCTTGATTGGTTCGTACACCCAAGAGGAGGGAATCAGTTAGTGATCGTCCAGACGTACTTGGAGATCGATGGATATGCGGGGTACTAAGTGCCTCCGGTTTCGTTCAGACCCAGAACGAACTTGTAAATGGACTGTGTGTCTGACATTGGATTTTAGTCTGTGTGGTTGATTTCTATTAAATATATATCTGTTTGGCGGCGGAGAATTTATTCTCTTGCTTAATGACCTTCTCTGAGATGTACGAGCTTAGGGGTTATATATTGATGGATATCAATCGCATGGAGTGAATTGCCTGTGTGGCATGCCTAAGTGGCAAATGATTAAGGCTTCTGTTGAAAAGCAAAGTCTTGTGGTTGATGATCAAAGAACGGCCTTTGTGGCATCGCTTTGTGTAGCGTGAATTTGCGAGCCTCACACCCCGGTTGTGAACTAGAAATGGGAGAGGTCCTCAGGGAGGGAATGCGTTTCTTTCTAGCTAGAAGTGGCGTCAGTGGTTTTAAGCGCCCTGACGAGTTTGACTTATGTGGTTGTTGTTGTTGCGAGGCACCTCGGATTTATCGGTGACTATGTGAAGCCGATGGAGTCATTCGTTGGCTTATTTACGCCCCAAAGGGCGGGGAAACATAGTGTTCAGGCATTTTAATCCACATCGGTGGACCGGCCATGTCGCTCCAAGGGCTCACCTGTGTCCGGGTCCTGAGGCTCGGGCTAGACAGTCTCGAATCGGTAGAGGACGATCCCTAGCCTCGGTTCATAGATGGAAATCCAATTTCCAAATACGTGACTTTGCGGTTTTGATTGTAGAGCCTAGTACGGCGATATAGTGGGATGGGGGCGCTTATGCCGTCTATGATTGATACTTATTATTTGAAGTTGTTTTATACACTGTGCATTTATAATAGTATCAAATGATTTGTTTTAAACGTATCAAGCATTCTTGGCTATTATAAGGTAAAAACCCTATCCTCCGGCTTGCGTTGCATTGTGTGATAGGACCTGGGTCTTATAATAGCTTCATTGTTCTTTATTTAGCATTGCGATGTTGTTTTATGCACTGGTGTTCTTGGGGGGAAACCCGTTCCGTGTTATATGGCGTGGTCCCTTGATTTACCTAACTTTAAAATAAAGATTAATAACTGTTTTAGTTCTCACACCAGTCCCATGACTGACCTAGAGTTTATTGTTTTAACCTAAACTCTGGGTGCCCTTTTTTGACACAGGCAGCTAGTAGTTTTGGTTTTGCTGATTTATATTCACAGGAACCTAGTTTACAGCTGGGATGATATCCGGAAAGCTCTGCATCCGTATATCTCTTCTAGTTGTGTTTTGTATTATTTTTCCGCTGCTATGTAATGTATTTTAAATCTCTGATCTATTCTGTGTAATATTTATTCGTACTCTGTATATTCTTGTATTCTGATGGAATTGTTGTAATTAACAATGAAATGTTATTCTGCCTGTGTTCCAATTTGTCGTGTTCTCAAAACAATCAGGGGTTTCGAACGGTTTTGGTCGGTTTAGCGACTGATTTGGATCGAGCGAGAATCCCAATCGTTACATTTGGTATCATACCTTTGGTTTACAAATCTCAGAGAACAAGACACGTATGAACCAAATGAAAGAATTCATCAGAGATTGGATTAGTAATATCCAATGGGAATGACTCGTTAGAGATGGGATCAGTAGTACCCTAGAACGAGTGTGAAGAGTATATTTTTAAAATGAAAACAAATTTTGTTTTGAAAATTTAAATCAATTATTCGTATTTGATTATTTATTTATATTGAATTTGGACAATCCAGTATATATAGATTTTGCATATACGTCTGATCCACGGGTATTCAAAGTTTTAATGTACTGGATAGATATAGAATCACACTCTATTCGCCCAGACATGATTCTGGTGATGCCCGGGCATCATCAGTAATTGTGTTCGTGTTTCGAAAGTGAGATTTCTATATATTTCCAATTGACTGGTGTGAGAACCAAAATTAGATAGGGCCTATTGTTGTGATTTGGCATCAAAAATCTGATTTTTGGACTATGTATCAAAGTTATGAATTTGAAAAGCTAATTAACTAATTGATTGCTGGTTTTGTTGTTTGATTATTGTTTGAAGTAATTGAATGTTGAACCTTTAGCTAAATTGAACCAAATAGTAGATTGTATTGAAAATGAGTCGCATTTGCATGCATATACATGTACTTACATTGAAAAGGTCACAACAAGGAGGCTAGAGAAAAGGAATAAAATTGTTTGCCCGACAAATAGGTACGTGCTTAAGGTATTTCTTGGGTTTTGGATGATTTTATAAGCCGATTGGCTAGCCGCTTGGCTTTTTCTTTTTCTTTTGGATTGAAGAAGGCCAAAATATCCCGAAGTCCCCGGTTCAGGGGAGGTTATGACGAAATTTTTCGAAAATTTAGGGTGTTAGCCAAATTTTTGAAAAATTTGAAAAGTTTTTAGAAACTGAAAAGTTGAAAAACTTAACCCGTAATGGAAATAGCGAAAGTTGAGTTGATTAGATAAACAACTTTCGGCTTCATTCCTTTTAAGGGACGAAGAGTTTTTAAGTGGGGGAGATTGCACTAACCCGGAAATCCGAGCCAATTTAAAATTTTTATTTTGGCAATTTTAGTGAATTTTGAACATTTAAAATGATTTATTTTAAATAATAACGACGAGAAATTTATTTTGAATAGAAATAGAACATATATATTTATTTCAATCGTCGTTAGAATATAAATAATTATCTATAATTATGAAAGGAATTGAAAATGGCGCGGTAGTTCGAAAATTCAATTTCGAATTTCAAATGAATGTACAGGATTCAAAATATGTCGGAATTGATCGAAACAAGAAATATTTAAATCTGTTTAAGCATATCTTTCTAACGAAGTTAAGAAACTGAGATTTCACTTTAAAAATTGAAAGATATGTCCAGTTTAAAATTCAGAAAAGTTGCTGTGGAATTTATATATTTTTTAATATATATAAAGGCCCTTGAAAATGGAAATTTTGCAAACGACCTCGGTTTCCGACGAAACCACTTTTGTTGGAACCGGAATGTCGAATTATTGCTAGATTCCAAAATTCATAATTTTTTGAATCAGTATGAGAGCGTGGCAAAGGAAAACGTTTTTGACCAGTTTCAGTTGATTTTAATCGACTGGAAAATGACCATTTTTCAAACGGTCTCAGAATTTGATGAAATTGGTTTTGTTAGGACCATACCGTCAGTACGAAGCTAGAAAATATTTTTTGGGAATTTTTCTAGTTAGTATGTGGCCCCGGTAAATTGAAATGCGAGTTCAAATTCAATATATAGAGTTATATTTTGATTTTGATGAAAACTGATCGAAACGGCTAAACTGGCTTATGATACATATTCCATTGTGTTCGTGTAACACCCCACGCCCGCTATGGTCACTCTCTAAGGGAATGCCCTAACATCGGTGGAGTATTTTGAGTGAATATAGAACAGAGTAATTACAGCAAGACAGATATAAGTAATACTTGAAAATTTAAAACATCATTTCTACTTGCAGCGGAAAATAAAACATGTCTGGTTACATCACAAAACCATAATAGGAGTCAAGTAAAAATATCCATCATGATAAATAAAAATACATAATCCCAATACATGAACTGATAGCCATAAAAGAAAAGGGTAAGCTGAGCTCTACATCTAGGGTCCAAGCTCCAAGAGAGTAATAAAAGCAGCCTGATCAAAGCCCACTCGTGCTGGGCCCACTCTGAGAACCTGAGGGTTGGGAAAAAAAGATAAAAACAACGGGGTCAGACATAAGTCTGAGCGAGTCCTATAACTTTAACAATGTAATCATTAAAGTAATAAGGATATGATATAACTTGGTACGGTGTGACTGGGGATAAATGACTACACTCAGTAGCCAATCAGACTTAGAGTGAACTAAGATAATGGTAAAGATGCATTTACCCACCCAAGGATAATTACTACACTGCACCACACCAGTCATTCCTACTTAAAGGTTGATCCCTCCCAAGGACTTAGAAAATTTACCCAGTAGTTTCGTGTACCCCTAGCTCACTACATAGGTGCCGTCTGCCCCTATCTCCACTAGGTGTACTCACTACTCCCAAGCGATCGGCTCCCTACCGTAGATACCCGTGCCGGCCCCACAGTGGGGTGTATCACTCCCCAAAGTGGCAACCCGATATAATTAACGGTGCACGGCTTATATCTACACGATGCAACAACGTCTTACCTACCAGCCCGGGTCCACACACGCATGTGAAACCCGTTGGACTTGCGTTGCCACCGCTAACCCGCTTTGGCCACTTATAGTCAAGCCCAGTACGCGTGTCCCGTCCTCGACATGGGTCGAGCCCAATAAGATACATATGGGTTACTGGTTGAAATGGGCCCCCACAAGCTACCCACCTAAGCTTGTCCCTTTTTCTAGTGCATCCCACTTAACCCTTTAATCATGTTTAATTACATGTTTCCACTTGGTTAAGTATTCTAATCGTATTTTCTATTGCCACCCAAGGAAACCCACTAGATTTCCACATGCCACCCAAGGCACCCACTTAACCCCTCATATCCCTCTACATGCTAATATGGTTAAGTGTTTCTTAATTAATTAATTAAGATCATGACCTCATAAAGACCTCTCACATTAGACCGTCTTTTATGACTGCTGGATATGCCGGTTGGCTCCGGGCAGACTTCTGTCATCAAAAGGGTCTAACCTCGTGTCTTTACTTTAATCACGTATTTAATTTATGACTAAGACCTCTCACATTGGGCCAATCATTTGTAGCCGCTGGATGGTCGGTCGGTTCCGGGCAGACTTCCGCTACAAAAGGGTCCAACCTCGTGTCTTAGTTGATTAATTACACCTAATTAATCACCCCCATAATTAATTATCCCTAATTAATTACACATTTTTAAGAATATGGGTAGACCTAACTCAATAGGTAAATTCCCAATTCCATAGTGTGGGTAGACCTAACTTAATAGGTAAATTCCCAACTCCATAATGTGGGTAGACCTAACTTAATAGGTAAATTCCCAATTATGTCCATTCATTTTATGTTATGCTTAATCCTAACAACTTTACACCTTTTTATAATCATGCATATTAACCCCATCGTTTCCCACGTAACTCGTTTACATAACATGTCATACATAGGGACAACCTTGCATATGTTATGTACATCATAAAAAGAGACAAACTTGCATATGAACTTGCATATAAACTTGCATAAAACTTGCATATGAACTTGCATAAAACTTACATATGAACTTGCATATGAACTTGCATAAAACTTGCATATGAACTTGCATATCAACTTGCATATCATGTCATATCACAAAGGCAAACTTGCATATGTTATGCATATCATAAAAAGAGACTAACTTGCACATGAATCATGTCATATCACAAAGGCAAACTCGCATATGTTATGCATATCATAAAAAGAGACTAACTTGCATATGATCTTACATATAAACTTGCATAAAACTTGCATATGAACTTACATGACACATCATATCATAAAAAGAGGCAAGTTTACATATGAACTTATAACATATGACAACCACAACTTGCATAATCCACATTTACATCCATAGCCTCCTAATATCCTATCCTAATTAGTTTAGCAATTACTTGCTAAAGGCATAGGAACTCACCAAAACCAAGATTAGCAAACTTATGAAGTAGAACTACTTGCTAAATATGAAGAAGATGATGATTAGAGGTTGATTAGCTTGCTACTTCCTTCATACACTAGTGGAGGCTCCTCTTAGGTGTTATTTTGGCGGCATGATGGCATCATTTCTATTTTTAGTATGGATTAGGCTTGCATTAGGGTGTATTTATAGGATTAGGGTGTGTTTTAGACCATAGGATTAACCCTAGGTTAGATTAGGTCCGTCAGATTTAGGAAGTCTCTAGAACACAGCCCAGCCCTAGCCAGAAAACCAGATCTGGTGCACCCAAGCCAACTGGCTCGACACCCTGTGTCGACAGGCAAGTCGACAGGGCAGTCGACTCCCCAGTCGACAGGCCTGTCGACAGCCCTGTCGACATGTGTAGGGCGGGAAGTTTCCCGCCTGGCCCCCTGCTGGCTCCAATTTCGAAATCTGATTTTTAATTTTTAAATCTGTTTTTAACTTTGAATTTTCTGCAAACTTCATTGGGCCATAACTGGGCCATACGGACTCCGATTTACAAAATTTCGGACTCTATTCTGCGTATTTTTCCGAGACGAACGCAATGACGCAGCCCGTTTCCCCCAATTCTCATATTTGAGATTATTTATTCTGCAATTAGTGAATTTTAGCATTAACTGAAATACGGGGTGTTACATTCTCCCCTCCTTAAAGGATTTCGTCCCCGAAATCTCTAAGCTAAGGAGAATGCATATCCTACCATCCAAACGACCATCTACTCAATCCATCAAACACGGGCATCCATTGTCCTTAAAACAATTTCTAATGATGTATGAGCATATGCAAAAAAGTGTGTGTATTATGTTCCCTATCTAATGTATGAACATATGCAAACCATGATAGTGCCATGCATCCATTATGTATGCGAAAGAACCCTATCGACACATACAATATCTACATGAGTGCACAATCATTCACCAAAATGCATCATCCATATGATAACACAATCATTATACATCCATAAATATAGCTTCTTACACACAATTTTATGCAATATGCAATATGAAGTGATTGAGCCGATCTAGTGCCTAGAGTGTGTATATATGCATCCACGAGCAACCGCTAGCAACCACTTGCATCCACATGCATCCATCAAACATAACATGTCTCAAACACATGTTTCAACCATAGGTTTACCCTATCTAAAGGTCAAACAGTACTAACGAGAGGACATACTAAAGATAAGATAAGTACCAGACAACGATAGAGGAGAAATTAAAGACATACCCTCAAAAAGAAATGGGTACAATGAGCGCATCTTCACTTCCGTCTCCCAAGTTGCGTTGCTCTCATCTTCTCCCCATTGCACTTTGACTAGTTGAACCTCTCTGTTTCTCAACTTCCTAGTCTCTGACCCAAGGATGCGAGTAGGGGCTCGTCGAATCGTTGCATCACGCTCTACTTCCACTTCTCTAAGCAAGCTTGGCTCTACCACCTCTGCAGTCTCATGTAGGCACTTCCTCAAATGTGACACATGGAATACATCATGTACCCCACTAAGTCTGTCGGGCAACTCCACTCTATATGCCATCCGTCCAATCCTTTCCTTAATAGGAAACGGCCCTACGAACCTTGGTGCTAACTTCCCAACAGATCCAAAGCGAACCACATTTCGTAACGGAGACACTTTGACAAAGACCATGTCCCCTACTTCAAATTCAAGATCCGTCCTTCTCTTGTCCGCATAAGATTTTTGCCTATCCTGCGCCGCTTTCATTCTCCTTCGAATCAAGTCAATCTTCTCAGAAGTCTCCCTAACCAAATCAGGCCCAAGCAAAATCTTATCCGTAGATTCCCACCAACATGCAGGTGATCGACAAGGCCTTCCATAAAGAGCTTCGAAAGGAGCCATACCAATACTGGACTGAAAGCTGTTATTATATGCGAACTCCACCAATGGAAGATGCTCTTCCCATGTACCTCCAAAATCTAAGATACAAAGCCTCAAAAGGTCTTCTAGGACATGATTCACCCTCTCAGTCTGGCCGTCCGTCTGAGGATGATATGCGGTGCTCAGACACAATTGAGTCCCTACTGCTTCTTGCAAACTTTTCCAGAACTCGCTGGTGAAGATAGGATCTCGATCACTCACTATGCTAGAGGGTACCCCATGCAATCGAACTATCTCCCGAAGATATACTGAAGCTAGCCATGGAGCAGTCCTCTTGCTCTTCACAGGTATGAAATGGGCACTTTTAGTAAGTCTATCTACCACAACCCAAATCCCCGTATTACCCTTTCTCGATCTGGGTAACCCATCAATAAAATCCATCGAGACGTTATCCCACTTCCATTGCGGAACTTCCAATGGGTGAAGCAACCCACCTGGTTTCTTTTGCTCCGCTTTCACTTGTTGGCATACCAAGCATCGAGCGACATATTCGGCCACATCTTTCTTCATACCGGCCCAGAAGAAAACCCGCTTCATATCTTGGTACATCTTGTCCCCACCGGGATGAATGGTCATCCTAGAACCGTGTGCATCATCAAGAATAGCCTTCCTTAAACCCTCGTCTTGCGGTACACAAAGTCTACCGTCTCTACGCAAGCACCCCCTATCGTCTAGGGTATACCTACTCAAATGGCTGGACGACTCCCCCTTATGAGCCTCTCTACCAACTCAACCAACTGTGGATCGTCCTTCTGTGCTTCTCTAATTCGCCCCAAAAGAGTAGGTCTGACCTCCAAGGATGCTAGCAAACCGGGTACATAATCAATGGAAGGTCTGAAATCAAACATCGAGATAAATTCCAAGCTTCACTGTTCCACGAACAATGGACTCAAGGACAACCTCTTTCTGCTCAAGGCGTCCGCCACCACGTTACCCTTGCCAGGGGTATACGCTATCTCGAAATCATTGGATGCTAAGAACTCCATCCACCTTTGCTGTCTCAAATTCAAATCCTTCTGAGAAAACAAGTACTTCAATGATTTGTGGTCAGTGAACAATTCGAATCTCTCACCAAGAAGATAATGGCGCCAAATCTTAAGCGCGAAAACAATAGCGGCCAACTCTAAATCATGGGTAGGGTAATTTTTCTCATGCATTCTCAACTGCCTTCCACCATAGGCTATTACCCTTCCCTCTTGCATTAAGACTGCGCCTAGTCCTGTCCCACAAGCATCGGTATAGACAACAAATGGCTTACTCCCATCTGGCAATACTAAAACTGGAGCAGTGGTTAAAGCTCTCTTTAATCGTCGGAACGCATCATCACAATCTACGTCCCATGTGAAAACAAGATTCTTCTTCGTTAAGCGGGTTAATGGGGCTGATATCTTCGTGAAGTCTTTGATAAACTTCCTATAATAACCTGCCAAACCCAAGAAACTTCTCACTTCGGTAGCATTCTTCGGAAGCTTCCAATCCTGAATTGATACTACCTTTGCGGGATCCACCGCTATCCCTTCCTTGGAGACCATGTGCCCCAAGAACCGCACTTCCTTCCTCCAGAAGTGATATTTAGAGAATTTAGCCTTAAGGCTATGTGCTCGAAGAGTCTTCAACACCTCCCCAAGATGTAGGGCATGCTCTTCTTCACTCTTAGAAAATACTAAGATATCATCCACAAAGACCACCACGAACTTATTAAGGAACTCCCTGAACACCCTACTCATCAAATCAACAAAGTATGCAGGGGCGTTCGTCAACCCAAATGGCATCACCAACCACTCATAGAAACCATCCGGAGTTCTAAAGGCAGTCTTGTCTATGCTATCCTCAGCCACCCTCAACTGATGAAACCCCGTGGCTAAGTCCAATTGAGAAAATACTGAAGCGCCAACCAATTGATCGAAAAGATCATCAATCCTCGGCAATGGGTGTCTATTCTTCTTTGTGAGCTTGTTGAGTTCTCTATAGTCTACACAAAGCCTGAGGGACCCATCCGCCTTTGTAGCAAAAACTACTGGAGCACCCCACTCCGATATACTTCGTCTTATGAACCCCTTCTCAAGCAACTCCCCTACTTTCTTATGGAGTTCCCTCCTCTCACGAGGAGCCATGTGGCGCACTGGTAAAGATACAGGTTTAGCATTATCCACCAGATATATTCGGAAGTCAATCTCCCGCTTCGGAGGTAAGCCCTTCACCTCCTCAAACACATCCGAGTATTCCCGGACCACTCTTACAGATTGCAAACTCTCGACCGAAGCATCAAGCGATTCAAGATAACTTAGCATAACAGAATCCATGGGATTATAAGAGATCTCGAGAGTGTTACCCAAGCGGGTCATGAGCCTAACAACTCTCCTTTCGCAATCAAGAACGGCACCATTACTGGATAACCAGTCCATGCCCAAAATCAACCCATAGCCCGTGAAGCCCAACACAAAAGCATCACATCTAAACTCAATGCTAAGTATAGAAATCTTCAAACCCAAACATATCATGGACAAGTAAGTGGAGCCCCCAATTGGGTTTGAAACAACCAAGGGATCATCTACCAGACTGGTGTCTAAGTGCAGTGACTCAACTAATGATGATGAGATAAACGAATGCGATGCGCCAGAATCAAACAATGTTCGGACAGGATGATCAAATAGAAAAACCAGACTTTCAACGGAAATAGTTCTACCTCTTTCCTGAATCGGTGGAACCGCGAGAGCCTGTACTTGCCCCCTAGCCTGACCCGGTGCCATAAGAGCTTGCATCTGTCCTCCTGAGGTAGATCCCGTCCTTTGCCCCTTCTTAGGGCAATCCTTCACTAGATGCCCTGCTTCGCCACAATGAAAGCAACCAGTCTTCTTCTTCTTTCTACAATCTTTGCTTATGTGACCTGGTATCCCACAATTGAAGCACTTCTTCTTCCCCTTGCCACCGTTGCCTTTCCCACCTTTGTTTTGCTGTTGTTGCTGAGGTCTCTTTTGATCTCCCTTCTTCTCGGGTGCCTTATTAGCATTGGGACCCTTCTCTTCTTCATGCATGAGTGCCATGTCAACTAGCTTCTCGAAGGTGGACCCCATAGGGATATGAGTCATAGCCAACCCATGCATCGGTTCATTCAAGCCTTTCACGAACCTCAAAGCCTTCTTCTCCGGTGTATTCACCATGTCTAGGCCAAACCTTGCCAATTGATTAAACTTGTTGACATATTCCTTCACTGAGAGATTTCCTTGCTTTAGAGTCAAGAATCTTTCCATATACAAGTTTTCCTCCGCCCTTGAGAGAAACTTTGCCACAAATCTTTGCCTAAAATCCGCCCAAGAGTCAACGGGGCGTTCTCCATTAGTGACCTCCCACCAGAATGAGGCCTCTCCCTTCATTAACCAAGCAGCTAACTTGACTTTCTTTCCTTCTTCCATCTCGAAGATATCTATCAACTCTTCCACCTCCTTAAGCCAATATCTAGCCTCCACAAAAGTTTCAGATCCTTGAAAAGGTTTTCCTCCCATAGCTTTGAATTCCTTACAAGTCTTAGCAAAAGTATCCGTGCGAGGAGGAGGGGGAGGAGGAAGATCAGGTGCTACGGTTGGTGGAGGACCATTTGCTGGACCCGCAGTGGTGGCCCTAGCCTCCATCAATCTCCTATACCATACTGGTACCGTCACACCTTCCGGAAAGTTAAGATCCTCAGCCATGCTGAAACGAAAAAGGAAAGATTCAAAACGGAGAATTCGAAAGATAAAGATATGGCTATTGGGGATTATGCTTTTCTTTCAAAAACTTTTCTTTTTAAAGACATGTTTTTGAAAATATCTCTTCCAAAAATGTTTTTAGAAAAATAGTTTTCTAAAAATTTTATCTGTTCCGGTAACCTTTGCTCTGATACCACGTGTAACACCCCACGCCCGCTATGGTCACTCTCTAAGGGAATGCCCTAACATCGGTGGAGTATTTTGAGTGAATATAGAACATAGTAATTACAGCAAGACAGATATAAGTAATACTTGAAAATTTAAAACATCATTTCTACTTGCAGCGGAAAATAAAACATGTCTGGTTACATCACAAAACCATAATAGGAGTCAAGTACAAATATCCATCATGATAAATAAAAATACATAATCCCAATACATGAACTGATAGCCATAAAAGAAAAGGGTAAGCTGAGCTCTACATCTAGGGTCCAAGCTCCAAGAGAGTAATAAAAGCAGCCTGATCAAAGCCCACTCGTGCTGGGCCCACTCTGAGAACCTGAGGGTTGGGAAAAAAAGATAAAAACAACGGGGTCAGACATAAGTCTGAGCGAGTCCTATAACTTTAACAATGTAATCATTAAAGTAATAAGGATATGATATAACTTGGTACGGTGTGACTGGGGATAAATGACTACACTCAGTAGCCAATCAGACTTAGAGTGAACTAAGATAATGGTAAAGACGCATTTACCCACCCAAGGATAATTACTACACTGCACCACACCAGTCATTCCTACTTAAAGGTTGATCCCTCCCAAGGACTTAGAAAATTTACCCAGTAGTTTCGTGTACCCCTAGCTCACTACATAGGTGCCGTCTGCCCCTATCTCCACTAGGTGTACTCACTACTCCCAAGCGATCGGCTCCCTACCGTAGATACCCGTGCCGGCCCCACAGTGGGGTGTATCACTCCCCAAAGTGGCAACCCGATATAATTAACGGTGCACGGCTTATATCTACACGATGCAACAACGTCTTACCTACCAGCCCGGGTCCACACACGCATGTGAAACCCGTTGGACTTGCGTTGCCACCGCTAACCCGTTTTGGCCTCTTATAGTCAAGCCCAGTACGCGTGTCCCGTCCTCGACATGGGTCGAGCCCAATAAGATACATATGGGTTACTGGTTGAAATGGGCCCCCACAAGCTACCCACCTAAGCTTGTCCCTTTTTCTAGTGCATCCCACTTAACCCTTTAATCATGTTTAATTAAATGTTTCCACTTGGTTAAGTATTCTAATCGTATTTTCTATTGCCACCCAAGGCAACCCACTAGATTTCCACATGCCACCCAAGGCACCTACTTAACCCCTCATGTCCCTCTACATGCTAATATGGTTAAGTGTTTCTTAATTAATTAATTAAGATCATGACCTCATAAAGACCTCTCACATTAGACCGTCTTTTATGACTGCTGGATATGCCGGTTGGCTCCGGGCAGACTTCTGTCATCAAAAGGGTCTAACCTCGTGTCTTTACTTTAATCACGTATTTAATTTATGACTAAGACCTCTCACATTGGGCCAATCATTTGTAGCCGCTGGATGGCCGGTCGGTTCCGGGCAGACTTCCGCTACAAAAGGGTCCAACCTCGTGTCTTAGTTGATTAATTACACCTAATTAATCACCCCCATAATTAATTATCCCTAATTAATTACACATTTTTAAGAATATGGGTAGACCTAACTCAATAGGTAAATTCCCAATTCCATAGTGTGGGTAGACCTAACTTAATAGGTAAATTCCCAACTCCATAATGTGGGTAGACCTAACTTAATAGGTAAATTCCCAATTATGTCCATTCATTTTATGTTATGCTTAATCCTAACAACTTTACACCTTTTTATAATCATGCATATTAACCCCATCGTTTCCCACGTAACTCGTTTACATAACATGTCATACATAGGGACAACCTTGCATATGTTATGTACATCATAAAAAGAGACAAACTTGCATATGAACTTGCATATAAACTTGCATAAAACTTGCATATGAACTTGCATAAAACTTGCATATGAACTTGCATATGAACTTGCATAAAACTTGCATATGAACTTGCATATCAACTTGCATATCATGTCATATCACAAAGGCAAACTTGCATATGTTATGCATATCATAAAAAGAGACTAACTTGCACATGAATCATGTCATATCACAAAGGCAAACTCGCATATGTTATGCATATCATAAAAAGAGACTAACTTGCATATGATCTTACATATAAACTTGCATAAAACTTGCATATGAATAAAAAGAGGCAAGTTTACATATGAACTTATAACATATGACAACCACAACTTGCATAATCCACATTTACATCCATAGCCTCCTAATATCCTATCCTAATTAGTTTAGCAATTACTTGCTAAAGGCATAGGAACTCATCAAAACCAAGATTAGCAAACTTATGAAGTAGAACTAGTTGCTAAATATGAAGAAGATGATGATTAGAGGTTGATTAGCTTGCTACTTCCTTCATACACTAGTGGAGGCTCCTCTTAGGTTTGATTTTGGCGGCATGATGGCATCATTTCTATTTTTAGTATGGATTAGGCTTGCATTAGGGTGTATTTATAGGATTAGGGTGTGTTTTAGACCATAGGATTAACCCTAGGTTAGATTAGGTCCGTCAGATTTAGGAAGTCTCTAGAACACAGCCCAGCCCTAGCCAGAAAACCAGATCTGGTGCACCCAAGCCAACTGGCTCGACACCCTGTGTCGACAGGAAAGTCGACAGGGCAGTCGACTCCCCAGTCGACAGGCCTGTCGACAGCCCTGTCGACATGTGTAGGGCGGGAAGTTTCCCGCCTGGCCCCCTGCTGGCTCCAATTTCGAAATCTGATTTTTAATTTTTAAATCTGTTTTTAACTTTGAATTTTCTGCAAACTTCATTGGGCCATAACTGGGCCATACGGACTCCGATTTACAAAATTTCGGACTTTATTCTGCGTATTTTTCCGAGACGAACGCAATGACGCAGCCCGTTTCCCCCAATTCTCACATTTGAGATTATTTATTCTGCAATTAGTGAATTTTAGCATTAACTGAAATACGGGGTGTTACAGTTCGGAATGGGGGTATTTGGCTAGGGACGACAGTCGTTGGGCTTGGATTGGAGTTCGTATCATTAAACAAGCAAAATTTGAATTAAATAATAACAATATATTTATATAAAAGGTCAAACTTGGGTCAAAGAAACCCTTTCTCTCTCTCACGATGTCAAACCCGTTCCTCCCAACGTCGAACGACGGATTTCGTTCAAACCTTCCCCTTCGTTTTCCTCTCAATCTACACAATAAATTCCCAACCTCCTGAAGACAAAATCAAAGTACACTCTCTGATCTTCAATTCCGCACCAGTGGGAGGAATTCTCGTGGGCTAAGTCGTGAAAAACAGGGCAGGAACCCGCCGCCGTCACCCTCGATTTCTGGACCATCGGGATGCGCGAGTGGGCTGCACCACCTAGCGCTGGGAGAGCTCGAGACGCCGGAGACAGTGGCAGGGTCCGATCTGGTCAATGGAGAACGGTGGCGGCGCTAGGTGAAACCCTAGCCTTGGAGCTTCGGGCGACGATGGCAAATCGATTTACAAAGAAAGGTTTTAGTTTTATTTTATTTTATTTTTATTTAACTTATGAATTGTTTTACAATATAGATTTGAATTGTTTTAAAATATAGATTTGAGTTGTTTTAAAATACAGATTTGAATTGTTTTAAAATATAGATTTGAATTGTTTTAATATAAATTTGAATTGATTTTGATATAAAAATTGGTATTGTTTTGAAAAGATAGAAATACATCAATCTTTAAAGATAGAAATACATCGATCTTTAAAGATAGAAATACATCGATCGTTAAAAATATACAGTGCTTTAAAAATATAAACATACATTGATTTTTAAAATATAAAGTTAGATTTTATGTATGATAAGAATTGGATTTTTTATGTGATAAAAATCCGATTTTTACCTATGGGTTTAAAGTATAAAGATTCTTTTTCATATATATGATAACAAGGTATAAAAATTCGATTTTTATATATGAAGCGAAATAAAAATTCGATCTTGATATAAGAAGTAGAGATATAAAAATACAATTTTTATATAGAAAGAAACGTGATAAAAATATTATTTTTATAGCATGGAAATAAAAATGTGATTTTTAATATGAACAGCGTAGAGAAGACTGCGTTGGCATAGCAGGCAAATTCCATCGATTAGGATTTCAGAAATGAAATGGCGGAGTGGAACCCCAAGGTGAGAACACCTCACTTTTATTTAATTTCTAGTTTGAAATATATACTAGGATGGAGACGGTGTTTAGTAGCACCCGATACCCGTCGTCCACAGACCATGGATGACTTGTTTGTTTGATTGTTGTGTAGTGAAATTTGATTGTGTGATATGGAGTGGAATAAAATATTTTATAGTTAAAAATATGATTTTTAACGTATGTATAAAATAAATATTTATAAACAAATCAGACGATTTGTTTATATACACTGATTTGACAGATATTGATTGGGACGGTAAATTTTACACATCGCCCAACCGCACAAATAAAATATGTGTTTGTTGACTTGAAACCCCATACGGGTATTGGGATGATATTTGGCGTACACTAATCCCGATTGTTTAGTTGTATGTCAATCGATGGGTTGACAGACTGTGTAAGCATTAATTATTTATATCTAATGCTTATGCAGTTGTGTAGTGCACTCTGGATGATGGTTTATTATTTATCATTGCTATTATATACATGTGTTGTTTGGAAATCCATATAATAAACGTTATATGGTAATTGATTGGGCCTCATTCCAATATAGAATATAAATTCATGTGTTGAATAGAAAAAGAATTCATGTGTTGAATAAAAGTCGTGTTGATTAGATTGACGCCATTTTGACGTGAACGATATTTATATTGATTTTATTCATTTTATAATGAATATCGAAAGTGATTTCAAAATCTGATATTCTGAAATGAATTGAAATTCGAATTAAATTGAAAAGAATTGAAATTCGAATTAAATCGAAAAGAATTAAAATCCGAATTAAATTGGAAAGAATTGAAATTCGAATTAAATTGAAAAGAATTGAAATTCGAATTAAATTGAAATGAATTGAAATTCGAATTAAATTGAAATGAATTGAAATTCGAATTAAATTGAAATGAATTGAAATTCGAATTAAATTGGAAAGAATTGAAATTTGAAATAGAATTGAAATCATTTTGAATTGAATTTAAAACGTATTGAAAATTGAACTGAAATCGATTTGAATTGAAACCGATTTGGATTGAAATTGATTTGAATTGAAACCGATTTGAATTGAAATGGATTTGAATTGAAATCGAGTTGAAACAAATTTAAAATGAATTTATATTGGAAAGATTCAATTTTGATTTGAATTTGAGATGGAAGTTGAAATCGTTTCGAAAACGAACTTAAAACGATTTATAAAATACATTTTAAAAGGAAATTGACGAAATATATATAATATATATATTATATATACAATGGCCTGAATAGAACGCGCCGCGCTGCGGCAGTTCGCGAATTTCGACCATTGACTTCGAACGGATATTACGAGAGATCCGACCGTCGGATTCTCCTAAAACCGGAACCATTGAGTTCATATCGAAAAGAGCTTTCTAGCGGATATTACAAATTAGAAATCTAACAGTTTATTTGGAATTATGTCCAAATCAAATTTGGAAAAGGTCGTTGTAAGTGCAGTTCGATGGCCGTTGGTGGAAATCGACTGTACGGGCCTTGATAAAATTATTAAAAATAGTAATAATTTATGTAAAATCATAAGAAACGATTTGTGAAGAATTGGGATAAAAAATTCCATATTTGAAAATGTAAAAGTAGATTTTTTATCGAAATGAACTAGTTTTGAACTAGAATTATAATTCTAATTATTTTTAAAATAAATAAAGTGGATTTGAAATGGTTTTAAAAGTAACCAGAATTTCCAATAATTGAATTGGAATGGATTTGAATCGAAATTGTCTTTGGGATATTTCGATGTTGGATTTCGTGATGATACAGATAATGTTATGGGAATTTGAAAGATATATTTATATCGTTATTTCCAATACAATATTTGTTGGTCCTAGAATTCGATATTGAATATAAACCGATATATTTTCTATTCAGAACCTTGTATTTAATATCAAATGTGATTTAGGGTTGTCGTGAATGGTATCTTCAATAATAATGTTCTTAGACCCAATGGAGTTAAGAAAATCAGAAACTAACTGGAGATTAGTTAAGTTTAATGGTTTCTTCGGTATTGATCTGATGTTGGTTTCGGCCTTCAGGGTTAATACTTAGGGAATTGCGCACTTGCTATTTTACGATTAAAGGCTGCTAAAATGGAATGTAATTTTGGGTTTATCGTGAACCGTGTTTTAAATGTCATGGATTCTTTAACCCAGTTAATGATTAAAATTAAATGGAGTTTTAATGAATCTTTAATTAGATTGAAATGATCGAGAATGGAGTATCACCAATTTAGCTCCAGGCGATAGTTAAATCTTTAATTAGATTTGAATGTGAAATGGCAATTGAATTTACCGATAACACCATGGTGTTAGATATGAAGGATTACTAGTTTTACTTCATGGGATGAATAGGTTAGGATTGGGAAATAAAATAAATGATTATTTCGGTGTGGTTCGCTAATCCCGACTAATTTGAATTGATATTCAAAAGGAGATTAAAGAATAAATTTAAAGAATTTATCTTTGATAAAATTAATGGGAACCTTTCCCTAAGAATGTGAAATATAGAAACTAACTATAGGTTAGCTAAGAAGAGTGGTCTCCTGGGTATTGATCTGATGTTGATTTCGGCCTTCGGGGTTAATATTTGGGGAATTATTCTCTTGCTAATTTACGGTTAGTGACTGATGAATTGGAATGAGGCGTATGTTGTGTTTGTGTAACACTTGTTTATTATATACGCGAGTTATTCAGAAAGACCGGGTTTATCCCATTCTGAATAACTGATTCGACGTGATCTCGAGGATGAAGAAGGTGGTCGAAGACCGGAGGTCTTCACGTCATTTGGGTGATTACTGATGATCTTGATTGGGCCGCACACCCAAGAGGAGGGAATCAGTCAGTGATCGTCCAGATGTACTTGGAGATCGATGGATATGCGGGGTACTAAGTGCCTTCGGTTTCGTTCAGACCCAGAACGAACTTGTAAATGGACTGTGTGTCTGACATTGGATTTTAGTCTGTGTGATTGATTTCTATTAAATATATATCTGTTTGGCGGCGGAGAATTTATTCTCTTGCTTAACGCCCTTCTCTGAGACGTACGAGCTCAGGGGTTATATAATGATGGATATCAATCGCATGGAGTGAATTGCCTGTGTGGCATGCCTAAGTGGCAAATGATCAAAGCTTCTGTTGAAAAGCAAAGTCTTGTGGTTGATGATCAAAGCACGGCCTTTGTGGCATCGCTTTGTGTAGCGTGAATTCGCAAGCCTCACACCCCGGTTGTGAACCAAAAACGGGAGAGGACCTCAGGGAGGGCATGTGTTTCTTTCTAGCTAGAAGTGGCGTCAGTGGTTTTACACGCCCTGACGAGTTTGACTTATGTGGTTGTTGCTGTCGCGAGGCGCCTCGGATATATCGGTGATTATATGAAGCCGATGGAGTCGTTCGTTGGATCATTTATGCCCCAAAGGGCGGGGGAGCGTAGTGTTCAGGCATTTTAATCCACATCGGTAGACCGGCCCTGTCGCTCCAAGGGTCACCTGTGTCTGGGTCCTGAGGCTCGGGCTAGATAGTCTCGAATCGGTAGAGGACAATCCCCGACCTCGGTTCATAGATGGAAATCCTATTTCCATATACGCAACTTTACGGTTTTGATTGTAGAGCCTAGTATGGCGACATAGTGGGATGGGGCGCTTATGCCATCTATGATTGATACTTATGATTTGAAGTTGTTTTATACACTGTGCACTTATAATAGTATCAAATGATTTGTTTTAAACGTATTAAGCATTCTTGGCTATTATAAGGTAAATACCTTATCCTCCGGCTTGCGTTGCATTGTGTGATGGGACCTGGGTCTTATAATAGCTTCATTGTTCTTTATTTAGCATTGCGCTGTTGTTTTATGCACTGGTGTTCTTGGGAGGAAACCCATTCCATGTTATACGGCGTGGTCCTTTGATTTACCTAACTTTAAAATAAAGATTAATAACTGTTTTAGTTCTCACACTAGTCCCATGACTGACCTGGAGTTTATTGTTTTAACCTAAACTCCGGGTGCCCTTATTTTGACACGGGCAGCTAGTAGTTTTGGTTTTGCATATTTATATTCATAGGAACCTGGTTTACAGCTGGGATGATATCCAGAAAGCTCTGTATCCGTATATCTCTTCTAGTTGTGTTTTGTATTATTTTTCCGCTGCTATGTAATGTATTTTAAATCTCTGGTATATTCTGTGTAATATTTATTCGTACTCTGTATATTCTTGTATTCTGATGGAATTGTTGTAATTAACAATGAAATGTTCTTCTGTCTGCGTTCCAATTTGTCGTGTTCTCAAAACAATCAGGGGTTTCGAACGGTCTTGGTCGGTTTAGCGACTGATTCGGATCGAGCGAGATTCCCGATCGTTGCAAATTTATTTCAAATGGAATTAGAAAATAATAACAGAAATGGAGTTATAATTGAATTGGTAACTGAGTAATGAAAAATCGACAATTAGAGATAATCGAAATATTAAGTGGATTTGAAAACTGGATTTAATATATATATATTAAAAATATATTGGAATGGAGTTGAAATTTGTTATAAATGAAGTTTAAACGTTTATATTTAAATACGACTAAAACGAACTGGCCGTAGTGCGACAGTTCGTAAATTGGTGATTCGAACATCAATTGAGTGTATAGAACTCACTTTAAGTCGGAATTCTTTGAAACAAGAATCGTCAGGACCGATTTTATAATCGTTTTCTAATGAAAGAGGAAAGTGGATTTCATCGAATAGATTTTAAGTTATGTCAAAATCAATTTTCCAGAAAAACAACGCCATAACCATTATAAAACCATAATGGTTTATTTAAATAAATAAAAGGATTTTATGTAAATAAAATCCGAAAGTTCACTAGAAAAATCCGAACTTGAGTTATAAAACAAATATGAACCAAGTAACTGTTTTTTTTAAAACAAAAATCAGAATGAAGTTAACTAATTAGTAGTTAACAGAGTTGGAATGGAATTTAATTTGGTTAAGTAAAGTGGGTTGTCAAATCAAAAATTTAGAATTTAATATGGAAACATGAATTATATTTGGAATCGAATATGGAAAGTGAATTCAACTTTTTATCAGTCAATAACAAATGTGTTTAAACACAGTTGATTCCAAGTAAAAGTAAATTGAGCAAAAGAAGCTAATAAGAGGATTAATTGGTGAATTGAGTTAAAATGACCAGATTGAGTTGGAATAAATTGGGAATGGACGTAAATGGGTTAGACAGGTATGGAATGAAGCATATGAAGAGCTAAATTGAAATGCCTGACCAAAAAGGTACATGTTTAAATTCCATATGAGGTTTTATGCGCCGAATCGGCAAACCGCTTGGCTTTTTTATTTTTCTTTTTGAATGGAAAGGGCCTAGAGAGGCGAGTTGAGGTTTGAACTGTTGACCGGTACAAAGGAGGTATTGGAAAAATTTTCCGAAAATTTAAGGAGTTAGAATATTTTTAAGAAAAATTGATAGTTAGAAATCAGTGTATCGATATATATAGAATTCGATAAGGAAATGAACTTAAAAATAGAATATTATAAACAAAAAGAAAATCTATAATTAAATTTAGTAAAAATAGAAAGAGAAGCGTATACGTGTTTTAAATATGAATAATGGTTTATATGACGTTGATTATTCGAGGTAAGTGGTCTTGTCCATTTTGAAGTTAGGGATGTTTTCAGTCAAGGTCTGAGAGGTAGTTATACACTAACTTGATTGATTTCTTTTTTTAACCGATAAATAGCAAGATCCAGTCTCGAAGAGAAATATTTGAATATGATTTAGTTAAATGCAATATTTTGGGTTGTTTGTAACGATTTCTTACACAACAATCGATTTAACCCAAGTAAGTGGAATTTTGGAAATATAAAGATAAATATTTCCTGAGTATAGAAATAAATGAATGGTCGAGGAAGAGATAAGTAATTGGAATGTTTTACAATTATAAATAAAATATATTTATCTAAGTATAGAAAATAATAGATGACGATATATGGAAATGTTTTCCAAATAGCGTAAGAGGCCAAGATGATTATTGAAAATATTTGGTTAACAAATATTGATAAGGAATAGAGAAGTGATTTAACTAACGAAATATTAATTAAGGGGCCCAGTGATTGTTTAATGTTTTGAATGGATGTTTGTTTTTCTTCGATAGTTAAATAACCGACTATCGAAGTGTTTTCCAATATCGTTGTCAATATGGAGAGGCCGATTGGATTATTATCCGAGAACCACTCCATATTGGTTGTTGCATTGCGAATCAGATTATATGAAGATAATCGGAGACGGAGTAGAGTGCAAGGGCTTTTTATATTAATGGAAATTGTGCCTTCGGTTTTGTTTAATCCCAGAACGAACGTATATGGACGAATGTCTGACAGAGTATTTCCAATGATCGCATACGTTGGTCTGTATAAACATATATGGTGGCGAAGAATTTATTCTCTTAGCATAATATCCAGGGCATATTTGTGCAAATCAATTAATGATTAACGAATCTGACAATGTGGCATTCAAAGTGATTGTGTTATCAATGAATGATAAGTAATTGTAGCCTCAGGCCTCAACAACCGGGAAATGACAAAAATCATGTAGGCAACATGGCTAAGTGGGTAGCTCCCAATTAGGGTGTATTATCACCTATCTAGAGAAATTCATTTCATTCTTTATTTTATTCGATGTTGTCCCATTCATGAAACGGTTGCTGATCCCAACCGTTGGTGATATACATTCGGTACCCTCAAGCGAAATGAGTGGTTGGTCATGTGTGGTCAGGTTACAGGATGTTCTTGTTGAACCCAGTGTATTCTCCTCTAGAGATACACTATCAAAAGGTGGTTCCATACCTTGTCATTGTTGGAAATTCATTACCCAATAAGTGCTCGTGGTTTTGATTGTATATTATGTATGTGGAGCGTGAGATGAAAGTGTTCCACTATATATCTATTTATTTGATTTAGACATTATTATAATATCAAAAAAGTTTTGATATAAAGATTATCGTTTTCTTTCAAAAGGACTTTGAAAGTTAAATCAATTATTTTGGACTCTCATAAGGGAAAAACCCGTTCCGTGTAATACAGCGTGGTCTTATGGGATATCGTTTATTTTCTCAAACTGGTTTAAATTGTTTACTCATACCAGTCCCATGACCGACCCAGACTTTTATTTTGTTTTGTTTTACCTAAACTCTTGGGTGCCCAAATTTGTATGGGTAGTCATATTTGATAGTGTATCTCTCCTTATAATAACTCAAATAAAATTCCCTGATAATAACTCATACCAGTCCCTTTTGATAGTGCATCTCTCCATATAATAACTCAAATAAAATTCCCTAATAATAACTCATACAAGTCTCTTTTTTTTTACACAAATATTATTATAACTTAAATAAAATTCCCTGATAATAACTCAGATGATTGTTTTAAATTTTATTTGAGTTATAATAATATTAATTTATTATTAGGGAATTAATTGTTTTAAATTTAATTTATATTATATCAATTTAAATTGATATCTTCTCCATATGATTGAATTGGGCTTTGGAACTTATTTCAATGTGTTCAGAATTATGGTATAACCCTAGAAATGCCAGTTGTTGTGTTCAAAAAGGAGATCGAAAATGCATGGTAATTTAAATTAAATCGTACTAGTTCAATTTAAACTAAAATAAAATAAAATAAAATATGAATTCCTTCGTTCCTAAGCTATTCAACAAAGTACACTATAAACCTACCCCATACCTATACCTAACGTGTACAAATTGAAAGTCTTCCTTCCTATCTTTTATCTCTCATCTATGTATCTTGCATTCTCCCATTCTAAAAGAGGAAAAACCAATTCAAGTCTTTGTTTTCTTCCTTCCAGCCCAATGCCGAAATCAGAACCAAATCCACGCCATCACCTTCACTCCTTCCATTTCTAAAACCAAACCGATTCCATCAATTTCTCAGTCAAATAAAACCATCCACTTCCTTTTACTTATTTACTCTCAATCACCAAGCTAAATTGAATACTTCGCTTAAAAAAAAGAATCGAAATCATATTCAAAGGGCATGAGTTCCCGATGCTCGATCCAAGGCAACGCTCGCGATTAATGATGGAAGAGGCCATTTTTAGGAATGATGCAAGGATCGGTTGCGTGTTCAAGGGGGTGCAATGATAATCTGGGTCATTCAAAGGTCGACAGTGAACTGGGATTGACGAAATCGAGTCGCGATTTGGGGAAATGGTGCATTGATAATAGAAACCAACATCGTACTCATATTCAAGGTGGTTAGTAGCTTATCAAGTGAGGAAATTTAGAGGAAACGGCTTCAGCAATTTTCGCATGCCTGTAACTAGTATACTATAGTCACAATTTATGTAGGATAGAAACAGTCGCGATGTAGGCCAGAAGAGTGGAGTTCAACGGTGTGATGGGTCTTGGATTTAATGGAGAAACATGGGTTTGATAGATTGGGGTAATTGCGGTGTTGATTTTTGTGAAGGCCGGCAGTGTAGTGTCGTGATAATAGGGGTGTTGTTGGTAGTTGAAAACTGTGAAGAGGATGTTATGTTTGATATTGGGAGGAAGCAAGACATTTTAAGACCATGTGAGCATGGCGTATAGTTGTTGGGAGCAGAAGTTCAACTGGTCATCTGAAGAGAAAAAAATTAGAATTTGAGTAAAAAGGTAACAAAATTCGTTATGTATTTACTTAAGTAAGCGTTAAATATATATATACATGGTTAAATGTTTAAAATTACATAGATTAGTTTAATTTTATTTGTTAAGTCAAATTGAATTCAGTAACCATTAAAAGAAGGAAAAAATATAGGAAAGTTATTTATTCGTTTAAATTGTTAATTTAAATAAACAAATGTTTAATCAGTAAATTCAAATAAAATTATTGTATGTGTGAATTCATTTGAGAAGATTCGTAGACGATGATTTGGAAACAAACATGATATTCGGCAACTGCAATTTCAGTGAGTAAATTTCACTCAGATTTTATTTAGAATTATTTTTATTAGTTAAAAATAATTGTTTGCTGGTTTTTTGGATGCGTTAAATATTTTTGTAGCTATTATAAATATATATTAGTTATTTAGGCTTGGTGTTTGTGGCTATTACATATAAATATTGGTGATTGGATAGTTCCCGCTATACCATTAGCGGATGCCCGCAATATCATTAGCGGATGCCCATAGTATCATTAGAGGATGACTGTATGTGCCCCACAAAATGATAGTGGATGGCCTTCTACACCACGATATCCTACCTTGAAGCAGGATGGAAATTATTTATGTTGGCTAACGTCTGTGGATGTAGGAAAAAAAGGTTGGAGGGATCCAACTAGATTTCTCAAAAATATTATTATTTGTTTGTTTCATATATATTATCACATATGATATGTCAGAAAACCTGTGATTTATTAATTGAGTATTCTGGGTGTTTAAATATCACTGGGCCTGAATGTTGATTTATAAAAATATAGTGAAAAGGGATTTTGAGATTTAAACGGAAAAATCTATTTTTCTAAAATAGAATTTAAATTTCGAATGGGCTAGAAATATTAATTTATTTTGAATATATAAAACAAGTATTGAATTTATAAACAATGCTTATAACTTAAATAAATGTGGGAAATTGAAGTGAATTTATAAACGGTGTTTATAAATGAAATGGGAAAAATTATCATTTAGATAATTTGGGAAATTTTAATTTAGATGTGAATTATAAAAGGGGTTATTTTTCTGAAGAAGAAATTAAATTTCAAAATGGATTTGAAATCGAGACTTGTTTAAATATACAACTAAGCAAAATAAATGATGTTTATAAAGAAAGCTGAAAATTTATCATTTGGATAATTTAAATATTTAAATTCGAATATGAATTTAAAATGGGAACTGGGAACCATGTTAAAAAGGGAAATGAGGTAATCTATTCTGATGTTTGGACTATAAGTAAAATAAACCCAAACGGATTTATGGTTAAAATTCGACTATGTCGAATTTATAAGAATAAATTATATCCAGAAAGGATTTTTAAATTATATTAAATAGAAACTGAAATTAAATATGAAAATAGATTATACAATTATGTATGAAAGTTATAAAAATAAAATGTTCCAAATTTAAGAATCGGGTTTCAAATAGATTTTTAAATGGAACTTGTTTTAATATCTAAAACAAGGCAGAAATTTTACAAAATAATGTTCATAAATAAAATTGGATACTTATTATGGGATAATTTTGAATTTTAAATTCAAGTATGAATTTAAAAGTGAATTATAAATCGTTTCGAAAATGGAACGACGAATGTTATTCTGGAACTCGGAATATAAAACGAAATTGAGATAAAACTGAGAATTTGTAATTAGAATACGATTATATCAAACTTTATAAAATAAACTATTTATAAAAGAATTAGGATTTTAATATAGCAAGTTGAGTATAAATAAATTTATAACCAAGTAATGAAAAATTGACGATTATAGATAATCGGAAATATTAAGTTAAATTGGGAAAACTGGTATAATATATATTAAAATATATTAGAATGGAGTTGAAATTTATTATAAACAAAGTTCAAATGTTTTTATATATATATTTAAAATGAACTCACCGTAGTGTGGTAGTTCGTAATTTGGCATTTCATACTTCAACTGAGTATATAGAACACAATTTAAGTTAGAATTCTTTGAAACAAGAATCATCGGGATCGACTGAATAATGGTTTTCTAATAGAAGAGAAAATTCTGGATTTCGTCTTATATTTTTTGAGTTATACCAAAATCAAATTTTTAGAAAAACAACGCCATGCTGTTTAAAAACCATAACGGTTTATTTAAAAATAATAAAACGTTTTTAAGTTAATAAAATCCGAAGTTCCATTAGAAAAACCAGATTTGAGTCGTAAAATAATTACGAACTCAAGTTGTGTAAATGAAATAATTTTTGAAACAAAAATCAGATTCTTAATTAATGAATAGAACTAACTAATCTGAATAATAATTAGTTAATGGAATTTTGAATCGAAATTGGACTTTAAAATTAATTAGATTCGCGAATTCATATTTGAAATCGAATATGTAACTTAAATTAAAAATGGAGTTAAATTAATTTATAAGCAAGACTAAAATATATTTGAAGATGATATATTCAAATAAAAAGTGAAATAGGCAAAAGAGCTAATAAGAGGATTAATTAGCGAGTTGAGTTAAAAATGATTGGATTGAATAAGAATAAATGGGGAACGGACGTATATGGGTTAGACAGGTACGGAATGAAGTGTATGAAGATTGTAATATGAGTGCCCGACATAAAGGTACACATTTAAATTTCATGTGAGTTTCTATGTGCCGAATCGGCAAGCCGCTTAGCTTTTTGATTTTCTTTTTGAATGGAAAGGGACTAGAGAGGCTAGTTGAGGTTTGAGCTATTGATAGGTACAAAGGAGGTGCTGGCGAAATTTTCCAGAAATTTAAGGATTTAGAATATTTTTAAGAAAATTTGACAACTAAAAATCAATATATATATATATAAATATAGAATTTGATAAGGAAACGAACTCAAATATAGAATATTATAAACGAAAAAGAAATCTATAATTAAATCTGGTAAAAACCGAAAGAGAAACATATACATGTTTATAAAATGAGTAATTGGTTTATAAGATGTTGATTATTCAAGATAAGTAGTCTTGTCCCTTTTGAAGTTAACAATGTTATTCAATCACGGTCTGAGAGGTATTTATACCCCAACTTGATTGATTTCATTATTAACTAATAAATAGCAAGATTCAGGCGAAGATAAATGTTTTGAATAAGATTTACATGAATGCAATATTTTGGGTTGTTGTAACAATGTTTTACACAACATTTTTTTTAACCTAGATAAGTGGAATTTTGGAAATATAATAATAAATATTTCATAAGTATAGAAATGAACGGTCGCAAAAGGGAGAAGCACTTGGAATGTTCTCCAATTATTAATAGAAGATATTTTCTAAGTATAGAAAATAAAAGAAGGCGAGATATGGAAATGTTTTCCAAATAGCGTAAGAGGCCAAGATGATTATTGAAAATATTTGGTTAACAAATATTGAAAAGGAAGTGGTGAAGTGATTTAATTAACAAAATATTTATTAAGGTTCTCAGTGATTGTTTGATGTTTTGAATGGATGTTTGTTTTTCTTCGATAGTTAAATAACTGGATATCGAAGTATTTGTCAATATCATTGTCAATATGGAGAGACCGGTTGGATTATTATCCAAGAACCACTCCGTATTGGAACTAGCATTGCGAATCAGATTATATGAAGATAATCAAACACAAAGTAAAGTGCAAGGGCTTTCTCTATTAATCCAAGGTAGAAATTGCCTAGGATGGATTAATGGAAATTGTGCCTTCGGATTCGTTCTGTCCCAGAACGAAGTGTATGGACGAGTGTCTGATAGAATATTTCCAATGGTTGCATATGTTGGTCTGTATAAATATATTTGGTATCGGAGAATTTTTTTTCTCTTAGCATAATATCCAGATTTTATATTTGTGCAAATCAATTAGTGATTAAGGGATCTAACAATGTGGCATTCAAAGTGTTTGTGCTATCAATGAATGGTAAGAGAACAAAGCCTCAGGCCTCAACAACTAGGAAATGGCAAAAATCAGGCAGGCAACATGGCTAGGTGGGTAGCTCCCAATTAGGGTGTATTGTCACCTATCCAGATAAATTCATTTCATTCTTTATTCTATTCGATGTTGTCCTATTCGGGAAAACAGTTGTTGATCCCAACAGTTGGTGATATACATTCGATACACTCAAGCGAAATGAGTGGTCGATCATGAGTGGTCGGGTTACAAGATGTTCTTGTTGAACCCAGTGTATTCTCCTCTAGAGATACACTATCAGAAGGTGGTTCCATACCTTGTCATAGCTGGAAATTCATTACCCAATAAGTGCTTGTGGTTTTGATTGTATATTATATATATGTGGAGCGTGAGATGCAAACGTTCCAGTAGATTGTTATTTATTTGATTTAGATACTATTATAATATCAAAAGAGTTTTGATATAAAGATTATTGTTTCTTTCAAAAGGATTTTTGAAAGTTAAATCAAGTGTTTTGGATTCCCATAAGGGAAAAACCCGTTCCATGTTATACGACATGGTCTTATGAGTTATCATTTATTTTCTCAAACTGTTTTTAAATTCTTTACTCATACTAGTCCCATAACTGGCCCAGATTTTATTTTTATTTGTTTTACCTAAACTCTTAGGTGCCCAAATTTGTACGGGTAGTCAATTAGTTCAGGATTTACAGATCTATCTGAAGGAGCTTGGAGCAGGAGGCTTCAGTGTTGATATTTAGAGTTTTATTCTGTTGTATTGTATTTGTGATATACTCTGATAATGTATGTAAGTCCAAATATAGTTGTATTTTAAAAGTGATTACTTATATATTATATTTTATTCCACTGCGGTTATGAGATTCCTTGTTGTTGTTTCTGTTCTTCTTCTATCTTTTTGTTCTTATTTCATATGATTCGTATTTCTGTACATTTTTGGTTGGGCATATGGTGTATTTAGTCAACTCAGATAGTATGGATTTGCGGGCCACTACAATTAGTATCAGAGCTTAGGTTGAGCGCTTTGGTGGGGGTTTACTCATTAGAGATAGGGTCAGCAGTACCCTAGAATGAGTTGAGTGTATATATACGAGAGCGTGTGTTTGTTAGTTAATATAAAAGTTGTTTTATATTGTGTTGGCTAGTTTTTTAAGTGGCATATGAATTTTGATCGAATCGTGGGACGCTACGAAGTCGATAAGAATTTCGAAACACTTGAACAGAGAAATATGACACAATATAGTTATAAGTCGATAAATGAAACAATTTTCCTAAAATTCTATTTGGATATAGAATTAATAATTTTCTGGAATTATTATAATATATGGATGTATTGGTTGATATTATTATAATCAAATAAGATTATAAAATTGAAATGATTATTTATAACCAAATATAATTTGTATAAGAATGAATTATACAAATGAGATGAATTAAAATTTAATTCAAACCAGAATTTGGAATTTAATCCCGGGAGGTTAGAAAATATTTTTCGAAGTATATTAAAATGATTTAGCATTGTTTTGGAGGGATTTTTGGATAAAAATCGCTCTTGAATGATTTTGAAAATGATTAATCAAAGAATTCACTTCAGTGGCTGGAAAATAATTCTGATGATGACTGCAACATCATCAATGTTAATTTTTGAGTTTCTAAGTGATGGATTGCTACCTAGAAATATTTCTGATGGAAATCTATTTGAAAGAAAATAAGTTGGTTTGAAAATTCAAATGTTTTGAGTTTGAGATGGTTATAAATATATGGATTATTTATGTGATTTCTAAAGGATTTGAAATAAAAACCCAGGAATTTGAATTCTAGAATTTAAATTTAATTTAAGCAAGTTAAATGGATCGAAGTAAGTAAATTGACTAAACTCAATTTGAATGAATTTGAATGCATATGAAAGAAAACCAAATGTTTTGTGGGAATTAAAAATTGTAGAAAAATAAAGTGTTGAGTTTCTACATAGGTGAATTTTGAAAAAGTTAATGGGCTTGTAGCATTTTTCCTACCTTAGCAATATCGGGGACGAAATTCTTTTAAGTGGGAAAGAATGTAACGACCCGGATTTTTTTTTGGCCAATTTATTTAAAATATTTAATATGGTTTTAAATATTGAGTTGATAATATAAATCGATTTTTATATTGAGTTGTCGATTTAATAATTTAAATATGATTTATTTTGAATATCTATATATTTGTCATAATACGAGAATCTAAAATAATTCAATGCGAAATTTAAAACTGAATCAAATAATTTAGATGATCATTTTAAATTTCATTTGAGTAGTAATAATATTAATTTATTATCAGGGAATTAATTATTTTGAATTGTATTTATACTATATCAATTCAAATTGATATCTTCTCCATATGATTGAATTGGGCTTCGGAACCTGTTTCAATGTGTTCAGAATAATGGTATAACATTAGAAATGCCGGTTGTTGCGTTTAAAAAGGAATTAAAAAATGATTGGTAGTTTAAATTAAAGTACCAGTTCAATTTAAATTAAAATAAAAATAAAATTTACTTCCTCCTAAGCCATTCAAAAAGTACACTGTAAACCTACCCCATACCTACACCTAACGTGTACTAATTGAAAGACGTCGTTCCTATCATCTACCTCTCATCTATATATCTTGCGTTCTCCTATTCTAAAAGCGGAAAAACCAATTCAAGTCTCTGTTTTCTTCCTCCCAGTCCAATGACAAAGTTAGGACCAAATCCGCGCCATCACCTTCATTCCTTCCATTTCTAAAACTAAATCGGTTCTATTAGTTTTTTAGTCAACTAAAACCATCCTCCACCTTTTACTTATTTTCTCTCAATCACCAAGCTAAATTGAATACTTCATATAAAAAAAGGAAGAAAAGAATCAAAATCATGTTCAAAGGGCGTGAGTTCCCGATGCTCGATCCAAGGCAGCACTCGCGATCGATGATGGAAGAGACCAGCGTTGGGAACGGTGCTGAGATCGGCTGCCTGTTCAAGGGGTGCAATGATAATCTGGGTCATTCAAAGGTCAACAGTGAACTGCGATTGATGAAATCCAGTCGCAATTTAGGGAAATGGTGCATCGATAATCGAAACCAACTTCGTATTCATATTCAAGGTGGTTAGTAGCTTATCGAGTGAGGAAATTTAGGAGAAACAGCTTCAGCAACTTTCGCATGCCTGTAACTAGTATACTGAAGTCATGATTTGTGTAGGATAGAAACACACGTGATATAGGCCAGAAGAGTGGAGTTTAACAGTACGATGGGTCTTGGATTTAATGGAGAAACATGGGTTCGACAGATTGAGGTAATGGCGGTGCTGATTTTTGTGAAGGCTGGCAATGTAGTGTCGTGATAATAGGGGTGTTGTTGGTAGTTGAAAACTGTGAAAAGGATGTTATGTTTGATATTAGGAGAAAGCAAGACAGTTTAAGACCATGTAAGCATGGTGTATAGTTGTTGGGAGCAGAAGTTCAACTAGTCATTTGAAGAGAAGAAAATGAGGATTTAAGTAAAAAGGTAGTTAAATTTGTTATGTATTTACTTAAGTAAGCACTAAATATATATATATATATATATATGGTTTAATGTTTAAAATTACATAGATTAGTTTAATTTTATTTGTTAAGTTAAATTTAATTTAGTAGCCACTAAAAGAAGGAAAAAAAATATAGGAAAGTTATTTATTCATTTAAATAGTTAATTCAAATAAATAAATGTTTAATAAATAAATTTATATAAAATTATCATTGGTGTGAATTCATTCGAGAAGATTCATAGATGATGATTTGGAAATAAACTGGATATTTAACAACTGCAATTTCGGTAAGTAAATTTCACTCAGATTTTATTTAGAATTGTTTTTTTAGTTAACAATAATTGTTTGTTGGTTGTTTGTATGCATTAAATATTTTTGTGGCTATTATAAATATATATTAGTTATTTAGCCTTAGTGTTTGCGGCAATTACATGTATATTTTGGTGATTGGATAGTTCTTGCAATACCGTTAGTGGAAGACCCTATGTGCCCCCACAATATGATAGTGGATGATCTTCTATACCGCGATATCCTGCCTTGAAGCAGGATGGGTATTATTTATGCTGGCTAACATTCGTGGACAGGAAAAAGAGGTTGGAGGGATCTGACTGAATTTCTCAAAAATATTATTATTTGTTTGTTTCATATATATATTATCATATATGATATGTCCGAAACTTGTGATTTATGAATTGAGTGTTCTGGGTGTTTAAATATCACTAGGCCTGAATGTTGATTTATAAAAATATCGTGAAAAGGGATTTTGAGATTTTAATAGAAAAAACTATTTTTCTAAAATAGAATTTATATTTTGAATGTGCTAGAAATATTAACTTGTTTTGAATATATAAAACAAGTATTGAATTTATAAACAATATTTATAAATTAAATAAATGTGGGAAATTAAAGTGAATTTATAAACGTTTTTATAAATGAAATGAGAAAATTTATCACTTAGATAATTTGGGAAATGTAAATTCAGATCTGAATTTAAAAGGGGATTATTTTTTCAAAGAAGAAATTTAATTTCAAAATGGATTTGAAATCGAGACTTGTTTATATATACAAACAAGCAAAATAACTGATATTTATAAAGAAAAGTGAAAATTTATCATTTGGATAATTTAAATATTTAAGTTCAAATATGAATTTAACATGAGAATTGGGAATAGTGTTAAAAAGGGAAATGAGGAAATCTATTCCGATGTTCATAATTTAAATAAAATAAACCCAAACGGATTTATGGTTAGAATTCGACTATGTCGAATTTATAAGAATAAATTATATATAGAAAGGATATTTAAATTATATTAAATAGAAATTGAAATTAAATACGAAAATAGATTATACAATTATATATGAAAGTTATAAAAATAAAATATTCCAAATATAAAAATTGGGTTTGAATAGATTTTTAAATGGAACTTGTTTTAAAATCTAAAACAAGGCAGAAAATTTGTAAACGATGTTTATAAATAAAATTAGATAATTATTATGGGATAATTTGGAATTTTAATTCAAGTATGAATTTAAAAGTGAAATAGAAATCGTTTCGAAAATGGAACAATGAATGTTATTCTAGAATTCGGAAAATAAAATGGAATTGAGATAAATCTGAAAATTTATAATTAGAATGCGATTATATCAAATTTTATAAAATAAATTATTTATAAAAGAATTGGTATTTTAATATAGCAAATTGAGTATAAATAAATTTAAAACCGAGTAATGAAAAAATCACGATTATAGATAGTCGGAAATATTAAGTTAAATTGAGAAAATTAGTTTAATATATATTAAAATATTTTAGAATGGAGTTGAAATTTATTATAAACAAAGTTTAAACATTTATATATATACTTAAAACGAACACGTCGCAGTGCCTTAGTTCGTAATTTGGCATTTCGAACTTCAATTGAGTATATAGAACTCAATTCAAGTCAGAATTCTTTGAAACAAGAATCATCAGGACTGACTGAATAATAGTTTTCTAATGAAAGAGAAAAATCTGGATTTCGTCTTGTAGATTTTGAGTTATGTCAAATTCAAATTTTTAGAAAAACAGCGCCATAACCGTTTAAAAATAATGGTTTATCTCAAATTAATAAATGGATTTTAAGTAAATAAAATATGAATTTCCAATAGAAAAATCCATATTTGAGTTGTAAAATAATTACGAATGCAAGTTGTGTAAATGAAATGATTTTTGAAACAAAGATCAGATTTTTAATTATTGAATATAACTAACTTATCTAAAGAATAATTAGTTAATGGAATTTTGAATCGAAATTAGACTTTAGAAGGTAAATTAAATTTGTGAATTCATATTTGAAATCGAATACGAAACTTAAATTAAAAATGGAGTTAAATTAATTCATAAGCAAGATTAAAATATATTTGAACATGATATATTCAAATAAAAGGTGAAATAGGCAAAAGAGCAAATAAGTGGATTAATTAGCGAGTTGAGTTTAAAATGATTGGGTTGAGTTGGAATAATGGGGAATGGACGTATATGGGTTAGATAGGTATGGAATGAAGTGTATGAAGATTATAATACGCGTGCCCGACATAAAGGTACACGTTTAAATTCCATATGAGTTTTTATTCGTTGAAATGACAAATCGCTTGGCTTTTTTATTTTCTTTTTGATTGGAAAGGGCCTAGAGATGCGAGTTGAGGTTTGAGCTTTTGACCAGTACAAAGGAGATGCTGGAGAAATTTTCCGGATATATAAGGAGTTAGAATATTTTTTAAGAAAATTTGATAACTAGAAATCAATATATATAATTCGATAAGGAAACGAAAATTAAATAGAATATTATAAACAAAAAGGAAATCTATAATTAAATCTGGTAAAAATAAAAAGAGAAACGTATACACGTTTTAAAAATGAGTAATTGGTTTATATGACGTTGATTATTCGAGATAAGTAGTCTTGTCCGTTTTGAAGTTAACAATGTTATTCAATCAAGGTCTAAGAGGTATTTATACCCTAACTTGATTGATTTCATTATTAACCAATAGATAGCAAGATTCAGGCGAAGGTAAATGTTTTGAATAGGATTTAGTTGAATACAGTATTTTGGGTTGTTGTAGCAATGTTTTACACAACATTTTTTTTAAACTAGATAAGTGGAATTTTAAAAATATAATAATAAATATTTCCTAAGTATAGAAATAAATGGTCGTCAAAGGGTGAAGTACTTGGAATGTTTTCCAATTATCAATAGAAAATATTTTCTAAGTATAGAAAACAAAAGAAGCCGAGATATGGAAATGTTTTCCAAATAGCGTAAAAGGCCTAGATGATTATTGAAAATATTTGGTTAATAAGTATTGTTAAGGAAATGGAGAAGTGGTTTAATTAATGAAATATTAATTAAGGGGCTCAGTGATTGTTTGATGTTTTGAATGGATGTTTATTTTTCTTCGATAGTTAAATAACCGGCTATTGAAGTATCTGTCAATATCGTTGTCAATATGGAGAGATCGGTTGGATTATTATCCGAGAACCACTCCGTATTAGCACTAGCGTTGCGAAATCAGATTATACGAGATAATAAAAGATGGAGTAAAGTGCAAGGGCTTTTTCTATTAATCCTAGGTAGAAATTGCCTAGGATGGATTAATGGAAATTGTGCCTTCGGTTTCGTTCAGTCCCAGAACGAAGTGTATGGACGAGTGCCTGACAGAATATTTCCAATGGTCACATATGTTGGTCTATATAAATATATTTGGTGGCGGAGAATTTGTTCTCTTAGCTAATATCTAGATTTTATATTTATTCAAATCAATTAGTGATTAAGGAATCTGACAATATGGCATTTAAAGTGTTTGTGCTGTCAATGAACGGTAAGAGGTCGAAGCTTCAGGCCTCAACAATCGGGAAATGGCATTCGGGTAGCCAGCATGACTAAGTGGGTAGCTCCCAATTCGGGTATATTATCACCTATCTAAAGAAATTCTTTTCATTCTTTATTCTACTCGATGTTCTCCCATTTGGGAAATCGGCTGTTGATCCCAACCGTTGGTGATATACGTTCAATACACTCAAGCGAAATGAGTGGTCGGTCATGTGTGGCCGGGTTACAAGATGTTCTTGTTGAACCCAGTGTATTCTCCTCTAGAGATACAATATCATAAGGTGGTTTCATACCTTGTCATAGTTGGAAATTCATTACCCAATAAGTGCTTGCGGTTTTGATGGTGTATATATATATATATATATATATATATATATATATATATGGAGCATGAGATGCAAATGTTCCACTAGATTGTTATTTATTTGACTTAGACACTATTATAATATCAAAAGAGTTTTGATATAAAGACTATCGTTTCTTTAAAAAGGATTTTTGAAAGTTAAATCAAGTGTTTTGGATTCTCATAAGGGAAAAACCCATTCCGTGTTATACAACATGGTCTTATGAAATATCATTTATTTTCTCAAACAATTTTAAATTGTTTACTCGTACCAGTCCCATGACTGACCCAGAGTTTGTTTTGTTTTGTTTTACCTTAACTCTCAGGTGCCCAAATTTGTACGAGTAGTCAAGTAGTTCAGGATTTTACAGATCTATCTGAAGGAGCTTGGAGCAGGAGGCTTCAGTGCTGATATTTAGAGTTTTATTCCGTTGTTTTGTATTTGTGATATACTCTGATAATGTATATATGTGATGACCCCAAACTTCTGCAGTACGAAAGTAAGGATAATCATTGGAATATAACACACAAACAATAACAATAGAACAGAAATATAGAATTACAGCAGATAAAGTACATCAAATTATACTGGGAAAAATATATCATCATAGTTACACAGCATAATAGGATCATACTTATTACATAATATAGTTTTCAACTTAATATAGAATGTCTTCAACGGAATAAACATAATACACTAAGTGAATTTGAACAGTAATATAGAAATGGTAAGTTCATCTTCAGCTCCAAAGCTTTCCAGATTGAGTCTGCTAAACCTGTATACAAGGCTGTCCGTGTGGAAAAGAGGGAACTGAGTTTGCAAAGTGAAACAAACTACGAGTCAGTCATGGGACTGGTATGAGAAATCTACTTAACCTATCTAATAATAAGGCTAATCACAGAACCATGCCGCTAACGTGGAACGGGTTTACTCCATTGGATTGCCAGTGCATAAGTAACGTAAATCGGTAAACAACGCAATGCTTTTTAGAAAAAAATGAAACCATTATAAAACTCAAGTCCCATCACACAATGCAACACAAAACAGAGGATAGAGTTTTACCTTATAATGGTCAAAAATGCTTGATACGATAAAACGGAATTGACATTATTATAGTGTATATATGTTTTCAAAACATTTCAATCATAATGTATCAATCATAGACGGCATAGCTACATATACTATGTCGCCGCACTAGTAATACAATCAAAACCGTATGGTGTCGTATTGGAAGTTGGATTTCCATCATGAACCAAGGCAAGAGATAGTCCTTACCGAATTCGAGACACTCTAGCCCGTGTCTTAGGACACAGCCGCAACTGCACCTAGGAGCGCCAGGGTCGGTCCACAAATATGTCAGTGGATTAGTTATGCCTAAACAATATGTCTCCTCTCCCTATGGGGCTTGAAATAGAGCCACTAGGGACTCAATATCCGAGGTACCTCGCTTTCCAACATCCACATAAGTAAAATATTCGGGCGTGTAAAACCACATACACCACTTCTTGCTAGAAAGAAATGCATGTTCTCCCTGGGGTCCTTCTCCCGTTTTGGGTTCATACCGGGTTGTGAGGCTCGCGAAGTAACGCTATACACAAAGCTATGCTAAAATAAAGTTGTGCTTTGATCATCAAACACAAGGCTCTGCTTTTAAACAATAAGCCTTGGTCATTTGCATCTTGGCATGCCACACTGACAGTTCATGCCATGCGATCGATAACAATCCATATGTAAGCTCTGAGCTCATGCGTCTCAGATAAGGGTGTTAAGAAGGAGAATGAATTCTCCGCCATCACAGATATATATAAATAGAAATCAATTTAGTTACATGGAATGAAATACAATGTCATACACACATCCATTTACAAGTCTGTTCTGGGTCTGAACGAAAACAGAGACACCTCACGGAAAGGAAGAGAGGTGCTCGCATATCCGGACGATCAACGAGTATGTCCGGACAACTACCATTGTAACCCTTTCCTAGGAGCAAATTAGTACAGGGCATCAGTAGCCATCCATTCGATGTGAAGATCGCCGGTCTTCAATCATCGTCTTCAAATCTTCGAACTTTCAATCATTGTATAATTATTTGAAATGAGAGTTAACTCGGCCTTTCCAGTTAATCCTCGAATATATATCATTTAAATCATTCTATATCGCTTATAATATTTCATAATGATTTATAGCTATTGTTATTTATTTAAAATAGCCATTTTCAATTAAACGATGCTTTAGGTCATTACATGGCCCTACGCTATTTTTATCGAAATTTGATTTACACATTTCTCGAAATCTAACCGTTGGATCTTAGCAAATTATATATTGCTGGAAAGATCTTTCCAAAACGAACCCAACGGTTCCGGTTTTGGGAAAGTCCGACAGTCGGATCTTTCGGTATAATCGTTTGAAGTTACGATCTCAAAACGCGAACTACAGCAGCGCGATTCGTTTTATTTTAATATATATATATATAATCGTTCGACGATTTCAAATCATTTCGATTCCATATTGGTTTCTATAATATTTCAAATCACATTTAACATTAAAAATGAAATTTTTAATGATAATACCCTCCTCTTTGTATATTGAACCTTTTATTTCCATACAATATTACGTTGAAAATGTAATTCTTTTATTCCATGCAATATTACGTTGAAAAATGTAACCTCTTATTACTACATATGTTACATTGAAAATGTAACTTCTATTTCAATATTTATTCGCATTGGAAAATGTAACTTTTTATTTCAATGTTTATCACATTGAAAATGTAGATCTTTTATATCATTATATATTTACATGGAAAATGTAAATATTTTTATACTTTCCTTGGTTACAAACAAGAATGTAATTTCACTCTTAGTTTTAATTACATATTAAGAATGTAACTTTCTGTTTCATTCTTGTTGCATATAAAAGTGTAACCTTTGGTTTCATAATAGTTTACATATAAAAACGCAACTTTTCATTCAATGTAATATTTACATTGGAAAATGCACATCTTTGTTCATTCTTCATTTCAGATTGAAAAATGCATATTTTGTTGTAACACCCCGAATTTTCTGAGAATATTAAATCAAACTTCTATATAAGCAACCTAATACCTCAACCCTAAATAATATTAAAAATCAAACCAAGTGTCATCATGCTGTCGTTGGACAACCTCGAGTAGCCGTCATTCAGCTTGAAGCAAAGTAAAAGAGACAAACTAAATCAAATCAAAATTAAACTAAAACAACGATTTTCTACATCAAAGGCGAGCATTTCAACTTCAGAATACAGATTCCAAAAATCAAGATTGTCTTTTGTAAGTGTAGTTATCTTTTAGATGTAAATAAATTTAAGACGTGATTTGATATAAAGTGAAAAATAGAATTATACCATGTTGTATAATATTGACGATGCTAATTCATGTTTGCTTCTTGTGATAATTTTATCATGAATTGTCTTGGAATGTTTGTGGCTTATTGGACTTGGTGTGGGATCTATTAAAGATTGAGAGCGAAACTATCAATATCATATGCAAGTTATATGTTTCATGTTAAGATCTACATATATATGTTTATATGATTAATGCAAGTTGTATGTCTTATGTTAGATCCAAGTCAAGATCTACATACATACATATATATATATATATATATATATATATTCGTTTGCTTTATGTTAGGTCCATATGCCTATATATATGTTCATATGTTCATATGCAAGTTACAAGTTTTATGTTGGATCCATGTCAAGATCTATCTAGGTTCATATGATTAATGCAAGTTATATGTTTTATGATAGATCCAAGTCACGATCTAATTATACATATTTTCATATGCAAGTTACATGTTAGATCCAAAACTAGATCTATATTTATAAGCATGTTTGTAAAGTGGACTTATGCATGTTCACCTTGTTAGATCTAGTTAACACCTCTATTTTAATGTTAAAATTATACATGCCTTGGGATTGGACATGTCATGATTATGTCATATGCTGGTTTATAATTGAGGTTATGTTCACACATGACTAGATCTACATATTAACATGTTTTAGGCTTATGATTATCTAAGTCTAAATTATATGCAAGTTCATGTGACATGTTAAATTATATGAATAAAGTTTTATGCAAAATTTACATGTTTGGTAGAATCTATATTATGCATGTTCCCTTCTTTACCTCTTGTTTATAAATTGGGCTAATATGCGGGCCCAATGACTTTATGTGATTAATACGAACAAACAAACGGGGGTAACGTTAGGATAGTTATTAAATCAAAACATGTTAATAATGTAGGTGGGCCCAAAACCATGTAAATGGTTAAGGCCATGAATGGTATAATTTATATCATTAGTCTTGAACATAATAAAAATATGTGACATGAAACACTTGTAGAAAATTCACATATATAAAATATAAAAGATGAATATGTCTATCCTGAGGTTAGACTAAGTTATGTTGTAAACCTGGCCGGAACAGACCGGCACATCCAGTAACCGCAACAATACCTGTCTAATGTGAGTGGTTAGTGCATCAAGCCCAGAAAGAACCGAGGTTATACTGAGTTGTGGTGTAAAACTGCTCGGAACCGACCGGCACATCCAGTAACCACAACAATACCTGTCTAATGTGAGTGGTTGGTGCTTTAATTAATTAATTAATTAAAGCTCATGAACAAGCTAGAAATGGTGAGGTTAAGTAATTAAGGGAACACTTAACCAACTTAACATGTCTACAAGACAAGATTGGCGGGGTTAAGTAATTGAGGAAACACTTAACCAACTTAACATGTTAACTAGACAAGATTGATAGCGGTTAAGTCAAACCAAGGACACTTAACCAGTTTAGCATGTTGACTAGAAAAACCCTATTATAGGGGACCCGTTTCAGCAGTAACCCACATGGATGTATCAAGTTACCCTGAACTAGGAAGGGTGGGACACGATTACTGGGCTGAATATAAGCGATCAAAAGGGCGGCGGATAGGTGCATCAATGTAGGTTCCGACGGAGTACGGGCGTGCACGGGCTCCGGAGTGGAAAAAGCAGGCACTGGGCACCAGGCGTACACTTATGCATCTTTGAATCGTGTCAAGGTTGCCATTATAGGACTTGATACACCCTATACTGGAACCAGTACAAGTACTTAAAAGTCACATGGGCCGCATGACACCGGGAATACATGAATGCGAGTAGGATCCGATCAATACATGAATGGGATCACTTTATCATGAACATACATTGCTAGTTAAATAGCTCTTAGTGGGTGCATAGAAGTAAAAGTGGATGCGATAGCCAAATCAAGTTAAATCTTACTTTACCTTGTTTTAGGACTACCTTATCCTTGTGGTATCATTCTAAGTTCAGTTTATTCATGTCATAGTCTTTTACTTGTTTACGTGCTATTAAATAACTAGGCTTACCAGATTATGTCTGACCCATTTTCCTTTCACTTCTTTTCTTCCATCCCCCCCCCCCCCCAGGTCCGCAGGGAGGAAATACTTCTGCTTAGTCCAGGTTAGCCAAAGCTTGAAGACCGTAGATCTAAGGCTTGGACTTTCTGTCAACCCATAAAAATAAGGGTTTAAGCCATGTCGGGTTAGCCAAGTTGTTGAAAGTCATATCAAAACAAAAGGGCCAAGTCATTAAAACTATGTCACAAGGAAGAGAGTACGATCATACCGCCATGCCGTGCCATAACAAGTCGCTCCAGGCTACACAAGTCGGAGTCGAGTCATGTCGGCCTCTATATGATGTTAGACCGGTGTAAGCGACATGGAGATAAGCCGCAATGTTCATCACGCTATTCACCGTGTCGTGAACGACATGAAGTGGGTCACATGACGTGCCATCCTTCTGAAGTCAGGTCGTTGCACATCATCAAACCATTACACGTTCATATTAGATGTACCATGTCGCTCCGTGGCATGGTATCGATGGCATTTCACTACGTAAAGTTGTATCAATCCGCACCATAAGGTCATGTCGCATGGAATTAAGTCGTGCCTAAGTCAAGGCATCATGTCGTTCGTATCATTGAGGCTACAACAGGGTAAAATCATGCCGCCGCGACGCCATTCCGCTTGGTATTATAAGGAGTCAAGTCGCCAGTCATGCTGCAATAGAAGCTATGTCACTCCGTTGATTGAGTAGAGGAACCAACCCGCCATACGACATGAGTCATGTCGTTGGCGAGATGAGTGAAGGCCCAAGTCATGTCGGTAGCAACATAAGTCATGTTGTTTATCTGTATAATTACGAAACTGCCATCAGGTCTGAAATCACCTATAAATACCCCTCATAATTCACTTAAGAGGGGGGACCGAAAATTCATTCCTATAAGGAGACTCCGTCAAATTCAAAGCTCATCTACAACTTCTCTAATGGCTTCTATGGATTCATCAACACTTTTCTAACTCCATGAAGATCAAATCCAAGTTAATGATCATTAGATCTTTCTACAATTGAATCTAAACACCCTCAGTCTCATTCAAGATACACCGTAAATCTCTCAAGCATCATTCAAATGATCTCTAATCCTGTCCAAAGCCTAAATCGAATGCTAGCTCACTATGAAATCTATGAAGATCATGGGAAAAGATCAAAGCACATAAGTGGTTGAAGCTTCATCACAAAGCTAAACCTCTTTCCTTTTCTTCGCCAAACTCAAGTGAAAGTAGATCGTCAAGAGAGTGAAAAGAGAGAAATGATTGTAATGAGGGAAAATTCATATGTTGTAAGCTTGAATATCATAATGAGAATTGATTGCAAGTGGATGTAGATTCGTATTGAATCGAACCACTATAAAAATTCCTTTGTGTTCTTACTTGTTTTTATTCATTTATTTTGTGATTACACGGTTCCATATTCTTACTGAATCGGTGAAGTGTAGCTTTACAACTTTGGTGTTTGGTCCCAAATATGGAGCAAACATTTGGCGCCCACCGTGGGGTCCAGACTGCCAATCCATTTCTCGCTTTCTCACAAGGTAGAAGGCCCTGCATTGGAATTTTGAGTACACTCCGATTATCTAAGTTGTCTGAATTGAGATGCCTACCTCTAAATCCATAGGTAAGCCAAGTAGGCCACCGGAGAAAGCTACAAGTAAAAGTGTCGAAAATGTCGATAATGCCACTAACATGGAAAACACTCCGCCAACTAATCAGTTTGAAGTCGGTGAAAGTTCTAAAGCCAGAACTGCCGTAACAAGGAGGGAGCTGGATAAAGTGGCAGCAGGACTGACAAGTCGAATTGATATTGCGAATGAGGCCATGATGAAGAAGCTTGAAACCATGTTCGCCATGCAAGACGCAACGGCCAAAGTCACCATGAGAGCAAACCATCTCAAAACTGCTAAAACCACTGGAATGGAAGATACTGGATCTTCTTCCTCAAGCCCGAATAAAGGAAATTATGTCCAAGAGATTGCAAATCCTAGTCATAGGGGAATGAAGCCACCTACTCATAACCACTCTGGAAAAGCGACCCCTCAACAAGCGTTTGGTTCCACCAAAGGGGCACTTCCCCATGTGGGAGGTCCAGGGCCCCGGAATCTGAACCGTGATCGTTTGCGCAGGCAAACATCCGGTAAAGAGGAATGCATCCGCCTAGTGGACCAACTCAATGAGGAGGAACGTATATTCGGAACGGTACGAAAGATTATGAACGAGAGCCAGAAAAAGGTGGATGATGAGAAGGAATGGGGATTTGCTCCTACAAAAACCCCACTTACAGAACGAATAAAAATGGCGCCATATCCAAATAAATTCAAACCCCCGGTTGTACAAGCTTATAATGGAACTGGCGATCCCAACGTGTTCCTATTCAAGTATGATCAGCACATGGATGGGGCATGCGCTACTGACGAGCTCAAATGTTTATACTTCCCCAATTACTTGGAGGGAGTAGCTTCACTCTGGTTCACAAAACTCTCGCCAAAATCCGTAGATGACTTTTCCACCTTGGCTAAGCTATTCAGATAGCAATTCAGGCTTCAAGCGACTAAGGTGCTTGATGTGATGGAACTGAATGAGCTGGAACAAGCGCCAGGGGAATCCATTAAAACCTTCCTTTCTCGTTTTAACACAGCTGTGGCCGAAGTCGGAAACTATGAGCCAAGTTTGGCCTTGATGGCTCTAAGAGGAGGTATAAATAAAAGGACCAAACTTGGGACGTGGATCAAGAAGAAGAAGCCCGCGACTCTCGAAGAGCTATTTGACAAGGCAGATGAATATATAGGCGTGGATGAGATCCGGCCTATACATTAGAAGCTACAGAAAATAAAGAGCTGTCAGAGGAAAAAGACGTAAACATGCAAGGAGGACAGAAAAACGCCAGAGGAAATCAAAAAAGAGGGAATGAAGGGAAAGATGGTTGAAACAACAAAAAGCTTCGTTTCTTCAAGAATTATGAAATGACTCCCCTTAACGATACCACGGAAAACATTTATATGGCGACCAAAGACAATGAAGAATACCCAGAGCTAGGGAAGTTGAGAGTCACTGATAACGCAATAAAGTCCGGCAGGTTCTGCCGATTTCATAACCAGCTGGGGCATAGCACGAACGAATGTAGACATTTTGTAATGACCCGCACTGGCAGGGGTATTATGATTAATTTATTTAATTGTATATATGGTGGTTTAGTGTATTTAATGGTCGTGGAATTTAATAATGGTGAATATTTAATTTAAAATAATAAATTAAATAATATATTAATTCTGAAATAATCAGAATTGGCTGAAATGGCGATATGGTGTGAACCGGATCATCTGTGATATTTAATTCAACTTGGAATTTAATTTGAATAACGAATATATTCAATCGACGTCAGTTTGAACGTATAATTATAATATAATTAAAATAGAGCCCGTAATGGCGCGGCAGTTCGCTATTTGGCGATTCGAACTTCAACTGAATGTACAGGATTCGTTTTAAGCCGGATTTCTGCGAAACAAGAAACATGTGGAGCTGGTGGAGTATATCTTTCTAATGGAAGAGAAAAATCGGGATTTCGTCGTGTAGATTTTGATGTATGTCCAAATCAAATTTCAGAAAAGTCGCTGTGGAATTCCTTTATAATTTATAAAGGAATTATTTATATTTTTAAAAGGGATTTCAATATAAATCAAATATCGGGTTGACCCAGAAGTGAATATCGAGTTGTAAATACATACAGGAATATTCTAGAGCTGTGTGGTATGCCACTGTGAATATAGACGATAATATTTAATTTTAAATATTTAATTTAATTACATTTAAATATATTTATATATTTAAATAAGCTAATTAGAGCGTTAAAAATAGCCACTTTTGCAAACGAAGTCGGAATTCAACGAAACCAGTTTTGTTGGATCCGCAATATCAAATAGTTGTTAGATTTCCAGTTTCGTGATTTTTAGAGTCACTGTGTGGCCGTACGGATTTTTAGAGTGAGAAACAGTCAGTATTTTGACGGTTAAAAGTACGCTGTATGAGCATATGAAGTCGGAATTCGACGAAACCAGTTTCGTTGGGTTCGTAATGCCAAACTCTAGTGGCATGTCCATTTCCGTGATTTTTAGGTATCATCATATGTGGTCGCAGGAATTTTGAAGGTCAGTTACAATCAGCGATAGCTTAAATAAAATATAAAATAAAAAAAATTCAATGGAAAATATCCTAATACATTGTGAACCTAAGGAGGCCACGCACCCCTCATTTTCAACCACATCTTCAAAGCTATAAACACAGTATGAATCCAATTTCCTCCTAAAAGCTATACGCAGAAAGAAAACCAAAGAAGAAAAATCAAAAACAATCAAAATAAAATATGATAAAATCTCAAACAAGTTTCTTTGTAATACACATCAACTTCTCTTCGCTTCTGGGGAGTTTTACTTGGTGCGATGTTCATTTCTGGACACGCGAAATGTAGCAGTAAACTTAGGGTTGGTGATTTTCTGAGAATGGTGCATTGATGTGGAGTTTGGTTATCATATTCGGGTATCTCGTGTAAAACCGTACTTGTAGTTGAATTTTGGTGGGTTTCGGGGTTGAAAGAGGTCGCTGCCTCTCTGAACATCACGAAGAAAGCCCGACGACGCAAGCAGCAAGAAGGGGGCGAGTTGAGCAAAGGTGGTACTGCGTTGAAGAGGATTGAATGAGAGGAATTTTGATTATTTTTGTGTGATTTAATATGAAGAGAAGAAGGAGATTTAAGGAGCCAAATTTGGGGAAAAATCGGCCATGAACGATACTGGAGGCGCGACATCTCTTTGGGGAAGAACGGAAGGACCCGTATGGGCTTTTAAGGGAGTAAGTGGGCCAAGTTTTTGGTTAAAGCCCGATGAGAAATTTAAAATTCAAGTTTTATTTTAAATTAAATGCATTAACTTGTTTTTGCAATATCTAGCTCATACGGAGTCAAAATCGAGAACCGTCAGTTGCGTTGGGATCGTATGGACGGGCACTACGCAATGGGACTGACCGCGAGTCAATCCGAGCTCGTTACAATTTATGGCGAAATAAATTGTTCGACTGAATCAATGAACGCAAACCGATATTAAACGGTTAACGCGCAAAAGTGAGTAAATCTCACTATCTCTGAACAGTTTATAATTTCATGTTGTATTTTTAGAACTGTTAGATATTGGCTGATTGACTGTATGTTGACTGTTTGATTGAACTGCTAGTCAGTTAGTTAATTTTCTATATTGATTCTGTTTAACAAAATATATCATATATAACTGAAAAGTGATGTTATCTATATTGTTTAACATCTGTGATGCAGGGAAACAGGTTGGAGGAATCCAATTGGATTCCTCAACATTTATTTTACTGTTTTCATATATTGTGATATATGATGTGTTATATAATCTGTTATGGATTATGGGTGTTGGAATGATATTGATCATTGTTATTCGATATTTTAAATATCATAAAAGACCCTGGGATGTAAAAAGAAGTATTTCAATGTATATTGAAATAAAGGAATTTTATAAAATCACAGGATTTTATAAAAGGAATTATTTATAAAACGAACACGGTTTTATAAAAGGGATATTTATTTAGAAAATAAATAGAAATAGAAAAGGAATATTTATTTAGAAAATAAATAGAAGTTATAAATAGAATATATTTGTAACGGTAAATAGAAGTTATAAATAGGATATATTTGTAACGGTAAGTAAACGTTATAAAAAGGGAATAGTTGTAACGGGAAACGTAGTTTATAAAAGGAACTAATCGATGTTAGTTTAATCGATTAGTGTTAAAGAAAAAGGAACTAATCGATGTTAGTGTAATCGATTAGTGTTAAAGTAAAACGAACTAATCGATGTTAGTTTAATCGATTAGTGTTAAAGTGAAAGGAACTAATCGATGTTAGTTTAGTCGATTAGAGTAAAAGGAAAGGAGCTAATTGATGTTAGTTAATCGATTAGAGATAAAGCAAAAGGAGCTAATTGATGTTAGTTAATCGATTAGAGATAAAGCAAAAGGAGTTAATCGACGTTAGTTTAATCGATTAGAGTTAAAGTAGAATGAGTTAATCGAATATAGTTTATTCGAAGAAAGTAAAAGGAGTTATCGAATATAGTTTATTCGAAAGGAGTTAAGTGAAATGAGTAAATAAATAGCGTTAGTCAAATAGAGTTAATCCAATAGTGTTAGTCCAATAGAGTTAATCCAATAGTGTTAGTCCAATAGAGTTAATTGATATGGGTTAATCGAATAGAGTTAAGTGAGAAGAGTCAATCGAATATAGCTATTCGAAGGAGGGTTAAGTAAGGAAGTTTGTAAAGGAATATAAAATGAACTTTGCTAATTTCAAAGTTAGAAATGTTGTTCAGTTAAGGTCTGAGAGGTAGTTCTACCCCAACTTGATTGGCTTCGTTTTTAACTAAGGAATAGTTAAGGTTCGGTAGTAAAGGAAATGGTTTGAGTTGGCATCGCGATGGTTTGTTTAAACATCTGTCTTAGTCCAATGAAGAAGCTTTGGAAATGTTTTCCAAATAAGAAACCAGAAATGTTTTCTAGTAAAGAAAACAAGAAATAGAAATGTTTTCCAATGGTAATAACATATATTTTCTAAATATAGAAAATAAGAAATATTGAATATAGGGAAACAGGAGATAAGTAAATTTGTGAAATAAGGAGGTAAATGTTGAATGATGTTTGATCGATATAATTTCCATTTGGAAATAATATCGTTGTTTTCACACTTGTTTTTATTCGATAGTTAAATCACAGACTATCGAAGTTTTGACCATTTTAACGTTGTTAATATGGAGAGACCGGTTGGATTATTATCCGAAGAACCACTCTGTATTGGCATAACCGTTGCGAATCATATATGCCAAAGGAAATTGAAGACGGAGTTATGCAAGGGCTATCCTGTTTACAGAATAGTGCCTTCGGTTCATCCTGTTCCTGGATGACTTGTATGGACGGATGTCCGACAGAGTATTTCCTGACAATCACATATATCGATTTCTCCAACCGTACCAAGAGTGGAAGCGGAGAAGGAAACTTCTTTTAGCTAACACATAATGTATTGTTGTAGACGTCAATCGGTGATTTGATGGATTTGACGATGTGGCATTCAAAGTGAATCTGATGTGATGATAAAGCGTAGCTTCTAGACTCATCATCCGGTAAATGACAGAAATCGGGCAGGCAGCATGGCTAAGTCGGTCGCACCGAAGTAGGGTGTATAATCACCTGATCTAGAGTTTCATTTACTTCTAAAAATCTATTGTTGATGCTGTCCCATTCGGGAAACGGTTGCTGATCCCAACTGTTGGTGATATACATTCGATACACTCAAGCGAAATGAGTGGTCGGTCATGTGTGGCCGGGTTGCAAGATGTTCTTGTTGAACCCAGTGTATTCCTCTCTAGAGGTACACGAGCGGAAGGTGGATCCATACCTTGTCATAGTTGGAAATCCATTACCCAATACGTGCTTGCGGTTTTGATTGTATACTATATATGTAGAACGTGAGATGAAAGCGTTTCTGCTAGATGATTATATATATACTGTGGTTGATAGACATTATTATAATATCAAAAGGTTTTTGATATAAAGATATTTTGGATTCTCATAAGGGAAAAACCCGTTCCGTTATGCGGCGTGGTCTTATGAGATATCATATACCTGTATAACTGCTTTAAACTGTTTTACTCATACCAGTCCCATGACTGACCCGGAGTTTACTTTGTTGTTTTCCCTAAACTCTTGGGTGCCTAAATTTGTATGGGCAGTCAAGTAGTCGGGATTTTACAGATATAGTTGAAGAGCTGGAGCAGGAGGCTTCAGGATCATATAGCTATAGTTATTTCCGCTGTGTTGTAAGTGCTGTACTTTGATAATGATATGTATATGCAAGTACAGATTTGTATTTCAAAGTTATGTTATGAAATATATTTATTCGTTCCGCTGTGAGGTTCGTGTTACTCTGATGTTGTGTTCTTCTTCTTCTTCTATTCTAAGTTTCTATCTTATCTTTCCTCACCCTCTAATTTCTTTCACTAATTACCAGGATTTTTCGACGGTTTGGTTATCGACGTCGTGCTTACGTCGATAACCAAAGTCTCTCGAAATCCGGGTCGTTACAGTTGGTATCAGAGCTTAAGTTAAGAATTACTTGGCTCTGTGGCGTGACTCGGTAGAGATAGGGTTAGTAATACCCTAGACTGAGATTGAGTGTATATATACGAGTGAACGTATTTGTTATTGATATAAAAATTTGTTTTATATTGTGGAGATTCATTGGTTGAGTCGTTTATGAGTTCTGGTCGATCAGTTTGATCCACTGTATCGGTAGGAGTTACTAAACACTCGAATACAATGAACCATCATGGTATGTTTTAAAAGAGGGTAAACGAAATAGTTTACCCAACGTATATTTTGAATATATTGGATATGTTGGTTGTTATTATAATCGAGTAAGATTATAAATTAAATGGTTATGTAAATAACCAATCAGAATTCATATAAGTGAAATACGTGAAATCAGATGAGTTAAATCTGAAATTTAAAACAGAAATTGAAGTAAAACTCTGGAGAATTGGATAAATGTTTTTAAATGGATTTGGATTAAGAATAAGGAAAATTTAAGATCCTGGGAGAATTTAAATTGTTTTACAAGCCGTGTGAATTATATTTTGAAGTGAATTTCAAGGTGGAAATGTTTAGAAATGGTTTTATAGTATTGAACTCACTTCGATCACTGGAAAATAGATTCTGATGATGACAGCTGCATCATCAGTATTCATTTTCGAGTTGTAAGTGACGAATTACTACCAAAGATACTATTTTGAATTTGTTTTGGGAAAGACAAGTTGTGTAGAATTTCAAAATGGGATTTAAAATATAGAATTTGAAATTTTGAAATAGATTTGAAATATTAACTTGTTTTAAAAGAAATAAAAACAAGTAGTTCCTTTATAAACAAAGTTTATAAATAGTTCTTTTATAAACAAAGTTTATAAATGGAAGTGAAAAGAATTATCATTGGGTAATTCAGAACAAAAATACAAGTATGGAATTGAAAGGAAAATCTATTTTCCAAAGGTAGAGATATCGATTTCAAGAGGAATTGAAACCGAGACTTATTTAAAGGGGATTTGGATAAAGATAATTCAAATAGAAATTGAATATAGAAATTCAAAGGGAGTTTGAATATGTGAAATTCAATGGAATTCAAATAGAAATTGAATATAGAAATTCAAAGGGAGTTTGAATATATGAAATTCAATGGAAGTGATATAGAATTTGAATATAGAAATTCAAATGGCGTTTGGATATAGAAAATATAAGAGATTTCAAATATAGGATTTGAATATCGAAAGTGAAAAGAAATTTGAATGTAGAGGATTCAAATATAATTGAAAAGGAAATTTGAATAAAGAAGATTCAAATAGAATTGAATTTGAAATTTGAATATAGAAGATTGAAAGGGAATTGAAATGAAATAGAGAGAATTCAAATAGATTTGAATATAGAAATTCAAATGGAGTTTGAAAATAGAATTGAAATGAAATTCAAATATGGAATTTGAATAATAGAATTGAAATAAAATTCAAATATGGAATTTGAATAATAGAATTGAAAAGAAATTCAAATATGGAATTTGAATAATAGAATTGAAATAAAATTCAAATATGGAATTTGAATAATAGAATTGAAAAGAAATTCAAATATGGAATTTGAATAATAGAATTGAAATGAAATTCAAATATAGAATTTGAATAAGAGAATTGAAATGGAATTCAATTAGTTGATAAACAAGTTAAACCTATATTTGAACATGTATATTCAAATAAAAAGGTGAAATGGGCAAACCAGTAATTTGAAAATCACTTAACGAACTAAGTTAAAACGATTGGATTAAGTTGGAATGAATTAGAAATGTATAAATATACATGAGATATGTATGGATAAGACATGAAGGTATATAAATAGAATGCTCGACGGAAAGGTATGTATTTAATTCATATATGAGATTTTATGCGCCGTATCGGCAAGCCGCTTGGTTTTTCTTTTTCTTTTGATATGGAGAAGGCCTGTGTGGCAGTTTGGGGATTTTCCCGATGTCCTAATACAAAGGAGGTTATGGCGAATTTTTCCGGGAATTTAAGGAGTTAGAATATTTTTAAGAAGTTTGATAATTAGAAATCAACGTATCGATAAATATATAGAAGTCGATAAGGAAACGAATTTAGAAATAGAATAGTAAAATCAAAAAGGAAGACTAAGAATAAAATCTAGTAAAAATAGAAAGAGGAAGGTGTATATGTGTTTAAAGGTGAATCAGTAGTTGTATGGTATTGATTATTCGAGTAAGTAGTCATGTCTGTTTTGACGTTATAAATGTTATTCAGTCAAGGTCTGAGAGGTAGTTATACCCCAACTTGATTGATTTCATTATTAACCAATAAATAGTAAGATTTCAGGCTCGAAGATCAATGTTGAATAAGAGTTAGTTGAATGTAGTAATTGGGTTGTCGTAACGATGTTTTACACAACATCCGTTTAACCCAAATAAGTGAAAACTTGGAAATAGGATAATATATATTTCCTAAGTATGGAAATAAACGAGATCGGAAAAGATATAAGTAATTGGAATATTTTCCAATTATAAATAGCAAATATTTTCTAAAGTTTAGAAAATAAAGGAAGGCGATATTCGGAAAAGTTTTCCAAATAACGTAAAAGGCCAATATGGTTATTGAAAATATTTGGTTAACAAATATTGATAAAGAAATAGAGTAGTGATTTAACTAATGGAATATTGATTATGGGCTCAGTTGGATTTCAAAAAGGAAAATTTTGATTTTTGAAAAGAGTAAATTGTTTGAAAACTCCCTGGGAAAGACTGTTTGAATTAAAAACAAATTTAACAGAAATTTGTGAAAGAAAATTTGAATTAAAGTAAAGCCAGTAAAGTGGTAACTGAGATTGAATTAAAATGATATCAAGACAAATTGGATTGTGAGATTCAAATTTGAAGTGTAATGTGATAATCAAGTTAAGGGTTGGGAATCGAGAAGAAACTCGAGTTGAAATGATATTTGGCTTAGTTATAAGCGAATGGTTGTGTTGTGGATAAAAGCTGATTGGGATTTGATTGGGATGACCCTTGTATCCGCTGAATTGGTAATAGATGATAGGGATATAATGATATGCCCGACAAAAAGGTACAAGTTTATATTTCATATTGGATATGAGTCTTATGAGCCGAATTGGCAAGCCGCTTGGCAGTTTGATTTTCTTTTGGATTGGAGATGGCCCAGAGAGGCGAGTGGTGGTTTGACCGATTGACCAGTACAAAGGAGGTGCTGGCGAAATTTTTCGAAGAATAAGGAGTTAGAAAATTTTCAGGATTTTTGAAAATTTTCGTCGATAAGAATTAATTAATTAATAATTTAATTGAAATTAAATTGGTTCAGTTGAAAACTGAAGTTATGAAGTGAACAAATATGTTCTAACCAGTCGATAGGGTCGTCCTCTACCTTTTAGCAATTTCGAGGACGAAATTATTTTAAGTGGGGAAGATTGTAATGACCCGCACTGGCAGGGGTATTATGATTAATTTATTTAATTGTATATATGGTGGTTTAGTGTATTTAATGGTCGTGGAATTTAATAATGGTGAATATTTAATTTAAAATAATAAATTAAATAATATATTAATTCTGAAATAATCAGAATTGGCTGAAATGGCGATATGGTGTGAACCGGATCATCTGTGATATTTAATTCAACTTGGAATTTAATTTGAATAACGAATATATTCAATCGACGTCAGTTTGAACGTATAATTATAATATAATTAAAATAGAGCCCGTAATGGCGCGGCAGTTCGCTATTTGGCGATTCGAACTTCAACTGAATGTACAGGATTCGTTTTAAGCCGGATTTCTGCGAAACAAGAAACATGTGGAGCTGGTGGAGTATATCTTTCTAATGGAAGAGAAAAATCGGGATTTCGTCGTGTAGATTTTGATGTATGTCCAAATCAAATTTCAGAAAAGTCGCTGTGGAATTCCTTTATAATTTATAAAGGAATTATTTATATTTTTAAAAGGGATTTCAATATAAATCAAATATCGGGTTGACCCAGAAGTGAATATCGAGTTGTAAATACATACAGGAATATTCTAGAGCTGTGTGGTATGCCACTGTGAATATAGACGATAATATTTAATTTTAAATATTTAATTTAATTACATTTAAATATATTTATATATTTAAATAAGCTAATTAGAGCGTTAAAAATAGCCACTTTTGCAAACGAAGTCGGAATTCAACGAAACCAGTTTTGTTGGATCCGCAATATCAAATAGTTGTTAGATTTCCAGTTTCGTGATTTTTAGAGTCACTGTGTGGCCGTACGGATTTTTAGAGTGAGAAACAGTCAGTATTTTGACGGTTAAAAGTACGCTGTATGAGCATATGAAGTCGGAATTCGACGAAACCAGTTTCGTTGGGTTCGTAATGCCAAACTCTAGTGGCATGTCCATTTCCGTGATTTTTAGGTATCATCATATGTGGTCGCAGGAATTTTGAAGGTCAGTTACAATCAGCGATAGCTTAAATAAAATATAAAATAAAAAAAATTCAATGGAAAATATCCTAATACATTGTGAACCTAAGGAGGCCACGCACCCCTCATTTTCAACCACATCTTCAAAGCTATAAACACAGTACGAATCCAATTTCCTCCTAAAAGCTATACGCAGAAAGAAAACCAAAGAAGAAAAATCAAAAACAATCAAAATAAAATATGATAAAATCTCAAACAAGTTTCTTTGTAATACACATCAACTTCTCTTCGCTTCTGGGGAGTTTTACTTGGTGCGATGTTCATTTCTGGACACGCGAAATGTAGCAGTAAACTTAGGGTTGGTGATTTTCTGAGAATGGTGCATTGATGTGGAGTTTGGTTATCATATTCGGGTATCTCGTGTAAAACCGTACTTGTAGTTGAATTTTGGTGGGTTTCGGGGTTGAAAGAGGTCGCTGCCTCTCTGAACATCACGAAGAAAGCCCGACGACGCAAGCAGCAAGAAGGGGGCGAGTTGAGCAAAGGTGGTACTGCGTTGAAGAGGATTGAATGAGAGGAATTTTGATTATTTTTGTGTGATTTAATATGAAGAGAAGAAGGAGATTTAAAAAGCCAAATTTGGGGAAAAATCGGCCATGAACGATACTGGAGGCGCGACATCTCTTTGGGGAAGAACGGAAGGACCCGTATGGGCTTTTAAGGGAGTAAGTGGGCCAAGTTTTTGGTTAAAGCCCGATGAGAAATTTAAAATTCAAGTTTTATTTTAAATTAAATGCATTAACTTGTTTTTGCAATATCTAGCTCATACGGAGTCAAAATCGAGAACCGTCAGTTGCGTTGGGATCGTATGGACGGGCACTACGCAATGGGACTGACCGCGAGTCAATCCGAGCTCGTTACAATTTATGGCGAAATAAATTGTTCGACTGAATCAATGAACGCAAACCGATATTAAACGGTTAACGCGCAAAAGTGAGTAAATCTCACTATCTCTGAACAGTTTATAATTTCATGTTGTATTTTTAGAACTGTTAGATATTGGCTGATTGACTGTATGTTGACTGTTTGATTGAACTGCTAGTCAGTTAGTTAATTTTCTATATTGATTCTGTTTAACAAAATATATCATATATAACTGAAAAGTGATGTTATCTATATTGTTTAACATCTGTGATGCAGGGAAACAGGTTGGAGGAATCCAATTGGATTCCTCAACATTTATTTTACTGTTTTCATATATTGTGATATATGATGTGTTATATAATCTGTTATGGATTATGGGTGTTGGAATGATATTGATCATTGTTATTCGATATTTTAAATATCATAAAAGACCCTGGGATGTAAAAAGAAGTATTTCAATGTATATTGAAATAAAGGAATTTTATAAAATCACAGGATTTTATAAAAGGAATTATTTATAAAACGAACACGGTTTTATAAAAGGGATATTTATTTAGAAAATAAATAGAAATAGAAAAGGAATATTTATTTAGAAAATAAATAGAAGTTATAAATAGAATATATTTGTAACGGTAAATAGAAGTTATAAATAGGATATATTTGTAACGGTAAGTAAACGTTATAAAAAGGGAATAGTTGTAACGGGAAACGTAGTTTATAAAAGGAACTAATCGATGTTAGTTTAATCGATTAGTGTTAAAGAAAAAGGAACTAATCGATGTTAGTGTAATCGATTAGTGTTAAAGTAAAACGAACTAATCGATGTTAGTTTAATCGATTAGTGTTAAAGTGAAAGGAACTAATCGATGTTAGTTTAGTCGATTAGAGTAAAAGGAAAGGAGCTAATTGATGTTAGTTAATCGATTAGAGATAAAGCAAAAGGAGCTAATTGATGTTAGTTAATCGATTAGAGATAAAGCAAAAGGAGTTAATCGACGTTAGTTTAATCGATTAGAGTTAAAGTAGAATGAGTTAATCGAATATAGTTTATTCGAAGAAAGTAAAAGGAGTTATCGAATATAGTTTATTCGAAAGGAGTTAAGTGAAATGAGTAAATAAATAGCGTTAGTCAAATAGAGTTAATCCAATAGTGTTAGTCCAATAGAGTTAATCCAATAGTGTTAGTCCAATAGAGTTAATTGATATGGGTTAATCGAATAGAGTTAAGTGAGAAGAGTCAATCGAATATAGCTATTCGAAGGAGGGTTAAGTAAGGAAGTTTGTAAAGGAATATAAAATGAACTTTGCTAATTTCAAAGTTAGAAATGTTGTTCAGTTAAGGTCTGAGAGGTAGTTCTACCCCAACTTGATTGGCTTCGTTTTTAACTAAGGAATAGTTAAGGTTCGGTAGTAAAGGAAATGGTTTGAGTTGGCATCGCGATGGTTTGTTTAAACATCTGTCTTAGTCCAATGAAGAAGCTTTGGAAATGTTTTCCAAATAAGAAACCAGAAATGTTTTCTAGTAAAGAAAACAAGAAATAGAAATGTTTTCCAATGGTAATAACATATATTTTCTAAATATAGAAAATAAGAAATATTGAATATAGGGAAACAGGAGATAAGTAAATTTGTGAAATAAGGAGGTAAATGTTGAATGATGTTTGATCGATATAATTTCCATTTGGAAATAATATCGTTGTTTTCACACTTGTTTTTATTCGATAGTTAAATCACAGACTATCGAAGTTTTGACCATTTTAACGTTGTTAATATGGAGAGACCGGTTGGATTATTATCCGAAGAACCACTCTGTATTGGCATAACCGTTGCGAATCATATATGCCAAAGGAAATTGAAGACGGAGTTATGCAAGGGCTATCCTGTTTACAGAATAGTGCCTTCGGTTCATCCTGTTCCTGGATGACTTGTATGGACGGATGTCCGACAGAGTATTTCCTGACAATCACATATATCGATTTCTCCAACCGTACCAAGAGTGGAAGCGGAGAAGGAAACTTCTTTTAGCTAACACATAATGTATTGTTGTAGACGTCAATCGGTGATTTGATGGATTTGACGATGTGGCATTCAAAGTGAATCTGATGTGATGATAAAGCGTAGCTTCTAGACTCATCATCCGGTAAATGACAGAAATCGGGCAGGCAGCATGGCTAAGTCGGTCGCACCGAAGTAGGGTGTATAATCACCTGATCTAGAGTTTCATTTACTTCTAAAAATCTATTGTTGATGCTGTCCCATTCGGGAAACGGTTGCTGATCCCAACTGTTGGTGATATACATTCGATACACTCAAGCGAAATGAGTGGTCGGTCATGTGTGGCCGGGTTGCAAGATGTTCTTGTTGAACCCAGTGTATTCCTCTCTAGAGGTACACGAGCGGAAGGTGGATCCATACCTTGTCATAGTTGGAAATCCATTACCCAATACGTGCTTGCGGTTTTGATTGTATACTATATATGTAGAACGTGAGATGAAAGCGTTTCTGCTAGATGATTATATATATACTGTGGTTGATAGACATTATTATAATATCAAAAGGTTTTTGATATAAAGATATTTTGGATTCTCATAAGGGAAAAACCCGTTCCGTTATGCGGCGTGGTCTTATGAGATATCATATACCTGTATAACTGCTTTAAACTGTTTTACTCATACCAGTCCCATGACTGACCCGGAGTTTACTTTGTTGTTTTCCCTAAACTCTTGGGTGCCTAAATTTGTATGGGCAGTCAAGTAGTCGGGATTTTACAGATATAGTTGAAGAGCTGGAGCAGGAGGCTTCAGGATCATATAGCTATAGTTATTTCCGCTGTGTTGTAAGTGCTGTACTTTGATAATGATATGTATATGCAAGTACAGATTTGTATTTCAAAGTTATGTTATGAAATATATTTATTCGTTCCGCTGTGAGGTTCGTGTTACTCTGATGTTGTGTTCTTCTTCTTCTTCTATTCTAAGTTTCTATCTTATCTTTCCTCACCCTCTAATTTCTTTCACTAATTACCAGGATTTTTCGACGGTTTGGTTATCGACGTCGTGCTTACGTCGATAACCAAAGTCTCTCGAAATCCGGGTCGTTACACATTTGAAAAGCTTAATTGAAGAACTGATAAGGAAAAACAGACTTCAACAGTATACAAAGAACTCCCAGAATGCTCAAGGAGCTCAAGACCAAGGAGCCTCTACAGGACAGCATAAACAAAATGAGAATGCTTCAGTTGCCGCTATACCAAGGATGATCATAAACACCGTTTCAGGAGGCCCCTACCCGGTTGGGAAAAGCTGGGGGATATGGTGAAGTATGCTTATGAGGTAAAGGACTTTTCGAAAAGAGGTGAACTCATGATTATGAGTGAGGTTTTATGAGCAAAAGTTCCGAGAATCCTGCGAGATGACATCACATTTAAAGATGAAGATCCGACTGGGATCATAACATCTACCGAGGATCCAATGGTGATAACCATTGGTTTGGGCCCAGCCATAGTTAGAAGTGTGTTAGTCAATAGCGGAGCATCAGTTAATATCCTCTTCTTTAGCACATTCCATAGAATGAAGATTTCCATGGGCGATGTAAAAGCCTGTCAGAACAAGGTCCACGGATACACTGGTCAACCTGTTCAACCAATTGGTGTTATCAGTCTACTAGTAGAGCTCGGAGAAGGAGAGCAGAAAGCCGCACTGGCACAGGACTTTGTTATAATTGATGAACCCTCTGCTTACAATGCCTTCCTAGGAAGACCTACTCTTGCAGCATTCATAATAACTATGGTGCCTCACTATGAAATTCCCAACACAGAATGGTGTTGGCACAATTATAGGTGATCAACAAGCGGCAAGAGAGTGTTATTTGGTTGAATTGGCAGATGCAAGGAAGAAGGATGTAGAGTCGTCGCTACGCATCCAAAAACCCCTCTTATAGCAACTAAAGCAAAAAACCCATACTAGTGAGCACAGTGGCGCCCGGAAAACGATTGATCCAAGGAAAAACAGTATGGGGGAAAATAGAGCAGCACCGACCGAAGATACTATCCCCGTTCTAGTATCTGACAAGAACCCTAACCAAATCTTGAAGATAGGATCTCAGCTAGGTACGAAGTTGCAAAAGGAATTAATCTTGTTTTTAAAACCAAACTTAGATGTATTTTCCAGGGAACACTCAGATATGTGTGGGATCCCACCGAATCTAATTGTTCACAAGTTGAATTTAAATCAGAAGTTGACTCCTGTGAAACAAAAAAGACGAATGTAGGGATTTGAAAGATCTGAGGCTCTAAAAGAAGAAGTAGATAGGCTACTCAAAAATAATTTCATATGAGAATCTATGTATCCGGATTGGGTTTCTAACCCAGTGCTTGTCAAAAAGTCCAATGGAAAGTGGAGAGTGTGTATAGATTACTCATATCTTAATAAAGCGTGCCCAAAAGACAGTTTTCCTTTGCCTCGAATTGACCAACTCATAGATGCAACAGCGGGGCACAGGTTACTATCTTTTACGGATGCATATTCCGGATATAATCAAATTATGATGCACAAGCCAAACGAAGAAAACACGAGTTTCATAACAGATAGAGGACTATACTGCTATAAAGTCATGCCATTTGGATTGAAAACGCTGGAGCAACTTACCAACGTCTTGTAAACTCCATGTTTAAATCTCAGATAGGGAATACAATGGAAGTATATGTAGACGATATGCTAGTCAAATCAAAGAAGTTTGAAGATCATCTCGAGGACCTGGCAGAAATCTTTCACATACTCAGGAAATACAGGATGAAACTAAACCCGTTAAAATGTTCATTCGGAGTCTCTTTGGGGAAATTTCTCGGGTTCATCATCAATGCTAGGGGCATCGAAGCGAATCCCTCTCAAATTGCGGCTTTAAGGGAAATGTGGGCCCCAAGGACAAAAAAGGAACTCCATAGCTTAAATGGAAAGGTAGCAGCGTTGAATCGGTTCGTTTCCAAAGCAACGGATCGATGTATTCCGCTTTTTGATGCTTTGAAAAAAGGAAAGAAGGACTTCCAATGGACCTCAGAGTGCCAGGAGGCTTTCGTGGAATTGATAAGACATATGGAATCTCCACCAATGTTATTGAAACCTAAAGATGGGGAGGATCTATTTTTATATCTAGCAGTTTTGTCGCATGCTTTGAGTGCAGCACTAATTCGAGAAGAAGCGGGAGTGCAATTGCCTGTATATTACATTAGTAAGAGGCTCTCCGGCGCAGAGCTAAATTACCCTAAGCTAGAGAAGCTCGCATATTGCCTCCTTGTTGCGTCAAAAAAGCTGAGACCGTATTTCCAATCTCACCCTATTAAGGTTCTCACTGACCAACCATTAAGGAAAATTCTCTTCCTTCCAGAAACTTCAGGAAGGCTGCTAAAATGGAACATTGAGCTAAGTCAATATGACATCACTTACCATCCTCGAAGGGCCATTAATGGCCAAGCCCTAGCGGATTTTATTGTTGAGTTTACAAATAGAGAAGAAGAGGTTAAAGAACCAGTAGAAGCAGATATTGCTTGTAGACTATACTTTGATGGATCCATAAATGACTATTGTTCAGGGGCTGGAATTGTCTTAGAAACCCCAGAAGGTTACTCTTTATGCTATGCCTTGAGATTGGAATTTCCATCAACCAATAATGAGGCCGAGTATGAAGCATTAATAACAGGGTTAAAGTTGGCAAAAGAGCTAAACCTAAAAGCTTTGCAGATTCTCAGCGACTGTTAGTTGGTAGTGGGTCAAATACGCAAAGAGTTCCAAACCAAAACTGGGAACCTCCCTTCTTATCTAAACAAAGTTATGGAACTTCTAAACGACCTTGACCTCTATGTTATACCTCACATCCCTAGAGAACAAAACTGAAAAGCGGATTCTCTTGCCAAGCATGCCAGTTCATCAGATGCTCGGCTACTGGGTTTAATCCCCATCGAAGTCCTTTCTACCCCAACCATTGAGGAAATGAGTGTTGACTGGATAATTGAAATCGTTGAAGAACCTACATCATGGATGACTCCAATCAAAGAATATATCCTCAATGGGACACTACCAGAAGGACGGAAAAACAAAAGGAAGATATTGCGTCCCCTTTATACCTTATTCAAGACGGAAGGCTATACTGGCGAGGATTCTCCATGCCATTGCTGCGATGTGTGATTAAGAAGGAATCTAGAGCGATTTTGGCAGAGTTGCATGAGGGAGAATGCGGAGGACACACCGGCGGTCAAACGTTAACCAAGAAGGTCCTGCGATATGGCTATTTTTGGCCTGATGTAAACCTGGATGCCATGACCTATGTAAAGAAGTGTGATAGGTGTCAAAGATTCGCTAAGATTCCAAGAGCACCTCCCACAGAGCTAACTCAAATGGTCAGCCCATGGCCGTTTGCGGTTTGGGGCATAGATTTAATTGGGATATTACCCGCCGCAAAAGCGAATATGAGATACGCTATAGTAGCTGTCGACTACTTTACCAAATGGGCTGAAGCAGAACCTTTGGCTACTGTCACGTCAAAGAAAGTGATCAATTTTGTTTTGAAAAATATCATTCGCAGGTTTGGAGTGCCACAAAAGATCATCACCGATAATGGAAACCAGTTTGAAAGTAATGAATTCCTAGACTTCTGCGCTAAATATAAGATCAAAAAGAGTTTTGCAGCTGTGGCTCACCCGCAAGCAAACAGGCAAGTGGAAGCCATCAGCAAAATACTAAAATCAACCATCAAGAAGCGTCTCGAAAAAGCCAAAGGCAATTGGGTTGATGAACTACCTTTTGCGTTATGAGCATACCGGACAACACATAAAACTGCTACGGGGCACACCCCATTCTCACTTGCATTTGGGTCAGAAGTTATGATCCCAGTGGAACTGGAAGTACCAACTCACCGCAGAATCCACTTCAACCAGAAGGAGAATGAAGAGCTGCAGCTGGAGGCACTTGATTTACTCGAGGAAAAGCGAAAAGAAGCAGAGCTTAAGATAGCAGCCCATCAACAGAAAGTAGCCTATTTCAATACAAAAATCAAGCAAAGGACTTTTCAAGTCGGGGACCTCGTCCTGAAGAGAATTATGACAGGAACCGGGGTATTCGGACCCAATTGGGAGGGGCCATACATGATAAGTCAGAAATTTGCAGATGGCACTTTTCAGTTAAAAATGACAAATGGAATCGCACTCCCTCGAGGCATGGAATAGCATTCATCTTCGCCGTTATTTTGTTTGAAGTTCCTTTCACATATTACGCATTATACATATATCATGAATTGTAAATTTATCATGCATTATGAATATCATGCAAAGTTTGTACAAATTAGTGAAAGAAATTACTTTACCTGTCTAAAATCGTACATTTGCAAGTTTTTGATTTCAAGCTGTTGACATCGATTTTATTTATAGACTTTTTAAGCAAACGAAAGTGCATTTAAAATCAAATAGGGTTTGATGAGAGCTATAGCACATCCCCAATGGGAAAGCTCAAGCACTTGCTGCTTAATATTCAAACATCCACACACTTTTGCTATGGAGGGTGTGAAGTGCAAAGCCATGAATAAGGGGTATCAAGAACTCTAAACCTAACACGATGTAACACCCAAACTACGGACCAAGTTTTGAATTTCACCGTAGGGGCACATTCTTAATAACAGAGTTTAAAGTTCTAGTATTGACAAGTCACAACCAGAATCGGACAAATAAACTAGCGTCAGCCACCTGGAACAATGTGACGTTAAACCCAAGACCTCCCCGAGGGGCACCTGGTTCATCGCTGACGTCATTAAGATATGGATGGATAGCGATACAAACACCGGGCTTTCAAACCCAAGACCTCCCCGAGGGGCACTCGGTTCATCGCCGACGCCATTAATATATGGCTGTATAGTGATACAAACACCGAGCTTTTAAACCCAAGACCTCCCCGAGGGGCACCCGGTTCATCGCTGACGCCATTAATATATGGTCGGATAGCGATATAAACACAGGGTTTTCAAAGACCTCATTGGAGGCATCCACTCAGATGCTGGATCTTCCAAATCCAGCTATTGATTCTGGGTCCTTCAAACCCAGTTACCGACGGACTCAAAGACCTCTTCGGAGGCATCCGACAAGTTCAACAAGCATCTGAATTATTCAGATTCAATGAACAACAATGATCAAAGATCCTTTCAAGGGAATCCGGTTATAAGCTAAATCTTCCAAATTTAGTTAATGACGGAACAAAAAAAACTTTCCTCGCAGTCATCTGGTAAAAACCACAAGTAACTGGCCTACTCAGTTACTAGGAATAACAGATTTCTTTATCTAACTATAAAAATCATGCCTAATTTTCAAAATTTTAAAACTAATTGTGGTATGGGGGCATTACCATCGCATTAATGAAATCTAATGACGCTCTCTTAAACATACTACAATCCGGTCATAATCTCATGAAAACCCGGCATTAGGTCATTCCAACCAACAAAAATGGATTTTGCAAAACAATAAAGTTGGTTGAATTAACTCAGCTTGTAATAACATACAGTTTGAATTGCAGATGTAGAACAGGAATGAAATATAAAATAAAGAAGTACAGCGAGGCTAAAAGCAAAATTTAAAGCATGGAAAGTAGGACACAATTTCCTGACAGCAAAGAAGAACTATACCATAAAGTCACATGTTAAAGTGTAAAACATCAGATGACAGAGTGCATAAAGATGACAAGTATAGGAGTAATAAGTGGGGACCGGCGCCCGCATATACAACCAGCCTGAATACAACATGCAAAAGAAAGTAATTAACAACCAAGCTGAGCAACTACTGAGTATGATCATTTCTTCCTGTCACTTGATCTCAAAGCTGGCTTGCTAAGTAAAGGTGGAGGGGTCTCTTCCACATAACTCTGATCCTCTTGGGAAGAAAAAACGATAGCCTCCATCTCCTTCTTCTTCTTCTTCTTCTTCTTCTTAGACAATAAGGTCTTGGCAGATTTCTTTCCTTTATCCTTGGTAGTAACTTAGGGACTTTCATCTGCATTAATAACTTCAACGTCGTCACTAAGGCTGTAGTCAACAACATCCAAATCCGAGAAGGCTCCGATCTTTACATCTTATGATCCAGGAGCTGTAATAAGCAAGCATGTGTTACTAGGAGGAGGGGGAGTAATGACAGAAGTAAGAGGGAAAGTTGTCAATGGTGAGTCAGCCCTAATAGCTCCTGTTGTCGTTGCATTGCCTATGGAAGGAGAAAATAGGGGTTAAATTAAATTCAAAGTATGGAAACATTGAGCATAATAAGCAAGGGACCCAGGTGAATCGAAAATGGACTCTAAGCATGATAGGGTAAAGTTAGTTTCAATTTTACCTGTATTTAGAAGACCCTCCGAGGGTCCCTATGCTCGATTCTCCAGTGATCGAGATTGTCATCATCAGCCTCATCGTTTCCACCATGTTCATCAACAATATCCTCTGTATTAATATTCCCCTCAAAAGTGACGTCTTTACCTTTAGGAGCATCAACTGGGTTAGCTAATGTCTGTGAGCCAGAAGCTTCAAAGGCCGAGGGATCAACAGGGTTGACATCAGGTTGAGTTTGAACTTCCCCACCGGAAGTACCGGTCCTCTCGTCCATTAGTTGTACCTTTCCTTCTGCCAAAGCCTTTCTGGACCTATCATCTAAGATTTTGTCAATGAGTTCGTCCTCGCTACAATCATCACCGTTAATCTCAAGCACTCGCTCCCAAACAAGTGCCAAAGTACGTGCAAAACTATCCCCTAAGTAGTGCAAACTCCCATGGCTCATGACACTGTATACGTAGAAGCGGAACATGTCATCATCAGCTTCGTCCATAGCTTGTTTGTGGGTTTCTTCTGCAGTCATCTTGTCCTTCTCAAGAGATTCAATCTTGGCCATCAGTGTCTGGTTGGAATCCTTCAAAGACTTTACCTCCTTACGTAGATTAGCGGCATCTTCCCGATATTGTTTGGAGAAATCCTTCTCTATAGCCAATATGGCATCAACATTACGCTTGGCAGTTATGGCATCTTTTTCTCTTTGTTTGGAAGCCTTGAGTTCTTCCCAGAGCTTCTTAATCTCGTTATCTGACGCTTCTAACTCTGCGACTCTTTTATTGAGAATCGCGATAATAGCGTCACGATCATCCAAAACCTTTTCCCATTTGACTTTATCACCTTCCACTCGGCAATTTTTGTAAGGTGGGAATCATGACGCTTTTGGAAGTCATCACCAAGTTTCTCCCATCCACGCAACTTTTGGTAAAAGATATCTCTTACGATGTTCCATTTTGTTTCAAGTTGACTCTTAGCAGTATTGAACAGAGTGTGTGTTTGATTTATAACCGCATCCACCTCTTTAAGAAAATCATCGGCGTCGATTATACTTACTCCACGATCAAAGTAAAGCCCTTTCAAATTCCAACCTGGGAGCATTTCAGAAAAGGAAATGTTCGTCAAACCAGGATTATGGCGAGATTTATTAATAATCGAATGAATCTCAGCTGGAGGACCGGGAGGACCGGGAGGGCCAGAGGATGAGGGAAGTCGGGGCTTAATAGGCAGCTTTTCTACTCGAGGATGCTTATAAGAACCATCCCTTCCTCGTTTCCTCCCTCGCTCCCTTTCATCGGGAGTGTCTTCCCTCAGCCAAATGCGTCTTCTAGCCTCTTCTTCTTCTTACTCACGTATCTTCTTCCTCTATTCCTCAGTCAGGACGGATTCTGATGCATGTAAAGACTGAGAAGAGGATTTCAAGGGCGGAGGAGGATGGAGTTGCTCGTGGTGATGTGGTGATTGCTGAGGTTCGGATCATAGTAAGTGCTTTGGATCGATAGCTTTGCTCCTTTTACTAAATTTTGATCTGATTCCCGACGAGCGTCTCCCGTGCATGTCTAGACCTGAAATGAGTTTCTGATACTTGAAACTACAAAGTATCTAAAGATATTAAAGCAAGATACAAATACAGAAAAGGAATTGGAATGCACAAGATGAATTTATTTAAAAAGGTATTGTTATTAATAGACCGGTCATACCCCCTAGGTCTAAGGGGGTGCCTAAAGATTTAAGATGCCTTTCTGACTCGGTGGAGGCTGCATCCCTAAGTTCGGTTTCTATGGTTTAAGGATCGAGAGGCCGAGTAACTACAACATCCTGACTAAGATATCTACCAGAGTTGAGATCACTCAAATTGTCAAAAAATGTACCTGCAGAATCTTCCTTAGCTGCATTTTCAGTAGGGGAATCTCCTGTTATAGTCTCAATATTTGGATTAGTTTCTAATGCGATTACGTCTTCCCCATCATATTCAGTCCCGCGCTCGAATTCAGAAGGATTCACTTCCCTATTATCTCTCTTAACCTGTTCGGAATCTGATTCTGGCTCAGAATGCGGGGAAATGTTCTCTTTCTCGGTCAACTCAGCTGATGTTATAGGATCCTCGCCGCTATGACGGTTGGAATCTTAATACTTATTCGAAGCCGTTGACAAGGGCAACGTTCTTCCACTAGTAGGCCCTGAACATCTTTTCAAAGAAGGGTCAATAATAGGATTTTCATCGGCCTGAGTTACATTTCTGTCATCAGAACAGCCGACGTTCGACTTTGTAGGGTTAGGTTTAGGAGTGGAAGGTCCAACCTTGCATAAAAACTTCCTCAAGGGGTGAAGTAGTTCATATTGGCAAAGAGTATTTTCAGTAACTAAAAGTTTTCTACTTCTCTTAGCCTCGTCAATAGCTTTCAGTGTTTCGTATGTGGCTTTAAGAGAAGAGGATGCTTTGTTGTCCTTAATCAGGGTAGGGAGTACTGCATTTTGAAAGAAGTAATGTAAGAACGTGTAACTCAAAGGAAAATAAAATCAAAGCCGCTCAGTAAACTATGCATACGTCCATCTGTCCACTGCCCTCGAAATGGTTCGGGGCATCCAACAAAGAAAAATTGGTTTAAAAATCCTGAAACACCGTCCGGTAATTCGAGAACTAGCTTCCGATTCTGGCACCTTCAACATGCATAATAGAGGGGGTGTCCTTCCTACTCTTGAAAGAATACAAGTAACGAAGTTCCTAGAAAGTAGGCTCCTGCTTTGTCGTATCCATGAAAAGAACATAAAGGCCCAGTAGAATCGTGTAGCCATTAGGATGGAGTTGGAAAGGAGCAATGCCTAGACGGTGTAGGATTCGCCCTAAAAAAGGATTAACGGGGGAATAGCACCAGCTGCTAGCATTTGTTTGCTTACAGCAACGTATCCAACAGGAGGGTCGTTAGCAAAAATGCCATCCTTTGGTAATTTGCATCCATAAGAGGAATTCCGTATTGACTGCACAGTAGTTCGTATTTCTCCTGAGTTAGAGTGCTAGATCGTCTCTCCTGATCCCTAGCTTTAATCGGGAGAAGGTCCAAAGGAAGGGGCAGAAACTTGGCTAGGGGTTATGGATGTTCCAATTTCGGAAGCCTTGTTTAAAGAGGGGTCGGTTTGAGCCAAGGAGGTCTCTTTACATTAAGGGAGAACTTGCTTTTCAACAGTCATTCTACACAGATAATACTTGAATACATTTCAATTTTCTAGCAGCAAGATTCGAAGAGTAAAAGTGTGAAAATACATCAGAGCATTAAAACAAAGGTGACAAACACCGAGGCAAGGCGTTTGTTAGCAGTAAAGTTAAGTCGTTATGGCATGGTTGCCCATGCCTTAGCAGCAACATGATGGTTCGCTCATGTCGTTGCCACGACTTGGAATTCATGTCGGTTCACGACATGAGGCTCATATCGGTTCATGGCATAAGGCTCATGTCGGTACATGACACAAGGCTCATGTCGGTTCATAGGTGAGGCTTATGTCGACTCACGGCATAACGCTCATATCGATCCACGGCATGAAACTCGTGTCGATCCACGACTTGAACCTCATGTCGATCCACGGCTTGAACCTCGTGTCAATTCACAACTTAAGAACCATGAAGGTCTACGACATGAGAACCATATTAGTTCGCAACTCTGAATTTTGAAAGCAACTCAACGTCGGCACAAAGGTCCTAGCATTAAAAAGGAATGTTTGAACATTATCACAAGTTAAGGTTCATACCGCTTTTGTGTCTTACGACTTACGGCTCAAATCATTATCATGACTTGAGACTCATATCAACCTATGGCCAGAGACTCATGTCGGTCTCCAACTTGAATCACCTTGACGGTTTAGGTGTCTCGTCAATTCATACGACTTGGGATCGAAGGGGGTCACTTAAACAAGTTTATAACCTACCTTGGAACAACACAAAAAACAGATGTATAACGGCTATAATAAAACAATAGAGGTTCATGGTTTGAGCATTTCAACAAGCAATTAGTGTGCACTATGTAAAATTAAAGTTCTGGACAAATCAAAATACTTCACATCGATCATACATAACCGCCTTATCACAATCGGGATTCACATTCAAATTCACGAACATTTCAATACCACAAAAACATCAGAAACAATTCATACAATCGTTTATACATCAAAACCGAAAGGAAATCCTTAATTTCTGTATAAATCCTAGCATTCACGGAAGTATAAACGAAATTAAACCTGAAAGATGATTTCTGAATGTCTGGTGATCAAGAGATGCTTTTGTTTTTAGTGGCGCATGTATGGAGACGACTTGGACTGACTTCGGATGGTGCTGAGAGCGAGTTGGAGTTTGAATTTGAACAGAAACCCTAATCGATGATGCCGAAGGTTGCTTAGTTGGATCGTATGAAGAAGAAATGATGATTTCGCTACTCAAAACCTGTCCGCCATTAACGAGGAAAAACTTCGGAGTATAAAGTGGAATACGAGTGGGCGTAGGGATTGCGAGATGATATAAAGACACATGAACTATGGACCGAGTCAAAGGCGGACCCAAAGCCCAATACGACATAATGGCTTCTGACGACATAATATACGACATGTGGAAAGGAACGACCTGGTCCCCCTAACGAAACAATCAACGACTTGAATAAAAAGACATGGTGAAGAGAATGATTCGAAGCCCATGTTATCTTTGATAATACGAACTTCGAGGGGAAAATGTTAACCCATAAAAGTAAGGGTTTGAGCCATGTTGGGTTAGCCAAGTCGTTGAAAGTCATATAAAAAAAGGGCCAAGTCGTTAAAACCATGTCGCAAGGAAGAGAATACGATCATACCGCCATGTCGTGCCATAACAAGTCGCTCCAGGCTACATAAGTCGGAGTCGAGTCATGTCGGCCTCGTATATGATGTTAGACTGATGTAAGTGACATGAAGATAAGCCGCAATGTTCATCACGCTATTCACCATGTCGTGAACGACATGAAGTGGGTCACATGACATGCCATCCTTCTGAAGTCAGGTCGTTGCACAACATCAAACCATTACATGTTCATATCAGATGTACCATGCCGCTTTGCGGCATGGTATCGATGGCATTTCACTATGTAAAGTTGTATCAATCCGCACCATAAGGTCTTGTCGCATGGAATTAAGTCATGCCTAAGTCAAGGCATCATGTCGTTCGTATCATTGAGGCTACAACAGAGTAAAGTCATGCCACCATAACGCCATTCTGCTTGGTATTATAAGGAGTCAAGTCGCCAGTCATGCCGCAATAGAAGCTATGCCGCTCCATTGATTGAGTAGAGGAACCAACCCGTCATACGACATGAGTCATGCCGTTGGTGAGATGAGTGAAGGCCCAAGTCATGTTGGTAATGACATAAGTCATGTTGTTTATCTTTATAATTATGAAACTGCCATCTGGTCTGAAATCACCTATAAATACCCCTCATAATTCACTTGAGAGGGGGGACCGAAAATTCATTCCTACAAGGAGACTCCATCAAATTCAAAGCTCATCTACAACTTCTCTAATGGCTTCGATGGATTCATCAACACTTTTCTAACTCCATGAAGATCAAATCCAAGTTAATGATCATTAGATCTTTCTGTAATTGAATCTAAACACCCTCAATCTCATTCAAGTTACACTATAAATCTCTCAAGCATCATTCAAATGATTTCTAATCCTCTCCAAAGTCTAAATCGAATGCTAGTTCACTATGAAATCTACGAAGATCATGGGAAAATATCAAAGCACATAAGTGGTTGAAGATTCATCACCAAGCTAAACCTCTTTCCTTTTCTTTGCCAAACTCAAGTGAAAGTAGATCGTCAAGAGAGTGAAAAGAGAGAAATGATTGTAATGAGGGAAAATTCATATGTCGTAAGCTTGAATATCATAATGAGAATTGATTGAAAGTGGATGTACATTCGTATTGAATCGAACCACTATAAAAATTCCTTTGTGTTCTTACTTGTTTTTATTCGTTTATTTTGTGATTACACGGTTCCATATTCTTACCGAATCGGTGATGTGTAGCTTTACACCTTTGGTGTTTGGTCCCAAATTTGGAGCAAACACTTTCCTTTTTGAGCTATGGCTATGGTCAAGCACTTATTGGGGATTTATGTCATTTTATTTTCAGTATTGCTTCTTTATGGTTTCAAGACAGATGAAAAGTTGTAATAATTTGTAAGGTTGAAACAGTTGTTAAATTGTTGTGTTCAACAAGTATTTATGAAATAATATTGATCTTTTTCCGCTGCATAAATTTTATGTCTTGTAATTTATTAGTATCTTTTACCTTAAAACGCTCCACCGAAGTTAAGGCATTCCCTTTGAGAGTGACCTTAACGGAGGTGGGGTGTTACACTTGTATCAGAGCTAAAGGTTACCAGATCGGATAAAAATTTTGAAACTATTTTTCAAAAAGAAGTCATAAAGAAGAATTTTCAAGAATAAATGTTAATTTAAAAAGGCATAATCCCCAAAGCCATATGCACTACCTTTCTATCCTTCGTTTTGAATCTTTCCTTTTTGTTTCAGCATGTCTGGGGATCTTAACCTTCCAGAGGGTGTACCGATACCTGGCTGGTTCAGGAGATACCTAGTATCTAGGGCCAATGATGCGGGCCCAGCAGACATTCCTCCTCCCCCAACTGCTGCTCCTCCTCCTCCTCCTCCGAGAGGAAATGCTTTCTCAAAGATCTGTAGAGACTTTAGAACCATGGATGGAAAAGACTTTAAGGGGAGCGAATCATTCGTGGAAGCCAGAAACTGGCTCAAGGAGAATGAGGACTTATTCATTATCTTTGAAGTAGATGAGAGGCAGAAACTACAGTTGGTGGTGTGGTTGCTCAAAGACACGGCCTCCTTCTGGTGGGAAGTCACTAATGCGGAAAGACCGATAGAGACTTGGGAGGACTTCAGGGCAAGATTTGAAATGAAGTTCCTCTCACAAGCTGAGCAGAGTCTGCAAATGGATAAGTTCCTATCACTTAAACAGGGCAGCTTGTCGGTCAAAGAATACGTCAATAAATTCAACCAGCTTACTCGATTTGGACTGGATTTAGTAAACACTCCACACAAGAAGGCTCTCCGCTTTTCCAAAGGACTGAATGAGCCACTGCAAGGTTTGGCAATGTCCCATATACCTATGGGAGCGACTTACGAGAGACTGGTGGACATGGCTCTGTTGCAAGTGGGGAACAAAGATGGCAAGAAGGAGGTGAAGAAGGAGGAGTCTCAAAACAAGAAAGGAGATGGATCTTAGAACAAGAAGATGGACCCCAAGAAAGGCGGGAAGGATAATAAATCCCGTAAGAAGATGAAGTGCAATTTATGTGGGATACCTGGACACTTGGCTAGGGACTGTAGAAAGGAAAAGAGGAAATTGGTAGCTTGTTTCTAGTGCGAGAATATTGGACACTTGTCTAAGGACTGCCCAAAAAGGAAAGGGCAGGGACAGAGGATTGGATCATCTTCTGGAGGGCAGGTTCATGCTCTCGTTGCACCTCTGCAGGAACAAGGTAGATGTATTTCTGTTGAGAGTTTAGTTTATTTGTTTGATAATCCTGTTCATACTCTCTTTCATTCTAGCGCATCGCACTCTTTTATATCTACTGCTTTAGTTGAATCTCTGCACCTAGACACCCATATAGTAGAGGATCCCTTGGTTGTTTCAAATCCAATTGGGGGCTCGGTTTATTTGTCAATGATTTGTTTGGATTTGGAAATCTCTATTTTAAGCGTTGGGTTTAAATGTAATGCTTATGTTTTGGGCTTCATGGGCTATGGGATGATTCTAGGCATGGACTGGCTATCCAGTAATGGTGTTGTCCTCGATTGTGAAAAGAGAGTGGTTAGACTCATGACTCGCCTCGGTAACACTCTCGAAATCTCTTGTAATCCCATGAATTCTGTTATGCTAAGTTATCTAGAATCTCTTGATGTGTCTGTTGAGAATTTGCAGTCTGTTAGAGGGGTCCGTGAATACTCAGATGTGTTTGAAGAGGTAAAGGGCTTACCTCCGAAGCGGGAGATTGACTTCCGCATATACCTCGTTGACAATGCAAAACCCATTGCTTTACCCGTTAGACACATGGCTCCAAGGGAGAGAAAAGAACTCAGCAAGCAAGTTAAAGAGCTGCTTGAAAAGGGATTCATAAGACGGAATATTTCTGAATAGGGTGCTCCAGTAGTGGTCGCGACCAAAGCCGATGGTTCACTCCGCCTATGCGTGGATTATAGGGAGCTGAACAAGCTGACCAAGAAGAATAGGCAACCACTCCCAAGAATTGACGATCTGTTTGATCAGCTCGTAGGTGCATCCGTTTTCTCCCAACTAGATCTGGCTACCGGGTTTCATCAGCTAAGAGTGGCTGAGTATAGCATTGACAAGACCGCATTTAGGACCCCGGATGGTTTCTTCAAGTGGCTTGTCATGCCTTTCGGCTTGACAAACGCACCTGCCTATTTCGTGGACTTGATGAGCAGGGTATTCCGGGAATTCCTCAACAAGTTTGTGGTGGTCTTCGTGGACGATATTTTGATCTTCTCGAAGAGTGAGGAAGAGCATGCTCAGCACTTAAGGGAAGTCATGGATACTCTCTGTGCACATCAGTTGAAAGCCAAATTCTCCAAATGCCATTTCTGGAGAGAAAAAGTTAGATTCCTTGGACATGTGGTGTCCAAAGAGGGGTTAGCCATGGACCTGCAAAAGTGGTTGTTGTGCAAGATTGGAAGATTCCACGAAACACAACTGATGTCTGAAACTTTCTCGGGCTAGCAGGGTTTTACTGGAAGTTCATCAAAGACTTTGCGAAAATCTCAGCTCCACTTACAAGGTTGACGAAGAAGAACCTAGTTTTCACTTGGGATTTGATTGCGATATTGCTTTCCAACGCTTGAAAAGGGCTCTAACAACAGCCCCAGTTTTGATGTTGCCTGATGGGAGCAAGATGTTTACCGTATACACATACGCATACGGTACAGAATTAGGCGATGTCTTGATGCAAGAAGGGAAGGTAGTAGCTTATGGTGGAAGGCAGTTGAAAGTACATGAGAAAGACTACCCAACCCATGACCTAGAATTGGCGGCCATCGTTTTTGCTCTTAAGTCTTGGCGCCATTATCTCCTAGGTGAGAAGTTTGAATTGTTTACTGACCATAAATCGTTGAAGTACCTTTTCTCGCAGAAAGATCTCAACTTGAGGCAGCAAAGATGGATGGAGTTTCTTGCCTCATATGATTTTGAGATTTCCTATACTCCTAGAAAGGGCAATATGGTAGCAGATGCTCTGAGTAGAAAGAAGCTTACCTTAAGCCCTCTCTTTGTAGAAAGGCAAAGCTTGGAGTACATAGCCAACTTTGACTTTAGACCCTCCTCTGAATTTGTACCTGGCTTGTTAGCAACACTGGAAGTGCAGCCTACACTTTTTGACTCAATAGGAACCGCACAACGTTAAGACCCTCAGCTAGTAGATGTGATAGATAAGCTGATTAGGGGTGAGACGTCGAGTCAACTCAATAGATACTCCATCGATGATAAGGGTGGTCGAGACGGGATGGAAGGCTATGCGTCCCACAAGTAAGAGAATTAGTGAAAATGGTTCTAGAAGAAGCACACCATTCAAAGCTGACCATACACCCAGGCGGAGACAAAATGTATAAAGACATCAAAATAGTTTTCTTTTGGAATGGCATGAAGAGGGACGTAGCTGAATTCGTTTCTAAGTGCATGATATTCCAGCAGGTCAAGGCGGAGTAGAAGAAGCCTGGTGATTTACTTCATCCTCTAGAGGTCCTACAGTGGAAATGGGATAGCATTTCGATGGACTTTATTGATGGGTTACCTAGATCAAGAAGGGGCAATACCAGTATTAAGGTAATAGTGGATCGGCTCACAAAAAGCACTCACTTTAGACCTGTCAAAAGTAGAAGGACTGCCTCATCTCTCGCATCTCTATATCTTACAGAGATAGTCCGACTGCATAGGATACCTTCCAGCATAGTAAGCGATCGAGACCCTATCTTTACAAGTGAGTTCTGGAAGAGTTTGCAAGAGGTTGTAGGCACACAACTATGTTTAAGCACGGCCTACCACCCCCAAACCGATGGACAGACGGAAAGGGTAAACAGAGTCTTAGAAGACCTTTTGAGATTGTGTGTTCTTGACTTTGGAGGGACATGGGAAGATCATCTCCCTCTGGTGGAGTTCGCCTACAACAATAGCTACCAAGCTACAATAGGCATGGCACCCTTCGAAGCCTTATACGGGAGACCGTGTCGATCACCAACCTGTTGGTGGGAATCCACAGATAAGCTTATACTTGGGCCAGACATAATTAGGGAAACCTCAGAAAAGGTGGACCTAATAAGAAGACGAATGAAGACTGCTCAATATAGACAGAAGTCCTATGCAGATAAAAGAAGGACCGACCTTGAGTTTGAGGTTGGATATATAGTGTTCCTTAAAGTATCTCCTTTGAGGAATGTTGTTCGCTTTGGATCCAAAGGGAAATTGGCACCTAGATTCATAAGACCATTTCCTATCATTGAAAGAATTGGGACGATGGCCTACAGATTAGAGCTACCTGAAAAGTTGGCTGGAGTTCACAATGTCTTTCATGTTTCTCACCTACGAAAGTGCTTACATGAGTCTGCGGAAGTGGTGGAACCAAAGATACTAGAAGAGGTAGAAGTGGAACGAGAAGCAACAGTGAGAAGAATCCCAACTCGTATCTTGGGAACGGAAGTCAGAAAGCTACGCAACCGTGAAGTCAAGCTTGTTAAAGTACAATGGAGTAACAATGAAGAAGACGTGGCTTGGGAGACCGAAAGCAAGATACGCGCAGCCGACCCTTATCTTTTTGAGGGTACATCTTTGATCTCTCCTATATCATAAGTTTATTCATGCTTAGTTATCTTCTCGGTCCTATTTCTTGATCTTTAGTAGAAATCAATGGATGTAAACATGTATTTGAAACATGTTATGGTTAATGGTTGCAAAGTGGTTGCAAGTGGTTGCTAGTGATTGCTCGTGGATGCATATGCACATACACATTAGGTTCCAGATCGGCTCAATCACTTTCATATTGCATTTGCATATGAACGCATGAAATTGTATGTGTATTGAAACTTGATGTGTTATCATATGGACGTTGCATTTGTATGAATGATTGTGCACTCATGTAGAGTTATGAATAGGAAAAATTGCATGCATAATGGACTCATGGCGCTCTCATGATTCGCATTAAGGAGGTCAACTGGATCAGTAGACCGCCTGATTTTGCACTAGATAAGAGACATATACACACACTCTGCATATGTTCATATGGCATTAGAAGTCTTTTAAGGACAATGAATGCTTGTGGATGATGGATAAGTAGATGGATGATTGGATGTTAAGATGCATTCTTCTTAACTTGAAGATTTCAGGGATGAAATCCTTTAAGGAGGGGAGAATGTAACACCCCGAATTTTCTGAGAATATTAAATCAAACTTCTATATAAGTAACCTAATACCTCAACCCTAAATCATATTAAAAATCAAACCAAGAGCCGTCATGCTGCCATTGGACAACCTCTAGTAGCCACCATTCAACTTGAAGCAAATTAAAAGAGACAAACCAAATCAAATCAAAATTAAACTAAAACAACGATTGTCTACATCAAAGGCGAGCATTTCAACTTCAGAATACAGATTCCAGAAATCAAGATTGTCTTTGTAAGTGTAGTTATCTTTTAGATGTAAATAAATTTAAGACATGATTTGATATAAAGTGAAAAATAGAATTATACCATGTTGTATAATATTGACGATGCTAGTTCATGTTTGTTTCTTGTGATGATTTTATCATGAATTGTCTTGGAATATTTGTGGCTTATTGGACTTGGTGTTGGATCTATTAAAGGTTGAGAATCAAACTATCAATATCATATGCAAGTTATATGTTTCATGTTAAGCTCTACATATATATATGTTTATATGATTAATGCAAGTTGTATGTATTATGTTAGATCCAAGTCAAGATCTACATATATATATATTCATATGCTTTATGTTAGATCCATATGCCTATATATATGTTCATATGTTCATATGCAAGTTACAAGTTTTATGTTGGATCCATGTCAAGATCTATCTAGGTTCATATGATTAATGCAAGTAATATGTTTTATGATAGATCCAAGTCACGATCTAATTATACATATGTTCATATGCAAGTTACATGTTAGATCCAAAACCAGATCTATATTTATATGCATGTTTGTAAAGTGGACTTATGCAAGTTCACATTGTTAGATCTAGTTCACACCTATATGTTAATGTTAAAATTATACATGCCTTGGGATTGGACATGTCATGATTATGTCATATGCTAGTTTATAATTGAGGTTATGTTCACACATGCCTAGATCTACATATTAACATGTTTTAGGCTTATGATTATCTAAGTCTAAATTATATGCAAGTTCATGTGACATGTTAAATTATATGAATAAAGTTTTATGCAAAATTTACATGTTTGGTTGAATCTATATTATGCATGTTCCCTTCTTTACCTCTTGTTTATAAATTGGGCTAATATGCGGGCCCAATGACTTTACGTGATTAATACGAACGAACAAACGGGGGTAACGTTGGGATAGTTATTAAATCAAAACATGTTAATAATGTAGGTGGGCCCAAAACCATGTAAATGGTTAAGGCCATGAATGATATAATTTATACCATTAGTCTTGAACATAATTAAAATATGTGACATGAAACACTTGTAGAAAATTCACAAATATAAAATGTAAAAGATGAATATGCCTAACCCGAGGTTAGACTAAGTTGTGGTGTAAACTTGCCCGGAACCGACCGGCACATCCAGTAACCACAACAATACCTGTCTAATGTGAGAGGTTAGTGCATCAAGCCCAGAAAGACCCGAGGTTAGACTGAGTTGTGGTGTAAAATTGCCCGGAACCGACCGGCACATCCAGTAACCACAACAATACCTGTCTAATGTGAGTGGTTGGTGCTTTAATTAATTAATTAATTAAAGCTCATGAACAATCAAGCTAGAAATGGTGAGGTAAAGTAATTAAGGGAACACTTAACCAACTTAACATGTTAACAAGACAAGATTGGTGGGGTTAAGTAATTGAGGAAACACTTAACCAACTTAACATGTTAACTAGACAAGATTGATAGGGGTTAAGTCAAACCAAGGACACTTAACCAATTTAGCATGTTGACTAGAAAAACCCTAGTAACGGGGGCCCGTTTCAGCAGTAACCCACATGGATGTATCAAGGTACTCTGAACTAGGCAGGGTGGGGCATGATTACTTTGCTGAATATAAGCACAAGGGTGGCGGTTAGGTGCGTTAGTGTAGGTTTCGACGGAGCACGGGTGTGCACAGGCTCCGGAGTGGAAAAAGCAGGCACTGGGCACCAGGCGTACACTTGTGCATCTTTGAATCGTGTCAGGGTTGCCATTATAGGACTTGATGCACCCTATACTGGAACCAGCACAAGTACTTAAAAATCACGTGGGGCCGCATGAGACCGGGAATACATGAATGCGAGTAGGATCCGATCAATACATGAATGGGATCACTTTATCATGAACATACATTGCTATTTAAACAGCTCTTAGTGGGTGCAGAGAAGTAAAAGTGGGTGCGATAGCCAAATCTAGTTAAATCTTACTTTACCTCGTTTTAGGACTGCCCTATCCTTGTGGTATCATTCTAAGTTTAGTTCATTCATGTCATAGTCTTTTACTTGTTTACATGATATTAAATAACCGGGCTTACGTGACTTATGTCTGACCCATTTTACTTTCGCTTTTTTTCTTCCGTTCCCTCCCCACCCCACCCCCCACCCCCCACCCCCCCCCCCCCGGTCCGCATGGAGGATACACTTCTGCTTAGTCCAGGTTAGCCAAAGCTTGAAGACCGTAGATGTAAGGCTTGAACTTTCCTTTTTGAGCTATGGCTATGGTCAAGCACTTACTGGGGATTTATGTCATTTTATTTTCAGTATTGCTTCTTTATGTTTTCAAGACAGATGAAAAGTTGTAATATTTTGGAAGGTTGAAATAGTTGTTGAATTGTTGTGTTGAACAAGTATTTATGAAATAATATTGATCTTTTTCCGTTGCATAAATTTTCTGTCTTGTAATTTATTAGTATCTTGTACCTTAAAACGCTCCACCGAAGTTAAGGCATTCCCTTTGAGAGTGACCTTAATGGAGGTGGGGTGTTACATTTGTTTACCCTTTAATTTACATTGAAAAATGTAAATTTTGTTCATCCTTTAATTTACATTGGAAAAATGTAGACTTTTTTCATCCTTTAATTTACATTGAAAAATGTAAATTTTGTTCATCCTTTAATTTACATTGGAAAATGTAGTTTTTGTTCATTCTTTAATTTACATTGGAAAATGTAAATTTTGTTCATTCTTTAATTTACATTGAAAAAATGTAAATTTTGTTCATTCTTTAATTTATATTGAAAAATGTAAATTTTGTTCATTCTTCAATTTACATTGAAAAATGTAAATTTTGTTCATTCTTTAATTTACATGGAAAAATGTAAATTATAAATGTAATTCCATTTTGTGTAACAATTGAACATTTCTTATTTACAATAGAAATGTGAAATTCATGTTTGGCTTACATTGATCATTTTTATTTTCATATATATATATATATATATATATATATATTAGAAGTATAATTTCCATATTATTCAAACAACTAATATATAAAAACTTGAATATTTTATAACACAAAAATATTTTAGAAAATTTCGGCAGCATAACGGCAGGGTAATTAAAACTGGCAGCGTCCCGATGTACGGCTCCTCGCTCTACCTTAAAGCCTCGCAGATTTTGACAATGGGGATTTAAATAATCTATTTCGTACGCAGACAAATGTTTCCATAAGCTAATTCCATTTGCTTTCAACCAAAATCAACCACAAACAACAATCAACCATTTGTAATATTTACCAAATTTCAAACCACAAATCAAACAAGCCGTCCATAGTTTGTGGACGACGAGCGTCGGGAGTTTCTAAACTCCATCTGCATCCTAAAATATTTTATTTATTTTAATTCTGAATTCAAATATCTCACCTCGCTTTTTATTTTCTCCAAAATTGTCGAATGCTCCAAAAATTGTGCGGTTAGTTCTGAAGTAGATCTCGTCGATAATATTCCAATGGATTCAGTTTTGTCGAATTCCGATTAGATATGAACAAGATATGACCATTTAAAGGTTTGATTATATTTAAATTAATTAATTAATTAATTATTACCTTCTTCATCCCTTCTATTTTCTTGTCGTCGTTTTACAGTACTCCTTCAAATCTAGGTTACCGGTTTTTGTCCAAACCGTGGCACCTGAAGGCGATCGAGAGACGCCACGTAGGAGAGCATGGAGGCGCGCATAGGGGGGCCCACCAGGGTGAACTCGATCCACCCTAGGCGGATGTGCGGCAGTCGGTTCGGCGCGACTTTGGAGATGAGGTCCTCAAAGCTCGTGACACCAGGGAACGATCGAACCGTATGGATCGATAGCTTGGATTATGCTCTCCAATTTCCTCCAAAGGATCACTTAAAATTATTGTATGAATAAAGAAATATTGAAGAATCAATTTCTAAGGATATCAGCCATAGAACGCACGAATACAGCGGCCACAGCAATTAGTGTTTAGGGTTTATTGTATATCGTATTTTATACGGTATTTATACAGTGTATTCTTTGTATTTTATTTTGTTTTAAATGCTTTTTAATTTTTAACTCACTCCTAACTCCAAATCAAACCCAATGAGTGACGTAAAACAATAAACTCCAGGTCAGTCATGTGATTGGTGTGAGAACTAAAACAATTATTAGTCTTTATTTTAAAGTTAGGTAAATCAAGGGACCACGCCGTATAACACGGAACGAGTTTCCTCCCAAGAATACCAGTGCATAAAACAACAGCGCAATGCTAAATAAAGAACAATGAAGCTATTACATGACCCAGGTCCCATCACACAATGCAACGCAAGCCGGAGGATAGGGTTTTTACCTTATAATAGCCAAGAATGCTTGGTACGTGAAATTTCATGTTTTATTATTACTATAAGTGTATAGTGTCAAAACAATTTCAATCATAAGTATCAATCATAGATGGCATAAGTGCCCCATACCACTATGTCGCCATATATAGGTATACAATCAAACTGCAATTGTCACGTATTGGAAGCTGGATTTCCATCTGTGAACCGAGGCAAGGGATCGTCCTCAACCGATTCGAGACTCTCTAGCCTGAGCCTCAGGACAAGTACTCAGTTAAGCCCTTGGATCGTCAGGGCTGGTCCACCGATATTGACTAAAATGCCTGAACACTGCGTTCCCCCGCCCTTTGGAGCGTAAATGAGTCCAATGACTCCATCGGCTCCACATAGTCACCGATATATCCGAGGCGCCTCGCAATCCAACAACCACATAAGTCAAACTCGTCAGGGTGTGAGGCTCGCGAATCAACGCTACACAAAGCTACGCCACATAGGTTGTGCTTTGATCATCAACCACAAGACTTTGCTTTTCAACAGAAGCCTTGATCATTTGCCACACGGGCAATTCATTCCATGCGATTGATATCCATCAATATATAACCCCTGAGCTCGTACGTCTTAGAGAAGGGCGTTAAGCAGGAGAATAAATTCTCCGCTGCCAAACAGATATATATTTAATAGAAATCAATCACACAGAATAAAATCCAATGTTAGACACACAGTCCATTTACAAGTTCGATCTGGGTCTGAACGAAACCGGAGGCACCTTGTACCTCGCATATCCATCGATCTCCAAGTACGTTTGGACGATCACTAACTAATTCCCTCCTCTTGGGTGTACGGCCCAATCAAGATCATCAGTAATTATCCAAACGACGTGAAGACCTCTGGTCTTCAACCACCATCTTCGTCTTCGACTAATCGTCGTATCAATTATTCAGAATGGAATAAGCCCGGTCTTTTCGAATAACTCGCGTATTTTATAAACAAGTGTTACACAACATACGCCTCATTCCAATTCAGAATATCCTTTTATTCAAATATTCACATTATTAGGGAAAGGTTCCTATTAATTATCAAAGATAAATTCTTTAAAATTTATTCTTTAATCTTCTTTTGAATATCAATTCAAACCAAATTATGGTTTATCCAAACTAGTCGGGATTAACGAACCTTACCGAAGTAATCGATTGTTAAATTTCTCAACCCCAACCTATTCATCCCATGAAGTAAAACTGGTAATACTTCATATCTAACACCACGGTGTTATTGGTAAATTCAATTACCATTTCACGTTCAAATCTAATTAAAGATTTAACTATCGCCTGGAGTAAAACTGGTGATACTCCATTCTCGATCATTTCAATCTAATTAAAGATTCATTAAAACTCCACTTGGTTTTAATCTTCCCAATAATCACTATCAATGATTATTTAAATTGGGAAATCATATCCTGTCTTTAATTGGGTTAAAGAACCAATGTCATTTAAAACACGGTTCACGATAAACCCAAAAATCAATTCAAATTCAAATTCAGTTAAATATCATTTAATTGGTATACGTCATTAAATCTAAATAAAAAGATTTAATATTTTCTCAACTGGGTTTAAGAAGATGTTAATGAAGACACAATTCACGACAAACCCAAATCCCATTTGATATTAAATACAAGGCTCAGAATAGAAAATATATCGGCTTATAATCAATATCAAATTCTACGACCAACAAATATCGTATTGGAAATAACGATATAAATATATCTTTCAAATTTCCATAACAATATCTGCATAATCACGAAATCCAACATCGAAATATTCCAAAGACAATTTCAATTCAAATCCATTTCCACTTTATATATTGGAAATTCTGGTTATTTTCAAAACCAATTCAAATCCACTTTATTTATTTTAAAAATAAATGGGATTATAATTCTAGTTCAAAACTAGTTTATTTCGATGAAAATCTATTTTTATCTTTTCAAATTTGGAATTTTTCATCTCATTTCTTCTCAAATCATTTCTTATGATTTTACACAAATTATTACTATTTTTAATAATTTTATCAAGGCCCGTACAGTTGAATTCCATCAACGGCCATCGAACTGCACTTACAACGACCATTTCCAAATTTGATTTGGACATAACTCCAAATCCAACCATTAGATTTCAAATCTCTAATATTCTTAGAAAGCTCTTTTCGATACGAACCCAACGGTTCCGGTTTTAGGAGAATCCGACGGTCGAATCTCCCGTAATATCCATTCGAAGTAAATGGTCGAAATTCGCGAACTACCGCGGCGCGGCGCGTTCTATTCAGGCCATTTAATATATATAATATATATATATTATATATATTTCGTCGATTTCCTTTTAAAACGTATTTTATAAATCGTTTTAAATTCGTTTTCGAAATGATTTCAACTTCATATTCAATTTCGAATCAAAAATGAATATTCCACGTCATCGAAATACAAATGATAATATTTTCAAAATATTATATTTTGAAATCACTTCTTTTTCTATAATCATTATAAAAACGAATATAATCAATATAAATATCGTTCGCGTCAAAATGGCGCATATCTAACCAACACGGCTTTATATATTTTAATGACTTTGTTATTCTATTCAACAAATGAATATTTTCTTCAACACATGAATATATATTATTCAACACATGAATATTCTCAACACATGAGTATTGTTAACACATGACTATTTTTGTTATTTAATATATTTTATAAAATTATGATTTCTATCGTTTAATTCTTAATCAGACTCCAACCGTAAATTAGTAAGAGAATGATTCCCTAAGTATTAACCCCGAAGGCCGAAACCAACATCAGATCAATACCCAGGAAACCACTCAACTTATCTAGTTTCCAGTTAGTTTCTAATTTCATATATGATAAAGATGTAAATTTTATTGTTAAAATATTTCGTTCAACACATGATAAGTTTCAACACATGATTTTCCTTTATTCAACACATGAATATTCTTTTATTCAGCACATGAATATATATTTTATTCAACACATGAATTTTCTTCTATTCAACACATGAATATATATTTTATTCAACATATGAATTTTCTTTTATTCAACACATGAATATATTTTATTCAACACATGAATTTTCTTTTATTCAACACATGAATATATTTTATTCAACACATGAATTTTCTTCTATTTTCCAAATTGGAATAAGGCCCAATCAATTACCATATAATGTTAATTATATGGATTACATACAACACATGTATATAATAGCAATGATAAATAATCAACCATCATCCAAAGTGCACCACACAACTGCATAAGCATTAAATATAAATAATAAACGCTTACACAGTCTGTCGACCAATCGATCGACATTCAACTAAATAATTGGGATTAGTGTACGCCAAATATCATCACAATACCTGTGTGGGGTTTCAAATCAACAAACACTAAATATTATTTGTGCAGTTGGGCGATGTGTAAAATTTATCGTCCCAATCAATATCAGTCAAATAGGTGTACATAAACAAATCGTCGATTTGTTTATTCATAGTCACGTTAAATTTATATTTTTAATGATAAATAATTTATTTAAACACATGAATATATTTCCATCTATTCCACATCACAATCAATTTTCACCACACAACAAAATCAAACAAGTCATCCATGGTCTGTAGACAACGGGTGTCGGGTGCTGCTAAGCACCATCTGCATCCTAGTATATATTTTAACTAGAAAACAAATTTAAAAGTGAGAAGTTCTCACCTTGGGGATCCACTTCGCCATTCTCTAATTTTGAACGGTTCGGGTTTTGTTTTGACTTCAGTCGATACCATCGCTACCTTTTCCCGCTACTTCCTACGTAAGAATCATATTTTTATAATGATGTTTATATAAAAATTATATTTTTATATCGCTATATATATATATATATTGAAAAGATTACATTTTTATTTAATCATTCAAACAATAAAAAATCGTATTTTTACTTTGCTACATATATGATAAAAATCACATTTTTAATATTACCACTTCATATATATTAAAAAACAAATTTTTATCTCTCTTCATAAATTAAAAAAAAATCCATAAACAAAAATCATATATTTTCATATATAAAAACCTAGTCTTTTCGTATTTAAAATTTAAACTTTTCTATATAAAATTCTTTCCTTTATCTATATAAAAATCAAGTTTTTCTATTTATAAAAAAATCAAGTTTTTCTATTTATAAAAATTTAATACTTATTATGTTAAAAATCATATCTTTATCTAAGAAAAAATCATATCTTTTCCTAAGGAAAAACCATATCTTTACCTAAGGAAAAATCAGTTTTATGACTAAATAAAAATCGATTTTATAACTAAACAAAAATCGGCCTTTATAACTAAACAAAAATCAGCTTTTATGTTAAACAAAAATCATAAAATCTTACTTTTGCTGTTACGGAGAGGGGGAGGGGATCGGAGGCTGTCTGTAACGTCCCGCATTTTTATCGGTTTGTATTTGAGTATTTAAATAAGTTTAAATATTAAATTCATAATATAAATGGATTTATATATTAATTAAAATGCAGTTGAATGTATAAAAATATATATTAAATATAATCGAGCCCGTAATATCGTGGCAGTTCGTAATTTAACGTTTTGAACTTCAATTGAGCGTACAGGACTCGTTATAAATCGAATTTCTGCGAAACAAGAAACATTGGAATCTGTTGAACGATATCTTTCTAATGGAAGTGAGAAACCAAGATTTCGCATTATAGACTGCGAGTTATATCCAAATCAAATTTTCAAATAGTCGCTATAGAATCGTTAATCGACCGTAACGGTTTATTTGATATAACTAGATATCGGATTCGAATTTGGACAAGATTCTTTTGAGACGTGGTGATAATTTAATTTTTAGAATTTTACTGTAATTTTTATTTCATAAAGTTAGCAATTTTTTATTAGAAGTATTTTGCACCCTATATCGATATTTTAGGGTTTAAAAATATGAGTCAACCTACCGATATTATTATATTTTTGGGATCGTGACACCTCGCTGGACACGACCGTATTTTTATTTCTGTCCATAGCAACTCCGACACGAACGAAATTTTATACAACGGAGCACCCTGAATAAATAATATTGGCAAACCATTTATTCCTATCTACAACCTGTACATGTCCACTCTATGTTTTCACCCACATCCAAAAATGTGATAAACAAACCTTTATATTTCAACACGCATGACGAAATGAGTCATGGCACTGTTTTAAAGTGGAAAAAATGAGAAAAACAATGCACGGCCTAAGGTGGAAACACCATACCCTGTCACACTAAGCTAATTTGAATTAATAACTTCACCCTACGCAGAAGCTACATGCACCTATTTTATCCCCTATAAGCATGGCACCCACGTTGTATGTCTGCCTAGTTCCTTCAAATGGAAGCAAACAAAAAACCAAGTTATTCCTAATCAAATCAATATGCTGCTTAGGTTTTCAAATCAGGCAACCCTAGCATTGTACGTAACAACCCATGCCTTAGGTTGAAGGGAAAAGATACTAAAGTTTATAATCAAAGTAAATGAAGCAAACCTATGACACGTGAGGTTTAAACATAGCTATAGACCCAAGCCATACCGTAAGGACATGCTCATTTAAATTGAAAAGACCAAAACCATACTACAGCTACTCTAGCGTATAAATTTTCAACATCTACTATCCTACCCCTTGCATACCAAGGCATTTGATACGTGAGTGCCAAGGTAACTACCTTATAAATATGGGATTCGCCTCTTCATTTTTAAAACAGAATACGTCCTCTGTTTAAATGCAAACCACAAAAGAAAACGGAAATAGTGTTTTAAACTAAATTAATATCGGCTCGCATAGATGGCGATGGGAACATTCTAGAGCAGTCATAAGGGGCGGCGGTTCCAGTGCAGTATCGGGGAGGAAACTGGAAACTCATGATGGCACGGAGGTTGGCTCGACATAAGCTAGGAGGGATGGCCGTCTATTGGGGTGTAGCTCATGTAGGCCGAGCCAGATGGTGGCCTTTCACGGTGGTCCAGCACCTCCATGGAAGTGTAGTTGGCAATGCAGGGTACGGTGTAGTGTTTCCACCGCTTATCGTTTGCAGGCCAGCACCGCAGACGGGGAAGCTGAGGTCAGAAATGGGATCAGTGAGTAAGGCGTAGTGTGTAGCGATGCAGTATAGATCCAAAAAGTGCTGTAAGTGTTGGTGCAAAGCATGTAAGGGACTAGAGAAATACTTTGGAGCTTTTCCGTGAATTTGAAGACCAGTTTCTCAAGCATATAGCTGCAAACAAGGTCAGTAGAGTGCTTCCAATATATATACTCTTGTTGGAGGTGGAAACTAATACATGGACTGAGAGGTTTTGGGTAAATCCAAGTTTGTCTTTATAAGAGGAGAGAGAATGGTTTAAGCCATGATTTCGGTACTTAATCCCTACGTGGTCTGTGGAGACTGGAACCGTGGACGGAACAAGGGAAGCAGACGATGTGATGGTTGAAGAGGGGGTGCTGTTAATGGATGAAGGGAGCGGGTTTGCAAGGGGGGTTGTGCTACTTAAAGAGAGGTCGACGTGATGATGCATGGTCTTGCACGTGTATGGCGATGAGAGAGTGGAAGAAGAATGAGGCACTGTTCAGGTAAGAGAGCTTGCCAGTTCACTGTGCCTAATTACACAAAAAGGGAGACTTGGATTCAAAACAAATGGCAATGGCTATGTTATTATACAAAGCATATAAAATGAAGAGTGGTACCAAGTTTTTTATACAATTGCAATAATATTGGACATAAAATCCACTTGGGAAAAATCATAGTTTGCAGCATTCGTATGAGCGGTGTTTAATGCTTGGAAAATGTTGATCGCGGGTGGTGATTTCGCGGGGTTCGGTTGAGTAAGGGGTGGGAGAGGAGCAGTCAAAATTCATGCAATGGCAAGGGGAAAAGCATGTGTTGGGGAAGATAACGTACGGGAAAGACGAAGTATACAAATGCGGATCAGTTGGAATCGTAAAGCCAGGGGCTACGCACTGAAACCAGTCTGGAATGATTTAGAGATCATTGAAAATTATAACGTCTGATCCGGTGTACTGACGCAAATTGTTATTTAACGGTTAACGCGCAAAAGTGAGTAAATTCACTAATTCTGATCTATTTTAAAATTATTAAAATTTTATTTTAATATCGGTTGAATGTTGTGTGATGGCCGCTTAGATAAATTACAGTTAAATTGGTTGAATTATATATACATTGTTGCGATATCTATACATCAGTAGTTAGACACTAATTCTGTTGATTATAGTATTCCCTAGCATGGATTAATCAGTGTTAATTGTTTGACTAACATCTGTGGATGCGGGAAATCGGTTGGAGGAATCCAACCTGATTCATAAATATTTATATGTACTGTTTGAACCTAAATAACATTTAAACCCTGTACGAATATTGATTAGATCAATGGACGATATCGATTAAGAAAATGGCAACAGTCGATCATAAACTCATCTTTAAGTTAACAAATTGATTTGCCGTCAGGCAAATCAACGAAGTTAAGTTATAAAATTATTTATAATTAAAGAAATATTTTTAGATTAATTTTATTAATCTAATAGTAAGAAGCAATTAAAATCAGTTAACAAATCAACTGATAGTTTGTAGTGGACTAAATAAACTGGTCTATGGGAAAATGATTATTAGACTAAATAGGTCTTGGATTAATCTAATAATAATAGATTAGAAATAATTTGTTTAAAATTAATAAGATTTTCTTAATTATTAATTACCCTTGTAATGAATTTTAAATAGTTATTGAACTAATTAGATTTGTTTATTAATAATGAAGTAAACTGTTTACTTCAGCAAATGATCAAGTTAATCATTATTTGATTAAAGAAATTGGCTCTTAAATGGATTTCATTTAAGAGGATATTAAGTTTGTATTAAGATGTTTACTTGAATTAAGTATAACAAATTTGAATAAAAAGTAAATTGCCAAAAGACAAAGAACGTCATGGTTTTGATAAGAGAAGTTTAAAAAATGAAACTGTGTAAGGAAAACGAAGCATAGAGAAATGTTGGATTTGTATAAGGAAGAGGAAGGGAAGAGTTAATGACCGGTATAACAATTATAAACAATCAAGTTTTCAAAATAGGGGTATGGCGTTATAAAACCACATCGAAATAAACCAAGAAATACAGTTTAATTGATATTATTAGAAATAAGGAGTTAGAGTTACGGACTTATATCTGTTCTAAAGTAAGAACGTTGTCGATCAAGGTCTGAGAGGTAATTAAAATACCCCAACTTGAATGGGTTCTCAATTATTGAGTGATGGTATTGGTTTGTAATGAAAAAGATTCCAAGATTAGTATAAAGGGAATATGGCAGCGTATTGCAAGTCTTAGAACTATAGCGATAAGATAACGCTGTTGACTAGGCTTAAGCGTGACTGTTATGTCGAGATTAGTTAAAGGGGAATATTACAGCGTATGATAAGTTTTTAAATTATAACGATAAATTAGCGTTGTTGACCAAACTTAAGCTTGATTGTATGATATTTAGTTATACATTAGAATGGATGTTTGTTTTTACTTTGATAGTTAAATAACCAACTATCGAAGTGTTTTGACCATCGTTGTCGATACGGGGAGACCTGTTGGATTTAATATCCGAAACCACTCAGTATAGGCATAAGCGCTGCGAATTTGATTATGCTGAGGACAATTGAAGACAGAATGAAATGAAAGTGAGTGTTAAGTAAGAATTTGGAATCGAGAATGGAACGGGAGTTGGAATGGAATTTGGCTCGGTAAAAGCGAATTGATGGAAATTGAAGATAAACTGAGTGGAGATCAATTGGAATTCTGGAGTATAGGCTGAATTGGTAGCAAGAGATAAGGTTGAATGCCCAACAAAAATGGTACAAGTTTATGTTAAATTTGGATATAGAATTGTGAGATATTTGGCAAGCCACTTGGCTGTTTATTTTCCTTTGGATTGGAGAAGGCCTAGAGTGGCGTGTTGTAGTACTAACGATTGAGCTGTGCAGAGGAGATGCTTCGAAAATTTAAGCTGTTAGGAAATTTTCAGAATTTCTGAAAAGTGTTTGTTAATAAGAAGGAATTAATGTTTTAATTAGAATTAATCGGTTCTGTTGAAACCGAATTTAAGAAATTAAATAATTTTTTTTAACCTGTTTATAAAAGAGATTGTAACATTTTCCCTACCTTAGTAATTTCGGGGACGAAATTCTTTTAAGGGGAAGGAATGTAACGTCCCGCATTATTATCGGTTTGTATTTGAGTATTTAAATCAGTTTAAATATTAAATTCATAATATAAATGGATTTATATATTAATTAAAATGAAGTTGAACGTATAAAAATATATATTAAATATAATCGAGCTCGTAATATCGCGGTAGTTCATAATTTAACGTTTTGAACTTCAACTGATGTACAGGACTCGTTATAAATCGAATTTCTACGAAACAAGAAACGTTGGAATCTGTTGAACGATATCTTTCTGATGGAAGTGAAAAACCAAGATTTCGCATTATAAATTGCGAGTTATATCCAAATCAAATTTTCAAATAGTCGATATAGAATCGTTAATCGACTGTAACGGTTTATTTGATATAACTAGATATCGAATTCGAATTTGGACAAAATTCTTTTGAGACGTGGTGATAATTTAATTTTTAGAATCTTACTGTAATTTTTATTTCACAAAGTTAGCAACTTTTTATTTGAAGTATTTTGCACCCTATATCGATATCTTGGGGTTTAAAAATATGAGTCAACATACCGATATTATTATATTTTTGGGATCGTGACACCTCGCTGGACACGACCGTATTTTTATTTCTGTCCATAGCAACTCCGACACAAATGAAATTCTATACAACGGAGCACCCTGAATAAATAATATTGGCAAACCATTTATTCCTATTTACAACCTGTACACGTCCACTCTATGTTTTCACCCACACCCAAAAATGTGATAAACAAACCTTTATATTTCAACACACATGAAGAAATGAGTCATGGCACTGTTTTAAAGTGGAAAAAAATGAGAAAAACAATGCACGGCCTAAGGTGGAAACACCATACCCTGTCACACTAAGCTAATTTGAATTAATAACTTCACCCTACGCAGAAGTTACATGCACCTATTGTATCCCCTATAAGCATGGCACCCACGTTGTATATCTGCCTAGTTCCTTCAAATGGAAGCAAAAAAAAAACCAAGCTATTCCTAATTAAATCAACATGCTGCTTAGGTTTTCAAATCAGGAAACCCTAGCATTGTACATAAGAACCCATGCCTTAGGTTGAAAGGAAAAGATACTAAAGTTTCTAATCAAAGTAAATGAAGCAAACCTATGACACATGAGGTTTAAACATAGCTGTAGACCCAAGCCATACCGTGAGGACATGCTCATATAAATTGAAAAGACCAAAACCATACTGCAGCTACTCTAGCATATAAATTTTCAACATATACTATCCTACTCCTTGCATACCAAGGCTTTTGATACATGAGTGCCAAGGTAACTACCTTATAAATATGGGATTCGCCTCCTCATTTTTAAAACAGAATACCTCCTTTGTTTAAACGCAAACCACAAAAGAAAACGGAAATAGTGTTTTAAACTAAATTAATATCGGCTCGCATCGATGGCGATGGGATCATTCTGGAGCAGTCATAAGGGGCAGCGGTTCCAGTGCAGTATCGGGGAGGAAACTGGAAACTCATGATGGCATGGGAGGTTGGTTCGACGTAAGCTAGGAGGGATGGCAGTCTAATGGGGTGTAGCTCATGTAGGCCGAGCCGGATGGTGGCCTTTCACGGTGGTCCAGCACCTCCATGGAAGTGTAGTTGGCGATGCAGGGTACAGTGTAGTGTTTCCACCGCTTATCGTCTGCAGGCCAGCACCGCAGACGGGGAATCTGAGGTCAGAAATGGGATCGGTGAGTAAGGCGTAGTGTGTAGCGATGCAGTATGGATCCAAGAAGTGTTGTAAGTGTTGGTACAAAGCATGTAAGGGACTAGAGCAATACTTTGGAGCTTTTCCGTGCATTTGAAGACCAGTTTCTCAAGCATATAGCTGCTAACAAGGTCAATAGAGTGCTTCCAATATATATACTCTTGTTGGAGGTGGAAACTGATACGTGGACTGAGAGGTTTTGGGTAAATCCAAGTTTGTCTTTATAAGAGGAGAGATAATGGTTTAATCCATGCTTTCGGTACTTAATCCCTACGCGGACTTTGGAGACTGGAACCGTGGACGGAACAAGGGAAGCAGACGATGTGGTGGTCGAAGATGGGGTGCTGTTAATGGATGAAGGGAGCGGGTTTGCAAGGGGGTTGTGCTACTTAAAGGGAGGTCGGCGTGATGATGCATGGTCTTGCACGTGTATGGAGATGGGAGAGTGGAAGAAGAACGAGGCACTGTTCAGGTAAGAGAGCTTGCCAGTTCATTGTGTCTAATTACACAAAAAGGGAGACTTGGATTCAAAACAAACGGCAATGGCTATGTTATTATACAAAGCATAAAAAATGAAGAGTGGTACCAAGTTTTTAATACAATTGCAATAATATTGGACATAAAGTCCACTTGGGAAAAATTAGAGTTTGCAGCATTCGTATGAGCGATGTTTAATGCTTGGAAAATGTTGATCGCGGGTGGTGATTTCGCGGGGTTCGGTGGAGTAAGGGGTGGGAGAGGAGCTGTCAAAATTCATGCAATGGCAAGGGGAAAAGCATGTGTCGGGGAAGATAATGTACGGGAAAGACGAAGTATACGAATGCGGATCAGTTGGAGTCGTAAAGCCAGGGGCAACGCACTGAAACCAGTCTGGAATGATTTAGAGATCGTTGAAAATTATAACGTCTGATCCAGCGTACTGACGCAAATCGTTATTTAACGGTTAACGCACAAAAGTGAGCAAACTCGCTAACTCTGATCTATTTTAAAAATATTAAAATTTTATTTTAATATTGGTTGAATGTTGTGTGATGGCCGCTTAGATAAATTACAGTTAAATTGGTTGAATTATATATACATTGTTGTGATATCTATACATCAGTAGTTAGACACTAATTCTGTTGATTATAATATTCCCTAGTGTGGATTAATCAGTGTTAATTGTTTGACTAACATCTGTGGATGCGGGAAATCGGTTGGAGGAATCCAACTGAATTCCTAAATATTTATATGTACTGTTTGTGTGCACTGTTTGAACCTAAATGACTTTTAAACCCTGTACGAATATTGATTAGATCAATGGACGATATCGATTAAGAAAATGGCAACAGTCGATCATAAATTCATCTTTAAGTTAAGAAACTGATTTGCCGTCAGGCAAATCAAAGAAGTTAAGTTATAAAAAAATTTATAATTAAAGCAATATTTTTAGATTAATTTTATTAATCTAATATTAAGAAGCAATTAAAATCAGTTAACAAATTAACTAATAGTTTGTAGTGGACTAAATAAACTGGTCTATGGGAAAATGATTATTAGATTAAATAGGTCTTAGATTAATCTAATAATAATAGATTAGAAATAATTTGTTTAAAATTAATAAGATTTTATTAGTTATTAATTACCCTTGTAATGAATTTTAAATAGATATTGAACTAATTAGAATTGTTTATTAATAATGAAGTAAACTGTTTACTTCAACAAATGATCAAGTTAATCATTATTTTATTAAAGAAATTGGTTCATAAATGGATCTCATTTAAGAGGATATTAAGTTTGTATTAAGATGTTTACTTGAATTCGGTATAACAAATTTGAATAAAAAGTAAATTGCCAAAAGACAAAGAACGTCATGGGTTTTGATAAGAGAAGTTTAAAAAATGAAACTGTGTAAGGAAAACGAAGCATAGAGAAAGCTGGATTTGTTTAAGGAAGAGGAAGCGAAGAGTTAATGACCGGTGTAACAATTATAAACAATCGAGTTTTCAAAATAGGGGTATGGCGTTATAAAACCACATCTAAATAAAGCAAGAAATACAGTTTAATTGATATTATTAGAAATAAGGAGTTAGAGTTACGGACTTATATCTGTTCTAAAGCAAGAACGTTGTCGATCAAGGTCTGAGAGGTAATTAAAATACCCCAACTTGAACGGCTTCTCAATTATCGAGCGATGGTATTGGTTTGTAACGAAAAAGATTCCAAGATTAGTATAAAGGGAATATGGCAGCGTATTGCAAGTCTTAAAACTATAGCGATAAAATAACGCTGTTGACTAGGCTTAAGCGTGACTGTTATGTCGAGATTAGTTAAAGGGGAATATTACAGCGTATGATAAGTTTTTAAATTATAACGATAAATTAGCGTTGTTGACCAAACTTAAGCGTGATTGTATGATGTTTGGTTATACGGTAGAATGGATGTTTGTTTTTACTTCGATAGTTAAATAACCGACTATTGAAGTGTTTTGACCATCGTTGTCGATACGGGGAAACCGGCTGGATTTAATATCTGAAACCACTCCGTATAGGCATAAGCGTTGGGAATTTGATTATGCTGAGGACAATTGAAGACGGAGTGAAATGCAAGGGTCGTCCTGTTCTAGAATGGTGTTTTCTGTTCGTCCAGTCCCAGGACAACTTGTATGGACGAATGTCTGACATAGTATTCCTAACAGTCACATAAGACGATCTTTTCAAGGTATTACGTCTGGTGGCGGAGAAATTTGTTTCTCTTAGCTTTTATACCCGTAATATTTTTGGGAAGATCAACTAGTGGATTGATGGGTTTGACGATGTGGCATTCAAAGTGTATGGTGGCCAGATGTTCTAAAAGTTGGACGTAGCCTCAAGCTTCACAACCAGGAAATGACAAAAATCGGGCAGGCATCATGGCTATGTGGGTCACTCCCATTAGGGTGTATAATCACCTATCTAGAGAAATTCCTTTTACTTCTTTAATCTATTCGATGTTGTCCCTTTTCGGGAAATGGTGGTTTGAGCCCAACCGTTGGTGTTATATATTCTATACACTCAAGCGAAATGAATGGTCGGTCATGTGTGGGCCGGGTTGCAAGACGTTCTTGTTGAACCCAGTGTATTCCTCTGTAGAGATACACTATCAGCAGGTGGTCCCATACCTTGTCATAGTTGGGATCCAATCTCCAATAAGCGCCCTGCGGTTTTTGATTTTATACTATGTATGTAGAGTGTGAGATGCAAGCGTTCTACTATTTGGTTATTTATGTGATTGGACATTATTATAATATAACTGGATTTTGATATCAAAGTGTTTTGGGTTATAGTAAGGTAAAAACCGTCCATGTTTATGTGTGGACTTGTCTTACTATTTTCTTTTTCTTTAAATGGATTTTCAAAGTTAAACCGTATGGTTGGAATTTACTCACACCAGTCCCATAACTGACCCAGAGTTTATTTTGTTTGTTTTCCCTAAACTCTTGGGTGCCCAAATTTGTACGGGCAGTCAAGTGTTTCAGGCTTTTACAGATACACTTGGAGGAGCTAAAAGCAGAAGGTTTCACCTTTAGTATTTAGAGATTATTTCCGTTGTGATATGATGTATTGTACTCTGGTAATGGTATGTATATACAATACAGTTAATTTGTATTTCAAAGTTATGTTATATAATACATTTTATTCGTCCCGCTGTGAGATCTGCTCGGTTGTGTTCTTCTTCTTCTATTCTATTAGTTATGTCTTATCTATTCTCACCCTCTAATTTCTTCCTATTAATGATCAGGTATTTCCGATGTTCGAATAGTCAACATGGCAGTTTTGTGTTGATTTTCGGAGTCGAAAATCTCTGGTCGTTACACTGTCGACGCAGGGGGGCCAGCTGCGAACTCCAGTGGTGGGCGGCGGTTTCTCAGAGGCGGTGGTGGGCTCCAGTGCGAGTTCAGGCGGTTTTGGGGGTTTTGTGGATCGAGGAGAGAGGAGGAGAAGGGGGTACGGGCGGCGCTGGTGCCAGGGAGGAGGAGGCGGAGGTCCGGTCTGGGGTGCCGATCGCCTGCTCGGCGTCGAGCTCAGGAGCAGCGGCTCCGTTCTTTCCTTTCTTTCTTTTTAAAGTAATGACGGGGAGAGAGGAGGGGTGAGGTTATATATTATATTATATTTATTTAATTTATTAATCTCTATAAAGTAACTTTTTCATTCGATCTCTAAACGAGACCCAACGACTGTCGTCCATAGCTAAATACCCAAATTCCGAACATAATGGGATATGTATCGTAAGCCTGTTCGACTGTTTCGGTCAGTTTTTACCAAAATCAAAATATAACTATATATTTTGAATTTGAACGCACACTCCGATTTACCGGGCCCACATACGGACTCTAAAAATTCCCGAAAAATTATTTCTAGCTTCTTATTGTCGATACGGTCCTAACAAAACTAATTTCGTCAAATTCTGAGATCGTTTGAAAATTGGCTATTTTCTAGTCGATTAAAATCAACTGAAACTGGTCAAACGCGTTTAACTTCGCCACGCTCACATAATGACTTGAAAAATTACGAATTTCGGAATCTAGCAATAATTCGACATCCTGGATCCAACAAAAGTGGTTTCGTCGAAAACAGAGTTCGTTTGCAAAATTTCCATTTTTAAGGGCCAGAATTCCATAGCGACTATTCTGAATTTTCAGCTGGGCATATCTTTTTATTCCCGCTATGAAATTTTGATTTTTTGGATTCGTTTGAAAAATATTTTCAAATAGATTCTAATATTTTTGGTATCCCTAAAATCCGGTTTATTTTAAATCCTGTACATTCATTTGAAATTTGAAATCGAATTTTCAAACTACCGCGCCAATTTCAATTCCTTTTATAATTAAAACAAAATATTTATATTCTAACGAAGATCTATATAAATATATACGTTCTAATTCTATTTAAAATAAATTTCTCATTGTTATTATTTAAAATAACTCATTTTAAATACTCAAAATTCATCAAAATTGCCAAAATAAAAATTTTAAACTGGCTCAGATTTCCGGGTTGTTACAGTGCCGGGCGGTTCCGGGCTGACTTCTGCCACAATCCAGAACTAACCTTGTGTCTAAGCATCCTTATACCTATGATATCTCACATTAGACTGACAGTTTGCGGTTGCTGGTTAAGCCGGTTGGGTCCGGGCAGGCTTCCACCGCAAACTGAGTCTAACCTCGTGTCTCAGCATTCTTATTTGTAGCTAAAGTTTTCATTCACAGATTATGCCAATATCAGATTAATTATGCCAATTCAACAAATTAACTTCTTTACAAGTTACAGCAGATTATTCAAATTTCCATTAACATGTTTTGATCAATTTTAGATCGAGCCTATAGATTACATACCCAAATCACAGTATTCAATTCCAACAAATCTAGCGGATTGGGCAATTAAAGAGATTTAAACATATCCTAAAGTTCTATTAACATATCTTGCCTAATCATATATTAAGCCTCATTTTACATGCCTAAATACAATATGAATTATGATATACAATATTCTCTAAAAGCCCCAAATCATGATATACAATATGAATTATGCCAATTTATAGTCGTTGATTATCGCGTATGTCAAATATCCAAAAATCCGAATTAGGTGTATTCACACAAATAGTTATCCCTATTTTAATATAGGTTTTTCAGGCCAAAGTGTAATAACCCAGAAAATGTGAACCAGTTTAAAATTTTTAAATTAGGTTATTACCAAAGAATTTGAATGGTTGAAATAGCATATTTCAATAAAATATAGAATTGGGTATAGTATGGCAGTTTGAAATTTTGAATACAAACTTTGTCCGACTGTACCGGGTGGAGAATATAACGGATTTTAGCGAAACTGAAAATATTTAAATCTGTTTATCAATACCTTTCTAACGAATCTGAAAAATCGAAATTTCATAACGGAAATCAAAAGTTATGGCCAAATGAATTTTCAGAAAGGTCGCTATATAGTATATATAGCCCTTGAAAATTGAGATTTTGCATACGACCTCGGAATTCGACGAAACCATTTTTGTTGGGTCCGGGATGTCAAATTATTGCTAAGTTTCAAATTTCATAATTTTTGAAGCTAGTATGTGAGCGGGGCAAAAGATAATGTGTTTGGTCGAATTCTGTTAAAATGGGTCGACCTAAAAATGGCCGTTTTTCAAACGAGCTCAGAATTCGACGAAACTGGTTTTGTTAGGACCATATCGTCAAAACAAAGCTAGATATATTTTTCTGGAATTTTTTGATTCAGTTTGTGGCCCTGGCAAATTGAAATGTACGTTTAAATTAAATATCGAATGTTTTATATTTTAAGTTGAAAAATAACTGACTGTAACAGTCGAAACGGCCAACGAAACATATCCCATTGTGTCTGGAATGGGGGTATTTAGCTAAGGGCGATACTCGTTGGGTTTAAAAAGAAGTCCGTTTGCAAAAACACTATTTAAAATTTCCTATAAAGCATGGACCAATAGGAATTTTTCTTTAAAAAAAAAAACCCAAAACCCAAGCCGCCAGAGACGATCTGGACGACTAAGAGGGCTCGAATCTTCTCGTCGACATTGCCGCCGCCTCAGGCGATTTCGCCGCCGCCGCCTATTGGAGCTTTTGACCGCCTTCGCCTCCTCTCCACATCCGACCAAGCCACGCCTCCTTCCATCGACCGTAGGCGTTGGAATTCGACCCGAAAGTCCCGACTTTCAGAGCGCCGCCGCGACCTCCACAAGCCACCGAACCCATCGCCACCACAGCCGATCTGGAGGTGGTTCGTAGCTCTTTGACGCAGCGTGGTCTGATCGAAGCATCGAGGTACGGATTGGCTTAAAAATCGTGACCTAGTTTCGAAGTTTTAAAAACTTTTCTGATGTAAAATTCTGAAATGAAAATAACACTTTTAAGTGTTGCAAAACTTTGAAAAATACTATCTTTTTCGTTATTTAACGAAATTTGATGAAACAGGAGACACCGTGACCGCAAGGAGGCTCTCTACATTCTAGAAGAAGCCGCGGATTTTTCTGACCTTCCTACGATTTTTAGCACTGCAATAACCAATGTGAGGAATCTAAACTATTTGTGTGAATGAAATCGCATTGTATAAATTATATAAGTGAAGTGTAAATTATATACGCATTGTATACCTCATGTACATGTGTTGTATAAGTTATATTAGCGATGCATATATATACAAGCGTTGAATGAAACATATATGCTTTGAATTATGATGAAATGCAAGTGAATTATTATATTATATATATATATATACTCCCTTCGTCCACAGACCATGGACGATATTTATTGCTTGTGATTGACGTGATATTATATGGTATGACAAATGGTTGGAAATAATTGTTTGTGGTTGATATTATGGTTGAAAAATACCTTTGTGGTTGAAAAATACCCTCTTGTGGTTGAAACAAAATAGAATAGGATTGTGGAATTGAAAATAAAACATGCCGCCTGCGTGCGAACTAGATGCATGATCCCCATTGTCAAAAACCGCGAGGTTTTAAGGTAGAGCGAGGAGCCGTACTAGGGACGGTCCCGGTTTTAACTACCCTGCCGTTATGCTGCCGAAATTTTCTGAAATATTTATGTGTTAGAATAATTTTCACTCGTTGAAATAAATTACATATGCTATATCGAATATTCATGTGTTGAGTTGCAATTCATTCGTTGAGTTGAAATTCTGTAAAGACCCGCAACTTCCCCGTAAAGGAAAGCGTCGGATAGTTCGAGAACAAGCCACAACAGAACGCATACAGAAGAACATTTCATTGTATATAACAACAATGCATCAGATTACAAGAATATACAGAGTATGAATGAATATTACACAGAAATATCAGAGATTTAAATTACATTTAAATACATAGCAGCGGAAAATAATACAATACACAACTAGAAGAAGATATACGGATACAAAGCTTTCCGGATATCGTTCCAGCTGTAAACCAAAATCCTGTGAATATAAATCTGCAAAACCAAAACTACTAGCTGCCCGTGTCGAAATAAGGGCACCCAGAGTTTAGGTTAAAACAATAAACTCCAGGTCAGTCATGTGACTGGTGTGAGAACTAAAACAGTTGTTAATCTTTGTTTTTAAAGTTAGGTAAATCAAGGGACCACGCCGTATAACACGGAACGGGTTTCCTCCCAAGAATACCAGTGCATAAAACCAACAGCGCAATGCTAAATAAAGAAAGATGAAGCTGTTATAAGACCCAGGTCCTATCACACAATGCAACGCAAGCCGGGGGATAGGGTTTTCCCTTATAACAGCCAAAGAATGCTTGATACGTTTAAAACAAATCATTTGATACTATTATAAGTGCATAGTGTATAAAACACTTCAAATCATAAGTATCAATCATAGGCGGCATGAGCGCCCCATCCCACTATGTCACCATATATAGGTTTACAAATAAAACCGCAAATGTCACGTATTTGGAAATTGGATTTCCGTCTATGAACCGAGGCAAAAGATAGTCCTCAACCGATTCGTGACTCTCTAGCCCGAGCCACAGGTCAGAGCTCGAGTGACCTTGGAGCGACAGGGCCGGTCCACCGATGTGGATTAAAATGCCTGAACACTACGTTTCCCCACCCTATGGGGTGTAAGTCTGGTCCGTCAGCCGACCAGAATGCATCGGCCGAAACCGATATAACCGAGGCGCCTCGCAACAGCAACAACCACATAAGTCAAACTCGTCAGGGCGTGTAAAACCACTGACGCCACTTCTAACTAGAAAGAAACGCAAGTCCTCCCTGAGGTCCGTCTCCCGTTTTTGGTTCATACCTGGTGTGAAACACGCGAGGTAAACGTTACACAAAGCTACGCCACAAAGGCCGTGCTTTGATCATCACCACAAGACTTTGCTTTTCAACAGAAGCCTTGATCATTTGCATCTTAGCATGCCACACAGGCAAACCATCCTATGCAACCGATATCAGTCACACAGAATGAAATCCGATGTCAGACACACAGTCCATTTACAAGTCCGTTCTGGGTCTGAACGAAACCGGAGGCACCTAGTACCTCGCATATCCATCGATCTCCAAGTACGTCTGGACGATCACTAACTGTTTCCATCTTCTTGGGTGTACAGCCCAATCAAGATCATCAGTTATCACCCAAACGACGTGAAGACCTCCGGTCTTCGACCATCGTCTTCATCTTCGACTTATCGTCGTATCAGTTATTCAGAATGGGATAAACCCGGTCTTTCCGAATAACTCGCGTATATTTTAAATAAGTGTTACACAAACACAACATACGCCTCATTCCAATTCATTAGTCACTAACCGTAAATTAATCAAGAGAATAATTCCCCAAATATTAACCCCGAAGGCCGAAACCAACATCAGATCAATATCCAGAAAACCATTCTGCTTGGCTAACCGACAGTTAGTTTCTAAATTTCACGTTCAAATCTAATTAAAGATTTAACTATCGCCTGGAGCAAAACTGGTGATACTCCATTCTCGATCTTTTCAATCTAATTAAAGATTCATTAAAACTCCACTTAGTTTTAATCTTTTGACTGGGTTAAAGAATCAGTGTCATTTAAAAACACGGTTCACGATAAACCCAAAATCACATTCATTAATCGTCGGGTTAAAGAACGAGTGTTATTTAAAAACACTGTCCACGATAAACCCAAAAATCAATATCGATTCAATTCCAATTAAATGTTATTTAATTGGTACACTTCATTAAATCTAAATAAAAAGATTTAATCATTTCTCAACTGGGTTCAAGAACAGTGTTAGTGAAGACACCATTCACGACGAACCCAAATCACATTCATTAATTATCGGGTTAAAGAACGAGTGTTATTTAAAACACTGTTCACGATAAACCCAAAAATCAATATCAATTCAATTCCAATTAAATGTTATTTAATTGGTACACTTCATTAAATCTAAATCAAAAGATTTAATCTTTTCTCAGCTGGGTTCAAGAACAGTGTTAGTGAAGACACCATTCACGACGAACCCAAATCACATTCATTAATTATCGGGTTAAAGAACGAGTGTTATTTAAAACACTGTTCACGATAAACCCAAAAATCAATATCAATTCAATTCCAATTAAATGTTATTTAATTGGTACACTTCATTAAATCTAAATAAAAAGATTTAATCTTTTCTCAGCTGGGTTCAAGAACAGTGTTAGTGAAGACACCATTCACGACAAACCCAAATCACATTCGATATTCAATACAAGGCTCTGAATAGAAAATATATCGGCTTATATTCAATATCGAATTCTACGACTAACAAATGTCGTATTGGAAATAACGATATACATATATATCTTTCAAATTTCCATAACAACACCTGTATAATCATGAATTCCAACATCGAAATATTCCGAAGACAATTTCGATTCAAATCCACTCCAGTGTAATCATTGGAATTTTGGTTACTTTTAAAACCCTTTTCGAATTCAATTTATTTATTTAAAAATAAATAGAATTATAATTCTAGTTCAAAACTAGTTCATTTCGATAAAAATCTATTTTTATCTTTTCTAATATGGAATTTTTCATCCCAATTCTTTCTAAATCATTTCTTATGATTTTACACAAATTATTACTATTTTTAATAATTTTATCAAGGCCCGTACAGTCGATTTCCATCAATGGCCATCGAACTGCACTTATAGCGACCTTTTTCGAATTTGATTTGGACATAATTCCAAATCCAACCGTTAGATTTCAAATTTCTAACATTCATTAGAAAGCTCTTTTCGATACGAACCCAACGGTTCCGGTTTTAGGAGAATCCGACGGTCGGATCTCCCGTAATGTCCGTTTGAAATAAATGGTCGAAATTCGCGAACTGCCGCGGCGCGGCGCGTTCTATTCAGGCCATTATATTATATATATAATATATATATAATATATACTTCGTCGATTTCTATTTAAAACGAATTATATAAATAGTTTTAAAATTCGTTTCAAAAGCAATCTCAACTTCCTTTTCAATTCAAATCAAAATTGAATTCTTCTTTATAAATTCGTTTCAAAATTCATTTCTATTCAATTCGAATTTCAATTCAATTTGAATTCATTTCAATTCGCTTTTAATTCAATTCGAATTCGTTTTCAATTCAATTCATTTCGAAATCGTTTTCAATTCAATTCGAATTCGTTTTCAATTCAATTCATTTCGAAATCGTTTTCAATTCAATTCGAATTCGTTTTCAATTCAATTCATTTCGAAATCGTTTTCAATTCAATTCATTTCGAAATCGTTTTCAATTCAATTCATTTCGAAATCGTTTTCAATTCAATTCGAATTCATTTTCAATTCAATTCATTTCGAAATCGTTTTCAATTCAATTCATTTCGAAATCGTTTTCAATTCAATTCGAATTCATTTTCAATTCAATTCATTTCGAAATCGTTTTCAATTCAATTCATTTCGAAATCGTTTTCAATTCAATTCGAATTCATTTTCAATTCAATTCATTTCGAAATCGTTTTCAATTCAATTCGAATTCATTTTCAATTCAATTCATTTCGAAATCGTTTTCAATTCAATTCATTTCGAAATCGTTTTCAATTCAATTCGAATTCATTTTCAATTCAATTCATTTCGAAATCGTTTTCAATTCAATTCATTTCGAAATCGTTTTCAATTCAATTCGAATTCATTTTCAATTCAATTCATTTCGAAATCGTTTTCAATTCAATTCATTTCGAAATCGTTTTCAATTCAATTCATTTCGAAATCGTTTTCAATTCAATTCATTTCGAAATCGTTTTCAATTCAATTCATTTCGAAATCGTTTTCAATTCATTTCATTTCGAAATCGTTTTCAATTCATTTCGAATTCGTTTTTAAAATCGATATAAATATCGTTCACGTCAAAATGGCGTCAATCTAATCAACACGGCTTCATATATTCCTTTATTTTCAAATATTCTATTTCAAATATTTCTTTTTCAAATATTTCTTTTTCAAAACTGGAATGAGGCCCAATCAATTACCATATAAAATTAATTATATGGATTTTCATACAACACATGTATATAATAGCATTGAAAATAATCAACCATCAACCAAAGTGCACTACACTGTATAAGCATCAAATATAGATATTCAACGCTTATAACAGCCTGTCAATCAATCGATCGACATATTTAATCAATCAGGATGAGTGAACTTCAAATTTCATCCTAACACCCGTGTGGGGTTTCAAACAATCAAACACATATTTTATTTGTGCAGTTAGGCGATGTGTAAAATTTATCGACCCAATCAACGTCATTCAAATAGGTGTACATAAACAAACCGTCTGGTTTGTAAATGAATATTTATTTATTCACATTCACGTTAAAAATTATATTTTTAACGATAACACATTTTATTTTGACATATGAATTTCTATTCTTCATTTACACAAATAAAATGATATTTTTATTTTTCTAACATATTTTAGAAAATTTCGGCGGCATAACGGCACGATACTAGAAACGGGACAAGGCCTAGCCTTATCCCCGGTCTAGTGAAGGCCCACGCCATTCACACATCAATCAAATCAATTCGTTATGCAAACCACAAACTTTGGAGTAAGGGTCTAACCTAGCCTTACTCCTTCGCCTTATAACGGCGCACGTCTAATCCTAACCAATTTATCGATTCGATTTTTCACACCACAAACCACATTCAAACCAATATCGCAATCAATCACCAAACAGTCAAACAAACAAGTCCATGGTCTGTGGACGATTGTGTCGGGTGCTACTAAGCACCGTCTGCATCCTAGTATATATATATAACTAGAAATAAAATAGAAAGGTGAGAAATTCTCACTTATAGCTATCCTAGCTCCACGGCTCTTCTTTGATAGAAAACTTCATCGTTTCGCCTTTTTGTCACCTTCGTTGCTGCTTTCACTACACACGTAAAAATCACATTTTTTTACTACGCTATTCAATATATAAAAATCGAATTTTTAGTTCAAAGTTCAATATATAAAAATCGAATTTTTAGTTCAAAGTTCAATATATAAAAATCAAATTTTTATTTCAAAGTTCAATTATATAAAAATCGAATTTTTATTTCAAAGTTCAATTTATAAAAATCGAATTTTTATTTTAAAGTTCAATAGATAAAAATCATATTTTTTTTCGAAGTTCAATATGTAAAAATCTAGTCTTCGCCTTATAAAAAAATATAGTCTTTGAAGTTCAAACCTTTTTCTAAAAATCAGTTTTTACTTTTATTTTAAAATCAGTTTTAAAATCTTATCAAATCAGTTTTTAAATATTTAAAAATTCAGTTTTTAAACTCTTATCAAATCAGTTTTTATATATTTAAAAATTCAGTTTATAAAATTCTTAAAAATCAGTTTACAAATCTAATTAAAACCAGTTTAAAATGCTTTTAAAAAAAACAGTTTAAAACCCTAAAATAAAAATAAAATAAAATGTTTACTGTTACCTGCGAAGAAGGGGGGGGGATGCTGCTGTCGGTGGTCATCAGGCGGGGTTGGACGTCGGAGCCGAGGTGGTGGCCAGCAGGGGCTTCGATTCGGAGCTGAACAAAAGGGGGGGGGACTACGGGGTTGTCGCGCCGTGGGGGCTTCGCTCCGTCGAGGAGGGCAGGTGAGAGAGGAGCGAGGCTGGAGGGAGGAGGCACCTGAGGGGAAGATCGGCGGCAGCTCCGCCTGTGGCGGCGGCGAAACTCTGGGGGGCGCGATCGATGTCTGAAGTTTTTTTTTTTTTTTTTTTTTTTTTTTTTTCTTATTTTCTGTTTGAAATGAATGGACGGGGGGGCCAAAGTGTTTTAAGGAGGGCAAAGATTTTTTTTTTTTATTATTAATTTTATTATTATTTAATTCAACCTTAAGTTGACTTTTTTCATACGACCTCGAAACGAGGCCCACCGCCTGTCGTCCATAGCGTTCTACCCCCATTCCGAACACAATGGGATATGTATCGTACGCTGATTCGGCTGTTACAATCAGTTTCCGTTGAATTAACATTTAAATCACTATATTGAATTTTAAACGTACATTTCAAATTACCGGGGTCACATACGAACTTTAAAAATTCCAGAAAAATATTTTCTAGCTTCGTATTGACGATACGGTCCTAACAAAACTAGTTTCGCCGAATTCTGAGACCGTTTGAAAAATGGCCAATTTCCAGTCGATTAAAATCTACTGAAACTGGTCAAACGCGTTTTCCTTTGCCACGCTCACATATCGATTCGAAAAATTATGAAATTTGGAATCTAGCAATAACTTGACATCCCGGACCCAACCAAACTGGTTTCGTCGAAATCCGAGGTCGTTTGCAAAATGTCCATTTTTAAGGGCCTGAATTCCATAGCGACTATTCAGAATTTTCAACTGGACATATCTTTTGATTCCCGATATGAAATCTTGATTTTTCGCATTCGTTGGAAAGATATTATCAATTAGATTCCATTATTTTTGGTTTCACTAAAATCCGGATTGTTTTGCACCCGGTACATTCAATTGAAGTTTGAAATCGAATTATCGAACTACCGCGCCATTTTCAATTCTATTTATAATTATATATAAATATTTATATTCTAACGACGACGCGTATAAAATATACGTTTGATTTATATTCAGAATAAATTTATCGTCGATATTATTTAAAATAATTCATTTTAAATAATCAAAATTCGCTAAAATGGCCAAAATAAAAATTTTAAACTGGCCCAGATTTTCGGGTTGTTACAATCTCCCCCACTTAAAACTTTTCGTCCCCGAAAAGGAACAAAGTCGAAAGTGGTTTGATTATTCAACTCTACGCTCGACCTGGCTTCCATTCTCGAACTTTTCAGTTTCTGAGAATTTCTAAAATTTCAAAAATTTGGCTAACACCCTAAATTTTCGAAAAATTTCGCCATAACCTCCCCTGCAATGGGAGCATCGGGGAATTCCAAATAGCTTCCCCGGTCCTTCAGATCTCAAAAAGAAAAAGAAAAAGCCAAGCGGCTAGCCAATAGGCTCACAAAATCATCATCACCCAAACAAAACAGGAAATTATGTAGTAAACATGTACCTATTTGTCGGGCAAACAAATTTTATTCTCTGGCTCTAGCCTCCTTGCTATGACCTGTTCAATATATATATGTATATGCAAGCAAATGCGACCAATCTTCGATACAGTTCAATATTTGATTCAATTAGGCTAAATGGCTAAAAATTAGCAAACAAATAACGAAACAACACAAACATCAATCGATTAGTGAATTAGAGTTTCAAATTCATAATTTTGATACATATACAAAAATCATGTTTTTGATACCAAATCACAACAATAGGCCCTATCTAATTTTGGTTCTCACACCAGTCTAATGGAAATATATAGATATCACACATTCGAAACACGAATATAAATACTAATGATGTGGCCACATCATCAGAATTATCCCCGGGTGTCTAGAATGTGACTCTATATCTATCCAATATATTAAAATTTCAAATACACGCGGATCAGACGTATACGCAAAATCTATATATATTGGATTGTCCACATCAATATAAATAGGTAATCAAATACGAATAATTGATTTAAATTTTCAAAACAAAAATTTGTTTTCACTTTCAAAAATATACTCTTCACACTCGTTCTAGGATACTACTGATCCCATCTCTAACGAGTCATTCCCGTTGGATTTTACTAATCCAATATCTGATGTATTCTTTCGTATGGTTCTAATGTGTCTTGTTCTCTAGCTTTGTAAACCAAAGCTCTGATACCAAATGTAAAGACCCGCAACTTCCCCGTAAAGGAAAGCGTCGGATAGTTCGAGAACAAGCCACAACAGAACGCATACAGAAGAACATTTCATTGTATATAACAACAATGCATCAGATTACAAGAATATACAGAGTATGAATGAATATTACACAGAAATATCAGAGATTTAAATTACATTTAAATACATAGCAGCGGAAAATAATACAATACACAACTAGAAGAAGATATACGGATACAAAGCTTTCCGGATATCGTTCCAGCTGTAAACCAAAATCCTGTGAATATAAATCTGCAAAACCAAAACTACTAGCTGCCCGTGTCGAAATAAGGGCACCCAGAGTTTAGGTTAAAACAATAAACTCCAGGTCAGTCATGTGACTGGTGTGAGAACTAAAACAGTTGTTAATCTTTGTTTTTAAAGTTAGGTAAATCAAGGGACCACGCCGTATAACACGGAACGGGTTTCCTCCCAAGAATACCAGTGCATAAAACCAACAGCGCAATGCTAAATAAAGAAAGATGAAGCTGTTATAAGACCCAGGTCCTATCACACAATGCAACGCAAGCCGGGGGATAGGGTTTTCCCTTATAACAGCCAAAGAATGCTTGATACGTTTAAAACAAATCATTTGATACTATTATAAGTGCATAGTGTATAAAACACTTCAAATCATAAGTATCAATCATAGGCGGCATGAGCGCCCCATCCCACTATGTCACCATATATAGGTTTACAAATAAAACCGCAAATGTCACGTATTTGGAAATTGGATTTCCGTCTATGAACCGAGGCAAAAGATAGTCCTCAACCGATTCGTGACTCTCTAGCCCGAGCCACAGGTCAGAGCTCGAGTGACCTTGGAGCGACAGGGCCGGTCCACCGATGTGGATTAAAATGCCTGAACACTACGTTTCCCCACCCTATGGGGTGTAAGTCTGGTCCGTCAGCCGACCAGAATGCATCGGCCGAAACCGATATAACCGAGGCGCCTCGCAACAGCAACAACCACATAAGTCAAACTCGTCAGGGCGTGTAAAACCACTGACGCCACTTCTAACTAGAAAGAAACGCAAGTCCTCCCTGAGGTCCGTCTCCCGTTTTTGGTTCATACCTGGTGTGAAACACGCGAGGTAAACGTTACACAAAGCTACGCCACAAAGGCCGTGCTTTGATCATCACCACAAGACTTTGCTTTTCAACAGAAGCCTTGATCATTTGCATCTTAGCATGCCACACAGGCAAACCATCCTATGCAACCGATATCAGTCACACAGAATGAAATCCGATGTCAGACACACAGTCCATTTACAAGTCCGTTCTGGGTCTGAACGAAACCGGAGGCACCTAGTACCTCGCATATCCATCGATCTCCAAGTACGTCTGGACGATCACTAACTGTTTCCATCTTCTTGGGTGTACAGCCCAATCAAGATCATCAGTTATCACCCAAACGACGTGAAGACCTCCGGTCTTCGACCATCGTCTTCATCTTCGACTTATCGTCGTATCAGTTATTCAGAATGGGATAAACCCGGTCTTTCCGAATAACTCGCGTATATTTTAAATAAGTGTTACACAAACACAACATACGCCTCATTCCAATTCATTAGTCACTAACCGTAAATTAATCAAGAGAATAATTCCCCAAATATTAACCCCGAAGGCCGAAACCAACATCAGATCAATATCCAGAAAACCATTCTGCTTGGCTAACCGACAGTTAGTTTCTAAATTTCACGTTCAAATCTAATTAAAGATTTAACTATCGCCTGGAGCAAAACTGGTGATACTCCATTCTCGATCTTTTCAATCTAATTAAAGATTCATTAAAACTCCACTTAGTTTTAATCTTTTGACTGGGTTAAAGAATCAGTGTCATTTAAAAACACGGTTCACGATAAACCCAAAATCACATTCATTAATCGTCGGGTTAAAGAACGAGTGTTATTTAAAAACACTGTCCACGATAAACCCAAAAATCAATATCGATTCAATTCCAATTAAATGTTATTTAATTGGTACACTTCATTAAATCTAAATAAAAAGATTTAATCATTTCTCAACTGGGTTCAAGAACAGTGTTAGTGAAGACACCATTCACGACGAACCCAAATCACATTCATTAATTATCGGGTTAAAGAACGAGTGTTATTTAAAACACTGTTCACGATAAACCCAAAAATCAATATCAATTCAATTCCAATTAAATGTTATTTAATTGGTACACTTCATTAAATCTAAATCAAAAGATTTAATCTTTTCTCAGCTGGGTTCAAGAACAGTGTTAGTGAAGACACCATTCACGACGAACCCAAATCACATTCATTAATTATCGGGTTAAAGAACGAGTGTTATTTAAAACACTGTTCACGATAAACCCAAAAATCAATATCAATTCAATTCCAATTAAATGTTATTTAATTGGTACACTTCATTAAATCTAAATAAAAAGATTTAATCTTTTCTCAGCTGGGTTCAAGAACAGTGTTAGTGAAGACACCATTCACGACAAACCCAAATCACATTCGATATTCAATACAAGGCTCTGAATAGAAAATATATCGGCTTATATTCAATATCGAATTCTACGACTAACAAATGTCGTATTGGAAATAACGATATACATATATATCTTTCAAATTTCCATAACAACACCTGTATAATCATGAATTCCAACATCGAAATATTCCGAAGACAATTTCGATTCAAATCCACTCCAGTGTAATCATTGGAATTTTGGTTACTTTTAAAACCCTTTTCGAATTCAATTTATTTATTTAAAAATAAATAGAATTATAATTCTAGTTCAAAACTAGTTCATTTCGATAAAAATCTATTTTTATCTTTTCTAATATGGAATTTTTCATCCCAATTCTTTCTAAATCATTTCTTATGATTTTACACAAATTATTACTATTTTTAATAATTTTATCAAGGCCCGTACAGTCGATTTCCATCAATGGCCATCGAACTGCACTTATAGCGACCTTTTTCGAATTTGATTTGGACATAATTCCAAATCCAACCGTTAGATTTCAAATTTCTAACATTCATTAGAAAGCTCTTTTCGATACGAACCCAACGGTTCCGGTTTTAGGAGAATCCGACGGTCGGATCTCCCGTAATGTCCGTTTGAAATAAATGGTCGAAATTCGCGAACTGCCGCGGCGCGGCGCGTTCTATTCAGGCCATTATATTATATATATAATATATATATAATATATACTTCGTCGATTTCTATTTAAAACGAATTATATAAATAGTTTTAAAATTCGTTTCAAAAGCAATCTCAACTTCCTTTTCAATTCAAATCAAAATTGAATTCTTCTTTATAAATTCGTTTCAAAATTCATTTCTATTCAATTCGAATTTCAATTCAATTTGAATTCATTTCAATTCGCTTTTAATTCAATTCGAATTCGTTTTCAATTCAATTCATTTCGAAATCGTTTTCAATTCAATTCGAATTCGTTTTCAATTCAATTCATTTCGAAATCGTTTTCAATTCAATTCGAATTCGTTTTCAATTCAATTCATTTCGAAATCGTTTTCAATTCAATTCATTTCGAAATCGTTTTCAATTCAATTCATTTCGAAATCGTTTTCAATTCAATTCGAATTCATTTTCAATTCAATTCATTTCGAAATCGTTTTCAATTCAATTCATTTCGAAATCGTTTTCAATTCAATTCGAATTCATTTTCAATTCAATTCATTTCGAAATCGTTTTCAATTCAATTCATTTCGAAATCGTTTTCAATTCAATTCGAATTCATTTTCAATTCAATTCATTTCGAAATCGTTTTCAATTCAATTCGAATTCATTTTCAATTCAATTCATTTCGAAATCGTTTTCAATTCAATTCATTTCGAAATCGTTTTCAATTCAATTCGAATTCATTTTCAATTCAATTCATTTCGAAATCGTTTTCAATTCAATTCATTTCGAAATCGTTTTCAATTCAATTCGAATTCATTTTCAATTCAATTCATTTCGAAATCGTTTTCAATTCAATTCATTTCGAAATCGTTTTCAATTCAATTCATTTCGAAATCGTTTTCAATTCAATTCATTTCGAAATCGTTTTCAATTCAATTCATTTCGAAATCGTTTTCAATTCATTTCATTTCGAAATCGTTTTCAATTCATTTCGAATTCGTTTTTAAAATCGATATAAATATCGTTCACGTCAAAATGGCGTCAATCTAATCAACACGGCTTCATATATTCCTTTATTTTCAAATATTCTATTTCAAATATTTCTTTTTCAAATATTTCTTTTTCAAAACTGGAATGAGGCCCAATCAATTACCATATAAAATTAATTATATGGATTTTCATACAACACATGTATATAATAGCATTGAAAATAATCAACCATCAACCAAAGTGCACTACACTGTATAAGCATCAAATATAGATATTCAACGCTTATAACAGCCTGTCAATCAATCGATCGACATATTTAATCAATCAGGATGAGTGAACTTCAAATTTCATCCTAACACCCGTGTGGGGTTTCAAACAATCAAACACATATTTTATTTGTGCAGTTAGGCGATGTGTAAAATTTATCGACCCAATCAACGTCATTCAAATAGGTGTACATAAACAAACCGTCTGGTTTGTAAATGAATATTTATTTATTCACATTCACGTTAAAAATTATATTTTTAACGATAACACATTTTATTTTGACATATGAATTTCTATTCTTCATTTACACAAATAAAATGATATTTTTATTTTTCTAACATATTTTAGAAAATTTCGGCGGCATAACGGCACGATACTAGAAACGGGACAAGGCCTAGCCTTATCCCCGGTCTAGTGAAGGCCCACGCCATTCACACATCAATCAAATCAATTCGTTATGCAAACCACAAACTTTGGAGTAAGGGTCTAACCTAGCCTTACTCCTTCGCCTTATAACGGCGCACGTCTAATCCTAACCAATTTATCGATTCGATTTTTCACACCACAAACCACATTCAAACCAATATCGCAATCAATCACCAAACAGTCAAACAAACAAGTCCATGGTCTGTGGACGATTGTGTCGGGTGCTACTAAGCACCGTCTGCATCCTAGTATATATATATAACTAGAAATAAAATAGAAAGGTGAGAAATTCTCACTTATAGCTATCCTAGCTCCACGGCTCTTCTTTGATAGAAAACTTCATCGTTTCGCCTTTTTGTCACCTTCGTTGCTGCTTTCACTACACACGTAAAAATCACATTTTTTTACTACGCTATTCAATATATAAAAATCGAATTTTTAGTTCAAAGTTCAATATATAAAAATCGAATTTTTAGTTCAAAGTTCAATATATAAAAATCAAATTTTTATTTCAAAGTTCAATTATATAAAAATCGAATTTTTATTTCAAAGTTCAATTTATAAAAATCGAATTTTTATTTTAAAGTTCAATAGATAAAAATCATATTTTTTTTCGAAGTTCAATATGTAAAAATCTAGTCTTCGCCTTATAAAAAAATATAGTCTTTGAAGTTCAAACCTTTTTCTAAAAATCAGTTTTTACTTTTATTTTAAAATCAGTTTTAAAATCTTATCAAATCAGTTTTTAAATATTTAAAAATTCAGTTTTTAAACTCTTATCAAATCAGTTTTTATATATTTAAAAATTCAGTTTATAAAATTCTTAAAAATCAGTTTACAAATCTAATTAAAACCAGTTTAAAATGCTTTTAAAAAAAACAGTTTAAAACCCTAAAATAAAAATAAAATAAAATGTTTACTGTTACCTGCGAAGAAGGGGGGGGGATGCTGCTGTCGGTGGTCATCAGGCGGGGTTGGACGTCGGAGCCGAGGTGGTGGCCAGCAGGGGCTTCGATTCGGAGCTGAACAAAAGGGGGGGGGACTACGGGGTTGTCGCGCCGTGGGGGCTTCGCTCCGTCGAGGAGGGCAGGTGAGAGAGGAGCGAGGCTGGAGGGAGGAGGCACCTGAGGGGAAGATCGGCGGCAGCTCCGCCTGTGGCGGCGGCGAAACTCTGGGGGGCGCGATCGATGTCTGAAGTTTTTTTTTTTTTTTTTTTTTTTTTTTTTTCTTATTTTCTGTTTGAAATGAATGGACGGGGGGGCCAAAGTGTTTTAAGGAGGGCAAAGATTTTTTTTTTTTATTATTAATTTTATTATTATTTAATTCAACCTTAAGTTGACTTTTTTCATACGACCTCGAAACGAGGCCCACCGCCTGTCGTCCATAGCGTTCTACCCCCATTCCGAACACAATGGGATATGTATCGTACGCTGATTCGGCTGTTACAATCAGTTTCCGTTGAATTAACATTTAAATCACTATATTGAATTTTAAACGTACATTTCAAATTACCGGGGTCACATACGAACTTTAAAAATTCCAGAAAAATATTTTCTAGCTTCGTATTGACGATACGGTCCTAACAAAACTAGTTTCGCCGAATTCTGAGACCGTTTGAAAAATGGCCAATTTCCAGTCGATTAAAATCTACTGAAACTGGTCAAACGCGTTTTCCTTTGCCACGCTCACATATCGATTCGAAAAATTATGAAATTTGGAATCTAGCAATAACTTGACATCCCGGACCCAACCAAACTGGTTTCGTCGAAATCCGAGGTCGTTTGCAAAATGTCCATTTTTAAGGGCCTGAATTCCATAGCGACTATTCAGAATTTTCAACTGGACATATCTTTTGATTCCCGATATGAAATCTTGATTTTTCGCATTCGTTGGAAAGATATTATCAATTAGATTCCATTATTTTTGGTTTCACTAAAATCCGGATTGTTTTGCACCCGGTACATTCAATTGAAGTTTGAAATCGAATTATCGAACTACCGCGCCATTTTCAATTCTATTTATAATTATATATAAATATTTATATTCTAACGACGACGCGTATAAAATATACGTTTGATTTATATTCAGAATAAATTTATCGTCGATATTATTTAAAATAATTCATTTTAAATAATCAAAATTCGCTAAAATGGCCAAAATAAAAATTTTAAACTGGCCCAGATTTTCGGGTTGTTACAAATTCATGTGTTGAATATTATTTGAATTTAAACAAATGGCTTTAGCGATAAAAATCACATTTTTATATATATACAAACTATATCGAATATTCATGTGTTGAGTTGCAATTCATTCGTTGAGTTGAAATTCATGTGTTGAATATTATTTGAATTTAAAAAAATGGCTTTAGCGATAAAAATCACATTTTTATATATATACAAACTATATCGAATATTCATGTGTTGAGTTGCAATTCATTCGTTGAGTTGAAATTCATGTGTTGAATATTATTTGAATTTAAACAAATGGCTTTAGCGATAAAAATCACATTTTTATATATATACAAACTATATCGAATATTCATGTGTTGAGTTGCAATTCATTCGTTGAGTTGAAATTCATGTGTTGAATATTATTTGAATTTAAACAAATGGCTTTAGCGATAAAAATCACATTTTTATATATATATACAAACTATATCGAATATTCATGTGTTGAGTTGCAATTCATTCGTTGAGTTGAAATTCATGTGTTGAATATTATTTGAATTTAAACAAATGGCTTTAGCGATAAAAATCACATTTTTATATATATACAAACTATATAGAATATTCATGTGTTGAATTGCAATTCATTCGTTGAGTTGAAGTTCATGTGTTGAATGTTATCATCTTTTAAAATAAATATTTTTGATGATAAAAATATTCCTTTTATCATGAATATGAAGTGTTAAAAATACACACGTGTCGAATAAATATTTTGATGATAAAAATATTCCTTTTATCATGAATATGAAGTGTTAAAAATACACACGTGTCGAATAAATATTTTTGATGATAAAAATATTCCTTTTATCATGAATATGAAATGTTAAAAATACACACGTGTCGAATAAATATTTTTGATGATAAAAATATTTCTTTTATCATGTATACGCTTAGTTAAAAATACACACGTGTTGAAATAAATAATAGTTTGCTAGAAATATTATTATTAGCTTTGTTCTGCATATATATACATGTGTTGAACAGGAAAAATGGATAGCTGTAGAGTAGAGAAATTATTTGCGTGCCCGACAAATAGGTAAAGCTTGATGAGTTGGCTACGCAATTTTATTTATATATCAACTCCTGTGAATGCCATTGGATGCGGAGTGCTGGTTATTCTGTGTGAAATAATAAATAACGCCAAAGGATAGTAACAATTAATTTTGAACTACACTACATGGCATACTTCTTGATGATAGGCATACTTCATCATATTCCACATAAGCAATTGGAGCTTGTGTGACGAGGTGGAAGGTTTACCATACAAGCAAGAGGCTTGTATGGCGATGACTATATACTACAGGTTGAACTGATGACTGATATGGACTATATAAATTATAACGATAAATTGCCAGATTAATAAAAACCCCACACGGGTCTGGAGTTGACAATAATCACGTCGCTCTAGTTATTAGATACGGCACATGGACTATTTATTTCCACACGAAAACGGGGTGACGGGAATTTATTCTCTGGAGTGATTATCAGTACATGCTCCCCCGTAAACACCAAAATATATCACTATAAATATGTGAATGCTTTTTAGGATTTATTGGGTACCTAATATGGCCCAATAAATTTCCAAACCCCTCCCCGTACAAAGGAGGTTATGGCGAAATTTTTCGAAATCTTAAGGCGTTAGTGAAATATTTGAAGTGAAAACGAAGTTGAAAATATAGAATGAACTACAGTTGAAATTATAGAATGAACTATATTTATATATATAAATATAATTATAATTAAAAGGAATAGAGGCCGTGCAGTTCGCGTTTCGGAATCGTAATTTGAAACGATTAGTACGAGAAATCCGACCATCGGATTTTCCCGAAACCGCAACCGCTGGGTTCACCTTGGAAATATCTTTCCAACGGCACCAACCTTGTAAAAATCCAACGGTTGGATTGTCTGGAATGTCCAATTCAAATCTGAAGAAAAACAGCGCCAGAATCATTTATATTTATATATAAATATAAATATAATTAAATTAAATCGAATAACGACGCTGCAGTTCGAATTTAGAAACCGTAACTTCAAACGACTAGTGTGGAAGATCCGACCGTCGGATTCTCACGAAACTGGAACCGTTGGGTTCGCTTTGGGAATATCTTCCCACTGATATAGACTTCGTAGAAATCCAACGGTTAGATTTTCCGATATGTGTAAAACAAGTTAGGAGAAAAACAGCGCCAGTGCCACGACACGACCTGAAACGTCGTTTAATTAAATATGGCCATTTTTAAATAAATAAAAATGGCGAAAAATCGTTATAAAATATTATAAGCAACATTGATTGAAAATAAACCAATTGGGCTTGAATTGTTTGATATTTGATGGTTGTATGTGTTTGACACGAAAATAACACTAAAGAACTGAAAGATGGATGTCGAATAATATAACCATAAAAAGAATCGATTTAAATTCTGATGACGTGAATTATTTGAAAAGGCCGAGCTAACCCTCATTTCAAATAATTCATCGAGCGATTCGAATTGGAAAATGCAAAGACGATTCAAGACCGACGATCTTCGTATCGGTTGGATGGGCGCTACTGAGGTTCCTAACCGGAGTAGCTACCGGAAGGGGACGGAAGTAGTAGCCGTCTGAACGTATGTGTTGATTGGACGGATATACGAGGAATTTGACGCCTCCGGTTTCGTTCAGACCCAGGACGGACTTGTACATGGACTGTGTGTGTCTGACATTGGATTTTGTTCTATACTGATTGATCTCTGTTAAATATATATCTGTTTGGCGGCGGAGAACTTATTCTTTTGCTTAACGCCCTTCTGTGAGACGTACGAGCTCAGATGTTATATATCGATGGAAATCAATCGTATGGAGTGGACTGCCTATGTGGCATGCCAAGATGCTGTGATCAAGGCTTCTGTTGCAAAGCAAAGTCTTGTGGATGATGATCAAAGCAAGGTCTACATAACCTAGCTTTGTGTATTTCGTAGATTCGCGAGCCTCACATTCCGGTATGAGTTAAAAACGGGATACGGACTGCAGGGAGAGCACGACGTTTCTTTCTAGCTATGGTGGTGTCAGTGACTTACCAGCCCTGACATATATATCTATTTTTCACCTATGTGGTTGTTGGAATGCGAGGCGCCTCGATATAGGTCTGTAAGGACCGGGAAACGTGTGTTCAGGAATTGCCAATCCTCAAACGTAAGAGAGGACCGGCCCTGAAGATCCAGGGGTTACCCAGAGTGCGTAGTCCCGAGGCATTTGCTAGAGTGTCTCGAAGCGGAGAGGAGCTTGCCCCTTGCCTCGACTCATGACGGAAATCCAATTTCCAATACGAAATAACGGACTTGATTTAGAACTAGTATGGCGACATAGTATATGGTAGCTATGCCGTCTATGATTGATATTTATGATGCTATTCGCTTTTGAAACATATATGCACTAGTAATAATGTCAAATGATTTTGCTTTATACGTATCAAGCATATTTGGCTATTATAAGGTAAAACTCTATCCTCCGGCTTGCGTTGCATTGTGTGATGGGACCTGAGTCTTATAATGGCTTCATTCTTTCTAAAAGCATTGCGTTGTTTGAAAAGAATTTACTTTGTTTTAAATGCACTAGCAATCACTGGAGTAAACCCGTTCCGCGAAAGTGGCGTGGTCCTATGATTCGCTTACTACTGTTGTTTAAATGTTAAATAGATTCCTCATACCAGTCCCCATGACTGACTCGTTGTTTGTTTCACTTTGCAAACGCGGGTGCCCTTATTTTCACATGGGCAGCCTAGTACACAGGTGACAGGTTGTTTTTGGCTCTGCACTGCTACATAGAGTGCATTTTTGGCTCATGGCGAGGCTGACTTCACAGAGATGACTTTGACATTTTCCTCCATTACTGTACTTATATTATGATTCCGCCACTGGCGATGCAGACTGATTTACTTTCCGTATTTCTTACTATATGTATATGTATTCCGCCTTCGGCGATGTAGACTGATACCCTTATTATGTCTCACTGCATGTATGTATTTCGCCTCTGGCGATGATGACTGATCACTTTCCTTTTATTTGCTAAGTTATATCCCACGTTATGCTATTCTGATATTCCTACATGTTGTGATTCCGCTGTCATATCCATGTAAAATTATTTTATTTATTGTTTCTGCTCTTATCTGTACTCTGCTATGATGATTAATGTGTTATATTCCAATGATTATCCTTAATACCGCCCCTCGGATTTTGGGATCGTCACAGTTGGTATCAGAGCTTTGGTTAACCTTAGTTCCGGGATCTAACACATTAAACACCTCGTCAGAATAGAATCAGTAGTGTTCTAATGCGAGTAGCTCGTTAGAGATAGGATTAGCAATGTCCTAGAATGAGCTAAGCAGATTAGCAAAACAATTTGATCAGTACATCATTATTATCTTTCCTTGTATTCCCCTGCTTTATCATTTATGAAAATTATCAAATCTGTGAGCTTGGCTCTTTTCTTGCTTATACAGTTCTCTTAGATGGCTACACGAGGAGCAGCAGCTAGAGGAGGCCGTGGAGGCCGAGGAGATGCAGCAGGAGGACGGGGGAATATCCCCGTAGTTGTGGAAGGCCCTATTGTTCAGCCACCAGCACCAGAAGACTTTGAGCTAGATAAAGTAGCAAAGAGGTACAGAAATCTTGGGGGAAAACCCTTTACTGGCACTGGTACAGTGACCGAAGCTATAGCTTGGTTGAAGACCTGTGAGAAAATCTTTGAAGGCATGGGTATGGGAACCAACAACAAAGCTCGACTTGGCATTTGGCTCCGCCAGGAGGAAGCAGAGCTGTGGTGGGATGCCATTACCTCAGAGGATGCAGCTGGTACTGTCAGAACTTGGGAGCAATTCAAAACTATGTTCAATGAGAAATTTGTATCTGAACAGGCTCTAGAGAGGATGCGAGAGCAGTTTGCTAATCTCCAGCAAGGAGATCTCTCTATTCAGGATTACCTAAATAAGTTCACCCAATTGTCGCGCTATGCTCCAGAGCTGATTTTGACCAACAAAGCAAAGAACAAGAGATTCATATTTGGGCTGAAGCGCAAGTACCATAATAGAGCTATGAGCAACATCAAACTCTCCTTTTCAGAATTAGTAGAGATGGCTTGCAATTACGAAGACATGGATGAGAGGCACGCTAGCCAAGACCGCGCCCAAAGCCAAGCTGGAAATAAGCGCAAGGCTTCAACAGACCAACCCGAATCTAGCATTACCGCGGCCGCTACTCAGAAACCTGTAAAGATCCCGAAAGGAAATTGCTACAACTGCGGGAAGCCAGGTCACTTTTCTGATGTATGCAAAGCCCCGAGGAAGCCAAAGGCAAATGACTCAGCTGAATGCTACAACTGCCAAAAGAAGGGGCACTATAGCAGGAACTGTCCTCTGAAGCAGAATGCACAAGTGGCTCATGTCTATGACGGGAAGACCCCGCCAGCTATCACCGATGGATCAGGTAAACCCGATGTCTTGGGAGGTACCCTTACCATTAAAAATATTCCTGTTTCTGTACTTTTTGATACTGGTGCATCACGTAGCTTCATTTCTGGTAACCTTGTTCACAAATTAAAATTGAAACGAAGAAAGCTTAAAGAACCAATTAAAGTTCGAAACCCGATAGGAAGTTCCGTTAGTCTCAGTTTATACTGTAGAGTGCCTATCTCTTATTCTTGCTACAAGTTCTCTTTTGATTCGATTGTCATGGACTTTCCGAATTTGATATTATATTGGGGCTTGACTGGTTGACAAAATATAAGGCCGAAGTTAGATGTGCCGAAAGAATCGTGAAAGTTGAAACAAAATCGGGGTATATCACTATACCATGTCTCGGTGCAGAAATCAATAGAACAGAATTTTGGTCTTCCTTAGAAATTACTCCCCCTTCAATAGAAAAGATACCGGTCGTTAAAAACTATGCGGATGTGTTTGAAGAAGTAGAAAATTTACCGCCGCAAAGAGAAATTGAATTCAGGATAGATCTAATTCCTAACGCCCGACCAGTAGTACATCCAATTAGAAGAATGGCCCCGAAAGAAAAGGAAGAGTTAAGTAGTCAAACCCGAGAATTGCTTTGGAAAGGTCTAATCAGACCGAGCTTTTCAGCATGGGGAGCAGCAGTAGTATTTGTCCCGAAATCAGACGGTACTCTAAGACTTTGTGTTGATTACCGAGATCTCAATAAGCAGACACTGAAGAACAAATATCCCTTGCCCGAATAGACGATCTGTTAGATCAATTAAATGGAGCAACAATATTCTCCAGAATGGACCTAGCTACAGGTTTCCACCAATTACGTATAGCCGAAGACTGTGTTCCTTTGACAGCCTTCAGGGGTCCCGATTTATTCTACGAATGGTTAGTAATGTCGTTCGGCTTGTGCAACGCTCCAGCATACTTCGTTGATCTTATGAACAGAGTGTTCCGTGGTGTATTGAATAAATTTGTTCTAGTCTTCATCGATGACATTTTAATCTACTCCAAGTCGGAAGATGAACATGCAAAACATTTGGAACAAGTGTTGAAAATTCTAAGGAGAAATGTCTTGAAAGCTAAATTTTCTAAATGTGTCTTCTGGCAGAATGAAGTTAAATTCCTAGGCCATGTCGTATCAAAAGAAGGGATTGCTGTAGACCCAAGCAAAATTACAGCGATTCAGAACTGGAAACAACCTACTACTCCCACGGAAGTTCGAAGTTTCCTTGGATTGGCTAGTTACTATCGGAAATTCGTTCAGGATTTTTCAAAGATATCTGGTGTATTGACAAAGCTTACGAAGAAGCATGAGAAATTCGAATGGACTCCCGAATGTGAAGAAGCTTTCCAGGAGCTGAAACTGAAATTGACAACTGCTCCAGTATTGACCATTATAGAAGGTAACCAAGACTTGACTGTATGGACAGATGCTTCTATTAGAGGTCTAGGCGCAGTGTTAATGCAAAAAGGCCAAGTGATCGCTTATGCCAGCCGTCAACTAAAGCCGCATGAAAGAAACTATGCTACTCATGATCTTGAGTTATTAGCTATCGTGTTTGCTTTAAGAATCTGGAGGCATTATTTATTGGGCGAGAAGTTCGAACTATTTACCGATCATCAATCCTTGAAATATCTATTCACTCAGAAAGATCTAAACTTGAGACAACAGCGTTGGTTAGAATTCCTTGCAGCATACGATTTTGAAATCCTATACACTCCGGGGAAAGCCAATGTTGTAGCAGATGCGCTCAGCAGAAAGAATGAAATCATCGCCAGTTTTGTCATCACGTCTTCATTAATAGACAGGATCTCGACCCTTTAGAAAGATGATGAATTTATTCAAAGAATCAGTCAGAGAGTCAAAGGAGGTGAATCCACAAGTTTCCGACTCGATGACAAAGGAGTTCTAAGATTAAAGGGCAGAATTTGCATCCCAAACCTTCTCGAGCTCAGAAGAGAAATACTTGATGAGTGCCACAAATCCAAATTAAGTAACCATCCAGGTGTGAGCAAAATGTATAACGATATCAAACGCACATTCTGGTGGAGGTCAATGAAAAGAGATATCTCATTATATGTTAGCAGATGCCCCACTTGTCAGCTAGTTAAGAGTGATCAGCAGAAATTGGCTGGACTATTACAACCCTTAGAAATTCCAGGATGGAAGTGGGAGCAAATCTTGATGGATTTCATCGATGGCTTGCCTCGAACTAAGAAAGGAAACGACAGTATATGGGTAATCGTAGATCGCTTCACGAAGACTGCCCATTTCATACCTGTCCGATCCAACAGAACGGCTCAAAGTCTAGCACAGATTTACTTCAAAGAAATAGTTAAACTTCATGGAGTGACACTCAGTATAGCCAGTGATAGAGATCCCCTATTTACTAGTAAATTCTGGGAAGCATTCCAGGAAGAATTGGGAACCAAATTGAATCTAAGCACCGCTTATCACCCTCAGACAGATGGCCAAACTGAGCGGGTGAATAGAATTCTAGAAGATTTACTGTGGGCTTGCGTTATCGATTTTGGAGGCTCATGGGAAGATCACTTACATTTAGCAGAATTCTCTTACAACAATAGCTATCAAGCAAGTTTGGGAATGTCTCCATTTGAAGCATTATACGGTAGACCGTGCAGATCTCCCGCATGTTAGGTAGAACCTGGCAACAGACTTGTGTTAGGGCCCGATATGATTCGAGAAGCATCGGATAAAGTCGATTTCATTAAGAAGCGATTAAAAACCGCACAGAGCCGACAGAAAAGTTATGCTGATGCGAGAAGAAGGGATATATCTTTTGCCGTTGGCGATTATGTTTATTTAAGAGTTTCTCCAATGCGAGGAGTAATCAGATTTGGCAAGACTGGGAAGTTGGCACCGAGGTTTATTGGTCCCTTTCCTATACTTGAACGGATTGGAACTCTTGCATATAGAGTTTCATTAACTAAATGGTTGCCTGGTATACATGATGTGTTCCACGTATCTCAACTCAGAAAACATGTTCATGATCCCGACCTTATTGTGGAAGAAGCAGCGCAACATGATATTGACATAACTCCAGAATTAGCACTCAGTAGAGAGCCATTAAAGATAGTTGGCAAAGAAACCAAAGAGCTAAGGAGGAAAAAGATTCATCTAGTCAAAGTGCAGTGGAGTAGTGATCCTAGAGACTGTACTTGGGAGACTGAGGAAAGCATTAAACAAGCCTATCCCAAATGCAGAGTGGACATCTCTGACTAACTCCGGTGCAAGGTACCTTTACAATACTTTGCATTTACATTTTATTTCCTACTTAGGTGTAATTTCCTTTTCGAGGATGAAAAGTTTTAAGTGGGGGAGATTGTAATAACCCGGAAAATGTGAACCAGTTTAAAAATTTTAAATTAGGTTATTACCAAAGAATTTGAATGGTTGAAATAGCATATTTCAATAAAATATAGAATTGGGTATAGTATGGCAGTTTGAAATTTTGAATACAAACGTTGTCCGACTGTACCGGGTGGAGAATATAACGGATTTTAGCGAAACTGAAAATATTTAAATCTGTTTATCAATACCTTTCTAACGAATCTGAAAAATCAAAATTTCATAACGGAAATCAAAAGTTATGGCCAAATGAATTTTCAGAAAGGTCGGTATATAGTATATATAGCCCTTGAAAATTGAGATTTTGCATACGAACTCGGAATTCGACGAAACCATTTTTGTTGGGTCCGGGATGTCAAATTATTGCTAAGTTTCAAATTTCATAATTTTTGAAGCTAGTATGTGAGCGGGGCAAAAGATAATGTGTTTGGTCGAATTCTGTTAAAATGGGTCGACCTAAAAATGGCCGTTTTTCAAACGAGCTCAGAATTCGACGAAACTGGTTTTGTTAGAACCGTATCGTCAAAACAAAGCTAGATTTATTTTTCTGGAATTTTTCGATTCAGTTTGTGGCCTTGGCAAATTGAAATGTACGTTTAAATTAAATATCGAATGTTTTATATTTTAATTTGAAAAATAACTGACTGTAACAGTCAAAACGGCCAACGAAACATATCCCATTGTGTCCGGAATGGGGGTATTTAGCTAGGGGCGATAGTCGTTGGGTTTAAAAAGAAGTCCGTTTGCAAAAACAATATTTAAAATTTCCTATAAAGCATGGACCAAGAGGAATTTTTCTTAAAAAAAAAAAAAACCAAAACCCTAGCCGCCAGAGATGATCTGGACGACTCAGAGGGCTCGAATCTTCTCGTCGACATTGCCGCCGCCTCAGGCGATTTCGCCGCCGCCGCCTGTTGGAGCTTTTGACCGCCTTCGCCTCCTCTCCACATCCGACCAAGCCACGCCTCCTTCCATCGACCGTAGGCATCGGAATTCGACCCGAAAGTCCCGACTTTCAAAGCGCCGCCGCGACCTCCACAAGCCACCGAACCCATCGCCACCACCGCCGATCTGGAGGTGGTTCGTAGCTCTTTGACGCAGCGTGGTCTGATCGAAGCATCGAGGTACGGATTGGCTTAAAAATCGTGACCTAGTTTCGAAGTTTTAAAAACTTTTCTGATGTAAAATTCTGAAATGAAAATAACACTTTTAAGTGTTGCAAAACTTTGAAAAATAATATCTTTTTCGTTCTTTAACGAAATTTGATGAAACAGGAGACACTGTGACCGCAAGGAGGCTCTCTACATTCTAGAAGAAGCCGCGGATTTTTCTGACCTTCCTACGATTTTTAGCACTGCAATAACCAATGTGAGGAATCTAAACTATTTGTGTGAATGAAATCGCGTTGTATAAATTATATAAGCGAAGTGTAAATTATATACGCATTGTATACCTCATGTACATGTGTTGTATAAGTTATATTAGCGATGCATATATTTACAAGCGTTGAATGAAACATATATGCTTTGAATTGTGATGAAATGCAAGTGAATTATTATATTATATATATATATATATATACTCCCCTCGTCCACAGACCATGGACGATATTTATTGCTTGTGATTGACGTGATATTATATGGTATGACAAATGGTTGGAAATAATTGTTTGTGGTTGATATTATGGTTGAAAAATACCTTTGTGGTTGAAAAATACCCTCTTGTGGTTGAAACAAAATAGAATAGGATTGTGGAATTGAAAATAAAACATGCCGCCTGCGTGCGAACTAGATGCATGATCCCCATTGTCAAAAACCGCGAGGTTTTAAGGTAGAGCGAGGAGCCGTACTAGGGACGGTCCCGGTTTTAACTACCCTGCCGTTATGCTGCCGAAATTTTCTGAAATATTTATGTGTTAGAATAATTTTCACTCGTTGAAATAAATTACATATGCTATATCGAATATTCATGTGTTGAGTTGCAATTCATTCGTTGAGTTGAAATTCATGTGTTGAATATTATTTGAATTTAAACAAATGGCTTTAGCGATAAAAATCACATTTTTATATATATACAAACTATATCGAATATTCATGTGTTGAGTTGCAATTCATTCGTTGAGTTGAAATTCATGTGTTGAATATTATTTGAATTTAAACAAATGGCTTTAGCGATAAAAATCACATTTTTATATATATACAAACTATATCGAATATTCATGTGTTGAGTTGCAATTCATTCGTTGAGTTGAAATTCATGTGTTGAATATTATTTGAATTTAAACAAATGGCTTTAGCGATAAAAATCACATTTTTATATATATACAAACTATATCGAATATTCATGTGTTGAGTTGCAATTCATTCGTTGAGTTGAAATTCATGTGTTGAATATTATTTGAATTTAAACAAATGGCTTTAGCGATAAAAATCACATTTTTATATATATACAAACTATATCGAATATTCATGTGTTGAGTTGCAATTCATTCGTTGAGTTGAAATTCATGTGTTGAATATTATTTGAATTTAAACAAATGGCTTTAGCAATAAAAATCACATTTTTATATATATACAAACTATATAGAATATTCATGTGTTGAATTGCAATTCATTCGTTGAGTTGAAGTTCATGTGTTGAATGTTATCATCTTTTAAAATAAATATTTTTGATGATAAAAATATTCCTTTTATCATGAATATGAAGTGTTAAAAATACACACGTGTCGAATAAATATTTTTGATGATAAAAATATTCCTTTTATCATGAATATGAAGTGTTAAAAATACACACGTGTCGAATAAATATTTTTGATGATAAAAATATTCCTTTTATCATGAATATGAAGTGTTAAAAATACACACGTGTCGAATAAATATTTTTGATGATAAAAATATTCCTTTTATCATGAATATGAAGTGTTAAAAATACACACGTGTCGAATAAATATTTTTGATGATAAAAATATTTCTTTTATCATGTATACGCTTAGTTAAAAATACACACGTGTTGAAATAAATAATAGTTTGCTAGAAATATTATTATTAGCTTTGTTCTGCATATATATACATGTGTTGAACAGGAAAAATGGATAGCTGTAGAGTAGAGAAATTATTTGCATGCCCGACAAATAGGTAAACCTTGATGAGTTGGCTGCGCAATTTTATTTATATATCAACTCCTGTGAATGCCATTGGATGCGGAGTGCTGGTTATTCTGTGTGAAATAATAAATAACGCCATAGGATAGTAACAATTAATTTTGAACTACACTACATGGCATACTTCTTGATGATAAGCATACTTCATCATATTCCACATAAGCAATTGGAGCTTGTGTGACGAGGTGGAAGGTTTACCATACAAGCAAGAGGCTTGTATGGCGATGACTATATACTACAGGTTGAACTGATGACTGATATGGACTATATAAATTATAACGATAAATTGCCAGATTAATAAAAACCCCACACGGGTCTGGAGTTGACAATAATCACGTCGCTCTAGTTATTAGATACGGCACATGGACTATTTATTTCCACACAGAAACGGGGTGACGGGAATTTATTCTCTGGAGTGATTATCAGTACATGCTCCCCCGTAAACACCAAAATATATCACTATAAATATGTGAATGCTTTTTAGGATTTATTGGGTACCTAATATGGCCCAATAAATTTCCAAACCCCTCCCCGTACAAAGGAGGTTATGGCGAAATTTTTCGAAATCTTAAGGCGTTAGTGAAATATTTGAAGTGAAAACGAAGTTGAAAATATAGAATGAACTATAGTTGAAATTATAGAATGAACTATATTTATATATATAAATATAAATATAATTAAAAGGAATAGAGGCCGTGCTATTCGCGTTTCGGAATTGTAATTTGAAACGATTAGTACGAGAAATCCGACCATCGGATTTTCCCAAAACCGCAACCGCTGGGTTCGCCTTGGAAATATCTTTCCAACGGCACCAACCTTGTAAAAATCCAACGGTTGGATTGTCCGGAATGTCCAATTCAAATCTGAAGAAAAACAGCGCCAGAATCGTTTATATTTATATATAAATATAAATATAATTAAATTAAATTAAATTAAATCGAATAACGACGCTGCAGTTCGAATTTAGAAACCGTAACTTCAAACGACTAGTGTGGAAGATCCGACCATCGGATTCTCACGAAACTGGAACCGTTGGGTTCGCTTTGGGAATATCTTCCCACTGATATAGACTTCGTAGAAATCCAACGGTTAGATTTTCCGATATGTGTAGAACAAGTTAGGAGAAAAACAGCGCCAGTACCACGGCACGACCTGAAACGTCGTTTAATTAAATATGGCCATTTTTAAATAAATAAAAATGGCGAAAAATCGTTATAAAATATTATAAGCAACATTGATTGAAAATAAACCAATTGGGCTTGAATTGTTTGATATTTGATGGATGTATGTGTTTGACACGAAAATAACACTAAAGAACTGAAAGATGGATGTCGAATAATATAACCATAAAAAGAATCGATTTAAATTCTGATGACGTGAATTATTTGAAAAGGCTGAGCTAACCCTCATTTCAAATAATTCATCGAGCGATTCGAATTGGAAAATGCAAAGACGATTCAAGACCGACGATCTTCGTATCGGTTGGATGGGCGCTACTGAGGTTCCTAACCGGAGTAGCTACCGGAAGGGGACGGAAGTAGTAGCCGTCTGAACGTATGTGTTGATTGGACGGATATACGAGGAATTTGACGCCTCCGGTTTCGTTCAGACCCAGGACGGACTTGTACATGGACTGTGTGTCTGACACTGGATTTTGTTCTATACTGATTGATCTCTGTTAAATATATATATGTTTGGCGGCGGAGAATTTATTCTTTTGCTTAACGCCCTTCTCTGAGACGTACGAGCTCAGAGGTTATATATCGATGGAAATCAATCGTATGGAGTGGACTGCCTATGTGGCATGCCAAGATGTTGTGATCAAGGCTTCTGTTGCAAAGCAAAGTCTTGTGGATGATGATCAAAGCAAGGTCTACATAACCTAGCTTTGTGTATTTCGTAGATTCGCGAGCCTCACACCCCGGTATGAGTTAAAAACAGGATACGGACTGCAGGGAGAGCACGACGTTTCTTTCTAGCTATGGTGGTGTCAGTGACTTACCAGCCCTGACATATATATATATCTATTTTTCACCTATGTGGTTGTTGGAATGCGAGGCGCCTCGATATAGGTCTGTAAGGACCGGGAAACGTGTGTTTAGGAATTGCCAATCCTCAAACGTAAGAGAGGACCGGCCCTGAAGATCCAGGGGTTACCCAGAGTGCCTAGTCCCGAGGCATTTGCTAGAGTGTCTCGAAGCGGAGAGGAGCTTGCCCCTTGCCTCGACTCATGACGGAAATCCAATTTCCAATACGAAATAACGGACTCGATTGTAGAACTAGTATGGCGACATAGTATATGGTAGCTATGCCGTCTATGATTGATATTTATGATGCTATTCGCTTTTGAAACATATATGCACTAGTAATAATATCAAATGATTTTGCTTTATACGTATCAAGCATATTTGGCTATTATAAGGTAAAACTCTATCCTCCGGCTTGCGTTGCATTGTGTGATGGGACCTGAGTCTTATAATGGCTTCATTCTTTCTAAAAGCATTGCGTTGTTTGAAAAGAATTTACTTTGTTTTAAATGCACTAGCAATCACTGGAGTAAACCCGTTCCGCGAAAGTGGCGTGGTCCTATGATTCGCTTACTACTGTTGTTTAATTGTTAAATAGATTCCTCATACCAGTCCCCATGACTGACTCGTTGTTTGTTTCACTTTGCAAACGCGGGTGCCCTTATTTTCACACGGGCAGCCTAGTACACAGGTGACAGGTTGTTTTTGGCTCTGCACTGCTGCATAGAGTGCATTTTTGGCTCATGGCGAGGCTGACTTCACAGAGATGACTTTGACATTTTCCGCCATTACTGTACTTATATTATGATTCCGCCACTGGCGATGCAGACTGATTTACTTTCCGTATTTCTTACTATATGTATATGTATTCCGATGTAGACTGATACCCTTATTATGTCTCACTGCATGTATGTATTCCGCCTCTGGCGATGATGACTGATCACTTTCCTTTTATTTGCTAAGTTATATCCCATGTTATGCTATTCTGATATTCCTACATGTTGTGATTCCGCTGTCATATCCATGTAAAATTATTTTATTTATTGTTTCTGCTATTATCTGTACTTTGCTATGATGATTAATGTGTTATATTCCAGTGATTATCCTTAATACCGCCCCTCGGATTTTGGGATCGTCACACTAAGTCACATATCCTTTTTCTTCTAAGTCATAGATCGTCATATAAAATATGCCCCAAATCTAGCTCTTAAATTACAACATGTATTATGTCCTCAAAATCCGATCTTGAATTATAACATGCATTATGTCCCCAAATTACAAGTCATATGTTGTCATACATTAATTCTCCTTCTTCCAAAATAATAAACCGTCATATATATTATGCCTAGATCTAGATCTTAAATTAAAACTTATGTTGTGTTCTCAATTTAGTCATAAATCAGTTATGTCCAATTATGCATCATTCAATATTTTCCCCAAATTTAGCGTTTGCGTTCAATCTCTTATGAGATTTGGCTCAGGCTCGTAGTAGCCTGGCTATAGAACAGAAGAAAGGAAGAGATACAAAATAGTTACAATAAGATAGATCTACACAGAAAAACAGATCTGATAAACAAGAATAAGATGGATCTACAAAGAAAAACAGATCTGATAAACAAGAATAAGATAGATCTCCAATTCAGATTTATACCCATGTCAAGATCATAATTAAAATTCATATCTGAAAATAACTGTACTCACAAATCGTGGTTTAAGAAAGAGAAGAACGATTCTGGGATCTGATTTTCTGGAGTTGATTTATCTTTCCGTTGATGTAGGCGTTGATTTGTTATCTTTATCTTCTCTTTTGAATTGATTGATTAGGGTGGAGGCTAGGTCACTTTAGGTTTTAGGAGCATGGAGGCACCATTCCTCTTTGTTAATGAATTAGGGTTTAGGTTTAGGGTCCTTATATAGTTGTAGAGAGTGTTTTAGGACCATTAGATTAACCCTGAACCATGAGAACCAATAAGATGCCACATCTGCCATATAGCGAATCATCCCACGGGTTGACAGCCAAACACCCTGAATCAACCCCTAGTCGACCCAACGAGGCTCGGGTCAACCTCAAAAATGGGTTGGTTCGGTTATTCCCCTCCCGATTCATTGTTTTGAACTTTTTTGCATATTTATTTATTTAATTATATATATATATCTCATGTGCATACAAATTTCAAGGCTTAATAACATCTTCATAAGGTATCCATTTTGTGCAAACCAAATGTCTATCTTGACCCAAAATTTTGAAACGAACATAATAGCGCAACCCATTTCACTTAATTCTTCTTCTAAAAATTAAGTATACTTTAATTTGTGAATTTTAATGTTAGAAAATTACGGGGTGTTACAATTTTTCTAATGGAAGAGAAAATTCGAGATTTCATTGTGTAGATTCTGATTTATGTCCAAATCAAATTTTCAAATAGTCGCTGTGGAATTCCTTTATAATTTATAATGATTTATAAAAGGATTTCTATTTTTAATTGAATAACGGTTAACTCTGATTTTGAAATATCGAGTTATAAATCCCTATATATTTATTTTAGAGCGGTATGGTATTCTATTGTGAATATGTACGATAATATTTATTTTTAAATATTTAATTTAATTATTTTTAAATATATTAATATTTAAATGGGTTTATCTAGAGCTTTAAAATTAGCCAGTTTTGCAAACGACCTCCGTTTTCGACGAAACTAATTTTGTTGGATCCGGAATATTAAATTATTGTTAGATTTCAATTTCCATGATTTTTGGAGTCAGTATGTGGCCGTGTAGATTTTAATGTGAAAAACAGTCAATATTTTAACTTTAAAAATATGCTGTGTGAGCAAACAGACTCGGAATCGGACGAAACAAGTTTCGTTGGGTCTGTAATGTCGAACTGTAGCTGCATGCCCATTTTTCATGATTTTTGGATATTGTATGTGATCATAGGAATTTTTAATGATAAATAGAAATAGCGTTGTAATAGAAAATAAATTAAATAATCAATAAAATAGTATTTTCTCTTCTTTATAAATACCCTTACCCATCCTATACCCTAAAAAGAAACTTCCTCCTGGTCAAAACAAGTAGCTACGCCTCCATTTATTTTTATAGGAAATAATTTTGCAAGTTTGAAAATTGATATAAAATCAAAGAAAAGGTTATAAATCCTAGAACTCATATCCTTGTAATCCTCGTACCTTTCTCTCCATTTCTATATATATTTTAAGGGGTTCGGTGCGATTCATCCTCGCTGTGTTTTTGACAGCATAGTCTAGGGTTCAGGAAATGGAGAAATCGAAGCATCGAGTTGTGAATTGATGGGTATATTCAGACTTAGATGGCGAAACTGAGCTTGAATACTGATCTTTTGGGAAGAACGATGCAAAGTGATGTCGGCATTTTTACCATAGGGTTGCGTGACTACCCGGAAATCACGAGGCAATAATGAAGTTCGAATTTCAGGATAGTGGTATGGAGTGATAGAGTGTAATTGGGGATGAATTTTAGTGATTTTTATTGATTTTATAATGAAGTGGAGAAGGAGATGTTTGGAAGCCAAGAGATCGTCTATGGCCATTGCGTCGAACTGGTGTACGAAGAAGGAAGACGATGAGCAACAGTTAGACGCAGTGAGTAAGTGATTAGGGTAAATGATGGGTTTAATTGTGTTAATTAGAGGTGAAGTTAGTTTTCGTTTTTACTCAGGTGGAAGGAGAGATTGGCTTTATTTACGGGATGGTGCATTTCGAAAGTGGAAGGAGGAGTTAGCGGTAAAACACGTGATTAAGAAAAACGGTTAAGACATTAATAATTGATTAGTGGTGTTCATGAAGATGAAGTAGCGGTTGGGAGTTGAAGATTTGAGAGTGGCTTTGCTGAAGCCTGTTGGAGTGAGCAGTTCGATTGGGGGAGAAGAAGCAATGGGCGGGCCAGAAATTGGAATGGGCCGTTGTGATTTAGAGGGGTAATGCCCACTAAAAACCTTTTAACTAGTTTAATTTAAAATTCTAAATTAGTATATTAAGTTGTAAATTATATAACTTTATCATACGGTATCAGAATTTCGAACGGTCAGATCCGTTGGGATCTTATGGATGGTGGCTACACAATGGAACTGAGTGGGAGTGAATTGGAGCTCATTACAATTTATAGTGAAATAAATTGTCTATTTGAATCAACTGACAGTTATCGTTATTTAACGATGACCATCCAATGTGAGCAAATCTCACTAACTCTAATTAATTTACATTTTTATAATTATAATCTAGTGTTGATAAAAGATGATTGATTGTTGTGTGTTGATGGTTTGGTTGAATTGCTGATTTATTGGTTGAAATAATAGATAACAATATACATATAAATCGTTAATCAAATATTGATTATGTTGATCATAATATTTCTTATTGAAATGAAATCGATGTTATTTATATTGTTTAACATCTATGATGCAGGAGAAAACAGGCTGGAGGGATCCAACTGGATTCCTCAACATTTATGATACTGTTTGTTTTCATATATTGTAATATATGATGTCATATATAATTTATTGTTAATTATGTATGTTTGAATGATATCGATCATTGTTATTTGGTATTTTAAATACCATATTGGAATTAAAATGTGAATTTTCAATGTATATGTTGAAAATAAAATATATTTATATAAAGTCAAATGGTTTTATAAAAAGGAATTTCAAAGTGGATATAGAATAAAAGGAAATATTTGTAAAACAAATATAATAGGAATATTTATTTAGAAAATATATAGAATTATAAAAGGAATATTTATTTAAAAAATAAATAGAATTATAAAATGAAATATTTAATTGGGAAATAAATAGAATGTTATAAAGAAAATATTTATATGAGATAAATAGGATATTATAATAAATGGAAGTATTTTATAAAAAGAATAGAGTTAATCAAATAGAATTAATCAAATAGAGTTAATCGATTAGAGTTAATCAAATAGAGTTAATCGATTAGAGTTAATCAAATAGAGTTAATCGATTAGAGTTAATCAAATAGAGTTAATCGATTAGAGTTAATCAAATAGACTTAATCGATTAGAGTTAATCAAAAGGAGTTAATCGAATATAGTTTATTCGAAAGGAGTTAATCGAATATAGTTTATTCGAAAGGAGTTATCGAATAGAGATTATTCGAATGAGATTTATATGTTGAAATTCGATTATATCGTATTCAGGAAAGTACTATTCACTTTCCGTTTTTAATCAAAATTTGTTTATTTATTAATAAATTAGTTGTTTGTTTATTTATCCAAATTAATAAATAAAAGATATATTTAAGTTATTATATTTCAGAAGCATGGGATTATAACACTATTGTTAAAATCAAATGATTTCTGTAAAACAAGTGGATTCATAAATAGAATCCGAGAGTTACGAAAGGAAGTTCGTTAAAGATTTAAAAGGTGAACTTGTCTATTTCAAGATTAATAATGTTTTTCAGTTAAGGTCTGAGAGGTAGTTATACCCCAACTTGATTGACTCCATTTTTAACTAAGGAATGGTTAAGGTTTGATAGTGAAGATTGGTTAAGTGAATTTAGTTAATGAGTGTAATGTTTTGAGTGGGCATAGCGAGGTTTTATTTAAACATCTGCTTAAATCCCAATGTAGGAGTTTTTGGAAATGTTTTCCAAATAGGAATCAGAAATGTTTTCTAATATAGAAAATAAGAAATGGAAATGTTTTCCAATGTTAATAACGTATATTTTCTAAATACAGAAAATAAGAAATGTTGAATATATGGAAACAGGAAATGAAAAATGAATAAATTAATGAACTAAATAGATAAATGTTAAATGATGATTGATCGATATAATTTCCATCTGGAAATAATATCGTTGTTTGCCACGTGTTTTCTTTGACAGTTAACTCACCGGCTATCAAAGTTTTTAACCATTTTTCCGTCGTCAATACGGAGAGACCGGGATCAGATTCATTATCTGAAAACTACTCTATATGGCATTAGCGTTGCGATCAAATATGGTGAAGATAATTGAAGACGGAGTTATGCAAGGGCTGTTCTGTTTACGGAATAGTGCCTTCGGTCTGTCCAATCCTAGGGCGACCTATATGGAAGAATGTCTGACAGAGTATATTTAATAGATCGCGTAAGTTGATCTCTCCAAACGTATTTACGTTTGGTGGCAGAGGAATTAGTTTCTCTTAGTTGTATACCCGTAGTATTTTTGGGGAAATCAATTTGTGATTTGGCGGGTATGACGATGTGACATTCAAAGTAAATAAAGGTGTGATTTGTACGTTATAGCCCCTAGCCTCACAACTGAGGAATGGTATAAAATCAGGTAGGTCACATGGCTAAGTGGTTGGTTGTCAATTAGGGTGTATTGTCACATAATCTAGAGAAATTCCATTTACTTCTATAATCTATTTCGATGTTGTCCCTTTCGGGAAAAGGTTGCTGATCCCAATCGTTGGTGATAATACATTCAGTACACTCAAGCGAAATGAGTGACCGGTCATGTTTAGCCTGGGTTACAAGTTGTTCTTGTTGAACCCGGTGTATTTCCCTCTAGAGATACACTGTCGGAAGGTGGTCCCATACCTTGCCAGTTGGAATTCATTAACCAATAAGCCCCCATGGTTTTTGATTATATATTATGTATATGGAACGTGAGATGAAAGCGTTCTGCTAGATGATTATTATATTGTGGTTGATAGACACTATTATAATAGCAAAAGAGTTTTGATATAAAGATTATCATTTCTTTCAAAAGAATTTATGAATTATTATATCAAGTGTTCAGAATCTCATAAGGGAAAAATCCGTTCCGTGTTATACGACGTGGTCTTATGAGATCGTTTAATTTCTCAAACTGTTTTTAAATTGTTTTACTCACACCAATCCCATGACTGACACAGAGTTTGTTTTGTTTTCCCTAAACTCTTGGGTGCCCAGTTTTGTACGGGCAGTCAAGTAGTCAGGTTTTACAGATATACTTGGAGAGCTTGGAGCAGGATGCTTCAGCAGCATTTATATAGCTATTGTTTATTTCCGCCGTGTTGTAAGTGTTATATTCTGATAATGTTACTGTATACATATACTGATTTTATTTCAAAGTTATGTATCTATTGTATATTGTTCGTTCTGCTATGAGATTCGTGTTTACTCTGATGTTGTCTGTTCTTCTTCTTCTTCTTCTTCTATTCTATGCTTCTATCTTATCTATTCTCACCCTCTAATTTCTTTCATTAACTATTTGGCATTTCCGATGCTTGATGGTCGACATTGGGTTATATGTCGATTAGTCAGGATCGCGAAATCCCGGGTCGTTACAACAGTGTTGAGATCGGCTGCATGTTCAAGCGGGTGCGATGATAATATGGGTCGCTCGAAGGTCGATAATGAACTGGGATTGACGAAATCTTGTCGCAATTTAGGGAAATGGTGCATCGATAATCTAAACCAACTTCGTATTCATATTCAAGGTGGTTAGTAGCTTATCGAGTGAGAAAATTTAGGGGAAATGGCTTCAGCAATTTTCGCATGCCTGTAACTAGTATACTGTAGTCACGATTTGTGTAGGATAGAAACAGACACAATGTAGCCAGAAGAGTGGAGTTAAACAGTACGACGGGTCTTGGACTTAATGGAGAAAAATGGGTTTGATAAATTGAGGTGGCGGTGTTGATTTTCGTGAAGGCTGGCAATGTAGTATCATGATAATAGGGGTGCTGTTGGTAGTTGATAACTGTGAAGAGGATGTTATATTTGATATTGGGAGAAAGCAAGACAGTTTAAGAACATGTAAGCGTGTTATTAGGAGCAGAAGTTCAACTGGTCATCTGAAGGAAAAAAATATGAGGATTTGAGTAAAAAGGTAGTTAAATTTGTTATGTATTTACTTAAGTAAGCATTAAATATATATGGTTTAATGTTTAAAATTACATAGATTAGTTTAATTTTATTTGTTGAGTTAAATTTAATTTAGTAGCCATTAAAAGAAAGAAAAATATAGGAAAGTTATTTATTCGTTTAAATAGTTAATTTAAATAAATAAATGTTTAATTAGTAAAGTTAAATAAAATTATCGTAGGTGCGAATTCATTCGAGAAGATTCGTAGCTGATGATTTGGAAATAAACAGGATAATCGACAACTGCAATTTCGGTGCGTAAATTTCACTCAGATTTTCTTTAGAATTATTTTTATTAGTTTAAAATAATTGCTTGTTGGTTGTTTGGATGTGTTAAACATTTTTTCGGCTATTTTAAATACATATTAGTTATTTGGGTTTGGTGTTTGTGGCTATTACATATATATATATATATATATATATATATATATATATATATATATATTGGTGATTGGATAGTTCCCACAATACCATTAACGGATGCCCGCAGTATCATTAGTGGATGACATTAGGCGCCCCACAATATGATTATGGTTGACCTTTTATACCGCGATATCCTGCCTTGAACCAGGATGGGTATTATTTATGTTGGCTAACGTCTGTGGATGCAGGAAAAATAGGTTGGAGAGATCCAACTGGATTTCTCAAAAATATTATCATTTGTTTGTTTCATACATATTATCATATATGATATGTTAGAAAACCTGTGATTTGTTAATTGAGTGTTCTGGGTGTTTAAATATCACTGGGCCTAAATGTTGATTTATAAAAAATATCGTGAAAAGGGATTTTGAGATTTAAATGGAAAAATCTATTTTTCTTAAATAAAATTTAAATTTTGAATGGGCTAGAAATATTAACTTGTTTTGAATATATAAAACAAGTATTAAATTTATAAACAATGTTTATAAATTAAATAAATGTGGGAAATTGAAATGAATTTATAAACAGCGTTTATAAATGAAATAGAAAAAATTATCATTTAGATAATTTGGGAAACGTAAATTTAGATGTGAATTTAAAAGGGGGTTATTTTTCCAAAGAAGAAATTATCATCTGGATAAATTAAATATTTTCTAGCGGCCTGAGATTTTCAACCCCGAAAATCAACATAAAAAAACACCATGTTGAACATTCAAGCATCGAAAATACAAGAACATTATTAGAAAGAAATTATAGGGTGGGATAAGAAAGAAAGAAATATTAGAATAGAAGAAGAAGAACTAACAACACAACACAGAGTCTCTCATCGCAGCGAAACAAAATATAATATAGAAATAAATCTTTACTGAGGGCTTTTAAAAATACTTACAATCATCAGAGTACATCACACATCTGGACAGTTATAATAACCTATCCTCATATACAACACACAGCGAAATAACAACCATATATCATACGTCTGGACTCTCCAGTTCTTCTCTAGACTTCGCAGCATAGGATAACCTGAACTTCTACGTTCCAGTCTAAACCGAGCATTACAAACACCGGGTCAGTCTGGTGAACCAGAGTGAGAAAAACACAATAAGTTTAAAGTATCATCCAATTTGATTTTAGAGTCAAATTCTTTGAAAGAAAAGGATAATCATAAGACCAAATCCATACATAAATACAGATGGTTTTTACCTTACGGTAATCCAAAACATTTTTGAAATTAATATTTTTTTTGATATTATAATAGTGTCTAAATACAAATAAATATCAATCTAGCAGAACGCTTGCATCTCACGCTCTACATACATAGTATATAATCAGAATTGTGGGCTGTTACTGGAGAATGGATTCCATGGCAAGGTGTGGGACCACCTTCCCGATAATGCACCTCTGGAGATGAATACATCGGGTTTCAACAAGAACATCCTGCAACCCAGGCTAAACATGACCGGCCCCTCACTTCGCTTGAGAGTACTGAATATATCATTACCATGGTTGGGGGCCAGCAAACCGAACCGATAGCATACATACAAAAATTTAAAAAGGGACCACCGAAGGAATTTGATTTCACTAGATCGAGTAATGATATACCCTTTTGATGGGTGCAACCCACATAGCCATGCGACCTACCTGATTTTATGTCATTTCCCAGTTGATGAGGCAAGAGGTTTAGCTTATCCTTTAGAAGAGCACATCTCCATTCACTTTGAATGCCACATTGTCAAATCCGCCAGATATCACTATATTTTGATTTCCGCAAAAATACTTTGAGGATTAAGCTAAGAGAAGGAGTAATGCCACCAATAGAGACGTGTTTGAAGAAAACAAGATACGTAATTCCTTTGGAAATACGTTGTCATACACTCGTCCATATAAGTCATCCAGGAACGGGATGAACCAAAGGTACCCTCCTACCACATCCTATATAGGTATCCCCCAAGGATCAGTAGGTGCAGTCCTTGCAATCCTAAGATTTCACTCATGACAAAATCACTACCGAAATATCTATGGCCGCTAAACCAGAGAAACTCAACAAGTGGTTCTTCCGTTCATGAAGATCTACGGTCTTTAATGCTCCATCTACAATAATCATCTTCTACGTATTTGATTGGTTTGGAATGGTTTTCGAATATATTTTCGATCACGGTCTTTCCATACCAACAATCGTATTGGCCAGATTTGATAGTTGGTTATTTAACTATCAAATAAATAATCATGTGAATGAAATGAGTTTACTGATTCAGTACTCGGCATTACTTGACCTCTTTGATTAAACATTTGTTAATTATATTCCTTAAATCTTCCAATATTTGGAGTTTATCTTTTACTCCTTATTATAAATAAGAATATTCTTAAAAATCATTTCATTTGCTTATAAACTTCTTCGAATACAGCTTTTAATATTATTTATGGAAATCATAACTTATGTTTCCCTCAATTTCTCTCGTTTATAAACTAATACCATTCCTAGATAACCGTGTAGTCATTTAAGTTGGGGTATTTTATTTACCTCTCAGACCTTGACTAACAACATTCACATTTTCAAAATAGATAGAAGTTTATCGACCACATGTTTTCCTTTGAAAACCTTATTTTAATCTCAACAACATTTATTTAACTAATTATTAAGTAAACTATTATTACTTCTCTATTAATCTTTGATAATCCTTTATAATATTATATACCCGAGCTTTGATTCCATTAAAAATAGAATCCTTTATAAAATTCTTCAAAACTTGTTTGTAATACTATATTTGTTTTTTATATCATATATAACTGTTTTTAACAAGTCTAATATAATTATCCTTTCAAAACTTTTATAAGTATCTTTATAAATCATACCTACTTGACATCTCGTACGAACCCTTATATTTATTTATATTAAAATAAATTAACTTATCATCTATAATAAACGCTACAGATTTCATTGCAAAACTTTTTATTTCCTTATTTATACTTTTTTCAAATCATTACGACAACTTATGCTTGTCGAAAATCCCATAGCGATCTTTTTAATGATCTGCAGTTATAAACTAAATAGTTCAATTTATTGTTTGTAATCATTGTTACAAATTCATTTTTCAAAATTCATACTTCATTTATAAATCACATTTGTAAATTTTTATCGACAACTAATATTTCGATTTCATTTCTAAACTCCTAACTTTCATTTACAAAATCGTTGTAAATCGTTTACGACAACTTATTATTCGTTGCCATTTCTAAAATCCTTTACTTAGCTTATATTCTCGCCTTTGATTAACATTCCGAACTTCGGAATACCACATCCTGACCTTTGGAATAAAACTCACTTCGTTAACCATTCCGAACTTCGGAATATCACATTCTGAACCTCGGAATAACCCTCACTTAACCATTTCATACCATTCCCCACTTCTCAATTTCCTTTATTCTAATTTCAAATATTAAATAAATATTTAATTTAAGCTATCATATTCGCGCAAAAATCCTTTTACTTTTTCTAAACTTTTATTCAAATATGTAGATTTAAATAAATCTTTCTGTAGTTATAAAAATAAATTTTATAACTTCACTTTTATCGATTCACCTGACAGTAAATCCATATTTGGAAAAAGATTAATTTATAAACCATATACTACCAATTACTCAATCAATATTACCCATTGGTTAAAACAAAACAAATGTTGCATTTCAGGTCAACGGTCAACAACCAAATCAATCATTCCATTGGAACAGTTCATATAATGATAATATGAAAATAAATATCATTAAATATATTTGAGGAATCCCGTTGGATCCCTCCAATCTGTTCTTCCCTGCATCAAAATGGATCATCACACATAAATTCATTCAATTCAATCTAACTGGTAATTTCAGTAAATAACGATTATTTAACATCAACCAATTTATTTAACACAACGAACAATTCAAAACAATTCATTAAATAAAAAAATGTTTATTTTATAAACGTGACCAACAAGGTAAGTTACCTTTATTGGGTCCAATCGTTAAAATAACGATTTGGGGTTTCACTGAAATTAAACAAATGTTTAATTTCATCGGTTCAATCAACATATGCAAATATATTTAACAAACAAATAGATAGTCAATACTAGCAACCACAGCACACAAATTAAAAACCCGACTTATATAAAATAATAGTAAGGAGAACTGAGTGAGTTTAACTCACCTTGATCTGATTCGTTGAAATTGTTCAGTTACAATTAAATTAAATGATTGTTTTAATTTAACTTTAATTACCAACTACTTGCAAGTCTGACCAGAGCAATTCAAAAATATAGATCTCGTCACCATGATTCCAGGGTAGTTTGGTTGATTTTATTCTGATAATATGTACCAGATATAAACAATATAAATTCTCCGGTTTTAATTAATTAACTACTTAATTATTAAACTATAATTAAATAATTGATTAATATATTAATGTAATTACATTTTCAACTTAAAACAGTTCGATATTTATGTTGTTCAGTCGAAATATACAGGCCGCCACCATGATTGGGGAACATGAGCACGCACGCCATCTTCTGCTTTTTATTAAGGCGGATCTCATTTCCAATTTAACACATGGCCCCATCTTCTTTTATATTATTCTTCCAATAATGCCTTGTTATGAAAATACCGCTTGGAACCATTGAGCACCACCTTCATTTAATAATTTAATATGATTAATGAACTAATTATAAGTTAATAACATTTTAATTACTAACTAATATGTTCCAGTCAAATACATTACAAGCAAAATTGGCCCGAAGAATCCTGCTTCCCTTCGTTTGTTCAAGGCTTCCCATTGATCTGCAAACATGTTGCGGTTTTAATATAAGGATTTTTAAATAAATATAATTATCACTTAGTTAAACATTAGTTAAATTTAACCACTTTACTTTGTTAAGGTTTAGATCAAAGAACACAGGCTTGTTCCCTTCCTTTCACTTTTCTCGATGTGCTTTTGATTCCACCTCGTGTATTTGTTCCAGGTACAAAATCCTAGTAAAATTACTTAAATCTGTCATGATAATCAATTATTTAAGTTAAAACAAAATGTTCCTTAATATAATATGGTAACGTTTATTACATAATTTAAAACTAAATCAGACCGATACTGTTTTCTTTCATTCCCGATTGTCTAAGCTGCTGATTGGAAACAAAACCCAAGCTCAAATATAGTTGACGCTTCCTCTGCATGCCTGAATAAAGGTTACGTCTTAGTTAATATAATTGATTCAAATTAGGTTACCAACTTAATTAAAGTATAATTAATATAAATTAATTAGTTTAGTATAGGAAAATCAGCCGATCCTTTACTTCCAGTCTTCCGTTCGAAACTCGTTTTTCACAGGAAACCTATGCTGCCATCAATTTAGCCCATCGACGTCGATCGAAGATAACCCAACGTTGCGTCTAACCACCCTCGGCCTACGCTGCAATCCACGCTTCACCAATCCTCCCCGGTCGCCTTCAAAAGCTCTAAGACCACAACCGATATCGGACCAAATTCCGACGATTCAATGCTTTATAGGAGATCACCACCGTTGTATAGCAGGAGCTTCAAGAGCTCTACATAATTGCTTCAGAAAGTATTTCAATTTAGTTTGTGGATTAGAAGAGAAATTGGGTGGAAGAAGGAGCATTTCTATTTGTTGATTAAGTAAGGAGGCGGTGGCTCCATTTGTTTACTGCACAACATTCTTTGACCCCAGTTTTAGGGTTACGCACATACTATTTACAAGAGAAATGGAAGTTGGGTAGGATTTATTATTATTTTATTATACCATACCTTGCATGAAGAAATGTGCCAAATTACCTACATAAACCCCTCGTTTTTGACAAACAAATATGTAATCCTAGCATAAAAAATATTCCAGACCCAATGGGACATGTTTCGTCGAATTCCGATGTCGTTTGTGAAAAGTCCTTTATAAATATCGATGAAAAATCAAGCGTTAAAAATTCCTATAATTACAGAAAAAATATTTTTTTTGAAACTTTGACATTTAACTAGACCTCTTCCTAACAGATCCAATGAATCTTGTTTCGTCAAACTTGGAGTTCGTTTGGCCAATCATTTATTCGTTAAAAGTTACCCCGGGCTAAATTATCTAAACAATTAAATAGAAACAGAGACGTTATTGGCCACCAAAGTCTCATACGACATTCGTTTGCCACGAAATTTGATTATCTTACAATAATTTGATGATACAGTTCCAATGAAACTAATTTCATCGAAAACCGAGACCATTTGCAAAAATGGCTATCTTTAACACTTATATAATATTGAATAAAATATTATTCAAATTCGAAAATAATTCAAGTAAAAATAGTAATAAATTATTATCATCATATTCATCCAAATAAAATTATCATATAGTTATACAACTCGATATCGTCAAGACGGTGTCCAAGTTATATTAAAACCCTATTATTTCAATAAATAAACGTTATATTTTAATAATGATTTCCATAGCGACGATTTTAAATTTGGAATTGGACATAACTAACAATCTATATTACGAAATCTGAATTTTTCTCTTCCATATGAAAATTATAATCAACTAGAATCCAACGTTTCTTGTTCCATAGAAATCCGACTTATATCGGACCCTGTATATTCAGTTGAAGTTCAAAACTCAATATTACGAACAACGGCGCTATTTTGAGCTCGATTTATATTATATATAAATTTATCGTTCAAACTTCGTTTCAAATAAACGAATTCAATATTAAAATCCATTAGTATTCAAAATTTAATATTTAAAATAATAATATAATTTAAATATTCACCTACTAAAATACGAGGCATTACATTCTTCCCCCCTTAAATGACTTTCGTCCCCAAAATTACTAAGGCAAGAAAAATGTTACGAACCCATTTATTTTAAAAATCCAAATTTATTTTAAATCCAAAAACCAATCCATTTTGTAAATAAAAATTTTCAAAAATATCGAAAATATTCTAACACTTTAAATTCCCAGAAAAATTCGGCAGAGTCTCCCATATAAAGAGTGACTTCTGCGATATCGCAGGAACAAATAATATATATACATCGACCACACGGTTTGAAAACAAAATTCAAAAACCCAAAAATTATATTTTCGCATAGGCGTACCTTGTTCGAGCGCTATTGAGCATACTTGCTCAATCTATATGCGATTTACTCAACTAATATCAATCTGTCTAACCATCTGGGACCTGTACTTATCTCTATTCAACACGTAAGTAATAATTACATGAAATTTAGATAATATTTCAGTAATTAACAAGCATACTACATAAATTTCCAAAAACTAAACATGAATACCATTCATTTTCAAGTACAGGTTAAATCATTTATTTCAAATCACCTGCATTTTCATTCCAATTTATTTTGTTGGAATTCATTTTCTTTAGTTTACAATTTATTTAGATCTATGGAATCGTTGATTAATTTTATTCAAACAATCCATCAAACGGTTAACAACAATCAACAACCAACTCAACCATTCAATTGAACTTGCACTCAATATTAATATTTACTTTTGGGTTTTACATATCTGAACATCAATCAGCTAATGTCCAATTGATTTTTTTTAAATTATAATTCATTTGTTTAATTTCCAAATTTATTTTATTTAATTTCAATATTATTCTTAATTAATTTCACTTAACCAAGTTAATTCTTTTAATTCAAATTTTTAATTCAATTTGAATCCCATTCAAATCAATCAACACACAATATCTCAATAATTTTATAAAATCATTTCTTTTCTATACGAAAATATATTTTGGGTATTATTTCATTTACCCTCTTTACCAAACAATATTGTATCCATTATCAGTTCTATGCTTTTCAGCACTTGAACCGATCAACCAACATAATACAAAATATTTGTATATGAAATCTACAAATACGCTCTCATATATATACACTCAAACTCAATCTAGGGTATTACTAATCCAATCTCTATCGAGTTACACCACAGAGCCAAGGTTATTACTAAACCAATAGCTTTGATACCACTGTAACAGCCTGAGATTTTCAACCCCGAAAAACGACATAAAGAAACACCATGTTGAACATTCAAGCATCGAAAACACAGGAACGTTATTAGAAAGAAATTAGAGGGTGGGATAAGAAAGAAAGAAATATTAGAATACAAGAAGAGGAAGAACTAACGACACAACACAGAGACTCTCATCCCAGCGGAACAAAATATAATATAGAAATAAATCTTTACCGAGGGTTTTAAAAAATACTTACAATCATCAGAGTACATCACATACCTGGTCAGTTATAATAACCTATCCTCATATACAACACACAGCGGAATAAAAACCATATATATCATATGTCTGGACTTCTCCAGCTCGTCTCTGGACTTCGCAGCATACGATAACCTGAACCAATACATCCCGGTCTAACCCGAGCATTACAAACACCGGGTCAGTCTGGTGAACCAGAGTGATAAAAACACACTAAGTTTAAGTATCATCCAATTTGATTTTAAAGTCAAATTCTTTTCGAAAGAAAAGGATAATCGTAAGACTAAATCCACACATAAATGCGGACGATTTTTACCTTACGATAATCCAAAACATTTTTGAAATCAATATATTTTCTGATATTATAATATTGTCTAAATACAAATAAATATCAATCTAGCAGAACGCTTGCATCTCACGTTCTACATATGTAGTATACAATCAAAATGGCGAGCTCTTATTGGAGAATGGATTTCCTGGAAAGGTATGAGAACACCTTCCTGATAATGTAGCTCTAGAGATGAATACATTGGGGTTCAACAAGAACATCTTGCAACCCAGGCTAAACATGACTGGCCTCTCACTTCGCTTGAGAGTACCGAATATATCATTACCACGGTTGGGGGCCAGCCAACCGAACCGATAACATACATACAAAAATTTAAAAAGGGAAAACCAAAGGCATTTGATTTCACCAGATCAGGTAATGATATACCCTTTTGATGGGTGCAACCTATCCTTCAAAAGAGCACATCTCCATCCACTTTGAATGCCACATTGTCAGATCCTCCCAATATCACTATATTTCGATTTCCACAAAATACTCTGAGCGTTAAGCTAAGAGAAGGAGTGTTGCCTTCTCCACCACCAACATAGATATGTTTAAAGAAAACAAGATACGTAATTCCTTTGGAAATACTTCGTCGGACGCTTGTCCATATAATTCATCCAGGAATAGGATGAACCGAAGGTACCCTCCTACCACATCCTATATGGGTATCACCCAAGGATCAGTATCGTGTAGTCCTTGCAATCCGAAGATTTCACTCATGACAGAACCACTGCCGAAATATCTATGGCCGCTAAACCAGAGAAATTCAACAAGTGGTTCTTTCGTTCATGAAGATCCATGATCTTCAATGCTCCATCTTCAATAATCATCTTCTACGTATGCAAAGGGTTAACCTCCCCCCATGGCTTATAGAGGTATCTCATCACTTGTTTTACGACCAGCCTTTCGACTTCACAACCAACCCTCCCTTACTTTCGAGGGACATGTAGAGGTAAGAGTCTCTCGTCCGCCACCTAACGCGAAGCGAGAACCCTCTATCTTGTGTACCCAGCTCACACAGCTAGCAACAAGGAATGGTTTTCGAATATAATTTTGATCATGGTGTTTCCGTAACAACAATCGTATTGTTTAGATTTGATAGTCGGTTATTTAACTATCAAATAAAATCATGTGAATGAAATGAGTTTATTGATTCAGTACTCAGCATTACTTGACCTCTTTGATTAAACATTTGTTCATTATATTCTTTAAATCTTCCAATATTTGGAGTTTATCTTTTACTCCTTATTATAAATAAGAATTTCTTAAAATTCATATTATTTGCTTATAAACTTCTTCGAATACAGCTTCTGATATTATTTACGGAAATCATAACTTATGTTTCCCTCAATTTCTCTTGTTTATAAACTATTACCATTCCTGGATAATCGTAAAGTCATTCAAGTTGGGGTATTTTATTTACCTCTCAGACCTTGACTAACAACATTCATATTTTCAGAATAGATAGAAGTTTATCGACCACACGTTTTCCTTTGAAAACCTTATTTGAATCTCAACAACGTTTATTTAATTAATTATTAAATAAACTATTATTACTTCTCTATTAATCTATAATCCTTTATAATATTATATACCCCCGCTTTGATTCCATTAAAAATAGAATCCTTTATAAAATTCTTTAAAACTTGTTTGAGATGATATATTTGTTTTTTATATCATATATAACTGTCTTTAACAATTCTAATATAATTATACCTTAAAAACTTATATAAGTATATTTATAAATCTTACCTACTTGACAACTCGTACGAATACTTATATTTATTTGTATTAAAATAAATTAACTTATCATCCGTAACAAACGCTACAGATTTCATTGCAAAAATTTTTACTTCCTTATTTACACTCTTTTCAAATCATTACGACAACTTATGCATTGTCAAAAATCCCATAGCGATCTTTTTAATGATCGGCAGTTATAAATCAAATAGTTCAATTTATTATTTGTAACCATTGTTACAAATTCATTTTTCAAAATTCTTACTTCATTTACAAATCCATTTGTAAATTTTTAACGACAACTAATATTTCGATTTCATTTCTAAACTCCTAACTTTCATTTACAAAATCGTTGTCAATTATTTACGACAACTTATTATTCGTTGCCATTTCTGAAATCCTTTACTTAGCTTATACTCTCACGGCCTCGCCTTTGATTAACATTCCAAACTTCAGAATACCACATCCCGGTCTTCAGAATAAATCTCACTTCGTTAACCATTCCGAACTTCGGAATATCACATTCTAAACCTCGGAATAACCCTCACTTAACCATTTCATACCATTTCCCCACTTCTCAATTTCCTTTATTCTAATTTCAAATATTAAATAAATATTTAATTTAAGCTATCATATTCGCGCAAAAATCCTTTTTATAACTTCATTATAAAACTCAGTTTTAATATAAAACCCATTAACTCCTTTCACATTTCGATTCGCTTTCGTTCCAACTTTGATAACCTTTTATATGAATTAAAAAGTAATCTCCATAATTATTATTAATTAAAATAATAATTTACTTCAGTCATTAACTACAGTAGCATTAGTTAATTTCTTAATTAACTAAAATAAATAGTAAGCTTCTTTTTAAAATCTTATTAAAATTAAAACAATTATTCATTAAACTATTTTATTAAATTAATTTAATAATTATTCTCAGTTAAAAACAGTTGATTTAGTCAACTTCATACATGATTAATTCATTAACCAATTTCAATTGGTCCTTCCTTTAAATTAATTAATAATACAACTAATTTAAATAATTCCATTTAATTGTTTCTTAACAAAAATAATTATCCAATTCTTAACCGTTAGGTTAATTTCAGTTCATTTGCTTATAAATCTGATTAACATAAGCATCTACTCTATAAAATCATTTAATATTGTCTTATAAATTTAAATAATAAATAATGAATATTAAATTTCCTTTTTCTAAACTTTTATTCAAATATGTAGATTTAAATAAATTTATCTTCAGTTATAAATATAAATTTTATAACTTCACTTTTATCGATTTACCTGACAGTAAATCCATATTTGGAAAACGATTAATTTATAAACCATATACTGCAAATTACTCAATAAATATTACCCATTGGTTAAAACAAAACAAATGTTGCATTTCAGGTCAATGGTCAACAACCAAATCAATCATTCCATCGAGACAGTTCATATAATAATAATATAAAAATAAATATCATTAAATATATTTGAGAAATCCCATTGGATCCCTCCAATCTGTTCTTCCTTGCATCAAAATAGATTATCACACATAAATTCATTCAATTCAATCTAACTGGTAATTTCAGTAAATAACGATTATTTAACATCAACCAATTTATTAAACACAACAAACAATTCAAAACAATTCATTAAACTAAACATGTTTATTTTATAAACGTGACCAACAAGATAAATTACCTTTTTTGGGTCCAATCGTAAAATAACGATTTGGAGGTTCACTGAAATTAAACAAATGTTTAATTTCATCGGTTTAATCAACATATGTAGATATATTTAACAAACAAACAGACAGTCAACATTAGCAACCACAGCACACAAATTAAAAACCCGACTTATATAAAATATAAGCAGGGAGAACTGACTACTGAGTGTGTTTAACTCACCTTGATCTGATTCGTTAAAACTGTTCAGTTACAGTTAAATTAAACGATCGTTTTAAATTAACTGTAATTTCCAGTTGCTTCCAAGTCTGACCAGAGAATTCAAAAATATAGATCTCATTACCATGATTCCGGGATAGTTTGGTTGATTTGATTCTGATAATATGTACCAGATATAAATAATATAAATTCTCCGGTTTTAATTAATTAACTACTTAATTATTAAACTATAATTAAATACATGATTAAGATATTAATGTAATTACATTTTCAACTCAACTTAAAACAGTTCGATATTTACGTTGTTTAGTCGAAATATACAGACCGCCACCGTGATTGGGGAACATGAGCATGCACGCCATCTTCTGCTTTTTATTAAGGCAGATCTCATTTCCAATTTAACACATGGCCCCATCTTCTTTTATATTATTCTTTCAGTAATGCCTTGTTGAGCACCACCTTCATTTAATAATTTAATATGACTAATGAACTAATTCTATGTTAATAACATTTTAATTACTAACTAATATGTTCCAGTCAAATACATTACAGTCAAAATTGGCCCGAAGAATCCTGCTTTCCTTCGTTTGTTCAAGGCTTCCCATCGATCTACAAACATGTTGCGGTTTTAATATAAGGGTTTTTAAATAAATATAATTATTACTTAGTTAAACATTAATTAAATTTAACCACTTTACTTTGTTAAGGTTCAGATCAAAGAACACAGGCTCGTTCCCTTCCTTTCACTTTTCTCGTATGTGCTTTTGATTCCACCTCATGTATTTGTCCCAAGTACAAAATCCTAGTAAAATTGCTTAAATCTGTCATGATAATATATTATTTATGTTAAAACAAAATGTTCCTTAATATAATATGGTAACGTTTACTACATACTTTAAAACTAAATCAGACCGATACTGTTTTCTTTCATTCCCGATTGTCTAAGCTGCTGATTGGAAACAAAACTCATGCTCAACTATAGTTCACGCTTCCTCTGCATGCCTGAATAAAGGTTACGGCTTAGTTAATATAAATGATTCAAATTAGGTTACCAACTTAATTAAAGTATAATTAATATAAATTAATTATGTTTGGTATAGGAAAGTCAGTCGATCCATTACTTCCAGTCTTCCATCCGAAACCCGTTTTGCACAAAAAACCCATGCTGCCATCAATTCAGCCCATCGACGTCGATCAGAGATAACCCAACGTTGCATCTAACCGCCCTCGACCTATGCTGCAAGCCACGACTCACTAATCCTCCCCAGTCGCCTTCAAAAGCTCCAAAATCGCAACCGATATCGGACCAAATTCTGATTAGTTCAATGCTTTATAGGAGATCACCACCGTTGTATAGCAGGAGCTGCAAGAGCTCTACATAATTGCTTCAGAAAGTATTTCAATTTAGTTTTTGGATTAGAAGAGAAATTGGGTGGAAGAAGGAGCATTTCTGTTCGTTGATTAAGTAAGGAGGCGGCGACTCCATTTGTTGATCGCGCAACATTCTATGACCCCAGTTTTAGGGTTACACACACACTATTTATAAGAGAAATGAAAGTTGGGTAGGATTTATTATTATTTTATTATACTATACTTTACATGAAGAAATGTGTCAAATTACCTACATAAACCTCTCGTTTTTGACAAACAAATATGTAATCCAAGCATAAAAAAAATATTTCGGACCCAATGGGAAAGGTTTCTTCGATTTCCGATGACATTTTTGAAAAGTCCTTTATAAATATCGTTGAAAAATCAAGTGTTAAAAATTCCTATAATTACAGAAAAAATCTAAAATTTTTGAAACCTTGACATTTTACTAGACCTCTTCCTAACGGATTCAATGAATCTTGCTTCATGAAATTTGGAGTTCGTTTGACCAGTTGTTTATTCATTAAAAGTTACCCCTGTCTAAATTGTCTAAACAATTAAATAGAAACAGAAACGTTATTGGCCATCGAAGTCTCATACGACATCTGTTTGCCACGAAATTTGATTTTCTTATAATAATTTAATGATACGGTTCCAATGAAACTAATTTCATCGAAAATTGAGACCGTTTGCAAAAATGGCTATTTTTAACGCTTATATAATATCGAATAAAATATTATTTAAATTCAAAATAATTCAACTAAAAATAATAATAAATTATTATCATCATATTCATCCAAATAAAATTATCATATAGTTATACAACTCGATATCGTCAATTTCGAGTCAAGACGGTGTCCAAATTATATTAAAACCCTATTATTTCAATTAATAAACGTTATATTTTAATAACGTTTTCCATAGCGACTATTTTAAATTTTGAATTGGACATAACTAACAATCTATATTACGAAATTTGAATTTTTCTCTTCTATATGAAAAATATAATCAACTAGATTCCAATGTTTCTTGTTTCGTAGAAATCCGACTTATATCAGACCCCGTATATTCAATTGAAGTTCAAAACTCAATATTACGAACTGCGGCGCTATTTCGAGCTCGATTTATATTTTATATAAATTTATCGTTCAAACTTCGTTTTAAATAAACGAATTCAATATTAAAATCCATTAATGTTCTAAATATAATATTTAAAATTATAATATAATTTAAATATTCACCTACCAAAATACGAGACATTACATATTTAAATTTAAATATGGATTTAAAATGAGAACTAAGAACCATGTTAAAAAGGGAAATGAGGAAATCTATTCCGATGTACGAATATAAATAAAATAAACCCAAACGGATTTATGGTTAGAATTCGACTATGTCAAATTTATAAAAATAAATTATATCCAGAAAGGATATTTAAATTATATTAAATGGAAACTGAAATTAAATATGAAAATAGATTATACAATCATATATGAAAGTTATAAAAATAAAATATTCCAAATATAAGAACTGGGTTTCAAATAGATTTTTAAATGGAACTTGTTTTAATATCTAAAATAAGGCAGAAAATCTATAAACGATGTTTATAAATAAAATTGGATAATTATTATAGGATAATTTGGAATTTTAAATTCAAGTATGAATATAAAAGTGAATTAGAAATTGTTTCGAAAATGGAACAACGAATGTTATTCCGGAATTCGAAATATAAAATGGAATTGAGATGAATCTGAGAATTTATAATTAGAATGTGATTATATTGAATTTTATAAAATAAATTATTTATAAAAGAATTGGGATTTTAGTATAGCAAACTGAGTATAAATAAATTTGTAACCGTGTAATGAAAAATCGACAATTATAAATAATCAGAAATATTAAGTTAAATTGGGAAAATTTGTTTAATTTATTTATTAAAATATATTAGAATGGAGTTGAAATTTATTTTAAACAAAGTTTAAATGTTTTTATATATAAACGTATTCAAAACGAACTCGTCGCAGTGCGGTAGTTCGTAGTTTGGCGTTTCGAACTTTAATTGAGTATATAGAACTTAATTTAAGTTAGAATTTTTTGAAATAAGAATCATCAGGACCGATTGAATAATAGTTTTCTAATGGAAGAGAAAAATCTGGATTTCATCTTATAGATTTTGTGTTATGTCAAAACAAATTTTCAGAAAAACAGCGCCATAACTCTTTAAAAACCATAACGATTTATTTAAAATTAATAAAAGGATTTTATGTAAATAAAATCTGAATTTCCATTAGAAAAATCCAGATTTGAGTTGTAAAATAAATACGCACTCAAGTTATGTAAATGAAATGATTTTTGAAACAAAAATCAAATTTCTAATTATTGAATAGAACTAACTAATCTGAAGAATAATTAGTTAATGGAATTTTGAATAGAAATTGGACTTTGAAAGGTAAATTAGATTTATGAATTCATATTTGAAATTGAGTACGAAACTTAAATTAAAAATGGAGTTAAATTAATTTATAATCAAGATTAAAATATATTTGAACATGATATATTCAAATAAAAAGTAGAATAGGCAAAAGAGCTAATAAGAGGATTAATTAGCGAGTTGAGTTAAAAATGATTGGACTGAGTTGGAATAAATAGGGAATAGACGTATATAAGTTAGATAGGTATGGAATGAAGTGTATGAAGATTATAATACGAGTGCTCAACATAAAGGTATATGTTTAAATTCCATATGAGTTTTATGCGCCGAATCGGCAAGCCCCTTAGCTTTTTGATTTTCTTTTTGAATGGAAAGGTCCTAGAGAGGCGAGTTGAGGTTTGAGCTATTGACCAGTACAAAGAAGGTGCTGGTGAAATTTTCCTGAAATTTAAGGAGTTAGAATATTTTTAAGAAAATTTGATAACTAGAAATCAATATATCGATATACATAGAATTCGATAAGGAAACAAACTTAAAATAGAATATTATAAACAAAAAGGAAATATATAATTAAATCTGGTAAAGATAGAAAGAGAAACGTATACACATTTTAAAAATGAGTAATTGGTTTATATGATGTCGATTATTCGAGATAAAAGGTCTTGTCCGTTTTGAAGTTAACAATGTCATTCAATGAAGGTCTGAGAATTGTTTATACCCCAACTTGATTGATTTCATTATTAACCAGTAAATAGCAAGATTCGGGCGAAGATAAATTTTTTGAATAAGATTTAGTTGAATGCAGTATTTTGGGTTGTTGTAACAATGTTTTACACAACATTTGTTTTAACCCAGATAAGTGGAATTTTGGAAATATTATAATAAATATTTCCTAAGTATAGAAATGAATGGTCGTAAAAGGGAGAAGTACTTGAAATGTTTTCCAATTATTAATAGAAGATAAGTACAGAAAATAAAAGAAGGCGAGATATTGAAATGTTTTCCAAATAGCATAAGAGGCCAAGATGATTATTGAAAATATTTGGTTAACAAATATTGATAAGGAAATGGAGAAGTGATTTAATTAATGAAATATTAATTGAGGGGCTCAGTGGTTGTTTGATATTTTGAATGGATGTTTGTTTTTCTTCGATAGTTAAATAACTGGTTATCGAAGTATTTGTCAATATTGTTGTCAATATGGAGAGACTGGTTGGATTATTTTCCGAGAACCACTCCTTGTTGGCACTAGCGTTGCGAATCAGATTATATGAAGATAATCAAAGATGGAGAAAAGTGCAAGGGTTTTTTCTATTAATCCTAAGTAGAAATTGCCTAGGATGGATTAACGAAAATTGTGCCTTCGGTTTCGTTCAGTCTCCGAACGAAGTGTATGGACGAGTGTCTGGCAAAGTACTTCCAATGATCGCATATGTGTGTCTGTATAAATATATTTGGTGGCAGAGAATTTATTCTCTTACCATAATATCCATATTTTATATTTGTGCAAATCAATTAGTGATTAAAGGATCTGACAATGTGACATTTAAAGTATTTGTGCTATCAATGAACGATAAGAGATCGAAGCCTCAGGCCTCAACAACTAGGAAATGGCAAAAATCGGGTAGGCAGCATGACTAAGTGGGTAGCTCTCAATTAGGGTGGATTATCACCTATCTAGAGAAATTAATTTCATCCTTTATTATATTCGATGTTTTCCCATTCGGGAAAACATTTGCTAATCCCAACCATTGGTGATATACATTCGATACACTCAAACGAAATGAGTGATCAGTCATGTGTGGCCAGATTACAAGGTGTTCTTGTTGAACCCAGTGTATTCTACTGGAGATACACTACCGGAAGGTCGTTCCATACCCTGGCATAGTTGGAAATTCATTACCCAATAAGTGCTCGCGGTTTTAATTGTATATTATATATATGTGGAGCGTGAGATGCAAAGTTCTACTACATTGTTATTTATTTGATTTAGACACTATTATAATATCAAAAGAGTTTTGATATAAAGATTATCGTTTCTTTTAAAAGGATTTTTGAAAGTTAATTCAAGTGTTTTGAATTCTCAAAAGGAAAATACTCGTTCCGTGTTATATGGCGTGGTCTTATGAGATATCGTTTATTTTCTCAAACTGTTTTAAATTGTTTACTCATACCAGTCTCATGACTGACCTAGAGTTTATTTTGTTTTGTTTTACCTAAACTCTTGGGTGCTCAAATTTGTATGGACGGTCAAGTAGTTTAGGATTTTACAGATCTATCTGCAAGAGCTTGGAGCAGGAGACTTCACTGTTGATATTTAGAGTTTTATTCCGTTGTGTTGTATTTGTGATATACTCTGATAATGTTTGTAAGTCCAGATACAGTTGTATTTCAAAAGTGATTATTTATATATTTTATTTTATTACGCTGCCATTGTGAGATTCAGTGTTGTTTTTGTTCTTCTTCTATCTTTTTGTTCTTATTTCATAATGATTCGTATTTCTATACAATTTGGGTTGGACATGTGGTGTATTTCGTAACTCAGATAGTATGGATTTGCGGGCCACTACATAAGCATATTATTCTGCTTCATTTATTTACATTGAATTAAGAAACATGATAATAAAATATATTCGAAAATGTATGGAATCTCATCCTATTTTGATAGTTGTATCCATTATTTATTTAATATTTTGCAGGCATTATTTTGCCATAATTCTGTTGGAGAACAATTAGTGAAAAATTATTAGTCGTTAGTTCAAAATCATAAGAAAGTTGAGGTATTTCCACTTTTGGAATTGAGATTGCATTTCTCAAAGAATGTATCAAGAGCATTTTATATTGACATTTCACCGACTTTTTTAAAGACTATTCAATTTCACTACAACAAATTTTAAACTCTATTTGCATTTGCTTTTGATTGCAATTCATATTCGTATCATATATTATATATTATGCTATATATTCCTAAATCAATAAAGACCTGTAATTTTTAAAACTATAGAATAAAAGTTGTCAATTTTTCCTAATAAAAAATATTCACAAGTTTTTTTTTTTTTTTTTTTTTTTTTTTTTTTTTTTTTTTTAAATTTCAGCTTGACTTGTTCGGGTGAATTTTAATAAACTACTTTTTAGTTTTTAAATTAAATCTGACCTTTCAAAAGATAAAATGTAGCTTATTAAATTGTCTTCCATGATAAAGTTGTCTTGCAGCCAAGAAAACACGGCGAGTAAAGTGAACCGGGAAGTGGTCACACCATTTTAATGGGCTTACCCAGTTATGGCGGCAATTACAGCTTTTTATTCTCACATTACCGCGGAAACCGAAAAGTCTCAAGCAGCAGATCGAATTCCTTGCCCTAATTTTTGATCTACTTTCCATTCTTCTATTTTGATTATTAACATACGATCCTAGTAGAATCACAAAGTCAGGATTGTGTATCTTCTGTAAAACGCGAAGACCATGGCGTCTACTGCTCAAAGTGCATTAGCTAATCTGGTGGGCGGTAATCTCCAAACTCATTTTTGCCACAAATACTTGTTTTGCTATGTGATGATTTGTTTAATTTATAACCGTGTAAGATTGAAACTAATTTTACTCCCTTGTAGATTAATCGAGATCAATGCTGTAAGAACGTTCACTAAATTGCTATCCGGTTATTTTAGTTGGGAAATTAATAAAAGTGTGTTGCTAGAAGCAGCTTCCTGCTGCCATTTCTGTAGAGCTTATATATAATTAATTTATGTGCTACTTCATACCGTAAAAGATAATTACAAAAACCTGATTAGAGTTCGTCTTCTTTTTCCGCAAGAAGCCACAAACCACAATACTCGGTAATCTCCCAGTAATGAGAAAGTCAGCCGGGACCTTCAAACAAAGGTAAACTTCTCAGCAATCTTTCTACCAACCTGAAAAGTAACTTTCAGTTTTCCATCTCTTTACGTTTACCTTCCGCCTAAGAATAGCCCTCTTCCTCTATGGATTAATATTTAAAAATGGAAATTTAATCAATTTTGTGAAAAAGATTTGGATTTTAGTGTTTTACATGTTTGAGATTAACCCAAAATGTTGAAGATGAAAATTTTAAAGATTAATTACCTAGTGAAGAAATAGTAGTAGCATGTTTATTTATTAAACTTGATTAAAGTTTGGACATTGTTATTCGCAGTCCAAAATTAGTTAAGGGGTTGTCAATTCTAAGGGCACGCCAATCATATTTAGAATTGTTATGAGGCGTACTGAACACAAAAATTAGTATACGAAGATATCCTTACTTTATTTTACATTGTCGAATTTCAACTAAGTCTCTCCTTAACCAAAAGTGGAGTGTCAGTAACAACTGATAAACACATGCCTTAATTACCTAAGTAAGAGTAGTTTGGTCATATTATAATTTAGTTTTAAGGGAGGGTCACTTTCTAACGTCTTCCCCTTGGTAAATTTAAAAAACAACAAAAACTAAGTCACCCCTTAACCAATTCTGGAGTGTGAATAACAATGCCCTAAAGTTTTACACAGCGTTAGTAAGCATATTTTTGGGTGCTTTTAGCAAAACACTAATAAAATATTAGACAGAATCATCTTGGTTGATGAAAAATATTAGTCAATATTAAAGCATCATTAGCTGAAGTAGATTTATATTAAAGCATCGATATTGTGATTCGTTGAGTACTGAATTCTCCTTTAACACTTACTTATTCTAAACCAAGTTTAAATTTAACACCAAAATTTAAATTTTACTATCAAAATTTAATCTGATTTGCTTTATATAAATAAGTAAATAAATCTGAATTCAATTTTAGATATTCAAATTTGTAAATAGAAATTTACAAAAGTGAATATATGGAAATTGGAAACCTTAATTTGATTTGTGCATGAAATGAGACTAGTGTTTTATTTTGTTCCAAAGTGATTGCAGTTTTGTAATATATACGATATATGTTAAGTAAAAAATGATGTATGTGATTTGAACTAATTTTTCGGTTTATGTATAGTAATTTACAGTGTATGAATAAAATTTGCTGTATTGGTTAACATATATTCATAGGTTAATTGAAGAGGATGTTAGTCTATTCTTCCGCTGAACAAGAGAGTAATAGTAAATTATTTAAAAACCGACTTTAGCTCAGTTGGTAGAGCGGAGGACTGTAGTTATATAACAGATAGATCCTTAGGTCGCTGGTTCGAATCCGGCAAGTCGGATTTATTTTGTACTTTTCCGCTACTGAGAAATTTTGATTTGAAGTCTTAATATGAACTGCTCTGTCATTTATTCTGATCTTCATTTTTTACCATCCATTCACATGTTACTTGTAACCATGAAGATAGCATGACTCAATGCTTGTGGTGCTTTATCAGTACTGACCAGTCATCATCTTTTTTACTTCAATTGAATTTTGTGTTGTCGGCTGTTTTCCATGTTAAATTTTGTTACAATACCTGTAACATCAAGCTTAGTTTAGAATCTTTAGGTTTATGATTTTGAAATAATGTTGTGAACCATATAATATGTACAGAAATTTCTCAATCGCTATTGTGTGAGCTATATGATGCGGTCAAATGATTTTTTATGTAATCGGCGTAGAAATAGTGTAAAATCCCAAAAACTGGTCGGTCGTGCAGTTTTGTGGTTGTTGCTCAGTTGGTACAGCGGAGGATTTTCCCTCTGTGGAGGAATAACCTCTTGGGTTGGTGCCTGGAATTTTTGTGATAAAGGCATAGTTTTTCCAGCTCAAAACTTGACTTCCTGTAGCCGTGCATAAAATTTCTCTAGGCTTCACCTTCAATTCAATTTTAAGACTATAAAGAGGAAAAGAGAGTTAAAAAGTTTTTCAAGCCCTATTTAAATTCATAGGTTAAATGATGTAAAACTTGACTTATTGCTTTATGAAGGATAACTGAAAATAGTAACTACTTGATTGCAAACCTTTTTAATTGATTTGCTTTTTTTTTTTAATCTTTGTTATCATCTGATCACATGTTTCACATGGTAATAAGCAGGATTGTGTCATTTGAATGTAATTATAAGATAAAATATGGCGTACTACTCATTTGAATCATTATAACTTCTCCCCTGAAAATTGATGTTATTAGTGGTATATTCCTGTTATGTTGTGCTATGGTACTCATAAGAGCGAAAAAAATTATGCTCTTGTCTCATTAGAAACAATGCTGTGAAGTAATTACATGGGCTTATCAATCCAAGCTATTGAGTACATGTTATTAACATGAGCCTTTTGAACTTACACTGCAAGGTGAATTCTCCTGATCCTAGTGAATAGCCGACAGTTTTTGTACATGTGAACTTTCAGAGTGTACTGCCTTGAAATTTACTGAATATAATTTTATTTGAAAAAAAAAACACGCTATCGCTGATACTTAGATTTTCCCATGTATAAAATTATGGCGTATTACTCATATGTATAAATGAATTAAGCAATCGGTCGCATCAAACTTTGAATGGTTCTAGTTTATGACTAGTTTATTCCTATTAAATTGTGTTATGCTACTTATAAGAGCGAAATTTGTTTATGCTCGTCTCATGTAAGATAACACTGTGAAGCATAATTATTACATAGATTTATCAATGCGCACAATATCAGTTATTTTTCTTTGCCAATCATCACTTCAACGATGCTCATTACGTATATGCCATTGACATGATCCTTTGAAATTATATTCTTTTACTGCGGAGAGGTTCTTCTTGATCCCTATGAATAGCTGCCAATTTTATATGAGGTGTAAATTATCTAGTCTACTTTGTTGAAATCTGATGAAAATAGGGGAAGTGGCTATTACGTAGTAGATTTTCATATTTACGCTAATAATAAAGAATGTTTGATGATTACTGCCGGTTATTCTTCCTATGTAAGCTGTAACTGCTCAAGTTTGAAAGCCTGTGTAAAAGCAAGTGTTTGCTGCGGTGTATGTAGTCTTACTCATTATCTTATATTCTTAGCGCTTTCACTAAATTACTGACTTGAACAATTTTTTATTTCTGTAGGTTTACCGGTTGAGGCATGAACCGCTATATCTTCCAATTAATTTATACTGTTCTTTGGGCTTGCATAATGAAAACTGTCATGGCCCCAAGTCACTAGTTCATTGTATGTGCCCTCATTTTGCTGTTTTACTACTCACTATATTTAGTCATGTAACTGATTTCAGGAATATTTTCATTTTAGACATATTCACAGAAACTATATCAACCGTAGTTAATGATTGGAGAAATACTGAAGTTAATTGGTGTATCCATTGTCGCTATGGCTACAAATGATCCAAGATTATTTGAGATTGATCTTACATTCTTCTGTACAAAATTATATTATTAGCCAAAGAAAAAGGTGGGCCCTTTGTTACATTTCCTTTGCACAATAGTTCATTATATTTGCTTAACCAAATACTGAATTTCCGATTTTCGCTATGATGTGTTTTCAGATAGTAGTGGTTTGTGATATTAAAATCATGAAGGTATGAACCACTTACATGTTTTCAGTTATGGACTGAACACTTGCTGATTCTTTTATTCCACTTAGGGATTTCTCAATGATTTGATCAAGCTACAAATATCATTCATTCTTGATGCATCATATGAAAGGGTATACACTCAACCGAGGTTACTTCTCTTCCTTTTTCGCAATTGAACGAGTCAAGTAGTTTAATTATGGATGTGCTTTCTTGTAATTATTCATAGATTGCTTGTGAAGAAATAGCAGTAGCATCAAGTAGCATGTTTATTTATTAAACTTGATTAAAATTTTACACAGCTTTAGCAAGCATATTTTTGTGTGATTTTAGCAAAACAGTAATGAAATAGTGCGATGCTAAGAGCACCGCAAAATCTGCTTCGCGGTACCGTGCTACCGCCGACCAAACAGTGTTCGGTTGGCGGTTGTACACCGAATGTGGCCAAAAAAAAAGCGTTCGGTAGTACCGGTGGTACCCGAAGCAGAAAGTGCGGTGCCCTTGGCACCGTACATAAAATATTAGACAGAAACATCCGTTTGATGAAAAATAAAAATCAATATTAAACTATCATTAGTTGAAGTAGATTTATATTCCTTTCAAGTGCCAATTTCTATTTGTACAGTTTCTCATAGTCATTTTTAACATTTTTCACTGAAAATTAAATATAAAAAATTAAATTTTAAAATTCATTATTGAAATATTGTGATTCGTTGAGTACCGAAGTCTCCTTTAACTCTTACTTATTCTAAACCAAGTTTAAATTCAACACAAAATTTTGAATTTTACTATCAAAATTAAATTGATTTGCTTTATTTTAAATAAGTAATAAATCTGAATTCTATTTTAGATATTCAAAGTTGTAAATAGAAATTTACGAAAGTGAATTTATGAAAATCGAAAACCTTAATTTGATTGATGCATGAAACAAGACTAGTGTTTTATTTTATTTCAAAATGGTTGCAGTTTTGTAATATATACGATGTATGTTAAGTAAAAAATGGGGTATGTGATTTTAAGTAATTTTTCGATTTCGGTTTATATATAGTAATTTACAGTGTATGAATTTTATTTGCTGTATTGATTAACATATATTCATAGATTAATGGAAGAGGATGTTAGTCGATTTTTTATCTATATAAGAGAGAAATAACATTTTTTTCAAAACCGACTTTAGCTCAGTTGGTAGAGCGGAGGACTGTAGTTATATAACAGATTGATCCTTAGGTCGCTGGTTCGAATCCGGCAAGTCGGATTTATTTTACAGTTTTTCCTGATTTTTTTTTACCTCCCATTCGCATGTTACCTGTACCCATGAGGATAGATTGACTCAATGCTCATGGTGCTTTATCAGTACAGACCAGTCATCATCTTTTTACTTCAATTGAATTTTGTGTTACAGGCTGTTTTCCATATCATCAAGCTAGTTTAGGATCTTTAGGTGTCTGATTTTGAAATAATGTTGTGAACTATGTACAGAAATTTCCCAATCGCCACTGTGAGAGCTATATGACATGGTCAAATGATTTTCTTTGCAATCGGCGTTGAAGTAGTGTAAAATCCCAAAAACTGATCGGTCCTGCAGTTTTGTGGTTGTTGCTCAGTTGGTACAGCGAAGGATTTTCCCTTTGTGGAGGAATAACCTCTAAGTTGGTGCTTGGAATTTTTGTGATAAAGGTATAGTTTTTACCAGCTCAAAAACTTAACTTCCTGTCGCCATGTATGAAATTTCTCTAGGCTTCACCTTCAATTCAATTTTAAAATCATAAAGGGAAAAGGAGAATTAAAAAGCTTTTCAAGCCGTATTTTAATTCATAGGTAAATGATGTAAAACTTGACTTATTGCGTTATGAAGGATAACTGAAAATTGTAACTACTTGATTGCAAACTTTTTAAATTGATTTGCTTTTTTTATGTTTGTTTTCATTAAATCACATGTTTCACATGGCAATAAGCTGGATTGTTATTTGAATGTACTTATGAGATAAAATATGGCGTACTACTCAGTATGTAAACAAATTAAGCTATTTGTTACATCATAATTTGAACATTATAACTTCTCCCCTGAAATTTGATGTTATTAGTGGTATATTCCTGTCATATTGTGCTATGGTACTCATAAGAGCAAATTTGTTTATGCTCCTGTTTCATTAAAAACAATGCTGTGAAGTAATTACATAGGCTTATCAATCCAAGCTATATTTGTTTATGCTCATCGAGTACAAGTTATTAACATGAACCTTTTGAACTTACACTGCAAGATGAATTCTCCTATCCTAGTGAATAGCTGACAGTTTTTGTACATGTGAACTTTCAGAGTGTACGCCTTGAAATTTACTGAATATAATTTGATTTGAAAAATAAACACGCTATCGCTGATACTTAGATTTTTCCCATGTAAAATTATGGCGTATTACTCATATGTATAAATGAATTAAGCAATCCGTCGCATCAAAATTTGAATGGTTCTAGTTTATGACTGGTTTATTCCTATTAAATTGTGTTATGCTACTTATAAGTGCGAAATTTGTTTATGCTCATCTCATGTAAGATAACACTGTGAAGCATAATTATTACATAGATTTATCAATGCGCACAATCAGTTATTTTTCTTTGTCAATGATCGCTTTAACTATGCTCATTATGTATGCCATTGACATGATCCTTTTGATATTATATTCTTTTACTGCGCAGAGGTTCTTCTTGATCCCTATGAATAGCTACCAATTTTATGTGTAAAGGTGTAAATTATCTAGTCTGCTTTGTTGAAATCTGATGAAAATAGGGAAAGTGGCTAATACGTAGTAGATTTTCATATTTACGTGAATTATAAAGAATGTTTGATGATTACAGCTGGTTATTCTTCCTACTCAAGTTGTAATTGCTCAAGTTTGAAAGCCTGTGTAAAAGCAAGTGTTTGCTGCGGTGTGCATAGTCTCACTCATTAATTTATCGCTTTCACTAGATTACTGACTTGAACAATTTTTTGTTTTTGTACGTTTACCAGTTGAGGCATGAACCGTTATATCTTCCAGTTAAGTTATGCTGTTCTTTGGGCTTGCATAATGGAAACTGTCCTGACCCTTAGTCACTTATTCAAGGTATGTGCCCTCATTTCGCTGTTTTACTACTCACTATATTTAGTCATGTAACTGATTTCAGGAATATTTTCATTTTGGACCTATTCACAGAAACTATATCAACCATAGTTAACGATTGGAGAAATACTGTAGTTAATTGATGTATCCATTTTCGCTACGGCTTCAAATGATCCAACATTATTTGAGATTGATCTTACATTCGTCTGTACAAAACTTTGTTATCAATTAATCAAAGAAAAAAGTGTGCCCTATATGTTATGAGAATTTTTCAATATCAGCAAAGAGGTTGGTTTTGGTCATCAATTGACCATCGAGATTTGGAGTTTGGATTATACAGTCACGATTGTTCTTGTAAATCACGATTTTAGAAATAGTTTTTGGATTTATCATTGGGTATTGACCAAGTATGGATTAGATATGTATATTTTGGTAAGAAATCGATTTGAATTGATTTCTTTGATTAAGGATCGAACTGCTGTTGCAGACACATTTCCTTTGCACAACATTTCGTTAAATTTGCTCATCCAAATACTGAATTTTCAATTTTCACTGTGATGCGTTTTCAGATAGTGTGGTGGTTTGTGATATTAAAGTCATGAAGGTATGAATCACTTGTATGTTTTCAATTATGGACTGAACGCCTGCTGATTCTTTTATTCCACTTAGGGATTTCTCAATGATTTGATCAAGGTACAAATATCACTCATTCATTCTTGATGCATCATATGAAAGGGTGTATACTCAACCAGGTTACTTCTCTTCCTTTTTCGTAAATGAACGAGTCAAGTAATTTAATTATGGATGTGCTTTCTAATAATTATTCGTAGATTGCTCGTGGATGTAAATCTTGTGTTTGCCCATAATCTTATACTGCTTTTATTTCATTTTAAGGTTGCTTATTCATTTTCTACTTATTGGAGAACCTAATTTGGTTATGTAATGATGCATGCCTCACAGTGCCCAATATTCTAATGCTATACACTAAATACTAATGCTTTTAAAATGATCCATTTTCTGTATGGAGGACATTGAATATTGATAATATAATAAAGTTACTAGGCTTGTTTGAGTATCCTGTATCGTTTGTCCAACCAAAAGTTCTATATCATATGGTCAGTTTGTCCTCCAATGTGCCTATTTTTGTATATCAATGAAGTAAGATGATGGTAATGAGAAGGTAACTAATTTTGTATAGGATGCCAATTGATTAATAGGAAGAACATGGGATGTAAAACAATTGTATATATTATATCACTTAGTTAACAGGGGTTTGTCTGTAAAAAGAGCTTAATTGTGTCCCCTGAACACTGTGTGCCACACGGCCGCTGAAGCAAGCGTACGTATTCCAAAGTAAAATATAAGGGGAAAAAGAGCTTAGGAGGTGCTTCAGTAATCATAATACAGATAACAGTGTATAAACCAAACACTTGCAACTTCCTCATCGCCCATATGCTGTTGTATGGCAAAATTATTTATACGGGAAATAAAACAAATAATTGATGATGTGGGACCGTATACTAAACTCCCTCAAGCTAGCAAAATAATCTGAGCAGAGAAGCCTGATCAAGGATTCAATGCCACATAATGTCCTAAATTAAAGAGTAATGCGTTACCAGAGTAAGCATAACTATGTTTTTTAAGGTTGAATGTGGATAGATATTTCGTTATTAATCATAGCTAGCAATATATATTGACACATGAGCAGAGTGATATAAGAAGATAACTAATAAAACATTATTTGATTATATGGTTTTTCTCAGGATGATGTAATTAGGACTCCAAGAGGTCAGGTTGGGTTGGTCAGGCTAGATATTTTCATTCGATCAGTATAACTCCTACATGATATTAATTAATTAACTGCATGTTTATTCATGTTCCATGAATACCATCGTGTGTTAGGCTGCATTATATTTGTTAACAGGACCTTTTACAAGTAAGTATATGTTAAATTTTGGCGATTAAAATATATTAATGAGAAGGCATTATTTATTTTCATAATCAAGTCAATTATGAAAAACAAATTAATATGGAGAAGGCAATTGATTTAAAAAATCAATCAAGAATTGGTGGGGTGAGAGAGACATTAATTGTTCCCATAATCAAATCAAATATGTGAAACAATTAATTGATTTGAAGAATCAATCAAAAATTTATATAGGTGGAAACCAAATTAATGCGCAAGATTTGTGATGAATCAAATCAAGGAAATTCCTAAACATCTTCATCTTTATCTTCTAGAATTCTCTATTCTTCCTATATATATGAAGTCATTTGCTCACTTTTGTATAAGAAAAGACATCTTTCCATATTATTCCTCAATAGATCTCTATTTTCTGTATTTATTATAGGGTGAGAATTAGTATTGAGTTTTTATTGTAATTCTTCTCATTTTTGTATCCTCCTCTTGAAGTAAAGAAATAAAGAAGTTGTTGGGTCTCCGTGGACGTAGGATATTCATATCCGAACCACGTTAAATCTTTTGTGTCTTCTTCTCCTCTTCTATTTTTGTTCTTTTGTTTGGTGATATTTTTATTGAGTTAGTGGTTGATAACTAATCGACAAGTTAGATTCATTTTTGCATCGCTTCCGTATTTATGCAATTTTTACACAACAGTTTAGTATCGGAGCTAGTTGTCTTGTTCTAGATTAGTTACCAATGGCTAATTCTTCTAGTAGTTGTATGAAAAATTATGGCGTCACCAAATTTGTTAAAAGAAAAGTTTTTGGGACATGGAAGGTCAAAGTGAAGACTAATGACGGTGTTCTTCAGCAACAACTTCATTCACTTAGAGGAAGAGATAAGATGCAGCAGCGCCTTAGTGGAGATATGCATAGATTCCACTTCTTGGGTTCTAGAAGAGGTGCTTGCTATTATTGTAAGAAGAAGGGGCATTTCATACGAAATTGTTCAGCCCTGAGAAAGAAGAAAGAGAAGAAAGAGAAAGCTTCAATTCACACAGTATTTAGATCAGATGCAGATAGATGTAATAATGATACATCATTATTTTCAGGCACTATTTCACCTTTAGAGACTACAAGTTGGGTGATTGATTCTGGAGCCTCTTGTCATATGATGCCGAATATGAGCTGTTTTGTCAGTTATGAGAAGATTGATGGCGAAGCAGTTCATTAGGAGAATGACACATCTTGTCATGTTGTGAGCGTTGGAAGTGTGAGGTTTAAGATGCATGATGGCGTTATTAGAACCATCACGGAAGTTCGACATGTTCCGATGCTGCAGAAGAGTTTGTTATCAGTTGGAGCTTTGAGCAGACTTGGTATGAGGATAATAATAGATGGAGAAATTTAAGAGTGGCGAAGGGTTCCTTAGTAGTAATGAAAGGGGTGCAAGTTGATGATATTTATATGCTTCGTGGAGAGGCAGTCTTGGAAAATTCAGTAGTTTCTACTGATTCTAGTGTTCCAGATTCTACTCAGTTATGACATCTTCGATTAGGTCATGTTGATGAGGAGAGCCTGAAAGTATTGAATAAGCGTAGGTTAAGTGTTGTTGATTCTCAATTAAAGCCTAGCTCTTGTGAAGATTGTTCTTTTGGAAAGAAGAAACATGCCACATTTGATGTTGGAAGATCTAGAGCTACAAAGTTTCTAGAGTATGTTCATTCATATGTTTGGAGACCCACCCCAATTGCATCTTTAGGTGGAGCAAGTTTCTTCTTCTTATTTGTGGATGATTTCTCACGTATGGTTTGAGTCTATTTCATGTAAACTAGATCCGAAATATTTGCTCAATTTCAAAAGTGGAAGACCTTAGTTGAAAAGAAGTCAGGAAAACGGCTGCAAGTTCTTATAGTTGGCAATAGTAGTGAATTTGCGTCACAAGAATTCACTAACTATTGTGCGTCCAAGCATGTACTTAGAGATTTTTCTACGAAGTCACGTTCTTTTGAAGTGGCGGAGAGCATGTGTCGGATATTATGGGAAAGAACTACGAGCTTGAGACCGACTGCTGGTCTAGAGAAGAGGAATTTTGGGCAGAAGCGATATCTATGACAATATTTCTCAACAACCGTACACTTTCTATTGTCATAGATATGAAAATCCCAGAAGAAGTATGGAAAAGAGAGCCTGTTGATTATTCATTCCTTAAAGTGTTTGGTTGTTCAGCTTATTTAGAAGATGAGAGACTTGATAAGTTGAACCTAGAGGAAGCAAACACATTTTGTTAGGCTATGGAGAAGGAATGAAGAAGCATAGATTGTGGTGCAAAGCAACCAAGAGAATTGTGACTAGCAGACATGCAATATTTGATAAGAGGTCTTTATTGAAGATGAAGCCTCTATCAAGTGATTACATTAGGAGGTCACAAAATTCCCAAACATATTTGGAGTTATCAGATTGTTTCCATATTCAGAGTGAAAGTGGTATTTTCGATGGTACCGTGGTTGATGAGAAGATTTCAGAGGTTCAGACTCTTGGTGGAGCTCGGTCGCAGTTAAGGCCTTTTAGTTCAGTTGGCCCTATTGGTAAGCATATTTGTAATGATGATTATTCATCTTATTCTTTGAATGATGCGGTGTTGAGTTTGATAAGGTAGACTTGGTGAAGTCGAGTAAAATTCTTGAAAAGGAGGTTGAATTAGATAATATTGAGCATGTCCTCGCTCAATACAAGTTGGAGAAGGTGAAGCGCGCTATGATGTCTCCATCAGTCTCTCAGATTTTTGTATCTACAAGTTTGTCTCCTTCATCGGATTTTCTGAAGAATTTTGTTATTTGTTCATATGCATTTTGCTTGTCGATGTGCATATTATCTTTCTTATGCTTGGGAAAGATTTGGAAGCTCTGTTTGGGCAATATTGCCCAAAGTAGTTCACATTGAGCTTGATGGCATAGACCCAACAATTTTGTTGATTTTTTGGTGATTGATGAATATATTTAATCGAGGTGGAGTGTTAAATTTTGGCGATTAAAATATATTAATGAGAAGGCATTTGCTCACTTTTGTATCATCACAAGAAAAGATATCTCTTCATATTATTCCTCAATAGATCCCTCAATGTAATAAATAACCTGAGCAGAGGAACCTGATGAAGGATTCAACGCCATAATATCCTCAACTAAAGATTAAAGCATTGTCGGAGTAACATGACTGTATTTTTTAAGGTTTGACGTGGATGTATATTTCATTGTTAATCACAACTAGCAATTTATACTGACATGTGAATAGAGTGGTATAAAAAGATAAGCAACAAAACATTATTTAATTATATGTTTTTCTCATGATGTTGTAATTAGGACTGCAAAAGGTCGGTTGGATCAGACATCAGTTAGACTTTCATTCGACCAATATAATCATGGATTAAAAGAAATTCAGTCCATACCCGTTGAGGTGTGGTATGGATTGAGTTGAAGTATGATTTAAGTTGGGTTTAATAGGAATGAGTCGAATTACAGGAACTAATAAAAATGAGGATTTAGTAGAAAGAAAGAAAAAAAGGGAATCGAAATATTCCAACTCTAAATAGTAGTTTGGTTTAGTACAGTTTAGAGTTTCATCCCACTAGATTAAAATTTTCTTCAAATATTACTCAAAATATAGCAATAAATTCACTGTCTTTTGACCGCTTTGATTGTTTTTAACTCAAACTCTTTTAGAGTATCCCTGGAAATCTCACAATAAATTTTGTGTGCTTTGTTGACCGCTCAAATTTTGCTCGGATGACATGACTCTTTTGAAATTATATTATTTTTACTGCAAAGAGGGTCTTCTTGATCCCTATGAATAGCGGCCAGTTTTATATATGTGGAGTTGTAAATTATCTAGTCTACTTCATCGAAGTCTAATGAAAAAAGGGGGGTAGTAGATAATACGTAATTTCCATAGTTACGCGAATAAAAAAGAATATTTGATGATTTCTAGAGACGTTATTCTTCCTGATCAAGTTGCAGCTATTCATCAGTGTTCTCCTTTTTTCAAATTATTGCCCATGCTTCTAAAGTAAACAAGGATTTGTGTTTTGTCAGTCTGAAATTTCATGATCTGGTAATTGTAATTTTTATTTTTCATTTTTGGATGGTCTAATTATCTTTTTGGCCATCTGTATTAATGTACGTGGATAAGTCGCATTCCATCAGTTCTATCACATTTCATCAGTTCTACCCATTACGCATCAATTTAGAGCAATGCCATTAACACCACTATAAACACTTCTTTTCACCCGTGTTTTCAAACGGCATTAAAATGCTGACTGCTCTTGTTCACTGCAAAGAGCACCAAGTTGCTGACTTCAGTGAAGAATGGTCATCAATTTGGTGTCATTTGAAAACCTGGGTAAAGCAACTGTTTGTTGTGGTGTGAATAGTGACACTCATCCATTTATTGCCACGCTGAAATTACTGACTTGAACATTTTCTGTTCCTGTAGTTTTTCCACTAATGCACACGCACGACCTGTTATATCTTCCAAGTAATCTATGTTAGTCTTTGGACTTGCATAGTGGGAACTGGAACTGGCCTCAATTCACTAGTTCAGCGTTTGTGCTCTCGTTTTACTGTTTTTCTAATCACTATATTTAGTCATGTAACTGATTTCATGATTATTTGTGTCTTTTTCACAAACTATATCAACCATGGTTAATGATTGGAGAAACATTGTAGTTAGATGATGTATCCGTTGCTAGAATTATTTGAGCTTTGATCTTACATTCGTTTGTAAAAAATGTAGTTGTCATTTGTCAATGAACCAAAGAACCTCCAAGCATCTGCTACGTTCTTTGGCATGATTTCATTTTGGGAAAATTGCAGAGAACGTTGATTGTTGAAAATACAGGAACAGGCTGCTTCTCAAATATGCATGCCTATTCTATATATCAGTGAGCTAACTGACATGAAGTTAATGAGAAGTTACATTATTTTGTATAATGGTACCAGTTGATCAACAGGAAGAAAATGGGGAGTCAAATTTGTTTTACATGATATCAACTATTTAACATGAGTTTGCATGTCCTAAGAATTCCAGTGAGTGCTATGCTGCATTGTATTTGTTCTTAACCTTTCAGTGACGTGCTTTTTTTTTTATGTACATTTTTTAATTTGCAGGAGGTACGCATTAGAGGGGAACAGATATTACAGCTATAGTTCAGTGAAAAGTTGGGTAAATGTCAGACAAATATGCAGCAGAGAAAATTAGGACACGGAAGGCAAACGCAGCAGTGTTAGCAGAGAACGGGATAAATACTTTTTATGCAAAAAAGAGCTCAGAGATGCATTCGTCATCATACTTCAGATGGTAGTGTATGAAACCAAACACTTGCAACTTCCTCACTGCTCAACGACCATAACCTAGTAGAATTATTTGTACGAGCAATAAAATAAATAATCGAGGGTGTGGGACTGCATTCTAAAGTCGTATAAGATAACAAATAACCTGGGTAGTGGTGTCTGACCAAGGATTGAGCAATGTAATGTTACTCAATTATTTGTACGAAAGGCAATCGCCGCAGTAGACGTAACTACGTTTTGCAAGGTGAAATGTGGATGGATATTTCATTATTAACCAATTAACAATATCAACAATGGTCGCTGATCTGGAATTGTGGCACCTTCTCTTCTTTATCCTCATATTGTCTTCCAATTTCTTTGCCAATCCAACCACATATCAACATTTCGTTCCAAACCTTCAAAATAGGTCTGCAACTCTCATGGTTGATGCAGACTACTTTTTTTTTTTTTTAAATCACTGGAAGCATATGAGAATGCAACTACTCTTACTTGGATTGTTACAACAGTTCTCATGTTCTATGACATATAGATTGTGATTCAAATTCATCATTTCTTCAGAAAATATATTTGGGTTACCATCAAAATTTTCAATTTCATAGTTTTATTATTCATAGATATTTTTTTTTAACCATTAACATATATTTTGCAATAACTACAAATACTACATAACAGAATAGGAAGAGTTAAACCAACAAAATAGAACAACACTACTGTAATACTACAGACATGAAAATTAAAAATGCAAGCATGTCTAACTTTCAAGTCAATCAACCTAACAACCAAATTGTGTTATCATAAATTCTGTATCGATCGAACCTATCAAGCTTACTGACCATTCAAAACAAGTGCATAACGTATTTCATAGACTAATTCTTTTTATCGCCATTGTTTTCATGTCTAATGCGTTGCCATGGACAAATTTGATAAACTTGAGAGCATTTTCATTTCATTCCAAATAAATCATATTGCACGTGGTTATTACCAATCCAATATTAAAAGTATGAGGATGTTGCTTCATGTTCAAGATAATACACATTATTAACAATGTTTTTTGAAAATTTACATTATGTTATTTTTCGTTTTCTTAGCAAACTCGGTAGTATATGTGTAATTCCAGTGGGTGCATTTTTCGACTTGCTGCTAAACTATATCTATATTTACAGAATAATATCTCGAATCTTGCGATAGTTCCAGTACAAAATTAATACACTGTGAAATAGCTATATGTAACGATTCGAATGTAAATAAAGAGATGTATCAAAACTTGGTTGGCTTTGAGATCGTAGATGAGAAAGCGGCTGTATTTGAAAAAGTTATTAAACTCGATATCGGCATGAAATTTGGTAGTTAATACCATCGTACATGTTTTTCAGTGCTTTAAAGATTACGCAAAACAAATGGAATCAACAGCAAGAAGAAGATCAAGCAAGAGAAACGATGATGGAAACTTGAGGTATGTGGCATTTGCTTGGAGTCAGTGTAGAAAGCTTGACAGTTTAATCAAAAATCCACTAATGCCTCAACCAATAAATAAAGTAAGTTGCAGCGTAAGACTCACTTCTAGCTTAGGTTACGATGGAAAATGACACGTCAATAAGCTATTTGTTGATCACAATTGTGAGTTGAGTCCTACAAAAGCTCAGTATTTTGATGATATTGACAAATTGCGATAATGTGAAGAGACAACTCGAAGTTTGTGATATTGCAGGAATTGGTCATAAGAAAGGTTTTAATGCTTTAGTTGTAGAAGTCGGTGGACATGAGAACTTACCATTCATAGAGAAGGACTGTAGAAACTACCTGGATAGGATGAGACAGTTTTGTCTTGAAGAAGGGGTTGCTGTTGCAATTCAAAATTATTTTTTAGAAATGCAAGCATAAAATTCTCAATTTTTTCGATATGGATTTGGATGATGTTGGACGTCTTAAAAATGTTTTTAGACGGTAGAAGCAGGGAAGCTTATAAAGAGTTTGGTGATGTGTTTACTTTCAATTCAATGTGCTTGACGATCAAATATGATATGCCTTTTGCTTTATATGTCGAGATTAATCATCACTGACAACCAATTTTGTTAGGGTGAGGGGTAATTTCAAGTGAGGCAACAAATACTTTTATATGGCTATTTTAGACATGACTTGCTTGTATTTCTTATGTTGCTCCTCAAGTACTAATTACAGACCAAGACCAAGCTATGAAAAATGTAATTTAAAAGTTTTTTTTCTAATAGTAATTATCGATATGTTTGTGGCATATAGAAGTCACGATTATTGAGCAATCAAAAACAATTTGCAGAGAATTCTGTACGATACAAATAAAGAATAAGCCCAGCTCGCAGTATTAGTTAGATTAGGGTTATGAGGGTATAACTGTCCTTGCATATTACAATTGCTATATTATCAGTTATTTATACCGAAGTACTACAATGTACAATTTTCATCTTTGCAATAATATTGAAACATTAATTTCTGCAATTCAATCTTCATCTTTTCATTACCGCTTTCATGGTATCACAGCATAAGTGCCTAATGACATATCTTTGAATTAGTTTCTCCATTGCTGATCAAGAAGACTGTGATTTTTTTTCCTCTCAATTCATTTCTCATCGTCGAGGACACTCAATCTCGATCAAGTGATTCTTGATTTCCTCTCAAGAATATCTGTTCTTTCCTCTCTGATTAGTGCCATCCTTGGTATTCGAAACACCTGGTTGTATTCGATCAGTTGACCATCAGTTGTGCATCACAAGGTCTTCCCCCAGTCTTGATCAACCATGATACCATTATGTCAAGTGCGACCCCGAGATAACAATTCTCAATCTGCAGAAAATACGCAAAGCATCAATATTGAAACAAAGAACGTCATCAGTCCCAAAAGCCATGCCATCGCAATTCAGTTAAATGAAAAAAATGCCTTCTATGGAATTTCAAGTTAGCACTACCCTTATTGGTTATGGATTGGAGGAATACATCAATGGCACCTTCAACATACTAGCAAGGATGATAACCGACACTAATGGAAATCTAGTGGATAACAAAGAATTTACTCATTACAAAAGTCAGGACAATTTACTTTGTTCATGGTTATTTTCATCAATCAATACCGCCATGCTGCCACAACTCATCGGATGTAAGAGTACCCAAGACATCTGGGATGCAGTTGAACAAGTGTTCAACACACAGTCAACAACCCGAATTATGCACCATAAGAGACAGTTGAACACCATCACCGAAGACACAATGATTATGGGAGAATACTTAACAAAAATTAAAAGTCTTTGCGACTTACTTGAGGTGGTTGGACACAAGATATCACAATCTTGACAAGTTTTAACAATCCTGAACGGCCTAGATAATGACTATGATCCAGTCAATGCAGTCTTATCCTCTTGTTACACCCTCACTGCAACATGTATACTCAACCTTGATTGCACACGAAGGCAGACTAGATGCAAAAAAAACAATGAGCTAAACTCTCAATTAACTTTGCATCAACATCTAAAAACAAAAATCAGGAAAAGTCAGCAAACTTCAAACTAAATCAACCAGGACAACGAGGCAATACTGGTAATAGAGGAAGAGGAATAGGCAGAAACAATTTCAACAGGGTAAGACGCCAAATTTGCAAAAAATTTGGACATATTGCAAGCAAGTGCTATTTCAGATATGATCATAACTTTTCTGCCAGTCAAAACTACAACAGTCAAAGAAATAGCTATCCCAGTGCCAACGTTGCTCACATCAACAATGAAACCAGAAGTCAAATTGACACCTGTAGAAGTCAAATTGGTGATGGGCTTATTAGATCAGATGAACAACAGAATGGGGATTGGTTTCCAGACTCTGGTGCATCCAATCACATTATTAGCAGCTTGAATAATCTGAACTTAGGGAACAACGAATAAAAAGGTACAAAATCTGTTCACTTGGGTAATGACACATTTATTAATATCACACACATTGGCACTGGAACCAAAACTGGAAAAAGAAAATTATATTTAAATAACCTACTTAGAGTCCCCATGTTTGGAAAAAAAAAATCTAATTTGCATATCACAAGTTTCCAAAGATAACCATGTTTTCTTTGAATTCTTTCCTAATCACTATATTGTTAAAGACTTAACCGATAAGGAAATCTTATTATAGGGTAACATGCAAAATGGTCTTTACACATTTAACTAGAGGAAGATTAATGATAGAGAACCATGGTGCAATCTTTCTAGTGTTACTAGTAATAACAAGTCAAATAATCTTGAACTGTAGCATGGTAAATTAGGACATCCAAGTAGTAATAGTGTAAAACATATTCTGAAAAACAATAAAATCGATGTTGATAATGGTCTGCAATCTCATATGTGTTCTGCTTATCAAATAGGTAAGAACCATAAACTGCCATTTCCAAACTCTAACACCACATACAATCAACCATTGGAAATGGTAGCTGTGACGATCCCAAAACCCCGTTACACGGTGTTAAGGATAATCATTGGAAAATAACACATTAATCATCATTAACAGATCACAGATAATAGCATAAACATAAAATGGAATAATTTACATACATATGACCGCGGAATCATATAGATATCACCACATCAGAGAGCACAATGCAGGATACAACTTAGTGCATAATAATACATAATCAGTCACCATCGCCAGAGGCGGAATCATACATAAAGAGTACACAAAATAAATGTCAGTCTACATCGCCAATGGCGGAATCATAATACATATACTGTAATGGCGGAAAGAGTCAAAGTCAGCACGGTGTTGTCAAGCCTCGCCATGAGCCAAAAGTACACCAGATACCTGTAACTAGGCTGCCCATGTGAAAATGAGGGCACCCGAGTTTGCAAGGTGAAACAAACTACGAGTCAGTCATGGGACTGGTATGAGAAATATACTTAACTTATTAACAACAATAATAAGGCAAATCAAAGGACCACGCCACTTTCGCGGAACGGGTTTACTCCAATGAGTGCTAGTGCATGAAATAAAGTAAATGATTAAATCGTCGCAATGCTTTTTATAAAATGAAGCCATTATAAGACTCAAGTCCCATCACACAATGCAACGCAAGCCGGAGGATAGAGTTTTTACCTTATAATGGCCAAAAATGCTTCATACGAATAAAACAATAGTGTTTGATATTATTACTAGTGCATATATGTTTCAAAAGCAATTTCAATCATAAATATCAATCATAGGCAGTATAAATGACCCATACCACTATGTCCCGTACTAGTAATACAATCATATTTGAAATTTCGTATTGGAAATTGGGTTGCATCATGAGTCGAGGCAAGGGGCAAGCTCCTCTCCGATTCGAGACACTCTAGCAAATGTCCCAGGATCCCACTATGATCCTTGGATCTTCAGGGCCGGTCCTCTCTTACTTTTGAGGATTAGTTATTCCTGAACACACGTTTCCTGGTCCTTACAGACCTATATCGAGGCGCCTCATATTCCAACAACCACACAGGTGAAAAGTATATATAATGTCAGGGCTGGTAGGTCACTGACACCACCTTAGCTAGAAAGAAACGTCGTGCTCTCCCTGCAGTCACTATCCCGTTTTTGACTCATACCGAGGTGTGAGGCTCGCGAATCCACGTTATACACAAAGCTACGTCACACAGACCATGCTTTGATCATCAACCACAAGACTTTGCTTTGCAACAGAAGCCTTGATCATATGCCACTTAGGCGTGCCACACAGACAATCCACTCCATGCGACTGATTTCTATCAATACATAACTTCTGAGCTCGTACGTCTCAGAGAAGGGCGTTAAGCAAGAGAATAAATTCTCCGCCGCCAAACAGATATATATTTAACAGAGATCAATCAACACAGAACAAAATCCAATGTCCGACACACGGTCCATTTACAAGTCCGTTCTGGGTTTGAACGAAGCCGGAGGCACCAATTCCTCGTATATCCGTACAATCAACAGTATGTCTGGACGGCTACTACTTCAGCTCCTTCACGGTAGCTACTCCAATCACGAGCATCAGTAACGCCCATCCATCCAATGTGAAGATCGTCGGTCTTCAATCGTCTTCAACTCTTCGACTTCTCAACGTCGATCGATTATTTGAAATGAGATGAGCTCGGCCTTTTCAAATAACCCACGTATATTTAGATTTTCAAATCAATTTATCCCATTTTGGACTATTCAACATTCACATTTCAGTTCTTTAGTTATAATTTTCATGTTAAATACATTCAACCATCACATATCAAGCAAACACAACAAAACTGGTTTATTTCCACTCTATATCGTCTATAGTATTTTATAACGATATATCGCCATTTTTATTGATTTAAAACGGCCATATTTAATTAAACGACGTTTTAGGTCGTGCTGATGCACTGGCGCTGTTTTTCACTAATTTTGTTTTACACATATCTGAAAATCTAACCGTTGGATCTTCACAAATTTTATGTCATTAGGAAGGTCATTTCAAAACGAATCCAACGGTTTCAGTTTCAGGAAAATCCGACGATCGGATCTTCCACACTAGCCATTTGAATTTACGATTTCAAATTATGAACTGCAGCGTCGTTATTCGATTTAATTTAATTATATATATATATATAAATATAGTCGTTTCTGGCGCTGTTTTTCTTTAGATTTGAATTAAACATTCCAGACAATCCAACCGTCGGATCTTTACAAAGTTGGTGCCGTTGGAAAGATATTTCCAAGGCGAACCCAACGGTTGCGGTTTCGGGAAAATCCAATGGTCGGATTTCCCGCACTAGTCGTTTGAAATCACGGTTTCAAAACACGAACTACACGGCCACGTTTCGTTTAAATTTTATTTATTATATAAATATAGTTCATTCAAAAATTCTTATATTGTTTTCACTTCAAATATTCCACTAACGCCTTTAAATTTTGAAAATTTCGCCATAACCTCATTTGTACGGGAGGGGCTGGGAAAATTCCCAAATAGCCACACGGGCGTCTCATGTCAAAAAGAAAAAGAAAAAGCCAAGCGGCTAGCCTACAGGCTCATAAAATCATCACCCAAACAAAACAGTAAACGTGTACCTATTTGTCGGGCACAAAATTTTATTCCTCTTCTCTAGTCTCTTTACTATAACCTGTTCAATAAATATGCATGTACATATATGCAATTTCTATCACTTATCAATTTCCATTCAACTTCATATTTGATTCACCTTGGTTTAAAAACACCATTCATTCTAATGTTGCATGCATAGGCAAAAATCATATCATTAGCTAATTAATGAATATTTCAACTCATGCATATTTATTTGAACAAGTGGCTATTTTTAACACTTCACATTTCAAAGATGATAATTTTGGCGAACTAAAATATATTTCAACAATGACTATTTTATTTAGTTCCTATGCATGTTAAAAATAATATTCCTTTCATAAATATTTATTTCAACGCTCGCATATCTCTAGCATATCACATATATGATAAAAATGATATTTTTATCATTTAAAATATTTATTCAACACATGAATGTTTTTAACACTTCATAGTTTCAATAAAAATGTAATTTTTATTGTTCGATCTTTTTATTCAACACATGAACTTTTCCAATACACACATTTCTCAGCACATGAGCACCTCCACACATGGATATTTTATATATGTTGTTCATATAAGAAAGATGAAATTTTTATTGTTGAAACTATTTATATATAAGGCGAATATTTTACATACTTCATATATATTATAAAAATGTGATTTTTATTGCTTAAACACTTCATTCATTCACACATGAATTTAATTTTCACACATCACTTCTCAACACATGAACATTTCCACACATGGACATAGTTTCAACACATGATTTTAATTTCAACGCATGAAGATAATTTCAACATATTAAAATAATTCTAACACATGGACATTATTCAAAATTTCGGCAGCATAACGGCAGGGTAGTTAAAACCGGCACCGTCCCTAGTACGGCTCCTCGCTCTACCTTAAAACCTCGCTGTTTTTGACAATGGGGATTCATGCATCTAATTCGCACGCAAGCGGCATGTTTTATTTTTATTTCCACAATTATTTCCAATTCGTTTCTATCACCAATGGGTATTTTTCAACCACAACCAATCAATATCAACCACAAACAATTATTCAACCATTCACATTATTTTTCATCCAATATTTCACGCCAATTCACAACAATAAATATCGTCCATGGTTTGTGGACGAGGGGAGTATATATATATATATATTATTGCTATATTTCACTTGCATTTCAACACGTATATCAATTATACTATGCATGTATAATTCATACTTCGCTTATATAGCTTACACCACGCATGTACATGAGGTATACAACATGTGTCTAATTTATATTTCGCTTATATAGTTTATACACGACATTTTCCGTTCAAATTCATTTAATTTAAATTTCTCACATTGGTTTTCGTAGTGCTAAAAATCGTAGATGACTCAGAAAAATCCGCGGTCTCTTCTATGTGGTAGAGAGCTTCCTTGCGGTCCCAATGTTTCCTGTTTCATCGAATTTCGTCAACACACCTTAAAGATATGATTTTTCAAAGTGCAAACATAAAAAAGAACTCACCTTTCACGATGGTTCAAAACTAGGGCTGCGGTTTTCGCGAAAACCGAGGCATGAGGGGATGATCAGAGGGTACAACGCGGAAGAGGGAGGAGAGGGGAGTCGGTCGGTGGTGGTCTTGGCTGGAGCGAACGCCTGTAGCGGCGGAGGCTGCGCTGGGAAGGTCGGAACTTCCTGGGCCTCGTTCTCGTCGATGGGGAGGAGGGAGGTGACGAGGGTGGGTCGGATTTGAAGAGGGGAGGCGGCGGCGTCCACTGGTGGTGGCGGCGTCGTCGGCAGGGGGCTGAGGCGGCGGCGATTTGAAGGGGAAGTGGCGAACGATTTCCGCCGTAGGTCGAGAGAAAAAAAAAAGGTTTTCGCGTTTTTTTTATTTTTTAAAATAATGAAAGGAATTTTTCCATTGGCCCGTCATTTTATTATATTTTAAAATACTGTTTCTCCTCACGGTCACCAATTCAAACCCAACGACTGTCGCCCCTAGCTAAATACCCCCATTCCGGACACAATGGGATATGTTTCGTTGGCCAATTCGACTGTTACTGTCAGTTATTTTTCAAATTAAAGTATAAAACATTTAATTTTTAACTTTGAACGTACATTTCAATTTGCCAGGGCCACAAACTGATTCGAAAAATTCCAGAAAAATAAATCTAGCTATGTTTTGGCGCTACGGTCCCAACAAAACTAGTTTCGTCGAATTCTGAGATCGTTTTAAAAATGGCCATTTTCTGGTCGATCCAATTTAACAAAAATTGACCAAACACATTTTCTTTTGCCACGCTCACATACTAGCTTCAAAATTTATGAAATTTGAAACCTAGCAATAGTTTGACATTCCGGACCCAACAAAAGTGGTTTATTCAAATTCCGAGGTCGTTTGCAAAATATCAATTTTCCAGGGTTATATATTCTATATAGCGACCTTTCTGAAAATTCATTCGACCATAACTTTTGATTCCCGTTATGAAACTTCGATTTTTCAGATTCGTTAGAAACGTATCAATAAACAGATTTAAATATTTTTGGTTTCACTAAAATCCATTATATTTTCCACCCTGCACAGTCAGTCAAAGTTTGAATTCAAATTTTCAAACTGACTCACTATTTCTATCTCACTATTTTATTGAAATATTCTATTTCCATTTTTCAAATTCCTTTGAAATAACCAATTTAAATTTTTTAAATTGGCTCGTATTTTCCAGGTTGTTACAATCTCCCCCACTTAAAACTTTTCGTCCTCGAAAAGGAAACAACAATAAAGTAGGAAACAAAATGCAAATGCAAAGTATTGTAAAGGTACCTTGCACCGAAGTTAGTCAGAGATGTCCACTCTGCATTTGGGTTAAGCTTGCTTAATGCTTTCCTCAGTCTCCCAAGTACAGTCTCTAGGATCACTACTCCACTGCACTTTAACTAAATGAACCTTTTTGCTTCTTAGTTCTCTAGTTTCTTTGCCAACAATCTTTAATGGCTCTCTTCTGACTGCTAATTCTGGAGTTATATCTATATCCTGTTGCGCTGCTTCTTCTACAACAAGATCCGGATCATGCACATGTCTTCTAAGTTGAGATACGTGAAATACATCATGCACTCCAGGCAACCAATCTGGTAATTGAACCCTATAAGCAAGAGTTCCAATTCGTTCGAGTATAGGAAAGGGACCAATAAATCTCGGTGCCAACTTCCTAGTTTTGCCAAATCTGATTACTCCTCTCATCGGAGTAACTTTCAAATAAACATGGTCACCAACAACAAATGTCAAATCTCTTCTTCTAGAATCTGCATAACTTTTCTGTCGGCTTTGTGCGGTTCTCAATCACTTTTTGATGAAGTCGACTTTATCAGATGCTTCTCTAATCATATCAGGTCCTAACACAAGTCTGTTGCCAGGTTCTACCCAACATGCTGGAGATCTGCACGGTCTGTCATATAATGCTTCAAATGGCGACATTCCCAAACTTGCTTGATAGCTATTGTTATATGAGAATTCTGCCAAATGCAAGTGATCTTCCCATGACCCACCAAAATCAATTATACAAGCCCGCAATAAATCTTCTAGAATTCTATTCACCCGCTCAGTTTGGCCATCTGTTTGAGGGTGATAAGCGGTGCTCATATTCGGTTTCATTCCCAATTTTGTCTGGAATGCCTCCCAGAATTTGCTAGAAAATATTGGGTCTCTATCACTAACTATGCTGATGGGAATTCCATGCAGCTTAACGATTTCTTTGAAATATATCTGTGCTAGACTTTGAGCGGTTCTATTGGATCTGACAGGTATAAAATGGGCAGTCTTCGTGAAGCGATCTACGATTACCTAAATGCTGTCATTACCTTTCCTGGTTCGCGGCAAACCATCTATGAAATCCATGGAAATCTGTTCCCATTTCCAACCCGGGACTTCCAACGGTTGCAACAATCCAGCTAGCTTCTGTTGGTCGCTCTTGACCAATTGACAAGTAGGGCATCTGCTAACATACAAAGAAATATCCCTTTTCATTGCCTTCAACCAGAAAGTGCGTTTGATATCATTGTACATTTTACTCACACCAGGATGAATGCAAAGTTTGGATTTATGGCATTCATCTAGCACTTCTCTTTTGAGCTCAGGAATGTCGGGAACACATATTCTTCTATTCAATCTCAGAATTCCCTCACTATCCACTTGGAAACTGGAGCCTTCGCCCCTTTGAATCCTCCTTATCATCTCTTTCACAAAATTGTCACTTTTCTGAAGAACGGATATTTTATCAATCAATCCTGGCATAATTATAAGGTTGGCAACGATTGCGGTTTTTCTACTAAGCGCATCCGCTACAACGTTAGCCTTTCCCGGCGTATACAGGATATCAAGATCATACGCTGCAAGAAATTCTAGCCAACGCTGCTGTCTCAAATTCAGATCTTTCTGGGTGTATAAATACTTCAATGATTGATGATCTGTATACAACACAAATTTCTCGCCCAATAAATAATGCCTCCAGATTTTCAACGCAAAAACGATAGCTAGCAACTCAAGATCATGAGTTACATAATTCTTCTCATGTGGTTTTAGTTGGCGGCTTGCATAAGCGACTACTTGGCCTCTTTGCATTAACACTGCACCAAGACCTCTAATAGAAGCATCTATCCAAACAGTCAAATCCCGATTGCCATCAATAATGGTTAACACTGGAGCAGTCATCAGTTTCGATTTCAATTCCTGGAAAGCTTCTTCGCAGTCGGAAGTCCACTTAAATTTCTCATGCTTCTTCGTGAGCTTCGTTAACGGACCGGATATCTTCGAAAAATCCTTAACGAACTTTCGATAATAACTAGCCAACCCCATAAAACTTCTAACCTCTGTGGGTGTAGTGGGTTGTTTCCAGTCTTGAATCGCTGTTATTTTGCTCGGATCTACAGAAATCCCTTTCTTTGACACAACATAGCCAAGAAACTTCACTTCTTCTTGCCAGAAGACACATTTAGAGAATTTGGCTTTGAAGACGTTCTTTCTTAGAATCTCCAATACTTGTTCTAAGTGTTTTTCATGCTCGGGTTTTGATTTGGAGTAGATTAAAATATCATCGATGAATACGAGGACAAATTTATTCAGAACTTCCCTGAACACTCTATTCATTAGATCGACAAAGTATGCTGGAGCATTGCACAGGCCGAACGACATTACTAACCATTCATAAAATATGTCTGGACCTCTGAAAGCTGTCAAAGGAACACACTCCTCTGCTATTCTCAATTGATGAAAACCTGTAGCTAGGTCCATTCGGGAAAATACTCTCGCCCCATTTAATTGGTCTAGCAGATCGTCGATGCGGGGAATGGGTATTTGTTTTTGAGCGTCTGTTTGTTGAGGTCTTGGTAATCAACGCATAATCGAAGAGTACCATCTGACTTTGGGACAAACACAATAGCTGCACCCCAATTAGAAAAGCTAGGTCTGATTAGACCCTTCCACAATAGTTGACGAGTTTGATCGCCTAATTCTTCTTTTTCCTTTGGAGTCATTTGGCGAATTGGATGTACCACTAGTCTGACATTGGGAATTAGATCGATTCTGAATTCTATTTCTCTTTGCGGAGGTAAGTTTTCGACTTTTTCAAACACATCCGCATAGTTCCTGACAATCGGAATCTTTTCTATGGAAGTGGGGATAACTTCTAATGCAGACCAAAATTCTTCTCTATTTGGATTCGAACCATGACAGGGTATCGTAATATATCCAAGCTTCGTTCGAATTTTAACGATTCTTTCCGCACAATTTACTTCGGCTTCGTATTTCATCAACCAATCAAGCCGGAGAATGATATCGAATTCGGGAAAATCCCTGATGATTTAATTGAAAGAAAATTTGTAGGAAGAATAAGAGATTGGCACTCTACAACATGAACTGAGAATAAGAGATCCTCCTATCGGGTTATGTACTTCAACCGATTCTTTGAGCTTTCTCTGTTTTAACTTTAATTTGTGCATTGTGTTACTAGCAATAAAACTACGTGATGCACCCGTGTCAAACAATGTAGAAACATGAATATTTTTAATTGTAAGGGTACCTCCCAAAACATTGGGTTTACCTGCTCCTTCGGAAGCAGCAGGCGGGCTCGACCCGTCATACACGTGAGCTACTGCAGCCTTCTTCAGCAAAGGACAGTCTTTGACAAGATGATCCGTCTTTCGACAATTAAAGCAGGAGCGAGGGTTCTGAGAGCCCTGGCTTGAACCTTATGAATTTGTCTTCTGCCTCTTCGGGGCTGTGCACACATTAGAGAAGTGCCCTATTTTGCCACAGTTATAGCAGCTTCCTCTTGGCGGCTTGCCAGTCTGTAGTTTCGAGGATGCTGCTTGGCTTGACTTAGCTTGATTCGCAGCAGGCTTGCGTTTATTTCCGGCTTGGCTTTTAGCGCGATCCTGCTCCAGATGCCTTTGGTCAAGGTCTTCGTAGTTGCATGTCATTTCCACCAATTCATTAAATCCCAGCTTGACGTGGGCCATGGCTCTATCATGATACTGTCGCTTTAGCCCGAGGATAAACCTCTTATTTTTGGACTTTGCAATGGCGACAAGCTCCGGAGCATAGGGGGACAACTGTGTAAATTTATCCAGATAATCTTGCACTGAAAGATCCCCCTGCTGGAGGTTGGCGAAGTCATCGTGCATGCGTTCTAAGGCTTGTTCCGGGACATATTTCTCTTTGAAGAGTTCTTTGAATCCGTCCCAGGTTCTTCTAGCTTCTCTATTCCCGGCGGTGAGAGATTCCCACCATAGTTCAGCTTGTTCCTGCATAAGCCAGGCACCCATAATAGCTTTATCTTGATCTCCAAGCCTTAGGCCTTCTAGTATTTTCTCGCATGTTTTGAGCCATGCAAGGGCCTCTATTACTGTGCCAGTTCCCGAGAAGGTCTTGCCTCCTAGGTTTTTATATCTCTTAGCTACGCGGTCCAGCTCGAAGTATTGAGCGGCCGGGGGTTGTATCAAAGGTCCTTCTTCAACCGGGACTTCTCCCCGTCCTCTGCCACGGCCGGCACGACCTCCTCTAGCGGCGGCTGCTCTGGTAGCCATTTTTCAAATTCTGTATAAGCAAGAAAAGAGTCAGCTTACAGAAACAATAATTTATTGCATGGTAAAGCAGAAAATTTAAGGAAAGATAACGATGGACTGATCAAATTGTTTTTGCTATTCTGCTTGACTCATTCTAGGACTTTACTAGTCTTATCTCTAATGAGCTACTCGCCTTAGAATACTACTGATTCTATTTTGACGAAGTGTTTAATGTGTTAGACTCCAGAACTAAGGTTAACCAAAGCTCTGATACCAGCTGAGACGATCCCAAAACCCCGTTACACGGTGTTAAGGATAATCATTGGAATATAACACATTAATCGTCACTAGCAGATCATAGATAATAGCATAAACATAAAATGGAATAATTTACATACATATGACAACGGAATCATATAGATATCACCACATCAGAGAGCACAGT